>CM043878.1:5077500-6382500 GCA_023846275.1 Vanilla planifolia | reverse complement strand
CAATCATGTATTTAACATTAGTTAATGTTGTATATAGAATTAATTCAAAGAAATCTATGAGTTTTAAAATGTCTCAAAAAGTGTGTCATATGGTTTATAGTTAGATTGATTTTTGAGTATTCTATTGTAAAGAGCTTATTTCATGAAACGTATCAGTATGTAATTTAAAAAATTTCAAAAATCATTTAGAAATTTTAGAAATTTTGAAGAATAAAAATCATATTTCTTTGGAATTATGAAATGATTTTAAAATTCTTTTATTATTTAATAGGATTTTATCCCTTCTTGAGTATAAAAAGAAAGGATTATATGAAACCTTAAAGGTGTCTGAGAGGAAGATAGGAGAGAGGTGAAGATTTATTAAGAAAATAGGAGAGAATTTGATGTAAAGCCTCTAACATTAGTTCAAAAACACACATCACCGGCATCATACCAGTTCCATAAGTCCACTGGTATAAATTTTGATTGAAAATTGCTTAAAATTAAATTTTCTATTGATTTTTCCACCTTTAGTCTTCCATCACCGTTCGTCACCGTTAGTAAATTAGTCACCACCTGAGCCTACCTGCATGTCCACGTGACCTGTGTAACCTACTAGAACCTAGTTGATCCTCCAACCCATGCCAACTCGTCACCCACGATGACCCACTGTACCCATTTTGACCTGTGTTGACCAGCACTAATTCACTAGCATGGCTGACCCAAGTTGTTTCGTCCAACCAGCACCTACCCAAAGATCAGAACGGATGCGTCGAATCTCTAAACATGTCCTAAGCGTCCACTATTTCACCGCTCAGTTACTCGAAATATATAATCGATTTTGGAACTACTTAATTTAATTAATTTTATAGTTTTATTTTATTTTATTTTTAGTGATGAACCTTTGAGATATCTATAAAAAGGGATGTTCACTATGTTGAAAAATAAATTTGAATGAATTTATTTTTTGTTTTTATACTTTCATATTTGTAAACAAAGTGTGTGCATCCAACCCTAGTTGGAGAGATTCTAACTTTTCTTGCAAAAGATAAGGATTGAAGGTGAGAGATATTTCATTGAAAGAGTTAGCAACCAAATCCTTTGTAAGAGACAAGGATCGAAGGTGAGAAACCTTCTACTAGGAGAGCTGGCAACAAAATCCTTTATAAGAGATAAAGATTAAATGTGAGAGACCTTCCACCAAGAGAGTTGGTAATCAAACAAATTCTCAATTTTACCAACAACTATATCATTTTCAAAAGATTTAATCTTTTAATAACATTTATTTTCTAGGTCGTAATCCAAAGTTAGAATTATTCTTTTTTATTAAAATACTTCACATAGAGTTTGTCTTAAATTCTCTATTTTATCTGTATAAAATTGGACACTATAAAAATTGTTTTATAAGATTTTATGTTTAATGTTTAAGGTGTTGTTATCTGCTCAACTTAATAATCTATATTATAGATTTGGAATGCCAACCTTTGAATAGTTTTAAAATATTACACATATCACTAACATTGATTAGTACATAGTATTTTTTATATTTCTTAATAATCTATTAAACATCTCTAGTATTATAGGCTCCAATTTAGACCCTCATAAAAGTCTAAATATGTCTTGTATTAACTTTGATATCAAAGAATAAGATTTTTTATTTTTTAATTAAAAACATTTTTTATTAATTTTTTTTTTCAATTAAAAAGGTTTTTTCTACAAATTTTTTATCATTAAAAATTTTTTATTAATTTTTTACGAAAAAATATTATTTTATATTTTGTTTTTTTCTTTTACTTGGTGTATCCGCTAAGGAACTTTTAGTTGGTTTTGGATAAACTTATTCTTAGAAAGTCGTACGAAAACAATGATACAACTCCCTACCATATTTCTAGAAAATAATGACACAAATTTGAAGAGTAAGACTAACTCATGTTCTTTTGTTTATAAAAAAAAGATGATCACATTATATTCTACTCCACCTCATAAGAGACTTATTCACAGAAGCCTAGTAAATTTATAAAAAATTTTAAGCCTATAGATAAAAAAAAAGACAAAAAAATTAAGCTTAATCACATTACCCTAAGCTAGGAAGACCCTTGATAAAAAAGATTTAGTTTGGTTTTTTATAATTAAAGAGTTAGCCACTACCTTACTAAAATCATGACCTATTAATAGGCTTATGATAATAAGTTAATGTTTTTCATTGATCTTATTCCTTTATCAGTGGACTTTCAAACTTCTACTTTTTCTTTACATCTCTTAAAATAATATCTAAAAAAATTAATCTAAGTAATAAAAGATATAAGAAATTAATAAATGTTTAAAAAAATATTAAAAAAATTTATAAAAGAGATCATATTATAATTAGAGTTAGGTTGTAATAGTTCTTTCTTAAAGCTTACAAGAGATTATAAGTGCATAAAGCTAAGCCTTTTAAGATTATTGAAAAACTAGAAACGACTTTGTAGATGTTAGATTTTTTAGAAGAGTATGAGGATTAGTGCAACCTTTAACATTAAAAATTTAGACTTTTACAAGGCACCACATTCAATACTCAGTGAGCCATTTGAGCCTAATTCTCTCATGATGAATGAATTCGTTTATACCATTACGTTTGCCTTAAGAGTAAGTAAAGTAATGTAGAGCAAATTTTAGATAATGTGACAATTCTAATCCAAGATTGTAAACTTCAAAAAATTTTAGTTCATTGTAAGAGCAAACCTTTGATCGAAGACTCCTAACATACCTATGATAACTTACACCATATCATGCCACATATGTTAGAGCATTATTGTACTCAACATCTTAATACCATCAAGCCAAGCTCTCTCTCACCTAAAAAAGGATACTGCATGAGTGTCTAACATTAGCTCACAAGCACACATTCATTGGTATCGCACTAATTTCATAAGTCTACTAATATAAACTTTAGTTGAAAATTACTTTAAAAATGCTTAAAATAGATTTTTTATTGATTTCATTATCTTTTACCATTTTCCACCATCTGCCATCATCACCACCACCGTCAGCAAATGTAGTCAAGGCTTGAGGCTACCCATGTGTCCGTGTGACTCGTGTGACCTATTGAAACTGGTTGATCCATTGAACTATGGTGACCTGTTACCCACACGATGACTTGTTATACACCTTTTGACCTGCATCAATCTACCAACCTCGATGAATTGTGTTATTTTTCTCGATCTGTGCCTACTCAAAGATCAGAATGGATGCGTTAAACATTTTCCTATGTTGCACGGCCCCGCTGTTTCACTACTCGCTATTACCATCACTCAAAATGTATGACCAATTTTGAAATTACTTAATTTAATTAATTTTGTGATTTTTAAAATTTTTTATCTTTATTTTTAAGTTTTAGTGATGAACTTTTGAGATACCTATAAATAAGGATGTTAACTATGTTGAAAAAAGGTTCTTGAATGAAAATTTCTTTTATTTGTATCTTCTACTTTTATAAACAAAGTGTATATGCCCAACCCTAATTAAAGATATTTCAACTTTTTTTGTGAGAGAAATGATCAAAGGTGAGAGACCTTCCACCGAGAGAATAAAAAATCAAATCCATTGTGAGAGATAATGATTGAATGTGAGAGACCTTTTGCTAGGAGAATTGGTAATCAAATAAATTCTTGTTTTTTTAATATCTATATTATTGTTAAAAGGTTTAAACTTTTACCAAATTTTATTTTTGAAATAGTAATCTAAATTTAGAGTTATTCTTTTTTATTAAAATACTTCACATAGAGTTTGTATTAAATTTTTTATTTTATATATGTAAAATTGGATGTATAAAAATTATTTTATAAGATTTTATATTTAATACTTAAGGTGTTATCATCTGCTTAACTTAATAATCAACATTACATGTTTGTAATACCAATCTTCAAATAATTCTAAAAAATCACACATGTCACCTAGCTCTGATTAGTGTATAGTATTTTTTATATTTTTTAATAATCTATTGAGTAGCTCTAGTGTTGTAGGCTTCAATTTAGATTCTAGTTAAAAACTAAATCTATCTTACATCAAAATTAATTATGGAGGTGTAGTAAGACAACAAGGAGCTTAAAATGCTATTGTGGAGTTTATTGGAACTTATGAAGATAAGGAACTCGATAGAGTTAGATTTTTTATCCCTTAAAAGAGTTAGTAGAGATATCATTTTATTTGAGTTTTCCCTTCCTTAAGTCATTATTGTGTTGCTCTTTTACCTGCATGAAAGTTGATTTTGGATTGTTTTTGGATTGGACCAAGTTTGGTTAAGTTGTTGCCAAAGTTTGCATCACATGTGCTATACGATAGTCCTAAGCATATTATACATCAAACCTAAATGGATCATATATTAAGAGCCTTGGATGGTATATTAAGTAAAGGGCTTATGACTGATCTTGTATCAAGAGAAATAGATGATACATTATTTTCTTAATATTTTGAATGTTTAGACTTCTGTGAATGAGTGACTACCACACTCAGATTCCCAAAGAAAATGTAAGACATGATATTTTTTAATTTATCATATGGCTAATTCATGGTGTAGGACTTTTTGAACTACGAATGATGTGGTTTGTCCTTAATGTATGGCGTGTTGAGCTTAATGTATAATATTGGAAGTGTTTGTGAGCGATCAAAATAATTCATCCAACTGAGCAAGCTTACAACGATAATATGAATATTATACTCTATAATGAGGAAAAGGCATAATACTTTAAGCTCAATGCATAGTATAATAAGAGGAATGGACAATATATTAAGAAGAAAATGATAGTTCATGAGGGAATTTAAGGGGATTTACGATGCTTGTTTGTAGTGATGTTTGTAAATACTTTTTGCAAAGAAAGCATGAAGCTTTTGAAAAATAATGAAATAAAATAAAGTTTCAATAAAGCTAAAGAATTTTGAAAGTTTTATAATGAAAAAGCATATAGATATTGATAATTGTAATGATTTTAATGTGGGTAATGAATGAAAAGGATAAAGGAAAAGGAAAAGCCTTAAAAGAGATATCTAAAATTATTAGGTAGGTAAATTGAATAATTGTGATCTAAGTTGGTCAAATTATTAAAGTTCCTTGAGATATGACTATGGAATGTAATGTACTATAATGTAAGCATACTGCATGACATGAATTCATCTACATATATTATAATCTATGAGATAACATACAATAATGATATATATATATATATATATATATATATATATATATATATATATATATATATATATATATATATATATATATATATATATGTGTGTGTGTGTGTGTGTGTGTGTGTGTGTGTGTTTGTGTGTGTGGGTGTGTGTGTGTATATACGTATGTTATAAGAATCAAAACATAAAATAAAAAAAGAAATAAATAAAATAAAAAAATGAATGAGAGAAAATGATTGGTTAAATAAACCTTTTAACTTACAATATCATAAGAAAAATGAAATGATAATATAATCAAAATGTTTTTGTGATCTTGTCTTATAACTACCAAATATGATGATGAGAACACCTTTGTCATCATTGTTTCTAGATTGAGGGCCATGAAATGTACATAGACCCTACCATCATGAGTACTTCATACTAGGCTATATGGGTCATGGTTTTATGATAAGGATTGCCATCTAATCTTATTCTTATTATTTATGTGTTTTAATGTTAGGTAATGGAGAATAAGGTCCCATTTTTGTGTAGTACTTTTGGTATAGTTTGGTGGTAGCAAGAGAGATGACTTTGGTTACTTATCTAGTTATTAATAGATGTTTAAAACTATAATTGATATCATAAAAATATGATATGATATAAGATCTTATGAAATAGGGATAATGGTTAATAATAAAATTAGGACCTTGATGAAGAAATAAGAAAGGTGAAAATATGACAAAGAAAATGAATAAGAAAGTATAAAAGAAAAGAAAGAGACTTTTATTTATTACTCCATGAATAAGAAAATACATACTTGGGTATAATGCATATAAGCATATATATATATATATATATCTATTATGATTTAGTATTTTTATATCCCTTATAGACTCCATGTTCTTTTATTTACTACTTGATCTCTATTTATCTACAACATAATATGATATCATACAACTTTGTTTGCTTGTATCTAATAGTTTATTTGATGAACATATTATGCTAATTATCTACTTATATTATAATTCAGGATATAGATATTTATAAAGTTAGTGATTTCTAGAAGATAACTTGAGACTTAATTATGAGAGAAATTTTTTCAAAGCTCAATGAGGAACTTTATTGAGATGTCTCATAAAATATACCAAAATATTAGAAAATATTTTAAAATACAAAAAATAAACATAAAATTAGATAAAATATATTGAGATGAGTCCAACGACATTTGTTTCATCTTGACCAAAGTTCATTTAGAATTTCTATAAATTATTTAAGTTAATAAGTATATATATAATGCTTATATATATATATATATATATATATATATATATATATATTAAATATATTCGATTTTTCTTAATATTGAAATTTGTTTCTCCCACTTCCATCATTGTGCTGACATAAACTCTAGAAAGGGAGATTTTTCGCGCAACTGGATGGGAGAATTGTCGAACTCACTTCATGGATAGTGAAGATTGTAGGAATTGTTGAAACATCAATGAAAATCAAGGAGTTTGGTGCGACAGCAAGAATTCATGAGTTCTGAACCTGTTATTCATGCTTATATTTACTTTCAATTTCTTTAATTTTTGGAAATATAATGTTAGATTTGGTTCTAATTAGGATCTTATTTGACCATTAAATTGATGGTGTGCAGACTACCTTGAGTTTTACAAGTTAGGGTTTTAAGAAAAGGGAAAATAAAAAAAGATAACAAGAGAGGTCATTTTTATAATTTACAAAATGAGTCATATAATTCTATATTGATACTTTGGCAATTTTTAATTTGTGTCAAACTTTATTACAATTTACAAAGCGATTCATGTAATTTTATATTAATACTTTAATAATTTTTAATTTATGTAAAAAATGATAAATTTAGTTGAGAAAATTATTATTAACAAGGTTAATTTGATAAAAAGGGAGAGTTGAAAGTTACAAAATTATCTCAAATAATAATAAAAATTATGAGGTAGATATTTTGACATAAATATTTATGTGTATGCTTAATATAGTACTGATTTGTTGAAATTAAGATATTACATATAATATAGACACTCTAGCATGAATATTGCATGTGAATCTCTTTTATAGTATTGATTGATGTAGTTAGGCCTTGTATATGAATTTTATATAGAGTATATCATTTTGATACATTGATGTTATGTCATTATATATATTTATATAAAAATGTATACTTATTATTAATAAATTATTATATGAAATTATTGACATGATTAATTGAACAAGCATGACATCTCATGAGTTATTACATAAATATTATAGAAAATGAGAATTTAAAATATAAAAATATATTAAAGAAATGATAGTTAATGATATATTAAATAACATGAATGAAGAGTGATTACCTAAAATTTGATGTATTATTCTTTGCAGCTAGTGGCCATATGGACCACAAGATTGAAATATTATTATTGTGAGGTGACTAGTAGGCATGTGGGCCACAAGATTAAGATATTACTATTATAAGATGGCTAGTGACCATGTGGATCATAAGATTGAGATTTTGTCATCATGGGAAGGCTAGTGATCATGTAAGCCATACTATTGAGAATTATTGTAAAGATATATGTATTAAAAATATGATAAAACTAAAAAAGAGTATGCATAAGAACATAATATGATAAATAAATGAATAAGAATTTTATTATAACTAAGTAAATTAAAATATGATTAACATGTTAGTTAAGTGGAAATAGGCACCAATAAACAAGACCATATTGATTGTATATGAGAATATAATATGATAAATTAATAAATAAGGTTTTTATTATAACTAAGTAAACCAAAATATAGTTAACATGTAAAGTTACTTAATTAAGTAGAAACAAATACCGATAAGCAAGACCAATTTAATTATGTATGAGAACATAATATGATAAATCAATAAATGAGATTATAACTAAATAAACAAAAATATAGTTAGTACATAAGATTACTTAGTTAAGTGAAAATAGGTGTCGATAAGTAAGACTACATTAAGGAAAAGAGATTAAAAATAGAATAAAAAGCTATATGCGCTTGTTATTTTTTTAGCAATTATAGCATGCTTTTCTCTAATAGTACAACATATTTTCTCTTTACATTCATGTTAACGTACTTGCTTGTTAGCTATAGTTGATGTTTATGATTAGACTTTAGATATGATTGTATTCAATTATTATTTATTTTGTATATTTATTTATTATTAGTGATAACCTGATAAGTCAATGATGATTGGCTTAACATTTTTTTGGTACTAACATTTTAGGTACAAAGGAACTCCAATAAAAAGAGGATTACTCATAAGAATAGTTTATTAGAAAGAAAAAATTGAAACTATAAATTTTTTATTATAAGAGTTGTATTAAATAATTTATTAATTATCTGATACACTCAGCATTATACCTATATATGAAAACTAATGTCATTCTGTAAGAAACTATAAATATGTGGATGCTGTGATAGTTTCGATGATTTAAAATTTTTAGAGTCAGATATTTACAGTTAATAGTTATGGATATAAACTTTTTTGTTGTTATATTATAGATATAATTATTACATTATTGTGCTTATAAATTTAGAAAAAAGACAAAATCTAGGAAAGATTCTATTCATTTGAATTCTAAATTTTTGAAAAATTAATTGAATATATGACAAAAAAAATAAGGGATGTTATATTTATGGTATTAGAGATGATTTAATTAGAAAAAGAATTAGAATATAATTTAATAAAAAAAGTAATTTGAGTTGAAATTTGAAAAAAAAGAGGTCATCACATATATATATAAGAGAAGCTTGTGTTGTTTTTATATACAATAGTAATATTATTAGAATATTATTATAGTTTTTATTTCTATATGTAGCTTTGAGACTTGTGAGTGACTATTCATACAATTGTTTATTTGATGTGATATTTTGATTTTGAGATGTTTCTCATTATCTCTATTCAATTTTTGTCCACACTTAGGATGTTATAATTGAGTCTATAATTACATGATACCTTTATAGTTTTAAATATTTTATCATGTTTATCTACTATTGACTTAGGAGGGGAATGACAAGGCATGAATAAGCTAATGCAAGCATGAAGGTATAGATGAGTGAATGTAAAATGACAGTTAAACAAGTGCTGTAGAAGTGCGAAAGAGCTACATTGATATATATGATTAGATGCATGGGGCCAATAGAAGGGTTTAGATGTAGGGTTGGGCAAGAAGACAAGACATTAGTAGATAGGTAGGACAATCAGAGAAAATGCACAAATAAGAGAGTGCTTGATTGTTCAATTAAAAGAGTGTAATTGTTATAATACACTTTTAGCAAAAGCAATAAGATGAGTTCAACAAAAAGTATTATACTTAATGATGGTTAGGATCACTGGTAGGAATCAAAGAGAAAGATAACTGAAAAGCTATTCTCCTACTAATGTATTATATGTTAACTCTAAGAAAGAAGTTCTCTGAGATGAAACATAGCTGGGTTTCATCCTAACTAAAAAAGAATAGCACCAATCTTCCATAATTTCTTCTAGCTATCAAAAATGTTATGCAGATAGTTCTAAAGAAGTTAAAACCCATGACAACATACCTTTTTATGCTTTGTTTATTGCAACCCTTTCTTCCTCTTGTTGTTTCTTGTAGCTCTTCTCATTTCCCTTTCTTTGATTTAAATCTCTTCCTAAGCTCCTCTTCTCTCTCTCTCTCTCTCTCCTTTCGAATTTTTTTCTTTTTTTCTCTCTACTTCTTGAAGCTTTTTGAAGCTTCTTCCAAGCAACTACAATTAAGGAATTAAATTATATATATATATATATATATTATTAAAAGTGTTCACTTTTATTCCTTAATTTATAACAAATGTAATTGGGCTCCAAACATGTCAACCCAAGAACTAATAGGTTCTTTTATATTATCTCTTTTCAATTATATTCTTACTTTAAGATCTAGTGTAATTTACAAAATTTCAAATTTTTGTAGACAATACTAAAATAATATTATTATATTTTAACTTCAAAATATGAATTTTACTTGGTCATAAAATGATTAATAACACATTTAATCTCTAGATTATAAGATTATATAATAATTATATCTCAAGGATGTCATGAAAAAGGTGTATTAGTGGGATCTTGATCTAGATCTAACATCAAATGATGGAGAAACTGATAAGTAGTTGGAATTGGGATTTGGCTTTAATACCAAAATATTGTTGTAGATGTAATATATTTGGAAAATGATAAGTAACTGGAATTGAGATTTGGCTTTAATACCAAAATATTATTGTAGATGTAATATGTAGTATCATTTTAGGCTCTAAAACCAAATGATGCTAAGGAAGAAAGAGTAAGACTAGTAAATTTGGGCTTAAATGTTGATAAAGGATACTTTGTTACTACTATTCATTTTGTAAGGTGTAGGCTTTTAGGTGCGAGAGACTAGTGTTGGCATGTTATGACTTAGATATTTAATTATGGAATATATTGATAATTATGTATTTAACATTGGTTTGTTGTTATATACAAAATTAATTTAGAGAAATTAATAAGTATTAATGCATCTTAAAAAACGAGGTATGTGGCTAGTGGTCTGATTGATGTTTGGAATATACCATGGTAAAAGACTTATTCCAAGAAACTTATAAATATGTAGTTTAAAGAAATTCAAAATTATTTCAAATTTTTAGAAATTTTGAAGAATAAAAATCATGGGGCATAATTGATCATGTCCCAACTAATTGTATGTTCAGGCCTTTTTTAATGATCAACTTCCAAACCGCTTATTCCTAAAGAAAATGTAAGGCATACTATTTTCTAATTTATCATATGGATAGTTCGTGGTGTAAGACTTTAAAAGCTATAGATGGTGTGATTAGTCCTTAATGTATGGTATGTTAAGCTTAACATACCATATGTTAAGCATTTATGAAGGATCAAAATAGTCCATCTAGTTAAGCAAGCATAAGTAATAATGTGTATATTGTAATGTACACTTAGAAAAATGTATTATACACTAAGATTAATAGATAATATGGAAAAAGAATAGATAGTATTTTAAGAAGAAAATATATTTTTGAAGAAAGAATTTAGAAAGATTTGAGAAGAGGTATCATAAAGCCATTAGATAAGTAAAATGAATAACTATACTATATAACTAAGTTAAATTATTAAATTACCTTGAGATATGATAATGAAATATAATGTGTTATGATGTGAGAATATTGCAAGACTTAGATTTATCTACATATATTTTGATCTATCAAATAACATATTATTATGAGATATATATATATATATATATAATGAGAAAGAAATAAATAAAATGAGAAGAAATAAAAAGAAAAAAAATGATTGATTCAATACGAATTTTAATCCATAAGATCATAAGAAAAATAAAATGAGAAAATGATGTGATCTTCTTTATGACCTTATCTTGTAGGTGCCCAATATGATGACAAGATCACCCTTATCATCGTTGGTACTTCATATTAAACTATGTGATTGGGGGTTCTATGATAGAGATTGGCATCTAACTTTATTCTTATTATTTTGAGCACTTCAATGTTGGGTAATAAAGGATAAGGACCCATTTTTAATACTTTAGTATAGCTCAATAGTGGCAATGGAGATGACTATGATGGCTTGGTTACTTATCGATAGAGGTTCAGAGAAATGATTGATGCCATAAAGTTATGATATGATATTGGTTAAATGGAGTAAAGATAATAGTCATATGAAAAAGTAAGATTTCAATAAAGAAATAAAAAAATTAAAAGACGATTAAAAAAATAAATAAAAAGTATGAAAAGATGAGATGATATGAGTATTATATAATATTAATATTATGAAATGATTATATACATATATGGATATGATACATATGAGCATATATCCTATTATTAAGTATTTTTTACCTTTATAAATGTCATACACTTTTATGATTACTCGATCTTTATTTATCTATTATGCATAGCATTTTCATATAGTTTTATTTGCTTATAACTAGTAGTTTGTTTGTCAAACATATTATGCTTACTCTTATATTATAAGCAAGGATAGAGATATTCATAGATTTGGTAGTTTCTTGACAATAGATTAGGATATTGAGTTAAAAAGATTTTTTTGAGAATTACAGAACTTTATATGAGAGAAATTTATAACTATATGATAGTTGTTGTATCAAAATATTGTTATAGCTTTTATTTCTATATAATAACTTTGAGACTTGTGTACGACTATTTATATAATTATTTATTTGAAGTGATATTTAGATTTTGTGATATTTCTTATTACAACTCGTTAATTTTTGTACATGCTCTTAAATTATTTCTACTTATTTTATAATTACTCAGTATCTTGATATTTCAAGTATTTTATTAGATTTATTTAATATTGAGTTAAGAAGGTCATGGTCAAGCATGCAGAGGTTAATGTAAGCATGGAGGTGCAAATGAGTGAGCAAAAAGGGCCACTTAGGCTAGTGTTATGCATGTGCAAAGGGGTTAAATTAATAGATAAAACCAGATGCAAGGGGGCCAATAAAAGGATGTCGGCACTATGTAGATGCAGGGTTGGGCATGAGGATAAGACATAGGCAAACAAGTGGCGCAATTAGGGCGCATGCACAAATAAGCAAGTTGCATGAGTGCAACTACTATAATACACTTTCAACAAGGGTAAAAGGATGCGTTAAACAAAAATATAGCACTTGACAATGGTTAGGATGTCTAGTGGTAATCAAAGAGTAGAAGATAATGAAAAAGCCAGCCTCTTTCTAAGGGTTAAATAAAAAAGAGAAAGTTAAGCTCTAGTCATGGATCAGAGAGGTAAAAAATATACATGCTCTAATAAAGAAACATTTGTGGTTCTATTAATTAATAGATATTTTGTGAAAAATATGCTTAATATAGTATGATAATTTTTTTTTATCATTATATGTATATATTTTATATAGATGTGATATATGTATTAATGGATATATTATGAAAATTATGCTAGATATGATGTCATATTTAAAAATTATATTATTGTAGTTATGTATAGATAAATGATCAATGCAAAAGTAAAATATGTAAACAAAAAAATAAAATAAAATAAAAAGGTACATGGATTAAATTTGTGAAATGTAAGACATGAAAAAAATTGATATAAGATAATATTATATACATTATAGACATATAAAAATTAAAAGTCGATTTTTATTTTTGTCAAAATCACTTGGTTTGTTCTTTTGTTAACCTCTTTAACACAATGATGTCCATTGATAATTTAGCTACCTATGAGATGATAAACTCTAAACTTGATAGAATAATTCATTAAGTTTATGAGTTTGGTACATTTATTTTTTATGCAACTAGTAGCATTAAAGCTAAAGAGGTGAGAGCCCCTAATTAATATTTTATAAAGATAAGAGCCTAGTTAATTGAGAAATATGACTTATAAATAAGACTGTTAAATAGATATATACATATCGTTCAACATGATCATGATATATAAATTCTTTATGATAGCTACTCTCCTTTATAATATATATTTACTACTATTGCATTTTACAATATTAGTTATCATTTAATTACATTATGATTATGTCATTGCCATCTTTTATAACATATTTGTTATGTTTGTTATTGTATTATTATTATTATTTTAAATTATATCTCATTTAATTATATATTAATAGAAAATTTTTATTATATTTGTGATAGTTTATCTTCTTAATTTTATTATTAAATTTTATAAAATTATAAGCAAGGATAAGGATGTGAGATTAAGATATATTTACTACATTTTTTAAACACGTGTTGTTTGCAAGGTCTAGATTTTTTCGATATATCTTAGACTTCTATATTCATAGCTTTCCAAAAAGTTACATGCTTGATGATGCTAATATTAACTTACATTTAATGCTAGATTATTTAAATTATAATATTATTAAATATATAATTATTATTACATACATAATTATTAACATAGATAATTCTAAAGCATATCTTAGAATCAAAATAAAGTCGTTCTTTTGTAAAAGAAAAAGGAAGAAAAGCAACCCTTGTTTCGAAATAACATGCATGAAGTAGAGATCATCATTGTGCTCAACTTTAATTAATATGAGGATTTCTTCTTAAAAAGAAAAACTAGAATAATTTTATTAAGACTACATAATCAAAAATTCTTAATGAATCAAATCCAAATATATCAATAATTGAAATTTGGAGTTAATTAAAAAAAATTAAAATTAAATCAATCGAACAAAAAATTGTAATATATACAACAATTTAATTTTTACTTATAACCAAAAATGGCAAACTGAGAAAATAATATTTTCGTTTAAAAAAATTAACCAATTTTGTTAAACCCCTCAAGACGGATTATCCGCCCAATTTAAATGCATGGACATCCCTGTAGCACCACGATTAACTTTACATGAAACATTTTTAATAAACTTAAAAATATAGATTTCTTAAAAAAAATGGATTAAAATAAATAGTGATGGCGATGTCGTCGTCTAACAAATTTCTGCATCAGATTTAATTAATTGTTGAAGCTGACGTGTAGAAGTCTTCTCTATCACTCTTCCTTTAGAGTCACGGCAATGGGCTCTTGAATTGGGCTTGAATGAACATTGAAACACGTAACGCAGCCTAAACATATTGCAAACATTCTATAATCAACGATAATGATGTCCAATATGAACGAAAATTATAAAAAAATTATAATATTAAATATAAATATTAATCATATAATCTTCTAACTCTCTTAAAAATATCTTAAAGATTTGATTTCAATATAAAGCAAATTGAGTTTCCATGACTTGAGGAGCTTGACGTTTAAGAAGCTTTGTCTTTCCCTTTACAAGAAGCTTTATTTATCTTGTTCTCTTATAACTTGTATGATTCATTTGCTTTAGATTAATTTTCATTTCATGCAATTGTGAGCATGAGAAAAATATAAAATCTAGTTATGATTTTAGGACATAAGTACAAACTACACATTAGTAAATATATACTTATCTTTAATAAAAATTTACAAAATCATTTTATTAAATAATGATATGCAATTCACTATTGATCTTTACGATTACTCAAGATGATATATTTAGTTAAGTTATTGTTCATTTCTTAATGTGTTAAAGATAATATTCATTATCTCATTAGAAATGAAAAACCTTTTATTATTAATTTTAAAAGTTAATAAAACATATTTATTCCAAAAATTATAAAATAGCTTTGAATTACCAATTTGATTTCTAGGGCTTGTCTCAAACACATAGTTAACATTTTAAAATAAGAAATGTCTATCAAATTAAATTTCATATTAAAGACTTATATAAATAAATTCTTAATTTTTCTAAAATTAGGAACCTATTTACTTTCAACATGATGTAGTAATTTTATCAAGCATATTATAAATCAGATTCTAAAAGAAAACATTGTCAACTAGATGATAATAAAGTTATTTTGTACAATTATATTGTAAATAGTATCATCATCTATTAACTAGTGTTACATAACAGTAATCTATTAGAAAATATAATAGCCTTTTTAGGATAAAAAAGAAGAAAAAAAATTATGAGAATTAAAATCAAGTCCCCACTCTTCTCGCATGCCTTAATATATTCTTTGTTTGGTACAACATCTCATACTTTTGTCAATATTTCTAATGAATTTAGGTTCTTTTAATAAGCCTTCTACTCACACAATCACAACATAAACATTTCTCTCCCTCCCAAAAGATCTCTCATTTTCATCCCCTATTTCATAAGATGCACTCTTCTAAGCTCTTCAATATCAAAGCATTCCTCCCAATTGGATCCAAGCACCCTCATCCATTTAATCATGTTGTTGATCGCTATGGCCTTAATCTCCTCATCATTACAAAAAAGAGAGGAAATTGGATCATTATCCTTGTTTTAGTTTAATTTAATTTATTTTTTTAGAGGTAAGATTTTTTATCATTAAATAATTCTCAAGGTAATGATAAATCAATACTTAGAATTGCTAATAGGCTATGATTGGATAACGTTGAACTTATCCCATATGACATGTTGACAATAATTAAAATTAAATGCTAAAATATTTTATTGATGTTTCAAATTTTCAAAAAATGTACTCAAGTTAACACTATTAATAACAATCTTAAGAAAACTATCATATTGTGTGTTGTTATAACATTAAATAACTCCTAATGAAAAAGCACTTCGGTGTAAAGTTTCAAAGTTATCATGTAAATTATTATGTTAATTATAAGTTAGTTATAAGATAATAAGAAAATTTTAGTGTACAACTATAAAATTTAAGTTATTTGGTATATTTAATATATGATTGT
The DNA here is from genome assembly GCA_023846275.1 of Vanilla planifolia. Taxonomy (NCBI): domain Eukaryota; kingdom Viridiplantae; phylum Streptophyta; class Magnoliopsida; order Asparagales; family Orchidaceae; genus Vanilla; species Vanilla planifolia. The sequence continues at coordinate 6,366,056 of CM043878.1, read as the reverse complement.
AAATATAACAAGAGTGCTTATTGAGTTAAGCATACTTGTTATTGTTTTGTTAAAATTAAAGATTGTCTAATCATTAAATAAATTATTGGAAGTTTTATAAGTAGTAGCAAAGTATTGGCACCAAAAACTATTGCTTCAATTAAATCATAAAAATATTAAACAAAGTTACATAATTAAATGAAGGTATGTTTGGAAAGTGCACTCTATAACAGATTTTATAAATATAGTTTGAATCTTCTTTTAGGTCATTTTAGAACAAAAATATAAACCATATTTTCTCAAATAAAGTTAGAATTTTTTAAATAATGAATCAGTGGGTGTTAAGTAGTTAAAAAGAGAAAGAATGTTAGATCTATTAATGGTTAAGAGAAATTTGAGAGAATAAGTGAAACAAAGGAAATGAGAGATCTTATTATTGTAGTTGAGGACTAATTGTAGTAGAAATCAAGAGGATCTCAAAGCACTGAGAAGGAAAACTTAAGAGAAGATTTCAACTTTTTGAGAAACCATGATTAATTAGATCTATTATAATTTTATGTATATATTCTTGTTTAAGAGCATCAAGGTGTTAATTTTGTAGGTTTTGCATGATTACATGAAGAGTGAGGGCAAAGAATAAAAAATAACAAACAACATTTTATAATCATAATGACATTATAATAATTATGTAGTAATGAGAAATATTGATGCCTTTAGTTTTCTTATTAAAATGAAGTTTAATAAGATGGTTCAATTGATTGATAGAGTTTATTTAATTAATTAGGTGGCTTGAGTAATTATTCAAATAGTTATCAACAACTTTAATACAAGAGTTTAATTTCCTTATTGATCGAATGATTCAATTTGAGGATCAAATAGCTTAATTATTTAATTATTTAGTTATATCCTATGGCATTCCTTTTTTTCACCCAACCTTTCCTTAGATTTGGTTACTGAAATATTTTATCTTTTTCTTTTATTCATTTTGAAATCATGGTTAAATTTTCTTTTTATTCAAATTATTAACATCATATAGAGAAAATATTTTAAATCTTCTTTACAATCAAGTAACGAAAGTGATATAGAAATCATTTTAAGAAATCATTTGAAACGTCTAGCAAAAGCAATACAATATCAACTTTATTACAACATTTAGAATATTACATTTTGATATTTCTTTTAAAAGCCACATGTTTTATTCAACTTCAATGAAACAAGTCTATTATGTGTCTTTTTTACCAAATAAAATAAAAATATAAACTAACCCATCTAGTGATAAAGTAAACATCATCTATGTTATTTCTCCATATTAGTCCTCAATGTGCCCTATTAATCCTATGGTGTGCATCTTTTTCATCTAAAAATATTAGGTTAAAATAGATATGAGTAAATTGACATTGGCTTTGTGGCAAAACAAGTACATATGAGTAAAAAAATCAAATAATGGTAGTCATATTATGACACATTAGTCTCACTATATTAAAATATTATCCTTTTCAACTATCTTACATTGACCTAATGGGTTTTGCCTTTAAAAGGTATTTTAACATTTTAAGACTATAACATCTCATATAAATATTATAATAACTTTCTTAATAATCAGTGTAAGACAATTTATCTCTATATTTTTCTACCTAAAAGTCTATCATGAGCCATTTTTCGCTTTAATGATTCTCCTCTTAAGACATCATTCGATGCTCAATACTTGCCCTCTTTGGTTATGAGTGTCATAAGTCCACCAATTTATGCTTAATTGATCATCAAACTACATTAGGCTAATGAGGTTTGGCACTCATATCAAATTTGTCATCCGGTTCACTATATTGAGAAATTTTCTTTTTTGGTCATTTATACTAACTTAAGTGAGTTTTATCCTCAAGAGGTGATTCAATATCTTAAGATAATGACATCTCATATAAATATTAAAATCACTCTCTCAAGAGCTAATGTGAAATAATTTATCCATGTACTCATCTACTTAGAAACTTGTTAGGAGTCATACTTTGCTTTAATGATTTCTCTCTTAAGTTTTCATCCGATGCTCACTCTTTATCTGCTTTGGTCTTAAGTGTTACAAGTTTACCAATTTTTACTTCGTTTATCCTTGAATCATATAAAGCAAATGAGGATTGACTTTGATACCAAATATAACATCTTAGCCTCATTACATTAACATATATACTGGCTCAAGTAGATTTTGTCCTTAAAAGTTATCTCAATATCTTAAGATTATGACATATACCTCTCCTCTTAAAAGCCTACTATAAGTCACTTTTTTTAGTGATTTCCATCTCAAGTTATCACTCCACACTCACTCCTCACTCACTTTAGTCCCAAGTGTCACACACATACATGAGTCATGTCTACATTATAATTTGAGAGAGTATGTAAAATAATAATAAAATTAAACAATTTTTATGTGAAATTTTTTTATCACATCATTCTTTATAAGTTTGGCAAATCAATTATTTATTTTTATCTTTTATCTTATAAGAATTGGCTAATAAAAATACATCTTCATAAACAAATTGGACATATTTAGAAACATGTCATTCTAAACTTAAATAGCTCAAACGAAAACTTCTTGGCTTATCTCCAGAGTTGTCATTCTAGAAAGGTAGTCGTTACTTTAGACAATATTTTGTTATTTCATTACTTTGAACATTTTCATTCCTTTCACAAAACTATTTTCTTTTAGTATTCTCACATTCATTTTTTTTCTTTTTTTGTGATTATTATCTAGTATCATTTTTTCTTTTCTTTATTTCTTTTTTGTGTTTATTATCACAATAATATTTTATTTTCTTTTTTGTGTGAATATTATCATACAATTATATAAAGAAAGGAATCTTGTCATTAAAGCATTACAATATTTCATGCTCAAGCAACATATATAATTGAATACGTTAAACATCATCTTGAATGTAATGCTTTCTTATACATGTATCTTTAACTTGATATTTATAAAATTATCAAAGCTTCTAACCTATAATACATATTACATCTAATATATACACATATATATGAGATTATTTACATCTTAAATGATAATGTAGTAGTCTTGTCAATGATCAAATTTTTGGTAATTTGCTCTATAGCTTTATAATAGCCTTTGTAACGAGTTGAACTCTTCTTAAATCCCTTCCAAATACTTGGTAGTACTTTCTTTCTCTCTTTCCTTCACTTTGTTGCACTTGATCAAAGCTAATTGTGTTGGGTTTTCCCAAAAAAATTCTCCTAAGCTCAGTCGCGCCTACTTTATGCATAACCAATGACCCCTTTGTATTCATAGCCATAAACTTTTATCAACGGCTACATCCAAAGAATGAGTAACTCTTCACCTTCCTTTGACAATTCTAGTCAGTTGGTCACTCCCTATATCAATTAAAACAATTATTCACTATTTCATATTTTGAAACTCTTCTTTTATGTATCATCATATTATATAATGACTTTATTTTATATTCTATGATACTAATTTTTACCTTTATCTACTATAATTTTTTTTTCATACTTATATGGCTCCATCATTATGCTTGTACAATATATTTTAATACATTTATTTTTTATATCATAAATCGATGATTCCATCTATAATGTTATTTTTCATGTGATCATACTTGTACAATAGTGCTCATCATACCATATGATGCATTCATTCATTACTTAACTATTGAACTTAGTTAAGTTTTTCTCCTTAATAATATTTGTATGATATCTACTTTATACTTGTGAGGTACAATATTATCTCATAGTTTAATCTAATCCATTGATATGATATTTTATTTTATATAAAAATATACTTGTGTGATGGCATAGTTGCATTGTATAACAACGATTTAACTTGCATATTTATTCACATTGCCTTAAACTTTTTTCTCACTTAAACATAACATATAATTATCCAATATCATGTTATATGGTTTGAATCTACTATAATAATCTCTTCTACATTTTTTCTCACTTGATTATATTGTATGATCTTTTTGTATCATATTGTATGATACATTTACTGGGCTTTCCATCTTCTCTCTTTATCATTTTATAAGACTACAATATCGTATTAATGATTCATTTCTTTTAATCTTAAAATATTTTCAAATAATTTAAAAAAACATAAATTTTTATAAATTATTTCTTAATCAAAATCATGATTATTTTTTCAATTTTATCACTCTTCTCTCATTAGAGTCATTAACAATTTTTAATATTTTTTAATATCTCATGAATTTAAATTTATTAGAATTATTACCACTATTTTTGAGACGCCATATATCCCTTATGAGACCATATGATAAAAAGAGAATTTCGAAGAAAAATATTAAAAAGATTATGATGGTTTATTTAAAATAAATATTTTGATTTTGGAAAGAAAATTTAATGGGACTTTTGTGTTTGTTGGTATGTTGACATATTAGAAAGCCAAATAATAAATCAATATGTGGCTTTAGGGTGTTTAGAAAAACTAGAATCAAACTAAAGTACAAAATCAAAGTAAATTGAATTAATGAATATAAAATTACTCATGTCATTATAAACATCTATTATAGTTTATGTTAGTTGTCAAGAGTTAAGCTTTGTTATGAGCATATTTTGATCATTGTTATTGAAGTTATGCACTAATTATCTCTTATGATTATACTTATTATTTTATGAAGGCTAATATAGTATTATTATGTAGATTATGGTATTCAAACTAATATTACATTGTAATGTGGCTTTGGTTAAAGATAAAATTATGTAAAAGGTTTTTATGCTAAATGACAATATATGAAAAGCTATGAAATAAGAAATATAATATGAACAACTTGAAGCTATAATATTAGAAATGATATATATATATATATATATATATATATATATATACATACAAACACACACACACATAATATGTGATTAATATTCTCAATTTAAGCTAAAATGATGAGATATGACATTTGTTATGATTTTAACTAGTTAATAATTGATCCTTTTTTGGTTACTATGCAAATGATATCCTCAATCAATATCACTATATGGATGGGTCCCTAATGTTCACATATGATACAAATGAGCCATTAAGTGGATGAGCATACCTAGTGAACAAGATGTGATATATTATAGTCTAAAGAGTACAGTGGGTGTGACATTATTGCATATATGGTGTATGCCTCTAGAAAATGTTATGAGATTTATTTACAAACAAATGATAAAACTTGAGCTTTCAAATAAAAGTTAAGGCTATTGACGAGTGGTCATAATTGTGGAGTATAATAATTATAAATTGAAAAAGGTTCTTAAATATAAAGATGTTATATAAGAATAATTAATAAAAATATAAAAAGTGAATCAAGCTGTGAACTTTTGTTGCCTTTATTTATTATTTTACTATTTATCATGATGAACCTTGTTAGTTTTATTTTTATTTTTTAAATTATTAAAATATGTTTTATATTATAACATTCATTATTTTAGATTTATCTATAGATCTAATAGTTGTCTTACACTTATCTTGTTTATATTTCATAAGTTATCCATATGCACATCATAGGGATAATGATCATAAGTAGTAAATGTTATTCTAAGTGAAGGATTAGAGTTTTTATAGATGATTTCAATAGGTTTGATATACTTATGATTTTGAATAACTATCATATTTTATGACTATATTGTCCATATGTTAAATGTAGGAATAACTGAATTAGTAGTCATTATAATGCAAGTTTTTATTATGGTTTTCATATCAAATTATTCATGAAAACAACGATCGAGTAGATTTAGCAAATGTAAGTCACCCTTGATTAGTTTTACCATAATTGAACTTCTATTAGAATAGTCAATAGAGACACTTAGAAAGACTAAGCATCAATGTGCCTATGAAATTGTGTAGTATATTATATTTTTACGAGAGAAGATAGTAACATGCATAAATTGGCATACTTTATTAGTCATTAATGTTTTATCTATTCTGATAATCATCAAATATTGAATAACATTATAATTTGATGTTAAGTAATAACATTAGAGAGTAGAGTGTCATTATATGTAAAGAGTCATAATGTTTAACTAGTTATCCTTTATCCATGTTAAATCTTTTATTACTCAATTTAGTTGGTTTTTGTTTTATCCATGTTCAACTTTTTTATGGTCTAAAAAACTGATACAATTATATGAATATTCAATATGCATGTTTTTTTTATAATTTTGTTATATATGTTTATTATTGAATACGCTAAGAATATTTTGCAATAAATTAAAGTTAAATTTCATAAGAAAACATAGGAACAAAATTATTTTCTTGAGATTATATGTCATAACTAATTTTTGGGAAGTTATTATATCATTTTAATTCATGCATAAATTTATTTTTTTAGAAATAGATTTGTTAGTGTTTGCTAAATGTGAATTAATTACTAATGATAAAAAAAATTGAGAAGATGTAGATGTTCAATAATGTTAGAAGGCTTAGACATTGGGAAGGGTAATGTTTAGGCCTCACCTAACTTGACCAAAATTAACAATAATAATCAAGGATTAAAGAGAAAACTACTAAGAATGTGAAGATATATAAACCATTGGTAAGGATTTAATAGTGAGACAAAAGTTCAAAATCCATCCAACTCATCTATATAAATCAAATAAAACATAAGAATAAATAAAAAATCACAACTACAAAAATGTATATATATAAACACAATTGTCATGCAACGTACAAATTGATTGCATACAAAACCAAATTATGACTATGATACGTAAATCTAACTCCATATAAAACACTGCTCATAATCACATCTCAAGAGTAAAGTTATATTCCACAACTTCAAAACTCACATCTCTCAATATTATGAATGTGTGTCCTACGATTTAAATATTAGTAAGACTCTAAAAAGTTTAATAGATAACTCAAATAAGATAACAAAAATAAGAAACGTTAAGCATGATAATACAATATAAAAAAAATCTCATAATAATAGAATGAATATAAATCACAAAAGAATATCTATAATGCATATGAAAGCACACCATTATGAAAAGGTGTTTATTTATTCAAGGTTTTTAATATATTATTTATCTTAAAGACTAAATTTTCTTTTGAACTATTATTCTCTAGATCCAATAACTAATATTATATAATCTTGATCGTTATCCAAAAAATAAAGAGTATCTTAATTCTAGCTATCATGCATAAAATATTAGTTATTTAATATATACGTATATATAAGAGCATCCTCACTTTATTATACAAAGTCATGTCACCTATAAAAGAATTCTCACTCTAATATTATGAGGATTATATCTAAAAGAACCAATTCTCATAGTCCATTCTTTATATATAAACTTTATAAACAATGTAGTATAAAGGTCAACAATTCTTATCTTTAATATATTCTATGTGTTTATATCCCTTTTTTAATAATTTTTTCTTATATTCATGTTAACTAAGTGATACAACATTATCAAAATGAATACATGTGAAAAGAATTCATACTAACACAATTATCATAATAACCATAAGTGAATAAATATCATAAATCATGCCATATAAAAATATTGTAAAATTCAAATAAAACTATTTTAAAAAATAAAATATAATATTATATTTATATCATAAGTTATTAAATTTATCTAGTTAGATTTGAGATGAATTATTCTCATCTAATATCTATAATATTTTTGTTTTTTATAATAAAATATATGAACCTAAATTATTTTTTGATTTTTTATATGATATACCATCATTATTATACTAATTTAAACAAACTAGATATTTTTTTATTTTCTATTTTAAAAAACTGTATATTATATAATTTTTCTTATCGTATGATATGATTAACACTATTTAGAACCCTCATACTATATAAGTTAATCTTAAATTGATCATAAAATGTAATATTGTTTGAATGTACAACATCCCCTTTGACTTTTCTAATTTAACATTCGATCCTTTATTCTATATTGATCATACAATGCGATCACTTCATTCTATAATATGATTAATCTCACTCTTCTTAATAGACTAACTGATTTAAGATTCATATAATTGTATAATACAATTTATGCTATCATACTTATATAATCTAGATCAATTGGTAAGCTCCATTAATTCAACAACCTTCAAATAGTATAATGAGATTCATCATATTTGTATGATATGTTCTAAGAATATGTATGATACTTCATCAGATTTATCTAATTCCTTATACCTAAACTAATTTAAACTAATTATACAATATGAGCAAAGCAATTATACTTGTACTATATGTTCTAGATTATAATTTTCTCAGCCTAAACCTTTCAGTTTTAATCCAAAACACTTCATAATCATCTCAAATTCTCTTTGAACTATTCTAATATCAATTCTATCATCTCAAATTCACCCTTTTTACTTTCCAACCCTTCCTCTAATTAGAGCAGTAAGTTTCAATTTGCATTGCACTTCTTCCTTTCTTTTCTCAACTTTTTTATCTCTACTTGAGTCTTTTCCTTTATTTCCTTCTCTCGTTCTTCCTCCCAACACCTTCTCTCTATTTATTATTTCTCTTACTACCAACTTGCCTAACTTAGTTAAATCCATCAATAAATTCCACCCCTCATTGAGGCAATTAAGCAAAGGTTGAAAAGTTTCTCTTATACTTTTAATAATTTTAAAAAATTATTTTGTATCATTTCTCTTTAAAAATTTATAATCAATTATTTAGATCTTCAAAAATTACAAATCAATATTGTTAAATTTCTTTTGAAGTGATATTTTTAATAATATACTAAATAAAATTTTTTACTATATTTAAAACCTTGATATATTTTTTAAGATTATATTAACTTATTAATATTTTAATCTATAGATGTCATGTTTTAAAGAATTATTTTTTTTATATCAAAACATATATAATTATAACCATATTTGCTTGATTTTATGATTTATAATATATAATACTTATTAAAATTTCAAACTATTATATGTAAAGATAAATTTATAGGGCCTACGAACTTGAAAGAAAATGGGTCATAGCTTTGGTTAAATGCTCAATTTAGTAGTGGCAACTAGGAATTTATTAATGAGCTTAAAGTTGAGTTATCTACCTTAAAGAATACTTAACATGATCAAATTACTCTCTTAAGAGGGCTATAAAGAAGATGCATAGAAAACTTATTTTTGAACCCTCTGGTACGAAAATATTTCATTAATTAACATTGTATTTTTTTATTTAATATTATGCATTGTTGTTTTTCTTGTATTTCTTTATTTTGGATGGTGTAAAGTAGCAAGTAGGAGGAGAGCAACAAAGGAGATGACTGTTGCTTATTTGCATATTTTCTCCTTTAATACTCCTGTTTTGTTGATATGGATATGCTAGTTTTATATTATTTTGTTTGAATAAATTTTTGCCACTATGATATTCTTTGATAACTTTATCTATACATTATCAAATTATATTTTTATATAGTAGATCAAATAATTTGTAATGTTTAACTTTAAGGTTGTTGTATATGTGTGTACAATTATACATTTTAGTTTTATTTTGGATATTCTATTACAATATTTTGCAACAATTTAAATTGTATCTTATATATTTGGATTACCTATTTTAGATAGTTGAATGCATTATATATAGTTTCATGGCATGGCTTCCATCTATTGGTACAAGCGTTTGGCATGTATGAAGTGAATCATTCATTAAGATTTAAATAAAATTAAAATACAAAACTAATAATTATATTTTACATGTATAATTATAAAAGAAATGTAAGAACCTTACCAATCAGGAAAACCCCGGAGCATGGCCACAATGAACGGCCACGATCACGTTGTACTTAATAGCGAACTGTATTGAGGTCGGATTGGCTTTCCGGTCCCCAGAAGGCTCAGATTCACGGGGCATCGAAACGGGTTCGAGAATTTTCCAAAAGCGACAGAAGATGACCTTGTCGTATAGTATGGAGGTTCACGGGTTCTAGACCGCAGCAGTTTTCTGGATTCGTTCCACCCGACTGGGACCCACATCTGGTTGGAAAACGGAGTTTGAAATGGGTCTCTCAGTAGTTTGCGGACGAGACGTCACGGACGCGAACACCAGCAAAAGCTTCCGCCACGTCAGCAGTGCTCCTATGTCCACAGGATTCCAATGTTCACGTTACCCCTTGCATGAAAATTTGTTACCCGTACCATTGACTATTCTATCCCTAAGTCCTACAAACAAACCATGATTTATCCGTGAGAACTGAGTTATTTTCATTCAACTTGGGTGGCATATTGGAATACCAGCTTTTTAATTTTCTATTATTTTATTTTTTTTGGAAGCACAAATGACGTCCATTTCCTTTTAAAGACAAAACTGTCCCAATATCAAGCGTCCGTCTTGGAGTTGTTAAATGATGGCTTTTTGTTGATGATAGACAGTCTAATATTACTAAATAAATTCACGTCTTCCTAATTATTATTTTTTAAATTTGTCAATAAATTATATAACAAATTTATTAAATATGAATACTATTGATGGACAACAAACTGAAACGATGAGTTGTACTTCTTGTGATATTAATGAAATCTTTCAAAAAAGAGATAGGATTCAAATCTCTACGTCTCAACCTTTTTTCATAAAAAAATAGATAATAAAAGTCACCAATAAATAATGTAAGATTGTTAAAGTTGTCATATTTCTTGTGAAGCCATCAAAACCAAAGCTTTGCTGGTCAAGTGGTGTATAAGCCAAGTCACTCACCAATGAATATAGCATCATAATGTATCATATCATGTATTGATTGATAACAATACTACATTATTTACTATTATGAGTTAAAATATCACACTTGTCATATATCAACCAAGTTCCAATAACATTATTGCAAAAAAAATGCATAAATAGCCATAAACACAAACTATACATATCATAAAAATATAAGATCATAACGTTACAAACAGATGAGCACAACATTCGCACAATACAATAATAGTAGGAAACCAAAAGTACATTTTAACATTCGACACCAACATGTTTATGATATTTTCACACTAACATTGATAATATAATAAGTACTTAGAGGTGATTTAGGAAAAAATATGTGTTTAGTGTAGTTCATAAAATAGTAGAATATTTTTTTTGTAGTGGTTTGATTATTGTCATCCTATATTCATCAAGGTGAAAAAATATGTTAAGGATAAATGCTATATAATACTTTGCTAGGTCAAAAATCCATGCTAATCACCAATGTATCTTGTTTGTTCTATAAACTACACAAAGCATTTTAATAGCATTTCATGAGTAACACTAATGCATTCTTATCACATAGCACCAATACTAATTTATTTTTCATTAGTGAGGAGGGCATTAGTAGATTCTTTTTACTGGTGTTATACATGTATGCTTTATACTTATTGTAGACTTCACAAAGAACTTGCCAAAGTTGTGGATTACACTCATTTAATACATATTGGCATGTTAATGATTATTAATTTTTTTCTAATCATGACTCTCATGAGTTATTAGACATTATTATGATGGTCCAACAAAAAACTCATGCAAGAGCATGGATGACCACATAACCATTTAAAGTATAAAATTTTTTGCTTAAGTACAAAAAAAAACAATTGATATAGAACAAGATATAATAAATAAAAAATGTGCAATGAAAAAACATAAAGATATAAAAAAATTGAAATCCAAATGCACACTAAATAAATAGATAGAAAGTATTATTAATGAGTTGATGAAAAAATAAATCCACAAAATATAAAATGGAGTAAGTAACAAAAGCATTATAATCCACATAACAAGTTAAGATGCAAAATAAAAAATAGGAAAAGATGCCTTGAGCCTAGTCACACAACAAGCTCTTAGCATTTATTGATCTTTGCCTCTACTAGTGTTATGGCATTTGCTACACAAATTATTCTCTTATGCTAGCTATTACTCATTATTTTAAAAAAAACTTCGATGAAAAGTCACAATCGTTAAATCTCAGTAAAACCTTATTTGTCTCACATAATTATGGCTAATGCAATGATTGGAGCTAAGTAATAAGCATGGAGCATTAAGACATTGTTGTCAAGGTAAATAATTACACAAAAGGGGATGCTAGATTGATACTTTTGACTAGCATTCAAAAAACATTAAGACAATAATCAACTATTTGTGTTGAATATATCCAAAAGGTTCATCTCAAGTATTTTCAAAAGTCATACCAAAAAATATAATATAATAACTCTTTCTTCTTAAACCAATTATTTTTTTATTCTTTATTTTTTATAAAATTTTTGGTTTTTTCAATTATAACAAACATGGGATATGAACATAAATCTCATATCTTAAGTTCTTTCAATAAAATTAAAAATAATAATTTTTAAAGAGATTTTATAATATGTTCATCAACTATTATTTTGTTTATTCTTAAATCATATTATTATATTTTTCTTAACATAATAAAAATAAATCCAATAAATACATCTAAGAATATAATCTACTAAGCAAACTAGAGATAATAACATAAAAGTGAAGACATTAATTTATTAAAATTACCCAGAGTGTGAAAAATAACATTTAAACTTTTCATATCAAGTATAATACAACTAAAAAAATAGTACCACATAATAAATATTTGTCATAAAATATGAAACATTGAGAATAAAATATTGATGTAACACTCAACATATAGTATAGTTAGCTGTCTTCACATATATAATATTTATAATTCACACTCATAAAATATAACAAACTCTAACCCATAATTTTGAACTATAATTAAAGTAGTTAGCAAATATATGTAAACAGAGAATAAGTATAATATATTTAGTAAATAATTCACTAACTATATGTAATAAAAAATATGTAAAGATAATAATATAATTGAATAGTAAGGTAAAGTAGTTAATAAAATAATGTGTGATGACATATAAGTATATACTCAATATCAATGCATCTATGTCTATATGCAATCAGCTCACACACATACATAGTCATTGCATAATACTACTAGCATATAATACTTGTGATATGTCATATTTCTATTCTTTTAACATTCAATTTTAGTTAAAATTTCTTTATATTTTTTCTTTTCATATTCATTCTTTCTCTAAACTAAGATTCCTTATATGATTCGATAGTAACTCCTAAGAGATCCTATACCATAACCTATCATCATGTTGCCTCGACCTTTGACATGCCATGGCATCACCCCCAAGTATCTTGACATCAAAGGGTGAAGTATCTCCTTATCATGCAGTTATCATCCCCTATTTTCAACATCTTATACTAATAAAAAATAAGGTCTCTAACATATATGTTAGTTGAGAATGAGCATGATGTGCTTAATAGGTAAACCACCAGCTATATGTAATAAAAGTAATATATAAAAATATAATAATGTAATTGAATAATAAGATAGATTAGTTAATAAAATAATACATGATGACATATAAATACATACTTAATATCAATGCATCTATGTCAATATGTAGTCAACTCATGCATATATATAACCATCATAAAGTACTACCAGCATATAGTACTTATAATATATTATATTTTTATTTTTTCATATTCAATTTTATTTAATATTTTTTATATTTTTTTATTTTTAAATTCATTCTTTCTTTATGCCTAGATTTCTTATATGATCTCTATCCAAACTCTCAAAGGATGTAATATCAAAACTCAACATCATGTTGCCTCGACCTCTGACATGCAATGGCATCACCTTTAAGTATTGTGACATCAATGGGTGAAGTATTTCTTCATCTTGTAGTCATCATCCCTTATTTTCAACATATTATACTAATGGAGAACAAGATTTGTAGGATATATATAAATAGAGAAGGAAGCATGACATGTTAAATAAGTAAACCACTAGCTATATGTAATAAATTAATATATAAAAATATACTAATATAATTGAACATTAATATGGAGTAGTTAATAAAATAATACAAGGTGATCTATAAGTACAGACTCAATATCAATACTTCTATGCCTATATGTAATCAGCTTATGCACAGTACATAGTTGTTGCATACTACTACCAACATATAATACTTATTATATGTCATATTTTCATTCTTTTCACATTCAATTTCATTTATTATTTCTTTATATTTTTTTTTCATATTCATTCTTTCTTTAGGCTTAGATTCCTTGTATGACCTTTATCCTAAATCCCAAAGGATCCTATATCATAACTTATCATCATGTTATTCGACCACTAACATGTCTTGACACCACCTAAGTATCATAACATAAAGGAGTGAAGTATCTTCTCATCACATAGCCATCACCTTTTATTGTGAATATCATGTACTAATGAGAAACGAGGTTTCTAATATGTTGGACCTTATCTCTAAGTGTCCATTACACAAGGGGGTAAAGTATCACATTATCACATAACTGAGGTCTTTGACATACCTTGGGTTCACCTCCTAATATTATGACACTAGAGGGTTAAGTATATCTCATTTATCTCAAGTATCAAGTCACTATAAGTTAGAGTAATAAAGTAATATCTTTCTCACTTTCTTTTTTTCTTTCTTATGATTTATCAAACCTCTAAGCTATATTGACTTCTTTTATTTTCTTTTTTATATTTTCATTTTTCTCTTTCTTCTTATTATATATTTTGATTTATAGTTTCTTATATTTACACTATAAGTCATATGTTAGTATATGTGTATATAAACACAATAATAATAATAAAATATTATAATAAATTTAAAATATATGTTGATAATAATATGTAGAAGCTCACATCATTATGTATTCAACAATAATAGCCAAGAAATTTAATAACACACTTCACTGCTATTTAGTTTGCCAAAATCACTTATATAACCTTTATTTTTCTCTTATGATCTCCCCTCATTTTTTGCACAAATTATATTACCTCTTATCAATAATAAGTTAATTACTATTCTTAATTATAATAAAGTATTTTCTAATCCATCCCTTAACAAACAACTTACTTTCACTTATTTGCCTTCACATTATACGATATGATCTCTTATTGTACTGTATCATCCATGTCTTATACTAATCAGTTAAATGATAATGTAGTTGATTTTAATTAAATATTTCTTAAATTAATTGTACTCTAGTCTTAGTTTTTTTACTAGTATAATTCATAATAGTTTCTTAATTAGACAAAGGATTGGACAAATTATCCCTTTTAAACATAGCATGAGGTTATTGTATTGTCCAATCAACTTGTTGTACTAATATGATCCAACATAGATACTTGATTAAAAAAATGATCTCTTTTTTCGTATTACATAACTCATTATACTAGCTTGATAACAAGTTTATACTTGTATGTTCCTCTTAACAATTGTTAATCAAATAGAAGATCACATGGATGATTATTCTAAGTATATTTTTTAAATTGATTATATTATTTGATCAAATTATTGTATAACTATAATTCACATCCCATGACCCTTTTCACATTATATAACATCTCTTTACCATCTTCCATTATGATGAGCATGCCAAATGATTTGTCAGATCATCATGTATGATTATTGCAACCAAAGATTACAATAGTTTTAACCACCCAAAAACCAAGAAAAACTTACAAGATCCACTTCCTTATCATCCCAAGTAATTGATACTTGCTTTAAGAAGAAAAACTTGGGTGAGATCTTATGTTATTATGCAATTTCTACAAAGCAAAGTCAAGATTTTTTTCTTTTTTTTCAAGCTCTTCATTTACCTCTTGGTCTTTTTGAATCTCCTCAAATGACTACACTAGATTTGCTTGGATTTTATCTGTCTTCTTCCTCTTTAACTCTCTTCTTCTTCCCTTCTTACTTTTTCACATAAGCTTTCAAACACAACAATGCACTTGAGCACAAAAGGGTTATCCTTTTTTACATAATAAGAAGATAATAAGTTTTAATATATTAAATCCTTTGTTTAATATATCAAAGTTTTTAAAAAAATTCTAAAATACTCAAATGGAATCTAAAAAATGTAGACTATATATTCACATATTCCTCATTATAAGACCTTCCTAAAAGTTTGCTCAATCTAGGATTTGACTATAATCAACTTAGCATACTTTTTAAAGATTTCACTAGTCAACATATTCTTAGATTTTTTAAACTGAAATACATGTACTCAATACATGAAATATATTTTTGGAGAATATTTGAGATTAATAAAGAAAGTTGTTTCACATATCTTATTTAATAGTGGTTTACTTTGATACCATAATATAATGACTTTACTTTATTAACACATCGAGATATTATTCTCCTTTGGTTTGCTTATATTAGTTAAGGCAAAACTTATTTGAGAAAGAATTTTTACATCTCAAGTTTATGATCTAACATATATTATATATAATCATTTATTCTTCCATTGATGTTAGATAATTCATACCTATATCCCTAAATTTGGAGGTCTTCTAAGAGCTCGATGTAGAGTTGGCATAATGATGTTAGAAAGTCACTAATAATAGTTATGATAGAAGCATTAAGAAAAATTAGTAGAAGCAATATGAAGGAAATTGACAAGAAAGGAAATTTGATCTTGATTTGAATGGAGATGGCAATAAATGAAACAACAAAATAGAGAAAGAGTTTTATAAAATTTTGCATATATGAATTACTTCTATGCAAGATTTAATGAGATTCTAAAATTATCAAAATAATCTAAATTTGCCTGATAGTGTATAATAAGTTGCAACATAAAAAATATTAAAATTTGAAAATTGTAGATTAAGTAATTTAATTTCTCATGAAATAACATCAAAATAAAACATGATGTATATCTAAAGTATGGAAACAAAGTTTCATCAATTATTGAGATCATTTTATGGTTTCTATTAAAAGTGGTGTATAACAGTAAAAAAAGCATATTTCCTATAAGAACAAATATTAAAAGCTAGAATCAAAGTGTCAATGATTATAAAATATCAAGGATAACTTCTAATAACACTATAATGACTTGGCATTGTTAATGATTCACTACATGCAACCTCTAACTCATGAAATGTAACATCTTAAAACATCACTCTACTTAGCCTTTCTCAGATACAACTCAACAAGAAGGAAAAATATTGATTTCTTTTACTTAAAAGCATCTTAATTTATGCTTTATCTTAAATTATAATATTTTATATAAGTTTTAATAGCTTAACGTACAAGAAAAATATTTAAAAAATGCTCCAAATATGCAAAATTAACTTATGTTAGTTTAGGCTAATAGCATGACATGGTTAAAAGTTAGCATAATGCAATCATCTACTTAAAGTATGATGCAATCAATTTATCATAGTTGGCAATTTCTCTAACTAGTCCAAACCAACATAACATTTAGTATGGCTTTAAACTTTCTAGTGCATTGCAAGTCGGCAAAATGAGGTTAAAATTTTCAAATTATTTTAAACAATTATATATTAACACTTCACTTAAATAATCAAACTAGGATACAAAAGAATTGTAGAAACATGCATATACAAGTTGAAACATATGACACATATCTAATATTTCAAATAAAGCTTTACATCGTAACCTTAGTATATTAACACGCCCAAGATAAATAAAGCTTTACATCGTAACCTTAGCATAATGCAATCATCTACTTAAAGTATGATGCAATCAATTTATCATAGTTGGCAATTTCTCTAACTAGTCCAAACCAACATAACATTTAGTATGGCTTTAAACTTTCTAGTGCATTGCAAGTCGGCAAAATGAGGTTAAAATTTTCAAATTATTTTAAACAATTATATATTAACACTTCACTTAAATAATCAAACTAGGATACAAAAGAATTGTAGAAACATGCATATACAAGTTGAAACATATGACACATATCTAATATTTCAAATAAAGCTTTACATCGTAACCTTAGTATATTAACACGCCCAAGATAAATAAAATTAGAAATATAATTATATTATAAGTACCCCTAAAAATTTTGATCTTAATTAAAAAATTTAAAAATCATCTCCAATTATTAATAGTAGTCTTAAAAAAACGATAGAGTATATGTAGATTATTGTTGAACATTCAAAATGATGAGTTATGATATCTTTTTGGTTTCATGCCAATGAGTCCTTATTGACTATGCAAGTTGACTTTGATATCTCTGTACTCTCAACACATTTAAATAGATATAATTAGATACATATATATAGTCCAAATATAAGATAGATAGAAGTGGCATACATTTACGAATGGTAGACACTTATGCAAGATAAGAATAATTAGAAATAATAAGAAAATACTAAAAAATAATAAAAAAATTGAGATACTTTAATAGCTTGGATGTCATCTACGGTGTTTCTAGTTAATGATATAGGTAAACTAGGAGCTACCATGTCAAACCCTTCCTATTAAAAGCACTCATTCCCAAGTTAAGCACATCATTAAAATGCTAAGAAAGTACTCCCTAATTATTTAGGTAATCATAAATATCCAATCTTGTTTCTCATCATCCATGATATCCAAGGAAGGAGTGCTGCATTGATAATAACATATCATTTTGATAATATTCCAATAGAAATATACATAAAAAATTCATCTACTCTTGTAAAAATATGTTGTACGTGCCTGATAAAATGTATCAAAACTTAATAATGATATTAAATTATTTGTGCATGTCTTTAATCTATTAAGTACAAGATTTAAAATAAGAAAAAGTTAATATAGATAGATAAAAGTAGAGGGAAGGTATATCTAGTGAGTCTATGTTGAGTCTATCACCGATTTAGAGGTAGGCTCTTTAAAATTATAATTAATAAACTCTAGTAATGGAGTTTCTAAGTCAGTTAAACATTTATAGACTTAAATTATCAATAAGTAGAGGTAGAGTGATTTTAAACTCAGATATATCATCACTAAAGGTAGCAAAGAACTCCTCAACTATACCATCAAACTCATAAGGTAGAAGAATATTTGGTTTATAAAAGTAGGCATAGGTGAAAAGTAAGATGTCAAAGTAGAACTATTAAGATTGAGTTAGTGGAAATATGGAACTAAAATAAGGATTGAGTTTATAAAATTATTAGGATTAGAAATTACATACATACTCTAAGGGGTAATAAGAAGCATAAGCATGACATATCAAAGTTTTGTGTAACACTATATCAATAGTGTACATGTGAATGATATAATAATAAATTGGAGAACAATAACAACCATGAGAGTTTGATAATGTATAATTATAGGTCACCTTATCACATACCCATCATAAAAGTCAACATGGTATAACTTAGGATGTAGGGGTGTAAGACAAAGACTATAAACAATATAAATTGATATCATACTAACCATACTAATCTCTTTAATAATAATATGTGATCACCAATATTTAAGCAATGTGATTTACTCCTTCATAGTCCTTATATATAAACCCAAGATAGTTATGGAAAATTTCATGATCACCTCAGAGCAAATCAAGTCATTATGGTATTAAAACTCTATTCATTCAATGGGTATAAGGTGAAAGATACATTATAGATACTTTGAGATAAGAAATACCAAATTAACAAAGTTTATTTAATAGTGTTATTAAAATAAAGTTTCAACAAGTCAAGTATCATAATTGCAAAATAAGATGTCTCTTTGCCTCTTGTTGTTGTATATGATACTATAAAGTCTACAGAAACAAGCTTCAACAAATAAAAAACCTCAATCAAAAAGTAGCAATCATCACAAGCTCATGTAAGAAAACAATAAGCTTTAAACTCCTTATTTTTTGCAATAAATGAAAAAAGGTACAATTTACACCAAATAAGAGCTAAATATCTTTGAATTAGAAGCTCCAAAGAACCACAGAAGTTTCTATCATATGAAGAAAGTAGAAATTATAGGAAATGTGTATGTAAAGTGGAATAAAAAGATAGCTAGTAAGACTAAAGATCATGCATGATTAAGAAATTACAATAATAAGTCACAAACTTTGATACCAAATTTGGTTCACAATAGTTATTAGTGAAATTATAAAATTATTGAGTAGTAGTGGTGAAAACATTTAGAAGTGGTTGAAGCAATATAAACATAATTAACAAATAGAAAATCTATCCATGATTTGAACATATATGAGCAGAAGCAAAGCAAAAGAAATAAAGAAAAAAATTTAAAAAAAATTAATTTTTTCTTTGTGATATAAGAAATGTTTATTAAAATTTGAGGTAATTTTATAAGGTTAAAACACAAAACAAAAAGTATAATCATAGAAAACCATAAAATTTGGTCATTATGGATTCAAACTTTTTATCTACCATTAAATGCCCTCAAAATAAAATCTAATGAATATAATAGTTTTAGATTAACAATGATCTATCACTTTATAAAGTTTCATTAATGTCTAAAATCATATGCTAGAAAAAGAGTTCAATATACACAAAATAGAAATTTAATTTACTTTTTATAGTTTGTTTTGGGACATGAATAATTGCTTAAATATTTATTAAAGTTAATGGTTCTTTCTTGATAGCACCAAACAAAGTGTCAAAGAAAAGCTAATAAGAAGATTTTGAGGTTATGACTTTAGATTTTTTTTGAAAGAGGATAGTAAGATTAATTGGGCAAATTTTTATAAGATAAAGTATTAAAAGATTAAATTGAAGTGACCAATAAATATAATATCAGTGATAAATTGCAATGGCATCATAGGAATTGTCTGCTAAATTTAGGATTTTCTTTATGTCATTTTTAACCTAGAAGATGCAACAATTCATATCATTACCCAAGCTAGCTCTTATTACTACTCACTAAAGAGGAAATATATTGAGTACTTCTAACTTAAAAGCATTCCAAATCTACTCTCATTTATGTTCAATCTTGCAATATGTGCTAACAAGTTTTTATAGAAGTTATAGTAGCTTAAAGCGTAAAAAAATATTAAATGATTCTTCAAAACCCTTAATTTGACCCATGTCATCTAAGGCTAATAGCATGGTGTGGTTGATTGATAATAAGATAGGCCTCTTACTAATAGTATAATGTTGTCAATTGATCACAATGGCAATGCTCTGGTTAGATAACTCTAATGTGACAATTATGTAGACATTTTAGTTATATTAGGTTGATATAAACCAATAAAATTGTAAAGTATGATCTAGAAAATATATGGTATTATCTAGTCAATATAATGATCTTAAAAAAACTAGACTATGTTTAAAAACTAAGAAAATACCCCAATTTATTGTAAACCAACTTGAACACTACAAAATTGACCTAACATAACTAAAATACTATACAAATATATAGATATAAATTGAAACATGTGGCACATATCTAATATCTCACATGAATTTGTACACTTTTGTCTTAGAGTACCAACATGCCTAAGCACAAAAAACTAAAAAACATATAGTAGTATTATAAGTATCTTTTGAAAACGATGACCAAAAATATAAAATTTAAAATAATCTACAATTGATGGAAGCAGTCTTAAAACTCTATAGAAACATCAAAATTAATGCTTTATGTTCAAATGATGAATTATGACATCCATTGGACTTTAGAGTAATGGAACCTTAATAATTTTAAAAGATTATATAAACATCCTTTATACTCTAAATATAATCAAATAGATAAAAACACTAAATATGCTTACTAAATAATATATATATATATATATATATATATATATATATATATATATATATATATATATATATATGAATACTATTATTACAAATAAGTATAACTAAAGAATAACTAAAAATAACTAAAAAATATTTAACTTTTATAACACTCAATTAAATACCTAAGAAGGATGAAAGAATCAAGAGAATATCTGAAATGTAAGAGCAAAAATTATCCAAGGATGGAAGAGCCAATAAAACATCCAAAGTTTGGGAGCTAGAACGGTGAATAAGTTGTACGTCAACTATAAGGGGGTGGATCCTGAGTGATATAAGCAAAGTTATAAGCTTTGAAATAATAAAACACCCTTTGATGACAACCTAGGTTTCAATCTTATGAGAACTATAGTTAATGACGTTA
This sequence comes from Vanilla planifolia, assembly GCA_023846275.1. Classification (NCBI taxonomy): domain Eukaryota; kingdom Viridiplantae; phylum Streptophyta; class Magnoliopsida; order Asparagales; family Orchidaceae; genus Vanilla; species Vanilla planifolia. The sequence goes on along the minus strand of CM043878.1, from coordinate 6,344,152 downwards.
GAGTTAGAAAAATTTTGAGATAAATAACCAAGTAAGAAAGGATCTCTTAGAAAAGGATAAAACTTGATTAGTTAAAGATAATACTATATTAAAGAAAATTGGGATGTTGTAATATGGTATTAGAGCTAGCCTTCTCTAGTCTAGTATGGTTCAATGATGAACTAAGTAGAAGTTATTGAGCATGTAACACTTGATTAGTTGTTCTAGAAGGATGGAAGAATCAAGAAAATATCAAAAATATAAGGATCAAGGTTGCCCAAGAAAGATGAAAGGATAAAGAGAAAATCTAAAGTATGGGAGCCTAAAGGTGAAATAAGTTTCACATCAACTATAGAAATAAATATTCTAAATGATTTAAGTCATAATTCTTGAAATAGTGAAGCATCTATAGGGATAATGTGGGCTTAGATATCATAAAAATTTTATGGTTAAGCATAACAGAGAAAGGGATTCCTTGAAAAAGAATAAAACTCGATTAATTTAGAACAATATCTAACCAAAGAAAAATGAGATATTATAAAAACTATGATAAAAATAAGGTTTTCTTGAATGTTCTTATGTGAAGTCTCTAGTAAGATGCAACATTGAAAAAGGAGCTATCACATTAGAATCACTCTTTATTTGATGATGTTACTTTTGAAATGTCACTTAATGATCATCTCGCTCTCTTTGATTTCCAACATCATATTAACCTCCTATAATCTATCAATTATATTATTTATTATTAAAATAATGATAATAAAATATGCTATAATTATAAAATACTTCTAAACATAGAAAAAAAGAACTAAGAAAAAATCCAAGCACAAAAGAAAAAACAAGAATAAAATTTTATGTGAAAACATAAACTTGAAAGAAATAATGACCACATTAAAAAACCATTTAATATAAAAGAGTTATAAATTAACTCACTTACCTTTTACTCTTATGGTGGTTGTGACAAACTTCATAATTACTCGATGGGACAAAAGAAGATTAACGTTTTTAGTTAAAAAGTTATTTTTTCACAAGTTATTTTTTAATTAATAAATTTCTTTTTATATACCCTTAATGGTTGTTATCACATGTCTATGTTATGACACAATTCGTTAGCAAATCCCAACTACCCATTCTACACATGTCGTAATATATATGTCATAACTATTTTTCAAACCAATTTTATAGAAGCAAGGCTTGAACTGTGGCTTGACAAACCCATACAAAAATCATTCATGATACATGTGTCTAATGCCCTTAAAAATTTCCTATATTAATATAACTATTTATCATACAATTACTCATGTACAATATTCGTAATAATCATGCTCATAATGTTGCATTTGTGTATATCTTATTTTTAAGGTAATAAGAAACATGTTAATTATAATAAAAAAATGTTTATTTATATCAATCAGAACCCACACAACCATATCAAGATTAACAACTTAACATCTAAGATTTGAATTCTTTTTTCTATTGGGATAAATTTTATCATATATGTTGCATACAACCATTGTTGAGGTAATTATGGTATGTTGGGTTTCATATATATACATGTTGCATTATATGCTCCATCTTTCTTCCTAACACTAGGAAATCTTTTCATTTTGCTCAATTGTTGTTTTGGTCTATAAAGTTATGTTATGTGCTACCAAGTAGTTAGATATAGTTTTAGATATTTATATCTCTATGGATGACCAACATTGAGAAAGTATCGACTTGGAGGTAGCTTAGAAAAACTAACCTTGACTTAGTTCATAAAATAGTTGAATATTCTTCTATCATGGCTTGTACACCCTTGCTATGCATGCATGAAAATGCACTCAATGTGCATGAATATCCTTTTAAGTGAGGCAAACATGTTGACCAATTATTAGTTTGCCTTACAAGTGTAGAAAATGCACTAAATGTGCATTTCATTGATAACATTTTTACATTCCTTCATGTAGTTATGATATGAATTTTGCTTCTATTAGTAAGGATGTCATAATTGCATTTTTGTGTTTTGTTACTATACATGCATTCTTTGTCTAAATTGTGTTATGTTGAGCACATACTCGAGTCACAATAAATGCTTATTTAATTTTTGTTGTTAGAATAATACATTGTACAATGGTTGATCATTATTAGATTTAAACTCTAATGAGTTGCTAAACATTGTGGCAAGTTGACACGTATACAATTCACTTACAATGGCTACTATAAAGACTTGTTTGTAAAATAATCATCTTACACAATGAAACATAAGATTCAACATAACAAGTATTATAAGCATGTAGAGTATAAATATAAGTAAAGATTTGTGTTCTAGACTACTGAATTATGAGACTATGTGTGTTTAGTTTGATAACAACAAAATCACTAGTTTGATAAGTAAAAATTTGAATTTTTTGAAGCTATTAATGTGATAGCCTTCTTTAATAAATTATAAATTATATTTTTTAATTATGTTTTTCTTATTGGATGTGGGTTTTTAGATCTAAAATATGAGAATTATTATAACTTGGTGCCTTAAAATTCATGCCAATATGAAAATAGTCAGATCTAGATTTTAGTATATAATTGTGAAGATCTCACTTTGAGAAATCTATAAATATACTATTTAAAATTTTTGAAAGTTAATTAAATATGTGAACTTTTCAAAGCTTAAAAATAGAATGCAAAATATTATTGATAGAATATAATGAGAATTATATATAAAATAAAATAAAGAGATAAAAAAACAAGATAGTTGAGAAAACATCTCAAAACTAGTAAGTAAACTAAATAACTGTGACGTAAGTAATTTATATGATAAAATTATTTATAGAAGTTTTGATTTTATGATTACACATTATTATAATTGATATATATATATATATATATATTTTGTGTGTGTGTGTAAATGGTGTTATAAAAAATCAAAACATAAGATAAAAAAGAAATAAAGAAATAAAATGAAAGAAAAGATAAAGAAAAAAGATTGATTAAGTCTAATAATTTAAAAAATCACAAAAAACAAAAAAATAAAATTTAAAAAATACTTTTTCTTTAACCCTAGCTTACAACTACTCAATATGAGAAAAACAATTATCTATGTTATTATTATTACATAGAGATATGGTCATGACATAATAAAGGCTCCATCATCATAAGCATATGATGGTAAGTGATGAAACAATGGCTTCATGGTATATGAGAAAATCACCTTTGATATTGTAGGTACTTAAATATGAGGTCACAACATGACAGACATTGCCATCGTGGGTACAGGATGTTCAACAATGAGGTGATGGCTCCTTAAAAAGATGATATGATATGAAAACTTGAAGCGTTGGGATAACAATCATATAAGGAAATTTGGTCCCAAAAAAGGCAACAAAAAAGAATGAAAAAAATGAAATGAATAAGAATATGCAAAAAATAATATAATATAAGTATTATATAATATTTGTATTATATGAAGATTATGTAAATACATTAAGACATTATATATAAACATTTATGTTGACTTAATATTTATATATTTTTATACAAATTATCATGTACTATTTATTTATTACTTCTTTCTTATTCATTAATTATTTGTATTTTTATATTGATTTTATGCTTGTATTTAATAATTTGTCTATTAAGCATATCATTTTTATCCCTTATATTAGAGGCTAAAATGTAAATACTCATAGAGCTTAGGGTTCTTAAAGGATAGCTTAGGATTCTTAGTGAGTAAAGCTATGTTGTATATTATGAGCTTTATGAGAGTTGCTTCGATGTGAGATCATATTGTACTTTATAGTTATTATTGCATCAATATATTATTTCAATTTTTATAGTAACTATTGATGTATGTGCATTGCTTCATTTGATTGTTTCAATAAAGATATTATGCAGAATGTGATATTTCATCATCATCATCCTCATTTTTAGTTTTTGTCCTTCGAATTTATGGTTTATTCTAGTTAAGCCTATAATTTAGTATATTAGTGTTTTATTAGGTTTCATTTGGAATTATGTTAGGAAGGGTATGTTAATTAGAGACCTTTCTAAAAACTATATAATGAGTCTAAATATAGTGAAAAGACTAATTATCATTTGCAAATCTTTTAGAAGCAAATATACTCAAGGTCTTTTTATTCATTGAAGAAGCTAAGGGAAATTTGAGTTTGTAGAAATTAAAGACTTTCTCATCCATTTTATCCTCCTTTCAAGTTTATGTTGCATTAAGTTAAGTTGGAATTTATTTATATATTATTTTAACACATTTTAGTGTATTTTTTATATTCTTATTAATTATAAGATTTTGTATATTTGAGTTTTTTTCATTGGTTCCGTGTTCCATTGTTGAAATATTATCTTAATTCTTTTATTAATCTTTTGACCACTTTATAAGGTCTTTTGTTAAGTTATTGTAAGGTCATTTGGTCTTATGTTGCATGCTTTTTCTAGGTCAATGCTTTGTAGGATCCTTTAACTAATGTAAAATTTTGCTTACAAGTTTTTGTGAAATGTGTTTTGGTGTAAGCCTAGCCTTTTAGAATAGATTGATGTAAATCTAGATTTGCATCAAACCATCTAAAATTTTATTATATTAATTATTTTATTATAATTGTCATACAAATATTTTACAATTAAACAAGAGTTTTTAAAATAAAATTTACAAGAATAATTAAGAATCTCAAAAGAACTTTTATTATGTTATTTATAATTATTACGTAAATTAGATCAAATCAAAAAAATTAAAGTAAATGACACAGAGATTTACGTGAAAATTTTAAATGAGAAAAAATCATAAGAGAGCATGAGCAAAGAAAATTTACTATAATTAAGGGTTATAAAAGAGTTTTGGATAAAGAAAAAAATTGCTCTTAAACCTCTACGAAACTCTAAGCCAAATATAGGAAAGTCTAGGGCAAAAAGTTAAGATAATGAAATTACACATATTTCTTAATAAATTCAATGCAATAAAATTATAAATATACCATAATAAATTTACGACAGTATTAACAAATCTCCACTTTGACTTAAATTCTATCAAGAAGTAAAGTCAATTGAAGCAATACAAAGCTTGTCTCTCCAAGGAGTGTGTCCATGAATCACATGAAATTAACCAAGTTCAAACAAAGTTTGAACTTGATTGGTGGAAGCACCTTTGTTATCATGTCTGTGAGGTTCTCCAAATCACTAATCTTCTAAATAGCTACATCTCTGACATTAATCCTATCACGAGTAAAGTGATACTTGATATCGATGTGCTTTATCTTCTCATGAAACATCTGAACATTAGACAATCATACAACATCTAATTGTCATAAAATATGGTGATAACTCCACCAATCCCACTCAACTCTCAAAATAGATCTCATAGCTAGATAACTTCCATCACAGCGTCAATGATTATCATATACTTCATCTCTGTAGTAGACAGTGCAATTATATTCTACAAAATGTATCTTTAACTAACAACTACTCTTTGAAGGATATTCTTCTATCATAATCAACTCCATAGTCTGAGTCAATATAACCTTTCAATCTTGAAAAATTTTCTCCAAAATGTTGACAATTGTAAATAGTGCAACATAAGTCTCTCAAAATCTACTTAATAGTCTCCTAATATTGCTTTCCTAGATTAGCCATGAACATACTAACAACACTAATAGCATGTGTCAAATCAAGATTAATGCAAATCATCACATACATCAAATTACCAACTATATTCATATAAGGAACATGCTGCATGTATTATGTCTCTTCTTTAGTGTTTGGGTATAGATTTCTAGACACTTTGAGATAAAAAAAACCTCTTTTCCTTCTTATCTCTCCTGATCTCCATCCCAAGTATCTTCTTTACTACTCTTAAGTCTTTTATGTCAAACTCCTATATGAGAAGTTCTTTTAAGTTCTTCAAATAAGTCTTGCTCTTTACTACAATAAACATATCATCCACATGAAGCACCAACTAACTAAAAGATCTATCTATAAGTTTTTTCAAGTATACACAGTTATCAAAATTACTCTTATAGAACTAATGAGATAGTATGAAAGAAACAAATCTTTTGTACCACTATTTAGGAGACTATTTTAAGCTATATGGAGACTTTTTAATCTACATACATAACCATCATTGTCTTCATAAACAAAACCTTCAGTTTACTCCATGTACATCTCTTCGTTTAGATTTTCATGTAAGAAATTAGTCTTGACATCTAGTTGGTTCAACTCTAAATCATTTATAGTAACCAAACTAAGTAAAATTCTAATAAATATGTGCTTTACCATAGGTGTAAAAATATCAATCAAATTAATACTTTTAATGTGATTATATCCATTAGTTACAAACCTGGCCTTGAAACTATCTTCCTCAACATTTAGAGTATAAAATTTTTTTTGAACACCCACTTGCATTTAATGGCCATCTTACCAACTAAAAGTTTTGTCAAATCTTAAGTTTTATTCTTATATAAGGACTCAATCTCTTTCTACATAGTCAACAATCAATCTTTTGAGTTTTCACAAGTAGTTGTCATTGAACAAGTGCAAAGGTCATTACTCAAACTCGTGTCTTGAGTCATTAACAAATCCTATACAACAAAATCAACCTTAGTGTATCTCTTTGGAGGTTTGATTACCCTTCTTTCTCTATCCCTTCCAATGTTATATGATTGTCCTTTCTATAGAGTCTGATCATCTTTAACTTGTGTATCTTCTAATAAATAATCTAAATGAATCTCAATTTCAACGTTATTTAGACTATTACTTGTAACATCATCATGAACAATAGCAAATAATTTAGAAGAATTTAAAATGAACCCTTTATCTCTACTAACAATTAATTTAGATTCAAAATGACACAAAAGTCTGTAACCTTTTGTTCCACCTTCTTGAGTGTAACCAAGAAACACATATTTCTTGGACTTTGGTTCCAATTTTCCTTTTCTATAATGAAAGTAAGCAACACAATAAAAAATTTTAACTAAGAATAATAAAAAGATTTACCAGACCAAATCTTTTTAGGCATCTTCATGTTTAGGACTGTGTGAGATGAAATATTAATCAGATGATAGGCTATGAAACAAGCATCTATCTAGAATAACTTTAAAAGACTTGTAATAAATAGTATACATCTAGCCCCTCTCTACAATGGTTTAATTATCTCTCAAAGATAATTTTATTGTGGAGTTCTTACACAAGTTCTATGTCTAACTATGCCTCTTTTCTATATAATTTATTGAATTTATTCAAAAAAAACTCTAACCCATTATCAGGTTAAAGATGCTTTATGATTTTTTCTATCTATTTCTTAATAAGTGTTTTATACTAAACAAACCTTTGAAAAATAATAATGTTTTTTAAGAAGAAAGCTCATACCTTCTTGGAGTATCATTAATGAAAGTCAATATGTATGTGGCACCAGCCTTAGATGACTACTGAGATAGACCTTATAAATCTGAATAAACATAATCTAAGATCCCTTTGGTTTCATGTTATGCAGGACTGAAAGCTACTCATTTATGTTTACTCATAATACATTACTCATAAAACTCTAACTTTTTAATCATATCTCTAAATAAGAGGGCTCTTTTACTTAGTTCAATCAGAATTTTCTTACTCATGTGTCCCAGTCACATCATAGCCTTATAATATTAGAATCTAAAATGAATGATATTACTACTACTTTTATCATAACAAATCCTTCAAGAGTATAATTTACTATTGGTCTTCTTCCTTTTTATTATCACTAAGGAGTAATAAATAACTCTGATAACTTTACCTTCTTTGTTGTATTGGTAATCTTTATTATCAAGTGTGTTAAGAGAAATAAGATTTCTCTTTAGATTTGGAATGTGTCTGACCTTACCAATTATACAAATAGATTTATTAAACATCTTGATCCTGATAGTTTTAATACTAGTAACCTTGCATGATGCATTAGTACCTATAAGCACAACTACATTCATAATAGGTTCATGGGTGTCAAACCAATCCCTATTCGATATCATATGGAAAGAATAAGTTGAATCCAAAATTCATTCTAATCTTAAAGAATTTCTTAAATTTGATACAAGTATGAAGTCTCGAATACATTCTTTCTTACTAACTATATTGGTTTCTCTTAATTTTTCAGATTTATGATAATCTTTTTTAAATTTTCTTTTCTTTTTAGTTTAAAATAGTATGCTTTTATGGGACCCTTCTTGTAGTAGTTGTAAATCATATTTTTATATTTCAACTTTAATATTTCTTTCTGCTTTACATTAAAAAAATTTCTTTACTTCGACCATCTTCTAATAATCAGACTTTCTCCTCACGATTTAGAAGTTTATGGATCTTTGTCAAGTATTGTTTTTGATAACAAGACCTGTTAAATATTCTCAAGAGAAATTGAAAGTCCTTCAAATTGGTGTAAGAGGATGACAGGGAATACAATAAAACTAGAGTAAGGTCTTCATCATCATACTTAACTTCGAGCATCTCCAAATTTGTAATAATTCTCTTAAACACTTTCAAATGATGCTTGATATCTTTGCCTTTGGTGAGACAGTATGTGTACAAATGTTGCTTCAAAAGAAGTTTGTTTAGTAAACTCTTTGTCATACAAAGAGTCTCCAATCTAAGCCACAAAGTCTTAATCGTCTTTTCCTTCAGGCAATCTTGTAGAATCTCATTTGGTAAGTGCAACTGGATCTAGGGTTTTTTTTAATCTTCCTTCTCTTATTCTTTTATCGTTAGGGTTGCCAACATATTCTCCATTTTGACAAGGGTATTATCCAGATTTAATTGTACTAGAATTGCTCGCATCTTGACTTCCCACAAAGCAAATCGTGTGCTTATCTCTAACTTCTCGATGTCGTACTTTATGGTCGTCATTCACAAAAAAATTGATGAATCATAGAACGTGACTCTGATACTAATTTTTCTATATAAATCGAATCAAATCATAACAAAACAAAGTAAATGACAAAAATATTTACATAGAAATCTCAAATGAGAAAAAATAACGAGAGAACACGAGTAAAGAAAATTTACTATAATTAAGAGCTACAAGAGAGTTTAAAGAAGGAAAAAAATTGTCTTTGAAACTGCCATCAAACTTTAAGTCAACATAATATATATATATATATATATATATATATATATATATATATATATATATATATATATATATATATATATATATATAGACGAGTTTAAGGTAAAACATTAACGTAGAAAAATCGTAAATATGTCATAATAAATTCAAGACAACAACATTATAAATATGTCATAATAAATTCAAAACAACTTCAACAATAATTGTTTAATATTGTGATTTTTTACTATTCATTTGTCATGTGTGGATATTCAATGCTCTCATATCTAACATAAATGAACAAAGTTGTCAAAAAGATTGCAATATAAGTAATAAGTTCATATGTTAAATTACAAAATATTTTGGGCAAAAGCATAACTAAATAAGCAAATTCATAAAAAGAAAATTGAAATAATGAAAATACTACCGTGTATCATGCATGAAGTGTTCCATATCCATAGTTTGTGTTTGGAAAACATTGATGTGATAATCGACTGCTTGCATTGAATTGGACCAAGTTTTTACCAACTTTTCAATTTTTTACATTTTTTTATTAAATTTTGTTTCTTTTTTTTTTTTCTTTAACAAAACATGACACATGAATCCAAATCCCATCTCCCAATTTCTTCTAAAAAAATATGCAAATAATAAGTTTCCAAGGAGATCCGATGAGAGAGAAGCCAGCCTCATCTTCCTCGACCGCTCTGCTGTCCTCCAACATCTCCCAACCCATCAATGGGGAAACAGGGATGCGAGATCGAAGTCCGATCCCTAACCTACAACATCCACACTCCCCACCACAGCAGCCACCAACTCTTCAAGAGGATATGGACGACAAACAGAGACGAAGAAGTCGTCGACCCCGAGTCTCCACCGTCCACAGCTGTCCGCCACGTTCTCAAGAACGTCACCTGCCTCGCGAAGCCAGGGGAGATTCTCGCCATCGTCGGCCCCAGCGGTGCAGGAAAGTCCACCCTCCTGGAACTCCTCGCTGGCCGCCGCAGCCTTCGTCCCCCAAACTCCTCCTGCATCCTCCTCGACGGCCGCCCCATCCTCTCAAAACTCGCCTTTCGCCGCATCTCCGCCTTCGTTCCACAGAGGGACTCTCTCTTCCCCCTACTCACCGTACGCGAGACCCTCCTCTTCTCCGCTCGGCTCCGCCTCGGACTCCCATCCCGCGTCCTCATTCCCCGGGTCGACTCCCTCCTATCCGAGCTAGGCCTTGGTCCCGTCTCCTCCTCCCGCGTCGCGACCATCTCCGGTGGCGAGCGCCGTCGAGTCTCCATCGCCGTGGAAGCCATCCACGACCCTTCCGTGCTCATCCTTGACGAACCCACCTCCGGCCTCGACTCCACGTCCGCTCTACAGATCGTTGACATGCTCCGAACCATGGCAGAGTCCCATGGCCGCACCGTCGTGCTCAGCATCCACCAGCCCTGTCCTCGAATCGTCAAGCTTTTCGGTTCCCTACTGCTCCTGGCCGACGGCCACGTTCTCCACCACGGCACCGTTCCCGAGCTCGTGTCCCGCCTCTCAGCCGCTGGTCTCCATCCTCCTGCCCACGCAAACCCAGTGGAATTCGCCATCGAATCCATTGACTCGCTCCACCACCATAAGCAAACCCACGATCTTCTCTCCCCATCAGTAAGCATGTAACTTAATTATACTTCAAATCAAAAATAATATCCAACCGATAACAGGGCTTTTCCACAATCATTATTTACAGCATTTAATGAAATGTGTAAAACAGAATTCGTGATTTCTTGAAACAGAGCGGACATTGCACCCTGCAGCAACTCTTTCACATCCACAAACCGGCGGCCACCACCGACGACAACGACTTCGGCGGCGGCGAGTCCCAACCGGAATTCAGCTACGCGAACAACCGGTTAATCGAGACGGCTATACTGACCGACCGGTTCACAAAGAACGTTTCCCGGACGAAGGAGCTCTTCGCCTGTCGGACGGTCCAGATGCTGTTCTCCAGCCTCCTCCTCGGTTCCATCTTCCACAACCTAAGCTTCGATCTCCTCGGCGCGCGCGACCGCGTCGGCCTCTTTGCCTTCATCCTCACCTTCCTCCTCTCTTGCACCACGGAGGCCCTGCCGGTTTTCCTCAAGGAAAGGAACATTCTCACGAAGGAGACGGCCAGCGGAAGCTATAGAGTTTCCTCCTACGTGGCAGCAAACGCTCTCGTGTTCCTCCCCTTCCTTCTGATCCTCGCCCTTCTCTTCTCCGTGCCAGTCTACTGGCTCGCGGGTCTCGACAAGAACCCATCTTCTTTTTTCTTCTTTCTTTTGCTTATATGGTTGGTTCTTTACACGGCAAACTCGGTGGTGGTCTGTTTCAGCGCCCTGGCACCCAATTTCGTGGTGGGGAACTCGGTGATCGCCGGGGTGATGGGTTCCTTCTTTCTCTTCTCGGGGTATTTCATAAGGAAGGAGGAGATGCCGAGCTGTTGGATGTTCATGAGTTATCTTTCCCTGTTTAGGTACCCGTTCGAGGCGTTTCTTGTGAACGAGTTCTCCGGGGTGGGGAAATGTTTGGAGGAGCGGTTTGGAGAATGCGTTTTGGATGGCAACGAGGTGTTGAGGAAGGAGGGGTTGGGGGGTGTGAGCAGGTGGAAGGACGTGGGGATCATGGTGTGCTTCATACTGGTCTACAGGTTTGGCTCTTATGTGATACTTAGCATCAAATGCAGATCTCAATTCTAAGAAAGAAGGGGTGGGCAGCTAACACAAGGTCTGAAGAAACTTGATTTATTTCTTTTTTTCCTTAAAGTTCTGTACGGGGAATAAACTAAGAAATGGATGGGATTATGTTTGGTGATTTGAGTTTTCGAAGTGTTCTGAACAGTTTCTTTAATAGTTTCTTTCGAAACTCAACTCATGAATAAGCATAAGCTGTCTAATTATCTTTGAAACGCAACGTACGTATCCATGCAAAAACCACCTCGTAAACTATCTGTGAATGACAACGACATGAAACCCTAACCTAATAATTGATAATTAAGCCAAGAGAGAGTGGATTCCACATGTTTAATCTCGTTTGGCTGATGGTGAATAAATAAGTAATTAGAATGGCATCAACGTGACAAAGCTAAGGTTATAAAATTCTAAATAAAGAAGCAAGACAAATAGTGGTTGTTTGATGGGATGATTCAGACCTACAATTATAGGATGAACATTATTATGTTTGATGGCTGAGTGAAGACTAATTTCTCTTTTGTTTTATGCTAATAAAAAGTATTTATTCTCAATGCAAGCCTACTGTAGATAATCCTTAAGGCATCTAAGCATTGTTAAGGTTGTAAATAATAAGCTAAACAACAGGTCCTGTGTGCGCGCGCGCGTGTGTGTCGAATATTCTCATCATAATGAACTATGAATGTATAAATGCATTAATAGATTCTTTTGAATTTTTTCTTTAAATATTTTAAAAAATATCGTATATTCATAATTCATATATTAATAAAAATTTTAAACCAAGTAAAAGAGTGAGATATCATTTATAGATAATAATCATATGATATAGATTCATTATTGAGATCATATTTTATCACTCAACAATATGATAAATATACGAACGTGAGACTAAACAAGATAATCCAAAAGATGTGTCAAGTAAACTTTAAAAAGATAATTTATATAATCTATTAATGGATATTGTTGTCTCTCTTGCTCAAGTAAATTAAACATCTAATGACATGATAGGTTTGAACAATCAATATATGATCACTTAGTGCATGTATTTTTTGAAGAATATCATACATTGTTTTGTCATATTTTTTTAATGATATACATGTAGGCCGAATTGTACCATACGAGCAACTTATTCTAAAAATTGTCATTTATATTATATTTATATTAATATGTTTGAATCTATGAACATTGAAATCATTTGTGCTAAAAAGCAAAGAACACTTGCTTTGGATGCGTGCTTTTCAAATAAAATATACATGCCATATGAATCTTTGAATAGTGTTTTGCAAGTTTGTACATTTACTTCTGTATTTATAATTTCATGTTTGTTGCATATGCATGTAATGGTTTTCATGCTACAAAACCCATCCATTTGTTAAGTTCAAAGGTTATCAAGCTTCATTGCAACATCTTTGATGAATTGGTGTTAGAAAAAACATGTATAATTTATATTGATTTTTGAAATTTTCATAATAAATATATAAATATAAAATAAATATCATAAAATAAAAATAATATGTAAAAAGTGAATAATAATTAATGATAAACAATTGCTAATTTAATATAATTCTAATTAATGACTAACATCTAGCATAATAACAAATTAACTATTTGATGCATGAGGCTTAGTATCACAACAAATTATGAATTAGATTACAAACAACAATCCATGATGAGCTCCCAATAGATTCTATTAGTTTATTACTATTTTTCTTGGGTTATAATAGTTTTGTATAAGACTCATAGGAGGTTCATATTTATTTTTTTTGTATATCTTACACTTTATTATATTTGTTATTTGAGTAAGATATCTTTTACATTATGCATGTAACTTAAGATTACTCTCTCTCTCTCTCTCTCTCTCTATATATATATATATATATATATATATATATATATATATATATATATATATATTAATATATAAGAGTTTTTTTTTCATTATTAATAAAAACTAAGATTTCTCATGGAGTAGGCATGCATGAGAGAAAGGTGTGACCTTTATCCCTTGAGTTGTGATCATAGTTTATCACTCCTTTGAATTGCTATATGGAGTTACCCTTTGAGTTTAGATTTACATTTATCTCAACTATGATTGTCATCGCTACCCACCTACACACCACAAATTTGGAGCCATTTTTTAAAATACCTTTTAAGTTTTTAGAAAACCTTTATTATAATTTTTTTATTGAAGCAAGATAAATGCTTATAGTTTATAAACATAAATCCTTTTTAAAGAAAAAAATCACATGCATAAAGTAGTATTCACAACAAAGTAAAAGTAAACACAATGTCTAATGTCAAACTAATACATATAGTTGTCGCAATAGCATTCACACATCACAAGAAAACTATAAAGCTAGAATCTTTCTTATTGCTCCCCTAAAACCTTGTAATATGCATATTCATTTTCTAAAACTATCATGTCAAAATAGGTTGATTCATCCATCACATACTTAGTAAATAAAAGCTATATAATAATAATGTAAAATAGTATAAAATTAAGTAATGCTACATGCTATGACTGAGTAATAAAATATATTATATCAAATGTAATTATTTTTTATTTTTTTTAAATTTTCATTCAAACCTATGGCTATTGAACCCTTTTTTAATTTGACATTTTTTTATTTAATTTTTTCTTTCATATTTGTTTTCAATTTCACTTTAGTCCTTAGAATGAAAGCTACATATGCACTTTAAATTGAGTTGCACCTCCAAATAATACCCACAAAAAAATACATCTTATCATTGGTTTCATTTTTAGGTTTCACCTCCTAATGATACTCAGAGTGAGATACATCCATTTAGTTGTTTTATTTTAAAATACTATTTTTTTCTCTTTGCCTAGTTCTATGCAATTAAATAATATATGATATGTTACAGATGATAAGTTATAATAACAATAATAAAAACCATAAGATACTCTTAAAATGTTTGTACAAGAGTTAATTTATAATTATATAACTAAGTTATTAGCCTTTTTAATAATCAATTCAATTATAACATATTGTTAAGTTAAAACACTAATTTTGACATTTAAAAAAACTTATTACATTACAATAAGAAACATATGAAAGTATAATTCATTATTGTATACCTTGTACATTAATTATATGAATCTTTTTTTAAATTATGGTCCTACCATTGCAATACATTATTCACCAACCAAATTCATCAAGTTATATAAGATTGCCTACCTTAACTTGTATGGTAGTGATCACAACAAGAAGTTAGTTTCTTGTTTGCACAATTCCTTGCAAGAACCCACATCATTCCTTTTTCTTCCACCACTTTGCTTAGTTGTTCCAATAGTTTTCCTAATTCCTTCCCTTCCCCTTGATAGTAACTAATAATTTTGCCTATTTACAATCCTCCACAAGCAAAACAACAATGCATAAATCCCTCTCTTCTCTCTCTCAATTCACAACTTGCTTCAATTTCTCAAAATATCATCCAAAAACCCTCATGGCTATTATATAAGGTTTTTAAAACCATTTCACACCTCTTCAACTACAATAAATTCTTCCTCTTCGAGGAATGATGTTAACTTTCTTAATTTCACACCTCTTGAATTTTTTTAACATTTGCAATCATTAATAATTAGGTTTATGGCTTCAATTTGTCATGATTCTTTCACTTTTTCTAGTTAAAATTGATGTAAATCATGTGAAGTTCAATGCACAAGAGGGGAGGGGTGAACTGTGTTTTTAACAAAACTTTTTGGTTTTTTTTTATTTTGAAAAACTTTTTCAATTAAAGAAAAATCTTATGCTTAGTAATAAATATTTTGTTTTAAAAATATTGTTTGATGAAATAAAAAATAAAAACTTATACAAAAATAAAGCAAGAAAGGTTCAAAGATTTTTATGTGATTTGGACAAAACCCATGCCTACATCTGCCCCTGATCACTGATTGGGCTTTCACTAACTACTTTCTTTTGTCAAAGTTGGTAATGATAAACCAAGTATAATCTAGTACTCTAATAAGACACTAAAAATAACAAGAAATTTGACTATATGAAAAAATAAAATTTTTACAAGAATAATCCATACAAAGCTCTTGCACTTTTGAATTCTTCAAGTAAGAGTGGCACAACAACTATTGATGTAAATGTTACTTGATTGAAGTAAAATGAATGTAGATTAGAGAAGTAAAAATAAGAAATGAAAATGTAGCTCCTGTAAGCATGTTGTGGAAGTGATGCTCTTTATTTTAGATTTCTCTTAAAACTTTTTTTAATTTTTCATGTTGATTCATCAATCTTAAATATTTTTTATAGTCCACAAAAAACATGCCTAAATACCCTTCTGACAACTAGAAACAATCTTTACCGAAAGATAGCCATTGTAGGAAATGAAAAAGGAAGACAAAAAATAGCTACCGTCTGATCTGAGCAGATGGAACAAGAATCGTTCGATTAGACATTTGATTAAAGGATCTAAATCTAATCCAAGTAAGATTTGATTTGGTTTGTTAAATCATGCATGTTGGATGGACAATGAGATGTGCAAGAGCATTGTTCACAAGGACAAATATCTCAGTTATTTGAACAGGCTTATTAAAAGAACGACTAGATGAACTGTACTATCCAAAATGGTGGAACCAATCATAACTGTTCGATTAGGCTTATTTAATGGATAATAAGATGGATTCTATTATTCAAAATGACGAATGCAATCTTTATCATTTGATCTCAAAAGGCACCATCCAACTACACTATTCTTTCTCAATTGGAAGCAAATAGATGTTGATTTTGTCTCACATTGAGAAAACGTACATATAATTTAGCATTTATAATAGTTTCTTTGTGTAGGTAAAGCATCATAATGGGATTTATTATCCCCTGGTGCTCTTGGGAGGTCATGACTCAAGTCACTAATGCACATATATACATGGTACAACTTGACCCAATCTTATTACTTGATTATTTCAAGTTTGACTTGGCTTAATATGCCTAATTTGGGTTTAGGAGTGATGTTCTGACCTAATTTAAACCAAAATGCTATAAGATTACACCCTGACCAAGACTTAGGCCTAAATCAACTCGATTTCAACTAATCTCCTAGCTTGTGGCTTCCCAAGGACCAATGCTCAAGGTTGTAGGCCACTTGGCTTGAGCCTTCAAGCTTAGTCAAGGAGTAGGTACTTAGGCTAAATTTTTTTAATTAAAATATTTTTGAATTAAATTCAAAATAAAAAAGATTTAATTTTTAAACCCAAATCTAACACATCTAATATATCAAAAAAAAACTAAAATATGTATGAACCATGATTATTATCTTAAATGTCACAATTGTAAAAAAAATATTTAACATGCTAATCATATAAATGTTTGATAATATAGGTTCTTTGTGGATTATTTGTTCCACAAATAGCTTGGCCCATGACTCTAAAATCAGCAAGTTGATCCTTCAATCATCATTCACTTCAAATACTATAGTCTTTGCTTCAGCAAATCTAATCATTATAGTAACACCTTAAGATTGAACTAAAATAACACTAAGCTTAATAAGGAATTAGTAATAATTAGTTTGGTTTTGTGATCATCACATTAAAGGATACAATAATCTTTGCTTTGATGATTAAAAAATTAATGATAGAATTGAAAATATGATAGTAAAAAAATATAATAACAAATAATTAATATCTATGAAAATGGCAAACTATGTAATACAATATTTAATATTGTAACTCCCTTTGATTGATAACCTATACTCCCACTAAAGTTTACTACTAGATTCTCTCCCTTTTTGTATCATTTAAAGGGGTTAATTACACACAAACTCAATCTAAGTCTATGAAAAACTTCGACAACTAATGACTTAGCAAAAAACTCGAGCAATTAGGTAGAAGATGGAACAAATGATAGTTGAATTTCTTTTTTCAACATGTGTTATCTAATAACGTGATATTTTCTTTATGTGTTTGATTCTTGAGTGTTGAATAGGATCCTTAGATAAATAAATTATACTTAAATTATCACAAAATGCTAAAATTTAGATAAATTCAAAATCATAATTTAAAAGTTATAATTTAATCCATAGAACTTGAGCAACACAACTATATGTAGTAATGCACTCAACCTCTATTATTAATAATACTACACAATTTTATTTTTTATTAATCCAAAAAATTAATAAATCACCAATCAATTAGCACATACTAGAGGTACTCTTCTTATCAGTCTTGTTATCAGCAAAGTCAATATCTGTGTAAGCCATTAAATCAAATATAGACTCACATCTAGGATACCATAAGCTTAGAGTTTTAATGCCTACAAAATACTTAAAAATATTTTTGATTGCTTGTAGGTGTGATTCTTTAGGATTGGCCTGAAATCTCGTATAGACATAAACTAAACACAATATCAAGCCTACTCATAGTAAGATATAACAATGATCTAATTATTCCTTTGAATAATTTTGTATCAACAAACTTTTTAGTTTTATCTTTATCTATGATAGTGCTTTTATTAATGAGCTTTTCTTTGCTTCATTTCTCATAACCAAATTTTTTTTTATAATTTTATCAAATATTTAGTTTGAGAAATAAATACTTCTTCATTTTTTGCTTAACCTAAAGTTTTAAATAAAAGATTAATTCTCTCATCAAACTCATCCCTCATTAAATTAGCAAATTTTAAGCACATCTTTTCATTGGGCACTCCAAAGATTATGTCATCTACATACACTGACATATTAGTTGACATTCAACTAAATTTTGAACAAATAAGATATTATCTACTTTATCTTTACAAAATTTATTTGAATTAAGAAAAATACATAATATTTTATATCAAGCTCTTAGAGCTTGCTTCAATCTGTAAAAAGTCTTCTTAACTTTGTAAACACGATCTATCTTATCATGTATCTCATATCCTAAGAGTTGTTCAACATAGGCTTCTTTATTTATGTATCTATTAAAAAAATATATTTTTAATATTCATTTAGTATAATCTAAAACCTTTGTGGCATACATAAGCAAATAAAATCCTAATTGTCTTAAGTTTAGTCACAAAAGCAATTGTCGTATCCACATCTACTCTTTCAACCTGACAATGGCCTCCGGCTACTAATCTATCATTATTTTTAACAACTTTTCAATTCTCATCTAGCCTATTTTTAAAAAATTATTTTGTATCAATGGTTATTTTATTGTTTAGCCTAGGTAAAAGATTTTATTTTGGATTTCTCTTAAACTATGCCAATCTTCATTCATTACAATAATCTAGGACTTATCTTTAAAAGCATTTTTTATAAAGTTTGGTTCAAAGTTTGATACAAATGCTGTATGATTAAAGGAGCTTCTAATTCTAACTTTTTCTTTTACATCTCTTATAATTAACTTATTAGGATGATTCTTAAAAACTCTTAATTACATCTCAATCTAATTTTCTTCTTTTGTTGGTTTATTGGCTTCAATTATATCCTCTATCTTTTTTAAGGCTTAAATTTTTTAATTCATTAAGATGATTTATTTATAATAACTATTAGATGCTTCAACAAGAGATTCATCAAACTTAACATATATTATCTCTTCCACAATTAGTATTTATTTATTATATACTCTAAATGCTCTATTAATATAAGAGTATCTTATAAAGATCCCTTCATCAAACTTGGTATCAAGCTTATCTAAATCCCATTTTTCATTGTTTAGAATGAAAAATTTGCATACAAACACATCAAAATGAGATGTCTTAGACTTCTTATCATAAAGCTACTCCAAAGGAAAAATATCTAATAAAAGTCTATGTATTATATATTAAAAATATAACAGATAATATTAATCAGCTCAGCCTAAAAAATATTTGAGAATATTATACTCATTAAACATACACCTTATGACATCTTATAAGATTTTATTATTTTTCTCAATTATACCATTTTATTGAAGGGTCTTAAGTGAAGAAAAAATGTGCAATACTATTTTTACTACAAAAATCATCAAATAATTTATTATTGAGTTCTCCTATATTATCACTCATAATGAAGATTAATCTAATCTCATGCTCCTTCTCAATCATAGTACTCAAACTTATAAATTTTTCAAATATTTTATTTTTATTTCTAACAAACAAAATCTAAATAAACCTAATAACATTATCTACAACTACTAACCTATATTTGCTTTTACCTAGACTCTTTAGATGAATAGGACCAAATAGATCTAATGTTTCATGATAACAAATTAAAAGCATCATAGTTTTGACACTCATTTTCTTAAAATTCTTCTAAGCAAGCTAATATTTGATATTCAAGCTACATATAATAATATGATTTATCTAATTTTCCTAAATAGATATTGAATAATACTAGCTAAACTACAGAAAAGATTAAACCTTTTATCCTAAAAATAAGGATCACATATATTTTACAAGTAACTCACATGCAAACTCATAAGACAATGCTTGTCTTTATAGGTCCTAATTATGGAGACCACCAATACAATTATCTAGGCTTTAAATTCAGAAGCTAAAAATATCTTGATTTTTGTTGTAATAGTGTGTGATTGAGATACTTTTATAAAGGTATTTTTCACACATATTTTATTTAGGAATCTATTCATATTTATCTTACTTTAAATAGATGGATTTTCTAATTAGCATGAATCATATAATTGATCACTTGACTAACTAAAGTTTGACAAACCTTTAACTAGATTAAACTTTATAAGTCTCTTAAAAGAAGATTTTTCTAAGTGATAAAATCTTCTATACCATAAGGTAGAATTATTATCATATAAGGTAAGATATTTTAGGTCACTATCTTTAACTACGTGTAAGAATAAAACATATGTATTATCTTTACTACATTATATGATAAAAGAAATATTATTTTTATTAATGGCATATTCAATTTTATTAAATCAAATATTAAAATTAGAATGACATAATTAAATAATACTAAAAAGGTTATCCTTTAAATCTTGCACAATGATGACCTTTCTTATAGAAGTATGTAAGTTGCTTATAATTTTAATTTCAATTACCTTCTTTTTGGAGTTGTTGCCAAGAGTAAATTCACCTCCATCATAAGACTTCAAGTAGATGAATAAGAATGTATCTCTAATCATGTGTCTTGGGTATCTATTATTCAAATATCACATACATTTCTTAATCCTTGAAAGAAGACAATACTTAAAAACAAATCAAACATTAGATTTATAGACCCAAAAGTTTTGGATCCATTTGTCTTAACTTAATCATTATTTGAACTATTATTTTTAATCTAAATAAACATAAAAGATTTATTATCGATAATATTTCTCAACTTGTAATAGAAGGAAATATACTTAACTCTCAGGTAATAATTACAAATTATATTTTTGAACAAAAGAGTATGTAACTCTAATATGACCAACCTTATAAAAAAAGTTTTACAATGATTATTTATATTTTTTAAATCAATTAATTTTCTAATTAAGCATATATTTTTTATAATAAGAAAAGCTTTATTATCTCTTTCAATCTTAATATCATGCAAATAACTAGTATTCAACTCATTTAAATGCTCATACAAGCCTAAATAATTTTTATACTCTTCTTTTAGTTTTAGATACTTGAAAACTTACTTGATGCAAACGTGAATATGTTATTCATAATCATTTATAGAAAACGATGAAGAAGAGGAGGAAGGGAAACATACTTCATCCTTAGATGATGCATTTAGAATGTTATCCTTTATCATAAGATAAATCAAACTCTCATTCTTATCTTCATCATTAGAAGAAGAGTTATCTAAATATTCTATGAGATCTTCATCACTTTCTTTCTTTTATTTTATTTCTGAAAATTCTCAACTCTCTCCTTGTAATGGGGGCAATTAAGCCTTATATACCTAAGTAAATTGTATTTATAATAAATTGTTTCTTCGTGAGAAATAATTTGCCCTTTTATTTCTTATTTTTGCTTAATCTTTTATTTGTATTTATTTTATTATATAATTAAGATAATTCTTTACAAATAAAAACCATCTCACTTGTGATGGAAACATCTGAATCTATGGAAGAATATAGTACAAAGGCAAGCACTTGTTCCTTCTTTTTCTTTTCTTTTTTAGTTACAAGTTCATCCTTTCTCCTTATAAACTTAATATCATTTATTAAGAACTCAACCAATAGCTCATCTAATGCCATAATTAACATATACTTCATTATTTTCAAGGTCATCTCAAAATGATCATATTGTTAAGGAATATTCTTCACTGATTCACAAAATAAAATATTCTTCAATAGTTTAAAAAAATTCAATTTTTTTGCTTTTGAAAAAAAAATTCAATTAAAGAAAAATATTATGCTTATCAATAAAAATTTTGTTTTATAAATATTATTTAATAAAATGGAAAACAAAAATTTTACAATAACAAATAAGAACAACACTAAGTGGTTTGATCAGAACTAGTGTTATATCCACCCCCAATCACCAATTAGACTTCAAGTAACCACTTCCTTTTTTTTGAAGTCGGTAGAGGAAAACTAAGCACAATCTGGTACTCCAATGAGACAAAAAATTATAAGAAAATTTAACTACAAGAATTGTGAAGTCTTTACAAGCATAGTGCATACAAAACTCGTACACCTTTGAATTCTTCAAGTAAGAATGGCACAACTATTGATATAAATATTATATGAATGATACGAAATGAATGTAAAGAAGAGTAGTAGAAACAAGAAATGAAACCTATAGCTCCCACAAACACATAGTCAAAAATAACTCTCGATTTTGGACTCTCTTGAGTATATTAAAGCTTTTCAAGTTGATTCATCAATCTTAAATGTGAAATTATTTCTATTTAGGTTCAAACAAAAACATGCCCAAATAACCTTTCTAACGGCTAGAAACGACCTTTCTTGAAAGGTAGCCATTGGAGAAAATGAAAAGAGGAAGAGCAGTTACAGTCTGATACGAGTAGACAAAACAAGAATCGTTCAATAAGATGCTCGAGTAAAGGGTCCAATTCTAATCCAAGACTTGATCTAGGTTAATAGATCATGCATGCTAGATGGATGATAAGATGTGTAAGAGTACTATTAACTAAGGTGAAGAAGATCTCAACCATTCAATCAGACCTATCAAATGAATGTCTAGATGAAATTTACTGTTCAAAATGACAGAACTGATTGTGACTGTTCGATCGGGCTCATCAAATGGATGATAAGATTTATTCTATTTCTTAAAATGACAGATGTAATCTTTACTGTTAGATCACGTAACATGTGATTAGATGACATTGATTTGCTCCTAATTGGATGCAAACATGCATCGATTTTTAATCCCACATTGTGAAAATGCACATGTAGTTTGGAACATAGTTTCTTCGTGTAGGTAAAGTAGCCTAATAGGGTTGATTGCCCTTTGTTGCTCTTAGAAGATCATGACCTAAGTCACCTATGCACATATATACACGTCCCACTATTTGATTATTTCAAGTTTGACTTGACTCGATAAGCTTAAGTTGGGTTTAGGAGTGTTGCCTTGACCCGATTTGCAAGTCGTTATAAGACTATACCTTGACCAAGACTCAAGCCTGACCTAACTCAATTTTATCTAATCTTTTGTCCCTATAACTCCCCAAGGCCCAATGCTTAACATCTAATATTTTTGTATTAAATATAAAAATTAAAAGACTTAATTTTTAACCAAAATATAACACACCTAATGAATCACCAAAAACCAACTCAAATATACTTAAATCATGATTATGATCATATGTGCTATAGTTGTAAAGGAAAAAGATTTAACATACTAACCATATAGATGTTTAAGAATGTAGGTTCTTCGTGGATTAGCTATTTTATAAAGAGCTTAGTCCTTACTTCAAAATCAACAAGTTAAGCCTTTAATTATCATCTACATTAGATGTTATAATTCTTATGCTAATAAACCCAACCACTACAATAACACCTTAATATTAAAAAAATAACACTAAACTCAACAATATATTAGTAATAATTTATTTTGTTTTGTGATCATAACAATAAATGTTATAATAAGAACTAGGTTATTTAAAAATAATAAATCAAACATTATAATTATTCATATAGAATATATGATATTCCTCAAGTTTTCTTATCCAATGACCTTCAAAAATTTGTTGATCATTCTTATATGGAACGACTTGATAAGTTATTCTTATTATTAAATTTTCATAATTTGTTGTCATCATTTGAATTTTTTAATAATTATTTATTTATAAAAGTTCTAAAAAAATTAATAAATCTTATTTTCTTATAAGTTAATCATCTTATTTTATGATTTATTTGATTTTCATAAAGAATATATTATTAGACTTATGACAAATAGTACTACTTGTCATACTATTTTTTTCAAAATTTTTAACTGCTTTTTGGTTATTTAATAATATGTAATGGATCTATCAAATATTTCTTAATGATGACATATATTCAAAATATCACTTTGTAAGCAACTTTACCAATTCTTTTTGACTTTTTTCTTTTGTCAAATTTTGCAACTCCTATTATTGGGCTTACTTTGATGAAAATGTGATCTTATTAAAATTTTACTTTATGTGATTGAAATTATAATACTTCTTTTGATGATTTTCTCTAGTTATTTAATCTTGTCTATAATTAAATACACATTCTCGATAGTTTTCGCTGTTATTTAAGATTCTATTAGTGCCTTCTCAAATTTGTCATATCAATATAACTATAACCATCCAAAAAGTGGACCAAAGCTTTAAGGATAAAAGAAAAAAAATTACTAAGTATCATCAAAGGTAAAATAAATGAGCCAAATGACTACATTATGAATTTTAAAAATTTTGATGAATTATTAAATTTTTTTAAAACTCATATATTAGAAAAAAAAAGCTACAAATCCTATAAAGAGTGGGTCAAACTTAGAAAATAAAAATAGAAATTATCTGAAGCTTGAAATTATTAAGTTGGTAAAAATTAAAAGTGTCTAATCTCCAAAATAAAATATTATAGATTTTTAAAAATTAAATAATAATTTCACCATAGAATTAAAATAATTTTGAAATTAAAATAAATATTAAATAAATTTAGAAAATTATGAAACTAAATCAAGAGATACATCTTATAAAGAAGCTTAGAATAAAATTGTAATGACATAACATGAAGTGTCTTGAGAGTCAATGTTAAAAAGAAGAAATTGTAAGGCAATTATTATGAATATCTTTAGATTTAAAAAATTATTATAAATATTAAATGATGGTAAATATTTATGAAAATCAAATGATGAGTAGAGCTCATTGACTTCATAAAAAAATTGGTCAACAAATTCTTGAAGGTCAAATTAACTGAAAAATATAAAGAATATCATAAATCATTAAATTTTAATTAATGTTGAATTTAATTTTTACGCTAGACAAAATGGGAGAGGAGGAAGACATGTGTCTTGGCGATCTAATCGATGGTAATTACTAGCAATCAAGAAGTAAGAAGACAAGAAAGACATTTGAAGAGAAAGTTGTACATTTGCTTAAGAGATTTGAAGAGTTTGATGACTGAAAGAGACAAGGGGAGTGAGGGGTTGACCAAAGGGTTAAAAAAGTGGTGAGTTAGTAGTGCAAGGTTTTAGAAAATTTAGAAAATTTGTTAGAGCAGATGAGCAAATTGAGAGAACGAAAGAAAATGATAAAGCGAAATAAAGAATTTAAAGAAAATTCTATGTGATCAAGTAAAGAAAAAATGGGAAAGGACGAGAAGAACTTGTGATTTGGGAAAGGAGCAATTCAACAATCAAGTATCATAAGACGTAGAATGTTGATGATCAATGATTAATTTACATATTTCACATGCTTTACATATTTGATGTGCTACTATTAGTGGTATATTATTAAAGAAAATTCGTTTTAATTGAATGTTTAATGAGTAAAATTTGTTTTAATACAAATCATATATATATTGATTTTAGTTGAGAATATAATGATTTGTTTCACATGCTTCTCATAAGACTTCAAGAAATTGTGATAATACATGTAATGATAGCTAATTTATTTACTTTATTTTGATTTAGCAATCATATATTTGATTTGTTTTTAGCATTGTAATCATGCTATTGCAACTATAAGGACATAAGAAATATATGGGTATTTTTATTTTATTACTATAATGATAGTTTTTTTTGTGAACATTATCTTTTAAAAAAGAATGTAATAGTTTTTACATGAGTTTTTTTTGTGAACATTATCTTTTGAAAAAGAATGTAATAGTTTTTACATGGCTTTCATTTTAGATTTCAAATTATGATATGTGATTTGATTTTTATGATAAAAAAATAGTTTCAAAATTTTGGTGATGTCATAGACATTACAATAATAGAGGTTAGAATTTCTTTCATATAATGTATCAAAAGGAGCTATTTTGATACTTGATTGATAATTGTTATTATATTGAACTCAATTAATGATAGATCTATGTATTTTCCTAAAATCCAACATACATAATCTTAACATATCCTTTAAAGTCTTAATTTTTCTCTATATTTGACTCTCTATTTGAGAACAAAAGATCATGCTAAATTTTAATTGTGCTCCAAACACATCTTAAACTTTTCTTCGTAATTGTAAGGTAAGCTTCAAATTGAGATGAGATATTATAGGCTTTGGCACAGAGTGCAATTTTATTATTTGACTAATATAAATTTGTGTCAACTCATTTGTCATATAAATCATCTTGATTAGTAAAAAGTGTAATTTTTGTTAACTTATCTATATTTATCAGAAGAGATTCCATCTTTGTTTAGCTTTAGAAAGACCAATAATAAAATTCAAAAATATTTCATCCCACTTCTACACTAGTATAACAAGAGGTTATAAAAATCCATTATGTTTCTAGTGTCATCCTGGACTTATTGATAATTTGAACATTTACATAACCTTGAGTGTCTTTTTTTATTTTAAGATATATCATATATTTTGATTTAAGTGCTTTGCTCAAGGCTATTTTGTCTCTTTTTGTGTTGATATAAGAAATCTATTTTTTTAGTATAAAATACCTTTTAAATGTCAATATCATTATGATAATCTATGAAGTCTCACAACCAATCAACTATAATTACAACTAAAGTAAAATTCCTCCTATTTGAAGTAGATATGGCATTCAATTGTAGTTGATCATTCATTTCAATGCATAATTGCACTTCTTCCACTCTAATATTCAAACTTTCCCTTCTACTTAATGCATCCGCTACCACATTGGCTTTACTTGAATGATAAATGATGTTTATATCATGACCTTTTATTAACTCCAACCAACATCTCTATCTTAGATCTAGTTCTTTTTTGTGTAAAAATATACTTAAAACTTTGTTGATTACGAAATATCCAAAGTGCTTATTTCAAACAAATAATGCATCTAAATTTTTAAAACAAATATAAGAGTCAGTAACTTAAGACCATGCATATGTTAATTTTTCTTGTAGGGTTGTAGTTGTCAAGAAGAAAACATTATGAACTTAACATTTTGATTCTATAACGCCAAGTAAATAGACCTATAAGTAATGGGTTAAAAGTCTCTACAATCACTTGCTCAAAAGATCTTACAATACAAGGCTAGAAAACCTTACAAATCATTAAGTCATAAGACCTTACAATAATTGCCAAAAGATTAATACAAGATCAAATATAAAGTCCCAACAATAAGATGAGTAATCAAAAGTAAAGCGTAATCACAAGCCCTTATGACTTAATCCACTTTAAAATAGGCAAATTCTAAATCAAAGTTAAAATAATATAAGAATAAATTTAAATCAATAAGAAACTTATTTAAATGTGATGTGGAATGAAGGCTTGGACATAATAAGAATGCTTGAATCTCACAACTTTACTTTTCCTTTAACTTTGTAATGATGATTTTTAAGTACATCTTTTCTTGAAGATGTGCAAATAAATATTAATCTTGTATATAATGTTTAAACCTCTTTATAAATGTATTTGCATACACTCTAGCAACTCCAAGAAACTCTTAATGACTATAATAATATTTTTTAAAATTCTATCAAACTAGTTATTACTCACAAATCTAAACTAATAATATAGTTTGATCCATTGATTGTACAATTATGAAACCCATAATATGCTGAATGTCTAGCATTTCAAACTTGTCTAATTAGCTTATCTCACTAGTTGATAAATGATTGTAGACATATGATGAAGTCATTGTATTGCACATTGATGTTCAATTCAAAGCCTCAAATTTAATACACAAGTTTTACAAGGATTGTATAGAACGATAATGAAGATCGTATAAGTATGAAGCCTTAAGCACATAATGTCTCCTTTGTTAACATAGGATCATACAAATATAATTAAAAAAAATAGTATTGTAAGAGTATTTTCAACTGCATAACTGTTTAAGTCAATTTTAGCATCTTTTATGGTGAAATAGATCAATAATGATGATATCTAGTATCATATTATACGATATAGTTATACAAATGTTATTACTTAATCAACTCTTGGGAAAAATAAGGATCGTACCTACACAACAAAGTGATTATATTTATATAATAAGGAAACTGAACATCCAAAAAATTAATTTAGAATTAGATCACTAAGTCTGATTCTTTGTCTGGTCCCTTAAATGCATTGGTCATACAAATATGATTACAAAATAGTACTATACAATTAATACAACTTTGCTAATTCTTACTTAACTCATTCTTTTTTTATTCTTCTTTAATTAAGTTTTATAAGTGATTTAGCTAATCATCTTAATATATTATAAGGCATAATTATATGTAAAGAAACTTAAAAAAATCATGTCTTAAACTAAAGTCTATATGACTATAAGAATGGTTTTAACACATATTTTAGTACAAAGCATTGTAGTTCTTATGATGCCAATTATGATTTTACCAAAACATCGCTAATACATTTCTTGAGTAAAAAATCAAGTTTCTCTAATTGATTTACTTATTTCATCTTGAGATGCATAATCTAAAATGCTTAAAAAATTAGTAAAACAATAAAATTAATTTGTTATCATCAAATTAGAAGTATAAGAACTAAAAGTTTAATACATGTATGAAGTTGATAAGCTTTCCCTTCTTAAACAAGCTTTTAGCTTTATTAGCAAATATTAGTAACTTTTCTCTCCTTATTAAAATAAATTATAATAGTTTATAAATTATATTTTTAACTTTTTTCTTAATAATTGATGATATTTTATAATAAGTTAACCAATTTATTCCTAGAATTATATCAAAATTAGTCAACATAATGACAATTAATGATTGAGAATTTTTTTTATTAATCTCTATATTTCCTTTAGCATAAATAATATCTAGGCTAATTTTCATTAGTTGGTAAAATCACAAAGAAATGTGTCTTATAGGCCACATAGTTATACAAATAATATCTTCAATATGATTTTTAAAATAAATGGATTTAATGTTCCACAATTAAATAATACAATAAATAATGAATTATGTGGTGTTAAGATATTTTCAACATATATACTGACTTGATAACCTTGTTTTGAGTAATGATAAACACTTAAGACTAAACATTATGAGACATTCTAGCCATGAGCTCTCATAAAGAGTAATTGGGGTTGAATTACTAAGCTCTATATTGGTTGATCTCATTGATCATTGGGCTCCAAACCACTCTTTTGAGTTGTTAAACCAAAACAACATTAGGTGAAGGAGAATAAATTCTAACTACATGACCAAGTTAATCGCAATTTAAAGAGCTAATTTGTAACTCTAACATAGAATTACCTTATGCCATTTGCTACACTTTGGGCATTGAGGCTTGCTTTCTAATCTAGAATTTAAACTAGCATTGGACCCTCAAAGTCATAACAAAACTTTTGTAGATTGACTTATATGTAGTTTGTAATCATAGTAAACAAGCCACCCTTAGTTTAACAAACTTGTCGTCTTATAAATTTGTCATTAATTGTGGTCACAATAGTGATAAGAAATATATTGTTGATCTAACTAATATCAAGTTATTGAGAACTTAAAACGAGTATATTTGAAATAATAGATATGGGATCCCCCATAAAAAATCTCCTCTTAATCCATTACAAAACTTATCATCTCAAATTGCTAAACATGTCAAAAAAAAAAATTACCAAGTTTTGTTGACCCTCTACATTAGTTCATGACCAATCTTTTTTAATGGATTTACTCTCCACATTGACTATAAGTTTTGAATACACATAAAAAAGTCAACAAGAACAAGTTTAGTTTTGATTTAAAACATTTCACTATTTAAATGTTAAATAATTATGATTTCTTGTTATCTTTATAGTAAGTCTTCAAATCTCACTAAATAGCATTTTGATGACAAACCCGACATAGGGACACGGGTTCCACCATTAACCTTAAAAAATAATACAAATCATAAACTATCTTATACATGTTATACTTTAACTTCATCTCACTTTTAAAAGGTAAAGGCCAATATTATTTTTATGCATTTATTTTATTAAAAAAAAATCATGTTTTAACCTTTGTTTATCAAAAGTTAATGGATTTCAAACACATGTTTATACTTTGTTAACCTTGTCATGATCCAATCATTATCATTGAAACAAACAAAGTCTAAAACTCATTTCATTGATATCACAAGAACATTTACGTTGTTCAGTATTGTTGTTATTCACAATTATTGATTTGCATAACTTAGGTATTAAAAAAGAAATGTTGTTAATGGTTTGTTGATTTGTCCTTAATCTTTTAGGGCTAAAGATAATTTGAGGCTAAATATGATGATCTAGGGCTATTCTTGCTAGATCATTCAAACTATTGATGATCATCCATGACAATTTTGGGAGTAACAATTATAATCATAAAGACAAGGTAGCAAATTTTGTCTAATATAGTAGTTTAAGATAACATTATACTCAATTATAGAAGCATCCACAAAATGAACACAATATGAAATACAATTGTAACAAAACAAAATACAATTGTCGAACAAGTTTATTGCACCATATTAGTACTTGAGGATTAATCTATAAAACTTGATCAATGGTTTGATTCTCTCTCTCTCTCTCTCTCTCTCTCTCTCTCTCTCTCTCTTATGGATGGACCTTGTTGCTACTAAGTATTCTAAAACTCTACATGATAAAACAAAATCAATCAACACATAAATGTCTCTCCTTTGCCTACACTATCATCGATGTGATCTAGAGTTTGCATTAAGAGGTTTCAATAGGTGAGCATATAAAATATTCTACTGCATATTTTATTATCTTATATTTATATGGCTTAGTTAATCACCTATCCTCTTTTGCTTATTAAGCATAACAATTAGGATGTGGTCACTAACTTTGTTTTTATTTAGCTGCCTTAAAATATAACATGACTCACTTTATCGTTTTTAAGGCCAAATGATAATTAAAAATGAGTAGCCAACTTGTTCGTTTGTCATTGCCATAGACATATAACCCATTATTGAATTGAATAAGAGCAAAAACTGAATGTCTCAAATTAAACATATCAAGTTTTTTATTTATCAAAAACATTAAATAAAGATTTAACATAATAATTTATCATAAAATTATTGATCATTACATTTTTTTTTTCTTGAATGAATTTGTGAGTTCTAATCTAATCTCAATTGGATTTACACCCTCAAGTCACAATTTTCATATTGTTTAGACATATATTTATACTAGAAAACAAAGTCTTCATTTACATAATAAGATAACAATTAGACTCATTTAAAAAAAACAAACAATTCATAGAACTACATATAAAATCTGTACTTTCAATTCAAACTATTTTAAAATATTACAATCTTAGCTTCAAAAACACAATCTTCATGCTTAGAGCAAGGTTAAAGACAATTAGTAGAAAATTATTTAAGCATTAGTAACATCAAGAATTTGACATCCATGCATCTCTATTATCTTATTGTTTTTTTTTTATTCATAATTAATTAAATAACTTTTTATTTTATTGTTTAATTTTAACGTACTCAATATCTACCCGTTATTATATATAAATAGCATAAGCATGTCAAATTTTTTTGTGGGCAAAAGTTTTTTCTAATATTATTTATCATCATCAAAACAGATGACAATTTTAAATTATATTATATACTGTAATAGTCATGTCTTGTCCCTTTGATAGACAATAATCCAACTTAAAAATAAAAAATCTGTTTTTTTATTGTTTATAAAATAGTTTACTTTGAACCAATGCTAATAAAAAAGGATGATTTTTTTCCTAAAAAATATAATTAACAAAAAACTTAAAAGATAATTAATACACTTGACTTTTACAAATAAATCAAAATAAGTAAAACTAGCGCAATGTCACAACCATGACCCAAGCCATGGTTCGACAATGCTTCATGACACCACATTCTATCATGAATTAACATTGTGTAGCTATTGCTTTGTGATAACAAAAAGTTGCACTATCAATTCTTAATGGTTAGCACAGCCAGAATATTGAGATTGCATGAGCTCATGATGTGTGTATGTATGTGTGTGTGTGAAAGAGAGAGAGAGATAGAGACCAAAAATCACGACGACCATGGAAGCCTTCATTACAAGTTCAGCTAAAGGAAGAGCATCGAAGGAAGCACATAATCGTTGGAGAAGATAATGACAAGGTTTACCATTTTGAGCATTATCTTGAGGTTAAACACGTATCATTATCATAAGAAACGATGAGACGATAATTGTATCAATTGATCAGAGCTTTTGTAGTGGACAATAGTAGTGGACAAAAACCAGTTGTGAACCCAGAACAGAGCAGGGATCATACTGCCTCACCAAGATGTTAAAGTTGACCATATACTCACTGTTTACAGGACTAATATCCTGCCAACCAAGCTCTTTTAGTCGTCCAATCTACCCTAAATCATCCTCGAATTCTTACATAAATAACCATTTTACATTATTAACCCGTGAGCTATAGCCCATCCGAGGATGACACCATCTTTTGTGTTCCAACTTCCAAAGAACAAAAGAAAGAATGAGATCAATAGTTAACACATTCAAAAACAGTGATGAGCTTCTTCACCCAAAAAAAAAAAAAAAGAATTAAATTGAAGTGTAGCACAAACCCAATGGATAACCTGAAGAACACGCCAAAACTGCAGGAAGAAATGGAACACGGAGTATGCTCCAATTCAACATCCGCAAGCTACTAAATAACACCCATAACTTCCATAAACAAAATAAAAATTTGAAGAAATCAATAAATAAAGTGCTTGCAGTGCTTTTAAAACTATAGAATGAGCACTTCAGTTATGCCTGCATCAAGTCTTTCTTCTTTCTAGCAGACCTAAACATTCATTCATTATCTTGAAATCTAGACCATCAAGCATGAGCCCAGCAGCTGGAGAGAACTTCAACTTTACAGGTGATGTTCAAATATTACAAAAGAATGACAAATCTACGGTTAATTTGAACAGAGACCATCAACGTGTCTTCATGAACCCAATGTCCCTATGGGCTCAACCAGGCATTGATGGCAAATGATCCACCAAAGAAGGGCATGAAATACCTCGTCCTCATGCCACATCTAATCATCATAAGAGGAACTGCTCTCTCTCTCTAAAAAAATAATACTCCTAAACTATTCTAAAGGTAAAGGGCGAAACAAGCATAAACTGACGAAGATGAAATTATTGACAAGTGGTTTTTGATATGTTTCTAAATACGAAGAGAATAGTCTCACATTATAAATTGGTGGAAAATTCTAGGTTATATGTATAACATTATGATTTTAAGATGTCAATATATTTTTTTGAGACAAAATTTACATTAACAGATAAACAATGGTAAAAAGGGGACAATACCTTGAAATAATAAGACACCTTATGAATTTTAATATCAGCAGTTTAAACATCAATCTATTTTATGGATATTAAGACTACAACAGAGCAACTTATGCACACGAACTTTTCCCATGACAAAAGGAGATGACATATATGATCTGCAGATTCCAGATGAGCTCACCAAAATATCTGGTTGAAGACTCAATAGAGTTGAAAACTGGAGAGGCAAAGGTAAGAATGAGAAGATTTATAGTATGTTTATGTTTTAACAGAAGAAAAGAGATAGTTAACAAAACAAATAAAAGGAAACCAAAAACTAAGCGAGGATACAGAAAAGCTTGTTCTAAAGATGTCCCTTCCCAGAGCAAGGAATGTAAAGATTAGCACGTGAACACTAAACCGAGGAAAAGCAAAAGGCAGACAATATGACAGATAAACCTCTCATTTCTAATGCACGTGATTTTGTAATGAATGTGTCAGATGACCATACAAAGGGAAGAATGAGATGTCTACAAGTTTTGGTTAACAGTTTAGAAAACAGATTACTCCATCACATGTGAAGTTCAATGCTTATGGGAAATCAGGTGATTCACTGTAAATGTAAGTACTTTAACACTCAAACTATTTAAAAAAAAATTAATACATTCATCAATGCATATGAAAAAAATTATAAATCTTCTAGTACATTGACATATCTAAATGCAACCTCTGAAACTGTATGCAGGACTTTAGCGCAAAGAATGCATCTGGTAACTAGCTCATTCATTTCTCAATTAATATGATGACTATTTTGTGCATTGAAGCAAACACTACCAGCAGAAACTTTAGAAGTAACAAACAATTTTACACAAGTATACATAAGGGTTATCATAAAGCATACACCATGCTCGTAAATGATTTATAAGGAATACATCTAAAGTAATTATATACATGCAAATTTGCACAAGTTGTATGTTTCTAGCAACAAATCCATGATCACCAATTACCCATGAAAAAACAGGTACCACCATAGCAGATGTTAAACAACAGAAGTATATGGCTAGATTTTCTAGATCATTGTTGCACTCTCTCGAACTCCATCATAAATTATGTTGCTAATCCATTGCATATTCAATTTTTTGACTATAGCAAGAACGCCTGCACATCATAAGAGCCAAAGGGAAATTTTCGTCTAGAGGACACTGTTGGCAGCAAAAAGTTTGGAGTTACATTAAAGGCTACCAAAGTTTTTTGGGCATTCAATGTTTGCTATGGAAACAACATGCTGTGGGCAAACCTTTTTTCATGAAAACTAAACTAAACATAAAAGGACGGCCATTGCAGGGAAGATTGTAGATTAATTTAAAGCAGCAATGTAGCATGATATTTCTGGAGGAGGTAATATCTTGAATATAATATAATTTAACAGGCCCAATTCACCTATGATACACAGAGTATGGCTGAAATATTTTCTAGTGTACGCCTAACATATGCCTGAGATATATGCTTAAGATACTTCAAGGATACACTAACCCTCTCAGATTTTTGCTTTTTGATATTTCCCATCTTGAAGTATTGTATGATTTTCCAATCTGTTATCACACTCAATTATCTATTTTCTTATGAGGCAATTATATATAGTTTTGATGTGGATGTTAGTCCTTCAATAATAAAAACAAATGTTGACTACTCTTGATGTAGGACAACTTGTGAAGTGTGGGATAATTAGATGCCATAATGTGATTAATTGATTAAGACCATACTTACAAAACTCCAGTTCATTCACATCAAGCAAATTGGTACATCAGTCAAGGCATTAGGAAGGTCAAGCTGTTTGAAACTCCTTGAAAGATCGGACTATTAAACATAACTAACAAAAATACCGATAAGTCACAGATCATCCAAACATTTTAACAATGATATTCAAATCTTTACTTGGATGTGATTAAAATCAACTACCACTGATGCACAAATCAATGTACCATGGGGTTTATAGGAACATGAAGGTGAACGAAATACTTCAATTCACAAACCCACCCACAACTCTCATAGAGTATGGACAATTTTATACCTTATATGTTGATGAGAGGGCTAGAGGAAGAACACAATATGTCAATAGAGGTCCCAGAGGTGGCGGTTGATGATTGGTTGGGATCAGACCGATGTGGCTCGAGTTGGGGCTGAGAAAATAAAAGGGCTAAGGTAAGAGGGTTGTGGTTGAAGGTTGAATGTCGGCTTCAACAAAAATTGAATGTTGGCTGAAGGCTGATGTGGGAGGTGTTGGGGAGGGTTGCCTATATTACTAGGTGGCTAGGAGTAATAAGGTAGCATGCTGAGTGATGAAGGTGGCCAATGAAGCAGGTGACAAATCAATGACAGTGATGTCAATTTTGGGTGATTAATAGGTATGTGGGTGTGGGAATGAGGAAGATAAGGTGATTAGTGGCTTAGAGGGAAGTGGCAAAGGGTGGTCATGGGAAGAGAAAGATGGATAGGAAAAGGGATGAGGCAATGGTGCTTGGTGAATTGATGATTGGGAATAAGGCTAGAGAAAGGATTAGGTGAGGAGGGCGATGTGTAGTTATGTTTAAGAAGTATAGGAGATGGTTATAATGGTAAGACCAACTATGGGGAATTCAATATTTGGTTTTAGTTTGTGTTTTTTAAGTGATAAGTTTAAGATTTAGGTTATTTTAGATTTTGTAGAAATTAAAAGAAAAATGGAGAGAAAATGGAAAATAAAGGACATTAGAAATTAAAAAAATTATCAAAAAGTAGCATGACGAAATTTAATATGGTTAAAGGTCTCTCACTTTGTGCTTTAGCATCTACCCTTCCCAAGGCATTATTAAAGTTAACACTGATCAAATTTCACTCTACAAGCTATATCTCCCATACTCAAAGTGAATGGATAATGAATATTCAAAACATTAATTATTAAAGAAATAGAGCTAAGTTCTAAACCCATATATAGAGTCTTTGTATATGTCATGAAATGCTCTCTATGACATAAGACTAAAAGAAAGAATAAAATAAGCCCTCATGTGGTAGTATTCAACAAGCTAAAAGCTAAACCAAGAGATGTGGGCCTAAAGCTAAATAAACTAAGGGAATAAAAAAAATGCAAAATGGCCTAATATGATAACTTATCTCATGCAGAACTCCAACTATCCAATACTGTCAAAAAGGGATTGCCTGATGCAATTGAAGAATCATGAATGATTAACTTGAAAAGCCCATAGCTAATTGTTCGATTCCTCCCATCACTTACGAACTGTGAAAAAATGTGATGTGCTATAATCGACCCACAAATAATGTAACAATGAGGAAATGTTGTAGTTGACCTACAAAACTAATATCACTACCAGAGAATCTAATCAAGTTGATCAGTAATGATGAACCCCAACCCCATAATCAAACTAATCAAAAGAAAATAGCATGATAATCTCATAAGATGAAGTTTAGATGGGGTAGGCTATATGAGTAATGGAGTGACTATCTTGAAGAAATAATCTCTAGAATATGTGGTGCTCTTGCAACAATTTTTGTGGAGAGACGAACTCTGTGGATAGTGGTAACTCTCTAAATGAAAGGAATCAATGTGTCATAAGCTTCTGAAGGGTCCAAGACATGAGTTTGGCCTCATCTCTTTTCACATCTTAAATAGGTCAATTTTCTTAACATGTTATTACAAAAAGTTATAGATGAAACTCTCAAATGCAAGTTTGCCATTTGGAATTCAATTATTATCCTTAAACAACTCTTTTTCATGCAATTAATTTTCATGTTATTTAAGCATGACACATGATGCGTGAATTCATGCAAAAGATAATGCCAAAATTCCGAGTTGGAAAAATCAAAACGATAAATGAACTACAAAAGAACACAATCTACACATGTAGTGACAAATATCACAGATTTATTTAATACAAAATGATAATAAAATCCAAAAAACAATAATAATCACACTTTAATTACAAATAAAATGAAAATGGAAAGATTAAAGCTGGACAATCACTAATGCACAACAAAAATTATATTTTAATCTTTAAGTAATAGTGACAATTGAGTTAGCTATCATCATTAATAACTTTAATCACTTTACTAAGTTGTCTTTTTCTAATAGGCAATTACAAAGTTCCCAATAACTAAACGTTGTGTACATATAAAGGGGTCTTCCAAAACTATATCGATCAAATGCTCCCTAAGGATGATGACCTCAAGCAAGAATTGAGAAGATCTCAAAAAAGGCCATAAAGATAAAGATGGTTCCGCAACATCAAGAATGACCAAAAATAATAATATAAATACATTAGTCAACATGAAAAAAGGATATTGTCATCACCTCAACTTTATTATGAGAATTTGGGAACAACCTTAGTTTTAGAGATGACAAATTCTAAAACCTCTTTTGAAACTACATTGGCTTTATTGAAGTAGGCAAGTTTAAAATGAACTCATGTGGGTTATCTAAGTACATTAGACTCAATCAAAATTCTAACAGATCTTGGGCTGAATCTGGATAACCCTATTGGCTCTAATGTATTTGAAAACCCAGGTTGGGGAAAAGAATGGAGTCAAAGACTACTAAAGCTCGATTAGGTAGAGTGCATATAGCTTAAACAAATAAAAAAAAGTGGACCTTAAAAAGATTTAGCAATCTCTAAAGGTATGAACTCAAAACTCTTATAAAGAGGGATTCATTAGGTGTGAATGAGTAGAACAAAGAAGATCCTCATCACTAGATATTAGTAGATGCCAAAGTATTGTGAGTAGAGACAAGGTCAACAATGGTGAGTATGAAGGTGATTCACCAAAAGTCATGCTCATAGGAGAATCAATAGAAATAAAGGTAGACATCACAAAGGTACAAAAGTACAAAAAGATAATCATAGAACAATCATTGGTTGTGATGTCCTAAAATTATTAAAGTAATTAAATTATATTAATATTATATGATCAATCTTTAAGTATATTTAGATGTATGAAATGAACATCAAGATGTTTAATAAAATACACCAAAGTAATAAATACAATGTTTCAAAATATGCAAATAAAAAAATTATTGGATAGGACTGTGGTTTAGAATAGTTCAAGGCATTCTTATTTTCTATAGACTAAAATTTGTCTAAAATTGTTATGAATTTTTTAAATTTAAAAAATTTCGTAAAAATTAAATAATTTGTTATTAATTTACTTATTAATCATAAATAACTAAAATCTAATCCCAAATCTTCACCACCTTTTATATTTGACATTTTGAAGACTTTTCCCTTCTCACGTTACCTTCTTCACATTACCTCAAGACACTAATTTCTTTCTTTTGTTTACGTTTTATTATCAATAAGTTATCAAGATCGTATCAAGGAGTAGTCTATGTGTGAGGATTCTTGTTTTAAGCCCTCAAAAGCAATTTTACTTCAGAATTGCAGTAATGAAATTAAGCAAGAATGACAAAAAAACTAAAAAAATAACATGAAATAGATGCAACATTTTATGTCAAAAATTCGAGAATAAAACTCAAATAAATACTTCATTTCTTTTCTTTTTTCTTCTCCAAGATTAGCCTCACTTTACTTATTTATTTGTTGTCTTGTGATAAAATACTCAAACACCTTTTTATAATAGTGCAAGAAAGGACATTTTGGTCATTTTACATAACTTTAACAATTTTTTCCACATGGGCTCTCTAAAGTGGGTTTGTGCACATAACACGTGTGGCACAATAGGTGTGGTGCGTACCTACCATGCGTAGGTAGGTGTGTGCATGCAGGAATTGACAATATTCATGAACATTCCATTGTGCTAGCAATTTTGTAATAGCATGGTCTACTACAAGCACAACTTCACGCACGCATTGATTTGCTGCTCACCCAGTTCCACACACCCAGTTAGCTACGAGCACAGTGTAACGCATATGCGCCCTGCCACACTCGACCTATAGCGGCGCATAATCGTGCACGCTGCATTTGCCGCGAGTACCCCGCATGCCAAGTATGGAGCTTCTTGTTTTAAATAATGATTTTTTGCTAATTTCCTTCATGGAAAGTCATTCCCTTGTTGAACATATTCCCTCAATTTCTCAAGTCTAACCAATTCAAATACAGGCAATAATCACCTCTTTTTCATTGAAGTTAACAAATAATCCAAAATTAATACAAATTACTAGAGAAAAAAGTTCATTGTCTACTTCAAGAAAAAAGAGAAAATTGAATTACAAATACAATTTGAGTTGGCACAAGAAGCTGAATTGAATTCACAATGTCCTCAAATTTTACAATCTTTTAAGTAGTACTATTCTTGAATCTCAAAATTCAACTAACAAAGATCTTGATGGTGTTCTATTGTCTTGAAGGAACTAGACCATATACAAATCATTCTATTTACAACTTCATTTTATATAAAAGGACTCTCACTTAGTTTTTGTACTTTTATTACAACTTTCAATAATACTCAGATTTTCACCAATATTAACGAAACTCAAAATTCTAGAATAGAAAGTTGTTGCTCGAAAAAATCTGTGCTTTTGAAAAAAAATAAACATTGGAACTTATAGAGTTACCAAAAGGGAAACATGCAATTAGCTACAAATGGATATTCACCATGGTGTACAAAACACAAAAAAGTACGAAAAGATTCCAAGCTCAATTAGTTATAAAAGGCTTTGTTTAGTCTTATAAAATTAATTATATTAGAGGACTTTTGCTCCAATTATTAAAATTAATATAATTAGAGTTTTGTTATCATTAGCAGCTAACTTAAAATGATTACATCAACTAGATGTCAAAAATGTGTTTCTATATGAAACTTTAGAAGTCTATATGAAGATCTCATCAGATTTGGATTCATTGACCAACCAATATTAATTAGTTTGTCAACTCATGATGCCCTTATCTAGCCTTAAGGAATTTCCCCAATGCGGTTTGATAGATTTACAAAAACCATAAATTTGGAAACTCATAGAGTCAGGTTGAGTACACAATGTTTTATAAGCCTTCTTTTGAGGGTAAAATAATCATTATATTGATCATATCATGTTAATAACAAATTATGTTAAAGATTTGCATATTCTAAAAGAAATCTTGAACAAAATATTTGAGATCAAAGATTAAATTGCATGGTCAAAGAAAGAGTTCATTGTCTTGTAGTGTAAGTATATCATAGATCTTTTGCAAGAAATAAAAATGCTAAGATGTAAACTAGTTAACAGTTCTACGAATTGTCTGAACAAGTTAAGCGAATAAAGTGTCCTTATGGAAAAGAAACACTGATAGAGGCTTATTGGAAAACTCATGGATCTCTCATATACTAAACATAACACTCATTTCTCTATCAGTATGGTGAGCTAATTTATAAACCTTACTAAAAAAATATATGAATACAATATATCACATCCCTAGATATCTTAAAATGACACTAAAAAAAAGAATTCTTCCAATGGTCAACAAAAAGGAACTTGAGATTTACACTGATGTTAATTAGACTGATTCTATAACTGATCAAAAATCAACATCAAGATATTATTGTTATCTTTGGAGTAATCTAGTTAATTGGTGGAGTAATCTAGTTAATTGGAGGAGTAATCTAGTTACTTTGTTGAGTAAGAAACAATCTATTATAGCCCAAAATAATACAAAAGTTGAGTTTAAGTCTAAGGCGCATAACATTTGTGAGGGAATCTAGTTGAAATAAATGCATAATTAACTCAGGATCTCGATTGAAAGTCCTATGAAACTATTTAACATTGCTAAAAATCTTATTCAGCATGACAAATAATATGTTGAGATTGATTGTCATTTTATAAAAGAAGAATAAAAAAATAATACTTGTTTATACTTCAACAAAACTTAAAACTGTCAATATTTTTACCAAAACTCCGTCAAAAATAAACTTTGAATATTTGAGTTTCAAGTTAAACATGCTCAACATTTATAACACAAGTTGAGGGTATACAGAATTCCAAATTTAAAAGTCCTATTTAGAATAAATTAGCCATAATACTAAATACAATTTCTAGTTAAATTTGATATTGATATTTATAATTAAAGAGATAATTTTAGTTAGTTTATTATCAAAACTATCTATTCTCAAAACTATTCTTCCTAATTTATTCTATCTATTTAGAGAGATTTTTTTTCAAATTAGATTTATAGAAATAGTAAATGATAACTACTATATATTCTCCTTGTTTTCGCAATTATAAAATAAGACAAAATATAATTTTTTTCTCTAAATTTTTATAGTTAGACGATAGAAGAATCCAACAAAGAGAAAAAATAATCTTTGAAAAAACCAGTGAGAAACTCAAAAGCAGCAAGAAACTCGAGATCCGATCAACCATAAATCAGGTGGATTCTAAGATTGATGTACATACAACAATACACAAAGGCAAGATAATTAGATGCTCTAATACAATTAATTAATCAAGGGTATTCTTCAGTTCTTCACATCATGCAACCAAGCACATCTAGCTAGACACTAAGCTAACCATTTAAAATACTTCAAAAGATAGGACTACTAGAATAGTTAAGAAGCATAAAAATAAGTTACAAATTGTGCAAACATGTTAACAATGATGATTAATCCTTATTTAGACAAAAAAAATCGACTTATAATAAATGCACACACGAGAGAAGATAATGTATCATGGGATATGCAAAAGAGTAAATGTTAAGAAAAATACTTCGATCTACAAAACCACACTACTGACAAAATGAGAACCAATGTTACATGTTTATAAGAGGTTTGGACAAAGATGATAGGAGGAATTAATGATGGAGGCAGATAGTGCTTATTTGAGATCATGCCAATGTGGTTTGAGTGGGATTGAGCAAATAGTTGAGCTCGTGAAACATCTCAAAAGTGAGAACAATTTATTTTAAGGAATTTAAATTTATTACATATTAAAAATAAAGAAAATTAATGATATTAAGATTTATAATTCTAAGAACGAAAGATTTATAAATTGTGAAAATAATAATGTTCTAATTAAGTTATAATTTTAAAAATTTAATAAATTTCTCTAAAATTTTTTTTAAATATATTTTCAAGTTTTAAAAATTTAGATCATACAGTACAATAAAAAAAGTAACAAACGAGACTTAATGAATACCATCATACAATACGATTCAGGATATTAGACAATATAATAAAAGGTAAATAACTAAACTAAATAAACTAAAACAAATCATACAAGTATTGCTTGGAACATTATATAAGTATAATAATTTTCTTAACAGTGCATTGCCATTAGATGTTGGACAAGTCCAAAAAGAGTGAGGGGAATTGGATTGTAAGGATGATAGTATAAATCGTATATGTACAAATAAGTGAGTGGGAATGTGGAACAAATAAACAAATTGGATTTGGATCAAATGGTATAATATTAGATAAGCATATAGTCTAATCAAGTAAAGATAGCTTAACTGAAAGCATCATATAGTACGAAATATAGATATTGTACAGTACGATGTAACGAGGACACCTGAATTAGGTAAAATAGAATGGATCATACAACTGCAACCAACTTAAGTGTATAAGTACTATAAGTGTGATTAAGTGCAGGTGAAGAGAAATATCAAATATTACGTTATGAAGTAAAGGGATTGTAAAGTACGATGCTCTACAACCTAAAAGTTTTAAAATCGAGACAACAAACAACTGAGTAAATCATTGAAAGGGTGAGTCGAAATTAACGAAAATTCTTCTAAGTTAAGAAGGCACGAAGGTGAAGAGGTATTAAAATGACTATTAGAAGGAAAGCAAGAGTTTGGAATGTGAGTAAACTTTGGATTTGTGTAAAAGATGGTGAAGCTAAACTTGAGAAAAATTTATGAGAAAAACCTAAGCAATATGGCTTCGATCAAGGGTGTAGGAGTTAAGAAAAGGAAAGAAAGTGCTTGAAAGATTTTGGAAGGAATCCTGAAAGAGTTGAGTACAAGCCAAAAGCAAACCAAGGAAGACTAGTTGTAAGTACTGTTGCAATCCTATAGCAATCAAGAGATGAAGGAAGCATTTGAGCAATTGTATAATTCAAACCACAATATGACTACTACAAGAGAAACAAAAGGTAAGAAAACTTATATTATATGTATATGATTTGATGAATTGATGTTTGTAGGTTAGAGACCCTTTAACTGATGATGTGAAATGATAAAATTTGAGGATACTTGTGTAGATAAACTTACATTGTATATTTATGATTTGATATATTGTCATTTGTAGGTTAGAAGCCCTTAAGTGATGATATGAAATGACAATATTTAAGCATATATGAGTAAAGAAACTTATATATATGTTTTTATGTTTAATGTACAATGTTTGCTAGAGATATAAAGCCTTAGAAGATAACACGGAAATGATATCTTAAGGATGATTGTTTTCTTTAAATTTTAATTGCTTGATAACGTGTTTGATTTACACATTTGTCAAAGCATTATATCCTTGAGATGATATTTTACATGTTTATATATATTTTTATACTATTATAATAATAATGGTTATAAAAATGAAAATGAAAAAAAAATTTAATGTTATTGTGATTAAAGCCACAAAGGAAAGACGAAAAGATAAAAAAATATTTGGTAAAGAAGAGTAAAATTTGAAAGATGAAAAGATGAATGATTGTCCAACATGATGAATAACATTCTGGAATGACAGTTTCAGAGATGAGTCAAAGAGACTATTCATCTGAGCTGTTTATATTGAAATGACAAATTCTTAAGCACACCTGATTTATGAATTGATTTTATCTTAAGTTAATCCTAAAATGGATGAATAATTAAAAAAATAAAACAAACTCTTAAAGAAGAGACAATGTAAGTGTTAAAAGCTTTTATATAAAAAATTGGTTTTACTTTTGTTGCTCATTCATATACTCATTTTATATTGTATTGCATGAAACTAACCCATACATGTGGCAACCCAATGTCTAATATTTTATATTTATTTATATGTATTTGCCAATGAACTACTAATGGCTAACTCAACTTATTTTTGATTGTACACTTTTAGGTTAAAATGAAGCTCATCATAGGATTAT
Organism: Vanilla planifolia; assembly: GCA_023846275.1. Taxonomy (NCBI): domain Eukaryota; kingdom Viridiplantae; phylum Streptophyta; class Magnoliopsida; order Asparagales; family Orchidaceae; genus Vanilla; species Vanilla planifolia. Next base: position 6,299,661 of record CM043878.1, on the reverse strand, counting down.
CAAAGAGTAATGAGGAAAAGTAACACATGATACTTAACACAGAGAATATTTTATTTTTCTTATTAGTTCTATGGCTACATTATTTACTCAGATACATAGAGTTAGCTTTTTTAAAAGAGTTGTAATGCCATGTTAAATATTTTAAAAATTTGCTTTTGCTGATTTGCAAAAGAAAAATGTTGATGTGGTTTTCAAAGATTGTATAAACAATTATATTTATTATCAAAATGATTTCTATTTTCTTTTGTTATGTTTTATAAAGGTTTTAAAATTGTTTTTACTAATATCTTCAAAAACCAAATGAAATGAAAAATTACACATTTTTTAAAATGAAAAAAAGTGAAAAAGAATTAGATGGCGTGACATTGAATTAAAGAAAGGCCGAGCAAAAAGAGGGTTGGCACAATTCAGTTATAGGGGTTGTGGTAACTGATCCGTCGAAGCTAGGTTCGACGGCAATTGAATGTCTACTATAATTGATAATCACAAAATTGGAGATAGCTACCTGTTGTTAGTGATTAGGATTGGTGAGGTCATGAACTGGATGATAAGGGTGGTCAAAGAAGGGGTCTCATGATTGGTGAAAGTTGGTAGTTTTAGGATGACAAGTGGGTATGTGGGTGTAGGAGTAAGGAAGATAGGGGTGTGGATGGTTGAGGTGAGTGGCAAAGGATGGTCAATGGAGGAGATGATGGTTGAGGTGAGTGGCAAAGGATGGTCACTGGAGGAGATAAGATGGTGTCAATGATAGTTAGGTGAATTGGTAATTGGTAAGGACGTCAAAGACAAGATTGAAAGGAGTTCGTAATGGATTTATAAGATTATTAGGAAGTGTAGGAGGTGGTTGCTATGGAAGAATCAATTGTAAGGATTTTATGTGATTTGGTTTTAGGTTTAGTGCTTTTTTAAGGGTTAGGTTTGGGATTTAAGATATTTTAAGATTTTTTAGGAATTAAAAAAATTTATGGAAAAATAAGAAGTAATGGAAATTGAGAAAGTTAACAAAATGTGTCAAGACAAAATTTGATGTGGGGGAAAAGCACCTTTGGAGCTAGCATGGAATGGATTTCACTTTATAAATAAGATGTTCCCTTACTAAAAGAGAAATGGATGAGTAGAACTCAAATCACAAAGTTATCTAAGCTATGGAACCAAACCCTAAGCCACCATCGTATAAAGTCTTCATGTAGGTCATAAAATACTTTCAACAATGTAGATCTAAACAAAGAAATAAATACTCAACACGTTCCCTCATAAGTGGTATTTTGCAAGCCAAAAGCTTCACTAAAAAAATGTGGGAAAAAAATTCAAAAAATGCAAAAAAAAAAAAAAAAAAAAAGAAAAGATTTGTCTTAACCATCCCTTATAAAAATTCAGCAATTAGATGTTACTTGTAGGAGTCTACCCAATGCAATTGAAGAACCAATCAAGATAATTAATTAAATAAATCCTAGAAATTTGTTCCAATATTTGTCATAAACGTATCATGAAGAAAATACAGGGAGTGCTATAGTCAATTAGGAATAATGTAGCAACCGGGAAATAATATGGTCAACCTAAAAAACAAATAAACCCTACAAGAGGATCTATCAAATTTGAACAATAGTATCGAAGTCAACTACCATAATCAAACTAGTTGGGACGTCATAACATGATAGTCTAGCTTGAGAAAATTTGAATGAAACCGACTTTGAGTTTGGATTGGCTATGTTAAAGAAGAAACTTTTGGAGGTTTGCAATGCTCTTGAACAAACATCAATACTTAAATATGACTACCTTAAGCAAACATGTTCGTGTTAAGGGTTCAAAATAGGTTTAATATAATCGTGTATGGTCTTCGAGCCCTTATTTGAAGATTTGCATCACATTATAACTAGTTACAAAGTTTGTTATTAGATCTATAAACTTCGTGTTAGTTGCTGGTTCCAATAATCAAGCTTTCACAAACCAAATGAGATCCATTATTGAGGTTCTAACAATTGATTCCAATATTTAATTTTAATAATCAATCATAATACTGGGTTTAATACTTAAAACAAGATTTTGTTTGTTAATTATAGCTTTAGCATTAATTGTACATTTTAACTTTATTTATGTATCAAGATTATAATCTTATTGTGACACTTAACTTTATCTTTTTAACCAGACATGTTGACATTTGATTATTAAAAAAAATAAAAGATAAAAATTTTGAATGCCATAATAAACTTTACTATATATAGGTTTATAAGGGAAGTGAAGTAAATAGTAGCAAAAATGTGAACTGGATCAAACCTGAAATGATTCCTCCTACTCAGGTTCAGGTGGCTCAATTCCAGACCAGGTCAATATTGATCCAAGTTCATGGATTCAAGCACCAAGCAAATTTGAGCTAGCTCTTGGATCCAAGAGAACTCAGTAGAATGGACATCTGAAGTTCAAGTTATACAAAGCCTATATAATTTTAGATATAAAAACATAAGTAATTAAATTATTCTTTATTTGTTAATTATAAATGCAATTATTATGTGTTAGTTAATCAGTTTTTATATATTTCCTTAATAGATATGCTGATATTATTCTGCATACTTTTTTGCAGGTGCATTGACTTATATGAAAAGGATACTTGATAAAACAATAAAACTGCTATTATATGACCCGAAAGTCACATAATCTAGTCACGTTTTCTCTTATAAAGTGTATGTGAAGGCAGCATGAAAAATATTTAAGTCCAAGTCTTCCCCTGCCCCACATATGGAAGAACTTTCGTGGCACCAGGCAGCACTTATCCAATTGTTTGTATAATTGTCATGTGTTTATGTTTGATGTTAGGTTGAATATGAGTTATTTCTTTTGGTCTTTATAAATTTTTCCATGCTTTTCATTCAACTAATAAGCCTACACAAAACATAGTGATGAATTCAATTTAATTTTATATAACAGCATAAGAATTTCAACCGGACTGAACAACTGCTTTGGTGCCCACAAAGATGGATAATTCACTTGTTTTTTATAACGAAAATTACATTGTATGAATGGGTGTTCCATGAAAACTTTTTATTACAGCCTACAGATTTTACCAATCAAAAAAGAAACACAGCATTATAAACAATTTATTTCTCCAAGGTCAGCAATAAAGTAATAACTCCTAATTAAGTATATTTATTTGTTCCTGTTTTATTGAAACACGATGTCAACAGAATTACAAGCACATTCATGTTGTGCATAAGCGGGAATATCAGCAGATAGTTAACACAGTAAAAAATACTGTGTTACACTAATATCTCAAATACTTTAAAGATGGGCTTAAGACACTTCGTTACACAGAGCATTCAAGCAAATTAACATACTCTTTAAATACTATGTAATGGCATTAAAAGCTTTAAAGCTAATTTGAAAATGTAGTAGTCCATATGTCAAAAATCACGTACCTAGCAATATGTGTTCTAACTGCCATCATCATCCTCATTACCTCGCAAGGAAACACCTCTTACTTTTGATCTACAAATAAAAAATAATTCAAAATTAACAGCAAACAACATTAATATTATTTTGCAAGTATGTTGAATCACCTTCGATATGCAGGTACAGCCCGCTGGCTGCCTTTAATATGCTGAGCATCTCGTTGTGATTGCTTCTCCATACAACTGGCATTAGCTAAATAGATGTTGCAAAACACCATCAGAAAACACAAACTGCCAAAAAAAAAAATTCCAAGGCTCTAGCATTCTATACAACAACCACAACGAAACTTGTTAGGAAAATCCCATAATTCAAGATAATGACTTACATACTTTATTATCTTCTTTAATGACTTCATCGAGTAAACCTTCTACTTCTCTGTTTAGAAACTTTACACACTTCTTTTCTCCTCATAACTAGTTATCGGCTAATTCTTTAACTCGGACCTTAAAATGGGTTCTGGCTAGAACTTTATGACAAGTTTTGCTTCCAATGCCTAGGCTGCCGCAGGTCTAGAGCTTACATAATAGGATTATGCGAATCAAGGGGAGTACAACTTGTGATTCATTTTTAACTACTCTTGTTGCTCTAAAAATTGGCATTCCTTTCATTCTTGTGTTCCATTGGGGTTACTAGAGGGCAACAGAGTTCTAAATAACCTCCTTCCGATCATGGCATTGTTAAGGTGTGGTACTTGAATAAGGGTAAGAAGGTTCATGCAAACATAAGTTTGTGCAACAGATCATGTTATGGCTGTATGATACAGACATATTATTACAAAAGGCGCACAGCATTCTCATAGTATGGGGAATGTGCATAACATTACAAGTGTGGAGGCTTCGATGTAAGATGTATAGCATGGCTTCAGGTTTTAGGTTTTAGACCAATATTATGAGGTAATTTGGTAACAACAATTGAAATTATGTCTAAAAATGCTAGGGGAGGTGGGTATGGCACCTAATGTTGATAATTTGGATTTGCAGCTTATCAGCAAAAGGTGTTTTTGCAAGGACACATGACAGAAAGAAGAATGCTTATAAATGAATAGAAAAAAAGCTTATTATTAAAAATTGAAGAAGATTGTGTTTGTATGTGTGAGTATATGCATTTGAATCTTATGGTCTTTCATCATCATCCTCCCTTTTAAGCTATCAAGTAACATTCAAGGTTAGTGTTGACCATGAATTAAGGGAAATTGTAGGAAAAGCTTGTAATATTTAATAAGTTCTAGGGAAGATTTTCCAAGTGTGTTGTTTGCTCTAAAATTTTAGAATTTTTCATATAAATTGTTTGTCTCATGCTTATGCTCATTATCTTCGTTCTCAATGTTTTGCTTGCTAATGTTTCGTCTTCTTAAAAAGAGTAATTAGATGTTTATTTGAGAATGGTCGAATGATTTTCTTAGTGAGCATGTTGGAGTTTATGTCTAAGATTTTATTCTAGTCCAAGTGGGCAATATTGTTGTTGCCCAAACAATTGGTATCAAAGAATTGCTTGAGAGAGTTTGTGCAAGTTGGTGCTCAACATTCTGTAGATTTTAGATAAGAAAATATAACACAATAACATAAGAATTGAATAGTTTTAAGCAAAAATTTTGAATTTTAAAATACATAAATAGAGAAACCTCATTATTTGAAGAACATATACTAGCCACTATTCAAACAAAAGCCAAAGTTCACGAAACAAGAGGTGTAAGACAGGCTAATCATCAAGCACTTGAAGTGATGCATGTTCCTAACCCTAGCCAATTGTTCTATTCATAAAACATATTAAAAAGTTCAATCCAGTTGAGATAAACTCTAAAGATGAAGTTTAAGGCTTCACTCTTGCTAGATAGTTGAAAGCCAACTATCACTAACAACAAAACTATAGGCTACACAAGGTTTGAGAATTGATTTTGAATGAGGATACATAAAGAATTTGGAGAACTTAGCTATACCTTTAATGCTAAAGGTAGAAGACCCAACTTAAATAGAGGGTGTACTAGCATGAGCAAGTCAAAGTTAAGGGGCTATAAACAATCTTGGGTAGAAGTTGAGCCCACATGCTAAAACTATGACAAGAAAGAATATTTGAAGCAAGAAAGTAAAGTTTGAAAAAGAGTGGTCAAACCTAGGAAGACAATACTTATGTGTATGCTATGATCAAGAGTATGAAGGATACTATGGTGTTTTTTTATCAATAATTGAAATGAGTCATGAATTCTTAACTTAAGAGCATCATTCCCATTCCATAACATGTAGAGTGTTGCATATCGTAAGTACAATCCATTTTCTAATTAGGCTAATCTAAGTAAAATTTGTATCATACAAGTATTCGTAGTCTATGAACACAACACATTACATTTTTTAGAGAGCTCGGCCTCTTATGAAAATACATATCGTACATTGGCAATCTACCATCTGATTAGTACAATCAATCTAACCATCATTTCGGACTTAGCCAAATTTTGAATCGATTTCTATCGTATCAATGCAATTCATATTTACCCGAGAACCTATTTTAAAGACTTAGCTATTTATTGGATGTGAGCTTCTCATACAAATCGTATAGTACCATTATGTATCGTACAACATTTTCTTGAGAACTCAGAATTTTGTTGCGTGCAACTTCATTCTATTTTTAGGATATGATATCATGATTGTTTAAGTATGATACATTTGTGCTTATTGAAATGAGCTGATTGAACAAGAGCATCATCAGGATGATCACTGTACGGACCTCATCACCATGATACAATATCTTCGATGTATTTATACAATTTGGAGCTCGAGAGCATAACAACTATTTTGATCTTTTTGGGATGGGTTTTTAGCTATGACAACTCCTTTAATCGGTTATGACTCCTTGTATAATATAAATATAAGTGAATTAGAAAGATAATAAGTTAATAAATCAATTGCTAAATCATTTGATAAGTGAAACAAAATTAATAACTATAGATTAAGCTTCAAAGTGAGAAACTTCATGTTCTTGCTACATTATTCCGAGTTCATCTACATCATCCTTTAGTTATTGCAAATAAGAGTTTAGCATCTTGATTTGTAACATCCTTCTAACTCATTTAAATACTATGCAATATTATTTTCTTAATAGTATGGTATAAGATTTTTTATGAATTGCTTTGTATAAGTGTTCAACTATTTTAGCTAATTTGTAATCTTCTGAGTAAGATTGACCCTTACTTGGCTGTAGCAAAAAGGGAATATGTTTGTATTAGGTTGACCCCTTACCTAGTTGAGACAAAAACGAGAATAGTTGTATTAGATTTACCCCACCTAGCTGTTGCAAAACCAACGTGTTTTAAGTGAAAGTCTAGCAATTTGGTCGGGGGTAAATGTAGGCAAACATTTTGTCGAACCACCTAAGAATCTCGTATGCCATTTTGTCTTTGTTTATTTATGATTATTGATGCTTATCACATATTCACATGCAAATTGTAAAATCTAAACAACCTTTTTAAAACTTGCTTACATAAGTCATAACCATTTAGAACAATCAAGAGAATCAAGGAAAATCATTGTAAAATTATTTAAATAGGTTGAAATTGAGTCTGTGAAAGCAATATCATTACATGCTTGAAAGAAAAGAATTTTCATAATATAATTTGAGTTGGATAAATTCTTTTGAGAAAGAAAAGAATCTTTATTGTTATTGTATCTTGTGATTGAAATTGAATTGATACTATATGATTAATTACTTTTATTGAATCTTGTATTCTTCAAGAGAAATTAAGATTATCAAAAGATTTGTAAGAGTGATCAATTATAATATTACTTGAATTGTTGATTTTGATTTAGAGAAAGCAATACACTTCTATTTCTATTATGAATCTTTAAGAGCAATCAAAATATCGAAAAGATATCCGTTGTGACATTATTTGTGATTGCTTGTATAATTGCAAGTTGGATTGAGTTGATCATTGACAACTCTAATAAATCATATTCAAAACAAAGTTTAAATAGTTTTTAAAAGTTCTTTTAAGTATTTTGATTTTATCATGTAATTAAAATTTACACAATTCACCCCAACCCTATCCCTTGTGGACATCATCACTTACACATTTTAACAAAATTAATTATCAATGTTTCCCAAAGCTTGAGGACATGACTAGTACAATCATGACTTGATGTATTTGGTTCAAATCAGGAGAATGTGTTTTGCAATGTGAAGGGATTAAATAATCCTAAACCATATCATTTTAAGAGAAGAACATTTATATTTGCCACTTTTACTTAAAAATTCTGATGATTTTGTACTCTGATTACAAATCCCTCTCAGGAATACTTCCTACCCCACCCAAACCCAAAAACAAAACCATACCCAAAACAAATGAAGCAAGTCTAATCAAGCTATCCATTCACCTTATTCTAAAATGAAGTCAACATTCCATACTTGACACTAGTCTGAATCACATATATCGTTCTAATGATGTACTTCATACCTTCGATTCTGAAGCTACAAGAGGCTATTCCTTTCAAGCAAAGCATCCCATAAGAAGGTGCTGGCAATAGTGATATCCAAAGTAAGTAAATTGAATAGAGAAAATCCATTAATGAAGGGTGTGGCACAATCAAGGGATTAGAGAAAAAGAGGTTCTGCTTCAGGATCTTGAAAGAGATTTAAATTAAAAACAGGGAATTCTAGAGCTGAACAATCTGCAACACAAAAGAGAAAATCTGAAAATAGCGAATATTTTATCAGAAGTATGCATGGTGAAAGCTGTAGTTTACAACTGCAACAAGAAAACAAGATTAAAAAAGATCAAAGTCAAAAAAACTCAAAAGAGAAGACAATGGAGAAGGGAGATAAATAATAGATCATTCAAAAAGATGTCATTAAGGCTTCGTACCTATTCGCTGGAGCATCAAAAAAACCCATCCAGAACTCTCCATCAAGACCAAATCATCATGGTCACCAAAAACATTTGCCAGTAACTCCAATTTTGTTAGATTACAAGACTCTAGCTCCATTGCATAGAACACAGGGATAGATGCTCAAAATACTACAAGAATGCAAAACCCAAGCAAAATCAACTAGAATGTACAATATGATTTATAGGAACATTTGACATGATGGGTCCATCATCTACAACCAAAGGTATGATGCACCTAATAATGTAAAATTGTGAATCGATTGCACTATACGAAAGGGAGGACCATATTTTAAGACAAATGATAGTTTCAGTTTAATAAGTTCAGCTCTTAAAATACATGAAATTAGTCATAACAAGCACTGTACACAATAATCAGATACATATAATGGAAGGCACAAAGTGATTGACAAACTATATTAAACAAAAAAAATGACACAAAGATGAATCCTCTGGCACCAATACGCCATAAAAAAGAGGTATAAGTATATTAGTCCTGTTAATTCACCATATTCCATTCTCTTTTAGAAGTGGTCACTTTCAAAACAATCACGGCCCTTACATTTGATAATCCTAATAAATTCCTTTTAACATATATTTTAGTTGTGATATGCATCCAGAATTTCCTCATTATAGCTGAGCATATCCAAACCGCTCCTTCTAAACTCCTTAGTTATTTCAATCCCTTTCATATCAACCATATTGATCTATTACATATTACCTTACCTAAATGAATATAGAATGACATTTATTTATAATTCTACATCTTAATTTTTATCAGACACGGCCAAAAGTTATCAGTGCCTGAAATTCAATGTGCATGAAAATGAGTCATACTATTCAATGAATTAGCAGGTTTGCATTGTTGCTTCTGCAACAAAGATTACTACGGCAAATCGATATATCACGTGGCCAAAAACAGACAAAATTTGGGCCTCCATTCACCTGAACTTTGTTCTGCCTTAGAAACCACTAAATCATTGTTTTCTAGATTTTCTGGAATATTGGGCAACTTTTCTGAAATCTTGGATGCTTTCCTTTTGCTTGAAAATGAAAATGCATCAAGTTGCTTCTGCAAATTTCTGTTTCTTTCCTGGTACATGAAAGATATAAAAAACAATAGTACAAATCTTTAAGCCACTCGTGCAGCAGTAATGGTATGTTAAGCAATTTTTTCAATCTCTATTGCCACCATGGCCCATGCCAGACGCCTTACACAGGAGGAAAAGTCCAAGCATGACAAAATTGTCTAGACAAGGACAAAAACATAACAAAAAGGTTCAGCGCATAGTGCAAAACAGCTGAAGACCAACGAAAGTTTTGAAGTGACAATAATTATAAGGCATCATAAGAAACCAAGAAATCATCCTCATATGATTAAATATTTATTCAGAAGCCATCAATTGAAACTGTATCTGGCAACATACTGATGGAAAAAAGATAGCATTACAAAGCAAGAACATGCTCTCTGTCAAAAAGAAAGAAATGGCTCACCAAGGTCATGATGAACAAGATTGTCCAAAAAGCTATATACATTCTCTTGGAAAAAATTTCTTAGTATCCCCTAACTAGGAAAATGAAAGTGACATGCTGATTTATAGCCCATAACCGCAGCACTACATGCAAAATCATTTTAGCAAAAAAGGCAATGACCCTCTACATGGTCAAATGTACAACTTGAAGAACAAAAAGCCTATAGAAAAGATGTAAAATACTACAAGTTCCGGTAGAATTATATAAGGGATCATTTAATCATGCATTATTACTTAAATGAGGATAATAACTATCCAAAATGCAAGATATATGAATCTCATGTATTTTTAAGATAAATTATAAATAAGTCTCTTATTTTTGTAAAATTGAACAAGCAGTTCCCTTGGCTTAAAAAAAAGGATAGACATGTCTATAAGTATTACAAATACTGCAAATAAGATAATCTATTTTTCCCAAACTATCCTTCACAAATAATTACATAGATTTCTATAGTTTGTACAATAGAGCTAGAATGTCCTATAAAGAATGACAATTTAGGTAAACATTTGGCTTAAAAATTTAGTTGTAGCATTTATGAAATCTATTAACCAATTTAGGAATTTTTTGAAGCAAAAGAGATCTACTAGTAGACTTGGGCAAATATAACAAACCCATCTACAATTAACTGTTTATTTTACAACTTGCAATTTTGATATTGGGCAAGATTAAATCAAATAATTCAAAACACCAATGTACAGAATGTGGAAATGAGCTTTCATGTGAGACTTGTCAATTGTGGAGGGGCAAATATTTAGCACTTTGAAGAGGAGAAAGATGGCGAATAGGAAGAAGCATAAGGGTTGGTTTGGCATCACTTAAAATAAGTGCTTTTGCTCACAAAATGCTTATTTTAAGTTGCATCAAATACCTCAACTAATCGCACTTATTTTTCGACTTGTGAGGTCCATCATTAACTTTTCATTACACTATTAATAGTTCCAAAGACATTTTCATTCTCATAGAGCATTATTAGTACTTTTCTATTTTATTGTTGTAAAATAAAAGACAAAAAATAATTTAATCAAATTCTTCAAAATAAATATTTTATAACAATAGATATCAAACACAACCTTTTATTAACAATTACTAACAAAATTTTCCAAGCTATTCTTATAAATCAGCTTGATATTCAATAACAGTTATGTCAAACTAATCATAAATAAAAATGTAGCAACAAATAATCCTAAAAGGAGTTTTTAATGAAACTCTCTTTCTCAAGTGAAATTCACACTATTTGTAGGACTATTAATAAAACTTCTCAAAACTATTTTTTATAAAGCAGCTTGATATTCAACATCAGTTGCATCAAACCAATCATAAATGAAAATGTAGCAACATATAATCCTAAAAGAAGCTTTAGAGAAACTCTCTTTCTCAAGTGAAATTCATACTATTTGTAGGACTGGATCGCCTGTTATTTAAGCAACTTGAAATAAAAAAAAATAAACAATTGCTCAGTTGAAAGGATAATTATGCAACTTTTAATGTGTCCTTACTTTTACAGATAGAATGTGATTTTCCCATGCATCATGGTATCTAAAATGCATATCTGCACCTATTTATGTACAAATGTAAGAGGAAGAAGATATAAGAAAAACAGTACTCTTTCAGAAGATAGCATCTCTTCCAGCCTTGACAACTGCTCTTGCCCTTGGAAAAGAAAACACAGAAAAAACATGAATACATATAATCCCTAAACAAACGTCTATACTGAAAGAAACAAATTGATGATCAAATGTAAACAAACGATAGATAAATTATTCAAGTCAAAGTTATTCATAACAAGTGATATAAAAAAACCAAGAATTGTTCAGCATGATAGGTATCTATGGACAAAATTGCTTGAACAGAGCAGCCCCACTGCACTACATTTAAGTGGTCAATTTGACAGTATTCTTACTGCCAAAAAGTCTAGTACCATCGCCTAGCTTTCAGAGTAACATATTAGCAATCAAAAAAGACATAATTTCATACAACAAAGTACGATATTAAAACAACCTGATTATTGCAAACAATAGTGTAGTCACCACAATTACTCTTTTGTTCCAGTCTCTGTAAACAGAAGAAAGTCCACTACATTGTTTCCTAAGTTCATTGCCACTGGTACTCAACAGTATACTTTACCCACTAGAAGCCCAGAGAAGACATGATTGTTTGAAATAAAAACAGAAAAAAATAAGCAATTACAAATATTAAGTTTAAGAATGACACAGAACGTAGAGCATGATATGGTGGCAATCAAGTTCGAATCAACATAAGCTGTGTGCCATTTAACCCAATGTCTACAACACAGCAAGTTCAAGACCAATTACATCAACTAGACAATGATAGTTTTCTGGCTGATGCAGTAAAAATCTTTAACATTTCCGTAAGGAATTAAAGATTCCCAAGAACTAAACGATTAACAAGCAAAAACAACTGATATTAGAAATTCACTTATTTGAGTGGAACAAAGTAAACGTGCAAACAAAGGCGACAGGAGGGAGAAAGTTTAGGAAAAATAAAGATAGCACAACCTTTGACTATGTCATTTTGCTTGCTCTTGTATGCTTTGAAAAGTGCCAAAGGGATGTTTACAGTAACACCCTTAGCTGATAAATTCACAAGCTTGCCGAGGGAGAGAGATATGCGAGGAAGTCCTTTCGATTTGTGAGCTATTAATTTTGCATGTTTGGCATCTGAAGAAAACAAAAATTTAGTTGAACTACAAGAAAAAAATTACTTTTACCCAAAATTTCAAGCTTGTCTTACAAATGATGGAATTGCATCACCATCAGGAAACAAAAAACCATAATGCATGCAAATTAGTGGATCCCAACCACTTCAGTTGCTAAAGACTTTCAAGCTTATTATCAAGGTTCTGAATCCAACGCCTCTCACAATTTTTTTTTGACAAATTACAACATGAAAAAGTAAAAGAGTCGTGGCTTCCATCAAAAACCAAAAATTTCTTCATGCAGCTACACACAAGCATAAACATGCCAGAATATAGCTTTTGTACTGTGTGTCAAGCCTATAAAGAACCGAGTGCTGAAGTTATTAGAAAACCATATGATTTTGTAGATAGGACAAAGATAGGTACGAGGTTGACATGTTCTTCAATAAAACTATAAAGCAAATAGATGTACCATCAATGGAATGCCAAAATTATCCAAGTGCATTCAATGGAGCAACACAATTGAACATGTTCTCTTTAGAATTAAATGTACCATCAATTGAATGCAATACTTCTAACCTTGGAATATGACCTAATTTTGTTTTTATGTGCATCTGAATCACATATGATTCAAATGTCAATTCTTCACCTTAGTTTTGGAAATCTTGTTCATTTTTCCTTCTAATGTTTGTCCAGCTTTCTGCTTAACGCAAGAAATATAAAGTTAGATCATAATCTGCATATCAAAGAAATAAATTAAATCATGTTCTTTTGAAATCAGATTAAAAAGTCCATCAAAAATACATTCATCAACACCCAATAAGAAGACATCATTAGAACCTGGGCAAAAGTTATGATAATCTCCAAGCTACATTTTAAGAGCACTTAATTAGGTTTTATATTGGTCATGTTGTTGAAGCTCTAACACTACCATAGCTAGTCCAATTGAGAAGGAATTAATGGTTGCAACATACAATTGATAACTAGAATAAAACTTATTGGAATGATACTACAGGAATTTTTTATGAAATTGTGTTAATGTTTAGGCATCACCTAGACTTGTATGATATATTGAATACATTCACACAAGTGAGCAAGGCCAAAACATTAGTGCCTGGTGTAGTATTCAATGTGTAAGTGTGTATGCATCATCATGGAAAAATGTGGCAAAAGAAGCTAATCCAAGATGCTAGAATTAGGATATTATATTGGAATGTAGATACTTACTAAATAGAATAATGACGGAATTAGTAGCAATCATGATCCACAGAAAGATAAATGTTATTTTTATTTAAGAAACTAGGAAGAGAGATGAGAAGACCATGGAAATTAATATATTAGCATTTGAGCTTTGGTAAAAATGTAAAAGTTAGAATAGATATTGAATTTGATAAAATTTCAAATAAAAATTTACAAAAAGATATAGTGGACGTTGAGAGGATTGGGTATAAAATCATAGCTTCATAGATTGCCATGGCAGCATTAGCTATCAAAACTGTTAATGTTTATGCTCCTTAAATAGGACCAAATGCTAGTGTTAAAAAGAAGTCTTGGATTGATTTAAAGGAGTTAATATAAGAAATCTCTTCATGTGAATATTTTTATTAGAAGACTTGGGGCATGCAAAAGGGAAGTAAAAAAAAAAAAATCATCCACTAATACTATTTTAAAGTTTGTTCTAGCATATGATATTTTTACTATTAATACTTTGTTTATGATAAATATCAAATTTTTAATATAAGAGAACTTATAACTACTATAGATTAAGAAACTGAAGTAAAACAATTAAATGGAAAAAGAAAACAGAACACAAGCAGAAATTCTCCTAATACAAAATGACAGCACTTCAAGAGGTGGTCAGCTATGCTTTTTAAGAATTCATCACAAATTTAAAAATGTGATGACAAAATAAAACACAACGAAATTATTAGGTCGAAGAAAGAACATAAGCAATTTTTTCAATAGTTTGATGCAAAATCAAGAACTAAGTTCATACCAAAACAAATGCTTGGGATTCCCTTATAACTTCACAAACACAAGTGGGCAAAGATTTTAAACATCTAGGACTACTCATACACACACCAAAGGTGAACATTGTTCTAGAAGAGTCTACACAAATCTTCCCAAATGAGAAACATCAAACCCAAAGGCTTCCTACACTAACACCCCAAAAAGCCACAAATACCAATCTCAAAAAAGCCTGGGCATTGAACTTATAATATTTCTAAAAAATTTCTCAAAAGTGATAAAATAAATCTGGTCCTAAAAAGACAAATAAAGATAATAACTAAACAAAAAATATAACAAAAAATTAAGTTTACAACTTCCTTAGAATCACTAAAGTATGACCACATGAAGAGAGGCAACACAAGATCTTAATTGAATATGCTAACTTCCAAGTTCAATAAACGTTTGACAAAATTTGACAGAAGAAAGTTCAAAAAAAAATTCTAAGTCCTAAATTAACTCTCCCTACAAGGACTCTTTCACAAACAAATAAACCACTTTTATAGGCAAAGAAATGCAATTAATCAAGGGCTTCCCATTACAGTTTCCATTTTAGGAATCTTTTGATTATGGTTGCTTCCACTTCCTAGAACAAGATCAGACCATTTGGCATTGTAAAAAAAATGATTGTTCAGCCATGGATGTATTGAGAAAGCATTGGGATGCTTTTTCTATTATCATGACTAATCTATGTGATTGACATGATAATGACTCTGATTGCATGCATGATAATTTATGCAAAGTTGATTTTCATGTGTGTGCATATAACTCATCCACAACTTACTGCACACCTTAAAATAATAATGTGTGTATAGTTTCTCTCGTGGGCATTAGTTTTGTATACACACTTAAAGAATTATACAAGCATAATGTTTATTAATACATGCACTTGAGAAATTATATGCATACATTTTTTCAAATTCTGACTAAATTATGTGCATTATGAAAATTTATGCTACTATGATTTTTTTATACATGTGTTACAATATGTGTGCAATGTAAATTATGTGCATACAAGCTTTTTTCAAGTTTAAATAAGTTATGTGTGGCCCAAATATGCACAAATAATATAAATTATGCAAGTATAAGTACTCTTATTTGTATTAGATTTTTAACAAACAATTCAAGTGTAATTGAAAAGATTATTAAATAATTTTTTAAATAAAATAATAATAATAATAATAATAATAATAATAATAATAACAATGAAACGATAAATTTAGCATATTTAATGTATTACTTTAATGATATAAATTCTAAAATATCTAATAGATTTAA
Organism: Vanilla planifolia; assembly: GCA_023846275.1. NCBI lineage: Eukaryota > Viridiplantae > Streptophyta > Magnoliopsida > Asparagales > Orchidaceae > Vanilla > Vanilla planifolia. Next base: position 6,283,873 of record CM043878.1, on the reverse strand, counting down.
AATAAATATTTTAACTTAGATTTAACTTGGCCTTTTTAAAAGTTCAAGGTTAGCAAGCTTGGGATGCCTATTATCATGAACTTAATAACCATACAATTTAAAACATGACTTAACGATTGAACTATGTAACTTGAGCTCCATCTCAATGAGCAAGCTTAGGTTCGCCAAGTTATCTTTTTCTAGCCATGACTTCTTGTAGCTAAATGTATAAATATTTGAAAGTACTACACAAGCTATTATAAATCTTAATTTTAAGTTTACAATCATCAAACACCTTAATAAAATCATGAGGTTAACATATCACAATCAACTAGTAATAAACAATATCCTCAAGTTGCTGAGAGTGGATGTCATCCATTCTCTACTTAGCATTTGCAACATCCCAAAATATTGTTTAGTATTTTTTGCCCATACTCTGTCTACACTTGACTTTGTCACAAAATTTCATTTCTTTTTTTTTGTAATCAAGTTTATTATTATAAAAGTGCAATGGAATGTAGTATGCCTTCATTCTATATGAGAAGCCACCTAGCCGACATCAATGTATGCTTCTACTGCAAAATCACCTCCCCTCTAACAAAAGCACTTTTCCTAGATTTTCCTTGAAGCATTGGAAAATTCTCTAAACTGCTAGTAGATGCTCCTCTTTAAGACCTTGTATGAATTGACTAAGCAACGCCAAGCCTACCATCTGAGAGATAACTAGTCTCCTTAATAGCTACTAATAAAATATTTTATCAATCTTATCACATCTTTGCCTACTTAAAACATACAATGACTTAGGTCAATAAGAGTGCTCGAAGGTTTGCAACCAAGATTATTTATATCCTTATGTATTTTTGTTTGGATAATAAATATACTTTGTAGTATGCCACTTCAATCCCAATGAACTATTTCAACATACTAAGTTCTATAATTTCAATCTCTCAAGACAATTGTATTTTCAATCTCATCTTCTCTTCATGCTCTCAACAACAATAATGACATCCACTTATACCAATAAAATCATGATCTTCCTTCAAGTATTTTACAAATTGTTGTCAACATGACCTAACCTATAGAAAAACTTCATCATAGCCTTAATAAATATCCCAAACAAAGCTTAAGGTGATTATTTTGGCCCATAAAATGTCCTTTTCATAGAATTTATGAGAATTTAGTTTGTCATTAAACACTGATGGTGGGCCATTTATACCGTTTCCTCTAGATCCCGATGAGGAAATGCAAATTTACATCATAATGATGGATTTCCAATTCGAAGTGTAGTACAAGAGATGAGAGGGTTCTTATTGTATTTGCCAATGGTGTAAAGGTCTTTTTTGTAATTTGCTCCATAAGTTTATGTATAGCCTTTTATAACTAATCTTGTCTTGTACCTTTCAATAGTTCTATTTTCTAAGAATATCATAGTATAGACCCATAATATATTCCTAAGTTTCATTTTTTTCCAAAACTCTCGAATCTTCTATCATTGCATTTGTTAAATTTGTCCTCTGAAGCAACAGGCAATGTTTTGGGTATTTTGATTAAGTTAAAGGTGGAAAGGAAACTTTTATGCTAAAACAAAAATCTATAAGAGGAAATAACATTGTTATGGATTGTTGGGAGCACTTTTATGTTCCTTAAAATCAAGGCAATGGGAAGGCCAACAGCACAACTTTAGTGGTCATCACAAGAGACAATAATGTTAATTTCAATAATCAACAAATTTCAAAGTTCTTTCATTGCTTGCAATAAAGGTTGGCTCTTGAGTTTGCTCTAGTACTTTAAGGGTCATTGAATTGGAGCAATGGGATGATCACTTGAATCCTATTTTTTTTATATGGAATTGCCAATTTCAACACCAATGTATTCATCATTGGTCTATGCAATGATTAACATGGTAAAAACATCGTTGGAGTTTTGTGAGGATGAAAATGATGAATTATCACGAAGGTTCATATCTATTTCAAAGAAGGATATTGAACCTGAGCACATTGGACTACTCCACTTAATGGTGAGTGGGAGGAGACTTCTAGAATGGTTTAGACCCATTGAATGTGACATCAAGGGATATAATGGATTGTAGATGAATATCCAACAAAAATACACCATTTTGCTTAGGGATGCAACTTAGATCTTTACTTTTTATGAAAATAAAAGAAAGTCATGCAATGAAAAACTTTTAGGGATTAGAGAGTATATAACAAGACTATGTTTTCCTTAAACTCTAGATAAAAAACAATTTATAAGGTAAGTGGTGGCTACAGTTACATCCCCATAAAGACTTTCGAGCATTAAATTGAAATAAAAGAACATGAGTTACTTTTAACAAAAATCAATTTTTTCTTTCAACTCTTTTTTAATATGTTGTTTCTACGTAAGGACTCATGAATACTTGCCCCCTTTCTAGGGCAAAAAATATTTTATGATTTAAATAGTTTCTAGTGTTATTTTATCTAAACATTTTTATCATTTCCCCATATTGTGTGAAATCAGATTTGAAATTGAAAAAGCAATGAACTAATCTCGGTATAAGTGCAGTCATTAATAAAAGCTACAAAGCTTTTTGTATCATAATGCCAAAAATTTTTGAAGGTTCCAATGGTCAAAATTAATCAAAGAAAAAGGTTTAGTACATTTTATTGATTTTGTTAGAAGCAAGGCATTACATTAAAAATCAAAGAAAAAGGTGCCAATGATTTGCAAATTAATAGACTTCACATTAAAAATCGGCCATTACTACACCCATAAATAGAAAAGTAAACATGTGTTTTAATAGAGGTAAAGGGTGTTTTAATAGAGGTAAAGAAGGATGCCCAAGTCAAAGATGATGTATTCTTATTTATGCAATCAATTAGAGCATCATAGTATAATGTGAGAATATAAAACCACAATAGGCAAGAGTGATGAAGATAATAAAACAGTTTACCTTGATATTAAATCAGTTTCATTACAGCAAAATAAAGTACATGGATATATGCTCTTTTTTTACTCTAAGAGATACAATATTTACAACATCATCAATATATACAAGATATTAAATTCACAAATATTATATGCCACTCTAAGCATTTCTGTGTAAATCTCTAGTATGTCTTATAATGTCAGTGGTGGGTGCATATAAAATACTAAACAAGTAAATTCTATATGAATAAATAACAAGATATGATTAAAAAACAATATCCAATATGATAAACATAGTATCAACATGATATATAAATAGGAATAAGCAACATGCCATATAAATCAAATGTACACACACATCTTTGTTTTTTTATTACATGTTGTATATCTTATTTTTTATTTCTCTTTTAACATTGCCTTCGTTTTTTTTAACTAGGCTCAAATGTTTCCCATAAGATCATACCCCATATTTCAATTATATCTCATTTCATCTATGACATCTCATCACATCATCTCTAAACCTCTATCTATAAAAATAACTGGTCAATCATATCAATCACATATCATCTCAGTACATTGACCTGCAATAAGTGCTATAATGTAATTGAAGGTCCCTAATGTCATCTCATGGTGTGATATCAAACAAACGCCTATCATTCCCAATATCTTGTGTCGGTGCTCATCAAATATCATAGAATAATGGGGACAAGTCTAGAAAAAGTTTAGTTATGTTCTATTTTTTTCTTTCAACATATTATTTAACTCTATTATCTTTATCACACATCATATCATATATTTATTTTTTATCTTCTTTTTCGATATGTATCATAATATCAAAACATAAATATGATACCATACTAAAGATAAATTATACCTAGTTACATCACAATAATTGAATCCACTTATCTTGGTTCTCAATGACCTCTCAATTTTTTTACCTTTTTTATTCTCTTTCATTTCCTATAAAAAATTTATAATTTATCTCAATCAATTCTTACAATTGTAACATTGTACATATATCAACATCGATAATTAATCATTTAAAGATATTGATCATACATATTTTTCTTCAAATTCAGTCATAATTTGACAACACTTTTTAGATGTTATAATTTCCATTTCCTAAAAATACAATAGCAAAATATTTTTTTAAATAAATACATCAACTATTGTATTTAAAAGCTTTATTGAGTGGAATTATAATTAAACTCACCTCAGATAGAGTTTCTTATTCCCAACAGACAGAAACATCTCTTTTTTAGCCTACAACATTCAAAATAACCTTTTCTCTACATAGATACAACCATAAAGTCTTTATTGGCAACCAACTTCTACAAACATTTATTAAATAACTCACGTCACAATTTCTACAATCATTCTTGCCATTTTTTTAAAAGAAAATCTCCACATTATTTTCTTGTTGGCTATGCCCCTCTTTTTTTATATTTTCTTATTTATTTTATTTTATTTTGTTATTATTCTTTTTCCTTCATTGGTTCATGATGAGATGGGGTACTATACAATTAAGGGAACATCTTCCAACCTTCATCCAATTTTTTTTCATTTTTCATTTTTTCTACTGTTCACAACAAGGTAAAACCCTCATGTATGCAAGAAAATGAGATCAAAAGGGAAATATGTGTTGTAATCCTTACTAGTTGAAGCAACAATGATCGGAGAACAGTAGGAAACCATCAATCGCCTCTCATTCTCAAAGATGAGAACAGCCTATGGTCGCCCTCTTCTTTGTGCCTCGAAATCATTGCACACGGTCTTCCAGTTTTTCCTCCACTAGCTCTGTCGATAACTGTCTGAATGTGATGAGAACCCTTCGGGAAAAATACTGAGGGTTTAAGATATAAATATCCCATTTTTTATTTATTTATTAATTTTTTTATTATTATATTATTATTTTTCTAATAACTTTGAAAAATAATTAAAATTAAACAAGTCCCCAAAACATTATGCAACAAGGACCAAAATAAGTTGCTAAATTAACTCTATTCGAATTTATATTCACATCCTAATTTTACCTATGTGGAATTTATTTCATTAAATGCAAAAAATTTGTATCTTTAAGTGTTTAAGGGTGTCAAGCGTTACAAATCCTCAAGAAATTTCGTTCCGAAATTTCTAAATAAATCAAGGGTATTAAGCTTCATATCTGCTTCTACTTCCCAGGTTACTTCTATATCAATACTATTCTATCATATCACTCTAACCATGGAATTGCTTCATTTCTTAATAGTTTTTTCTTTCGATCTAAAATCATAATTAATTTCTTATGATATGATATATCTTGTTGAATTTCAATTCCTTCTGCATCATTTTATTATATGCACTAGATCAGAGATATCTTCACAAAAAAATGCATAAAACGCATCGTGCATTCCAACAAACTGTACAAATAAAGCAATTCTATAAATCACCTATCTTATGCTCTTTGAAATCTAGAAATGACCAATACATTTGGACTTCAATTTTTCTTCTTTACTAAATCTAAAAACATCTTTCAACGAACTTACTTTAATAAACACAAGATCATCACCTGAAATTCTACATTTTTATTTTTATTGTCAAAATATTTCTTTCGTCTATCTTGCATAGTTCAAATTCTTTCTTTAATCAGTTTCACTTTTTGTGAAATCATCAATAAAACCAAGCCTAAAAGGTTGTCTTTCTCTACCTTCAAATCAATATAACAAAGCTTAACATTTTCTTTCATACAAAGCTTCAAAAGCAACCATCCCAATAGTAGCTTAATAGCTATTATTGTATGCAAATTCAACTAAATATAGATGTCTCTCTTAATCTCCACAAAAATTCAAAATACATAATTTCAGTAAATCTTCTAAAACCTTAATTGCTCACTCTATTTGTCATCAATTTGTAGGCGAAATGTTATACTAAATTTCAACTACGTACCAAAAGTTTGATAGATATTTTTTAAAAAATGAGATAAATTTTAGATCTTTATAGACATAATTTCTTTTAACACTTCATGCAACTTTATGATTTATTACAAATAAATACGAGCTAACCTTTCTATTTTATATGTCATCTTTATTACTAAAAAATACGTAGACTTTATTAACCTGTCAATTATTACCCATATACAATCATGTCCTGTTAATCATCTAGATAATCCCATAATAAAATCCATAATAATATTTTTTCATTCTCATTCAAAAATAGACAAATACTGTAATAACCCACTAGGTTTTTATTGTTCTTTCTTCACTAACTGACAAATCAGATATTTTTTAACTCATTATGTCACATCTTTTTCAAACCAAACTACGAATATCTTTACTTTAAGTCTTGATACATTTTTATTACTCCAAGATAAATAATATATTTAAAATTATACATTTCTTTAAACAATAATTACTTTAATTACTAATGATTAGGAATACATAAATAACCCATTAGGCTTTTATTGTTTTTCTTTCACCTACTGACAAATTAGACATTTTTAACTCATTTTGTCACATCTTTTTCAAACCAAACTACCAATATCTTTGCTTTAATTTCTGATAATTTTTGTTCCCCTAGGATGAATAATATATTTAGAATTATAAATTTTTTTTAATAATAATTACTTCAATTACTAAAGATTAGGAATACATAAATATCCTTGAAATCTCAAAACATTATTTTCATCTAAAATAAAATCAAATACCCAACCATCTGTGATTTTTTTAATTAATTTTTAACATTCTTCATCCTACAACTAATCTTTTATAAAAGATTTCATTTAGTTAGGTATGAAAGACAATTGATATAACAACTACACATTCTTTTGTATTTCTTTCTCTAATAACAAATTATCAATTTTTAATATAATCTTCTTTTAATCAACTTTAGCCACAACTAAATTAACACACACTTTCCTACTCAAAGAATTAACAACTATATTTGCTTTACCTAAATAATTAATGTTTTACAAATCATAATATTTATAAAATTCTAATCTTCTTTGTCTCAAATTTAGTTCTAAATAAAAATGTATTTCAAACATTGATGGTCAATTAATACTTCATATCTTACTCCAAAAAGATAATGCCTTTATATTTTCAAAATAAACACAATTCTTACTAGTTCCAAATTGTAAATTGGATAATTTTTTTCATGTGACTTTAATTGCCTAAAAGCATAAATTATTACATTTCCAAACTACATTAAAACGCAATCCAATTCTAAAAATAATGCATCCTATAAATCTGAGTCCTAAATTTCTTCATACAAAATCAACACTGGAGTTGATATTAATTTTTTTTAATTTTCAAAAATTTCTCACAAGAGCAATCTCATTTAAATTTCATCATTTTCTAAATTAGTTTGGATAAAAGTGCAACAATTTGACTAAAATTCTATACAAACTTTTGATAATAACTTGTCAAACCCATAAAAACTTCTAATCTCAATTACATTTTTAAGTTAAAGCCAATGCATTATAGCCTTTATTTTCTAAAGAAATACAGAAATTCCTTCTATACTAATAATATGTTCTAAAAATACAATTTTCGATAATGAGAATTCATATTTCGAAATTTAGTATACAACTGTTGAGCACGCAATGTTCGCAGCACAGTATGCAGATGCTCAACATGATCTTCAGTGCTTCTAGAATATATAAGAATATAATCAATAAACACAATCACAAATAAATATAGATATTCCTTGAATATTCTTTTCATTAAATCTGTGAATGTCATAAGTACATTTGTTAGGTTAAATGATAACACTAAAGTTCATAATGTTCATATCTAATTCTGAATCAATCTTAGATGTCTTCCTTATTTTGAACTAGTGTAACCAGATCTTAAATCTATTTTTTAAAATATTATAACTTATAATTGATTAAATAAATTATAAATACGAGATAAAAGATATTGATTTTTTATAATAATTATGTTTAATTCCCTATAATCAATCCATATTTGTAAACTATCTTTCTCTACAAATAAAATAAGTGATCTTCACGAAGACATACTATATCTATAAAACACTTGTCCAATAATTCGTGAATTTGAATTTTCACTTCTTGCAATTCTACAAGTGTCATTTGTATGTTATTTTAGATTTAAGTTATGCTCTTGACATTAATTAGATTTCAAATTTTATTTCTCTAACTAGAGATAATCTTAACAATTATTCTAAAAATATATCAGAATATTCACAAATAATAAAGACATCCTGAGGCTTTCCAAATTTTTTATCTATAATCATCACAAAAGCAAGAATCATTCACATTCTCTAACTAGCGATCATCTTGACAATTATTCTAAAAATATATCAAAATATTCACAAATAACAAAGATATCCTGAGGCTTTCCAAATTTTTTATCTATAATCATCACAAATAACAAGAATCATTCACATTCTTTTGATATTAATTTGTGAGCTTTCAACACATATAAAAGGAATTTTTTTTTCCTTTATACATCTACTAATGCACTTTTTAGCCATAATTTCAATAACAATAGGTAATTTAACTAACAATATAATTTTCAATTATTATAAATTCATAGATAAAGCTTCACATATATACTGCAAGATAAATGAGTAGAATGCTCTGCTATAAAAAAAAATATTAGAATATAATAAAAAAGTAAAATACCTTATATAACATCAGTGGAATAAGATGCCCCTTACTATAATATTACATAAACTCTCAGATAACCACCTCTGCCTGTTCACTATCCCACACCAACACCTTGAGACCCTAAGATAAAGTGCCTCTATCTCCACGTCTATCTTCTCCACCTCTACTACCACCAAAACTAACAGGTGCTAAAGTCGTCTCAGATACAGTTCCAACCTAGAGACATAGCTTAGCAAAGTAGCCTGTCTCTTCATATGTAAAACATCAAATCTATCCACTCTGCTTATATCAATAAGCCCTTTTATGAAATTTTCTGCATTCAAAACACTAAGGGGTCTTTCAAGTAGTTTCTATATCTAACTTGCTATTGCTGATGCCAAATCTTGATTTTCTATAACCAAATTTCTTGCCTCCTAGAAACCTTTCTTATAAGGAGTTGTGTATTTTGCTGCTTGAGTTTCCTTTTTCTTTTTCGTTCTTTTTATGAGATTCAAACATTTGCAAATTTTGCTCCACTAGTCTAGCATTCTTAACTAAATCAAAGAAATCAAAAGTTTCATATGAAACCAAAATAGTTTTGATGCCATAACTTAAGCCCTTACGAAACATAAAGTAACGTTGTTCTTTTGAACCAACCATGTCAGGAACATACTGAGCCAAAGTACTAAATTTGTTCTCATACTCAAATACTATAAAATCATTCTAAGTCAACTCTGACATATCTACCTGCATTTTATCTTATGCCGACACAGAAATATAATATTTCTCAAAATCCTTATCATGCAATTTTTTCCATAAGCCTATTGTGAAATATAATCTAACAGCATAATTCCCAACAGTTTATAGCATCATCCTCAAACATTAAGATAGCTAAAAGAACATTTTTATGCTCTAAATAATCTATACTATCAAAAATCCTATTCATGTGTTTGATCCACCTTTTAACTACCAGAGAATATGAGCCCCTATCAAAGTAAAAGAGGACATATGATAGAACTGATCAATAATTTTATCAAGTAAGAAACTTTCTTTCTGTACCCACATTTGTTGTGAGGACGATATCACTTACATTAGGATATTCAGATAATTAAATCCCCGCACATTTGGAGATTCCTTTTTTTCTGGTCTCTTTCTTATTCTTAAATCTTAATTTAACAAATGCTAACATATCAATATTCAATATTTTTATCAAATATCATATTTATCCAAAATAATTTATTATAGAATATGTCAAATACAAGCTCTACTAGTATCCTCACTCAAATTCTCAATTCTAATAACTTTTGGCTCTAATACCACCTAGTAATGCCCCACATATCATTCATTATCATTACTAAGTAATAGTAAAAAAATCAAAGCATCGCAACATAATGTGATGACATAATCTAAGTTCGATGAAATTCATTGGTGATGGCACCCTAATTTTTTTTTAAGTTGAACAAAAATATGAATCCTAGAAAGACTCATTTGACAAAATTCTACTTAGTTCCCTAAGTTGCTTCTCCAATTCAAAAATGCTCACTATTTATCAAAGCTAGCTAACATTATAAGTGTGTCGATTATGATGAACCATCACATTATAGCCAATGTCCAGTTTACCTTTGCAAGACTATTTGGAAATGGATGTTAGCTCTCCCTCGATTATTCTAGTAAAATTTGGGAAGACCTCCCTCTAAATTTCAATAGTATATGATAGGAAGCCAAAACATTACCTTACTCTTTTTTTGGGCATACCACATTATCTTGTCCCAAAGTAGCCAATTTTATGACCACTTAACACCTTACCCACCCCCCACCCTTTCTCTCTAACTCCCATTTTGGATTTTCCAAACACATATACATTGTTCCAAACAATCCCTTTAAATGACAAAGGCAAGCATGGAGGCCATAACAAGTTTACATCAATTGATGCTTGCCCCTGACCCACCCCATCCTTGTCCTAAAACCCATTATTGTTCATGTCGTCAACTCTGTTGCAACAATTCAACATGATGATCCAGCTCTTAATCAAGAATATGGCCTTGTCCCTAAGCCCATCTCCAATAGATTCATGCATCTTTCCACCACTAAAGCTAATGACCTTTGTGCTATGATTTGCATAACAGGCTGCACCTTCTCTTCTTAGGATCCAAATGCATCCATAGTTTAGCATACTAACATATGTGAATAGTAATCCAACCTTGCTTTGTTTCCGATAGTTCCATATGTCATTATAGAGCTCCTCAACCTTCATAGTTTAACCAAATTTTAAAATTTCGACTTTGATTGTCTAATTAAAGATCTGGCTTCAGCAGTTTTAACAATTTTTCTAGTTTTGACATTTGATTTTGCATCAATTAAATTTTAATTATATTTAATGTAGGTTTGCATTATTTTAAATTAGTTAATATCTAATAAAACATTAAAGAAAAAACAATAAAACAATATTTTAGACTAAAACTGAAACTAAGCAAAGCTCATCAAAACCAACCAAGACCATTTGAAACCTACTGAAACTGATTTTTGATGATAGTTTTGGACTAATTTTGACTAAAACCAGACTAAAACTAAAATTTCAACAGTAACAAACAATATTTTTACATCGGTGTGATGTTTTTTTGGTTCGCAAGTTAATTTTTGACTTCTTTCATGTAACATCTAGTTTTTTCATCAATAAACCTGGGGCTATGCCTTCAAATTCCTTTAAAAATCATCATATTGCGAATGAAAAATTCATCATTATGGTTTAGCAAGACATCCTTTGACAAGCATGGATAACTAGAAAGAATCAAGAATGGACTTACTAGACTCAGAGTGCAAATCATCAACACCACCAAGGATTAGCTGTACATTTCCTTCTGAAAGCGATGCTGCAAAATAGTGGACAAAGTCATTCCATGAGCCACCAATCCCTACTTCGTCTCTCTGCATCACAACGAAACTCTGAAAATGAGCTTCATTCAAGAGATCCAATTTCATAAAGCAAACTACGGTCCATTTGAGCATCTACCACTGTTTAGAAGAAATAGTATAGATGGTATGGAAAGCTGGTAGCATTCAACAATGAGTGCCAAAATTCTTGATAATGTAAAATAAAATTAAAAATAAATTTTCTAATAATATTGCAAGCTCAAATAAAAATAATGATGACTAACAAAGACCAATGAAATCCAATTAAGCTCATGTATTGGAAAATAATACATAGAACAATTAAAAACCCATACAAAAAGTGAAAAGACATGCAGATTTGCATCACAACATGCATTTTACCAGGCAAGGTTACTATCATGTCATCCTAGAACAAAAATGTGCAAAAGGATGATATACTACGTAGGCTAACAGGATTACAAAAACCATCATAAAAGTCAAAATTATTACAATACTTGCCGAAGATGCTAGTTTCGCATTTTGGGTGACCATGCTGGTTATTCTGTTAGCTATTCAATTCATCATTAAGCTCATTTTTATTATACCAGGCTAATTTTGTTAGTTGTAGTACAAGTCATAAGTTGCCTTGCAAGATTACTAATAAGATTAATGATACATAGTAGATAGATCCCTTTAATGTGGTCTTATAAGAAAATAGGTTTCTCACATTTAAAAATGGTTAAATAGGGCCAATTTTCAATAATGTAACAACTACATATCAGATTTTTTTTTTTTTTTGATAGATTACCTTATACTGTAGGACCTACTTGTACATTGTGCCAAAAATAAAGACCAATATTATTTATAAGGGTAATTAGAAACACAACAAAGGTCCAAGACTTTGTTGAAACATTAACAAAATTATATAAACACATTTGGACATTTTGAAAACATTAAAGGCCCATCTACACATAAGAATAGATTTGAGGGAACTATCTGCTATTTACCCTACGATTAATATCATAACAAAACAACAGCAACAAAGAGTGCTTTGACATAGCGCCACAACCACCTTGGTGAATGATGATCCAAATTCATGAATATATGGGAAGTGAAGTCGATATATGTAGATCTAAATGAGTAAAATGGACATAAAAAAATCACTTGTTGGCCCAAAAATCTGTTTAACTCTTTGCAGTCATTGGAGTAAGCTAATTAAGTTCTAATTAAATTATTTAAGATTGAGTGATGTGAGAATAGAGGAAATAAAAGATATGATTAATCATGAATAACTTGTTGAATGGGAAAAAACCATATTGGTAGTACACATGAAAGTCTTCACTAACTTCTTTGTTTATAGGTGAGCTGACAGAATCTTCGAGTACAAATTGATGCAGAACTGGTTAATACATCAAGATGGTTGCATAACTCAGCTTATCAAATTTTAACCAGATTCAATTAGAAGCCAAATCAAACTCAAATTGATGAAAAAAAAGCTTCAAAAATACGTTTTACTGCTCCAAATAATGTAACAGGTCAAACAAGTCATGCAGGACATGAAGAAAATTAACAAAAACTTCTCAGGTGGCTCACATATGCACTACCTTCATATGGTAAGATTGAGGCACCATATTCTTAGGAATGAACCATGATTACCATTTGAATAATTCCTCTTCTTAGTTTGAATTTGTATAATTGTTATTAGAGCTTGTTGAGTCATTCACCTTTTTTAAATGAATTTGACTATTTTTCACCTTCCTTATGTCAATTTTGTATATAAAATGGAATGAAACAGGTGATTGGATAATGAATTCAACTTGTAAGGAGACATGGGGACCATATTTTCTCTCTAACATTTCTTCCAATCTCTCCTGGGTACCCATGTCTTATCTCCTCATTTTCACTCTCCACTCTAACAAATATTTAAACTTGACCTCAACCCTCTACTTTACTCAATTAAGCACTCACTAGCCATCCAATCCGGGATAAACTGTTCACAATGCCTGATTAAACCTTTTGTCTCTTATTTCTCCACCACAATGCTAATTTTGGGACATTAGCCCAAACTCCAAACTATTCTCTCCACCCTTAAACTTTTTAAATACTACCCTCTCATTGTCCACAAACTCGCCAAGCCATTTCCAAGAGATCCTTCTAATCAATCCTAGACAATGAAACCCTAATTTTCTTTCTAGTTCCCTCTTTCTCTAGCCAACCATTAAACCACCACCAAAACACCTCTTAATCAACTTTGGTTTCCACTTCTAACATATTAAAACACCTAAACAAGCCTTGGTCAAGATCCATCTATAAGTTTTCTTGTAATAACTTGTTTCTCTACCACATTTTATTGCCCTACATTTTCATCAATGACAAGAACATCAGATCTAACATTAATGAGGTCAAAGTCCCACCACCTTCTCCACCGCAAATAAAGTATCTCTCTCATTTTAGTTACAAAATAATCACTTTTCTCTTACTCTCCTTACCTATATTTGAACTCCATTGCAATCAAAAGACGTTGGGAAATGCTTTAACATCGCAAACTGATGATAGATCGGCTTTTGAAATATTAGGACAAAATAATTGCTTCATAATTGACTAATGATTCTTAAGATCAACAATGCCATAAATTCTTTAATAAAATTGATTATTTAAATTTAAATGTTGTAGAATTCAAGAAGTCAATATATTAATCTTAATTAATCAATAATAGTTATTGATGCTTATTTTGTTGACACAATCAGGGATCAACAAAATTTATAGGCCAATACTAAACCATAAAATCAGCTTATTAATAAAAACACATTAATTTATTCATAGACATTTTAGCTCTTTATGAGAAAGACATCTTTACAATCTAATTTTTACAATACGGTCCTTATTTGAAAACTCGGCATAGGTAGATGATCTAGATGATCTGTCTTTTTTTTAGGGATTTATATCAATTCCTATATTTAGTTATTGTAAACTTCATGCTTATCTGCTATGCCACTACACTAGACAATACAAAAAAAAAATATAAATAGCATATATGTCTTTGAAACACTTGTGCTTTTGGAGAGAAAAATTACCATTGCTCCAAAACTTTCATCCTTCACCTCATAAACATTGCTAATATTCTCAAAACCTTTCTCTATAGGTGTTCCTTCAAAAGATTCATTGAAGGACGAAAATGTTCGAATAGATGACACTTCTACCTTTGTGGTAAATTTAAATGTAGAACAAGTGACAATAAAGGAGGTGAGAAAGAGAAATTAACTCCTCCTAAAGAAAGCATGAGTGCACACATTTTTTTTTAATACTAAAGTCTTTTGACAATAGGAGAAAAGTGTTTGTGACCAAGGATAACGTAAAGGCTGGAACAAGAATCTCACAAACATCTTTGCCATTATTGACCACAAAGAGAAGATTCAAGTCACATTTTATAGTTTGTATAATGAGATGAAGGGAACAACATTCCTTTAGAAGAGGGCATTTGGGACAAAGAAGGGTTCATAAAGAAAATATTAATGAAGCTATTCCATGAGGTACAAAGGAAAGAATCGATAAGGTTCAAAAAATGATGCCCTAAAAGAGTACCAAACAAGTATAATCCTGATACTCTAGACATTGTTTACCAAAGAAACCAATAGAGTTTGTCAACAAATAACTGATTACATCTATGATTTAAATCATCAATCCTAAATAAAGAAGCTACAAATGGTTTCCAAGGCTAACTTCTCAATAAAATATTTTAAAATAATCACTGGAAGGTTTTCGAATAATAGCCATTCTACAAAAACAACAAAAAGAAGATGACGAATCTTAAAGATGATTGTCTAAGACAAAAGAGGCACTTGTAAGTTCAAAAAAATGAAATATATCTTGTAGAAAATAAACATTGAGTTGATGAATAATGAATAGGATACCAAAAAAGCAAATTGAGATAGAGAATAATTTCATGAAAACTATCAAAGTTATTGGAGAGCACAAGAGGGAGGATATTGTTTGAGCAATGAGTGATGAACTTTAAAGCATTCTAGAATGGCACAAAGTCATTAATGAAAACCTTAATAGTGAAAAAAGCTTTGCATAAGGCTTGGCTAAAAGTTCCAAAAATATACCTACAGCTCTCCAAGGAATTAATTAGGAGATTAACCAAATTTGTTGCTTCAATATATACCAAACACATATGGATGCAACAACATTATCCCCAAAGTGAAAAAAAAAAACTTTTACTCCCCAAACTGATCATCGTCAAAAAAATCATCTATGTCGAAACCTTCAAGAGTGAAGACAATGGTTTTCCTAAATGGCATCAATACTTTGTTTTTATTCTTTCCCATTTACAAATAAGGTTATATTCTCAAATTTATCTTAATAAGCCACTTTTCAATATTCTATATTTACACGACACATATTTATATTATGATCTAGAATTTATTAAATTATTGAATTAATTAGGAGTACCTTTGTTCTTCCTCATAAATAAATAATAAATATAAAATGAATGATTAGACACCTTCATTATCTTGATAGAACAATTCAATCTTAATGTAGTGATTAAGAGAAGCTAATTCATGGCCAGTGTCAAAAATTTTCTAGATTATTTTGCTCACATGTACCTATAAAAGAAGGCATTAATGTTAATTATAAGCTACTCTATCCTCCTCTCTATAGTTCTCCTTGTGCCTTTCCATTCCCCAAATGTGAACCCTAATCTCTTCACACCTCCAATCTTCCTTGATAACCAATGGGATGATGAACACAAAAAAAAAAAACTTATTCTTCTCTCTCAAATAATGACCACCCTAGAGTCTACTCTGTTTGTAAAAATAAGCTTTGCATTATCTATGTCTTCCTTAGCATTCTCTATTCTCCACTCATTTTTCATTATTTGGAAGACATTCCTTTTTTTATGTCCTGATACCAACACAATTACATCCTAATATTTTTGCTATGAACCTTTTTTATGAGTGAAGTATAGCCAATAAGACAGACTTGAACCTTAGGTTATCTAGGGAATTGTTTAGTTTAAAGACAAATAAATTGCAAGAATTAGTCTGTAAGAGATAACTAGTTTATAATTGTTTCAAGATAAACCATAGTCTTATAGAGACAGGAAGAAAAGATATTTCATAATTACTTCTAAGTAAAAAGACAAAAAGCAAAAAACATACCAATAAAGATTTGGGAGTCACTTTGTTTTCCAAAGGATGAAACCTTACTGGAGGAATTTCCATGGATAAAGGATGTACAAATAGACCTATGGAGGATGGACATTCGTAAAATTAGCAAACAATATTGTAAAGTCTACACCATGAAATTTCCCTTAATAAATGTGCCTTTCCTTTTGATAGATTGCAAAAAATCAAATTCCATTCCCTCCTAAAGCAAAATGAGCCTAGACAACAATAAAAAAAGAAAAATTGAGCAATCTTCTAAATAAGAAGATTTAAAACCTTCAAGCGCTCCTCACAAGGTAACCAAAGAAATTGAAGATGGAAAGAATAAATGCCTCCGAAATTTTCTCAAAAAAGAATAGAGTCCGAAAAAATCAAGGAGGTTTTGTAACAAGTTATAAAAGAACTTCTCAAGACAACACTCCTACCAACCAAGGAAAAGAACAAAAAGCAAAAGGGATGGCAAAAACTTGAAAAGCTATGACTAAGGGTAAGACACCCACTCTTAAGAAATAAGGTTAATATTTTTTCGGTCAAGGTTGTCCATCATAGACATAAGAAGCCACCTTATGCTTGTTGAGCTGCATGTAAAGGATCGGTCAACAAATGGAAGAATTACTGATATAAAGTAGGGCAAGATCGAATCAAGGCTCTAATAAAAAGGAGAAGAATGTAAGTCAGTATTGTTCACTTTGTAAGGGCGCAAAAATGATGCAACTGCAATGCATGCTCATGTGTATAGATGAGCATATGCTATTCACTTTACAGGACATGCAAGTGTTGTAGTTACAATGCCCAGAAAAGTGCAGTATTGTTCAATTTGAAAGGCATAGATGAGAGGATGTGTGCAAAGAAGCACAAGCACAAAGGATGTAGTAATGCATTGATACACTAAGGTGGTACATACCCAGGCAAGTGTAAGCACATTAGGCAACTGCGTGAAAGCAACAAAGTGCACAAGTGCAGTAGCAGTGCACGAGCATTAATGCAACAAGCGAATGCACTAGAACAACGCAAAAGACCTAATGCGGCACTATGCGATGGTGCGATCAATCAAGCACCAAGGTGCATGGGAACGGGCCGCAAGGTGATTGAGTGGGGTGTTGGGGTAGCCGCAATTTGAGATACATTAGTAAATGTTTGTAGGCAAGCAGACAAACAGAAGATGTTGCATGATGTGCCCAATCGAGAAACATATTCAATTTATTGTTTGAAAATTTGTATGTGCACTTTTTTTATTGTTATTGGATTCTTGAGATGTCCTTATGATTATCTTATTGTTTTTATTGTTGTCACGTGTCATAGTTCCCACTGTCACAAGTCATCTATCAATTCGGTGTCATAAATTATATATTCACTTATTCATACATTACAGATTCTAATGTTAGGCGTAATCATAATTATAATTATTGATGTTAAATTGTTCAAATATGTAAAATTCCTTAGTCATTTCTAAGGTTAGCTTTTGAATTATATAGTCCTATAATTGTTGGTGTAATATTGTTGTGTAATTCATTTGCTCATTTTTATAAACATTATTCATTCTTACATATTCAGGCCATCTATCCCCTTTCACCCTTCTCCCTCATGACGTCCCACCCCCTACTCTTGGTCAAATTAAGTTTAACAAATAACTTGGCTGCATTAGGGGTATAATCGCTATTAGGATTGTGATCCAGAATTGCACTGGGGGCTGATATTAGCTGCTAGGTGGGGTGCCTCCTTAACAACCCCATTGATAAGGCTATTCATGAGGCTATTCTATTGTCATAACACTTCAACCCATTACCAAGGTTTGGATTGAATGCAACTTTTCGGCAACTGTTCGGAACTTCGCATGCAATTGGATGGGTAGGATCGTAGCACAGTCTCCCCATAAGCTTTTTAACATCCACTCATTCATCAACCATAATGACCCCATTGTATTAAGAGAAAGTAATAGACTAGCTACTTAGGTTGTCAAATCTTCTATATTTTATGATTGTATGTGGGCTAAGGATATGCCTCTTCTAACTAAGTTGGCTTGCATCTTGGACAAAGCTGACATGTGTGATTCTCCTTTACTTGAAAATATAGATTATAGCCACTACTTCAGGAATCGTTGAATTTGTATGCCTTAATTCAACTAGATTGGGGTGCAAACACTTCCAACATACATGATGTATGTCTAAACCTCAAATATATCCAAACACACCCAATTCCATGGATTAGTGCAGAAAAAATACTAATTATTAAAATATAGTCAAACTATATTTGTTCATAAAAAAAAAAGTTAGAAAATAGACTAATGAAAGGGAACAAGTCCAATACATTGTAGAAACCTTTGGATTGCTATTAACTCATTCTAACTAATAAATCACAGAATTTAGATAATCTCTAAGTTATGGAATCGACGGTCGGATGAACTGTCGATATGATCTCCAAGAACTACACAAACATGCAAGCATATGCATATATCACAAGTACAACAAAAATACTAAAAACAATATAAAAATGTTACGACTCTTCAGTAGCCAAATATCATCCATAATAGGCCACGCATCTACAAATTTCACTAGCCACTCTGCATCAACCATTTAAGCATTCACAATTTTTTTCCTTAGTTTTCAAAATTCTTCCTTAATCTCCTTAATTATGCATCACAACTCACCTCTCCCATTCCAAGTTCTTCTTCAACAAACATCACATCGTCATAGTCTTTCGTGGAGAACCCTCACACCATCATACATTTAACCCACCCTGGACCTCATTCTTTTTCTTTTTTATTTCCTATGATTGATGATCAATGATTGATGGTCAACAACTATCACCACAAGTCTCAACAAAGGCATGTTGAAGGCATCTTGAGTTGCTCACTGTTTTTGATGGTTGACAACCATTTTTTTCTCACCTTTCGTTGACGGACCTCGCATTCCTCCTTCTCAACAACTGCTAGCTCTTCAACAATTTAATTCCTAATTTTCACATAAAATGTCTAAACCTTCTCAAAAGTTAAAAACCTCATGCTAAAACCTAAACATATCAGCTTTGGTTCCACTCCTCCCTTTCCAACTCTACAATGTTTTATAGGGGAAGACAAAGAAGATATTTAGGATTTCTATAAGACTTCTTGCTACAGAAATGTATGAATTGTCACTTGTACAATGTTCACATTGTTATTATTTGAAAATATAATATTATGGATTTTAGATTTTAAGATTGTATTTTATTTTGTTTTTAGCATGTGAATGCCTAGCAAAAGAGATACAATCAATGTTAGTGTAAAATGACAAACCAGTGAAGGTTCTAATAAATCATGTACAAATAAAATTGAGAAAAACAATAACATAATAAAGATAAATCATATGGTTATTAACAAATGGAGCCATTGCACAAATTTTAAAAAAATGGGGAAAAGACAAAAAAGCTTTGCACAATGACTATGATAATAGTAATGGTACATGCTCTTTGTCACAAAACATAAAGTTTTGCAGTAAATGTTTGTATAGTAAAGAGGATAAGAAAAAGAAATTAACAGCTTTTTAGAAGGAAAATGAACAAGAGGAAATGATATTAGTTGCAAAAGTTTTCTCAAGTACTAAAAGTTTAGCCAGGATTTACGCAGGACTTCTCTTTCAAAATAGATAATTATACATAAGCTACCATTTAAGATAATCAAAAGAAAATATTTCCTGAAACTTATGAGAACTTTATCACCTAGGTTCAAATTGTTTTCACATGCAACTTTAGCAAAGGATTGCAAAAAAGTTAAACATCAAGGATTAATGCATTGCATGGATTCCATCAAGTGATTAAATATGTTAAAAGTGTGCCAACAAGGACCCAATAATTTAGGGTATCATAGGAAACAGATAACCACAAAGGATCTATCTGCCTAGATGATGCAACTAGATGGAACTATACATTTTTTTATGCTTTTAAAAGATGCGAGGATAAAAACCCTAATTTTACTGTTGATGTTCAGCAAAGACAAATACTTTTAGATGATGAAAGACTCTTCCAAATATAATTTTACTATATTAACCACAAATTTCCTCAAACTCATTCCTTGAAAATTCTCATTTCAAGAATCTAATATATATCCAATAGATCATTACAATTTTTTTAAACTATTTCTTCAACTCATGGATCTGACCTTGAAGTAACAATATTAGCCCATAACACTCCTTGCTTAGTTAAAAAAACACATGAGCTTGTCAAATTGTTCATATCATTGCCTAAGAGCTTGCTTTTGCCTATACCACTTGATTTTGTACCCCATTTCTCCTTTTGTAATATGGAAGCCTAACACGAAACCTCCTCTTTCAAGTCATTTTAAAAAAATGCAATTTTAATCTCGAGTTGTTCCAACTACAAATCTTTCATTGTAACTATACTTAATATTAATCATATAGTTGTAAGCTTTATCAAAACTGAAAATATCCCATCACATTCAATACAATTCTTTTGTTGAAAACTCCTGAACACAAACCATTCTTTATAGTGCTTACTTCTACAAGATTTATTCAACTTGTACACCTATTTGTTCTCCAAAGCCTTTATCCCTTACGATAACATAATCAACTCTATTGTATCAATCTTTTTATATGATTCAATCTCTTCTTATATTGTCATCACCTATTTAATAGAATCTTGAAGTTGTTTAGCTTTGAGAAAAAACTTTTTCCTTGGCATCTTCCAATAGAATGTAATGAAAAAAGAACGAGTCTCTTTACACCAACCACAATGTATGTCTAGGCCTCCATATGAGTGGGGTTGATGAAGTCATCGTGTTCAAACCCGACCTATAGGAACCTTGTCTACATCCATATACAAACCTTATTTAGTTTCCATTTATAATGACTTTGAAAATGTGATGAGAATTCTTCAAGTCCGTATCCACGACCACCTTACAATTGTCTTTCCCATTAAGTTGTACAACACATGAAACTTTATAAAATTATTCTTTATTGAAAATGGTATCATTAGTTTTAATAATTTTATATTGTACTAGTTCAAAAAAATGATAGCCAAAGTTACTCATTCCATATCCAATGAACTAGCACCTTATAATTTTTATAAGAAACATCAAAAGATTCTTAGTTGATATAAGTTTACCTTCTTTTGAATTCACTCTTTGCTAATAACTTGACGTCAAATAATACAAAAAGTCCCACGTTGAGTGAGTATATTATCATATTTATATCAACTATCACAATCAACCTAGGAAACCCAACATGCAATTTTATGCCCTTAGCATACACATTGGGTGAGTCAATTTTGTTGTGGCTGACATGAGTAACAAATATTGAAAAAAGTTATTTTCTTCTATACTAACATAATTATTTGTCCATAATGCCTTGCGCTTATGACCTATCTCCATCTCCATCACTGCCTCCCACTTCCTAAAATAGCTAAAATCATCCAACTTGTTCTTTAGGAATTAGGCTCAAATCTTTCTATGAAATCATTAATAAATTTAACATAAAATCTTAATTCTCCAAATGATAACATAAGGCTAGTCACCACAAATCCAAGTAAATTAATTGATGTTTCCTTAATAGTAGCTCCCAACTTGTCTTGACAAAACTCATATTCTACTTCCCACAAATGTAATCTTCACATAAATTGACTTACAAATTATAAGTTAAGTAGGTAGCTCTTCCACACACAATCCCCATGACTTTTCACTTATGTGGAAAGAGCAATTTTGCCACGATTGAGAATTAATTTCAAAAACTAATGAAGAAATGACTATTGTATTCATATCACGTTTTGACACAAGGTTTTAACCAAACTGCCAAGAGCAATCACCAATGAAACATTGATAATTTTCCATGTGTTGTCCCTAAATACAATATGATATCAATAATTCTCTAGTTCTCTGACTAAGAAAAGTTTCTCCTTGAACATAAAACTTACCATAGGTCATGCACATCCATCATATGCCATTTGACATGGTAATTTGCAAGTCTGCCTTCTATCTAATCTCTAGACATTTAACATAAACAAAGTTTATCTATTACTGATTTCTTATTAGAATGGAGCAATGACCATGAGTCAAAGATCCATGACTCAACTAGACTATGCACACTAAGCAACAAGGTTTTTTCGACTCTCTCAATCATTGCATTCACTAACATTCATTCTTCCTAGATTAACCCCCCCATCATCTTCAAAATTTTATAATTTCATTTCAAAAGTCTTCTCTTATCACAATTGTACAACACAAGTTCTTTATCGATTGTGATATGCTATCTCCCTTCCATTTAAATTTTACTCATATTGGCATGTCTTCATTGTACGTTACACAATTTATTATCCATACTTAAGGCAAAATCAAACTACTATCCTAATTCCTTTCTCAATATATCATCACTTAGAATCAAATCTTCAAACACTTGTAACAACTTTCAATCTCCAGATGTGCTGCATACCAATATAATAGTTGCATTCAAACTCTCTAGAAAGGAAAACAATAAGATTAATGCCTTCAATTCATCCTCAAAATTAATCTTTATCAAACTGAATTGGGTATCTCTCACATAAATATTATCAACATGATTTGTGACAAACTCCCTTTATCATTCTATCATTCTTCAGCTTCAATAATTGTCTCATCAAATAAATCTAATTTAGTATTAAGGCCCTCTTGTATATATTACACAATGTTTTCACCAAGACCTTCACTACTATCTTAACAATGTTGAAGGCTACAATCCTAACAAATGTTAGTGGCACCACTCCTATTGCCGAACAATCAAGTCTCATTCTTCTTGTTTCATTGACTCAAGCTTCTATCCAAACAACAACTACCATAAATAAAATGAACCTCTATCCACATCTTCCAAAAGCCCAAATATTTCACAATCTTTCCCTTAAACACATAATCGTTGACTTTTTTCATCCTTCATTTTCTTTACAAGTTAACACCAATTTGGAAAAAAAAATATTGTACAAAATTCTAACTCGGCTATGACACAAATTGTAAGAGATGGGGACCTTCCCGGGTAGAAAATAAACTCCTTAAAACGCCCACAAAGAAAGCTCATACGCAATCACCACTAATACATCATTCATCGTGCAAAACATAGCAAAAAGCACAATGAAATGAGATCTATTCGCAAATAAAAAAAGTACAAAGAAAAAGAAGAATGCAAGCAAGAACAAAAGACACAATACATGTGTGGAAACCAAAACTTAAGAAAAAAAACTAGTCATATTCTCATAATATATTCACAGAATTTTGCAAGAGATTACATAGTTAAGAGAGGATGGAAGAAGAGACTCTTAGGATTTCATCACATGCACACCCTTCTTCACTTTGTCTTCATGTTGGTAGTCTTCTACCTTATTTAGTCATTCCTATGTTGCCATGTGTCATCTTAGAGCACATCCCAATGACAAGATGCAATTGCTGTAATCTGCATTATGTGGATCATACCAACTTGTCCTCCACTTTTGTAATGTGTCACCTAGCTATTTCATTTGTAGTATGGGTCTTAATTAATTTTGCATCCATAACCACAAGCCTTGCAACCTCAAAACACGGATCCCTCTCTAATATGGCATACTCAATGCGCCTGTATATGAACAAAAGGTGTAAACCTTTAGTCTCGAGCAAGCTCAACAACTTGATAAAGAGAGCAGAAATTTGAAATGACTGTGCTCGGTAACATCATATATAATCAGAGACAAAGATAAATTGAACACAGACCCAATCTATAGCTTCCCTCACCCCACTCCAACCGCCACACCAAAAAAAGACAAAAAAATTGGAGTCTGATCTGAAATTGTTGTTATTAGCAGATAGAGGGCATAGAGAACGAGGAAATACCAGGTCATCAAACTCGGAAACGGTGAGGACACGCTCGAAAGTGTGCGAAAGAAAATCCGAGGCCACGATCTCCAGGCGATATGAATCTATAGTGTGGGCATAGAACAGAAAAGAACGGTTGGCTAAGGCGTTGAAGGAGGCAGGAGCCATGCCTTGATCCGAATCTACTATCGCCTCACCAAATATGGGGTCGAACTCATCAAAATGCTTCGCCTCCGCCATCATCGATCTTCCTGAAATTTTCGCCTTCAGAATGAGCTATGACTGCAGTCTTCGTTAGGACGTTTTACTACCATAATGATTTTTTTTTTTTTTTTCATTTTATAGAATAAAGGATTTTTTTTATCATTTTAAAACATTTTTTTATTTTTAATTTTAATGCATGAACTTTTGTTCTGTTCTGTGATATTTTTTTATTAAAAATACTTTTAAAATTTTAATATATATATATATATATATAATTTATATTAAAAATTATAAAAATTGTTTGATAATTTTTTATGGATTTATAACATAATGTTTTGAAAATTGCCAAGTTTCAAAACCCTATTTGTATTTATATGAAATTTTAACAGAATATATTTTAAAATTCTCTCTATGTTTACATCCTATTAACAAATAAAATAAAAATTCGCATCAAAACAATTTAGATGAGAAACTTTCAACTAAAGTGATATTTAGAATTAAATTTTAGTAGTGATCAATATTTTAGATTTAATGACTTGGATTGTCACATACAAATAAGAAGATATTGATTTACATTGCATGCACAGTTTTAAAATAATCATTATTATTAATTTATTTCAGCTAAGTTTTTTAATATTAATATTTGTAAAAAAAATAACATTATTTAATAACATAATTGAAATATTTTAATTTTTCAATTTTCATGATCTAAACTTTTCTCACTATTAAATATTATGACTTTTTTTTATTCTTATACTTTTCATCTTAATTAATACTATTGTATTCCAAAATCTCTCTCTGTTAATGCTATATGATTAATTTGTTATTAATGAAATTATTTCAATACAAAAATAAAGTTCTTTGTTTTGGTATTAGTCTCATATTTTAATTAGTTTAGAATAAATTTAAATAAAATTTGATATGAAAAAAAACTCAAGTTTTGGTTGAAATCCTTAGGTTTTAGTTAAAACCATGGGCTTCATCTAATACTAATTAAAACAAAATAAAAATTTGTACATATCGCTTCTCTAAGTCTATATGAGATATAAGGAATAATACATTAAGCATAAAAAAATGTAGATAACTTATCAAGCATTGAAGAGGTATAATCAAAGTATGAATAAAAGGTCCACCTCTTATTTATTTTCTCTTCTAATCTTTTTTCAAGTGTTCATAATCAAGGGAGTGCAAGATGCAAATAGAAGCTCAAGAAGGGCTTTATGCTTTGAGTTTCAACTTTGCATTTGAAAGAAAAGAGAAAAACTAATATATGCTTACTACATAAAATCATTTAAATAACATTAAATAAATATTAAAAAAAATTAAATTTAATCATTATATATAAAAAAATAAAACTCATGAATCAAGTCGATGTTCATTGTGGTATCAATGGTGCCATGAGTCAAATCTAAGTCGACATATCGCATATCAGGTCAACAGATCAATGCAGTGCCACAAATCAAGGTATGTTTGTTGGGTCATGCAAATTATGCTATTATCGAGTCACTTTAGTGGGTCAACACGATGTGACAGATCTGAATGCATTCCCTGGTAAAGTGAACCGATGATTTGAAATGGATCCAAAAGACTCATAGGGCTTAATGAGTCTTTCTTTTGTCCTTTTTGTACTTTCATACAAATTTTAAGCCCAAAAATATAATTTTAGATTTTATGTTGACTCTACATATGAAAAATAGATATTTTGATTATTTGAAAGTACTGATATGTGTTTGATTGGCTCTTAAATATTAGAATCTAGATTGGTGTCATCACCATTTTCCTATAGAGTGGGAAAACTCATCTCTGATAAATCAACTACTATAAATTGATTTTCATAAGTCTCTAATGTGTCTAGGTTTAATCATTACAACTCTTTCCTTGTAATTTAAGTATCTTGGGTGTTTGGTTGACCTTTTCAAAGAATAAGATACCTCTAATAATTTTGATTTCTAGTTAGTTTATTATAGTCATCTAGTATTCTTTTAATATACTCACTCTTCTTATCATGATAAGTTGATAGGTACTCAAGTAATAGTTCACTCTAAAGGATATGGATGATGACTTAAACAACTCACTCGGAATTATGATCAAGTCCTTGTAAGCCACAAAATCTAAAAGGTTGAAGATATTGTTTATGTTGTCATCAGGTATCTTCATAATGTATGCATTTAGTCTAACATTTTTTAAGATTTGAAATAATCTTGCACCTCTTACATGCAACTTTTGTAAAGTTCTTAGTCAAAGCATTTTAGAGTTGATTCAAATTATCATGTAATCTCCTTTTGATAATTTTTTATGCCTATAATGTGCATCAACCAATCTCTTATACTACTCATTACTGAGATTTATTTTTTTTTTAATATGCTCATAAACCTCCCTTATGTCGTGCAATTTCTTATGTGTACATAGGCGTGCATGTTTGAATAGGTAATGAGATTATGTCGACTGGGTTATGAGGTTTGTATCCGCTATAGTCTTATGAACATATTAACAAAATTATTATAAACATACTTTACACATGGTAAAAGCATACCCTAATACTTTACATTTTCTCTTACTAAACACCATAACAAATTTCTTAAGTTACAATTTACTACCTTGATTTGATCATTATTTTGTGGGTGATAGGTAGATGATAATTTTAACTTTATTACCATAAGATGTTAAAGGATTTTTCAAAAGTATAAAATGAAACAAACGTCCTTATCTATGATTATGATCTTAGACAACCCATGAAGCTTTACCATTTCTTTAAAGAATAAATGAGCAATATCAAGACATCAAAAGTTTTGAAGAGATAAATATAATCATTTTCATAAATCAATCTACCACCACTAAGATGGAGTCATATCTTTGAAGGGTTTTGGGAAGTCCAAATACAAAATTTATACTAAGGTCCTCCCTTGGCTATGATGGTATTGATAATGAGGTCTAAAGTCTAATGTTTTGTGCATGATGTTTGGCAACTATACAAACCTTACACCCATCAATTATCTAAGCAACATATCATTTCAATCTAGCCCATAAAACCTATCTTCAATGGCAATGATGGTTTTCTCTCATCCAAAATGGTTTGCTAGTTCTCTTACATATATCTTCCAAACTAAAAAATCCTAAAGTGATTTTTGTGGTATGCATACTTTATTATAGTAAAAAAAGACAATCTTTTTTAATCATATAATCATAAATTACTTAATAAAGTTTTAAAGTTGATAATAGAGAAATAATGTGGAGAGCAAGTTCACTTATCTACAAAGGGCATTGACAACCTTATTTTCTATACATAGATTATGTTTAAGGATGAAAGTATATCTCTAAAGAAATTTAAACCACTTAGCATTTTGTGGCTTTAACTTCTTCTATGAGTTGGGATATCTTATAAACTTGTGGTCAAAATAAAGTAAAAATTCTTAAGTTAAGAGGTAATACGTCCAATACCTTAAGGTTTAGACTATGACATAAATTTTTTTTATCATAAACAAAGTATTTCTTGTGAGACTCATTCAATTTTTCATTAAAGTACATGATCGATCATCTTTCCTGATTAAGGACTCCTCCTATTCCTACATCTGAGGTATAATAAGATAATTTACAAATGATATCAAAGTTTGGACATTAGAGTATAGGTACTTGGATCATACTCTTCCTAATTTTTACAAATATTTTCTCAACTGTAAGGTTCCATTCAAATTTTTTTAATATAATGGATTATTGGGACAATGAAGATACTAAAACCCTTAATGAATCTCCTATATAAGATCTTTAGGCCTTAGAAACTCCAACACCATGGATGGACTAAAGTGTTAAACAATAAATTATAACGTTAATCTTGTTAAGGTTAGTTAATACATCATCATTCAAGATTATGAAGGTTAGAAAGTTCACGCGATAAAAAAACAAAGGTACATTTTTTGATGTTAGGACAGAGGAGGTTCTCTTTAAGCATAAAGTAAATATTTTTAAGGCATTTTAAGTGGTGTTCAAGGGTATGACTAAAGATTAAGATATCATAAAATAAACTATCATAATTTTTAAGTAGGATTAAAATATTTAGATTATTATTCTCATTATTGTGCTTAGTGTATTTGATAGGCTAAAAGACATAACTAATCACTCATTTAATCCATCCATTATTTTAAAAATAGCCTTCCACTCATCCCCTAGTTGGATCTTAACTTGATGGTATTTACTTTTTAAATAGATTTTAGAGAAAATAGTAGCTTCACTTATTTTGTTTAACATGTCATTCAAGCATGGGATAAGAAACATATACTTCATAATTATTTCATTGAAGACCATACTATCAATACATATTCTCCATGAACTATCTTTCTTAAGAGCTAGAATGGCATGAATGACATAAGACCTAAGACATTCTCATATGAAGCCTTCATCTAATAATTCTTGTACTTATTAGGTGAACTCTTAGTGTTAAAAAAAACTTATCCTATAATATGACAAATTTGGTTGACTAGCTCCTAATATGAGGTTTATAGCACATTAAATGTCATGAAGGTTCCTTAGTAAAAATATCAAAGAAGCTAAATAAGAATAAGTTATTACTATATCAGGTAACTCAACTGAGATTCTATCACTACTATAACTTAGATGACAGTTCTATCAATAACTTTTCAATCTACTTCATCATGGGACATAAACTACATTTTCTTATCTAGGATAGTGGTTGAATTCTTTTTAATAATTGAATGTGATCTCTAGGTAGTAACGAATGAAGCTCAAATTTTTTGTCTTGATGTGTGAAGGTGTAGGTTTTGGCTTTACTATCGAGAAGAACGACATGGTTATAAAAAATATTACATAAAATATCTTCAAAATATTGGCTAAATTTAAGTGATAAAATGTATTATTTATTAACAAAAATAGATGTTTCATTAATTCAAGAAATAGTATACTATTTTAGATGGTGAGTAGTAGTAAGTTCAAGGTGTGCTACATTATTAGTATAAATGATATTAATAATATTGTCACTATCTATAATGATCTTATGAATATTTTTTCTAAGTTTAATGTAGGTATTAAAAAAAGGTAGTGTATATTTAATCTTCACTTATCTTAAGTTAAGTGAATATACATCTCACAACTGTAATAGGTTCACTATTCTCGACAATGTTCTCTCCATCCTCCTTGGAGTATTCATTGGCTAGGTTAGCATAGGAAGCATATTTCTTTGGTCTTTCCTTCTCTCTCGATGTTAAATTCCTCACATTTCTCTTCCTTAATATGGCTTATTTGTTATGTGAGGCATTGGGGTTGCTCTATATCCCACCATTTGGATTGGAAACAAGTTACTCCAAGTGATTAGTTAAAAAATTGATTAGGTTTTGTAGTGAGTATAAGATAGAGCTTGACAAGGGAAGTGATTGTGAGTGACTTATGGATGGTTTAGGGTTAGTAAATTAGAAGGTTAACTTAGGCATTAATTCAACTCTTTTGGTTAGATAAAACTTTTAGAGATGCTCAAACTCACTAGCAATCTTCTAAGGTGTGAATGTCATACATGAAAAGCTCTCTTTGAATGTCTTCTTTAAGCCAAGTTTAGAATTAAGAGAGAGTGACCAAAGGGTCTTCATTGATGCCACAATATGAATGTTACTCATTGAAATAAGTAATGTATTTGTTAATCAACTTTCCCCCTTGGGTGTGTTGCTATTGGTCAAGAAATTGATTCTTATATAAGAGGGCTATGTATTTATCCCTTAGGTTTCTCTTAAACTCATTTCAAGTTCCAATGGATAATGATCCTCTCTATTGATAATGAGTGTTTATGGTTTTTATAAAAAACTAAGCTTATTTAGCTAGCTTGATTCAAGTAAATGATACATTTCATTTTTCACTAAATCTAAACCATTGAAAGTAATGGTCTAAGACTACTTCTAATTCTAAATAATCCTTAGGATTTAAGCTACCTTCAAAGATGGGCATGTCACATTTTATGGACTTCATGAGCTTATCATTATCATTCTCTTAGTGTCATCTCAAGAAAGGATCATTGACCTTAATGGGTATTATATTGGATGGGTTGATAATGTCATATTCATAAAAGATGGGTTTATTTGGATTTTGTTTTAATAGGGTGATCCTAACTCTATATTCTTCTTGCTTGGCTTCCATAGTTTATAGTCTGGTTAAGAGGTCTTAGAGAATTATTTGTGCTTGTTTGGTGTGTGGATTCTCTATGTTGTAAGTTTTACCAAATCTTGTAAGCATATATTGTGTCTTTTTGAAAAAAAAAGCACTTGTTTTGTCCCTTTGTTCTATTTTTTTAGATTAGGTGTCAATAAAAGAAAATTGAAAAAATGGTCTAGTTTAGTTTTGCTTTACCCTCAATGCTACAACCATTAACATAACTAAGCTATGATGATAGAGTTGATGCTAGACGTGTGATATAAACTGTAGTAAAAAACTTAGAGATTAATTTTTACACATTAAGAATAAAGAAATGAAAAGATAAACATGAGAAACCCAAAAAGATAACACATAAAACACCATTTTAATCTAATCTTATTAAATAAGGGATCATGAGTAACACAGGGGTTGCTCCATATGCTAGGCTTGTAACCTCTTCAATGACACAAAGATTGAGTACTCAAAAAGGGGTTTGATAAAAAACATCGAAAGACTTTACTAAGTCTCATAGAAAACTAGAGTAACAAAATAATTCATATGTAAAGATGGCCTAAAACACTTAATAAAACCAAATTATAAAGGGTTTGATTATAAGGTAAGATGTCAAAATTAAGTAAATGTTAAACAAAGAAGTGAAAGAGAAACAACATAGTGAAAATGAATTATCAAAGTAAAAGGGTATTGATGAAGTGAAAGAAATGACAAAGTAAAAAAGAACCATTATGCCATGGCAACAAGAAGGTAATATTATAAAATTATAAGTAAACTAATGCAGCATGTCACTGCCTAGGCTTCACATCTCTCCTCCTAGTATTAAAACCCTAATAAATCAATATGTTAGAGTTCTTACTGCAACCTACATTAGACATCAACAAGATGTAATGAAATAATTAAATTTTCACTCATGCAAAGATCCTTATTTCCAAAGCATGGCCTTCCCCTTTTATAAAAAGCTTAAGCAAAAAATACAAAAAAAAACTAAAAATAGTAAAAATATAAAAATTATGGTAAAAAGCTTTTACCAAATAACTTTTTAAAAATCTATCATTTTGATTTCAAAAATCTATTTTGTGAATAGTTGTTGCCAAAAAGCTTTTTGAAAAGCACCTATGTTGGTCCAAAAGTTGTGCTATCAAAACTTTTGCAAAACAAATTTATGAAAAACTATGTTTTCAATTTAGTGTCAATCAAGTTCTTATGAGTTATCGTAGGTTAGATTTGGGTCGACATGTCATGGATTAGGTTAGTGAGGAGCGATGTCGATGATGCTACAAATCAAATCTAAGTGAGCATGTCACAGATCAGGTTAGTAGGTCATTGCAATGTCAAATGTGTCTAGGTTGAATCTAGGTTAATATGTCAGGGATCATGTTAACGAGTCAACTTGATGTCAACAGTATTATGGGTCGGATCTTGGACAACATGTCATAGATGAGGTCATGTGGGTCGATGTAGTATAAGCTGTGTCTCAAGTTGGATTCTAGTTGGTGTGCCACGAATTGGGTCAGCAAGTTAGTGCAACATTGATTGATCTAGGTGCATTCATGGGTTACAAGAACTGTGTTGCAATTGGATAACTCTAATGGGTTGGTTGATTGGGGTGAGCTTGCAAGCACAAACCTATAGTCCATAATAAACCTAGAAGTCTTACTCGTCAATCTATTTTGGACAAATATAGTTTGGGTTGGCTGTTGCGTCGGTTTGAGCCAACAATGGATGAAAAAATTGATGAAAATTATGCTTTCATAGTAAATTTTGACTCCATAATACAAGTTTAAGCTTTGTCTTGACTTTACACGTAAAGAATAAATATCTTAATTGTTTAGAAGTGTTGATACCTGTCTGATGAAATCCTAAGTGTCAAAAATTCAAATTAGTTACTAACTCACAAATTTGGAGGCATTAACTTAAACTACCCAACTTTCTAGTGATGAAAGCTAAGGTTTACAAAACAAAGGTTCTAAAAAGTTGAAAATGGTTAAAGGGATTAGTGAAATTGGGAAACAATCCATGTAGACCAATTAAAATGAATAGGAAACAATCCATGTAGACCAATTAAAATGAATAGGAAACATCTAAGAAGGACAAATTTAAATTGAAATAAAATAAAATTAAGTGGTCAAGGGGCTTTTGTGAAAATAAAAAGGAAAATTGTGTTTATAGTTATTTATTTTATCTTTATTCATATGGGAGTGAAATCTTATCATGTTTTTATTACAATCACATGGTTGTGAAAAAAAAACCCTAGCATGTGACATAACCCAAATTGTGTGATGCTTTGTATAGAGACCATGTAGTTTCATCTATTGAGCTTACGATGGTTGGCTCAACCTACTTCAGCATGTCTTCTTTTCATGATAGAATGGATGCAAATAATAAGTATCAATAGAATAGTAAGTAGAGATAAACATCTGCCAATCTATTAATTTGGTTTCTTTTTTTTTTTTTTGGAAAACCATGTATGAAGTTATTTGACATTGTAATCAATTGCAACAACAATGGGGATAAGATCTTAGGTTAGTTCCCTTTTATTTTTTTATTTCATTACAACTAATATAATAAGTATATGAAAACTTAAATGAAAAACTATGGTAAAGTTTTTATTACTTTATTACTTGGCATATTATTTGTCATGGCCCTTCTGACATCACCTTTTAATGTCATCATTAATTGCTTTAACCTCAAGAAAATTAGATTTTAAAAGCAAATTGTGGATATTAACAATCTAACTAGGCAAGGAAGGATGGCTAGAACTAATATCTACTCATTTATAAATCATCTAGCCATTAGAATTTTATTAAGAAAGTACTAAATTTCAAGAATCAAATAGTTAGTCTCCCTTAAAATTATCTATTTTTTTTATTCATATAATACATTTCATAATAAGTTTTAAAACAAATCAACACCACATTTCTCCTTAACTAAAACTTAACATTCTAAATCATAAAATATAAACTAAAACCCCAACTGTAGAAGTCTCTAAAAAACTATAAATATAATATTTCAAAGTCAACATCACAGATATCTATAGTCCAAAAACATCTTGCTCATAAACTTGAGGAACTAACTCAGACATCATTAGGTTTTCTTACTTAGAAAGTGTTTGTGTTATATCTTATAATACACTAGGAGAGTGAGCATAATAAGCTCAATAGATAAATTAATAATTAAATAAAATAAGTAAGATAATATAAATATAATAAAAGAAATGTACCTTTGTCCCAAAGCACTATAATAAATGCATGACATCTAAGATCATAAGTAATCATGTCCTTGCAATGCTATAAAAATATTACATTATCTTACTAATGTATATACATAATTTATGCTATCATGTAATAGCATTTATTTTTTAGCTTAGTTTTGAGCATATTCTTGAACATAACATTTTATATTTATTTATAATATTCTTATTAATTTCAAAATATTGGAACCTATTTTTTTAAATGACTTTTAACCTTATGATTCCTATTCTATATTAATTGGCATCTTGTTATATCAACTATTAGATTATATAACAAGCAATGGTCACCAAATCACATAATAAGTAATAGCTCATAATCACATAACAAGTGGTTCAATTATGAGGTCTAGTGTCAATCGTATCAAATACTACTAGATCACATAGTAAGTAATGGCCACCATGTCACACAAGTGACACTAAGAGATAATACCATAAGAAAAATAATTATTTATATCACCTTCTCTCATGAAAATTTTCTTAAAAGGTTAATCTAAATTTTTATTTTATTATTTATGTTCACATGTCATAATATATATAAATGAACATGAAATTAGATAGAGCTCACCAAGATGAGTCAAGCGATATTTATTTCATCTTAACCGATGTTCATTTGGAATTATTGACGTAAATAAGTTAACTAATCATATATTAAGTATATATACAACTAAACAAATTTTGATTTTATGAAGCCAGATTATTTTCATCCTCTCTCTCTCATACTCAATGTTAAACTTAGGGCTTTTTTCATGTGAAAGGTAGATCAAGGGGAAAGAAAGCTTAAATTAGGTAAGAAATATTTGATTTTCTTACACCCTCTCATGTTCAAGTCGTTGTTTTAAAAAATTTTTACATGATTTTGTATAGTCAAGCTTCGTTGCTTGACATAGTTATGAAATCAAGGTTGAAATAGGTAATACTAAGCTTAAATTGTCTTATTGTCTTGCTAGGGGGTGGCTTAGAGGAAAAATAAAAGAAAATTTTGAAGATATGAGCTTTGATATGTTGGAACCCAATGAGAGAGAAAATGATGAGGAGAGAGAAAGTTCTCAAGTGATAGAAAAGAGGAAGAAGAAAGAAGAAAATTCAAGAAAAAAATATTACAAATTCAGGAAGTGAGCTTGCACAACTTGAATATGTAATTGTGAATTATTTATGTATTAAGCTAAATCATGTTGTTCATTGTTAGGTTAAACATGAAAAGTAACAAATTTGGTTAGTAGTAAAGTTAAGCATGAAAAATAAGAAAATTTTGTTGTAGGAATTATAACATAATATACATAATTCTAAAGTATTATTAATTTATTATAATTATACATGAATCATGCACAAAACATGTCACATTGATGTATTGATATAACGTATATTATATAACAATGTAGGAATTAATACTTGTAACTAGATGTACACCTTGTAATCTTGATGTATTTCTATATAAAATTAGTTAGTATGTAATAGCTATATAAACATGACATTTGATGTACTATTACAAAAATATACATCTAGTTCAACTATGTGAAATTGAGAAAGATTGTGCAAGTGAAATCAAATTAAGAGAATACCAATTGAAATCATTACATGACATTAGTAAATAATAATTTTTCTAAATTTAAAAAGTGTTATTTTTGTAGTTAGTGAATAATGTGTCACAAGATTGACATTTATCTCTGAGAGATAGTTATTAGCTAGTATGTTATAAAATTAAGATTTACTATCATGACATGACTAATGACCAGTGTCTCATATGATTGAGATTTGTTGTTGTGAATTGGTTAATAATCAATGAGTCAATTGAGATTTGATCTTGAGAGGTGGCTAGTGGCCAAAGTGTCACATGATTAAGATTAACAATAAAGATATGTACATTAGAAATTTTAAAAATTGAGCATGATTATGGATTAAAATATGATAAGATTAATTAATAATTAAGATTTTTAATATAATTAAGTAAATTAAAAAGAGAAAATTAATAATTTACCATAAGAGAATAGGAACAACAACAAAGCTATTATAAGGTTTACTTAATTAGGAAATAGTTGTCAATAAACAAGATCACATTAATTAAAAGGAACGAAAGCAATAATAAACTGCATGTGTTTGTTATTCCTTTCTTGAGTTTGTAGCATATATTTCTTTATAGCATGTCATGTTTATGTTATATTTTAACATGAATGAGATCATGGTTGCTTATTTTAACATGTTTATGTTATATTTTTGCATATATTTTAACATGTTTATGTTTTTATGATTTTAGACACTACATACAATTGTCCTAGAATATTATTTTATTTACATATTTATTTATTGTTAAAGATAGCATATTGAGTATATGAAGGTTGGCTCAGCCTTTTTTTTTGATACTAACCTTTTAGATTTACTAAAACTATAATGAAAAAAGATTATCTATAAGAATTTCTTACAAAGAAGAACTAAAATTATTAAGATTTGTATTATAAGGATTTTTTTTACTGAAGAAGGAAAGTAAATATGGCTGTTGAATGGGTTTAAAAATGTTGAAGTTTTGAGATAAATATTTTATAAATCTCTATTGAGATATTGTGAGATATTTTTGTTTTAAAATTTGAACTTAATTATGAAAAATTAGTGTTATGACATACTGTGGTCACTAACACAAGTTTTGGTATCGATTTTTAGTTATTTAGTTCATAATTGTGGGTATGTATTTTATAATTTGTATATATATATATATATTTGTTATATTGATATAATTATAAATTAAAAAATAGATCAAATCTAAGAGAGGTTCTATCAATTTGAATTTTAAAATTTAGGAAAAAAATAAGAGTTTTAAGGGATTATAATAATTTAAATTATAAAAATAGAGTATGTGACAAGAAAAAAATATTGTCACACTATTGTTGTATTATAAGCCTCGTCTACATTGATGTTACATCTATTGCATGAAAGCTATGCATTTTCATTGATAACATCCTTCCACTTCATTTTATATATTATGTCATATATTTTTCTTAAGAAAATGGTATAAGATTTTATTGTATCACTTTGTATAAGTGTTGTAACACTTTTATAAGATGTGTTTGTACTCTTTTGAGTGATATTGACCTTTTCATAGTTATGAAATAAAGAGAGTAGATTTATGTTAGGTTGACTCTTACTTTGCTATGATAAAAGTGAAAGTTTTTGTATAAGGTTTACCTCACTTGGATGTGGCAAAATGAGAATAGATTATTATTTAGGTTGACCCTACCTAACTGTGATAAAAAAGAATAGTTTTAGGAAAAAACTATCAATTTAGCTAGAGGTGAATGCATATCTTAGTTTGGATCAAATGTAACAACTTTGATTTTATAATTATGCTACTCTAAATTTTTGAGACAAAATTTTTGTAAAGAGAAAAGAATATAGCATCCTTCAATTTCTAACCCACATCAAAAAGAAAAATCCTTAAAATAAAGCTAAAAAGATTACAAAATGTATGATTAAAATTAATCATATTAATTTTTTAGAATATGTTATATATACGTAAACTTATTAAAATAATAATAAATTAATATAAAGTGTCATACTCTATCAATAGAAAGAAGTCTTTGAGATAAACTCAACAATAATGGGTTTGTAATTTTTGGAGAAATAGAGAATTTTATATGAATTTTTAAAGATGTGGGTATAATAGAATTATCGAAAAGTCACTTGTGATAGATTTGTAATTTTAGAAATTTTGGCTTAGGTCAAATCTAATTGTCTAAGAAAAGATTAGCAAATATGAGAATGTTGAACGCACTGTGATAGATTTGTGAGTAAAAGTTTCAACTTATAATAAATATTATTAACAAATTAAAGGTTTATAAATAACAAAAATATCAGAGACGGAATGTTACATTTATTTGTGTGGAAGGATTGTGAGTTTGGTTATACGATAATAGTTTAAAAAATACTTTTTGACAACAATTATACGCACTTTCATAGTCAACTTTTTTTATTTTAAGAAATTTTAATAAAAAATAAAATAAATATCAATAACTAGATATCACATTATAATATATGATTTTTTTCCATGGATGAGTGTTTTATGAGTGAGCGAATGCAATGCTATAATCTCAATCAGGATCACTAAAAACTCAAAAATGTGTTCTTATCTTGCTCTGAGAAAGAGGAGAGAATTTCTATGAAGGATTTTAACATCTTTGGTGAAGTAAGAGGTACAAATTAGTTTCAATTTTTATCTTACTGTCTCATATGAGTCTCGAGATTCTGTGTGAGAGGAGAAGAGAAAGAGAGATGGAGTTAATGTTAAGGCAGCTAGAGAGAGAGATTAGCAGTGTTGGTTTTCTTAAAAAAAGGAGGTGTTGTGCTTGTAATAGGAATTTTTTTACTAGTATGATGGTATACATTGTCTTGTATGAAAGAACTTGGGTAAAATGCTATAGTGGAGTTGTGAATATGTCTTCCTGAACAATTTTTTTGATCGTACTAAAATGAAGAGTCTTTTTACTCTAGCATTGAGAGGTTAATTGTACATTATAAAATGTGTATCATACTATATAAATAGTTTATATTTTATTAGCTAAGTCAAAAAGGTTAAACTAATTAACAGATTATACGATGCAATATCCATGTCATATTAGTATGATCATGAGATAACATGAGTAGATCAATAAGAGAAAGAAATAAAATAAAATTATTCAATAATCATACAATATGATTCTTTGTATCATATTTAGTGATCATAAGAATTGATAAAGTATAGGGGATCTTATGTAGATGTACAATATAATATGATGTATTGTATTGTACGATAGTTTTACTGGACATGAAGATTAGACCAAACAAAATAATTGAGTAAAAAGAAA
Source organism: Vanilla planifolia (assembly GCA_023846275.1). Taxonomy (NCBI): domain Eukaryota; kingdom Viridiplantae; phylum Streptophyta; class Magnoliopsida; order Asparagales; family Orchidaceae; genus Vanilla; species Vanilla planifolia. The sequence goes on along the minus strand of CM043878.1, from coordinate 6,245,145 downwards.
TTGAGGAAATCATATAGTATGATAAGGGGGATCGATTTTATATGATCTATGATAAAAAATATTTTACATTGCTAAACTTACTATATGATATAGTGCAAATTTTGTATTTCTATGTAATAGTATAATACGAATAAGGAATCATACCAATATGGTTTGGATAGTAACTTAAAGGTCTATAAGTGATCAATGGGAGTTTAATTATGTATTAACATATCACATATATGATATATGTTGATTATTACATATATTTGACATTGTCAAAAATTAAGAAAAATTTATGATTGAAAAAAAGTTAACTCTAGAATTTAGGAAGATAAACCTAATAACTATGATATAAATATGTTAGTAAATTACATTCTAATTTATGACAAAATGGTATACTTTTTATGTTATTTTTTTTTCAAGAATAATGATATTTGAAATATTTTTTAAGTTATTTTATGCTTGATGGATAGTAGGTGTACCTGATAATTGTAATGTAAAATTGTGAAAAATATTTTATATTATTTATCAAATGCAATTCTTTTTATGTAATTTAAATAAAATGCCTCTTATCAGATATTATATAAATGTATTATTCTTTTATGACATTATATAACAAGATAATTTTCATACAAAATAATGGAAAACTATATACGATGATGAATAAATATTATGAATATTTGACATACTAAAATATCAAACAAAAAATAGAATTAAATTATTGATATATCTCTAAAGACATTATCCTTGTATATTATTAAATTATATTATGATCTCATTGGAAAAAGATTTTCATCTACAACTACATGATACTAATATACATTATCAGGACAAAGTACCCATATACATGTCATAAGATAAAAATAGCTCACATATGTCTAAACGATTCTGATATATATCATAAAAGGTGAAGATAACCCTTTGGGGTAAGAATATGCTTATAAGATCTTATAATACTATTTATAGAGGATAATATAATCTATAAAAGAAGAATATGAGCAACATAATAGAAATGAGATAAAAATAAGAAAATAATAGTTTATCTTACAACATAGAAAGAATAAAAATGGTAAGACAAAAGAACATACATGTGCATGTTCATATTTTTTTATTGGATTTGGTGATTTACGTATATAACAACTTATTTAGTTATAAATATTATTATATATTTTTATTACAATATTACTCTTATATATTATTATCTTATTAGTTATTTATTAAACTCTCTTTTGTCTCATTAGTATTTACATCACAAATAATACATCTATTGTACTAAGAGTTGAGAACTTTAATAATTTTTATGAAGATTATGCTTATTAGCTAGTATAGTGGTTAGTCTATCATAGGTTTCTATATTATGTATATTTATATAGACTTGAAAAAGTATTTATGGCTTAAAACATTTTCATTAGCTACGCAGCTAGATTATTTATTTATATCAATCATTTAATTAGTCTATATCATTCTAACTTAATTATAAGTAATTTCATGTAGAAAAATTTTGAAACATTGTAAGGATTGAATCAAGTCAGAGCTATGACATAAAAAAGAAATTGTTAATAAGAAAAAAAAGAAAAGAAAAATTTTAATAATAGACAAATCAATTTAAGATTATCAATACAGGTAAAGGTGAAAGAAGAAAAAGGGATGGTTAGGGTTAGATATTCATCCTATATGTTTCATCTATCAAAAATCTAGGCATACTGCCACCATCTGTACACAAGTTGGTACTAGTAAGAAATTGACAACACTTTAAGGGTGTTAAATTAACTTCAAACTTAGAGGATTTTGTAAGTATAGTAAATGTCATATGTGGCATTGGATAAATTGTGGATAATATATGATAAGGACAATAAAATGATTAAAATGTGAAGAATTAGGACATATTACTAGAGTATGTCCTAAGACAAAAGATTTTAGGCTATCTCTTATAAGCCATGATTAGGAAAGATTTAGTTGTTAACAGATTTGTGTAGACTCTAAGGGAATTAGTAGATGAGTAATGTGGTTGATGGAATAATAAGGATTATAAATAAAAATTTATCAGAATATTAAGATATTTCTTTTGTAAGGAATTAGGATATATTACAAAAAGATGTTTCACGATTCAAGAACTATAAGCTTCTAATACACTCATGGAAGAGGACTCAACATTAGAAGATGTGAAGGTTCATAAATGAAAGGTATTAGATTACAAGGAGGAAAGATTTAAGTAAGAACACTTAATAAGATATCTTGTTTGTGAGGAAATCAATCACATTGTTAACAAGTGTCATATTCTCTTGAAACTTATAGTAATAGGAAGATTTTTAGGAACTAAAAAAAAGAGACATCTACATAGTGGAATAAAGGTTCCCTTACAGAAGTAGGTGTTTCAAAGAAAAAACATAATGTTTCAATAGATCTTCAACGATTTGATATAAAGATGATACAAAGATAGAGGTTGATATAAGTATATGATATTTTAATATTTTATTTTTTTGTTAAATAAAGATAATTTTTATTATTTTACAAAATATGATAATTAGATTTGAGTCATAATTTTCAAAAATAAATTTGTTTAAAATTAGGACAAGAACATGTTCAATTTAAAAGAAAACATTTTAAGAACCTTTTTAGAATAGGTAAAAGGAAAGGATGATAAGCAAGAAAATAAAAAATTATGGAATGATTACTAGAAATAGAAATTCTTGTATCTGAACATTTAGAAAGAAAATTTTCTAATTTCAATAATACAATTTTAAATAAGATAAAAACTTGTTCAACCTTAGAATAATGTACTTGATTAACTAAAGAAAAGTTTAAAGGTTAAAGTATGAAAGGTGTTGTTAGTCTTGAATTATCATGAAATAAATATGGAATTATAAATATGTTTTAAATCCTCTCTTTGTTGTAAGAAGATAGAATGCATTTAAGGATAACTGAAAAATGGATACAGATATAATAAATCATTACCAAGTGTTTTTCTATCTTACGAGATGAAAGTTCTTCAAGAAGAGAACATTGTAATAGCCTTGATTTTATAACCTAAATATTCTAAGACTATCATATAACCCACTTATATCTACACTTATATCTAAGACTATCATTTAAGGCTATTACAATGATATAGGGTGAGAATAACCCACTTATATCTACATGATTCTAATATACATTATATAGGATAAAGATAACCCTTAGGAGTGAGGAGACCTTTATAAGGTCTTATGAGCTTTATAATACAAATGAGAAAATAATAATTTATCTTACAACATATAAAGAATGGAAATGATAAGATAAAAGAATATACATGTACATGTTAATATTTTTCTATCAACGTTATTGATTTATTTGTATCATGACTTATTGAATTATTAATATTATTATACCTTTTTATGATAATATAATTTTTATTTAATATTATTTTATTGGTTATTTATTGAGTTCTCTAGAGTCTTATTAGTATTTATATCATAGATAATGCATCTACTATATTAAGAGTTAAGGACTTTAATGTTATAGATGAATATTATACTTATTAGTTGATATCTTAGTTGGTTCATCATTAGTTTACTTGTATAATTTTATAAACTTTGTATAATATTTATGATTTTAGTAGTTTATATTAGTTTTATAATTATATTATTTGTTTATATTGATATTTCATTTAATTATGTGACAAAGATAGTTTGTAGATGAAAATTATCTCATTGTCAAGTATCTACCTAGGATATAATGTCTTCACTTGATATATTATCAACCCAAAAGCTTTTATTTTCTATTTGATTAAATATATGGTGAGGTGGGACTCTAACATCAAACTATTTAAAAAATCTCCATGTGCTATCTTGTTTGTTCTTACTTATTTATAATTGTTGTTACTTATTTTGTACTCGCACAAAAGTTTGACAGAACTAAATAACAATTCTTAAAACTTGGTTATAATTGCTATTAAGATTAGAAAGAAATATTATTTGTATGAATATTTGAAGTTACTCATATTGTTTGAGATTAAACAAAGACTTTGATAGCAAAATACTTGGCTTTTTTTTAAAGAATTCATTTTGAGCAAGTAAAACCTTTTCTTAAGTTATTAGATTTAAATTAAGAAAACTTTTGAGTTATTGAAATCAAATTAATTTTTATATTTGCATAATCTACCCCCATACTGTGAACATCACTACTCATATATTTTAATAAGTGGAATAAAGGTGTGTTGTTTCTAGTTTTTAAATGACATAGATAAGATCCACATGATGTTTCATAATTTTGTAGTCGATCATGCTATTTTGTGGGAAAAGAGTTTCTTTGATTTGTCGACTACTTTTCAAAGGTGAATTTTATTTGTATTGAAAAAACTTCTTGCAAACTTTTCTTGAATTAATTGATTTAAAAATTTGGGACATAGTTGAAAACGACTTTGAATTTCCTATGAAAAAGGTTGATAATATTTTGACTAGAAAGAAATTAAGTGAACTTACCCTTCTAGAAAGGCACAAAGTTCAACATAATATTAGAGCTTTGAATATTCTTCATTGTGATCTATTGGCCACAAAATTTAATAAATTTATGAACCTTAAAACTTCAAATGATATTTGGATAAAATTTGTAATCACATATGAAGGAACCATTCAAGTTAAGGAGACTAAGGTCAATCTTCTTATGCATGAGAATGTGTTATTTTTTATGGATAATAATAAGACAATTAAGATCATGTTTAAAAGATTTACTAATATTGTGAATGATCTTTCTATTTTTGGTAGAGATCTTTATAATTTAGAATAGATGAGAAAAATTCTACATGTTTTGTCTAAAGAGTTTGGTCCCTTGGTAACTATCATCAAAGCATCCAATGATTTGCACCATCTCTCTTTAAATAAGCTTCTTGGAGAACACTTGATCCATGAGATAGAGATGATAAGGAGAAGAAATGAAGACTCTTAATGTACCATCCATAAATTTTATAACAAGAATAAACTAAAATTTTGGAATAAAATTTCTATAAGGGAATATTATAATATCCATCAATTTCCAATCAAAATAAAAAGATAAAACACAAAATAAAGCCAACATAATTATAAAAAGATGTGATTAAAATAAATCAAGTCAATTTCTTAAAATATATTATTTATACATAAAATTATAAAAATAATAATAAAATATTAAAGAATATATCATACCCTCTAACTTAATAAAAAAATGTTATTTTATCAAATCAATACAAAGAACTCTTTGAGACAAACTTAACAACATTAAGTTTGTGAGTGAGAACGATTAGATTAGTTAATACATCATATTGTATGATGCCCTAGTCATACTAGTATGTTCATCGAATGATGCTAGTAAGTTGGAGAGAGAGAAATAAAATAAAATTATTTAAGGTTCGTACCATCTAATGTTATGTATTACAATGAACAATGACAAGAAATATGCTAAAAAGGAGAGGATTACATGGTGTCATATAATATAATAAGATATATCATAATGTAAGATAGTCTTATAAAATTTATAGATAGAACCAAATGAATAGGTTGAGTAACAAAAATAGAGATAATTAAATGATATGATGATAAGATCATATCGATACAAAGTGTGATCAAAATAATCTATTAGTTGGATGTATCATACTATACTTGGATAATATTGATACTATATACTATAATTTAAATGATCATATGATATGATTAGAGATCATACAAGTACGATCCATAATAAAAACCTATGATATTGAAAGACATTTATAGGAAATAAAATAACTTAAGAAGTATGCTATTTTTAAGATACATGTTGATCATTTCATACACATTTTACTCTAAAAAATTTAAAGAAAAAGAGAATCAAATAAAAGAACTACCTTGTAGAAACAAGTAGATAAATCTAATAATTATGTAATATAATAATATTATTTTATTTATTTATTTAGCATTATCTTTCTTATTACTTTAGCATAACATATTATGGATTTTATTTATATATTATTCATGTTTTTTTGTTATACCTTTATTCTATTTACTATGACATGGAAATGACATAAAATGGATTATAAGAAACAAAAACATGCAAACTTAAGTTTTGCATGATTGGAGTACACATAATTATAAAAGAATAATTAAAGAATATGTAACATCTAATTACTATCTCAAAAAGATGGAATGACTAATAGTAACTAAAGTATGAGAGTTAAGAGAGTGAATAAATTCCATATCAGCTACATGAGAGAAGATCCTAAGTAATATAAATCATAAAACTTAAAATAGTAAGACTAGTTTTAGGGGTTGGATCCTATGAGAACTCTACTATTAAGCATGCTAGAGTTCAAACATTTTTAGGATGGGTGACCAGGCAACAAGGGACCTTCTAAAGAAGGAGAAAGCCTAAAATGTTTTTGACCTCCTTTTTTTGATGTGGTTAAAAGATGACTAAGTAGAGGCCAGTGGATATGTAACGTAATTATTTAAAAAGAATGGAAGGATCAGGAGAACATTAGAAGTATGGGAGTTAGAAAGTTGAGTAAGTTTAATATTGACTATAGAAGGGAAGACCCTGACTAATATAAGAAAGCTTATATGCCTTGAAATAATGAGGTGTCTTTTGTCAATAACCTTGACATGAATCTTTTTACAACACTGAGGTAGAAGAATCCATTACTAATGGCCTAACCAAAACATTAAAAAAAGTGTGTTGCAAGAAAATTTAAAAGAAGGAAAATAAAGTTGAAGCACATTGTTATGAATGCCATGGTTAGTACTTGGACTGACTTAGACTCATCTTCAAGCCATGAGCATCCAAATTTGCTAAAGAAGAATAATAAAAATGTAAAAGAAAAGAAGAAGAAGAAGAAGAAGAAGAAGAAGAATAAGAATAAGAAGAAGAACAAGAAGGCCAAGGTTATTGTAACAGCCCTAGTTTTTTTTTATTTGTATTTTTTATATTTTTTTTTATAGAAAGAGCTCTTTGAGACGAGTCCAACGATGGTAAGTTTGTAATTTTTGGAAATTTGGTATACATGTTTATCTGGTTTACTTTTGATACTGCATGACATTTGATAAGAAGGTATTCATATGGTTTATTTTTCATCGCTTATGAGATGGATTTTGTTTTATCATGTTTCACGACTTGTCTTTTATATCTGGAGATTTATTTTACTTGGTTACATAATGGATTTATCTGCTGAGATATATATGTCTCATTAGTGCTTTATCACAGGTCATGTATCCACTACACCGAGAGCTGGGGATTATAATAGTACAGGAGAGGACTATACTCCTGACATGTGAGAGGGGATAGATTTATGGTGGGAGTGGATTTGGTTTCATTTTGGTACTTCAGTTTTGTGGTTTATTGTATATATATATACAGTTTAATATACACATGTTTTCATTTCAGCTCCATGGTATGGATATGGTTAAAATGTTTTAAAAAATATACTAGATTGGTTCGAGGGTTAGAATTGTCTCACCGTCGGGTCCCCACCTAGGCATGGTTTGTCCTCACTCGAGATTATTTCTTATGCAGCATCCTTAATTTACTGTAGTTGGTAAGGTGGGGTGCCTGACAAGGTGGTATCAGAGCCTTGGTTCAGGATTAGGTGAAAAATGTGAGTGAGGACACTTACACAGCACATGCATTGTAGTCTTATATGTACTTTTAGCTTCTATTTCTGCTATAAATTTCTATATGCCTTCCTGGTTTTATAGGATTGCAGTATAATCAGGCCAAGGAGAGATCTGAGTCAGGAAACATGGATAAGGGCAACGATAAAGAGCAGCAAGGGGACACACAACAAGAGTTGGCTCAAACCCTTGTTTCGTTGCTGAGATCTATCGGAGGCACCAGTAATCAAGTCACTGAGGCATCTATTGACCTGGTGGTGGATCAGTTCCAGCGGATGCATCCACCTTATTTTGCTGGAGAGGAAGATCCAATGATTGCTGAGAACTGGTTAGATCAAATGAATATTATATTCGAAGGCATGTCTTGCCCAGAAGACAAGAAGGTGGTTTTAGCGGTGCTTATGCTGAAAGATGCTGCTAAACTTTGGTGGAGTTCGCGCCACAGAACCAGATTTATGGGTCGGCCAATGAAAGAAATATCCTGGGAAGAATTCACAGGGGAGTTTGAACAGTGGTTTATGTCAGTATCTATTAAAGCCAAGATGAGGGAGGAATTAAGTAATCTCAGGCAAGGAAATCTGTCAGTCACTGCCTATGAACATAAGTTTGCACATCTAGCCAGATACGTACCTCACTTGGTAACACCAGAAGAGCAGCGATGTTATATGTTTCGAAGAGGTCTGCGTGATGATATCCGGGCAGCATTGGTGGCTGTACGGACCACGAGCTATATAGAATTATTAGAGAGTGCCCGTACAGTTGAGTTGGAGTTGGGCATATTGGAGACTAGTAGAGGGAGAGAAAAGGGAAGCTTTTCAGGATCTACATCCAGACTCACAGGGAGGAGAGGTGGTCCCAGTTTTTCCCGAGGAGGGGGTACTAGTTATGCCAGATTCAGTAGGTTCAGACCTTATGAACCTAGTACCAGTAGGACTAGTTTTGGTTCTAGTGAGACCAGTCGATGTGGGCGTTGTGGTAGATGGCATACAGGGGAGTGCAGATTTGATTTTGTGCGACCAATTAAATGTTTTTTATGTAATGAAATAGGGCACATGGCACGAGATTGCCCTAAAGTATCAGACATGAAAGCTACCAATACCCCAACCAGTGGAGGCAGAGGGAGTGCGAACCGTGGTAGAGGCCGTGGATCTATGGCAACTTCAGGCAGCGCAGCCCATGGTGGGGCAGCAGGCAGGGAAGGTCAGGCTCGCATTTATTCTATTACTCAGCAGGAAGCTCCACATTCTACAGATGTTATCACTGGTATGCTCTCTTTGCAAAATTTACCTGTCTCTGTTCTTTTTTATTGTGGGGCATCACACTCTTTTCTCTCACTCGTATATTGAGTCAGCTAGATATCTTGTTGCAACCTGTGAAGGACCTGTTAATGGTTAAAATGCCTGATGAAAATAATATCCGAGTGGAGAATTTTATTGAAGAAGAGATATACATCAAGGGAAGAAAATTCTTGACATTATTGCATATTCTTCTTATTACAGAATTTGATGTAATTCTTGGCATGGATTGGCTGTTTGATCATAAAGTGAAAATTGATTGCTATGAAAAGCGGATTGAAATTCAAATCCCTGGGGAAGATAAATTAATTTACTTCGGCCAAGGAAGGAAAATTCCTTTAATATCTATGCTCAAGGCACAAAAGCTACTTGGCAAAGGATGCGAAGGATGCTTGGTATCTATTGTGGATTTGGACATGAAATTTTGTAAACCCACAGAGGTACCAGTTGTTCAGGAATACCTAGATATTTTTCCAGAAGAGTTGCCTGGATTACCTCCTGATAGAGAAATAGAATTTGAAATTCAGTTGATTCCAGGCGCTGAACCAATTTCCAAAGCTCCTTATCGTATGGCACCAGCCGAGCTTCAAGAATTAAAGGTGCAAATTCAGGAATTATTAGACAAGGGATTTATCAGACCCAGTGTATCCCCATGGGGTGCACCTATTTTGTTTGTGAAGAAGAAAGATGGTAGTCTTCGCATGTGTATTGACTACCGGGAAATCAACAAAATTACTATCAAAAATAAATATCCTTTGCCGCGGATTGATGATCTATTTGATCAGTTGCAAGGAGCAGCAATATTTTCAAAAATTGACCTGAGATCTGGATATCATCAACTGAAAATTAAGACAGAAGATGTTTCCAAAACAGCTTTCAGGACCAGGTATGGGCACTATGAATTTTTAGTGCTACCTTTTGGACTGACAAATGCACCAACAGCTTTTATGGATTTGATGAATCGCGTGTTTAAGAAATATTTAGATCAGTTTATCATTATCTTCATTGATGATATATTGATATATTCTAAATCCCTAGAAGAACACGCTGCACATCTACATTTAACATTGCAGACTTTGAAAGAAAATCAGCTATTTGCTAAATTCTCTAAATGCGAATTTTGGCTGTCCAAGGTCTTGTTTTTGGGGCATATAGTGAGTGCAGAAGGAATCTCAGTTGATCCTCAGAAGATTTCTGCCATTGTAGATTGGCCAAGGCCTACAACAGTAACAGAAGTTAGAAGTTTCTTGGGTTTGGCTGGGTATTACAGAAAGTTTGTGAAAGGCTTTTCCCAAATAGCCTCACCCTTAACAAATTTGACGCGAAAAGCAATAAAGTTTGAATGGGATGCAGCTTGTGAAGATAGCTTCCAAATATTGAAAAATAAATTGGTTTCAGCCCCAATTCTAACATTACCAGAAGGCACAGAAGGTTATCATATATACAGTGATGCATCTTTGCAAGGTCTTGGCTGTGTATTGATGCAAAATAAGAAAGTAATTGCTTATGCATCTAGACAGCTTAAGATACATGAAAAGAATTATCCTGTGCACGATTTGGAGTTAGCAGCTGTAGTTTTTGCCTTAAAAATCTGGAGGCATTATTTGTATGGAGTTAAGTGTGTGGTTTTCACTGATCATCATAGTTTAAAGTATATTTTTACTCAGAAGGAACTAAATCTCAGGCAACGAAGGTGGCTGGAGTTTATTAAAGATTATGATGTGGAAATCACTTACCATCCCGGGAAAGCGAATGTGGTCGCTGATGCTCTTAGCAGGAAAGCTAGTATTAGTAGCATTTTGACTATCACAGAAGAAAAACAATTAATTTTTGAGATGGATAAATTACAACTAGAAGTAGATATTCGAAGAAATACGGCTTTGCTGGCACACTTATCAGTAAGACCAGATTGGTTGGCCTCTATTAAAGACGATCAGGGAGAAGATCTTGAATTGCAAAAGATAATACAGAGGGTTCAGGAAGGACAGGAATCTACTTTTCAATTGGACCAGGCTGGTTTACTTAGATTTCAAGGCAGGTTATGCATACCAGCACATCAACAACTTAGGGATTTGTTATTAAAGGAAGCTCATAACTCTCGATATTCAATACATCCAGGCGAGAATAAAATGTATCAAGAATTGAGACAACAATACTGGTGGCCAGGATTGAAGAAGGATGTTTCTAACTGGGTTCAAAAATGCTTAATTTGTCAGCAGGTAAAAGGAGAGCAACAAAAACCTGGGGGGTTGTTGCAGTCATTACCTATTCCAGAATGGAAATGGGAGGAAGTGGCAATGGATTTTGTGATTGGTTTGCCTAGGTCACCTGCAGGTCATGACTCAATCTGGATAATTGTTGATAGGCTAACAAAATCTGCTCACTTTTTAGCTGTTAAAACTACTTATTCTGCAGAGAAATTAGCTCAGGTATATGTGAGTCAGATTATCAGATTGCATGGGATTCCAAAAGTCATTATATCTGACAGAGACCCTAAATTTACTTCTCACTTCTGGAAGAATGTGCATCAAGCTTTTGGTACGAGATTGCGTTTTAGCACAGCCTTTCATCCTCAAACAGATGGTCAGACAGAGAGAACTATCAAAACCTTGGAAGATTTGCTACGACTTTGCATCTTGGATTTTGGTGGAGATTGGGAAAGCCACTTACCTTTGGTGGAATTTGCTTATAATAATAGCCATCAGTCCAGCATTGGGATGGCACCCTATGAAGCACTGTATGGGAGAAAATGTCAATCACCTTTGTGCTGGAATGAAGGGAAGGAAAGAAATTTGCTCGGTCCTAGATTTGTTGAAGAAGCAACAGAAAAGATCAGAATTATTCAAGACAGAATAAAAACAGCTCAGGACAGACAAAAGAAGTATTATGACGCAAAACATCGAATGGTTGAATTCCACGAGGGGGAACATGTTCTTATTAAGGTAAGTCCAACAAAAGGTGTCATAAGGTTTGGAAGAGCAGGAAAATTGAAGCCTAAATTCATTGGTCCTTTCCAAATCCTAAGAAGGGTTGGACAAGTGGCATACCAAATTGCTTTGCCTCCTCAATTGTCAGGAGTGCATAATGTGTTCCATGTCTCATCTTTGCGAAGATATGTTTCAGATCCCTCCCATGTTTTTAGTTATATGGACCCAGATATAGAAATTCAAATGGATTTGACATATCTCGAACTGCCTGTGAGAATACTTGATAGGCAGGAGAAAAAGCTCAGAAATAAAATCATTCCTATGGTTAAAGTCCTATGGAATGGTCAAACAGAAAGAGAAGCTACCTGGGAAGTGGAAACAGATATGATCAATCAGTATCCGGAGCTTTTCTAAATTTCGGGACGAAATTTTTGTAAGGAGGGAAGATTGTAACAGCCCTAGTTTTCTTTTATTCGTATTTTTTATATTTTTTTATAGAAAGAGCTCTTTGAGACGAGTCCAACAATGTAAGTTTGTAATTTTTGGAATTTTGGATAATTAATTATGAATTTTTAAAGTTTTGGATATATTTGTAATTTCAGGATTTCAGATCCGGGATATATCTGTAATTTAGGATTTCCGATTTAGTTTAAAATCGGATGGCGGAAGGTAGATTTGTAATTTGGAAAAGTTCAGGGGGTGTTCTGCAAAAAAATCACGAACGTGTCGGTACAAGGCAAAATCAACACATACGTGTCCAGTCCGGGTGAATTAATCCCCTTAAATACAGAAGCGGTTTGGAAAAGTTTTAGCGATTGCGAAAAGCTGCCGGAAATTTAACGGAAGCTCGCCGGAAAAACTGCGGCAAGGTAAGATGGTTCGTTTTATTTTGCTGTATTGGGGTTCTGTTGAGTGGGGGGAGAGTAAGAGAGGCCGGCCGAATGTTTATTTTCGGCCGGAGACGTAGTGGGTTGCCGAAGGAGTGGCCGGAGTTGTCGGCCGCGAGATGCGGAATATTTTTCCGGCAAATTGGTCGTCGAGGAGTGCGAAAGAAGTCGAAAGGAGCTTGGTAATTCCGGAGAGGGATTCGGGGAAAAGAGAAATTTACCGTGGAAGCGGCTAGAAGCCGCCGGACGCGAGCGGCGGCGAGGAGAGAGGGAAGCAGCGACGGGTGAGAAACAGGGATGATCCTGTTTGAACCGGTTCGGGTTAACCGAACCGGAAGGCGCCCGGTTCGGGCTGAGGCGGAGGAGAGAGAGAGGGAGAGAGGAGCGGTTCAGTCGGCTGAACCGCGGAGCTGAACCGCAGGCCGGTTCAGCGGAGGCGCGGTCCAGGCGCGGCGAGAAACAAGAGAAAAATTGGGATTTTTGGGGATTTCGGGAAGTGTTTGGCAGGGCTTTTAGAAAGCTTTTCTGCGTGCGCGGTCCAGCGGGCGGTTCAGTGCCGCGTAAGCCCATTTTTGGGATTATTTTGGGGTGTGTTTGGGAAAGCTTTTAGAAAGCAGTTTTGACTAATAAGCATATTTAAATTAATTATTTTTGTATTTTACGGGCTTGTAGGACATCAAGAAGAAGCAGAAGTGAGTAAGACAGTTGATACAGCAAATTGAGGTAGATAAATTCGTAACCTGTGATATAGCACAATAGTATTTATTTATATTTCGATACATGGTTTCTTACGGGCTGCATTACAGTTTTTCTTTACATGACTTTTATCTCATGGCTTGATATATGTTTTATGGTGTTATTTTCTGATTGAACTGAAAGCATAAAAGATGACAAAAAGGAAATTGAAACAAAAAGCATAATATGAGATAAAATATAATTGGTTGGACATATTGATATGGTTTTGGCATATTTATCACATGTGTGTAAAAAAAAATACCAACTACAGTAAATTAAGGATGCTGCATAAGAAATAATCTCGAGTGAGGACAAACCATGCCTAGGTGGGGACCCGACGGTGAGACAATTCTAACCCTCGAACCAATCTGGTATATTTTTTAAAACATTTTAACCATATCCATACCATGGAGCTGAAATGAAAACATGTGTATATTAAACTGTATATATATATACAATAAACCACAAAACTGAAGTACCAAAATGAAACCAAATCCACTCCCACCATAAATCTATCCCCTCTCACATGTCAGGAGTATAGTCCTCTCCTGTACTATTATAATCCCCAGCTCTCGGTGTAGTGGATACATGACCTGTGATAAAGCACTAATGAGACATATATATCTCAGCAGATAAATCCATTATGTAACCAAGTAAAATAAATCTCCAGATATAAAAGACAAGCCGTGAAACATGATAAAACAAAATCCATCTCATAAGCGGTGAAAAATAAACCATATGAATACCTTCTTATCAAATGTCATGCAGTATCAAAAGTAAACCAGATAAACATGTATACCAAATTTCCATTTCCATTATTTTATATGTTATATACTTACTGGGCCCGATTCCCTTCTGAATCATTATCCTCTGGATCCAATCATCATATCAAATGACCTTTAGCCGGCATCCATCCAGTCATAACACTAGGCAGATATCTGATCCGAAGACCGATACCCTGCGATCACATCCGCTAGGCCTAGTGCCACCAGGCAGGTATAGTACTGATACCCTGCGATCACATCCGCTAGGCCTGGTGTCATCAATATATACGAAGGTCATGGTACACATACACACTAGGCAGATATCTGATCCGAAGATCGATACCCTGCGATCTCATCCGCTAGGCCTAGTGGTGAGGATAATGTCTCCAGGAATCCAATTTTCAATTTTTATTTTCCAATCATGTCACACATGTGATAAATATGCCAAAACCATATCAATATGTCCAACCAATTATATTTTATCTCATATTATGCTTTTTGTTTCAATTTCCTTTTTGTCATCTTTTATGCTTTCAGTTCAATCAGAAAATAACACCATAAAACATATATCAAGCCATGAGATAAAAGTCATGTAAAGAAAAACTGTAATGCAGCCCGTAAGAAACCATGTATCGAAATATAAATAAATACTATTGTGCTATATCACAGGTTACGAATTTATCTACCTCAATTTGCTGTACCAACTGTCTTACTCACTTCTGCTTCTTCTTGATGTCCTACAAGCCCGTAAAATACAAAAATAATTAATTTAAATATGCTTATTAGTCAAAACTGCTTTCTAAAAGCTTTCCCAAACACACCCCAAAATAATCCCAAAAATGGGCTTACGCGGCACTGAACCGCCCGCTGGACCGCGCACGCAGAAAAGCTTTCTAAAAGCCCTGCCAAACACTTCCCGAAATCCCCAAAAATCCCAATTTTTCTCTTGTTTCTCGCCGCGCCTGGACCGCGCCTCCGCTGAAACGGCCTGCGGTTCAGCTCCGCGGTTCAGCCGACTGAACAGCTCCTCTCTCCCTCTCTCTCTCCTCCGCCTCAGCCCGAACCGGGCGCCTTCCGGTTCGGTTAACCCGAACCGGTTCAAACAGGATCATCCTTGTTTCTCACCCGTCGCTGCTTCCCTCTCTCCTCGCCGCCGCTCGCGTCCGGCGGCTTCTAGCCGCTTCCACGGTAAATTTCTCTTTTCCCCGAATCCCTCTCCGGAATTACCAAGCTCCTTTCGACTTCTTTCGCACTCATCGACGACCAATTTGCCGGAAAAATATTCCGCATCTCGCGGCCGACAACTCCGGCCACTCCTTCGGCAACCCACTACGTCTCCGGCCGAAAATAAACATTCGGCCGGCCTCTCTTACTCTCCCCCCACTCAACAGAACCCCAATACAGCAAAATAAAACGAACCATCTTACCTTGCCGCAGTTTTTCCGGCGAGCTTCCGAGCTTCCGTTAAATTTCCGACAGCTTTTCGCAATCGCTAAAACTTTTCCAAACCGCTTCTGTATTTAAGGGGATTAATTCACCCGGACTGGACACGTATGTGTTGATTTCGCCTTGTACCGACACGTTCGTGATTTTTTTGCAGAACACCCCCTGAACTTTTCCAAATTACAAATCTACCTTCCGCCATCCGATTTTAAACTAAATCGGAAATCCTAAATTGCAGATATATCCCGGATCTGAAATCCTGAAATTACAAATATATCCAAAACTTTAAAAATTCATAATTAATTATCCAAAATTCCAAAAATTACAAACTTACCATCGTTGGACTCGTCTCAAAGAGCTCTTTCTATAAAAAAAAAATATAAAAAATACAAATAAAAGAAAACTAGGGCTGTTACAGTTATTACTTGGACTGACTTAGAATCATCCTTTACATCTTCAAGCCATGAGGAAATTGAAGATGAGAAGAATTTGGTTTCTAAGAAATATAAAAGTTTGAAAAAAGAGCATAAACCATGTTTAAGTTTTTTTTATGATCTAAAACAAAAAAAAAGAAAAATGTTAGCATGATTTACAATATGTTGAAGATGAGTTTGCTAGAATTAGTTCTTTGAGTGCAATGATAAACTTATCTTTTGTCAATTTTAGTAGTCGTATTCAAGTTGTACTACTTCTCATCATATTCATAGAAATTTTATTCTTCAAAATAATAAGCTCATGAATGTTAATGTTTCTTTTTATGCTTTACTAATCACTTGTAATTATTGTATGAAAAACTTATGATTTCAAGGTCAGATTGTATGTATTATATGTATGAATTGAGAGTAACAAAAGTAATGTACCTAATATTGAATCAATTAATTGTAGAATGGTTGGACGCAAATCTATTTGGGTTCCAAAATCTAGTAATTAAATTACTATGTTTTGTGCATGCTTCTTTAATTAAATTAGATAAGGGAAGAAATCCCTAACAAACATGATGTTGAACTTTATTTTTAATTTTTTTATTAATGTTTATTTGACTTAAATTTGTCTCTTAAAATTAATATATATGCATTCATATAGGGGCATAAATGGATTCCTCACAAGTGATATGCATACTTAGTTCTTAATAAGTATTTTATTTATTGTGTACCATAGTGGTCTTTATTATTAAATTTTTCCAAAAAGTGATATGTTAAATTTAGAAAGTCAAGGTGAGATGTTAAGAATTGATTGTCACTATTGATTTATTATCACTATAACTTTGTTATAATATGATTTGGACATGTTTCAATGCTATGTTATTTTAAGTTGTTACCCATTTATTTTATTCATATGTTATATTCAATGTGAAATTTGTTGAACTACATAGTCATTTTGTTGTATAGCCAATTACAAATTTGTGTTATATAATTTGTTATATTCTTATTTAAGTATTTTTTATTATGCACCCTCATTTGCTTGATGTTTTCTTTTTTATCCTTTAATACATGAAAAAAGGAGGATAACAACGTAAAAATGAAAATCTATCCATGCATCTCAATGTACTCTTTATCAATTGTTTCAATTGTATACATTGAGAGGAAGTGTGAATATGGAGGGAGAATTTATATACTTGTATTATTTAATATATTTTTTATTTTCATATATTTTTTTAATAATTTTATCATCATAAAAAATGGAGATATTTGTACCCTTTGTTATTCTACTAATTGCTTGATGAAAACATAATCATTATGTTATTATTAAGTCTTTTTCTCAAGTGTTTTTTAGAACATACATCATAAAACCAAACAGGTCTAGTTAAACGAAGAGCCTTGATTAAGTTTTCATGCAGCAATCCATAAATAAAGATAAGTCCAGGAATCTTAGTGCTTTACTCAAGTTTTCCTCAACTTGTAAATCATGGAGCTTTGTTCTAGTTCTTGGTGGAGTGAGTAAATCATTAAGAACTTATCACTTCAATTTTTTATGGCACATAAGGTTAAATTTTATTAGACATGCATGTTGAATTAAAGAGATCTTAAGGAATGCTTGCCATATTATTCACATGTAAATTTGCCTTAATGAACATTAAATATATAGGTTTGCATGTGCATGAAATGTTTGACATTCATAATTCACAGAAGTAGAAAGCATTAAATTTTTATTCCATTCATATTTTTATGATTTTTCTATCATATAATATGATTTCCATTGTTTGTCAGATAATGCATTGATTAGGTGCAATTCTAAGCAATTTGCTTAAGCTTTTACTATTCATATGAGTATGATATCTTTATTGTACAAGTATATTAAAGAGCTACTTAAGAAGTGTGTGTGAAGGTGTAGAGTATAGAAGCTTTATATAGTATAAGGCCATATTTTGTTCAACACAATGTATCCATTTAAAGGATTTAATTGAGTAATATTAAGTGTGTGAGCTAAAGTTTGTGCTTATTATATATGTATGATAAGTTCTTCATATTTGTACAATCCTTTTTTTGTTTTTAATAACTTGGTTATACTTGTCTAATCTTTATGTTGATTACATATGCTCTTAGTTAAGCTGAAGATTTTATAGGTCGTAGTTGTATGATACCCTTATCATACAAGTGCTATGACCCAAGGCATGTAATTAGGGTTTAATATTATCGTATTAGTATGATGAATCTATCATACTACTCCATCTAGTTAAGTGTGAATTCCATTAATATGTAAGTACATTGTTATCCCCATATGAGTATCTTTAGCCCTGAGTGAGCATATTTTATTCATATTGGTACAATATCACTTTTTAACTTATGGCATCCTCAAATTTTCAACTTAGCCATTACTACATTTTTAGAGCCATAAAATTTAACTATTTTCTCTTCTCTTAACATTTTAAAATCATGAATATTTTTATTTTTGTTTATAAAAGATTTTTATTAAAACAATAGAAACACAAACCTTTAAAATTCCTTAAATAAAAAAGCATTTAAAAGCTTTTTGAATTTATAGATACAATTAATATATATCTTTTACATTTAACTCTTTCTAATAAAAATATATCTTTTTAGAAAAAACACTTGTAAAAGTGATTTGAATAAAATCATTAACTTGCAAATCAAATAATATGTGAAATACATTACAAAAGTAGAGGGAAATTAAACAACTAAAATACTTTAGCTATAATTATCTTATAGCATAAACAAGAACAAGTTCAACTATCATCTGTTAAGCTCTATTATATGTCCAATCTTTATAACATAGATATTATTAGCATTATTCTAACAAAACTAAATAAAAAGTAGAGTGTTCTTTAGTCAACTGGCATGATCTAACATTATTTCTTCCTTGTAGGCCATTGTAGCTCCTCATTTTAACCTCATAACCCAACCAACATTGACTCAATAAAAAAACATATATAACATGTAAAGAAATATATTGTTAGATTGCCACATCATGGTAATTAAAAACGTTACAATTAAGAAAAAACCATGGCAATAAAACTAAAGAATATAATAAATTTTTCACATGAAAACTTTTAGTCACAATTCTCTTTGATTGCTTTTGTAACTTTTTATATTCTTTTCCAATTACCATTTAAGAATTAGCTTAGAGAAAGGTCACATCATCAATTATTGGGAATATTTAAGAGCCTCATTTCAACATTAATAGCTTAGATGATTTGATCATTTAGCTCATCTCTAGAATAATTGTTCCAAAATGCTAACTATCACTTTGGACAACCTCCTTTCATCTTTAACATTCGTTCACTTCACCAAATTCTTCTTTCTCTTTTCCTTTTTCATATAATTATCCT
The DNA here is from genome assembly GCA_023846275.1 of Vanilla planifolia. Taxonomy (NCBI): domain Eukaryota; kingdom Viridiplantae; phylum Streptophyta; class Magnoliopsida; order Asparagales; family Orchidaceae; genus Vanilla; species Vanilla planifolia. The sequence continues at coordinate 6,225,733 of CM043878.1, read as the reverse complement.
TTACACATTAGCACTATATTTTTCTCTTTTCTTATTTTTCCTTTTTATGAGCATGAATATGTAAATTCATATTAGTGTAAAAAGAATTAACATTATAAATAAAGTACAAATATATATAATGCTTAATCATCGTGAAATCATGGTATATATGTAAGCAATTTCATTAGCAAAGGAAACTAACAACTTTCATTTGAAACAATAAAAACTTTCATTATTAACAAAGTACCAATTTTTATATATATCATGCTCAATCATCATAAAACTTTTATGAAATCATAACATATATGCAAGAAATTCCATTAACAATGGAATATAACAACTTTCATTTGAAATAATTAAAAACCTTCACAATACTCTAACAAATTAGCATCACATTATTCATTTGCCATTGTAATAACAAATCTATATAGGCATCTCTAATTCCTGTCAAGAAATAAAATCATTTTATGGCCTCTTACCTAAAAGCATCAAGTAGCAAGCATATAAATATGCTTGTTGAAAACTAAGCAAGATAATGCTTATTGAGGACAAAGGTGAAGGAGCGGCGTGAAGGAGCGGCAGGAAGGAGCGATGGAGTGATTGTCGGGGGTGGTTGACAGTTGTTGTTGCCGGGAGGTGTACGCTGGGATCTCATCGTTGTCCCGGCACGGAGGTGTGGCGGGAGCGGAGGTGTGGCTGGCGTGCACGTGCGGGGCGTCGTGCTCGGTGACCGATGCGTAGAACCTCATCACTGACCCGACGAGGTCGGGTCGTGGGCGGCGCGGCCCGGTGGTGGTGCGACGGCGGAGTCAAAGGCCGCCGACCTTAAGTCGCTCGGGTGTTGACCACGTGGCAGCCGCGATCGTTGCGGTTTGTCAGCGGGTGGGCCCACGAATTTGAATTCGAACGAAACCCGGTTTACGCGGGGGTGCTCGAACCGGGTTAACTGTCTTTCTATTCTGCGGTACACTATACCGTATCACCCCCGAGCTCGGACCGCGTCACCTGCAGCCCTTGTGGAAATGGCGGGGAGCAAGTCCAGGAGGAGCAGTAGAAGAACTCGGACCTCTCTAAGCAACTCTCCCATACGGGAGGGGTCCTCTTTTACGTCTGATGGAGGCTTGTTGGCTGTTGGCGGTTTGCTGCAAATTCCCCTGGGTTCCAATGTCGAGGTGGAGAAGCTCTCGGGCACATTAGCTGCGCATGAGGGGGGTGTCTCTTCAGGGCCAGTGTGGGTGCGTGCCTCCTTCGAATTCGTCTCTCGGCCTCAGGTTCAGAGTCCTGCTGCTGTGGATGTCCGGGATGGTGGCTCTGTTAGTAAGATCGTACAGGGCCATTGGAGTCGAAGCACATGGGGGAGGCAGCCCCTGGGTCATGTCTAGTATAGGGCCATTGGAGTCCTTTTAGAGGAGAATTGCACAGCCACTGTGAACAAGGTGAGCTTCAGGGATGCCTTAACCGCTAATAATGCTCTTAATTACAGCAACAGGGTGATCTCACATGTGAGGCCGATGAACATCGATGTCAAAGAGCGTGCGACGGAGATCCCCGACTACGTGGAAGGTGGGGACGTAATTATGTCTTCGGATCCATGCCAACGACGCATCGAATACCATAAATTCGATCTTGTTGGTCATATCTACGGGAATACTCTCCCCTTTTCCATCATTGCACGAGTTCTGCTTAAGCAATGGGGCCACTACAAGAATTTCAAGATCTTTGATTTATCCGCCAGTTGCTTCTACCTGCACTTTGAGTCCATCAGCGATTGGAATGACGTCTGGCTTGGCTGGCCTTGGCAGATCGCAGACCAAGCCATGGGGCTTGATATGTGGTCGCCTGAGTTTAGCACTAACTCCACCTCTGTGATGCGCGATCTCGTCTGGATACAGCTCCCAGGCCTCCCACTCATTTATTGGGATGTAGATAACATTCTACGCATAGCCAAGGCCGTTGGTGAACCATTTCTCCTCAATGGCTGGACAGTTGGCTTAGAGCGTTTCTCCTATGCGTGTGTCTGTGTTCGTGTGGATCTTTCGAAGCCACTTAAGCAGGGCACTTGGATCAACAGAGACTACGGGAGGGTCTATCAATCCTTTGAGTACGAGGGGCTACCACGTATCTGCTTTGCCTGCGGCTATGTCAGACATTTGGAGAGCCATTGTAAGCTTGTCAAGGCAGGAGGTGCTGACCTTAGCGGGCCCCAACCACGGCTGAGGTGCGGGAGAAGCATCCGGGGGAGATAGACAAGGCCCTTGGCAGAGACGTTCCTGAGGAGCCAGAGGGAGCCGACAAGCCGTGCATACTGGATGAACAAGCAAAAGTAATACTTGGTGAGGAGCACGGGTTGGGGCCTTGGATGATTGTGCAGCGGAGGAAACTCAACTGCAAAGGCCCTGGGGGATTGACCAAGCTGCCTCCCTGTAAAGACGCTAGCCGAATATCTCGAGGCCGTGATGGGGCCAGCACGTCTCGAGGAACCAGAAGTCCATCCAGGAATCGTGGCAGAAGCAGAGTAAGGTGGGCTGTCCAGGCTGAGAAGTAGAATTACCTGAAGAGCAACCCCTCGTCGGCGAGGCATTTGGACATTGGGGCATTTGCTGAGGGGAGCAACGCTAACTCATCATTGCTGCAGGTGGAGATCGTGGGTGATTGTGCCTCCAACCCTGATGGCGTTGATTCTTAACTCGGATGTCTTTACTGTATGCGCTTCATGGGCCGTGGAGGCCGGTAAGCTGGCTGATGAAGGGGCTGGTCCTCAGTCATTGAGCGGGTGCATGGAAGCAAATAATCTCTGTTAATACCAAATGCGGATCATCACCTGGAATATTAGAGGAGCTAAGAAAGGGAAATCGAGGACCTATTTGCAGTGCATGGCATGCGAGTGGAATGTGGAGGTCGTGGTGCTTATGGAAACAAAGACGCAAACATTCTCCCGGCGAGACGCGAACTGGATCCTAGGTAAGGACTGGGAATTTGTGGCCCAACCCTCTTTGGGTATGTCAGCTGGTATCATCTTACTGTGGAAGAAGGAGATCAAGCTTGTGATCACGGTGGCCCAGCATTTATGGTGGCTTGTTCGATCATCCCTTGGTAGGACTGCATCCTTAATTGTTTTTTTGTGTTTGGCCCAAGGGACTCTCACAAACGCCAGGCGATCTGGGACGCCATCCGAACATCTCATCGGTAATTCCCCTCTCTTGGTTGCAGGAGACTTCAATTTGATCATGGCCCAGGAGGTGAAACGGGGTGGGCAGCAATTCATCTACGACAGTGAGCAGCAGAACTTTGCTGAATTCATGCAAGATCTTTAGCTCGCTGACATGGGCTTCTCCGGTAACCAATTCACTTGGTGAAACGGGAAGAAGGGTGGTGCGCGTATTCTAGAGCAGCTTGATCGTGCTCTGCTGAATTCTGCTCAGCTGAATGCTTTCCCTGAGAGCTCTGTACATCACCTTTGCCGTCTCGGCTCGGACCACTGCCCGCTACTGCTCAATTTGGGCTGCAATAACTTGTGGCCGAAATCCAGCAGGATTCTATTCGAAAGTATTTGGCTCCACTACCCTCAATCCTTTCAGGTGGTGCACCAGGCTTGGCGCAGGCAGGCGAAGGGGAACCCCATGGAGATTATTTCTACGAAGTTCAAGCGCTCGCTACTGGCACTGTGCAATTGGAGCCGGAAGGAGGTGGGGAGCCTGGTCAACCGAAATCAGGTGTTTATGCATAATATTGACGAGCTGCAGGCTAGAGAATCAAGGGAGGGTCTCACAGAAGAGGACCATGAGCGCCTTGGGGACTTGATCACTGCCTTCCACCGTGGCTGTGCCCACGAGGAGCAGTAGTGGTGGCAGCACGCCAAAGTTCACTGGGTGCAGGTCGGGGATGCCAACACAAGGTTCTTTCGCAACATGGCTACGTCTCAGGCCCATATGATCCTCATCACCATGCTCTGAGGCGATGACAACAGGGTGGCAGACTCCCCAGACAGCATCAGGGGGGTCTTAATTGAGTTCTTTGAACGTAAATGGAGGAGAGGCGATCCCAGGAATATGCCGCATATCATCTCGCCTCCATCTGGTGTGAACGCTGAAGCGGCTTCCATGCTGGGAGTCAGGGTCACCGAGGAGGAAGTTAACGTAGCTCTGCGGGGTATTAAGAGGAACAGGGCTTCGGGGAGCGACGGGATCACGGTGGAATTCCTGCATAGCTACTGGGCTATCGCGCGTCATGATGTTATCAAAGCAGTGTTGGCGTTCTTTGAGTGCAAGCTCCCGAATAATTGGAAGGACACCCTCATCATCCTTATTCCAAAGAAGCAGGGTGAGTGTAGGCCGGAGCACTACCGGCCCATCAGCCTCTGCAACACCGTGTATAAAGTGGTGGCGCGGGTCCTTATCGGGAGGCTGAAGCCTTTAATGCCAAACCTCATCTCGCGTGAGCAGACGACGTTCATCCCCGGATGCAGCATCTCCGACAATATCAATATCGCGCAAGAGATGGCCGCGAAGATGAGCACTAGCAATGCCGCGTCGGGCCTCATGGCCATGAAGCTCGATATGGAACAGGCCTATGGCCGTGTTTGCTGGGACTTCCTTCTCGAGATGATGCTGGATATGGGCTTCCCCCCATTTGGCATGACTAGATTGCTACTTGCATCAGCAGCCCGAGGTTTAGCATCCTCATCAACGGTGTTCGCCTCCCGTGGGTGGTTGCTCAGCGGGGTCTTCGACAAGGCTGCCCGCTATCCCTTTATCTCTATGTCCTGGCCACTGAATATCTCTCGTGCTTGGTGAAGAACTAAGAATCCTGGCAGCTTTTGGGGCTCAGGCCGGGGCAGCATGCGCCTTGTGTCTCGCATCTCCTCTTCGCCGATGACGTCCTCCTCTTCGCTCCTGCTAGCCGCGTCACTACACGAGCCATCCAGAGTATTATGCTGGAGTTCGGGAAGGCTGCTGGGCTGCGAGTCAATCTCGCGAAGTCCAGGGTCTTCTTCAGCTCTAATTTCAGCAGGAAGAAGTCCAGGCTGCTCCTCAGGAAGCTCCGCATGGAGCAAGACCGGTCTTTTACATATCTGGGGATCCCTATCACCACAAAGCGCCTCTCCAAGGCTGATCTCAGCTTCCTGGTTCAGAGGCTGGACGCCATGATGATCAACTGGAGGGTTCGGCCTCTTTCGTTGATGGGCAGGGCTGTCTTGGCCTCTTCGGTCCTCAGTGCCATCCCCTGCCATGTGCTGAGGCACTGTGTGGTACCGGCAGGGATCATTGAAGCCATGGAGAAGCGCATCAGGAAGTTCCTTTGGGGAGGGACCAACTGCGTGAAGGCCATGCATTACGCGGCCTGGGAGTTCATCATGCTGCCGAAAGCTGCGGGCGGGTTGGGCCTCCGTGATCTCCATGTTTGGCACCGTGTGCTCCATATGGAGGGCTGCAGACATATCCTCAATCAAGAACCCAGTCTTTGGGTTGATTTGATGCGAAGGAAATACACCATGGAGGATCCGCTCGGGAAGGCCCCTCACAATGCTTCCTCGGTGTGCAAAATGGTGATGGAGGCGATGCCGGAGGCCATCTCTCTCTTTGTCTGGCGCATTGGTGACGAGCGGTCGGTGAGGTTCTTGGAGGATAATTGGCTGGGTGTCCTTCCTCTGAGCTGCTGGCCAACCTTCATCAATATGGACTCCCAATGGTCGGCTAGCGTCGCTGAGTGCCTTCTGCCCATCGGGGATTGAAACTGGGAGGCCATTTGTTCGTGGGCGAGTGGGGAGCTTTTGGACCGCATCATGCATCTCCCGAGAGCCCTGTGGTCATCCCAAGACGTCTTGCACTAGTCCTACACTGAGAAGTCCCGGGCTGACTGCGGCCAGCTTTACTCTAGCATCATCTGCAATGCTCGGAAGGACGACAAGCGTTATTGCAGTTGGCCTATTGAGGAATACTGCGGCATCTGGAAGCTCAAGGTCACTCCTAGAGTCCGCTTCATCATGTGGAGGGTCGCCGGCGACCACCTCCTGTCGGCGGTGTGGCTGGCCCGTTGGGGGCTCTACAGCAATTCTTCCTGCTAGCAGGGTTACGTGGAGGATGAAACCATGCAGCACTTATTCTGGGGCATGCCCAAGTGCCCAAGATCTTTGGGCTGACAGCACGGCTCATGCGGCGTTGACCGGGTTGGGCCAGTCAACCGGGGCCAGTCTACTGTTCATAGATCGTGTCCTCCGGTTCGTCGGCTCACCTGATGTGCGTCGTGCAGTTGCATGCAGCCACTCTCGCTACCAGGATGTACTACATTTGGTCAAGGAGGAACACTGCCAGACACAACATCTCGGTGCCTGTGCCGTGCTCTATCGTCCGGACTATTAAGGTCGAGGTACATTCTGTTCTCAATCGGCATTCATCCCTCTCCTCCCTGTCCAGCGGGAATCCTGGCAATTCTTCGGACTTGCTTGTTATGCGTGGTTGGCTTCCCCCCCAACATGATGGATCAGAGTGAATTGCGATGCTGCGGTTAACGACTCTATTGCCGGGCTGGGTATGGTTGTAAGGAATTGCATAGGCAAACCCTCCTGGCTATTGGTAAAAGGATGCTCTCCCAGGCGGTGGACATGATGGAGACCTAGGCTTTGCTTATGGCGTTTGATACGATTAGGGAATACCTTCCCTTGCACTGTGCTGTGGAATTCCAAACTGACTCGATGCTGGCACTTCAGGTGGTGCGTGAGATGATGTCCCACCCTCCTGGGACGGGCGTTTTTGTCGCAGCCATCTGGTTCACTAGGGGTCTTGAGGCTGTCCAGTTCTCCCACATTCTTAGAGACGGGAATGCGCCTGCTGATTGGGCTGCTCGTGCTGCTTGCCTTAAGGAGTTCACCTGGGCCCCTGGAGTTCCCATCCCTAAGCCCTTGCTCAAGCTTATGTTATCTAATTTCACTTTCGATCCTCCTTGAGGATCCTTTTGTAACTCTGGCATGGCTTGGCCATCTTGATATAATAGATATTATCCACTTCAAAAAAAAAGTAGCAAGCATATACACAACTAATCATTTTATGCATATTACATAATTTCCTCTATGTAATGCTCACAACTATGCTTGAAATCTTTGCACAACTATCAATTTTTTCAACTATTCACCATTTTATGTTTTAAAACTTGTTTACTTTCTACAATCTTATACATACGATCGCTAGATTTGCATTGTATATTTCTCATACTTATCCAAATTTTCTTTAATTTCTTCTTATTATATTGGTATCATGCTACCATTAATCTTACAACATAAAAACAATTTTATTTATGATGCTAATTTTCACCTCCTCACAATTTTCAATCATAGTATTATATGACACCCTTCTTCTGACTATTTTAAGAAATTATCATTATGTTGTACTGTACGATATTGCTTGTAGTATTGGTTTAATCCATTCTTATATCTTTGACTAAGTCATAACTAATAATGATCTTTTATGTTATATTCTTATGTTCTTATCATATTAATATGATCTGTTTATTACATTATACAATCAATGTAAGGTATTTTTCGTCTAAATGTTTTCATATTGAATTCACTTCAGTTTCTTTTGCATAATCATACTGTATGATATACTTCTGTCACACAATATGATCCAATATTTACATGGATCTTTAGTACACATTGTTGCATTATCAAATGTTGGATTTTATATCATATTATACTTGTATGTTTGTATCTTTTATACAATACAATATTATGTTGCTTATGCTATAAGGGTGCTAGTCACAACTTTGGAAATTGTAATAAATCACCAATTGCATAATGACTAGGAACTTTAATCACTAGTCCATTATTATTGAAACACCAAAACACATAGACTAGGCAAGATTAAGGTTAGAAAATGCTTTCCTGTTGTTAGATTTTACTAAAGAAGCAATGTACAAGGTAAAAAAAATGCACAAATGCACAAGTGGTTCCTTGAAACTCCTTTTTATAGTAATTTATAACATTGAAAGTAGTGGATGATTATGCAATACAAACCTAAATAGTTGTTCATTAACTTCTCCAACCACTGGTCAAAGGACAATGACCAAATTTCTAGAATTTTTCATATATTTGCTAAAGCTAAGGCATAACAACAACACTTACAAGAAGAACTCAATGTTCTAGTCAACAAATTCTTAATAATTTGCCTCTTAAATTGTCATATAGTAAAATTCTTCTCCCATGATGCTTTAGCTATAGGTTTCCTTTCTATTGTACTAGGAACTCAATTTTATGAATCTTTTTAATCTGGTTGAAGGTTTGATAATCTAGAACTTTCTCTACAATCTTGATCAAACTGTTGTCACACAATATGTAGAGTACTTAATCTAACTTCTTTAGGTCTTTGTCATATTTGAACAATACTCTTTGGAAAAACTAACATGAAAGATTAGGTAGATCTTGAGTCTTTTTTTTGGCAAATTTGATCATTAAGTCACATTACATACCTTTTGAACTAATTTAAATGGTCCACCATACTTTGGGATCAATCCATGATGCACATGTTGGTTATTGATTTTTCTCCAAATCTATAGAGTCAACTTCAAAAACATTGTCTCCTATATTGAACTCCACTTAACTATGTTTTTGATTTGCATACTTTTTTTTATTCTTTTTGCATCTTTTCTCAAGCTATCACAACCTTTCTCAAGCTTCTCTTATTTATCTTTGGCATACTTGCATAGTACAAGTAACTTCCTATTATATGTTTACTATGTAATCTCTAAGGGACTATTCGCTTAATGTCCCAAAAATACCTCAAAATGGCTTAGTTCCATTGCCGAGGACTTGTGCAAGTTATAACAAAACTATTCACTTTCCAACAACTCTTTACTAATTTTTTTAATTTATTGTGAAATAATGCCTCAAAGTACTCTTTCAATAATTTCTCTCAATTTGCTTATTTGTTTGTAGGAACTAGCTATATAGAATTTTAGTTTACTTTCTATCAAATTCAACAATGATATCTAGAAACTCTCTATAAATCTTATATCTTGATCACTCACAATGCCTTTAGGCATACAAAAGTACTTAATCATATGTCAATAAAATAAGTTAATAGCTACATAGGTTGAATGTGCTAAATATGCAATTATAAATATGTAATTATAAATATGTTATACTTTAAGAAGCTATCAATAACCACCATCACTTTGGACATGCCGTTAACCTTCCCTATTAACGAAGTCCATTAAAATCAATGCCTACAATTTCTTTAAAATTAGAAGAGTTTGTAACAAACCTGTATTCTTTCTTCTCTCTATCTTATTTTGTTGGCACACTAAATATACCTTGACATAGAGCTCAATATTAGCCTATATTCTAGGCTAATAATAGGAATTGGACAAAAGAGTTAACATCATTTACCTTATAGGATGTCTAGCCCACTATAGATCATGCAACTCTTTAAGTAACTCTTTTTGTAAGCCATCTTCATAAAGGATAAATACTTTGCCTTTTTGGACATCAAGAGTCCATCATTATTATAATATTGTCTCATAATTCCCTCAAACATGCTCCACCAAGTTATCATAAGTAGTATTGTTAGTAGTAGAAACTTGAATTCTATCCATCATGTTTGTTTTCACTTGAATAACAGCATAGATGGTACCAAATCTTTCCTTTTGACTTAGTGCATTAGTAACCTGATTATGCCTACCCAGTTTGTGCTCCCATGCAAAGGCATATTCAGTTAAAAACTCTTACCAGTGAGTTTGCTTTGGTGACAACTTCTTTTGTGTGCTAAAGGATGTATTGGTAATGTTGTTAATCTGGACAACAAACTTCATTCCCAATAAGTATACCCTCCAAATTTGAAGGTAATGCACAATCATGATGATTTCCTTTCATGAATTGAATACTTTTGCTGCATGGCATTCAATTTCTTGATTTCAAAGGTAAAAAGTTGACCTTCATACACTAAAACCCCACTAATAACCTTTTTTATGCATCCATATGCACTTCAAAAGGCAACTCAACCTGAAGTAACTATAGCACTTGTTCACTAGAAAATGATTGCCTTGAGTTTATGAAATTCCTCTTGACAAGCAACAAACCTATTCCACCCCTACTCTTCTTCAAGTGATCCGTCAATGGGGCAGCCTTCTTTGGGTATCTAGCAATGTATAAACTCGAGTACCTTTGTTGGAGCTTGCTAATCCATAATGGCCTTCTTTGGATCCATTCTCACTTGGTAATTGCTAATCATGTATCCAAGAAACATAATAGCTTTCTTAACAAATACATGTTTTTTCTTCTTCACATAAAACTAAAATTCTCTTAGTCAAGTTAGAACTTTCTACAAGTGCATCACATGCTCTTCAAATGGATTGTTGTAGACCACAATATCATACAAGTAAATCACAAGAAACTCATATAAGTACTCATGAAGAATATTGTACATTAAATTATAAAATATAGTAGAGACATTTGTCAGGACAAAGGGCATGACTATGAACTCAAAAGAGCTATATTGAGTCACACGAGTGATCTTGCTTTCATCTTTGACTACAACTTCAACTTGCCAATATCTTGACTATAAGTCCAATTTGGTGAACCTTATTGCCTTGCATAATCAATCTAGCAAATCTTACACTAAAGAAATCATGTATTTGTTCTTCACTGTCACCTTGTTCAATGCATAATAATTTATGCATATCCACAAAGAATCATCCTACTTTCTTTGATTGAATGAAGCCAACTTCTAATAATTCATTCAGTTGTTTGCACAATTCTTCTAATGGGGTTATTTAATATGGTGGATGTGTAAGAGGAATAACACTAGGTAACAACTTAATTTTTTGATTGATCTCTATTATAGGTGGAAGTTTTGTAAGCAACATCAAAGATGTGACATCTTTAAATTTCTTAATAACTTCTATAATTGCATTTGGTACATTAGTGATCTTTATCTTTCTTGATCTCAATCAATGTAGAAAGGAAGGTATCCTCACTAATATTCAACCCCTTTTTCAGCTACAACATTAAAATACATATTATTTGCTCTTCCTTTCAAAATCATCTAATGGAATGACAAACAAATTGGTCTTTCTTATCCAACTTCCCAAAGTTAGTGGTACTCTATAAGCCATTCCAACCACAACTTGAATATTTGCATTCATTGTTTTAAAAAAATTGGGACATTTGCTCACCCTTAACCTAAATTTCTAAACAAGTCTTATAAGAACAAATGTGTGTGTAGCACTCGTGTGCACCATTGTCATAATCTCTTGATCATTCATGTTCACTAAGACATGTATCAACAAAGAATAAGCAACTACTATATCACTACTTGTGATCACATTTTTTATTGAATTAGGTACCAAAAGATTAAGTAATTACAAATGGTTGACAAGTTTAGGAACTTCTCTATCAAATTTCTCATTAATTTTCTCAACCATAAGGAAATTAAGCTTATAATGCTTGGGGAATATCTAACACAATGAGGTCCATAGCATAAGAAAAAACCTTACTTATTAATTGAATTATTCATACATTGGAAGGAAGATGATTTCTACTTCTACTTTCCTTTATCATTATTCTTACCCCACCATGCTTCCTTAATTTTTCTTCCATTCCCTTATCTTTTCTTTATTTTTCTCTTTAAAATTTGAAGAGGCATTTAAAGCTTTGGAAACTCAAGTTCACAATAGGATTGATAGTAGTGATTGCACATGGTAAGTCCTCACATTTTGTAGATGAAGCTCCAATTGCACCTAAGGTTACAGCATACATAAGAAGTTAAAAAGCTTTTCTTTCATAGACATGTTATGGATATTCATTATCAAAGAATTGAATTCCTTGACATGTTTCCACACAACTCCACTATGCTTTAACTTCTTCAAAGCATCCCAAGCTATTGAAAAAAGCATCACAAAAGAGAAATTTATCCTTTATTTCTTTCTTGAGATCTTCCTATATATCAATTCTTGGCTTTCCAGCATTTGTATCATCAACACTTTGCATTCTCCACTACATTTTTGCTTCTCCTTTGAAAACATACTAAAAATGGTCACCTTCTTCACATGTGGCACATGAGTGATGGTGAATTATTGCTCCATGTTTCACAAGAAGTTCTCCAACTCCTTAGCATTCATGATACCATTGAAATACTTTGGTTTAGGAATCTTTATGGAGTTCTTATTGTCTTGTAAAAAAAATTTATTTCTAATTGGCTTACACATCATGGCTAGATCACAATGTAGTACATACTACTCACAATGGATTTGCTCAGAATCCTTCATAACTGTTCACTAGGGACCTTCCATAATTGACTCCAACTTTGCAATGTATTTTGAAATGACATGCGAATCTTCCTCATCAGGTGTGACACCAAGAAGAACTTTCATTCATAAAATCTTTTCTTCAACTTCATTAATTCCTTTGTCCATCTAGAAGAATGAGACTCTAATACTAGCTATCACAAGGGTGCTTGTTAGAGTTTAGAAATTTGAACAAATCACCTCCTACATAATAGTTAAGAATTCCAATATCTAATCCAACCTTATTAAAACACCAAAATGTAAAGAATAAGAAAGATTAAGTTTGAGAAAACAATTTTCCTTTTTTGGATTTCATTAATGAAGTAATGTATAATGTAAGAAATAGACACAGATACATCTGTTGTTCCCTAAAAACTCTGTTACAATAATTTATAACTTTGAAAGTAGTAGATGGTTTCTTAATACAACACTAAGTAGTAATTCTTTAACTTCTCTAACCATTGGTCAACGAAAATGGCCACATTTTGGGAAAATTTCACTAGTCTACTGAAGCTAAGGCATAATAATATATACCGATTAATTGCTCTTATACAGTAACAGCTTAATACGATGTCGTGATTGTCTTGTATGATCTTTAGTCCACTTTTATGAATATTCACACGTATCATGTATTCATTCTCTTTCTTACTTGATTACATCTTATTATACTCTATGTTACGACAATAAGGTTAACCCCTTACTTAACTTGTGTAATTGCTTCAATCCATGGTGGCTGACTACACTCTATTGTACTGGCATGATAAATTAATTGTACTTATATCACACAATCACATATAGCAAATCTATTAGCTTAATTAATTTTTTATCTTGATCATATCATATGATCCTATGATATTGTATTGTATGATACTTTAAAATCTTAAAATATCTTTAAAAAATTATAAAAATTCTCAAAATATTTTTAGATCAAAATTATTATTTTATAACTCCTCTTCTTAAGTTCATCAATCATTCTTAATATTCTTATTTTTAACATCTCATTGTTTAAATTTATTAAAATTACTTATCCTTATTTTTGGGATGTTATAGTACCGATATGATATCATTGATCTAAGAAGACTTGACAAACTTTAAGTAGATTTTGTATTATAAGAGTACGATTTCCTTATCATACAACTACAATACTTTTGGTGATACATTTATTATACTATATGATATATGGATCACTTAAAAATCAAAATCACCTAACTATATCAAATAGGTATGATATGTATGCTCATCTGGTACATTGCCACTATAATCTATAACATTATGAGTTGAGCATAAGTCATACAATATAATTGCATTTGTTATACATGTACGATTCATCATAAGTAATAGAAATGATATGATCAAATAGGCACATTATTGAGCTGATTTAATCTAATTACCTAGCGCAAATGAATGATCACAATACAATAATAGTATGATCAATATCTTGAGAGTGTAACATCTAATTCAACCATTTCAAGAATGGCTTTTTAGTGATTAAAACTTCTTTAGTTGCATATAACTTATTGATTAATATAAACAGAAGTAGATTTAAACAAGAAAAGGTTATTGATTGAACTAAAAATCATTTTTAGAAATTAAAGAGTTTAAGAGTTGTGAGCTATGCATAATAGTGAAAAATATTCTCATACTACTACTATTATTACTATATTGAAGTAAAATAAGTGAATGTGAATCCGACAAGTTATGGGTGAATTGCAAGTTTTAAAATATTTTTTATATCTTTTTATTGTACTTACTTTTCATAAATTTTATAGAAATAATTTTATGTTTGTAAAAAATTTTAATTATATATATATATATATATATATATATTAATTTATAATTTTTATAATTAAAAAAATGAAAATAAAAATTAAAATATTACACTAAATTTTTAAGTGGTTCAGCTTAAACTTAAACCTAGGTCCACCCCCATCTGAGGTCAAAAATAATATCACTATTAAGAAAATTATAACTTGAGATTTTTCTTTATAATTCATATCCAACCTATCATAGGTTTTTCTTTATGGTTTATCTCGAACCTACTTGAGATTTTTTCTTATAGTTCACCAACTTATTAGCCTTTATGAATTCAATTATAATCCAGGCTTTTACTAGCTTAACCCCAACTCAATTTTCAATGAGATGACACCAAACTGAGGCATTCATAAATGTTGGGCCACCCAACGCAAAAAAAAAATAAAATTTTAATAATAAATAAATTTTTGATAAAAATATACTATATTTCTTATGCTTGTTGATGAATAAAGAATGACAAAAAGAGCTCAAAATTATGAAAAGAAGAAGATGAAAGTTTAGAAGATTTAGGCTTAGTTGAAAATTTTAAAATTTTGAGTAGTACTAAGCCATAATGTGTTATGAGATGATTATATGCTAAAGAATATCACATAATAATTTTTTAAAATCTTAAAATCTTGTTCATGTTAATTAGAAATTTCATAATGGATGGGTTTATATAGAGAAATTTTGATCATAGATATAAAAAATTCAAAAAAACACTCTTTCATAAGCTACTATCAAATAGCTTAAAATAATCTTACAAACAACTTGTGTAATGACTCAAATAATATTTAAAAAATAAGCCATTATGCATGATTGACCAGAGTTGTTGGATCCGATTAGAGAAGATCTGGACTATCATATCAAAAATTATAAAAGCGGATGAGGTATGAATAATTAGATTAAAATATATTAGATCTAGGTCATTCGATCATGTTAGATGAGATCTGGATCATTTGATTGATTAGGATAAAGATAGATTAGATTTGGTCTATTTAATCACATCAGATGAAATATAAATTATTTGATTCATCAATGGTAAAAGAAGAAAAAATCATAGTAGTATGATTCAAAATAAAGAGATCTAAGTTCTCTCATCAATGACAGGTCATTTGCATTGGGAATTAGATGTAGGAAAAAGTTTGGTCTAACATGGTGTAAATGTCAAAGTGTTTTCTCTTTATAAAGTTTTTTGCACAAAAGTATTTTGAGTCGAATTGGGGTTGTCTCCCTCTTATGCAGTTGGGATTTCATCATCTGGGCTGCTCATATATTTATAGGTTTATTCATGATTATGGGTCAAACTTGACATATTCCATACTTGATTCGAGTTCTACAAGGCTTGATTTCTTTTGTCATATCCCAACCAAGTTCAGGACTACACTCTAACTAATTTTGGGCCTAACCTGACTTAGATCCACCTGGTCTCTTAACCCAAGGCTTCTTAGGCCTACTCGGGCTTATTCAGCCCAAGTGGTTTGTTCTTGGCCATGCTTAGGGAATAGTTTTGGATACTTTTTTTTTCTTTTTTAATTATAAAAATTTAATAAAATTATTTTTTCTAATTTAACAGAAGTTTAACAATTAACATAACATAAAATTTAGCAAAAAATACATAACTAAGACTTAACAAAGGAACGGTTTAAGTGATTGAAAAAAATAAAATCCTATATGTTTCTTAAATCAAGATAAGGATTGAAAAAATTTGGATATTTAAGTAGGATTTAAAATAATTTGAATAGAGAGATGTGTCTTATGATTAATAACCAATAAGATAACATCCTATTTTTTAATAAAAAAAATTTCAAATTTGATGCACATGTCTTCAAATCTTGAAGCTTGTTGAACACTCAAAAGTATTTAAAAAAGTACTAGTTTGCCATTTTTAAAAGTGCATAATTTATTCTTCACATCTAGACCTTTTTTAAACTAAACAAGTCTAATAAAATAAAATATTAAATATTTATGACTTAACTCATCAAACATAAGATTGACATAACATATATCTTGAGCCTCATCTACATTGATCTTATATTTGCTATATAAAAACTATGTATTTTGATTAGTAACATCCTTCTACTTTTTTTTAAACATTGTTCATATATTTTTTAAGTGAATGGTATAAGATTTTGTTGTATTACTTTGTAAAAGTATTGTAATATTTGTATAAGTTTTGTTGAACTCTTCTAAGTGAAGTTGACTCTTACCTAGCTATGATAAAAATAGAGTAGATTTGTGTTAGATTGACCCTTACCTAATTGCAACAAAAATAAATGTGCTTGTATTAGGTCTACTTTAGTTGGCTATAAGAAAATGAAAGTGGGTTGTTATTTAGGTTGACCCTACTTGGCTACAACAAAATGAGAATGGTTTCTGTGAAAGCTTAGGCATTTGGCCAAATGTAGATGTAGATTTAGATTTAGATCAAACCATTTAAAAATTCTCCTTGTATTCTCCATTGTATTCTTACTTATTTATGATTTTTGTTACTTATGTAATACTCACACAAAAGTTTGATAAAACTATACAATAATTCTTAAAACTTAGTTACAATAGCCATTAAGATTAACAAAAAAAAAATTATGTGGATATTTGAGATTTCTCTAAATGTTTGAGATCAAAAGAAGTCTTTTATTAAAAAATACTTAAGTATTTTAAGTTGGGTGAATTTGGTTTGAGCAAGCAAAACCTTTAATTGAGTTATTAAATTCAATTTAAGAAAATAATTGAGTTATGGAAATCAAATTAATCATTGTTTTTGCATAATTCATACCCCACTTGTGAATATTACTACTCATATTTCAATAGAATAAATGATTATTATGAATGATTTAATTTTGTGCATACATACAGAATTTTGGAAAGACAAGTGATTAATCTTTTTCACTCTCTAAAAAGGCATATGCAGTCTTTACTTGTGTGTGTATATTTCATGTTTTGAGAAGGCATTGAAAATAAACCACATTTTTCTCTATAAAGTCATAAGGGGCATTCCTTCTCCACCATCTCTCTTTTGCATTATATTTAAGCCATCAATTTTGTATCAAAGTGAGCTTCATCAAATTCTATCCATGATGAAAATATACACCATGTCTTCATAATCAATTATAGATATTATTGACTACATATCCACACCATTGAGTTGCATTGTAGCATTGACAAGGATTTCATCTCATTTGATAATCTTAATCACTAAATTTGTTAGGGCCCCACCTAACCCTATCCTTCATAATAAGAATAAATAAAAGGTTATGCATAAGTAAAATAATATATGAGAACATAAAACCTACATAGGTAGCGACCTGATGATAAGACTTAAACTTAACTAATCCAACCCAATACGTTCTCAACATAAAAATTATAAAATAAACTATTAAAAATAAAATTAGTTGATCACCAATACTATTGTAATTATACAACTATATTAAAGTTACTAAACATATAATTTTAATATCACAACCTATGAGATACCACAAAACTTATTACGTATTAAAACTATCTTTTACCTCAACTAACAAGTAACATCCTCATCTATAATATTTGTATTCTCATTTTTTTTTGTATTTTGAATGTATCACCTATAATATAAGTACTAATGAGATTTTAAATGAGCTTAGTATACAAAAAAGTAATAAAATAAAAATATGATATAATTAAAAGAAAAATATAGGAATAATAATGTAAACCACAAATAAGAACCAAATAAAAAACATATTATTGGGCCAAGAATCAATCACGCTCAATGCCACACACTTAATTCCATTACTTTCCATTTGTTTTATTTTCAGTTTATTTAAATATATTCCAAAATTTTTTTCCTTTAAATCATTATTCTCTTAAGCTAATACTAATACTATAAATCTCATATAAGAATATCCTCACACTGTATCATATACAAGTAAATGTACATAAGCTTTCTTCGCCTTTTATCATGGGTGTAGCATGTAAATGTAGATCTAAATGGTTTTCTCTTTCCTTGTATCATTTGTGTAACATTTAAATGTAGATCTAAATGATCTATCTTCTCTATATGTCATGTAAATATAGATAAATTATTCTTATCTAATATCGTATAATATTATATCATCTATGAGGGCATCCTTACCTTATAGGTAGTCTTTGTTTGATATCAAATATATGTAGATGAAGATGAATAGTCTTTGCTTATTTTTATATGAGGTCATGTAACATGTAATGCAATAACCTCATCTTGAGGATAATTTCTATAAATAAATTCTAATTATTTTATTCTATTTTCTTTTATTGGTGAATAACTATATCACATATTTAAGCCCCTAAATGTCTTCCTTTTTTCTTTTAATATACAATTATATATATATAGATAACATTGTTCCATCATGTACCTTTATTAAGTAATTCATCTAATTACAATAAAAATCATTAAAAATATAAATAAATAAATTATTATTGTATTTACACCATAGCTCCAAGTTTACCTACAATCTACAATGCATGAATTAGAAACATTTTAATGTCCACAATACTTATTCGAAGATAATTACTAAATTTACTAACTTAAATCTGAGAGTTAACTTTCATTTCTAATCTAAATCATTCTTTGATTTCTAATAATATCATGTATAATAATGGTTAACATATATCTGATATATGGCATATTTAATAAATTGAAATCATATTAATTTTTTTAGACTCTTAAATTACCCAAAATCATATTCATATGATTCTTAAATTATATCATACGATACTCTAAAATAATTATTATGCATTATATAGTACATGTACTATCTCATTATCATACAATACTTCATGTAGCATAAATTATTTTCTATGACAAATTGTACATGTACAATCCCCTTATTGTACTTTATGATTTCTTCTATTTTAATGACTAATCTGTTCGTATAGTCTGACTGTCAAGAACATAATAATATGACCCCTAAAACAAGAAAATCTAATCTTTTAGTCAAATTTTCTCACATAACCTCAACCGATCATACAGGTATGATACCAATATCATCATTGTATGATTGATGTAGTCATTTAATAGTAACTTAGCAGTCTTTGTAGTCGTACATTTCAGCAAATCGTATAATACAATCATTTTAAGAAAGCTTCGCACAATTCCATTGTAGCTTATAACCCAAGCTCACTCTATCTTAGGATAATACCAACATGATTGTATGAGATTTTTCTCTTATTCTACTGATACTCATCACATTCTTGTTATGACCAACTAGATGTTATTCACTTTGTTTTGCCAGCGGAATCAAATCCTCTGAATCGTATCTTAACTCTTCTTACAACATCTCTAAACAACCCACACAACACAACAATTGCAATTAGTAAAAATAAGAACATTTCCTCTCCGAAAACGTTGGACCCATGAGCCAAAACTTTCTCTTGGTCGGAGCTACTACAGGCAGTATGGCGACAAGAATCCTCGGACACAAAACACTCTTCAGCAACGGCAATCGATGCTTCGCACCCTCATATCAAATTGACGGATATCACCGCTCACAGCACCCATTTTAAAACCTCTTCATCTCTCACGGCAATAAAGAATTCAACAAATGCCCATAACTTAAAAAATAATAGTATTTTAACCCAATTATTTAGAAAATAATAATTAATTACTTATTTATCAAAAAATTTATAAACTTAATGTAATTAGATTCGTGTTTAAGACCTCTTTTTATCAGTATATTTAAATAGTGTTTTTGATTAATTTTAAAATTGTAGAATAATTTTTAAGATTCTCTTATATTAATATTTTTATATATAAATATTATATTATTATAATTTATTTTTACAACAACAAAATATATCATTACAACTGTATTAGCTAAATTTTATAATTTATTATATATTAAATTTTGTAAACTTAAAACTGTTACAAAATTTGTCCAAATGGCCACCTCTAACCAACAAGTGCTTCTTTATCTGTTCGTTGGCATACTACATAGTTGTCGAGAACAATTCAAATCAATAGTTCTTTATCGCTTTTGGAAATGATCAAATAATTACATTTTAAATTTTTCATACTTCACACTCTAAATATTATTTTAAGTTCCATTTGTAATATTACTCCAAAACTTAAAGATGAGTCCTTTTAAAGCAGGAGAGATAAACAAAGGATAAAAAAAAAATCATTATTTTACATATTTTACTTTCTAGAAAGTAATTAATAAATTTTATTTTAATTTAAATGCGTTTGAATAATTCTCTTTATTTGAATTTTTATTTAAATTTATTATATAAATAATTTAAATTAACAATTATAATTTATTAGATTATTTATTCGAATTTTAATTTTAAAATTATATGGGATTACTGAATTTTATTCTTAAATTTGAATTCAATTTCATTTGGATAAGTTTCTTCATTTAAAGTTTTATTTAAATTCATATTTAACTCATTTAAATTTAATTTTAAATGTATCATATTTTTTCTTTGGATTTACAATTATTTGAATGATTAGCTATGAAGTTGTTATCATTTGAATTTGAATATCATGAGCTTTTTATGTATAGATAAGATTTTCGTGGAATAAAAAAATTGGTGTTAATGATGTGAATGAATCATTCAATTATGATCATTATGTTTTGAAAAAGTATATGAAGTTGACCATTATTCTCTCTCTAGGAAGACAAAGGCAATCAAACTTAATTCTTTCAAGGCATAAATGTATTTTGTATCTTTAATCTTCTCTTTCCCTATTACATTTTCGATATTAACCCAATGCTTAGAAGATAAGAAGTTGTATTTAGTAACTTGGAGTAATTTACTAAGTAAACACTCTGGCAATTTTGTATGGTTTTTTTTCTATGATGCTTTCTTGATGTTCTTACATATATAAGATTGTTCATTTCGAATTATAACAATATTTGTTGATGTTTCAAGTAAAATAAAGTTAAGGTTCTTATAGATTATGGTAGTTAGCTTGCATAGATGTAAGCCTTAATAAAGAGTGAGTTCATTAAGAATAATGTCCATTGGAGATTTATTCAATTATATGACATGATGCAATAGTGTTGTTGGATATTTTTCTTAAGTTATCTTATCTTTCTTTTTCTTATATCTCATTCCATAGCCTCATTTTTCTTCATCTTTAGTCTCATTCAATTGTCAAACATAGTCCTTATCTAAAGCTCATCAGAATTTTATCTGCCTCATATTGTTAAGCTATCTAAAAGGATTTTAATAAAAATTTTATACTTCTTTTTTATAGATTCTATTATTTACAATTGAATAATTCTCCTTATTTGAATTCTTATTCAAATTTATTATTTAAATTTTTAATTTTATTAGAGTATTTATTTGGATTTTAATTTTAAAATTATTGGGATTAATACATTTTATTTCTAAATTTGAATTCCAATTCATTCGGATAATGTTCTTCATTTAAATGTTTATTTAGGTTTATATATAACTCATTTAAATTTAATTTTTAAATGTATCATATTTTTTTTTGAATTTTAGAATTATTTGAATTAATATTAGTCGTAAAGTTATTATCATTTGAATTCAAATATCACAATTTTTAATTTATAAATAAGATTTTGGTAGAAAAAAATTTGTGTTCATGATTTGGATGAACCATTCAATTATGAACGATATTTTTAAAAAGTATATGCAGTTGATCGCTCTTCTCTATTTAGGAAGACATGGGCAATCAAACTCTATTACTTCAAGGAATAAGTGTCCTTTTTTATCGTTAATCTCCTCTTTTCCTATTATGAGTGGCATTAACCTAATGTTCAAAAGATAACAAGTTGCATTCATTGGCTTACTTGGAGTAATTTACTAAGTAAACACTCACAATTTGGTCTTGTTTTTTTTCTATGACACTTTCTTGATGCTCATGCATGTATAAGATTATGCACTTAAAATTGTGACAATATTTTGTTGATGTTTTAAGTAAAATGAAGTTAAGCTTCTCATAGATTATGGTAGTTAGCTTGCATAGATGTAGGCTTTAGTAAATAGCAAGTCCATTAAGCACAATGTCCATTAGAGATTTAATTATGTGAGATGATGCAATAGTGTTGTTGGAGATCTTTCATAAGTTATCTCACCTTTCTTGATCTTCTATCTCATTCCATAACCACATTTTTCGTCATCTTCTATCTCATTTCATAGTCAAATATAATCCTTATATAAAGCTCATTGGAATTCTCTCTACATCACATTGTTGTGTTATTTACAAAAAGTTTCTTAACAATTCCATAATTGTTTTATAGATTCTATGATTTACATTTGAATAATTCTTTTTATTTGATTTTTTTTTAAATTTATAATTTAATTCATTTAAATTAAAATTTCTAATTTGTTAGATTATGTATTTGGATTTTAATTTTAAAATTATTGGGATTAATAGATTTTGTTTTTAAATTTGAATTCAAATTCATTTGGGTAATTTTCTTCATCTATATTTCTATTTAAATTTATATTTAACTCATTTAAATTAAATTTTAAATATATCATATTTTTTGTTTGCATTCTATAATTATTTGAATTAAGATTAGTTATGAAATTGTTATCATTTGAATTCAAATATCATGATCTTTTTATATATAGATAATATTTTGGTTGAATAAAAAAATTGGTGTTAATAATTTGGATGAATCATTCAATTATGTCTATTATGTTTTGAAAAAGTATATGTAATTGACCACTCTTCTCTCTCTAAGAAGACAAAGTCAAACAAACTCTATTATGTCAAAATATAGATGTCTTTTCTTATCCTTAATCTTCTCTTTTCCCATTATGTTTGTGGCATTTACCCAATGTTCAGAAGATAACAAGTTGCATTTGGAATAATTTACTAAATAAACACTCTGGCAATTTGGTCCCGATTTTTTTTCTGTGATACTTTCTTGATGCTCATGCATATATAAGATTGTCCACTTCAAATTGTAACAATATTTGTTGATGTTTCAAGTTAAATTAAGTTAACCTTCTCGTAGATTATGAAAGCTAGCTTGTATAGATGTAAGCTTTAATAAAGAGCAAGACCATTAAGCACAATGTTCATTGGTCATTTATTCAATTATGTGACATGATTCAAAAGTGTTGTTCAAGATCTTTCTTAAGTTATCTCACCTTTCTTGATCTTCTATCTCATTTGATAGCCAAACATAATCCCTATCTAAAGCTCATTGAAATTCTATCTACTCACATTGTCTTTCTATCTACAAAACTTTTCAAAAAAAAAATCCATATTTTATTTTTATAGGTTTTATGATTTGCATTTGAATAATTCTCCTTATTTGAAGTTTTAATTAAATTTATTATTTAAATCATTTAAATAATTTTTTTAATTTATTAGATTATTTATTAATTTTAAAATTATTGGGATTAATAGATTCTATTTCTAAATTTGAATTCAATTTCATTTGAATAATTTTCTTGTTTAAATTCTTATTTAAATTAATACTTAACTCATTTAAATTTAATTTTAAATGTATCATATTTTTTGTTTGAATTTTAGAATTATTTGAATTAAGATTAGTTATGAAGTTGTTATCATTTGAATTTAAATATCATGATCTTTTTACATATAAATAATATTTTGGTTGAATAAAAAAATTTGTGTTAATGAGTTGGATAAATCATTCAATTATGAGTTAAGTTTTGAAAAAGTATACGCAATTGACCATTCTTCTCTCTCTAAGTAGACATAGATAATCAAACTCTATTTTTTCAAGGTATTGATGTCCTTTCTTATTTTTAATTTCCTCCTTCCTCATCACGTTTGTGACATTAACCCAATGTTCAGAAGATAACAAGTTGCATTTAGTGGCTTAGTTGGAGTAATTTGCTTAGTAAACACCCTAGCAATTTGGTCTTATTTTTTTCTATGATACTTACATGATGCTCATGCATATATAAGATTGTGAACTTTGAATTATAACAATATTTGTTAATGTTTCAAGTAAAATTATGTTAAGCTTCTCATAGATTATGGTAGTTAGCTTACCAAGATGTATGCTTTAGTAAAGACCAAGTCCATTAAGCACAGTGTCCATTGGAGATTTATTTAATTATGTGACATGATGCAATAGTGTTCTTAGAGATCTTTCTAATGTTATTTCACCTTTCTTGATCTTCTATCTCATTCCATAGCCACACTTTCCTTCAAATTGTATCACGTTCTATAGTTGAACAATATCCTAATCTAAATCTCATTGGAATTCAATTTACCTCACATTGTTGTGCTATCTACAAAAATTTTCATAAAAATTTTATATTTTGTTTTTTATAGATTCCATGATTTACAAGTCTATTAAAATCTCTATGCATGATTTTATGATTTTAAAACTTTTCTTACATCTAAATAATCTCTTTCAAGCACGTTAAATCAAATTTTTTGTATATATTTTCTAATTTCATCTTCTTCTCGACTTGTTAAATCAGTTCATAATTGCATTAATGGTTATGATTCATCACATTCCTTATGATATTTAATACCTTTTATTTGAACACATTAAATAAGGATTTTGAGGTCATGAGCCAAGCTATCACATTTCGTAACATTTCCATTTAAATCTTGTTGTTTGGGTTTAAGTACTTATCAAACCTTATGTTGCTTTGAAATTTAGAAAGCTCTTATTTTCTATGGTTCTCTAACTTTGATGCAAACATACTTCATCATTATTTGTTTTTTTTGGTCTCTTCTAATTTTTTCTATAAATAGAATCGATTTTTTGATGATTGTTATGTACTTTTTACATAACATCTTCTCTTTGTTTCTAATACTATGATTGAGCTCGTTATAGCATTAAGGAGGGTATGCTCATACAAATGATATGCTTGAAAATGAATATTATCAAAATGTTACTTAGTTTATGAAGGCATAATAAATCATGAAAAATTTAAAATGAATTTTTTTCTTCAATGGCATATCCAATATAGTAAGAATTTAAAATGTACCTTTGTGTGTATTTTTTCCTTTCAAAAGCTATGAACTCAATCAAACAAAGTTTGATTATGTTACCAAATTTGATATTATCTAAAGAATAATAAAATTTAAAATTAGAGTATTTACATTATATTAATTTTAAATAAATATTTAAATATTTTAGATAATATTAATATTTAAATAATTTTATCATTCAAATAATAATCAATCACATGTTTGACAAATGAAAAATGCCTAATGAGAAAATATATTGATGTCATTTTGTCATTCAACTTTATCTCATAAATAAATCATAGATAATTTTGATAAGATTTGTTATGAGGATAAAAAATTGTAGGAGTCTGAGTTCTACCCAATACACAAATGATGTTGACTAGGTTATTTGATGCTTCATATGTGTGCTATATGTTCCTTCTTATATTCATATTTTTTCTAATTTTTGGGACTGTTAAATTGACTATTCAAGTTCCAGGATTAGTTTACAATTGTTTGGGATATTTTGTAGCACTTTTGAAGGATATTTTAGGCTTTGCAAGTTGATTTTATTGAATTCAACTATTCTAGGAGTTTGTTGGTGTATATTATGTAGGTTTTTCAATTTAGACATATCTTATACAACTAAAACAATCATAATGATAACTATTTTTTATTAAACCAGCAAGACCCCATATAATCAACTAATGCATCATATGTGGGAGACTACAATATGCCATCTAAGGAATACAACATGATATTAGTAAGAGATTGTGCCATTTAATCTATTTATCAAATTGTGCTATTAACCTTAGCCAACACAAGTTAAATCACATTTTTTTGGAACATATTTTTATGCTTCCCTTGCACATTAAGATGTTGGAACTTCAATAAAATTTTGTCACATGAAATATGATACAGAACATGAATGAGAATTCTTTTGGAATTCTTTTGTGCAAGAAAAAAATCAGTATTATTTCTCCTTGGTGACTTGCATCCACAAAGGGCTAATGTGAGAAAGATAATGGGATGGTTCACTACTAGAGCTAAAGGCATCAAAGACATCTTTGATAATTTATTATAAATTATCACTTTTATTTCCTCTTGTGAATTCTTCTCTTAGTTACAAGAAATTTGCTCTCCTCATGTTATTCTCACCATCAAAAAACTCTAAAAATATAATCTCAAATTTATTATAGATGTTCTTCTCTATTGTATTTGGTGATATTTGAAAAAAAACCACTAAATTTGATAAAGATTTGAAAAATTTATCTATCTCCCAAAGTCACTTATAAACAACAAGTCAAATCTCTATTCTATCATAGTTTTTTAGCTTTTAACCTAGAAAATGAGTTTATAAATTAATAAACTTTGAAAGGAGATATTTTTATTTTTTTATCTATGACTTATATATTCATCATTGTTTTATATTGAGATCATTTTGAAGGAATACATCCGTGTATCTTTTACTACCAAATTCTAAGATTCTTAAAATAAAGCTTACATTTGGTATTCAGAACCAATCCAATAGCACAACTTTATTTTGAAATTTCTAAAGAATCTTCTATTCTCAAAAAGGGAGAATAGTTATATTTAAAATCTATATAAATTCTATTTCTATCTTATGTTTTTTTATTACTTTGTTTCTCGTAACTAGTTTTGGGACATGTTTGATGTTTTTACCATTTTGTTCATTGTACTTTCACTAATACTTCAAAATGCT
This sequence comes from Vanilla planifolia, assembly GCA_023846275.1. Lineage (NCBI taxonomy): Eukaryota > Viridiplantae > Streptophyta > Magnoliopsida > Asparagales > Orchidaceae > Vanilla > Vanilla planifolia. The sequence goes on along the minus strand of CM043878.1, from coordinate 6,199,088 downwards.
TCCCATTGCCATTATGCTTATGGTAATCCTCGATTATCAATCTAACAATTCTATGTAAATTTATTCTTACATTTAAGAGTTGTAGTGATTTTCAAATTTCCTATGATATTTTCTCCCAAAGACCGTTATTAGCTTTCAATAACTTTCCTCACACATACCAACCTTGTTTCTTCATTTTCTTTCTTATAGAATACCTCACTTTGCTGAGGATGTATCTTTTTTTTGTGCATCCACTTTAGAGAAGTTTTCCTTTTATTTATTGTAAATCGAAGGTCATTTGCTACATTTGTCATAAAAATCATAAACTTACAAAGTTCCTGGGATGAGTCTTTGCACTACATCATAACTAAACCTAAATACTAAACTCTATTATATTAAAATCTCTTATTTGTCTCAAATTTTAGATTTAAAATGGACATATCCTTCCCTATGTTTTGTCTAGTTTCTAATATACTAAAATCATAATTGAATATATTTACATTAAATATAACATCCTATATAATTTATATACAGATGACATACTAAATACTATATTTATCTATATAGTTTCATATTCACATCTATATAGTTTCATAATTATTTATTATATTATTATATAGTTTCACAATAGAGGATACAAGAAATAATTTACAAAGTCGTTTAATACAAAACTTTTTTAAATTCAATTCTTTTTAATAAACATTTCTTATGAGTGGTCTACCTTGTATTATGGTTCTGATATACTTGAAAGAGTAATGTCAATGAAATGCTAAGTTTATCATCACAAGCTTAACAAACTATATCTAACAATAAACAAATATGTGAATAAATAACTTTGGGACATACCAAATGTATGGCCTAAATCATATAAATCAAATTAAAGAATAAATAATTGAAGTCTTAATTGAATTTAAAAGTAATAAGAAACATAATATATTATAAAATAAATTATCTCAATCACAAAAAAATAAACATACACTTATAATTTCATGTTTGTTTCTATTATTTTTTCTTAATAGGATCTTATTTATCAATGCTTATTTCTACTTAACTAAGTAAACTTTATGATATCTGTGCTGCTTCTCTCAATCTTTTTGATAGTTAGTAAATATCTTATTTTTAGTTTACTTAGATATAATAGAACTCATTTATTAATTATTTATGTCATATTTTTATACAAAATAAAGCTCAGTTTTTAATGTTTCTAATGATCATAACTTTATGATAAATCTTAATCGTATAACATTCTCATCTCTAACCTCTACATAATAACAAATCTTAAATAGGTTACACACTTGGCACTAATAGCTATCTTAACACCATATCTCAATTGTGTCATTAAACACCAGTTACAAAAAAAACACATTTCAATTAAATAATTCATTAATCACTATATCAATTTTAATTTATTTAATTAACAATTTCACTTCCTTAGTTCACATATATACAAGTGTCAAAATATCATAATCAATAGCTAAATACATGCAATTGAAATAACCACAATATAATCATGCATACATATCTCACTAGCATACTTATTGTATTCACACAAATAGTATAACTATTACACTTGCATATTTAATATCTCAAAGTACTATTTTCTATATAATTTAATAAATTTAACCATAATAATAATACATCAAGTATCACAAATACTATATAAGAATCTTATACTAGATCATATAAATATCATTCAGCATTACATCAAATATATATATATACAAATTATATAAGAATGCCAATCTCAAGATTTTCTCATTTCTCATACATAATCTTATTACTAGTGAAATTTTCCACTCTTTAGAATCAACCTATGAAGCAACAAAAATTCTTAGCTCAATATAAGAAATTTTGCACAATTATAATTCCACCCACAACATACTCAAGGTTACACAAACTCACTTTCATAATTAATGATATTGTTTTTGTATTTCCATTTTTTCCTTCCCTCATTCTCTCTCCTTAGGTTTTCCTCTTCACAAAGTCTTAACTTTCCTTTTCTGTCAATGTTGCCCATCAATTACATTAAAATGTAGTAAAAGTTCATTTAAAACTTATTAATAATTCTCCTCAACAAAATTAAAAGTTAAAACTTAAAAAGATTTTTTTTCTCATTTTGAAAACTCTCAAATTACTTATCGTCATCATCATCGACCCCATTGTGGTTCCTCGTAGTATCAAACTTTTCCTCCTCCTTGATTCTATTAGTATTTTAATGGAGAACATGACTCTTGTCATCCACGAGATGAAATCTTGACTTGGGTTCGACATACTTCATGAAAGTAAACATTGTTGTGCTTAAGAGGAAGAATTAAGAAGCCCTTGTAAAATCTTAAATTAGGGATTCCTATTTAAATAAATACTTATTTAATAATTCATTATTGTATACTTTTCATACTTTTAACATTAAAAATTTGTAATAATTCCAACAAACTCCAATCGAGAAGAAATAAATATCGTTAGACTTATTTTAATAAGCTCTATCGAATTCTATATTCATTTTTTATATTTTAGAATATGTTACTTTCTAGTGATTTTGATACATTCTACAAAATAATTTAATTTGTACACAACTCGAAGATTTGTGGATGTTATGTGTCCTTGTGATTATTTGAACTTGTGACACTTATTACATGCAATTTGAGCCTTTTATTATTGTCGATTCTTGCTTTTGTTCTATGCATATACTATATAATAGTTTGAGGTTCTTTGACTTCCACTACGACATTCAATTTTGTTTTTTGTGACGTTTTATTGGCTCAGTAGTATAGGACATATTAAGTCTCACTTAAGGAATTTTGGATCAGATTCAATATTAAATTTAAGTTTATTTTGTTACTAAAGGTCACAACTAAATACTAACCATCTATTAGTTTTCTTTTCCATGCAATATATCTTCAAATTAAACTATAGGTGTTCTCCATAGAGTGATTATAAGATTTACCCAAACCAATTGAGATTTTTTTATGCTAATAAGAGAGGGATTACCTTATATAAGTATATGAATATTATAAACTTCATCCAAATGAATGTCTGACCTACAATGGTATTAGTTAGTCCAATTCCTTTACTATGTATATATACAAAGATTGTCTTTTCTTAGTTGTTTTGATCATTAGTAATAGTAATATGATCAAACTCATTTCTTTGCATGCTTTATGTGCTCTACAAATTCCAACCACTTACCTAGTTAGATAGATATGTTTCTTATTTACATGATTGGAGTATAACTAAGATAACATATAGATGTCTTATACCGCTTTCTTATGATGCTTATTGTACTTCAATATATTATGATATTGTGATTATGCCATTATAGCTATTATTTTGTCTCATACTTAGGTTCATGGTTTGTTTGCATCCTATCATTTACCTAAGTTTATTTGTGTGGTACTACCACATATTCTATTGTGTGGATAACCTTACATACCCATAGCTTACTTAGTTAACCTAAACCTAATTTTGATTATCTTAGCCACCATAAACCTATTTCTTTTGTAGCAATTACTGCCATTATTAGACTACAACAAACAATGCCTATTATATCTAGAGCATCTCTTAAGGATAAGAACTTATTTTGATTTTTATTTTTAATTTTGTAGAATTTATCAAATTGTCATAAAAAATTGTATATTACTAAATCATCATCATCATCAACTAAAAGGAGAGAAGTAAACTTCAAATATAGAAGTATGATTTACTAGGAATCAAATGATACTAAGTAAAAATCAGAAGTATCTAATTTGTAAAACAAAATATAAGAGATTAATAAAAATTTTAAAAAATTAAACTTTAGAATTAGCAAGAATAAAAAATTAAAATAAGGCCTAATCAACATTGAAAAATTATAAAGTTTATTGTGATGAAAGATTCATAAAGAAGCTTAATATAATATCATTGCAAATGAAAACAAAGCATTATGATCACAAAATAAAGGGCCAAACACTAAGAAGGGAAAACAATTTAATATATACTATATGAATGATTAGAGAAAAATATTATTAAAAATATTATAAAAATATTAAAAAATTATGAAATTTGCATGATGGGTAGAGTTCATGGAGTAGTTTTATTTTAAATTAGCTTGTAAATTTTTAGAGATCATTTAGATAAAAGAATAAGAAAATATTATATAATTTATAGTTTTTAATTAAATATTTTTAATCTATTTCTATACATCTTAATTTTAACTAGTGCACTTACCTTAATGACAGACACAAAAGTAATGGAATATGATAGTTGGTGAATTTAGGGTCAAGAAATTCAAAAGGCATGGTAGAGGAAGGTTATGACTACTCCTAAGAGAGGAAAGATTGATTGAAGGTGAAGAAGCACATGGAGACTGTAAGAAGCTATTGAGATTATTGAAAGAGAACCTTTTGGGAATCTTTGAATGAAAGATTTAGAGGAATGTTCTTTAAGCTTTTGGAAAAAATTGTCTTTAGCTTTTTTAGGAATTGATAAAAAAAAATAGTAGTCTTAGTTAGTTAATAATCATTGATTTTTTAAATTTGATGACAAACACCTTATAAGTCCTTCATTACGATTTCCATACTAGAGAAAAGATTGTAAAGTCTTGCTTTAAGACTTGAGGTTATAATGTGTTGTAAAGGCTTCACCATTTACTCAAGTTGAATGGATGAGTGATTGGATATTGTAAGTTCAAGCAAGGTGCTTGAGGTGGATCTAATCCCAAGGTTGATAGTCAAATCATCTAAAAATCATTATATAATTTGCTTTCTTATAATTTATTTTCATAGTTACTTATATGCTTCAGAAGTTTATTAATCAAAATAAGATAAGTTTATAATTAATTAAATTATCTGATTAATCCCAATTCAACATACTCTTGGGCATGCCTATGGAGCAACAAAGGTTTTTTTTTTTATTAAAAAGCATTAATCATCTTCATGTTGGTTTGAAGGAAAGGAAAGACCAATAAGAAAGGTTTGTAGCACAAAATAATATGGAATATCAAGCTTAGATTCATCAAACCTTCTCAAATTATTAAAAGGGTTGAAAGCATAGCATATAGTGTAACCTTACAAAAAAATGTTCATGAGGAATATAGAGGAATTAGAGTGAGAAAAAAAAACTACTTAGGAATCTATAGAGGACAATCACAATTTGTTTACTTAAGGAATTTTAATAAAGAAATTCTTTGCAAGAGGATAGAGTTGTATTGCCTTATGTTTTATGCATGACATTTTTTTTATAAATATATAAAAAACTCATATTTTTAGAATATTGTAATTAATAAAATATTTTTTGGTTTGTAACCATTATTTCTTAATGAAATTATAATTCTTCATTTTTTGATGGTTTAAAACAAAGGTAAAAGGACCTTTTAAATTAAAATGAAGGCTTTGATTTTTTTTTGTTTGATTCATGATAAAGAGTATTTATTGCGACAACTTCAATATGAAGATCATGTTGATATCAAACACAAACTAGTTGTTAAGTCAAAATGATCAAATATAAAAATAATAGCATATATATTTATTATAATATATTTAATGCTCTAATAATAATGATAATATATTAAAAATAAATTAAAATATACTTCCTTGGGAAACTGTGAGGCTTCAAAAGAAAGAAAAACTTAACCATTAAAATTATATCATGCAAATAGTAGAAAAAACTTATCATTTTTCATTGATGTTGGTTTAGGATCAGAGAAGAATGAAGTGAAGTGAAGTGATTGCTAAGTTAAGTCCAGAGTGTTACGATTGCCTTTGAAATTACTACTCAAGTGTGGTTACTCTCTTTCTCTTTCATATCATATATTATGTTTTTCTAATTTAATTCATTTTTTTTTATTAAATTCATATTTTGTTTCTTGAATTTTAGAATTCAAATAAATATAATATGTCTTAGATTTTGTTTATTTTGTTATTTACAAATATATTAACAAAATATGTATAACTACAATTATAATTACTATATGGTTTATATATGTAATTATCAATTGTAAATAACTAAAAATCATAACTATAATTACATTTCATAGTTTCATAGGTTATTTTAACAATTATATTTATTTTTTATATACAAATATAATAGTGAATAAATCATGTGATTAACAAATTATCCTATATAAAACACTTGTAATAAAATTTTTATAATTTCAATTTTTTCTTGTATATAGTTTGTGAGTAGTTATCTTCTTATTGTGATTTCAAAGGTGAATGTATGACTCATTATCAATGTCCGCATGCCTTTCACCGGGAAAAACAGGGAGTCTAGCGATGGTCTGTCGGTCGAGGACCATAAGCGGCTTGGTGATTTGGTTGCTGCCTTTCACCGGGGGTGTGCTCACGAGGAACAGTGGTGGTGGCAGCGCGCTAAGGTGCATTGGGCGCAGCTTGGGGATTGCAATTCGAGGTTCTTTCACATTGCGGCATCGGCTCGTAAGAGGGAGAATCGCATTACATTCTTGCGGGACGTTGACGGCAACATTGTGGACTCTCCCGACAACATTAGGCGGCTTGTCTTCAAGTTTTTCGAACGGAAATGGGGCGATAGCAATTTGGCGCCATTGCCTCCAATTTCCCCGCTTTCGGGTTTCTTCAGTGAGGAGGCTGGTTCTGGCCTTTGCCGGAGGGTGACTGTCAAGCCCCCACCGACATCTAATACCATTATGTCACAAAGTTATCATCAGAGTCGCCAAATACAGCATTTAAGTGAGGACAAATAAACAAACCAAAGGTGGGGACCCGACGGTAAGACAAACACTAACTCAAAATCCAAAGTATATATATAAAGACATGTTTTTAAACATTTAATCACACTAAAATTTTCCCTCTCACACATCTCTTGGAAAGGGCTCTCCTGTAACAGCATCATTCCCAGTTCTCTGTGTAGTGGTTTCATGACCTGTGATGTAAGCACTAAATGAGATTTTATAAATCTCAGTAGATAAATCCACATATTTAACCAAGAAAATAAAAGGCATAACAAATACCATTAACAGTAAAGATGAATGTCATACATACATATAAGATAATGCCAAATGAAAGCCATAAAGAAATGCAAGTTCCTTATATTGTGCTTATTACCGGGCCCAATTCCCTTTGACGCATTATCCTCTGGATCCAATCATCAATGACTGTCCTCTAGCCGGCATCCAACCAAGCACATAACACTAGGCAGATATCTGATCCGAAGATCGATACCCTGCGATCCAACACGCTGAGCCTAGTGCCACCAGGCAGGTATGGTACCATACCCTGCGATCCAACACGCTGAGCCTGGTGTAATCATCATGGAGTCATAGCACATAACACTAGGCAGATATCTGATCCGAAGATCGATACCCTGCGATCCCACACGCTGAGCCTAGTGGTGAGGATAATGTTCTTTGGGAATCTATTTTTATATATTTGTCATTTCCCAAACATCAACCCATGCCATATCAAAAGTCATTTCATGCTATATTGTTTCATCCCTTTCTTTAGCATATTGTACCATATTATTTCTTCCCTTTTTAGTTGTCATGCAAATGAAAGAAACATCAACATATAGAACAGCCAAACACTATGTAACTGAAAGAAAATCATGTAAAGCAAATACATAGTAATGCGCTACATCACAGGGTTAGAAATCTATCTACCTGGATTTGTTGTACCAAATTTTTCTTGTCAACTTCTAATTGGTTTTCTTGATGTCCTACAAGGCCATAGTGCAAACATAATCAAGTTAAAATATGTTTATTTGCCAAAAGTTGCTTTTTCTAAAAATTATTCCCAAATAGTTAAAAATTCTGCTTTCTAAAAGCTTTCCCAAACACACCCCAAACTAATCCCAAAAGATGGGCTTACGCAGCACTGAACCGCCCGCTGGACCGCGCGCACGTTCGGCGCTGGACCGCCCGCGCAGAAAAAGCTTTCTAAAAGCTTTTCCAAACGGATTTTCAAAAAGTAAATCTGGCTTACGCAGGCGCTGGACCGCCCGCGACACTGGACCGGGCGCTCGGCGCGCTGGACCGCGCGCGCTGGGCGCTGGACCGCGCGCTCTGGGCGCTGGACCGGGCGCTCGGCGTGCTGGACCGCACGCGCTGGGCGCTGGACCGCGCGCTCGACGTGCTGGACCGCGCGCCTCCGCATCCGATTCAACGGCGTAACCCGGTCCAAAGCCTGGACCGGTTCACGCAGTCCCCCCTCTCTCTCTCGCGTCCGGCGAAGCCGAAATCTTTCGCCGGCGCTGGATCGGCTGTTTCATGTGCTGAATCGACCGAATCCGGCTCGGCTTCCTCCTCTCGGTCTCCCCCGCTCACCGGAAAATTAAATAACCCTAACGACGAATAAAAAAAAATATTTTTTTTTTTTACCTTACGGAAGCCTTCGCCGGCCTTCACTGTCGCTTGCCGGAAATCCTCGCCGGCCGTTACTGTCGCGTCCAATGCTCCCGGAATCCTCGTTGGATGTTAATGTAGCGTGCAGAAACTTCTTTAAGATATTTCTTCGAAATCTCGCCGTCGCACTCCGGTAACTCTTCGCCGCCGTTTTTCGCAGAAGCGCTTTTCCAAACGCACCTCGGTCGGCCTTTTATAAACGCGGTCGAAAACTGATAAGCCTTGGTTCGTGAACCACGTTTTTGCAGAAAACCCCTTCTAAATTTTATATTTGCAAATATATCCTCCGCCAATCGGATTTGAACTAAGCCGACATTTAAAAATTACAGATCTATCCTCTACGTTACAAATTTATCCCAAATCTTCAAAAATTCATAATTTATTCATTAGAGCTCCGAAAATTACAAATTAAACATCGTTGGATTCGTCTCACAGAGCTCTTTCTATAAAAAATATAAGATAAAACTAGGGCTGTTACAATCTTCCCTTCTTACAAAAATTTCGTCCCGAAATTTAGAACAGTTCTGGATACTGACCGATCATATCTGTCTCTACTTCCCATGTAGCTTCTCTTTCTGTTTGACCATTCCATAGGACTTTAACCATAGGAATGATTTTATTTCTGAGCTTTTTCTCCTGCCTATCAAGTATTCTCACAGGCAGTTCAGGATATGTCAAATCCATTTGAATTTCTATATCTGGGTCCATATAACTAACAACATGGGAGGGATCTGAAACATATCTTCGCAAAGATGAGACATGGAACACATTATGCACACCTGACAATTGAGGAGGCAAAGCAATTTGGTATGCCACTTGTCCAACCCTTCTTAGGATTTGGAAAGGACCAATGAATTTAGGCTTCAATTTTCCTGCTCTTCCAAATCTTATGACACCTTTTGTTGGACTCACCTTGATAAAAACATGTTCCCCCTCGTGGAACTCAACCATTCGATGTTTTGCGTCATAATACTTCTTTTGTCTGTCCTGAGCTGTTTTTATTCTGTCTTGAATAATTCTGATCTTTTCTGTTGCTTCTTCAACAAATCTAGGACCGAGCAAATTTCTTTCCTTCCCTTCATTCCAGCACAAAGGTGATTGACATTTTCTCCCATACAGCGCTTCATAGGGTGCCATCTCAATGCTGGACTGATGGCTATTATTATAAGCAAATTCCACCAAAGGTAAGTGGCTTTCCCAATCTCCACCAAAATCCAAGATGCAAAGTCGTAGCAAATCTTCCAAGGTTTTGATAGTTCTCTCTGTCTGACCATCTGTTTGAGGATGAAAGGCTGTGCTGAAACGCAATCTCGTACCAAAAGCTTGATGCACATTCTTCCAGAAGTGAGAAGTAAATTTAGGGTCTCTGTCAGATATAATGACTTTTGGAATCCCATGCAATCTGATAATCTGACTCACATATACCTGAGCTAACTTCTCTGCAGAATAAGTAGTTTTAACAGCTAAAAAGTGAGCAGATTTTGTTAGCCTATCAACAATTATCCAGATTGAGTCATGACCTGCAGGTGACCTAGGCAAACCGATCACAAAATCCATTGCCACTTCCTCCCATTTCCATTCTGGAATAGGTAATGACTGCAACAACCCCCCAGGTTTTGTTGCTCTCCTTTCACCTGCTGACAAATTAAGCATTTTTGAACCCAGTTAGAAACATCCTTCTTCAATCCTGGCCACCAGTATTGTTGTCTCAATTCTTGATACATTTTATTCTCGCCTGGATGTATTGAATATCGAGAGTTATGAGCTTCCTTTAATAACAAATCCCTAAGTTGTTGATGTGCTGGTATGCATAACCTGCCTTGAAATCTAAGTAAACCAGCCTGGTCTAATTGAAAAGTAGATTCCTGTCCTTCCTGAACCCTCTGTATTATCTTTTGCAATTCAAGATCTTCTCCCTGATCATCTTTAATAGAGGCCAACCAATCTGGTCTTACTGATAAGTGTGCCAGCAAAGCCGTATTTATTCGAATATCTACTTCTAGTTGTAATTTATCCATCTCAAAAATTAATTGTTTTTCTTCTGTGATAGTCAAAATGCTACTAATACTAGCTTTCCTGCTAAGAGCATCAGCGACCACATTCGCTTTCCCAGGATGGTAAGTGATTTCCACATCATAATCTTTAATAAACTCCAGCCACCTTCGTTGCCTGAGATTTAGTTCCTTCTGAGTAAAAATATACTTTAAACTCTGATGATCAGTGAAAACCACACACTTAACTCCATACAAATAATGCCTCCAGATTTTTAAGGCAAAAACTATAGCTGCTAACTCCAAATCGTGCACAGGATAATTCTTTTCATGTATCTTAAGCTGTCTAGATGCATAAGCAATTACTTTCTTATTTTGCATCAATACACAGCCAAGACCTTGCAAAGATGCATCACTGTATATATGATAACCTTCTATGCCTTCTGGTAATGTTAGAATTGGGGCTGAAACCAATTTATTCTTCAATATTTGGAAGCTATCTTCACAAGCTGCATCCCATTCAAACTTTATTGCTTTTCGCGTCAAATTTGTTAAGGGTGAGGCTATTTGGGAAAAGCCTTTCACAAACTTCCTGTAATACCCAGCCAAACCCAAGAAACTTCTAACTTCTGTTACTGTTGTAGGCCTTGGCCAATCTACAATGGCAGAAATCTTCTGAGGATCAACTGAGATTCCTTCTGCACTCACTATATGCCCCAAAAACAAGACCTTGGACAGCCAAAATTCGCATTTAGAGAATTTAGCAAATAGCTGATTTTCTTTCAAAGTCTGTAATGTTAAATGTAGATGTGCAGCGTGTTCTTCTAGGGATTTAGAATATATCAATATATCATCAATGAAGATAATGATAAACTGATCTAAATATTTCTTGAACACGCGATTCATCAAATCCATAAAAGCTGCTGGTGCATTTGTCAGTCCAAAAGGTAGCACTAAAAATTCATAGTGCCCATACCTGGTCCTGAAAGCTGTTTTGGAAACATCTTCTGTCTTAATTTTCAGTTGATGATATCCAGATCTCAGGTCAATTTTTGAAAATATTGCTGCTCCTTGCAACTGATCAAATAGATCATCAATCCGCGGCAAAGGATATTTATTTTTTATAGTAATTTTGTTGATTTCCCGGTAGTCAATACACATGCGAAGACTACCATCTTTCTTCTTCACAAACAAAATAGGTGCACCCCATGGGGATACACTGGGTCTGATAAATCCCTTGTCTAATAATTCCTGAATTTGCACCTTTAATTCTTGAAGCTCGGTTGGTGCCATACGATAAGGAGCTTTGGAAATTGGCTCAGCGCCTGGAATCAACTGAATTTCAAATTCTATTTCTCTATCAGGAGGTAATCCAGGCAACTCTTCTGGAAAAATGTCTAGATATTCCTGAACAACTGGTACCTCTGTGGGTTTACAAAATTTCATGTCCAAATCCATAATAGATACCAAGCATCCTTCGCATCCTTTGCCAAGTAGCTTTTGTGCCTTGAGCATAGATATTAAAGGATTTTTCCTTCCTTGGCCGAAGTAAATTAATTTATCTTCTCCAAGGATTGGGATTTCAATTCTCTTTTCATAACAATCTATTTTTACTTTATGCTCGAACAGCCAATCCATGCCAAGGATTATGTCAAATTCTGTCAGAGGTAAGATGTGTAGCAATACTGAGAATTGTTTTCCTCTGATGTCTATCTCATCTTCAATAAAATTTTCTACACTGATACTATTTCCATCCGGCATTTTCACTATTAATAGATCTTTCATGGAGTGTAATATGACATTTATTCGTCTTGATGTAGTGATGGATATAAAGGAATGTGATGCTCCACAATCAAAAAGTACAGAAACAGGTAAATTATGAAATACTAACATACCTATATAATGATATTAATAGAGTGCATTAATGAATATAATAGAATAAGAGGCTCCAAAATCAAAGAGTATAAAAAAAAAAAAAAAAAATTTGTATAACACGAGCATACCTATAATAACATCAGTAGAGTGTGGAGCATCTTGCTGAGTGATCGAATAAATACGTGCCTGACCTCCCCTTCCTGTTGCTCCACCTCTAACCACAGCACCTGAAGTTGTCGTAGATCCGCGGCCTCTACCTCGACTTGCATCCTCTCTACCTCCACTGGTTGAAGCACTGACATTTTTCAATTCAAATAACTTTGGGCAATCTCGAGCAAAATGCCCTAGTTCTTCGCATATGTAACATCTGACTGGTCGGATAAACTCTGATCTGCATTCTCCCATATGCCATTTTCCACATTTCACGCATCTACTCGTCCCATCTGAACGCCAACTAGTTCTGCTAGTACTCGGTCCATATGGTCTGAACCTACTAAATCTTGAATGAGTGGACGTTTCTTCTCTTGAAAAACTCGAACTACCTCTTTTTCCTGTGAATCTGAATTTAGACTTTAGAGGATCAATTCTTTTCTTCTCTTCCTCTTTGCTAGTTGCCAACAAACTGAGTTCGAGCTCAACCGTGCGGGCATGCTCCAGTAACTCCACATAGTTTGTTGTTCGAACGGCTACTAAAGCTGCCCGAATTTCATCCCGTAAACCTCGTCGAAACATGTAGCATCGTTGTTCTTCAGGTGTTACTAACTGGGGTACATATTTAGCTAAGTGGGAGAATTTGATTTCATATGCAGTAACTGATAGTTTTTCTTGCCTGAGATTATTCAATTCTTCCCTCATTTTGGCTTTGATTGACAGAGGCATATACCATTGCTCAAATTCTTTTGTAAAATCTTCCCAGGAAATATCTTTCATTGGTCGGCTAGAAAATCGAAGTCGATGTCGAGAACTCCACCACAATCTAGCAGCATCTTTGAGTACCAAAATTGCCAAAGCCACTTTTCTATTATCTGGACAAGATATTCCTTCAAAGATAATATTTATTTGTTCTAGCCAGTTTTCAGCAACCATAGGATCCTCATCCCCAGCAAAAGAAGGAGGGTGCATCCGCTGAAATTGGTCAACCACTAAATCAATAGATGCCTCTTCTCTGTGACTACTAGTGCTTCCAATGGATCGTAACAAAGAGACTAGAGTTTGCGCTAATTCCTGCTGGGTATCTCCTTGTTGCTCTCTTTCTTTTTCCTTTTCCATATTTCCAGATTCAGATCTTTCCATGATGTAAAGGATATTGCAATCCTACAAAACCATATAAGTTATTTAACAACTAATATCTCTATGAGAAATAACACTAAAGATGCAAATGCATATGCTGTGTTGGTGTCCTCACACTCATTTCCCACCTATTTCTAAACCTGGCTCTGATACCACCCTGTCAAGCCCCCACCGACATCTAATACCATTATGTCACAAAGTTATCATCAGAGTCGCCAAATACAGCATTTAAGTGAGGACAAATAAACAAACCAAAGGTGGGGACCCGACGGTAAGACAAACACTAACTCAAAATCCAAAGTATATATATAAAGACATGTTTTTAAACATTTAATCACACTAAAATTTTCCCTCTCACACATCTCTTGGAAAGGGCTCTCCTGTAACAGCATTATTCCCAGTTCTCTGTGTAGTGGTTTCATGACCTGTGATGTAAGCACTAAATGAGATTTTATAAATCTCAGTAGATAAATCCACATATTTAACCAAGAAAATAAAAGGCATAACAAATACCATTAACAGTAAAGATGAATGTCATACATACATATAAGATAATGCCAAATGAAAGCCATAAAGAAATGCAAGTTCCTTATATTGTGCTTATTACCGGGCCCAATTCCCTTTGACGCATTATCCTCTGGATCCAATCATCAATGACTGTCCTCTAGCCGGCATCCAACCAAGCACATAACACTAGGCAGATATCTGATCCGAAGATCGATACCCTGCGATCCAACACGCTGAGCCTAGTGCCACCAGGCAGGTATGGTACCATACCCTGCAATCCAACACGCTGAGCCTGGTGTAATCATCATGGAGTCATAGCACATAACACTAGGCAGATATCTGATCCGAAGATCGATACCCTGCGATCCCACACGCTGAGCCTAGTGGTGAGGATAATGTTCTTTGGGAATCCATTTTTATATATTTGTCATTTCCCAAACATCAACCCATGCCATATCAAAAGTCATTTCATGCTATATTGTTTCATCCCTTTCTTTAGCATATTGTACCATATTATTTCTTCCCTTTTTAGTTGTCATGCAAATGAAAGAAACATCAACATATAGAACAGCCAAACACTATGTAACTGAAAGAAAATCATGTAAAGCAAATACATAGTAATGCGCTACATCACAGGGTTAGAAATCTATCTACCTGGATTTGTTGTACCAAATTTTTCTTGTCAACTTCTAATTGGTTTTCTTGATGTCCTACAAGGCCATAGTGCAAACATAATCAAGTTAAAATATGTTTATTTGCCAAAAGTTGCTTTTTCTAAAAATTATTCCCAAATAGTTAAAAATTCTGCTTTCTAAAAGCTTTCCCAAACACACCCCAAACTAATCCCAAAAGATGGGCTTACGCAGCACTGAACCGCCCGCTGGACCGCGCGCACGTTCGGCGCTGGACCGCCCGCGCAGAAAAAGCTTTCTAAAAGCTTTTCCAAACGGATTTTCAAAAAGTAAATCTGGCTTACGCAGGCGCTGGACCGCCCGCGACACTGGACCGGGCGCTCGGCGCGCTGGACCGCGCGCGCTGGGCGCTGGACCGCGCGCTCTGGGCGCTGGACCGGGCGCTCGGCGTGCTGGACCGCACGCGCTGGGCGCTGGACCGCGCGCTCGACGTGCTGGACCGCGCGCCTCCGCATCCGATTCAACGGCGTAACCCGGTCCAAAGCCTGGACCGGTTCACGCAGTCCCCCCTCTCTCTCTCGCGTCCGGCGAAGCCGAAATCTTTCGCCGGCGCTGGATCGGCTGTTTCATGTGCTGAATCGACCGAATCCGGCTCGGCTTCCTCCTCTCGGTCTCCCCCGCTCACCGGAAAATTAAATAACCCTAACGACGAATAAAAAAAAATATTTTTTTTTTTTACCTTACGGAAGCCTTCGCCGGCCTTCACTGTCGCTTGCCGGAAATCCTCGCCGGCCGTTACTGTCGCGTCCAATGCTCCCGGAATCCTCGTTGGATGTTAATGTAGCGTGCAGAAACTTCTTTAAGATATTTCTCCGAAATCTCGCCGTCGCACTCCGGTAACTCTTCGCCGCCGTTTTTCGCAGAAGCGCTTTTCCAAACGCACCTCGGTCGGCCTTTTATAAACGCGGTCGAAAACTGATAAGCCTTGGTTCGTGAACCACGTTTTTGCAGAAAACCCCTTCTAAATTTTATATTTGCAAATATATCCTCCGCCAATCGGATTTGAACTAAGCCGACATTTAAAAATTACAGATCTATCCTCTACGTTACAAATTTATCCCAAATCTTCAAAAATTCATAATTTATTCATTAGAGCTCCGAAAATTACAAATTAAACATCGTTGGATTCGTCTCACAGAGCTCTTTCTATAAAAAATATAAGATAAAACTAGGGCTGTTACAGTGACGGAAGATGAGATTTTGGTGGCTATGCGGGGCATCAAAAGGAATCGCGCCCCGGGTATCGACGGTATTACTATGGATTTCGTCAATGGATATTGGAGAATTACGCAGCAGGACATCATCAAGGCTGTTTTGGCATTCTTTGAGGAGTGTAGAATGCCGGAGAGTTGGAAGGACACCCTTGTGGTCCTTATCCCGAAGAAGCAAGATGCTTGCCGGCCGGAGCACTTCAGGCCCATCAGTTTGTGTAACACAATCTACAAATTGGTGGCTCGAATTCTTGTTGGCAGGCTGAAATCGCTGCTGCCTAGTCTTGTGTCTCAGGAACAGGCGGCCTTTGTCCCGGGGAGGAGTATATCGGATAACATAAATATTGCCCAGGAGATGGTAGCGAGAATGCGATCCTGCACCGCTGCTTCCGGCCTTATGGCAGTGAAAGTCGACATGGAGCAGGCCTATGACAGGGTTCGATGGGATTTTTTGCTCGAAACTATGAAGGCTATGCGATTTCCTGCTACTTGGTGTAACTGGATTACTGCATGTATTTCTGGTCCTAGGTACGCTATACTCATTAATGGAGCGCGTCTTCCTTGGGTGTCGGCGTGTCGTGGTCTCCGGCAAGGCTGCCCATTATCCTCCTTCCTCTTTGTCATGTCCATGGAATACCTGTCGTGCATGATGCGGGAATATGAATCCCGACAGCTGCTCGGGTTTAGGCCGGGGATGCATACACCGCGGGTTTCCCACCTCTTGTTCGCGGATGATGTATTGATTTTTGCTCCAGCATCCAGGGAGGCTGCGTGCGCTGTCCGCCGCATTCTGCGGGCGTTTGAGGTTAGCACTGGATTGAAGGCTAACTTGTCCAAATCAAATGTCTATTTTAGCAACAGATTTAGTGTTATACCCGGAAAAAATATTATAGGTTTAATCTTCAATAATTCAATTGTGGCTTGGATGATTTCAGATCGACAGTAGGATGAGCCAGGAGCTCAATTGAAGGCTGTTGGAATTTCTGAAATTTTCTGGGGATTTTTCGGAGCACTGAGGAAATTTTTAAGTAATTTTCCCTGTTTAATTGGATTTTTGGAAATTCGAAAATCTCTTTAAATCGGTCCATTAGATTTTTAAACCGGAATTTGGTTTTTACCGCGCGTGAACCGGACCGGAGCGGTTCAGCGAAGGCGGGGGCGGTTCGCCGAGTGCGTTTGCACGTGCGGTTGGATAAGCCGCGGATAAGCGGATCGGACGGACGAGAACAGCGGTGGAGATTAACCGGCTGATCGGGGTTAAGCAGCGTTATTAGAAGGTCAACCGGCGCTTAATGGGTTCTTAACGGGTTATAACCGGTTTAAGCGGGGTATTTAACCGAAACTGTTCGGCTGTTAGGGTTTCGAGCGTTGGCCGGAGACGAAGTGTTCGCGGCGAACGGCGATACTTTCCTGCAGCCTTTCAAGGGGCTTTTTGTACCTGGAGGTTCGCGGGACCGAGGAGAATCGATTGGTACCGGTTTCGTTCGGCGAGGAGCAGCGGTTGGTCGCGTGCGAGCTTCACCGTCGCCGGAGAAGAAAGGTAGGAAATTCCGTTTAAATTAGTTAATTAGTAGAAATTAAAAGCATGGAATATTTTGCTTAATGAAATCAAGCATGTGGATGAAAAATTGGACTTAGTTGAATGCTAATTTGCGTCTTTTACAATTTTTGGATTTCTGGAAAATTTCTATTTCGCCGGAAAATTTAGTTAGGTAGGAAATTCAGATTTAAATTAGTTATTTAGCAAATTAAAAATATGGATTATTTTGCAAATAGCTACCGGAGCATGCGGATTGTGGTTTTTGAAATTGATTAATGCAAATTATTGATTTTAGCATTTTAGGGTTTTCGGAAAATGGTACCCGCCGAATTCGGAAATTTTACCGAGCATGTGTTGATTCGATTATGTGCTTTAATCATGTTAAGATAGTATCAAATGCTGAAATTTGTTTAATTTCATAGATTGTTAAAATGGGGATCGGATGAAACTTCGGCGGAAATTTTGATTGAACCTTAGAAATTAGTGGCATTATTGAAACATTAGGATAGTACGAACATCGGATTTTGTTTCTCCTTGATCTCGGTCGCTGGAAATCGACGGGGAAAACGGAATTTTCCCGGAGGAATCGTCGGCTAGGGTTTCGCGGGCGCCGGGCGGAGGAAGGAGATGGATTAGATTAATTAAGGTCTAATTAATTAAGTAATTGTAATTATTCAATATTTATTAATAATTAAATGCTAAACGTCGGCTGGAAATTTGGATTAAATATTCGACTGGTGGGTTCTCGATTCAGCGCGAAGACCCGAACCGGTGGCGAGATCCGGTTCAGGAGATTCGGCGCGGACGAACGGCGCGGCACGGAGGAAAATTTAATTTCGGAAATTAATCCGAATTTTTGGAAAAAGGATATATGTGGAATTTAAATTTTATTCGGAAATTTATTCCGAATTTCGGAAAATGGATAAAGGGCGGAAATTGATTTTGGAATTTAAAAAGTTCCTGAAGTGAGAAAAAGGTGATTTTAGGAAATCACATAGCCAAGTTGAAATTGACTGTTGGAAATTATCCATAAATTCAGTACAGCTGGATTAGTTGGAAGGAAGTGTGATACTTGGATAAGTGCTACCAGAATAGTCAGAATTTTGGTACAGTTTGTGTTGTTTGAATGGAAATGGCATGGTTTGAGTCAGTTTACTCAGTGTTGGCATATTTCACGGATTGGCATATTGGACCGGACTACTATAGACCCTATATGATGTTTTAGGGTAGTTGTGGTAGGTAACTGTGCGGTTCAGACTTAGCTTCCACAGTGTACATGTGACTGGTAGGCGCCATGCGTGTTTCGAGATGGGCGTATCCATCTGGCATGCTACCTGGAACCCAGGCTAGGTTGTGATGCGTGTTTCGAGATGGGCTATCCCACTGGCATGCTTTGCCTAGGCGCCATGCGTGTTTCGAGATGGGCAATCCCACTGGCATGCTATATAGACGCTGAGGTGTCGGGTGCTAGGCGTTATGATGCGTGTTTCGAGATGGGCAATCCCACTGGCATGCTTTGCCTAAGCACTATGCATGTTTCGAGATGGGCGATCCCACTGGCATGCTACCTGGAAGCCCAGAGGAGAGCTACTCTGGTGTGACTGGGGTGATTGTGGATGGTCAGAGTCTGGGACTGAGAGTGCCTTTCCACCCTACATTGTTATGCTGTATTCCTATACTCTTGCTATTATCCTTCTCTTACATGTGAGTTTTTACTAGCTGTCTTTTCTACTGGGCGTAGCTCACTCTTTTATTATCTATATTTTTCCAGCGGCTCGACAGCCTTGACGCCACCCAGATTAAGTGGGATCGTGGTCAGCAGGCTAATGGAGGATATCTGATCTTTGATTTTCTGAGACATTTTGGTTAGTGTGATTGATACTATTGGATGTATTCAGGGAGACTGTTATCCTTATGTCATGTAATATGTGAGGGTGATTCTGACTTATGTATCTAGTTGGATGATATTGTATTTGTTGGACTTGGATCTTATTCTTGTGATGTAGTTTCCATTCACTGTTTTACTTCATTGCCTTGGTAGTATAGTGTGTGGAGTGCCATATTTTATCTGAGGATGTTATGTATTTTATTTTTGATGGTGAGGTCATTACATGACTATGGAACTTAACCGTGGGGGTTCAGACTTCTATTAGATCGGTTCTCCTACCAGTATGGGTTAGGAGTATTGGGTCTAGTAGGAGTAACATTGCGCGAGTTCATCAGTTAATTCAGGAGTCATGAATCCTGATTTGACGGTGTACCCGGGAGATGGGATCCACATTGTTAAGGAAAGTAGGTGTGTAATGATGTGTTATATCCTATGTTTTTCGTAGGCTACTCAGGTTGGTATGGGACGATCTGAGCTGTCTATATGTAAAAAAGAAAAAAAAAATATATGCCAAAAATCAGCCTAGGAAAAAAATGGGGTGTAACATTTAGCAAGAAGCAGTCTAGCTTAATTTCTCGGAAGCTCGGTATGGCAATCGGTCGAGCCTTGGTGTATTTGGGGGTCCCTATTACTGCGCGCCGATTGACTAAGGAGGACCTGAGTGCCATCGTCCAAAGAATTGATAATACAGTAATCAGCTGGCGCGGACGGGTACTGTCGCTTGCGGGCAAGGCTGTGTTGGCGTCCTCGGTTTTGTGTGTAATCCCCAACCATATTTTGCGCCACTGTTTGGTGCCGGCGGGAACCATTGCTGCAATTAAACGCAGAATCAGACAATTCCTATGGGGCGGCACGAGTAGTGCTCGGACGCTGCATTATGTGCCCTGGGATTGTGTGTCTTCGCCGAAGGTGGCCGGCGAGCTCGGGCTGCGGGACCTTCACATTTGGCACCAGGCCCTGCAGATGGGGAATTGTAAGCGCATCCTTGGGCGGGAAGGCGGATTATGGGTCGAGATGATGAGAAGGAAGTACGGGTTCATCGACCCGTTGATGAAGACACCCCGGAATGCCTCGGCCGTTTGCAAGATGATCCTGGGAGCCATGCCGACGGCGATTTCGTGCTTCGTGTGGCGCATCGGCGATGGGCGGAGGGTGAGATTTATGGAGGATAATTGGCTTGGGGTTCTTCCTATCAGCTGCTGGCCTACGTTTATTAATGTCCGCACAAGCTAGCCGGAAAGCGTTGCCGAATGCATCAGGGACGACGGTGCTTGGAATGTTGTGGCGATTTCCAGCTGGGCGGGTGAGGAGCTTATCGAAAGAATTAGGCATCTCCCGCGTGCTCGGGACTCCGTCCAGGACTGCCTGGTCCAGACGCATACAGAAAAGGAGAAGGCTCACAGTGGCCGAATCTACGCACAGATCAAACACGAATCGTCCTCTGCGGGGGGCGGCGGCCGGCGGCGTGATGAAGCTACGGGGAGAATTTGGAAATTAAAGGTGTTGCCGAGGGTTCGGGTCTTCCTTTGGCGGGCTGCCGGAGACTTTCTGCCTACGGCGACATGGAAGGCTCGCTGGGGAATAAGCCGCGATCCCCTGTGCCCGTTCAGTTGCATGGAGGAGGAAACCCTGCAGCATGCGCTGTGGGACTGCCCACGTGCCCGGGAAGTGTGGGGGACCAGCCATGCACGTCACGTGCTTAGGGTGCTGGGCTGGCCCACGGGTGCGGCGTCCGGGTTCAGTATTTTGGAGATGCTGTTCAGGCTCTTGAGTTCTCCTGCGGCGCGGCGCGACGGTGTGGTACAGCATGTGGCGACTATTGCTACTACCTTGTATTACATCTGGTCGAGGAGAAATGCGCTTATACACAACGGCTTAGTGCCTACTCTATGCTCGGTGTCTCGGACGGTTAGGTTCGAGGTTAGCACAACCCTCAGGAGGCTTCTTATCCATTCATCTCTGTCCAGCGGGAATCCTGGCAAGTCCTCGGATTTGCTTGTCACGAACGGTTGGCTTCCCCCCCCCCCCCACAGGATGGATTAAGGTCAATTGTGATGCCGCGGTTGGTGACTCCATAGCTGGTCTTGGTGTCGTTGTTAGAGATTGCTCTGGCAAACCTCTCATGGTGGCCGGTAGGAGGATGTTTTCAGTGGCTGCTGATATGATGGAGGTCCAGGCCATAATTATGGCCTTTGACCTTCTGAGGGAGTTTCTTTCCCAGTACCGTGCAGTTGAGTTCCAGTCTGATTCGATGGCTGCACTTCTGGAGGCTTGGGATTTGGTTACCAAACCAAGTGGGGAGGGGATGCTTGCTATTACTTTGCAGTATGTTAAGGCCATGGAGGCTTTCCGGTTTTCTCATATCCACAGGGAGGGGAATGAGCCTGCTGACTGGGCTGCCCGTAGAGCTTGCACTCATGAGTTCATTTGGGGTCCTGGGAAATCCCTTCCTCAGCCTCTCATCCAACTTATGCTGTCTGATTTTCTGTTTGATCCCCCTTGAGGATCTAACTGTAAAACCTGTGTGGCTTTGCCACTTTTGATATAATGATATATCCTTTTCAAAAATCAATGTCCGCATGCCACGGGAGCCATAAACTGTTGGTAATAAATTTTGTTGCGACATATGTATTGGTAAAACCTATGTGATCAAACGGCAAGTTTATTACTTAAACAAAAACGTGTCAAATCATTAATTTAATATATAAGGATGTCACATGAGTTTGAAACAAAAAGCAGAACAGCTGAAGGAACGGCACAATGCCAATCTTTCTTGCTGGTGTTCTCTTGGTTTCCCTCTGCTTTTTCTTTTGGCGAAGAAGAAAAGGGGGAATAAACTCAAAAAAAAGCATTCCCGTATCATCACCCCCAAAGCTCCCCTTCATAGGTAACCTCCACCAGCTAAGCTCAATACCCCATTTGGCCCTCTACAAGCTCGCCGAGAAGCATGGACCGCTCATGCTTCTCCATCTCGGCAGCTTTCCAACTGTGGTCGTCTCATCCTCGAAGCTTGCCGAGGAGTTCATGCGAAACCATGACAATTGCTTCGCAAGCCGGCCGAGGTTGAAGGCCCCAAAGCTTATGTTCTATGGCTGCAAAGACTTGGCCTTTACTCCTTACGGCGAATACTGGAGGCAGCTAAGGAAGCTGTGTGTCTCTCATCTCCTGAGCTCGAAAATGGTGCAGTCCTTTGCGCCTCTGCGCGCACACGAGGTGTCCCTCTTGCTGAAAAAATTCTCTGCTGCAGCTGCTGAAAATGGCTCTATTTCTGTTACGGAGGCGTTAAATTCCTTCACTAATACAGTACTCTGCAGAGCTGTTTTCGGCAACTCCATGAAGGATGAATGGAGTAAGCTTTTGCCAGAGCTAGTACGTTTTGGTTCTCGTCTTATGAGCGAGTTCTATATGGAGGATTACTTTCCTGCCTTGGGATGGTTGGATGTGTTGTTCGGGTTGGAGGGAAAGCTGAAGAGGTATTCCCAGAAATGGGATGCACTTCTTGAAACGATGCTCGACGAGCACACCATTGCAGCAGGGGAAGGAAGAGACAGGGCCGTTAACTTCATTGACACGTTGCTTGAGTTACAAAAGGATCCTGCCAGTTCAAAATTGGCTTTGACCAGGGAGCAAATCAAAGCCATCTTACTGGTAATCACTTCAATGGCCTTTTATTAGCTAAACATTGAGTCGAATTTCCCAATTAGTTGTTGCCTTTTCACCCTACACCATCTCACATGTGGAAGTTTTGTTTATTTTGTGCCTTTGGGTTTATGATTTTGTTCAACAAAAATATTTTAATATTTAAGATTTTTATCTTATAAATATAAGATAAAATCACTCAGCATTTCTTACACATATAGCCCAAATATTATTTCATATTTTAGTTATTAGCTTATTTGTTTATGTATGTCTCTACCTAAAAGTTTGTAAGGTTTTTTATTTCTACTAGCAATTTCATTTCTAATATTTCACTTGCCAATTATGTTGTCTTTTTTGATCCCCCATTTTGCACTTTGAATTAAAAAAGATTTTGAGTAAATGATAAAGTTTCTATATGCGATATTTTTCTTGTCAATCCCATTGTTGCATCATAGAATATTTTCTTTATTCCAAATTCTTTGAACATCACAGATTATGATATGTGCTGGAATGGATACATCATTTTTGCTTTTAGATTGGACTATGGCAGAGCTAATGTGCAAACCAAATATAATGAGGAAGGTGCAAGATGAAGTTAGGGGAATTGCCAAAGGGGAAGAAATGATTCAAGAAGAAAACCTAAGTAAAGCTCAATACTTGAAGGCTATTATCAAAGAAGTCCTTCGCTTGCATCCACCTGTTCCATTGTTTCCTCGAGAGTCCACGCTAGATAGTCAAATACATAACTATGACATCCCCAAAAATACCAGAGTTCTTATCAATGTTTGGGCCATTAACAGAGATTCAAAGAAGTGGGAGTTTCCTGAAGTGTTTAAGCCAGAGAGATTCATGAATTTTAATGTAGATTATAAAGGAAATAACTTTGAGTACATACCATTTGGGGCTGGTCGAAGGATATGCCCAGGGATGCAGTTCGCAACCACAACAATCGAGCTTGCATTGGCAAATTTGTTGTGTTTCTTCGATTGGAAATTTCCGGATGGATTTAAAAAAGAGGACATGTATATGACTGGGAGTATTGGAATCACATGCTCCAGAAAAAAATGTCTTGAATTAGTGCCCATTGTCGTCAAGCTCAATTAAACCTTCATATACTACCGATGATGTCTTGCACTTTGTGTTTTGTCGATTTGAAATAAATAAGTGACTAATGGTTTCATTTTTAAGTGCTTGCTATCCATTTTGTTGTTCAATGTTTTGCATGACATTTCATGATTTGTGTCTTTTTAATCTTAAGTTTGATTATACTTATAATCAAGTGATATCGCCTTTGAGTTCTCTTTTTTTTTCTCTTTTTATTTCTTATGGTTGTTATTCCGTGTGCCAATTGTTAACATTTTAATGAAAAAGGACTTGATAGTTCTTCATTCTTAATTAAACTTTTTTTTTTTGCATATTATGCATTGATTACTTCAACAAATTATTAAAAACTAGAGGCATTTTTCAAAAAAAAAATTGACAAATAACGACTCAAAGTTGAATTTTTTTGTTGATAATGTTGTTGCAATTATTGATGTGTTTTAGAGAGCTTTAATAATGCAGGATTTGATGAATGATAAAGCAAGCTTGCATGTTGCAAACTTGCACATGCTCGCTGCTGTGCTCAAATAGTAGCCTAGCACAAGCTAGAGAGGCTTTTTGTGTGTGGTTCAATTATTTTGCATATGTGAAAATTAAATTCAAAGCAAATGTGATTTTAAGGATGCTAGCCATACTAAAGTATGTCAAAAAATAGGAAAGTGCATGATATGTTATAAAAAAAAAAGAATTTGAGAAAACTTTGAGGGTCTTTAAAATAGATTTGAGAGATTAATGTTATTAAGAGTGTATTTTAGTTCAATTTGTGTGTTGATATTGTTGTCTTAGGATTCGAATGATGTCTATTACTGGGTGTATTTCTAGCTTTTAACTTCTTAGTCGATGTATAATAATCTATAATTATGTTATGCCCAATATATTACAAATTCTAAAATTAAGTTTACATAATTGTACTCAAGTATATTTAAATATAATAAAGTTAATTTTTAAAAATGTGATATGTATAGCTAAAATTATTATTAAATTGATGTAGTCTTGAGAAACATGTTATGATTTTAAACATAAAAAAATATTTGATCATAATATTGAACAAAGATCTTCAAGAGAAATTAAGAATCATGATTATTCTACCTTTCTAAGTTTGATTGGGGCCTCTCCCTAGGGATCTTTAGTGAAACTTGAAAATTAAGGATAAGAACTAGAGTCACTAAATTCTCTTTTAAGTTAACTATGTCAAATGAAATGGTAGTTGAGTTATGAATAAGAAAATCTTAATCTTTTAAGAAGCAGCTTGACATTGAGTTTATTATTTTAGATATTTAGATTATCAATTATGCTTTTTTAAATAAATGAGATATATGTAATTATTTTAATTATTATAAGACATAATAATAATTTTTCTTTCGAATACTTCACCACTTGAGCAATGATAGGCTCAAATTTCTTTTTGACTATGCTAAGCAGTGATAGTTGAAGTATAGTTTAACAAGGGGATGAATTGTTAAAAATAAAAAAAATTTAATTTCTTACAAAAATATTTAAAGATATAGTTTAAAAATATTTTTAAAAACTTAAGTAAATCTCTAAAAATGATTTTGTATAAAATTTAATTTTAATTTAAAATATATTAATTTTATTTTAATAATAAAATTTTATAAAAATTATAAAATAAATAATTAAAAATGTGCTCTAAAGATTTTTAGGTGGTTTGACTTCAAAACAAGCCTGCGTCTAAGCCCAACAAAAGAGGAAAAAAACACAATATAAGTGTTTTATGAAATACAGGTAGGCTAAACTTTTACAATAAACAGATAAACACAAACAGGCTACTACAATTTTACAACAAAATCAATGAGAATGACTACAATGGTTTTAAAATGTTAATAAAAGAAAAAAGTTCAACAACATAAAATTAAAATTAATATTAACAAAATCATATGCTTGATGAAATAATTAAGGAAGTACAAGTATTTTAATTAAATTAATTAAGAATAGATAAATTTATTACTTAGCTGATGAGTAAATAACGTAGCAATATATGGAAGCAATGATAGGAACGAGATGCTAATAACTTGAATATTTTTCTTAAAAATTTTCATTAAATCTCATAAAAATTCATCTCTAATTTTTGTACAAAAATTCTTCTATTTATAAACAATTTGTAATAATTAAAAACACTTATCAAACATATCACAGAGTCGTTACTGTTTTGAAACATTCGTATAATTTAATTAAAAAATAATTATTTAATTAAAAATTATAACTGCTCAAAATAATGGCTAAAATAGTCATTGCGTAGGAGTCATTCTATCGGAATGCTCCCATACTGTTTGCTCGAGAAAACTATGCTATCGGACTGATGAGATTCAAGTAGGTTTATTTAAAAATAAAATTTGATGAGGACAATTAGATCAGAATTGTCATAGCTTGTCTATCCATTAGCTCTTAATTATTTTTTAATTAAAAATATTTAACAAATAAACAAGATTGAACTGTTAAGAGGGCATAAAATACTTATTTTAAAAAAATATAACTTATAAAATAAAAAAAATTAAAGCTTCATTTATAAAGAAACCCGTTTCAACTCTTTCCAACTTTTTATTAAGAAACAAATATCAATAATCTTATCAAATGAATCTATACAAAACATTTAATCGCCCCTAATAATTTTTTACTCAATCTTTAATAATATTCATTGTATACTTATCCATGAAGGTTGGGTTTATTGTGAGCGATTCATTAGCTCAATTTGTGAGGAAGAGATTGCCTTAAGGTTTACTCTGTATTAGAGCTTTTACACCTCATAAAAGATTGTAAAGCCTTGCTCCAAGATTTGGTGTTAGAGTGTGTTGTAAAAGTTTCACCATTTATTCAAATTGAGTGAATGAGTGATTGGATATTGTAAGTTCAAGTGAGGTGCTTGAGATGGATCTAAACCCAAGGCTAATAGTCAAATTATCTAAAATTCATAATATAATTTACTTTCTTACACTTTATTTTGATACTTACTTGTATGGTTTAAAGTCTACCAATCAAAATAAGATAAACTTATAATTAATTAAATAATATGATTAATCTCAATTCAGCATCCTCTTGGGCATACGTATAGGCCAAAAAAGGCTTTTTTTTTTTATAAAAAAGTATTAATAATTTTCATGCTGGTTTGAAGAAAACGAAAGACTAATGAGAATGATCTTTAGCACAAAATAATAAGGAATATCAAGCTTAGATTCACTAGACTATCTTAGATTATTAAAAGGATATAAAACATAGCATATAGTGTAACCTTGTCATAGGGTTCATGACATTTTCTCATATATTATTATCATAAAAGTAAGTTTTTTATTTGACATGCATCATTTGATATGACTCTTAATTAGTAGAATTCTTACTTGTTTATCTAATAAAAATGTATTAGAGAAAATGTTCATGAAAATCAACAAATAGTTGTGAAGAAGATTGCAATACAAGAGGTATTATGAGGGAATTAGAGTAAGAGAAAAGTTACTTAAGAATTAATAAAGGACAAGCACAAATTTTATTTTAGTTGTTTTAGGAATTTTGATAAAAAACATTTTTTGTATGAGGATAAAATTGTATTATCTTATGTTTTATTGATGACATTTTCTTAAAAAATTAAAAAACACATATTTTTTGAAAATCTTATAATTAATAAAATAAGTTTTGTTTATAATAATTATTTATTAATGAAATTTTAATGTTTTATTTTTTGATAGTTTAAAACAATTACAATGTGACGTTTTACATTAGAATGAAGGTTTTGATTTTTTTTATTTTAGTTATGATAAATTGTATTTATTAAGACAATTTTAAAATTAAGATCATGTTAAAATCAAACACAACCTGAGTGCTAAGTCAAAGTTATCAAATATAAAAATTATTATATATATATATATATTATAATTTATTAGATATTACAATAATAATATTAATATATAAAAAATATAATAACATATGATTTCTTGAAAAATTTTGAGACTTCAAAGGAAAGAAAAAATATAATAACATATAATTGTATTATCCTATATTTTATTGATGATATTTTCTTAAAAATATAAAAAAATACATATATTTTTAGAATCTTATAATTAAGAAAATAATTTTTGTTTATAATAACTATTTTTTAATGAAATTTTAATGTTTCATTTTTTGATAGTTTAAAACAAAGACAGCATGATGTTTTATATCAAAATGAAGGTTTTGATTTTCTTTTTATTTTAGTAATTGTCAACTACATTTATTGAGACAATTTCAAAATTAAGATCGTGTTGAAATCAAACATAACCTAGATGCTAAGTCAAATTGATCAAATATAAAAATTATTATTATATATATAGTATAATTTATTAGATATTATAATAATAATATTAATATATAAAAAATATAATAACATATGATTACTATTGCCTCAAAAATTGATGCTCAAGTGTGGTCACCCTATTTCTTTCTTTCTGGACATCTATAGATGAAGCCCATGTGAGAAAAACAACAGTTTTATTACGGAAACAAAAACGCGTCAAATCAGTAATTTAATATATACGGATGTCGGCAGAGTGTCAAACAAAGCGCAATGCCACACAATGCCACACAATGCCAATCTTTCTTGCCGGTCTTCTCTTGATTTCCCTCTGCTTCTTCTTTTGGAGAAGAAGAAAAGGGGGAACAAACTCGAAGAAAAGCATTCCCATACCATCACCCCCGAAGCTCCCCTTCATAGGTAACCTCCACCAGCTAGGCTCAATACCCCATAGGGCCCTCTGCAAGCTCGCCGAGAAGCATGGACCTCTCATGCTTCTCCATCTCGGCAGCTTTCCAACTGTGGTCGTCTCATCCTCGAAGCTTGCCGAGGAGTTCATGCGAAACCATGACCATTGCTTCGCAAGCCGGCCGAGGTTGAAGGCTCCCAAGCTCTTGCTCTATGGCTGCAAAGACTTGGCCTTTGCTCCCTACGGCGACTACTGGAGGCAGCTCAGGAAGCTGTGTGTCTCTAATCTCCTGAGCTCGAAAATGGTGCAGTCCTTTGCGCCTCTGCGCG
The DNA here is from genome assembly GCA_023846275.1 of Vanilla planifolia. Classification (NCBI taxonomy): domain Eukaryota; kingdom Viridiplantae; phylum Streptophyta; class Magnoliopsida; order Asparagales; family Orchidaceae; genus Vanilla; species Vanilla planifolia. Next base: position 6,170,008 of record CM043878.1, on the reverse strand, counting down.
AACACGAGGTGTCCCTCCTGCTCAAAAAATTCTCTGCTGCAGCTACTGAAAATGGCGCTGTTTCTGTTACGGAGGCATTGAATTCCTTCACTAATGGAGTACTATGCAGAGCTGTTTTCGGCAACTCCCTGAAAGATGAATGGAGTAAGCTTTTTCCAGAGCTAGTACGTTTGGCTTCTCGTCTTTTGAGCGAGTTTTATATGGAAGATTACTTTCCTGCCTTGGGATGGTTGGATGTGTTGTTCGGGTTGGAGGGAAAGCTGAAGAGGTATTCCCAGAAATGGGATGGACTTCTTGAAACGATGCTCGACGAGCGCACCATTTCAACAGGGGAAGGAAGAGACGGGGCCGTTAATTTCGTTGACACCTTGCTTGAGTTACAAAAAGATCCTACCAGTTCAAAATTGGCTTTGACCAGGGAGCACATCAAAGCCATCTTACTGGTAATCACTTCAATGACCTGTTATTAGCTAAAAATTGAGTTGAGTTTCCCAATTAGTTCTTGCCTTTTCACCCAACACCATTTCACATGTGGAAGTTTTGTTTATTTTTAGCCGTACGTTTTATGATTAATTTTAATAAAAGTTTTTCAACATTTTATGATTATGATCTTACAAATATGTAAGATAAAATCAAATATTGATGGATCATCTATTTTGATCTAAGAAATGTAATTTTATCTCTCAAAAGTTAACTTGACATGTAAAATATTTCAATTTTACACACACAACCCAAAATTAGTTTCATATTTCTACAAGTTATTTTGATTTATGCAAGCTGTCTTTATCTGCATTAGTAATTTCATTTCTAAGATATCGCTTGACGATTAATTTGTCTTCTTTAATCTCTTGCATTGCATTTCGAATTAAAGAAGATTTCACGAAATGACAAATTTTCTAAACGCAACATTTGTCTTCATAATCCATTTGTAGTATGATTGAATATTTTCTCAAATCCAAATTCTTCGAACATTACAGATTATGATTGGTGCGGGAATAGATACATCATTTGTGATTTTGGACTGGACTATGGCAGAGCTAATGTGTAAACCAAATATCATGAGGAAGGTGCAAGAAGAAATTAGGGAATTTGTGAAAGGGGAAGAAATGGTTAAAGAAGAACACCTAAGCAAAACTCAATACTTGAAGGCTATCATCAAAGAAGTCCTTCGCTTGCATCCACCTGCTCCATTGTTGCTTCCACGAGAGTCCATGCTAGATTGCCAAATACATAACTATGAGATTCCCAAAAATACCAGAATTATTATCAATGCTTGGGCCATTAGCAGGGATTCAGAGATGTGGGAGTTTCCTGAAGACTTTAAGCCAGAGAGATTCATGAATTGTATTGTGGATTATAAAGGAAATAACTTTGAGTACATACCATTTGGGGCTGGTCGAAGGATATGCCCAGGGATGCAGTTCGCAACCACAACAATCGAGCTTGCACTAGCAAATTTGTTGTGTTTCTTTGATTGGAAATTTCCTGATGGAATTAGAAAAGAGGACATGGACATGACTGAGAGTATTGGAATCACATGCTCGAGAAAAAAATGTCTTGAATTAGTGCCCATTGTCGTCAAGCTCAATTAAACCTTCATGAACTACTGATGATGTTGTGCACTTGTGTTACGCTGAATTGAAATAAATAAGTGGCTAATGGTTCTATTTTTCATAATTTTTAAGTTCTTGTTATCCGTTTTGTTGTTCAATGTTTTGCGCGACATTTCATATTTGTGTGTCGTTTTAATCTTATGTTTGGATATACTTATAATCAAGTGATATTGCCTATGAGTTAGCTTTTTTTGTTTCTTATGATAGTTATTCGGTGTGCCAATTGTTAATTTTTTAATGAAAAAAGGCTTGATGTTTCTTCGTTCTTGAATAAAGTTTTTTTTTTTTTGCATAGTATGCATTGATTACCTCAACAAATTATTAAAAAATCGAGTTATTTTTCAAAAAAAAATTTGTAGATATCAACTCAAAGTTGAATTTTTTTTATAATATTGTTGCAATTATTGATGTGTTTTAGAGAAAGCTTTAATTAAGCAGGCTTGCATGACACAAACTTGCACATGCTCGCCTTTGTGCTCAAATAGTAGCCAAGCACATGCCAAGGATGATGTTAAAGTATGTGGAAAGGTTGGAAAGTGCATGATATGTTATAAAAATGAGAATTTAAGTAAACTTTGAGGGTCTTTAAAATAGAATTGAGAGATTATATTATTAAGAGTATATTTTAGTACAATTGGTTTCCTAATATTGTTGTCTTAGGATTGAGGTGATGTCTATTAATGAGTGTATTTCTAATTATTAACCTCTAATTCAATGTGTAATAGTTTGTAGTTATGTTATGCCTAATATATTATAAATTCTAAAATTAAATTTACATAATTGTACTCAGTCATATTTGAAGTTAATAAAGTTAATTTTTAAAAAAGTGATTTGTATTGCTAAAATTATTATTAAATCGATGTGATCTTCAGAACATGTTATGATTTTAAACATAAAAAAATATTTGATCATAATATTGAATAGAGATCTACAAGACAAATTCAAAACCATAGTTATTCTATCTTTCTAGGTTTGATGGAGGCCTCTCCCAAAGGTCTTTTAGTGAAACTTAAAAATTAAGAAGAGGAATTAGAGTTACTAAATTCTCTTTTGATTTAATTATCAAATAAAATGACAGTAAAGTTAAAAATAAGAAAATCTTAATCTCTTAAGAAGTAGTTTGATATTGAGTTTATAATTTTAAATATCTAGATTATAAATTATGAATTTTTACATAAATAATATATATATAATTATTTTAATTATTATAAGGCATAATGATATTTTTTCTTTCGAAGTCTTCACCACTTGAGTAAGGATGGGCTCAAATTTCTTTTTGACTATGTTAAGCAGTGGTAGTTGAAGTATAGTTTAACAATAGGAAAATGAATTATTAAGAGTAAAAAATTTAATTTATTATAAAAAGATTTAAAAATATAGTTTAAAAGTATTTTTAAATGCTTGAGTGAATCTCTAAAAATAATTTAGCATAAATTTTAATTTTAATTTAAAATATATTAATTTTATTTTAATAATAAATTTTTATTAAAATTATAAAATAAAAATTCAAAAAATTAAAAAAAATGTTTTAAAGATTTTTAGGTGGTTCGACTTCAAAATAAACCTAATTCCACTCTCGACAAAAGTCAAGAAAAAACAAATACAATATAAGTATTTCATTAAAAGACTTGTAGACTAAATGCTCACAATAAATAAACAAGCAAGACATACTATTATGGTATTACAACAAAATCTACGAAAATGGCTAAAATAGTTTTACAATGAAATGATAATTAGAGAAAAATATTTGTCAACATAAAATTAAAATTAATATTAATAAAATCATATGTTTGATGAAATAATTAAAAAGACACAAGTATTTTAATTAAATAAACTAAGAATAAAGAAATTGATTACTTAGCTGACGAGTAAATGATGTAGCGGTATATGGAAGCAACGATGGGAACGAGATACTAACAACTGAATATTTCTTACTTGAAAATTTTTTTTAGATGACATAAAAATTCATCTCTAATTTTTGTAAAAAAATTCTTCTGTTTATAGACAATTTGTGACAGTTAATTGTACTTACTAAACATATCAAAGAGTCGTTATTATTCTGCATCATTCATATAATTTAATAAAAAATTATTATTTAATTAAAAATTATAATAGCTCAAAATAATGGCTAAAATAGTTGTTGCATAGGAGTCATTCTATCAGAACACTTCGATACTATTTGCTCGTGAAAACTATGTAACGGAACAAATGAAATTCAAGTAGCTTTATTTAAAAATAAATTTCCCAATTAGTTCTTGCCTTTTCACCCAACACCATTTCACATGTGGAAGTTTTGTTTATTTTTAGCCGTCGGTTTTATGATTGATTAATAATAAAAGTATTTCAACATTTTATGATTTTGATCTTACAAATATATAAGATAAAATCAAATATTGATGGATTATCTATTTTGATCTAAGAAATATAATTTTATCTCTCAAAAGTTAACTTATGTAAAATATTTCAATTTTACACACACAGCCCAAAAATAGTTTCATATTTCTACAAGTTATTTTTATTTATGCAAGCTGTCTTTATTTGCATTAGTAATTCATTTCTAAGATATCGCTTGGTGATTAATTTGTCTTCTTTAATCTCTAGCATTGCATTTCAAATTAAAGAAGTTTCACGAAATGACAAATTTTCTATACGCAATATTTGTCTTCATAATCCATTTGTAGTTTGATTGAATATTTCCTCAAATCCAAATTCTTCGAACATTACTGATTATGATTGGTGCTGGAATAGATACATCATTTGTGATTTTAGATTGGACTATAGTAGAGCTAATGTGTAAACCAAATATCATGAGGAAGGTGCAAGAAGAAATTAGGGAAATTGTGAAAGGGGAAGAAATAGTTAAAGAAGAACACCTAAGCAACACTCAATACTTGAAGGCTATCATCAAAGAAGTCCTTCGCTGGCATCCATCTGCTCCATTGTTGCTTCCTTGAGAGTCCATGCTAGATTGCCAAATGCATAACTATGAGATCCCTAAAACTGCCAGAGTTATTATCAATGCTTGGGCCATTAGTAGAGATCCACAGAAGTAGGATTTTCCTGAAGAGTTCATGCCAGAGAGATTCTTGAATTGTAACGTAGATTATAAAGGAAATAACTTTGAGTATATACCATTTGGGGCTGGTCGAAGGATATGCCCAGGGATGCAGTTCACAACCACAACAATTGAGCTTGCACTAGCAAATTTGTTGTGTTTCTTCGATTGGAAAATTCCTGATGGATTTAGAAGAGAGGACATAGACATGACTGAGAGTAATGGAATCACATGCTCGAGAAAAAATGTCTTGAAAGTGCCCATTATTGTCAAGCTCGATTAAATCTTTATGAACTATTGATGATATCATACACTTGGGTTTCGTTGAATTGAAATAAATAATTTGTTAATGGTTCTATTTTGCATAATTTTCAAGGTCTTGATATCCATTTTGGTATTCAATGTTTTGCATGACATTTCATGATTTGCGCATCGATTTAATCTTAAGTTTGGTTATAAATATAATCAAGTGATATCGTCTTCTGAGTCTTGTTTCTTTTTCCCTTTTTGTTTCTTATAGTAGTCATTCGATGTGTCAATTGCTAATGTTTTAATGAAAAAGTTCTTGACGGTTTCAGTTCTTGATTAAAGTTTTTTTTTGCATAATATGAATTGACTAGTTCAACTAATTCAAAAAATAGTCGCATTTTTCAAAAAAATTGACAGATATCAACTCAAAGTTGAATTTTTGTTATTGATAATATTGTTGCAATTATTGATGTGTTTTCGTGAAAGCATTAATTAAACAGGATTTAGTGTATGATAAAGCAAAAACCTAAATAAATTAAGTACATAATTAAGAGCACTAAGGTTTGGATACTTCGACCACATCTAATTCACATCAATTATACAGGAAATAAGAATTGCATATGACACTATGTCCAACATCCATGGGCCTCGATTCGGCTTGACACATTTTATGCATAATTATTTAAACATTTGGACTTTATTTTTGTGTAGTTTTTTTTTATTAAATTATTTTATTATATGTGAAAATACTTATTGTGTTGTATTTGTTAAAAGTGTCCAACCATAGGTTGTAAAATACGTTATATATTTTAAAGTAGTTGGTTCAATTTTTGGACTCGATTATCCTGCCAAATGCACTTGTACTTTCACTGTATTCACATGCACATGCAGTGCCTACATGGTCAGAGAAGCCCCACTGTCTTCATAGCCCCAACACGTATGTGCCTACAATAAACCCGATCTTGCAGATGTCGCAAATCCTTACATCCCCCACAAATTTGTTCGAGCTTGCACATTGCAAACATGCACATGCTTGCTGTTGTGCTCAAATAGTACCTTAGAACATCCCAGGGAGGTTGTGCGATGTATGGCCCAATTAGTTTCCACACGTGAGAAGTAAATTCAAAGAAAATGTGATTTTAAGGAGGCTAATCATGCGAAAGTTAGAAGTAGGAAGGTTCATGATATACTATAAAAATGAAAATTTGAGTAAACTTTTTAGGGTCTTTAACATACATGATATTTCTAAAAAAAATACATTTGAGAGATTAGTGTTATCATTCCAGCACAATTGGTGTGCTGACATTGTCACATCAGGATTGAGGTGATCTTTATTAGTAGGTATATTTTTAACTATTAACTTGTTAGTCATTGTATAATTATCTGTAATTTTGTTATGTCTAATATATCATAAATTTTAAATTTAAATATGCATAGTTGCACTTAAGTATATTTCAAGATAATAAAATTAATTTTTAGAGATGTGATGTGTATAATTAAAATTATTATTAAATTGATATAATCTTAACAAATATGACATGATTTTAAATATAATAAAAAAATTTATTTGAGAGTAATATTGAGTAAACGTCTTTAATAGAAATTCAAAATTATGATGAGTGTTTTCTAGGTTTGATAAAGGTCTTCCCCAAAGGATTTTTAAGGGAACTTGAAAGTTAAGAAGAGGAATTAGAGTCAATGAATTTTCTTTTGATTTAACTATGTTAAATGAAATGGTAGTAGAGTTATGAATTGAATATCGTAATCTTTTAAAAAGTAGCTCAACATTGAGTTTGCAATTTTTGATATCTGGATTATTAGTTATGAATTTTTAACGAAAAATGATATATTTGTAATTATTTTAATTATTATAGGCCATAAACATAATTTTTTTATCGAATCCTTCACCACTTGATTAAGGATGGGCTCAATTTTTTTAACTATGTTAAGTAGTAGCAATAATGAGAAGAAAAGAGAGAGGGAAGGATAGTTGACAGAAAAGTAGAGAGCAAAAGAGAGCATAGAGAAGAGACTAGATAACATAAAAAGGTAAGAAACTTTTGCAAAAAAGCTTGGACCCATTTCATAAATCATATCATTTGCATTGTTGGAATACCCAAGGTACATAAATGAAAATATTTAATACTAAGATGAGAATATATTAGAAATAAAATAAAATAATGAAAATAGATTCCCTAATATACTATCTTAATCTTATATAGTTGAATATAGGTCTAAAAGTTGTACCTTATAAGTATCATTATCTCATTATATATGTATATCATTAGTACTTTGTATAATATAATAAAGTATAGGCCTGGAAGTTATGCGTGACAAGTGATCACTAGTATAGATATGGAGGCTATAACATTATTGTTAGATGTCAAAAGGTGGTCATTTCGTTATAGCTTTGGTTATTATTAGATCTTGAGAATAATGATCAAATGTGAATTCAATCTTATAAAAATATAAAAAATATTTGAAATTAGGAATAAAAATAAAAATAAGAAATTTGTTCTTATATTATTACTTTGTTTTCTTATATATATGGGTTATTATATCACTTCTAAGCTAGTTTCTTGATTGATGATTATTTTTTACCCCATCAAACTTAAGTAAATACAACCTGACGATTTACATTTGTAATACAAATTTATCGATTTAATTAGACATTATAGTATAAAAATGAGGACACAAGCTAATAGCAATGAGTGAGGACGAGATAAAATAATAGTAATCTTGAAACATCTCAACCAAAATTTTCACACATAATAAACAACTGTCATATAATGAGAAAATTATAACAACATTGATCATCAAATTAGGTATGAAATAAATTGTCTTGTAAAATATGCTAACATCTTAGAAAATAAAATATTCCAATATATAAAAATGAATGTATAATTATATAGAACTCAATGAGATAAGTCCAACGACCTTCATTTCCTCCCTTTCTAGACCCCGTGTCTGATGCAAACCCTAGGAGTTGAGTTCTTGTGGCCGATCAAATGCTTTGTAGAAAATAAGTTTCATTGATAATGAGAGCTATAAGAACCATTAAAATATCAACAAAAAGCAAGGAGTTGGTGTGATAGCAAAGTTTAATGAGTTCTTAGCCCATCGTTTGTTCTTCTTACTTTTGATTTCTCAAATTTTTGATAATATAATCTAGGACTTGGTTCTAATCAAGATCCTATTTAGCTATTATGTTGATGATATGCAGAAACCCTTCAATTTCACAAGTTAAGGTTTCAAGAAAAGAAAAAATTGAGAGAAATTGCTTGAAGAGAGAGAAAGAGAAAAATTTATTATTTGAAGTAAGTTTTGTAATGAAGAAATTATAATCTTGGTCAATTAAAATTTCAAAATTTATATATTAGTTGAGACGTGTTAGTTGATAAGCTAAATCTGAGAAAAAAATATTTACTAATAAAGGACAAGCATAAAAAATAAGAAACTTTTTAAGATAGGTACTATAATATAAATCTTATGTACACATGTCTCATATATTATTCATTATTAAAATTAAGATATTGCATATAAAGTTTGTAAAAAACATGTGACATTAATGTATTAATGTAGTAGTATTATGTGAGACTACATGAAAATTTATAATATATGATTTTTAATATTGGTAAATTGTTTGTAAAACTAGTTAGCAAGGTTAATCATGTAAGAGTGACATTTGATGTGTTGATGCAAAAATATACATTTAGTTAAATACTATAAAAATGAAGTTTTTACATGTGAAAATAAATTCAAAGAATGATAGTTGAATATACATATAATAACATTAATGAATAACAAATTTTTTTTAAATTAAAAATGTGTTGTTCTTTATTACTAATGACTAGTATGTTACAAAATTGAGATATTATAATCATGAGATGGCTAATGGCCAATGTATCACAAGATTGAGATATTGCCACTATGAGGTGGCTAGTGCCCAATTTGTCAAATGGTTGACATTGTTTTCTTGAGGTTTCAAGTGACTAGTGGCCACAAGATTGAGATTTGTCATCATGAGATTGCCAGTGGTCAATTGGCTACACTAATATGATTTGTAAAAAAGATATAAATAATAAAAAATATGAAAAGATTAAACATTATTGTATATAAAAAAATGATATGATAAATTAATAAATGAGATTTCTATTATATTTAGGTAAACTAAAACAAGGATACTGGTTAACAATCCTGGGTAGTTGCACTCCTTAGACCAATGCTGGAATGGCATGTTTGTTGAATAGTTGAAATATTAGTTGATGAAGCATGTACAATTGGCATGAGAGAGTATAGTGATGAGGCTTATAGTATCAATAATGAAGGTAGAGTTCCTCAATTATGAAGGGAACATTTATTGGATGAACTTGCTAATTTTTTATTACTAAGGAGAAGTTTAGCCCCTACAAAAAAAGGTGAGGAAGGTCATCACTAAGTTGATGCCTTTGTATGCTATGGCCTCTCCTCTGAGTAGTACAACACTAAAGGTAATGTATATCACATATATCAGCTCAATATTAGATTGGGTTATGCTTTTTCTCAATATATATTAGCTTCTTTTCTTTCCTTTCATTTTCTATTTTTTTTAATAAAGTTTTTTTAAGTTTGAACATATTACAACATTAAAGATTCATTATATTTGTGGAAATAAGAGTCCTTCATAAGCTCTTATGCAATCTATTATCTCCTTAATTTGTGATGCCCCCACCTTAATGCTGGCATCCATTGATATCATGATGATCGTAATAGTCTAAAGAGAGGAGTAATATGCATTGTCTAGTACAATTAATGCATTGACAATTTGCAGATCATATAGATCTGATCTAAGATTGTTTGGTGCATTTACCATTGGCATGAGAGAGGAGATCATAACACTCGGATGTATACTTCTCTACCTTTCATAAGGTTCAATGTTGACCTAATTTGAAAATTAAGTTAAAGTAAATCGTATGAATCCAATAGATGAGTTGCACTTGTCGGAGTTGAATCTATTAATAACAGTAAAACATTTAATAGATTGTATTGAAGCAATGATGGAGCCATAGTTGTATGTTGGTGTCCATACACTTTCTAGCTATTGCTGGAAGCATCTAAGCCATTTGTATACTGAAATCAAAATATATGATACGAGATATCAACTTGTGTGAATGCCAACTTGCATAAGATGTCCAATAATGTTTGCATCATATTAATTATTTGGTAGTACGTTTGTCGATCATACCATGTATGATACCCAAGCATAAGGCAATTTTCTCGCATCCTTTTATCGTAGTCATTTAAATTGTTGCATCTATCAATGTTTCTAACCAACATGTGTTTCCTTTGAATTGAAATCCAACTTAGCCATCATTCTAGAAGGCTTATTAACTTCTTTGAGGTAATCAACCATTGAAAATTGTAATTCTTCATTATTTTTCTCATTTTTAAAAACTTCCCATTTAATTCCCAATTGATTGTTTATTTGTTTGCCAACTAACATGTTGAACAAATGTTTATTATCTATTTCAACAATAGTTAATTCATGTGTAAAGTCTTTGTAATAAGAAAACCTTCCAAGATTGCCTTTAATACTACTGCCAACATTGTGCCGTTATTGTATTCCTTGTAGATTGCATGCAACAAATTTCGCTTATGGTTCTGTAGAACCTCAACATCCACTATTTTTTTCAATCTTTTGTTTATAAAACCATGAATATTTATCTTCATCTCATTAAAATTTAGAGGAGAACATATTAATTTTTTGAGTTTGACATACCTTTTAAATATAAATGGTGGAATATGTCTTAGTTGAATCCTTAACAAATCAGAATCAATAGTTTGTGTTACTGGATTACATCCAACAACTTGAAATTTATTATGTAGTGCAAGTACGATATTTATTGCTATCATTATTTTTTTTCATAGTGAGCTTTTCATGAAAACCAAATATGATGTGAAAGCACATTAATTGCCTTCCCTCATGTTGAATTTCTATTTGAGATAGACTACCATGACATAAATACATCTAGTATACAACTGAACCTCTCTAACTTGTTTAAGCGAACTTGTAGCACATTAGCAAATAAATACCTCACCTCACTCACTTTTACATTGTCATAGAATGCATGTAAAATTATTATGTTATATTAAAAGGGGCATTTTGAGGCAAGTTTCAATTTGCATTTTTGTAATTGTGTCAGGAATGAAAGATGGTTATTCAAGATGCCTCAAGCTAAAACATTTTTTTTAGGACATTTAGCAATCCATAAATTTTTACTTGAGTCCTCCAAAATTTATTTTTTTTCATATCTTATTCTATGTCAAGTTTAGTGTAAAGTTGTTGTGATTAGTTAGAGTTTAAATGAATTACCCAATTATTATACACTTTATTAAGTACACTTCCGTTAAGTCCTTATGTTCTTCAATCCTATGCCATATGAATGATTTATAACTTTTCCTTTTTATGTTTGAATATTTGCACTACATGTAGAATGTCCATAGTGAATTGCTACTTAAAAATGTCCACCCAATTTTGGTCAAAAAAACACCGCTTATGTCATTGAATTGCTTTAAATCTAGCCCATTCTTCTTCAAGGGAAAGTTGTTTTTCTTCCGTAATGTCCAATGTCTCTTGCTAATGTTTTCCAATATCTTGATTTTCTCCTACACCAATTTAATTTCCTTAAAGATGTCACTAAATGTGTTTTATTCCATGCTTTCACACAATCTTTTAGACTTCAACTTTGAAGGGTAATGCTTGCATTCTAGTGAGATGAGTTGGGATAATCTAATTAGTTGCTACTAATTCCCAAAAGGAAGAATTTTTTAACCACATGTTTTAGAATTTGAATTGTTGTGTCCTACTTTTGTCAAATTGCGATCTATAAAAGGAGTGGGCAAAGATCTGATCCAGCTTTGTTAAGGTGCTAGACTGATGCCAAGAAAATTGTGTTTCCCTTCCTAATTTGTGAAGATCTTATCCAGCCTTTTCCAAACAAAACCTACCTTGTCTATTCCCTGAACATGTGAATTAAGGGCCAAAAAATGGAAGCTCCTTGTAGTAGCATTGATTTATGCAATCACTAAACTCGGACAAGGACTTCAAGTTATGAGTGGAGACACATTTACACTCCTCCATTGTTGATATAACATTGAAATCTCCACCCACCCATCATGGATCATGTGTAACTGATGCAATTTGTATTAAAGTAGCTCATAGACCCCCTTTTCCCTTCTAGTACATTTTGCACATATGAATGTGAAGTATAAATACTTTTGATGACAACTGTTAAACACTTAAAGGTGAACGTATTGGTCTAGCTGTAGAATTTGGCACGACATATTGGGCCTCCATAAAATCCATATTTTGTTAGAAAAATTTGTTGAGTATTGATCAAAACCTAATTTGTAAGCAATGCTTTGCTCTTTATTTAACTGAGCTATGGGCTCTAATAAAATTAACAAGCTAATTTAATTTACTATGACTAATTGTTTAAGACTTGAGATTGTGCCTTTGTTATTTGTCCCTTTAGCATTTTATATCAATGTGTTATCTATTAATTCAATTATGTTATGTGGTTTGTGAAGATCTAGTAACTCTAAAAGTATTGGATTGACTTGTGTGCTTTTTTGTCATTCTGTCATCTTTCTTTTGGTATTTCTACTTAGCACTGTAATAAAACCATCCTATATGAGGTGACCTAAACTAGTGTTCAACACTATTTCTTGTAAATTCAAGCTAAAATCTTTAAAGATGATCAATCAGTTATTATGTGACCCCATCTCAGTGACTTTTTAGAGTCTGACAAAGAATCATTAATGCAAATATTTCCATTCTACATCTTCTTTACTGCTTGATCATCATTAATACAACTCATATGAATTTTCTTACCTTTCTTGAGTTGTTCTAGTAACCCTTCCTCTAAGGAGTTCTCTTCAAAGTTGGATTAGCCTAGTTATCCTTAATTCTTGAATCTTTTAATACATGAGTTGTAAGAGTATAGTGAGTGTTTGTGCCATAATTTATTCTCTTGGTTAGGTGCAACCCTTTCTTTAGAAGAAGAATCAAATCTCAATTGATCATGATTCATTAAAGAGTTTTGGGGAAGGATTTTTCTCAATCTAAGAGATTTGTAAGAAGCCTCCACCTTTCCTTACTATTTGACTCATTTGAGTTGTGTCTATATTGGGAGATATCATGACCTCATTTTCAACATAATCTATAGTAACTTAAGAGATTTTCTTAAGATACTTATTGCCAAAAACCATTAAAATTTGTACCCCTAGTTGAAATCCTAATATGAGATTACAAATGCTTTGTTAAGTCAACTTCAATATAAACTCTTGTAATGCTGGGTTAAGTAAGATTGACTGTTACAAAATCAGCTTTTAAAAGTCTTCTAATTGTTGAGGCAATTGAGTACAATGTAGGTTTATTTAAGTGGTATATGAGATGTCTATCGAATGGTACTTATATTCGGATGATTGATGGTTCATAATTGATATAAAAAATCAAGGTTTCACTTGAGATATTGCATCTAAAACTCTACAATATTCAACACTTGATGCAAACACCATCTTAAGTAATATTGTGCTCTATCAAACCTTAAAAGAATGTCTATTATCTAAAGATTTGATTTTTACATCACGAAGGAAATCAATTCTTTAATTGCCCCTTTGATTGCTTCTAAATTTGGTCAATCATATGACAATTTTCCAATCATTATTATTTTAAAAGATACAACCATTTGCTTTAGATCTTCAACATTGAATATAATTTTTTGTTACACTTTGTAGATTGATGTGGGCTTAATTTGAATAAGTGATTTCTTAATTAATGAGCTAATTACTTCCATGAAGGATTTATTTCTCATTAACCCATCCCCCACTAAGGACAATTTGTAAAACAATTCACCAAAACACAAGATGAATTTAAAAAAAGGTTAAGAACCATGCTATGTTGCAAGATGAAGCCAAGTAATACAAGAACCTATAAAAAAATCTAGATGTTGAAATAAATGCCAGAATCCTAAATCAAGACTCTAATATACACCAAAGTGATATAGAAGTGTCTTGTGTTAGCTCACAAACATGCACCCGTTGGTATTGCACTAGTCTTATTTGAACTCAGAGCCATACTCAAGTCGAATCTAATTTTGATTAGTTATCTTTGTTAACCATAGGAGTCAATTAAAACTGTCACGACCTTACAAATCCCATAGATAGAGAGTGACAAATGAAACCAATTTAAACCTAATTTTATTTTCATAATATTAAAAATCAATTAAATTACTCTTAAATTCAAAAAACAAATGAACATAATCTTTCTTATAAACTGTCTATTTTTCATATGTAATATTTATCATCCCATATACATTGACAATTAATTAAAAAATAATAAAATATATCATTCATATCAAATGTAAAACTAAAACCCACATCTATATCACATATTTCATTAATCTAATCCACAAAATCATTAACAATTCATAAAACATAAAATATACACCATACTATTCCAATAATACAACAACATTAACTAATGAAAAAAATCAAGATATCATATCAAATGACATATACCACCAATACATACTTATTATATACCTAAATATTCAATCCTGTTAATGTCCCTATCTCAGTGTTGTAAATTAGACTGACTTATAATATAAATATAGAAAATAAGTCTCAAAGAGCTTAGTAGATAAATCATAAATAACAAGATAATATAATGTAATAAATATAAAAAATAAAAAAATAATAAATCAAATAAAAAATGACAAATAAGAAAGAATACTTATATAAAATTAAAACAATAATAATAAAAAATGGACTTATCTGATTGATTTATATTTTCTTTTACTTATGTCATTTTTTTCAATTTATTTATTAATTTTTTTCTTTTCTTAATTCATTTTTCAATTCAATTTGAGCTTTATTTTCCCTTGATTATTTTCACTGTCACATATCATATCATTTCATATCAATACCCATAAGACTATATCGAAATAGTTATATCCATATAAATACCCATAATATTATATCAAATGAGTTATGTTCATATCAATATCTATAAGATTATATAAAATTGGTTAACATATTTTACCCATCAGATTATATATCCAATGGGTATGTCTCTATAAGCATCATGTCAATTATCACGAGTATGGCTCTAAAAATCACACCCAAGTCAAAGATAACATCGCAGGAAAAATTATATTTTTTATTATTTTATTATTTTCATTAAATGTGTCATTCTCAAGCACCATATCATATAAATAATCATATATTTCTCAGTTTCTTGTATATTTTCTTTACATTTTAATTCACATATATTTTTTACTTATTTATCAACAATAAACTATACAAATATTATAATTCAAATTCAAATATATGAATAAGCTCAATTTCATGATCATAAATAATAATATCATTCTATTTTAATATACTCAAAAAATGTGAATAAATAAACATATTTATATTATAATTAATTGATTTACCTATTTGATCTCTGTATCAAAAATTTATCTCCTGAATTAATTTGTCCTTTTGATCATGATTTTTTCTTCACATTTTTATATTTACAATTAGGAATTTCAAATTTTCAAAATTTATCATACATAATGTTTTGTCATAATTTTTTAAAATATCAATTTATTATCAACAGAAATCAACACATATTTCAATCTCAAATGTCACAACGAGCAGCCACCTCGGATTAGGGCAACTCTTAATTTCGCACATTAAATTCAAAAAAATGCTTAAACATTGATGAAATTAAAATTTCACCTTCAATTCACTGCCGTTTGTGCACGAAATGTCCGACCGCCGCTCGTGGTTTCCGTCGGGAAGACAAAATCTCCTACAGCGAGGCTTGAAACGGAGAAATTGATAGAAACGAACGTTTCCCCTTCCTCCAATTAACGATTTCTCAAATTTATCTGAGCCTCCCGTGCGAAATCGAAGGTGATTTTGGGCTTGCAGTCGTCGGCGACGGGAAACGGGAAGGGTTTGGGGATTTTTTGAGCCAAATTCCGCCGCTTGGGTTAGATTTTGTGCGTGATTATAATATTATTTAATTATTAGTCGGTTCATATATATTTATATTTAAATGTTTAATTATAATATATTAGTTTATTATATAATAAGTTCAAAAATTTGTAACAATTTCAAATATATTTCAGTTAACATGAAACAAAAGTCATTAAATTCGTCTCTAAATGATCTGCTCAAAAATATTTTTATGATAAAATTTTAAAATATTTTTTATGACATATTATGAGACATGTCATAAATATCATTTAGATTTATTATTTAACATACATCTCCTACCCATAATATCAAACTAATGAAATAATAATATTTAACATATTAAATATATATTACAAAACCAAAGAAATTATACTATAACATTTTAAAATTCAAGAAATTACAATAATATTCTATTTTTTCTTATAGTTATCTTTATTCTTTTTGATTTGTTTGTCAAAACATATTTCGCAGAACAATTTGTCATCATCAACGTAGGTTCACGTGCATACTTCACCTGCTATCATTAGTCATTTGCGATCATCTGATCATTTGCTACTTCTGATTGCTATTGCTTAATGGCCTAACATCTCCTAGTAGCCCACCATCACTAGGCCATTCGTTACTCCCCAACCACCCATAATTGCCTAGCCACCTATAAGCTACCACCCTCTAGCCATCGTTGATCGTCGTCTGTCTCGTCCACTATTGGTACCTTGGTCGCATTGTCATTTACATCTAATCGTCATGTTATATGATTATATAATTTTTCCTGTCATATTTTTTAATTTATTTTTATTTTTGCATTTAATGTGGTTGACCTATTTAAAGTTAATATCAAGATTTTTAAGTGATTTAACTCTAAAATAATTTTTCTTCATATATTTTGTATTTAATATGGTTGATCCATTAGAAGTTAATGTCATAAAATTCTAAATTCTTTTTAGATTTTCAAGTAATTTAACTCTAAAATTATCTTTTATTTTTTTCATAATTACGATATTTTTCATATATATATATATATTTCATATGTTGAGCTTTTATTCATCTATAAATAAGAGAGGCTTTCTTATTGTAATGTAGTAGTTGGTAAATAATTTTTTTATTTATGTGATTCTATCTTTGTAAGTAAAGGTGTGTGACAGATTTTAATTGAAGATATTTCAACTTTTTCTCCTTTTATAAGAGATAAGAATCAAAGATAAGAGATCTTCAACTAGGAGATCTAACAACCAACCAAACCTTAAGAGATAAGGATTGGAGGAGAGAGACATTCTATTTGAAGAATTAGTAACTAAACAAATTCTTTCTTCCACAACAACGATAAGTCTTCACCCAACGACTACCCTCCTCACAAGGTTTTAAATTTTAGCTTACCATCTTGTCACATTTTTAAACCAAGTTTCTCTACTAATCTAAACTATCACTTCGTTATTATTTTTCATCTTTGGTATTTCACATACTAACTCTTACAGAACTATAGAATCTTATTATAAAAAATATACACTCTTTCAACAACCTTTATTTTTTAAGTAATAATTTAAATTTAGAGTTTTTCTTTTTTTATTAAATTACTTCACATAGAGTTTTTCATAAATTTTTTATTATATATATTTATATGATATTGGATATGACAAAACCTAATCTGTAAGATTTTATACTTAATGCTTAAAGTGTTACCATCTATTTAAATTAATAATCTACATTATAACTTTGAAACACAAATATTTGAATAATTCTAAAATACCACACACGTCACCAAATCTTAATCAGTATATAATAAATTTTATATTGTCTAATAATTTATTGAACATCTCTTTGTTATAAGCTCATTAAACTCTATAAAAGTCTAAATTTGTCTTATATCACAAAGACTTCTATAGAATACTATCACTTATAGAAGAAACCCTTATAATAGAATATAATTATTGTTACACCCCATTTTTTCCTATGCTGATTTTTGGCATACATTTTTTTTTTTTTACATATAGACAGCTCAAATCGTCCCATACCAACCTGAGTAGCCTACGAAAAACATAGGATATAACACATCATTACACACCTACTTTCCTTAACAATGTGGATCCCATCTCCCGGGTACACCGTCAAATCAGGTTCATGACTCCTGAATTAACAGATGGACTCGCGCAATGTTACTCCTGCTAGACCCAATACTCCTAACCCATACCGATAGGAGAACCGGTCTAATAGAAGTCTGAACCCCCACGGTTAAGTTCCATAGTCATGTAATGACCTCACCATCAAAAATAAAATACATAACATCCTCTGATAAAATATAGCACTCCACACACTATACCATCAAGATAATAAAGTAAAACAGTGAATGGAAACTACATCACAAAAATAAGATCCAAGTCCAACAAATACAATATCATCCAACTAGATACATAAGTCAGAATTACCCTCACATAATACAAGACATAAAAATAATATTCTCACTGAATACATCCAACAGCAACAATCAACTAATCGGAATATCTCAAAAATCACAGATCAGATCTGCTCCACTAGCCTACTGATCACGATCCCACCTAAAGCTGGGTGGCGTCAAGTCTGCCGAGCCACTGGAAAAATATAGATAAAAAAGGAATGAGCTACGCCCAGTAGGAAAGACAGCTAGTAAAAACTCACATGCAAAAGAAGGATAATAGCAAGAGTATAGGAATACAGCATAACAATGTAGGGTGGAAAGGCACTCTCAGTTCCAGACTCTGACCATCCACAGTCACCCCCAGTCACAACAGAGTAGCTCTCCTCTGTGCTCCCAGGTAGCATGCCAGCGGGACACGCCCATCTCTGCGCACGCATGGCGCCTAGCACCCGACACCGCAGCGTCTCTCGTCAATCAATCTTCTGGAGACTATAGACAAACCCGTCACATAGATCTCTAGCCAACGTGAGACACCCTGGCTAGCCACGGCGAGTCACCCCTGCCGCTGCCACTCTCAGGCGCGCAGGCCTACACTCGTGGACCAGAAGAGGTCGACTCAGCCACCGTCCCAAGGAGTCCTCTACCAACAACTTCCATAGAAGCTCACGCCCCTACAGTCATTGTCAATCTCTAACTCCAAGATTCGGCAACATGTGTCCAGGTACGACAAGGCGCATACCAATCCACATGTATACTGTGGAAGCTAAGTCTGAACCGCACAGTTACCTACCACAACTACCCTAAAACATCATATAGGGTCTATAGTAGTCCGATCCAGTATGCCAATCCATAAAATATGCCAACACTGAGTAAACTGACTCAATCCATGCCATTGCCATCCAAGCAATACAACTATACCAGTTACTGACTGTTCTGGTAGCATCCATGTACCATACCTCTGTATGACTGCTTTCAACTGTACTGTCGTCACTGATAACATTTTTCCCTACTTCAGGAAATTTTTAAATTCCGTAATCAATTTCCGTCTTTATCCATTTTTCGAAATTCGGAATAGTTTCCGAATTTAAATTCCACATATATCCTTTTTCCAAAAATTCGGATTAATTTCCGAATTAAATTTTTCGCTTATCCTTTTTATTTCCGAAAATTCGGATTAATAATAATTTCCGAATTTTCCTTCCGCTTCTCTCTCCTCCGCGCCGCGCCGTTCGTCCGCGCCGACTCCCGCTGAACCGGTTTTCGCTGCCGGTTCGGCTTTCGCGCCGTTCGTCCGCGCCGAATCCCGCTGAACCGGTTTTCGCTGCCGGTTCGGCTTTCGCGCCGTTCGTCCGCGCCGAATCCCGCTGAACCGATTTTCGCTGCCGGTTCGGAACTCTCGCGCTGAACCGCGACACCGCCGAACCAATTTCTTATTAATCCGTTAATTGGATTATTTTAATTACTAATAAAATAGCATAAATACCATTAATTACTTAATTAAATTTGTAATTATCTAAACCCTTCTCCTTCCTCGGTCCGATGCCCGCGAAACCCTAGCCGACGCAATCGCCGACCAAATCAAATTCTTCCGCCGATTTCCGGCGACCGCGAACAAGGAGAAACAAAATTCTATGTTCGTACTATCCTAATGTTTCAATAATGTCACTAATTTCTAAGGATTCAATTAAAATTTTCCACCAAAGGAGTTTCATCCGATCCCCAATTTGACAATTTACGAAATTAAACAATTCCAGCATACGATACTACCTTAACATGAATAAAGCACATAATCAATTCAACACATGCTTGGTAAAATTCCCGAATTCGGCGGGTATAATTTTCCGAAACCCTAAAACCTAACATGCTAAAATTATAATACTGCAATGCATTTCCGACTTCAAAATTTCAATCACATGCTCAGATAGACATTAACAAAATATTCCATGCTTTAATTTTGCTAAATAACTAATTTAATTTCTGAATTTCCTACCTTTCTTCTCCGGCGACGGTGGCGACGGTGAAGCTCGCACGCGACCAACCGCTGCTCCTCGCCGCACGAAACAGGTACCAATCGATTCTCCTCGATCACGCGAACCTCCAGGTATAAAAAGCCCCTTGAAAGGCTGCCGGAAAATATCGCCGTCCGCCGCGAATGCCTCGTCTCCGGCCGCCGTTCGAAACCCTAAGGGTCGAAACGGTTCGAGTTAAATACCCCGCTTAAACCGGTAATAACCCGTTAACGACCCATTAATTGCCGGTTGACCTGCCAAAACGCCGTTTAACCTTCGATCAGCCGGTTAATCTCCACCGCTGATCTCGTCCGTCCGATCCGCTTATCCGCGGCTTATCCAAACGCACGCGCAAACGCACTCGGCAAACCGCCCCCGCCTTCGCTGAACCGCTCCGGTCCGGTTCACGCGCGGTAAAAACCAATTTCCGGTTTAATTTAAATGGATTTTCGAATTTCTAAAAATCCAATAAATCTAATTAAACAGGGAAAATTACTTAAAAATTACCTCGGTGCTCCGAAAAATCCCCAGAAATTTCAGAAATTCCATTAGCCTCTGATTGAGCTCCTGGCTCATCCTACAGTCGATCTGAAATCATCCAAGCCAAAAATTAATTCATTAAAGATTAACATAAAACTTTTTACTGGGTATAACAATTATGTTCACATCATTTGGTACAACTGACCTTATCATATTATTATTAAAACATTACCAAGGTTAGACCATTACATTAAAAACTACTCCACCTATCATTTACTTTGTTCATATTATATATTATGATTCATTTTATCATACTGTATGATCAAGGGATTACCAAGGTTAGATCATTACATTACATTAATTATATATTATGATTTTCTTATTATATAAGTATGATCCTTAATAGTCATTAAGTCATACTAGGGATCAAATATGCAATCTATACTAAGCTTGTCCATCAAGTAAACATACTAATTCAATACCAATTTCATACTTGTGTGATTTATGCCTTATTCACATTTTAGCCTTTATCTCATCCAATATAATCTCCTGTATCATATTATACAAACCATGCCTTAGTCAGACATGGAATTGTACAGTTGAGTTTTATTAAATAGTCTTGGAACTAATCATACTTGTTTAATCCTAATTTAATACTATTATGATCTATAATAGTGACCTAATTAGCTAAGGGATCAAATTAAGAATCAGATAAATGATCTCTTTTACACATCTTATACTACATCATATTAATGCAATTTCATTATCGTACTAGCATAAGAATATGCATTTTATATTAAATTGTCCAACAATAAATCATATTAGTCATATTCATTTTTCATACCTATATAAGCCATAAAATATAGTTTATCATATAGAGGATCAGATAAAAAGTCTCTACATAATCTTCTCATAAACTGATCAACTCGTTCAATTATCTCTTCATTTTGATATGATGCTCTCAAATTATTAAAATGGACAAATGATTGTACTAAATGATTCCTAAATCTAGCACACATACCACCGTATAAGTACTATCAATATATTGCATTACTATGATTCCTGGCAAATTCTCTTTCTGATAGTTAGGTTGAAAGGTTCTTCATCCAACTACTAAGGTCATATTAGTATGATCTAAATAATGATCATTATAGTCAAAACTTGTATAGCCTCCAACCTTTATAATTTCTTAGTAAAACTCATATTCTACACTTACATGACATTCAAATTAATTAATATATTCTTTAAGAAGAGAACTTGGGTATAATCTTTACCTTTCTATGCTATTTCTATAAAAAAACTAAACTCTTCTTCT
Organism: Vanilla planifolia; assembly: GCA_023846275.1. Taxonomy (NCBI): domain Eukaryota; kingdom Viridiplantae; phylum Streptophyta; class Magnoliopsida; order Asparagales; family Orchidaceae; genus Vanilla; species Vanilla planifolia. The sequence goes on along the minus strand of CM043878.1, from coordinate 6,147,888 downwards.
TTCTTATAGGCTTTATTCTTCCTTTTTTATCTTTGTTTTTTTCCTAAAAGATAGTACAATTTTCTTTCCCTCTTCCTCTCCAACTCTCCTTGCCCTCTCTTCTTGCTCTCTATCTCTACCTCCTTCCCTTTCTATTTTTCAAAGTTTTCAAATATTATTTCAAAGGCTTAAGGAAGAGAATCTTATCTGCTTGTAAAATAAGAGGATTAAAATGGTTTCTTCTTATTAATGTTTTCTTTTTAAATTCATAACAAATTCAATTCATAATCACAAAGTTTTTCCAATGAGACTTTTGGAATGGGACCCTCAAATATGACATCCTAACATACTTTTTAAAGAACTCATTAAATAATAGATATAAATTTAAAAAAGCATCACCTATATCCCATGGTACGTTAAATTCAAAGCCTTAGATTTGGCTCATGGATCTCCATGTTGCATCAAATTAGTATAGAGCCTTAAGTTTCACATTAGGCTCAGCGGTTACAAAAGGTACTTTATCATACTTAGGTAGGTTGACTAAATAATAAAAAGAAGAAATTCTTATAAAGCTCTAAGAATAAATGGAAGATTTATTTGATTTAGGTAATAGACAGACAAAGAGGAACCATTGAGAACATCGCCTATCCCTTATTAGAGATTGACACGTTGAGAGCATTATCTTTGGTTTGTGGATAAGCCATATTTAGGGGGTGATCACTACTATGTAAGAGTGTCGTAGATACCTACTCCATCGAGGTATTCTTATTTTGATGTGCTACAAGGACACATCATGTATTGACAACCTAAGTGAGAGGGATTATCAAAGAAGAGAAGATTGAGATCTAAATAATGAATTGATGAAAAGGGTAAAGATCAATCCATTAACATTTGATAGCCTTTTGGTCCAAAATTATTTGTTGATTTGGTAATGGACATAGAACAATACTTTGATTAGTAGCTTATGACTAATGATTATATTTGCCTATATTAAAGTAATTACAAAGACCTTTTGGTTGAACCAAGAATTGCAAGTTGAGAGGAAATGAAAAAAAAAATTACAAAATCCAAATACCTTCAACTAACTTACCAAGATCGTTTGCTTGATGAGTTTGCTATTCTCCAATAAGGATTTATAAGTGTATAAAACTGTAGGACTCATTCTGATGAGATCGTTGTATGATGTGATTTATTAAAGGACTCTTTCTACACCATATCTTGATAAAGGACTAGTTTACACCCTCATTTAAGGTGATAGATGTGATGCATAAAGTCTATAGCCTCAAAAAAGGCTTTCTAAAAGGTCATTGACATTGAGTAGTACTTAAGGCCTACGCCTTAGAGATAAATTGGGCCAACAACTATGGAGGTTACTGATAAAATGTGAAACCTAACACCCATGAGTGTTGTGAAGATGGGTAACATAGCTAATAGAATGGATAAGGGTTAAAAAATTATGGTATAAGCTTTTAACTTTTATGTATTTTGCAAATGATAAAACTAAACACTATGTGAATCAATGTATATGAAAAAACTTATTAGTTGAACCATTAAAGAAATTATTTGGAGAAGAGCATTAGGCTGACCAAGAGAATCTAACAGGAATGAGTCACTATGATGATGCTAATAGCATTGATGACATCATGAAGGTCCTATATTTAGTTATGATGCATTGTGTGTCATCTACTTCATGGTTAATTAAAGTTGGTTAAGAGTAGTATTACGGTGAGTGACAAAGGTAGAAAACCCTTTGAAAAGGACATATAGGAGGAATATTTTGAGAATAAAAGAACAAAACTTGGTGATTTGGACAAAACCTCTTTAAGAAGGTTAAGAATATTCCAATATAGTACAAAAGCCAACTTATTACTATTCCAATGTAAGGGTTAAGCTTTGAGACTGCAAGATCGCATGGATGGACATAACTACAAAAAGGGTGGTAGACTTTTAATGGATAAAAGTCTAAAGTGATAATCTCACATCAATTTCTTTGAGAAGGTCAAGAATGTTACAATAACCCAACCATGAAGTCTATAAATATCTCTTCATATCTGTAATAGTCCATTTGGCTTTTGATGTTCTCTTTGACTTATTAACAAATCAAGCATTTATGAACATGGTCTTGAATATAATTTTTCATAATAGGCCATCATAAGGCTTTTTTCAAGTCCTGTTACATTATTTTCATCCTAAGATAAACAATATATCTAGTTTCATTAGGTTTATGTAGAAGAATCTACTTTAATTCTTCATGTGTAGGAATATATAACATATTATTAAAGCATAAAATACCATTTCCTCATCTCTATGTTGAAAATCTTTAATATCTTACAACAAATCTATTTATATTACCAATTATAGAAAATTTTTTATTTAGATATGGACATGGCATTCAACCTTAATTGATTCATTAACAAGAACAATTATGTCTCTTCTAGCACATTGTATCCCATATTATATCTCATCAGCACTAGTCTCACATCCTAAGGTAACAAAATTCTTGAACATTATAGGGGCCCATCTTTTAGTGCCCACAACCCTTGAAAGTGATGCATCTTATCATCACTTAATCTCTTCCTTATTGTGGTATTAACCCCTAACCATAGTTAATACTCGTATTCATGAGAGAATTTAAAGAAGAAGATAAGCTAAAGTAAAATCTCATAAAAATTATCTTGGTAGAAGTGACAAAACAAAAAAAATATTTTTTGACATTACTTTTAGGTATTTTAATTTTATTTTTAGAATATTAAGCTTGATTAAAATTAGGTTTTTAAGACACAAAAATATTAATTAACTTTTATCTCTACTATCCTTGATCACCATTTTTGATTCAATATCTAAAATGCATATTTCTTAAACATTTGATTAACATATTCTTATTATTTAGTAATGATTTAAATAAAAAATTTAAAATATAATAAAAATAAAAAACCTAATTACTTCCTAATAATTGCTTATTATTCACCAATTACTACAGTATTAGTGTTGGGTCGGGGCATGAATCTCGAACCCCTTCGAAATATTCGAATTTAGCTCAAATCAGGAACATTAACCTCTAAATGCATATTTTTAATCTTCTAAATACTAGTATGCATGGGTGATTAAAATCAGGCTATCTCTAACATTCGCTAAAATGCTTATATGAAGAAAAATAGTTTTCAAATACACCATGTGGGACTAAAAGTATTGCTTTTATTACACGATAAACTTTTAAATTGCGGGAGTGACGTGAACCATCTGATCACTCATTTTTGCAATCAAACAATCACTGTTGTATCTAATTTTTAACCCATTAATTCTATCAGTCATTCAATCACATAATTTCATGATCACACGGTCCATATTTCGTGATTTCAATAAGATAAATCCTATCATCAGATTATGATTCTGATCCAGCCAAGTTTGAATTTATATTTCTAAAAGGCACTAATTAAGTTTCTTTCGTTCGATCGAGCAGTTTTTGTGATCGAATAGCTGTAGTTTGGTCAGATCCAATGGCTCTTTTAGTCGTTATTTTGAGCTGATGGGAAATATTTTTAAATATTAAATTCCTAATTAAAAATTATAAAAAAAGAAATGTAACAACTAAATTCTCAAGTCACAAACTCATAATAATTCACAGTCATTGCTAATCATTGTCTTCTTACACTATGTCTTTCTTCAAAGAACTCTAAATTTCTTGATTTATCTTTCAATTAGCTAAGATCTCATTCATTTTTTCATTTTATAGCTTATTAAATTAAAATAATTATGTCTTGCTAAATATTTTGTCAAGTATAAGAATTTTTTTGTATAGATTTTTATCATCATTTTCTTTCCTCTTTTTTATAAATTCTATTTTTTGTAAGACTATTGTAGCATATTTAATGTTCTTATTATAAAAGAATAGCCTATCCATCATTTAAGAAAAAGTTTATACAGTTTATTTTTGTGATTGATTTTTATTAGAGGTGGATATTGCTTGATTTTAAGCCAAAATACCTAAAAATCGCTTGTATACACGTTTAAATTTCTGTATCTTATTATTTCATAATTTTTAAAGCCTTATTATCAAAATAAAAATTAATATATTTTTAAGAAATTAAAATTTTTAGCTCTCACAATTCACCCCCTTATCAAACAATATTTCACTCCTAAATGTCCAACATCTTGCATAGGTAGTGAACAACACATTCAGATTGTTGGACTCTATCTTTTAATACATATGATAATTATGACTAAAATATCTCATCATCACTAAGATGATTCCTCTAACATGCCATGCCTTACCTTTGAGAACCATGATATCGAGAGTGGCCAATATCACATGCATCACATCTATTAAGCTATTGTCAACAAGTGTTATGCTCTTTCTTAACATATATAAGCTTTTATTTTCCCTCTTTTAAATTTCATATTCTTTATCTTATCATATGTTTTTAATTTATAGTATTATATAACTAATATATCTATATATTTGTAGCTATATATACATACATTAATAGTCATAAAATGCTATAATATAATTAGAATATATGTAAAAAATGTTATCATATAAATGCTCACATCATTAAGCATTCCACAATAATTACTAAGGACTTTTAACAACCCACCTACATCACGATTGATTTGGATTGCCTACTTAATGGCTTTGTGACACTACATTTATGAAAGTACTTTAAAACTATGCTAATCATGTAGTAACAAATTGTGCTCTTTTTTATTTGTTGTCATCATATCGTACAGTATGATCGACCTATCATACTATATGGTCTGGATTTTATAATGTCAGATTACTATGTTACTCATATCATACTAGTATAATCTCCAAGTTATATTAGTATGATCCAAGATAAATAATGGGTTGTATTAATGATCAAACAGAAAATCTATATTATGTTTGTTTAACACATTAATATACTAGTTCGAATCTCGTTTCATGCTTGCATGATTTGTTCTTTAATGATATTTTTTTAGTATTACAAGGAATGATGCCAGATATAGTACTATAAAACTTATGCTTGATGTTGATTGAATAGTTTAGAAACTGATCATACAAGTCTAGTCAAGTACTTGTACTAGTACAATGAGATAATATCTCTAATAACTTATCATACATATTCATTTTATACTTATATGATTGATAATATATATTCATAGTACAAAAACTATGATCATAAATCATCCGATAACATTATCGTAGAGTATAATTCATGATCAATATACTAAGTACAAGTGTATAAGTCTGATAAATGAGTTGTACTAGCATGATAAGTATAGTTAATTATTTTAATGACCCATTGGAAAAATTATCCTAGTTAAAATTATATGCTTCCATTGTATAATTTGATGTATTCATATTATTATTTTGATTCATGCACTTAGACATGTGATCGATCAGATAAACAAGTTTAGAAATTATCTGCACCCATAGTATTTTCTGCACTTAACCATAATCTCTTATGCTAAACACCTCTCCCTAGTTCATGCTATAGGTTCAAACCACATGATTTGGACAATCATTTGGCATGATCAATGTAGTCAAAATGAAGATAATCTCTAAGACCATAGTGAAAACCCAAAACTTCAAGATCTACTTTCTTAAACATCTAATATGCTTGAAGGATGAAAAATGCTATGAGATCTAATCTTAAAAATAAAGTTTTCATAAATTAATATCGAAAACTTGCACTTTTCCTTGAGCTTTTCCCCTTTTCTTTTTGATCAATCCAACGTGGTGTAAAAAAATCAGAACCAAAAATCAAAAATCTTCCCTTCACATCGTGTTTTGATTGTTCATTACCTGTAACATTAAGTCAAAATTGACAAAGTTGACTAACATTGATTTAACAGGAAACTACTTATGTATGTAAATTAGTAGATTATTAAGTTATGCTATGTGTTAGGTCAAATTTTCATCACATAAACATAAAATATAACAAATAAATCAATTAGCATAGACTAAAATAACCATGCATGTGTAAACAAGAATTTCTTTATAATTATCTTGCTGCTAATTTCCTTAAATTTAGTTTTTTAAGATCCTTGTGATTTCATTCATTTTCACCCTTAAATTTCTTCAAAACTCCTCTAATATTTAATATAAATATTTAAAGGTTTAACTCCTTTAGGTAATTCTTCCTTAGAGGTTTACCCCTTTTCATTTTGTTTCCCTCATTAAAATTGCTTGGTTTTGCCTCTGCTTATTAGATTAAGGGAAAACATTAAATTAAAACTCTTGGTTAAGTCAAATTTTCTAAATCTTGTGATTTAATCAACCAAAACAATTATGATGTTTTATTATCATTTTGATATTGTTAATAATTTTTCTTTTAAAAGTTATGCTAAAACTTTTTTTTATTAGTTTTACATCTCAGATCATAATTGATACATCCATTTTTTACAAAACTTTTACCATTTGACTTCTAATAAAATGTACTATTCTTTAAATTTTGTTTTAATTTTTTAACACCATATGATATTTTAAAAAATTTTCTAAAATTATTCATAATAACATTGTTTTATAACTTCATATTTTTATTTTATACTTGATTCAAGTTGAAATCTCACACACTAAACTATTACAACTGTAATAATTTGAACTTTACTATTTGACATTCACCTCCCTCCTTTGGACTCATAATATTTTATTCTAAGAATGTATGATTTTTTTAAACAAATTCATAATTCATAAAAATTAATAAAATTTGTAAGATTCCTTCGTATGTAATGATATTAATAAAATCTTCTTCCCTTATTAAACTTCTATCTATCATCTCTTAGATGTTACAATATAATTAAATATAAATATTCAAAAATAAAATTTTTTATACTAAATTTTTAAAGAAGTGAATTTTTAAATATTTAATATTATTTATAATAATTGTCAAAATTTGAAGTAATTCCATTATTGAGAAGTACTCACAAACACAAGTCAAATTCTAATGATTTCATAAAAATTAAAATTCGTGTGAATTTTTTATGAATTGGTTTTTTGAAAAAAAGGGATCTTTTGTGCTTTCCTCTATTATGGCCAATGGCCCCTACATAATGCCAATGCCTTAGCACCTTAGTTGCTCCATCTTATTAAGCTTTCTCTGCTCTTATAGTGCCACCTTGGTTGTTGAATCCTTGTTTGTCATGTGATTGATGGTATTATACCTTTATATAAGTTGATGATGACTAAGGAGATCTCTTGGAGATGCTCTTAGGGAGAGAAATTGGATTTGAGCTATCTTGTCGTTCTTCTTGTTGACTTTTAGCGAACCATTTTTGCTTAGTCTCTCAACTACTCTTGCATGATTTCACCATCCTAGTCCATCACCTCTATCTAGAGTGCTTTTGAGCACTTTTATCTAATTGTTGAGCAAACCCTTACCACTTCCAACCTTACATACCACCCAAGCCTCTTCCCACTTCATCTATTTTCTTTAACCATCTTTCCAAAATTTTATCCTTAATTTGACAAAATTTTGACTAGGCAATTAACCAAGGGTTGAGTAATTTGATCAATGTGACCAAATTAACTTATGGCCCCACTACATCTAATCTACTAAATCCAACTTTTGTTAAACAAAACTTAGCTCAGTTCAAGCACTAGCTATATGTAATAATTTCATGTGATGCTCAAGTTTAATGAAGCATAATATTATATTTTTCAATTATATGATACGATATTTGCTGATGTATGACTTCATGATCATGATAATATGTTATGATAATATAAGTTTGACAATTATATTTCATTATGATATGATTTGTATGGAAATGTAATAAGTCATGATGAAATGCATTTGCTATGATAAGGAACTTTAATATGTAGTAAATATGAAAAATGTTCATAGTTTTTTTATCTACTCATGCCCCTTAACTAATTAATGTGATGTCATATGAGTTCTGTAATGTTATTTAGTCATTAGGATGAGTCAGTTCTCCTTTTAGATCTATTAGATGCGTTAATTCTCCCCATATGGCTTATAATGTGATAAAATCATTGGGTTTAGATTATTCTCCCTTTGGACTCATTGGGATGATTTGAGTTTTCTTTGAATATGTTGTGATGAGGTGCTTAAATAAGTTGATTCTCCTTTTAAACATTTGGAGAGGTTAACAATGGGTAAAGAAGGAAATAGGGTATTATTATGATGATCATTGGAGAAATAAAACAAAATGAAAATTTTGATAGATATTTTATAACATTTTTAGTTGATTCTTATTATTAATTATGTTATGTGTGTTATTATTGTGTTGCAACATGAAATCAATTTTGTCGATGTATTATATTAATTTTTATCTACACATAGAGCTAGTGTTAGCTCGCATTTCTTTTTATTAATATCTTTCAAGTTTATCAACATATTATGGAGATAGAGTACATGCTAAGTATAATGAGATGAATGAGTTAGTTGTACTAATTATTTTATTTGCATCTTATCAATTCTAAGTAGACATCATCTAAGAGTTTCCTATTGAACTACAATTATGGTTATTATTTAAATATTTTAAAATATTTTATCATTAAATTTTGTACTTAGTTTCAAAAATGCCTTAAAAAATTTTGTTGCTATTTTTTATCATAAATGAGGTTAATATCATAAATTTTAAAACATTTAAAGGATATTTTTATAATAAATAAGGTTAATATTATTATCGACTTCTAGTACATTATGGTCATAATGAACAACCCTATTTTATTGATCTAATCTATGACTATCTAGGTTTTGTGGTATCTAAAATGTTTTTTTGATTATTTGAAGTGTTTTTCAAACGAACCTATCAAGTAAGAGACAAATTTCATTATTTTTTATATTTTTAATTTCTAAAAATAATTCATAAAATTTAAGATATAATTTTATTTGAATTTATATTAGTTTGGATAACTCTCATAATTTGAATTTTTATTTAAATAAGTTAAATTTATCATAAATTATTTAGTTAACTCTTGATTTATGAATAATCTGAATTAATGCATCTATATTCTAAATATGAATTTAATTTTATTTTGGTAATTTGATCTATTTGAATTTTAATTAAAATTATGATTCAACTCATTTAAATTTAAGTTCAAGTTTATATTATTCACTCCTATATTTTGTTTGAATTTTAAGATTGTTTGGATTAATATTAAATTGTTATAATTAATTAAAGTTACTAACCTTTGAACTTAAATTCATAGTCTTTTATATAAACAAATTTTTGATGAAATATGCCCATCAAGAGTTCATCATTGTGATGTTATTTGTATTCAAATCATTAAAACTATCACTTGAACTTATGTGACATATTGGGTTGTATTATATTACTCATGTATGTTGAGTTAGAGAGATCTTAAGGCATGTAATTATATAAGTTTATTTACATTTTAATATGCCTTAATGAAAATTAGACTTGTGGCTTCACATGTGCTTGAAATGATCGACTTTCATAGTTCACAAAAATATCAAGGGTTACATATTTACTCTATCCATATTTCTATGATTTTCTTATTATACAATACAATCTCTATTATATGGTATCATTCAGGTATGATATATAGATCACTTATAAATTATTATGATTTAACTATATTTGATAGGTATAATATATATGAATGTCTTTACAATGTCATTATAATTTGTTGTTTCATGAGTTGACCAAAAGTTGTATAGTACAATGCCTTTGTTATACATGTATGTTTCATGACAAGTAAAAGAATGAATTATTTGAATAAGTGCATTATCAAAGTGACCTACTCTAATTACCTAATGCCTTTGTATGGTCATGTTATTGTAATAGTACAAATAGTATCCCAATAACCTAATGACTAATTCAATCATTTGAGAATGAGTGTTTAGCTTTTAGTACTTCTTAACTTGCATATACTTTTTTATTAATAAAAATATGAGTTGATTTGAATAAGAAAAGCTAATGAATCAATTCAAAAATTATTTTTAGAAGTGAAAGATTTAGAGCCATCAATTGTGCATTATAGTTTGGCATCCTAGTTTCATTACATTAAAACATAGACTCCATAGGTTATCCTAAACTAACCAAAGTTTTATATTCAAAAGTATCTCAATATCTTAAGATCATGACATCTCATATAAACATCAAGATAAATCTTTTAATAGCCAATTTAGGATAATTCATCCTCACTTCCACCAAAAAGCTTACTAGGAGCTACTCTTTATTTAGTGATTATTCCCTCAGGATATTACTTGATAATCACTCTTTTTTCTCTTTAGTATTTTGTATCACAATGTCAGAAGCTTTTGCTTAGTTTGCTCTTGAACCACATTAGACTAGTAGAGGGTACTACTTTAATACCAAATGTGACATTTTGTACAATGTTAAGGCGTCGTCCTATTGGGTCGTCCCACACCAATTCAAGCAGGTTTTACCCTTAAAAGGTGCCTTAATCCTTTATGACCATGGCAACTCACTTAAACACCAAAATTAAACTCTCAATTATAAATTTAGAATAATTCACTCCTACATCTATCTATTTAGAAACATTTCAAGAGTCATTCCTTATCTAATGATTCCTCTTATTGAACATTACTAATTGATCACCCCTAGCCTTATTTTGTCCCAAGTGTTACATAATGAAAACATATTCATTATATTGTTGTTATTATTATATCATGATCCTCATCTACATTGATCTTATATCTATTAAATTAAAGCATTTTGATTGGTAATATCTTTCCGCTTCATTTATGATATTGTGTTATTTATTTCTCTTAAGTGAATGGCATATGATTTTTACTATGATATTTTGTATATGTGTTGTAACATTTATATATGCAATGTTGAACTCTTTTGAGTGGGGTTGACCATTACTTCATTATGACAAAAAAGAGTGGATTTATGTTAAGTTGGCCCATACTTGGTTGTGATAAAAATTAAAGTGGTTATATTACATTTACCTCATCTAGATGCAAAAAAATAGGAATGGATTTTTGTTTAAGAAAACCCCACCTAGTTGCAACAAAATGGGAGTAGGCTTTAAATGAATCTTAGTCATTTGGTAGAGGATGAATGTATATTCAGGTTTGGATCAAATCTAACATAGATGAATTTATAATCAGGTTATTCTAAAATTTTGGGATGAAACTTTTTTGAGCAAAGTCCCTTAATTTCTAACACATATCTAAAAGTAAAACTTATAATTAGCCAAAAGGATTATAAAATTATATGATTAAAACAATTCAAGTTAAGTTTTTAAAATACATTTTTATACATAAAAATATTAAAATAATAATAATAATTAGAGAATATATTATAACCTCAAACTTAGTCAAATATATTATTATAATTTATAAATAAAAAAACTCTTTGAGATAAAATCAATGATATTTAGTTTATAATTTTTGGAGATAGTAGATTTGTAATTTTAAAAATTTTGGCTATGGTTAAAATAGATTAGTGAAGGATAGAATGGAAAATATAAGAATTTCATATGGCCATGGTAGATTTTTAATTTCATAGATTTAAGCTTATGACAATTTGATAAATGAAAGATTGGTTTCTAAGTAACAAAATGTTAGAGGATCATAATCTTAATTTTTGTATTTAAGTCTTTACTTATTATCTTTATGGAAAGATGTGTGTTTGGCAACATAATAGTAGTTTAAAAAGTGTTTTTATAATATCTACAAATGAGATAACTATGCATTAAAAGTCAACTTTTTAATTATTTCAAGTATTTTTAATAAAACATAAAATAAATATTTTATAATTGATTATCACATTATAAGGAATGAGTTCCTTTTCCATGCATAGTCTTTTCTAGGTGAGCAAATCAAGTGTTGTCATCTTCATGGAGGTCTCAGCAAACACAAAATGTGTTACCATCATGCTCTCATCAATAGGGAAGAATTGTGACATAGGATTTTGACATCTATAGTGATGTAGGAGGTAACAATTAGTTTTTTCTTTTATCTTATCTTACTGTGTTATGCTAGTCTCAGGATTCTAGTGAGAGGAAGAGAGGATGTTGACGTAGTTGGAGAGAGAGAGAGAGAGAGATATGAGATGTTAGGTTACTTAGAAACTTTGTACTAGTATGATTATATACATTATCTGGTACAAAGAGTTTGAGTCGATAGGACATTATGGAGTTGTGAAGATATTATACTAGTATAAAGAGCATAATAACTATAGCATAAAGGGGTTAATAGTACAATACAAAATGTGTATCATACTATACAATCAGTTTATATTTTATTAGTCAAGTTAGAAAAGTCATACTGGTTAACATATTGTATAGGATGATATGTAAGTCATATCAGTATGTGCATTGGATGATGTCAATAGATTGGTGAGAGAAAGAAATAAAATAAATTAAAATGAAAAAACAATTCATTGATGATACAAAATGATTCTATATATCATACTAGATGATCATAAGCAATATGATAAAATAAAGGGGATTGTGTAGGGATTTATTATATAATATGGTGTATCATATTATACGTTAGTCTTATAGGACATGTAGGTCAGACTAGACAAACTGATTAAGTAAAAGGAAACGTTGGGGATCGTACAGTATGATAAGGGGGATCTTACTTATACGATGTGTGAAAGAAAATATTTTATAATGTTGGACATATTGTGTGATATTGGTATCGTATGCATATGATACAGTGTAGATTTTTAATTTTTATATGATCTTATGATATGATTAGGGAATCATACCAATATAGTGTTGGATAGTAACTTAAGGTCTATAAAAGATTAATAAGAGTTTAATTACTTATTAAACATATCATATATATGATATATGTTGACCATTTCATATATGGCATTGTAAGAAATCAAAAAAAATATTATGATTAGAAAAGAAAGTCAACTCTTAGATTTAGATAGATAAATCTAATAACTATGATATAAATATATTAATAAATTAGGTTTTAATTCATTATAAAATGGTAAACTTTTTCATGTTATTTTTTAGTAAGAATAATGTTATTTGAAATATTTTTATGTTATTTAATACATGTTGAATAGTTGGTACACCTCTAACTATGATGTAAATATACTAATAAATAATGTTTTATATTTTTTTATCAAATGTCATTCTTTTCATGTCATTCAAATAAAATTCTTCTTGTGAAATATATTTTAAATGTGTTATTCTTTTATGGAATGTATAACGAAGTAACTAAACATGATTGGAAACTAATGTAAGATAATGAATAAATAATTTAAAGATTTGGTATGTCGAAATATTGAACGAGAAAATGGAATAGAGTCATTGACATACCACTAAAGGCATTATCCTTATAGATTATTAGATTATATTATGATATCACAAGATAAGGATGCCCATCTGTGGCTACATGATACTAATATATATGTTTATAACAAAGGTTTTATATACATGTTAAAAGTTAAGGATAACTTACCTATCTCTACATAGTTTTGATATATGTCATATAAGGAGAGGACAACTCTCAGGGGTAAGAATTCCCTTATGAGATCTTGTGATATTAGTCCTGAAGGATAATAACTTATAGAGATAGAATATGAGCTATATAATGGAAATGAGATAAAAATAAAAAAGTAATCATTTATCTTACATCATATAAATAACAAAAATAATAAGATAAATAAATATACATGTGCATGTTCAGATTTTTTTACTAAATTTATTGGCTTACTTACATCATTACTTATTTAATTATAAACATTACTATACATTTCCTATTCAAGTATTATATTTTGTTATCTATTGAGCTCTCTAGAGTTTTGTTAGTATTTACATCACAAGTAATGCATCCATTATATAGAGAGTTGAAGACTTTGATGTTATGGTTGAAGATTATGCTTATTAGTTGATATAGTGATTGGTCTATTATGGGTTTCTATATTATGTGTATCTATATAGACGTGGTAAAATATTTATAGTTTAGATGATTTATATTAGTTTTGTAGCTTAATTATTTATTTATATTGATATTTTATTTAGTTTATTTGACAAAGATGATTTATAGATAAAGATTATCTCACATTAGGTCTCCACTTAAAGTATAATGTCCTCGCTTAATATATTATCAATACAAAAATTTTTGATTTTCTATTTGATTAAGTAGATAGTGAGGTGGGGTTGTGACATCAAACCATCTAAAAATGACCTTATGATCACCCATGTGTTCTTGCTTATTTGTGATTATTGTTGCTTGATTAGTACTCACACAAAGGTTTATGCAACTAAACAATAATTTCTAAAACTTAGATATAATAACCATTAATATTAAACAAGAAATTCTTGTTACATGCATATTTGAATTTAATTCATTTTTTTAATATAAAAAAGCCTTTGATTGAAAAATACTTAGGTTTATTTTCTATTGGATGAATTCAGTTTACGTAAGAAAAACATTTTATTGAGTTGTTAAATTCAAATTAAAAAATATTTAAGTTATCAAAATATAATAATTATTGTATTTACACAACCCATCCCCCATATTGTGAAGATCACTATTATATTTCAACAAGTGGTATTATAATATGTTGCTTCTAGTGTCTAAACAACCTAGATAAGATCTACATGATGTCTCACAATTTTATAACTAATCATGTTATCTTAGAAGAAGGGGGTTCTCTAGTTCATTCAAGTCTTTTCAAAGGTGAATTTTATTTTTATTGAAAAAATTATTCTTGAATCAATTGATTTTGATATTTGGGACATAATTTAAAATGAATTTGAATTTTCTATGAAAAAGGTTGATAATATTTTGGTTATAAATGCATTAAGTAAACTCCTCAAGGAAAACATAAATTTTAGCTTAATGCTAAAGATTTGAAAATTAATCATTGTGGTCTATCGACCATAGAATTTAATGGAATTACAAATTGTAAAACTTCACATGATATTTGGATAAAACTTGAAAAGACATGAAGGAACCACTCAAGTTTAGGAGTCCAAGGTCAATCTTCTTATGCATGTGTATGTGTATTTTTTGTGGATAGTAATGAAACCATCAAGACCATGTTTATAAGGTTTTCTAATATTATGAATGGTTTTTCCAATCTTGATAAACATTTTCCTAACATAGAATAGTTGAGAAAAGCTCTTTATGTTTTACCTATTGAGTTTGATCTATTGGTAACTGCCATCAAAGTCTCCAAGGATTTGGTCCATACATAAGATGGAGATGATAAGGAGAAGAAATGAAGAGTCTCAACATAATAATATTAAATTTTATAACCAAACTATTTTAAAATTTTGAGAAATAATTTCTATAAGTTGGAAAGATTGTAACATCCCTCAATTTCTAAACTAATTAAAAAAACTTAAATACTAGAATCAAGTCAATAGAATTATTAAAAAAATATGATTAAAATAAATTAAATAATTTCTTAAAATATATTATTGATATATGAAAAAATAATAATAATAATAATAATAAAACAGTGTTACATCCTCAAACTTAGTCAAAAATTGTTTTTGAGCATAAAAATAGATAGAGCTATCTTAGATAAGCTTAACGACATTATATTTGCAAATGAGAGTAATCAGACTGGTCAATATATCACATTGTATGATATCCTAGTTGTGCTAATTTGTTCATCGAATGACGTTGGCATGTTGAAGAGAGAAAGAAATAAAATAAAACAAAATAAAATTATTCAATAATTGTACCATGTGATGCTATGTATCATAAGAAATATACTAAAATAGAGGGCATCATATTTCATTGTACAATATGAAGTGGTATATTATAATGTATAATAGTCCTAGAAAGTTTGCAGAACGAAACAAACACATAAGTTTTGTAAAGAAAACAAAATGTATCGTATGATATGACAATGGGATTGTATATGTATAATATGTGATAGAAGTGATTTATTTGGCTACATGTATTGTATGACAGAAGAATTATACTTATATAATATAATACAATTTGGAGGAACATATGATATGATTGGTAAATCATTCAAGCATGTTCCAAAATAAAAAAATCAAAGACATAGGAAGTAATATATGAGAATAAAATCACATAAGAAGTAAGCTATTTATAGGATACATATTTATTATCTCAAACACATTTTGTAATAGAAACTTAAAATAAGAGAGAATTAAATAAAAAAAACTACTTTACTGAATAAGATAGATAAATCTGATAACTATGATGTAATATACTAGTATTATTTTTATATTTATTTAAAATTATTATTCTTATTATTATAGTATGGCATATCATGGGCTTTATTCATATAATTCATGTTTTATATTTTTATACCTTTATTTTATATATTATGGCATGAGAATGAAATAAAATAAATTATAAAATATAAAAACATATAAACCTTGGCTTTGAAATGATTGAAATATATAATATTATAAAAGATTAATTAAATAAGCATGTAACAACCAATTAGTTGCTTGAAAAGCACGGAAGGATGAATAGATTATCCAAAATATGAGGGACAAGACTAACCAAGAATGATAAAAAGACTAGAAGAATATCTAAAGTATAGGAGTTACGATGGTAAATAAGTTCTACATCAGTTATAAGAGAAAAGATTCTTAGCAATATAAGTAAAATCTTAAGACGTGAAATGGTGAGGCGTCTTTTATGGGTAGTTTGGGCTTGGATCCCATGAAAACTCCATAGCTAAGCATGCTAGAGTTGAAAAAATTTTGAGATGATTGACCAAGCTAGAGAAAAACAAAACATGATTAGTTTAAGACAATACCTTACAAATGAAGGTTGGGATAATAGAATATGGTTTCAAAGCCATCCTCCTCTACTCCAACGTGGTTTGAGGATGAAACAAGTTTAAGCTAGTGGGCATGTAACACCTGATTTGCTGTCTGAGAATGACAAAAGGATGAAGAAAACATCAAAAGTATGGAGGATAAGAGGGTAAATAAGTTTAATATCAATCATTAGAGGGAAGATCCTTAGTGATATAAATGAAATTAGAATACATGATATGGTGATGTGCCTTTTGGGGAAATCATGGGCTTGGATACCATGAGAACATCATGGTTAAATATGCTAGAGTTGGAGAAATTTTATGATGGGTGACTAAGCTAAAAGGGACCCCCTATAAGAGGATAAAATCATATTACTTTGGGACAATATCTTGTTCAGATAGGTTGTGATGTTACACTCAACCCAAGTAAAAGAAAAAGAAAGATCTAGCACACAGGCAACATCATTTACCCTTTGAAGATGAAACTTCTTGCAACAATGAGGTAGAATTCATTACTAATTATCTAACTAAAATATTTTAGAAGATGTGTTAGAAAAATCTAAGAAGTAGGAGGAAAAAAGCTTAAGATACATTGTTACATCGGCATTGGACATAGACCAAAGTGTTCACATTTATTGAAGAATAAAAATATAAAAGGAAGGATGAAGAAGAAAGCCATAGTTACTACTTGTACTGACTTAGACTCATCTTTACTTCTACAATTCATGAAGAGAGTGAAGAGGAGAAGAATTTGGTTTGCCTCATAGCCAAGGACATTGCTTCTCCAAGCCATGTAGAAAGAAGGAAACAAGATCTTATATATCTTATGGATCACCATGAAGCATGATCTAGAAGTAAAGACAATGAGATATTAAAACTCTTTTGATATGAATTAAAAAGTTATTTTCTTGAATTGGTTGAAGTTCTTAATTTGATTTCTAAAAAATATAAAATTCTAAAGAAATAACACAAACATTGTTTAAGTTTTTGTGATGACTTAAAACAAAAAAATGAGAAATGTTTGCATGAGAATATTTGCATGGTTTTTACTCATAAACACATTAACAAGTGATATGTCCAATTGTGTAAATGGATCATATGAAATAGTATTATGAATTTAATGTTTATTGCATACTCTTAAATTGTATCGAACACAACACACTTGAAATGACTATTCCTATGAAATCTTATAGGAATTATAGATGATGTTTTGAATTCAAATAAAGATGAAAAAAATATTACTTTCTAGAAACATTAAATTCATATTGTATGAATTGCATCATGATTTCAATTATTATGCGAAGTTATACAATGGTAATTTCCTAATTCCTACCTTTTATAGGGCACACTATGGAGAATTAAACCATTATCTGGCTTATAAATAGGAGTCTTATTCCATATTTCTCTCACTTAAGCCTATCTGCTATCTTTTACACCATTTTGTTGTCGTCTTGCACACATCTAATATGTCTAAAACCCTAGGATTTTTATTTTTTTAATAAAACAATGTGAAATAGTTAATTAAGGCTGGGTCGTTTAACATTTGGCCTCAAAGATTCATCAAAGATAGAGACTTCATCCTCAAATGACAAAAAACTTAGTTCTATCATCAAGCCATATGCCCCTATTAAGTACCTAAGATTCTTTAATCACCATGTAAATAAATTTTCCAAATCCATTAGAGAAAACACCATTAAAGACTTCATGAATTTCACCACTATTATATTTGAACTACCATTTTTTCAATAAACTTGAGGAAACTAGAGGTTTCTTTGATTTAGTTTCTACATATGTGATGGTAAATGCCATGATAAAGGCAATGGTTAGTGTAAATTTTACAAAATAATGTGGAGTGTATATTTATTTAGCTTTTATTTAAATTTGAAACCAACATTCATTTTCTTGATTTACAAACCTTAGGAACGACCAATAAATTCTTTTTTATTAATATGCTTGACTTGCATAAGAAATGCTAAAGTAGGTTCTTTAATGTCACAAAAAAATTTGTGGGACTTTGAGAATGGAAAGAAGGTATGGGCACATGTAGACCCTGTAATCATAAAGCCTTAAGATAATTCAATAAAGTTAGGGAAGTATGAATTAACATGAATGAGGTGTGATCTCAGAGTAAGAAATTCCTACCCCAATAGATCATGTACGGCGTGAAACAATACACTACACAATATCTTAAGATGTAAGTCAAAACAAAGGCAATACACTATTAATAATGTGGAACTACATGAAAGATTCAACCACCAAAGAAAGGACCTAAACAACAAAGAGATGAAAACAATGAAGAATTTGCTAGTGGAGAAATAAGAGAATTATCAAGTTCATCTACCAAAGAAACCTTCCCCATGCCAAGTTTTGAAGTTGAATTTGAAATTATGATTATAATAAATATTGTCAAGAAGAGATCAAGTGAAACTTTAGCAATAGAGGCTACACATATTACTTCTTCATAAGAAGCTATGAAAGAATTTCTTACAAGGAAAGACTAAGAAAGATAAGAGAGAATGTAAAACTACTTTAACCCCCAAACCATTAGGTACAACCATAATAAAGGAAATGATGATAACAAAAAAAGAGAAGAAAAAAATTATTGATATGTGTCAAAAAATAAATTAGAATTAGTCTTAACTAGGGAATAAAAGTAGTTTATAGTAAAGGGGAGAATAACACTAGAATTTTATTCAAGAAGTCTCCCTTTTTACAAATAAAAATAAAGAAAGGAGAGGATAGCAAAATTTTCACCTCTAAGTCCCATGGAATATGCAAGTCATGAAGGAAGAGCATTAATATAATACTATAATAATGCTAATAAGGCCATTGTCCACCCAAAGGAATATAAAAGAGGTGGATAAGTTGTGACATGTAAGTTGCATATTATCTAACCATACAAATAAAATTCCATGCATAAAAAATAACTTTTATCACATGTAAGAATTATATTATCTAAAATTTTCTTTTATATTTTTTAAAATAATATTAATGTAATTTTGTTCATTCACATAATAGCTAATATCACATATTAGATTGCACTAGTAAATTTAGAAAGAAGATGTATGACTATAAAATAGTGCAACAATGAAAAGGTATAAGAGTTGAACAAAAATAAGAAAGAAGATGAATTAAGTTTTGGTATTCAAAATAGGTGATTCAAGAGAATAATAAAAAAGATGAAAGAACTAGCAAGAATATATGAAACTTTTTAAGTTGAAAGAAAGAAAGGGATGTGCTAAAGCATTGACACAATACTTGGGCAGAAGGAAAGAAAGCATCGCAAGAGAAAATTCCTACCCATAAGTATTATATTTTTTTTATTTTACATAAAAGAGTGATTTGAAAGATATTGTCACAAGAAAATTTTCAATAAATCAATTAGAAAAAGGAAAGAGAGATTTATCTACAAGTTTATTATTGAGACTCAATAGGTGAATCTATGCAAAAATGTTTTGTAACTTTATTGGGTTATTTAAAAACACTAAAAAGTATGTGAACCTAAAATTTGAATTAGTTAAGCTTAGTTATGAGGTAGTTAACATCTTTCTTGAAAACATGGGCCTCCCATAAAAGTAAAATTAAAATAGGTTCAACTTCTAAAAGCTCCATCTCCTAGAAGTTCATGAAGAGGCCAAACTTAAGATTGAAGAAGAATAGAAGCAATTACTATATGTGAAACATGAATGCTTGAAATTAAACAAATGTAATGAGTTGCCATGATTATAAGATTTCATTTTTCTAACACAATTAATGGAATTCATTTTTTATATCAAACATTGTATATAATGTAATTTCACAAAGTAACTTATGTCATGCCTCCCTAGCTAAATGATGAAAACAACTCGATAATATATTCTAATAACACAAAAATTCTAGGTAAAATAGAGTGTGCAGCAAAACTTTCAAGAAAACAATCCAAAATCTAATAAAAGGTGATGAGAAACATCACAAATCCATAATATCATAGATAAACAACTATATAAAAAGTGATATACAAGTATTAAGTATATAGAATAAAACCTAAATTAGTATGCCAATAAAACATTTGTCAACTAAATACAATGAGATTCTTCATATACAAAACATTTTTAAGAAAGCTCACAAATAAAATATGCTTTCAAACTAAAGGTCTTAAGTTATCAAATAGGAATTCTCATCTCTATGAATATCTATATCATGGCCTATAATGTAATTAAGAAATAAATATTATATATTCAACAAGCAAACTATTAGTTATGAGTAATTAAGTAGTATAGAAGTGTAGTAATATAGTTGATAAAGAAAAATAGAGCAATAAATAACATAATACATGATAATTTATAAAAGATATGAAGAGTACTAGATCGTTATATATCTACTCATATATATTATAATCATATATGTATATAAGTATCTCATAATACTAGTATTAAATAATATTTATCTCATATATTTTCCTTTTTTAGGGTTTAGATTTTTTTCATGTGACTATTATCATTACTTCATAAGAACCCATATCATATTATATCATATCTCTCTCATTGAACTACATTCTATATCACCCAACTTCTTATACTTATGATGGTGGGGTCTCTACATGTTATGGCTTTAAGTCTATGCCCCAATGACAATAGTAAGTTATCTTATCATCTATCATTAAACTACTCATATCACCCAATATCCTATGCTCAAGATTAGAGAATCTCTACATATTTTGGCCTTGAGTCCAAATGCAAGTAGGAGTTGATCTTACCATGTCAAGCCACCACAAGATAGGGTTAAATAAAATTTTATCATATTCTTATTTCAACTTTTTCATGAACATATAAATCAATAGACTTACTCAACCAAATTTTTTTCTTTTTTTCTTTTCTTTTATTTCATATATTTTTTTCTAATATTATGTCTTAATACTCATATATATATATATATATATATATATATATATATATATATATATATATATATATATATATATATATATATATATATATATATATATATATATTATCAATACATATCTCATAATAATATTTTGTCGTCTCATAGATCAGAATATATACAAATAAATCTGTGTCATGTAGTACACTCATATCACATCACATTACATAATAATATTTTAATATAATTTAATATTTAGCTACTTATATAATAGTTCTTCATTTTACTTAATGGCTTTGGGATGCCTCTTTTATTACTTTTCTTTTTTTATCTCTTTATTTCATTTCTTTTATAAATTATTTTACATTCTATGAGTATTTGCTTAATTTTGATTTTTAAAATTTCTAAGATTTATATTCCTTGATTTACAAGTTTCATATTTCACAAAATTACATACCTTTCTATATCAAAAGGACTTACAAGCATTGTTGCAAACAATA
The DNA here is from genome assembly GCA_023846275.1 of Vanilla planifolia. Classification (NCBI taxonomy): domain Eukaryota; kingdom Viridiplantae; phylum Streptophyta; class Magnoliopsida; order Asparagales; family Orchidaceae; genus Vanilla; species Vanilla planifolia. The sequence continues at coordinate 6,125,875 of CM043878.1, read as the reverse complement.
ACTAATAATCATTCTTAAATTCTATTAAAATCATTTCTCAACCCTTCTCATCATATTATATAATCTCTCCATCATACCCTACTATATACATTTCTTTTGTATGATTCAAATTTGAATGGACTGACCTCATGCTCTTCAAGTTGATTATATGGTATGATAGCTTTATCATATAGTCAGATATTCACAAGGCATCATGCAATGGTTTGATCAATCATTCCTTAATTATCATCAATAAGCTAATTGTATTGTTAGATAAATTTTATTTTATTATACAAATTTCTTTAGAAATTAGGCTCTAGTGTTGCTCACAAACCAAGTATTATTTTATGATACATTAGGAATGATGTATCATCTGACCCTCTAAGGAAAGGTTCGATAAAATTCCTTAATTCATTATAGCATCCATTATTTTTCATTGTAAAGTCTAACCAGATTAATCATATGATACATTCAGCCTCATCGTACAATATGCAAGACTCTAGTGGAAAACTATGATAGAAATCTCAACTTAAATCACATCCAAAACACAACTAAAGCACAAGTGACTAAAGATACATCTCAATAGCATTCCAAAGACAAGAAATCTCAAATAAAAATATAGCTTAAAAAATAATTTCTATGTGGGTCAAAATTTGAACGCTTTCTTAAATTTTTTCTTTCAAAATCTCAAGAAGTTTCCACAATAGTTCCTCAAGTGAACCTTTGTCTACTGTAACCCTCTAACCTAAAGCACAAGCTACTCTACTTTTTCATCCCCCATAGCTCTTCCTCTCTTTTTATCAAACCCTCCTCACATGTAGAGCACAATTGAAAAGCCTAGGAAGGATAAGCTTAATATTATTTTGTTCTTATTTCTCTTTTAAAAATTTATTAAAAAATTCAAACAACTTCTTAAATTTACAAACAGTATATCTATGAATTTTTTACATCATGATCTTCTCAATGGGATACTCATATCTTAATTCTAATCACTAATAATATGGCATGTTTTTTAGGAACCCTAAAATATATCAATTGTCTTAATTCAAATCTTTACAACCCCACAATCACCATTAAATTTGTATTTAAGAACACATTTTATAATTAAATAAATCAAGCTATCACATCTTATTCGCATAAATGCATAATGAATTGTTTATGAATGAAATGAAACTATTATAAAATTTAATTCTTTGGACAATTCCTTATTGTCTTTAGGATAAAACATATTGATATGATTATGTTGGTATATTACAATAGTACATGCAAGTAGAAAACAATATTACATGTATGATCATATGTTCAAATCGATATGTTAAGCTTATATAATACACCATGTTCTATGCAAAATTTAGAGAATTTTCTAATATTTTATTTTTTTATGCTACATATCTAACTAGAAAGTAAACTTAAGATCCCAATAAACTTATCTTACTAAGTTCAAAATTGAACGTAAGATAGTATTTCTAGACTTTTTATCTATGGACTCAAAGTTTTAACTTAATTTTAAACAAAATCATAAGATATTAGATATAACCTAGATTATCCTGTTATATCTTAAAAGAAATATAATATGATAACATGACACAGTGAACCAGTTGATGGTTTAAATTTGTACCATTTCTAAAACCACCTTCTCAAATTCAACCAATTTTCAATGTGGAATATGTTTCTCAATTTTTTTCTTCAATTCTCTCTCTTTTTTCTCTTATTATATTCTCTTTTCTTTTCTCTCCCCTCAATGCTCTTCTTTCTCTCTTTATTCTTCTTTTTCTCTATCCTAAATAGGACTCTAAGCTCTAATTTCTTCTTTTCTTTCTTTTCTTTTAAGAATTATTAACTCTTCAATTCTTTTCTCTCTCCTTCTCGACTCTCCCATCTTTAAGCCCCACCAACTGACAGCCCCCTCCTCATGTTGTTGTCTTGATGATGAAGCAAGGAAATAACAACAATGATGTGGTGATAAGATTTTATGGCTAAGTGATGATAGCCCCCTTCTCTTTAGGGGCAAAAGTCGGGTAATTGATTAAGCGCGTGAGAGGGAAAGGGAGAGAAAACTAAATGCAAGATCATGATTTAGGTTTTGGGGATGATTACCATTTTTATTTCTTTTTTAATCTTTAATTTGACAATTTATAATTATTTCAAACGAACATCATATGACTTGTCTTAATGAGTTTTGTCCGATAATATATTTATTTTATATTTTGAAGTATTTTATTTTTTAATTCACTTTTACAAGTTTTATGGGACACTCTCATATACTTTTAAATTGATCTTAGAATATTAATAAAATTTAATTATTTTAAAATTTTGAATATGTTATTCAAATATATTCAATTAAAAATAAACTTAATGAATCTTTCAAGGTGAAGACAATGTAGTGCACCAAAAAGCTCGCTAAATACGATGCAACTCTGGTCAAAAGCTATGAACATTCATCAACAATACAATTCTAGACGACAAAGTCATAGCTATTGAGATTTCGTCATCAAATGTTATTGTCCGTTGCATTCCTTAATTCACATTTTTTTCCTAAGTTCATGAGCCATGGTAGTATAGAAGAGATTCGCCAACAAATGAATTCCATGATGCCATGAGGAGAAACTAACACGTTTCATAGAAAAATACAAGTTTATTACTTCAAAATGTTACAAGGAAATGGTGTCAAATCGTTAATTTCATATAAAACGATATCGCCGGATTATTTGCGAAACAAAGCCGACCAGCTTACGCACAGCACAATGCCAACTTTTCTTGCATGTCTTCTGTTGATTTCCCTCTGCTTTTTCTTATTGGGAAGAAGAAAACGGGGAACCAACTAAAAGGAAAAGCTTCCCATACCATCACCCCCAAAGCTCCCCTGCATAGGTAACTCCACCAGCCAAGCATGATGCTCTTCAAGCTTCTGCATCTCGGCAGCTTTCCAACCATAGTCGTTACATCCTCGAAGCTTGTCGAGGGGTTCATGCGAAACCATGATCACTGCTTCGCAAGCCGGCAGAGGCTGAAGGCTCCCACGTTCATGTTCTACGACTGCAAAGACCTGGCGTTTGCTCCTTACGGAGAATACCGGCGGCAGCTCAGGAAGCTTGGAGCTGTTCAACTCCTAAGCTCCAAAATGGTGCAGTCCTTTCACCTCTTCGAGCACACGAGGCGTCCTTCTATTAGTATTTCCATTTTGAGTTCAAATGCTTACGTGACTGTCTTCTTTCTCTACTCTTAATTCTATGAACTTTCGGGAGCGTGATCGGGGCGAGGACCAACACATCCTTTATTGCTTTAGACTGGGCCATGGACGAGCTCAAGCACAAGACAAATCTCTTGAAGTAGGTGCAAGAAGAAATCAGGGGAATAGCCAAAAGCGAAGAGTTGGTTCAAGAAAAACACTAGAGCAAACTACAATAACTGAAGGCAAATCAAAAATGAAGTTCTTCGCCTACATCTACCTATTCCATTATTAGGTCCTCGAGAATCCATAGAAGTGTGCATAACACAGGCTATAAGATCCCCAAAAACACCAAAGTTGTTATTAATGCCCAGACCATTGGTAGAGATCCAGAGAAGTAGTTCAAACTAGAGAGATTTTTGAACTGCAATATGGATTATAAAGGAAATCATATTGAGCACATACCATTTGGAGCTTTTCGAAGGATATGCCCAAGTTTGCAATTTGCAAGTTAGACAATTGAGCTTGCATTGGCAAATATATCGTGTCTCTTTGACTGGAAATTGCCTAATGGGTTTGATCGAGAAGACATGGACATGGCTGAGAGTAATAGAGCCTTATGTTCGAGAAGACAATGTCTTCAATTAGTGCCCCTAATTGTCAACCTTGATTAAAATTTCATTGACAATTTATGATGTTTTGCACTTGGGTTTTATTCTTTCAAAAAAAAAATAATTGGTCCTTTCAAAAAAAAAAAAAATTGGTCCTAAATCATTAATAAGTTAATAAAAATGGATTTGCTTATTGAAGATACTTTTAAAGGTCTTATTGTCATTGATAGTCTCTAGTATTTTGTTTAACATTCTAAGATTTGTTATTTGTTTTATTCATTTAGTATAGGAATACTTGCAGTTAAGTGAAATTGCCATTGGGGCTTTTTTTAGGGATGCTTTTTTGTTTCTTTTATTTGTTTATTGGAGTTATTTAGAGTGACATTAATATCTTAATTAAAAAGAATGTGGATTTTGTCTATTCTTGAGTGAACATGTTTTTTTTAACTAGTATTTATTGATCATATCAAAATGTTCAAAAAAAGAGACATTTTTTGAATCACTTGTAGGAAATATATATTACCTTCTATCAGTAAATATCAAAAACATTAAGTGAAAGTTGATTTTTTTTTATTTTTTTATTTTTTGCATTAATTGTCACCTTTGTGTGAACTCATTAATAAGACTAAATGTGATAAATCATAAAATAATAACTTGATGTAGTTCAAGTACATAAACATGAACACTAAGATTTATGTAGTTCAATAAAAACTTAGTTTACATGCATGCTAAAAGGCAAAAAATACAACATTTCACATGAGCTATGATAGCAATATATAAAATTAAAGTTTTTATTTCTGAAGGTACATTCAAAATTTTATTGTAAAAAATTTTGAAATTTTTTTTTAATCGATAAAATTTATTAACAAAAAAAAAGTATAAATTGAAACCATAATGAATACTACAATATGTAAATTTATGAATACCAAGTTTGTTAATGTAGCATTATGGACACAATAAATAGGATGCAATACATAAGTTTTTGTACAACAAACAAGCATAGGTGTGGTGATAAGAGACATGTATTGTGCAAACTTTGCAGCATGGAAAACGAAATATTGCAGCTTGTCAATGGGCATTTTTTTGAGGTGAATATATGTATGGCAATGATTGTTTATGGATATAAACAAAAGAGAGCTGCAATAAAGTGAAATATCATGAAGTGTATTGTGAATCCTAATTTTTGTTCCTCTCTTTAACTACTATTCATTTATTGTCTCACTAATAGTATTTGAGTGAAGCTAACATAGTGGCTTATAATCTCTTCAAGCTCTTAGTGAATAGCATGATGGGTAAACATAATCTTCTAGGTTTTAAGTTTTTAACATAAATCTCTATGATTTTTATGCCCTTGTATTTCTTTTCTATGTGTTATCCTTGTTTGGAACTACCTACAACATAATGCATTTATTATATTGATGCTTGAGTGATAAGCAATGTAGTCATGAGTGAGGACGTTAGAAGTGTAATGTATGGCCATATTAATTATAATATATTGGAAAAAGGTACATAATGCAATTAGAACATAATTTAAGTTTAACATAGAATTTCATTCTTAGACTAAGAGTCAAATTGATATTAAAATAAAAATATTAGAGGATATGCTATGACCATACATCTTTGATTTTGAAGATAGCTATAATGTTCATTTAATAACAATGGAATCCACCTATAATTTTAATTATCAATAAAATATTAAAATATCATCAAATTAAATGTTGTATGATAAAAAATATATCAATCATTACTATTTTGTACAATAAAGCTAAAAAAACTCTGATAAAATAAAAATTAATTGAATAAACACCTACAAAGGGTTAACTTATTAGAGAAGGGATTCAAAGGAGATGGGACAACCAAAAGTAGTATTTTGATATAAAAGTATTGTAAGTGCCAAAAATAACTTCAATAAAATTTGCAAATGAATATATAGTTATGACAAATAGACTTTGTATTGTATGACATAAGTGCCTATAGAATTATGTATTATACAAAGCTTATTCTAAGAAAAAATAAAATGTTATACTTGTACGAAAGAATCTTCATGCTCATATCATTCTAGCAATAACTCTACCCTTAAAGATCGAGAAATAAACGTTCAAGACTGATACCTTGTATGACTTGATTCACACTTCTAATATATTATTAAGTCAGCAATCATAGTTTTATGATGAAGAAAACATACCCTATGATGTCATGATAAATGCAAATTGTTCGATATTATATTAGGCATCATCTTATATAAATATTAGAAAAAAACAATAATTCTTAATTAAACATGTTTTAAGTAGTTTTTAACTAGAGTTTCATAACTAGAAGCTTAAGTTGAACTTGTAGAAACTTATAAAAAATATTCACAATATCCTAATACAATTTTAGTAAACTTAATAGCTTAAGATGAAATTTAATAAGAGTATATATGAGTTAAAAGTATGCAACAAATCTAATTATGTTTTAACAACATCAAGTGATAGATTTAATAATTATAATCCAAATAAAGTGTATATGATAAGTTTTATCTCGATAATCACTTTATAAATAGCTAAAATAGTGACTCTATGATTTACAAGTGGAGCCAAACTATAATTAAAGTCATCAACACTCTTTTAAAATGTTATGAAATATAAAATTTTCATGAAATACTTGATTAAGATCTCTAATTGATTAATCCCTATTTGATATTGAGATACATGATCAAAAAATCAAACAAAAATATCATCAATAAAATTGACATAATAGTTTTGTTATCATCAAATAAGTGAAGTAATGACTAAGGTATAACAATCTCCATATTTTGATGATGATAAAAATCATTGACAAAAGAATGAAATCAAAAGATATAAAAACATAAAAGCACACAAATATTCCTCATATATTCATACTACCCCTCAACATATGTAATTAAAACTGCCAATAATAAGCATTAAGAATGCATGAATTGTTTTTTATTTCTCATATTCCTTTTTCTTTTTTCATTCATCAAAAGATAAATAAATTGAGATCAAACAAACAAAGGGTATAATTCTATACCATTTGTGTAGAATTTTGTAATTAATATTAAAGATATAGACTAAAATAAGTATCAAGTGATAGAAACAAGCTAAAATAAGTATCAAGATGGACTAAAAGGCTTTACACAAACTTTGAGTAGTAATAACAAATACTTCAATAAGGGAATATTTACAACTAATCAACTACATCAATTAACTTCTTCCCTACACTAATACATGTAAAGACAACTACTACAATAATATAGAATAAATATAATAACAAAAAACATGAATAATACGAAATAAACTATAATAGTAATTGTATATTAAAACACATAGATCATGTATAGCTTACAATATATGACAATAGTTATTATAATGTTAAAACACATGTGAAAATATCATAACATGATAAATAATTATGAAGATAATAATTTAGCATAACAATACATGATAATAAATGTTTCAACATGTAAAACATTAGAATTTCACATTGCAATAATATAATAGATGGAGTTTCATAATAATAACTTAATGTAAACTATAGCATATAAAGAATTCAAATAAAAGCAATTTAAACATGTTCAATCTGTTCTCCTTGATGTAAGCTCATCTAGATCAGAACTATAAAATGAATAAAGTAATCCAACACATACAATCAGACAAAATTAGGAAAAAGGAACCTCCTCCTAAATGAATGCTCTTGGGCTCTCCCTAAATTCAAGAATACAATCATGCTTCTCTACATTTTGCAATATTTCAAATGGTAAGCTTAAATTAAATGTGGTAATACATCTTATATAAGGTTAATTTTAACAAATTTAATTTCACCAAATTTGATTTTCTCATTAAACTTGAAACATAATTATTAATCCTTGTAAGATCATGATTAATTACACTTATCCTAACTATTGATTGTCACAAGAACCACAATGCATGGGGTCACTCCAAATCAAATTTTCTAATTGAAGATATAAATGTAGTAATACTTCATAGTGATAGCACATTTGAACCTGCAATAAAACATACAATGTAGTAGGAAGAAGAGAATTAAGCATTATAGAACAACACTTCCCCTATGTCTATGCATTTAATAGAGCAACCTCATCAATAATTAAACCATCCTTAAAATGGTGATTGCCCAATTCTTACTTCAAGTTACTCAATTTAAGAAAAAAAACTTCTTCTCATCATTCATTCAATGAGCTATGGACCTAATGTTCATGCAAGTCCAATGGCAAAAAGTCAATCAATGATTACATAACTCGATTCGACACAAGAGCATATGATGTGTTGTGTTGTTGAGGAGGATAGCTGAGTCACACTCCCTCATTTTTTAGTTGGATTACAAGAAGAGATTCAAAGAGAGCTTATTAATGAGAGGTCATCACACTAGAAAGTGTATGAGTTTGATGATCCACCATTTCTCTTTCCTAGGCAAGTTTGAATTGTCTTTAGTTCCTTAGCCATCTAATAGATGAGCATATTACACAAGCTAAATTATTTGAAAAATAGTGTAAATCTTTAATCTAGCTTTTCACACCTTCTTTAACACATCCAATGATGTGACAATTATCATGTCATTTTCAATCAAGTTCTAACATGTGTAAATATATACATTATTTAGCCAAATTTTCTTCATAAAGATTATTCAATCCATACTATAATGAAATTAATATAAAGACCATACATATTTTGTCCAGTGAGTCATAAGTAAACTCATAAGAAAATTTTATCTCCATAAGTCTTAATTATGGAGATACATATATATAATTCCCTAAGCTTTAAGCTTGGTAACCCAAACCATCTCAAGTTCAATAGTGGTAGTGTATGGATGAAGTAATTTTGCAAAAGTATTTCTCAAATACGTATCCTCAAGACTCCATTTATACTTATAATGCTTTAAATTAATAAACTTCATAATTAGAAAATCAAAAGAAATGTATCCATGTGTAGTACAATAATTGCAAACATCATGTGATCTAACATATAAATCAAATGCACACATACAATCAATTTGTGATATATTATCCACATAAATATATGATCTTTTAGTCAATATTTATCATGCAAATATATATTATCACTTTTCATATGATTATAAGATAAATCATGATGATAATATAAATGTGTAAATATTTTAAACTGAGAGGAACCATGAGATGGTACTTCTATAAATTTAGCTTTCAGATCATTTAGTTATTTTTCATTCAAAGCCAAATTTGTTACCTTCTTTTTTAGCACTAAATTTGTATCTTTAAGAATCTTAATTTCAATTTTTAGAGAATTAGTACATGTAGCATGCTTAAGTAAAATATATCCACTTTCAACAACTAAATTACTCAAATTCGTAATTGCAAGAACATGAACTTTTAGCTTTTCAATCAAATAAGTATTCACTTCCTTGAGATTGTCACATCATTTTTGTAAATCAATTATTTCGTTCTTATGTTTTGCACAAATTTTTTTCAATTCAACATACATTTTAATCAACTTCAAAGTAATCAGTTAGCTCATGATAAGAGTCAGATAGCGAATCATTTAAACATGATAAAAACTACATATCATTGTGTGATTGACTTTGATCAAAACTATTTGAATCAACCTTCTTCTTTTTTTTCTTTTTACTATCTTTTATATCTTCATCACAAGCTTTTGATTTTCTATTATCATACAACCTATCAAGGTCCTGCATTACTTTAAAGCAAGTTAATAATTGATTGATTTTTTATACCAATCTCTTGAGACAAAGTGAAGAATAATTGAGTCATTCCAATTGCATCCAGCCAACTCTTATAAATTGCTTATTTGGATCATTAAAAATAATAAAGGGATGCTCAAACAAAAATCATAAGTCATCACTTACCTTTGGAATAAAGATTCAAAATGAATTTTTTACACAAAAAAGTAATGATCATCAAATATGAGTAGAGACTCCATAATATTAAGATTGTCAAAGACAATTCACTATGACTGAAAAAGGAAAGATTTGTTATACTCTTGATCATGACACCACTTGTTTTTCAAAAATAAAATCATTATGTTCGTTTCTTTAATGCTATTCTTGAGTTTGTTTCAAGTCATGTAACTTAATATATTATGGGATCAATTAACTACAATGTTTTGATTAAATGTCTCATTGAACAATCTATAAGTGCTGCAATGTCACATAGTGTTGGTGGCCATGCTCTTGTTCTAGTTTAAATGACATATCAAAAAGTCATTAATCAAACTCTTGATAGAGTAGTTAACCATCAAGAGTACATCTTTAAGACATCTACTAATTTGATTATCTATATTTTCTTATTCTAGTGTACTTAATAACTCAATATGAGATTTAATAAGAAATTAGATGAGTTAAAGTTTGTAATGCAAACCTAATTGTGCTATATTAATATTAAGGGATATGTTCAATAATTCTAACATATATAAAATATAAATCATAAGTTTTGAATAGGTAGCCACTCCACCAAGAGCTGGAATAATGGCTCTATAATTTGTAGGTTAAGTCAAACTTTGAGAAAAACCACTAATACTCTTTGACATATCTTTACTATTAATTACTTTATGAAACACTTAATCAAGCTCTCTAATTAATTAATTTATATTTGATCTTATGATACTACATTTCAAAATTACTCAAAAAATTATTAATAAAAAACTAATATAATAATTTGGTTATCATCAAATAAATAATACAATAAAATACTCATTGGATGATCCAAAGAATAAGATTGAATGATTTGATAAATAAATGTCTGGCAAGGGCTATAGGTATTAGTTTAATGGGTCAAAGGTGACTCGCATTATGGAACTAAAATTAACAAACACCTTCAGAGGTGTAGAAACAAGGTATATGCTTAATAAAGCATATAATATTTTTGTTACATAAATGAATACTAATGTATATTTTCATATATAATTTTAAAAAAACAAGAAAGAGAATAATTGGGAAAATAAAATATGATAATTTTGGTTGACTTATGGCGCAATTTAATTATGCAATTGACTGATGTTATGCTTGACTTAGAAAAATCGTTTATATCATATTAAATTAAGATTTATATGAGTTTATTAGATGAGTGATTAGTTGGTGTTCTACAATAGTTGTCAACATTCCTACATTATACATATGTATTGTTACTTATATGTTATAAGTTGTGGAATACATGATATACATGTAAATTCTTATATAATATGCCATCTTACAAGTCAAACAAATTAACCATGTTGTAAAAGCATAAAATGTAAATGTATATGTATGAATAAAAGCCTAGGTAATTAATCTCAACTAAATGTTGACATTACTAAAGAAAATAAGCAATGAAAATTGAAAACATCTACGAATAAAAGAAAAAGTCAAATGGGGGAACTTGGCACTGTTAAGTATTGAAATGAAAAAAATACAAATATCTCATAAGAATATACTATAAAATGGAAAATCAATTTTGTAAAAGTATACAACACTAAAATGGAAAAATAAAATATTTTGGCCTATAAAATTGGTAACAAAGCAAATTAGGTCATAAGAGGCATAATTATATAATTCACAAAAATACTTTAAGCATAGGATTGCATGTGGTTTTAATATATTATAATTGAATTATTTATATTAGTGCTTATTACACATGTTGTGTATAATAAAGATTTTATATGCAACATGAACTTAGAGATGTAATATCTTACATGAAAATAACTATGTTAAATCTTGTCTATTAAGAATGTGATGATGACTAATTTTGATACTATAGATGCAAATCATAAAACACCAAAATAATAATAAATAAAGATAATGCTAATGCTATTAAGATATGAGAAATGATAAATTTTTTGTAACTCAAGAATATTGTATTTCAATTTACTAAATATTTGCTAATATTATAATAGTAATATATATTGTTGGGATAATTTGGTTGTAACTTATAAAATGCATTTTTCATTGCTTTCATTTGTTAAAAGAATTGCATGGTGATCTTATATTCATGAAATTATTTATTACAAAGAAAGTTTTACTTATAAATTGAGATATGTGGTTCACAACAGAATGAGAACATCACATTGTAATACTAGAGCAAGATTGATAAAATGTGATGCATTAAATTTTTGCTATTGTGGTGTTATGAATGTCACACTTTTTGCTTTGTAGATGTTCTTAAGTTTTTAAGAAAGCAATTTTTTATATTTTCTTAATTCAAAATCAACATCAATACTGTACATGAAAGAGATTAATGATCAACACACCTTAATTAATCCAAAGGAAAAATGGATAAAATAAAAAACATTTATATGAAGTGCACATATACAATCACTAGTTATTTTATGAGTCACACATCTAGCCTAAAAACTATTACACTTTCAATTATAGTTATACAATAAAAAGTTACTTTAAACCTAAAAAATTTATTCTATTAATAAAATAATTTAAGAGTGTAAGTAATATTTTCTTCTTTAAATGTAAGTAATATCATAAATCATATTTATGCATATGAAAATAAAAATTTTTAATTTCTAAATTAGCTTTGTATTGAAATATTTAATTTTAATTTTTTTACAATATTGTTGTAATTGCTTTTTATTCAAAATTTTAAATTATTTAACTGAATAATGGATACAGTTTTTTCATAAGCTAAAAAATGGAGTCAAATTCATATTTAATACAATTAGTATTATTTTATTTTATTATTGATATAATCATTTAAAATATGATTATTTCTTGTTTAAATTTCATGCAATATATTAAGTAAAATAAATGAAATAATTTTGATCTCACATTTGAAGATCATAAAAAAACTAACACAAATTAGCATTTTCCTATTATCATTTATTTCATCTCCATGAGACTTGACAAACTATATTATGTTTTAAGGTAAAATACCTAAAGGTTTTGTCATCTAATTTAAGAAATTAATTAGAGATAAAATAGCATAACGAACTTCAACGCCTTTTTAAAATAGAAAAACTTGTGGCGAATCAAACGTTGCCACATCATCCCCAAAACGGACAACAAGTCCAAAGGCTTTTCGTGCCGTTGAATTGCCGCGCTTCCCAGCCCTAATTGCCTCGCCCCCAAATCCCTCGAGCACCCAAAATTAGGCCAAAGACGAACTAGCCCCCGAGATCGCCGGAGATCGGAAATCAACGAGCTCCGGTGATGCCGTCGTCCGATGGAATGATCGGAAACATCATGGTATGGTCCGTGACCGGACTCCTTTTCCTCTCCCTCGTCGCCGGCGGCAGCTTCCTAGTCCTTTACGTGTTCCTCCCGCCGTCGGAGGCCGACGCCTGGTTCCCCACCGCCGGCATCATCCTTGTCGGCATACCGTGGATTTTCTGGATCGTAACATGTTCCTACAGATCGATAAGGTGGAGAACCGGAGATTCGGGTGATGAGGAGGAACAACCCAAGGGGAAGCAGGGCAACGCGGCTTGCGACTCGCCTTGCAAAGGTGTTGCTTCTCCTCGTGTCTCTGCGTGAGATTGAGAAGCCATTGGTTCCTTCAATGACCTGATCTCTGCTTTGCTAACTTCTTACCTTCGTTCCAATATTCATTTGGTGATTTAAGGATCACAAAATTGGGCAACTGCAGATTTTTTTTCTTTGTTTGTTGAATTCGATGGCATATGATTAACATCTTGGCCTAAATGAGCTCTTGTTCTCATTATTTTCAGCTGTTCTATACAAGATTTTGATGTATCTTCTCTTCTCACCATGATCCTCGTAACTAGATAGGCATATTTTTTCCGAAGTTATTTGAAGCATCCAAACAAGAGAATATGATTCTTCCACTTAAGGAAAAGACATGATATTTAAATAAAAATTACACAAAGAAACAATGTTACACCCTTCTACTAATCAATAGATACTATCATTGTTTCTAAAAAAATAATTACAAATTTTGGTTAATTAAATTTGGTTGTTACTAGTTATCTCTTGAATAAAAATTATACAATGCAATAGTTGATAGTCATCTAATACGATGAGTTGAAAGAAACCAAAAAAATATTAGACTGCTAAGATTAAATAGTATGTTATTAGCAAATCATATGATACAGTTTGATAAAAGAGACACTTAGGATATAGGTTGTGAAAGAGAAGTTTGGTTCTATAGTATTATACAATTATCATATGAGTACGATATTGTCCTAAGTATTAAGTTTGATGAGTTCAGTGGGGCTTAGTATCCTACATTACAATCTAAGTGTATCAAAAGATACAATCTAATATAGGAAAGTGGCATTGATCATATGAGAATGATCACGACATTATATATATAGACAACAATGAAGAAGATGAAGAGTCGGTCATATTAATACAAAAAATGTATCATACAAGTATAATAGTAATGAAGGAAAATAATCGAGAAAGCTAACAATCGTACAATATGATGATCAACATCATACAAATATGGTTAGTTGAGTGTATCCTAGTATAATCATATGATCGTATAAGATGATCTCAGGAAATTTAGACTTGAGTAGATCGTCTTATCAAATATGATAGGTTTATTGTATATAAATGATACAAATACGTTGAATAAACCATGGTTTCATAACTAGTTTATCTCGGTCTTGACTATTGAAATTGCGATGCTCTAGATCTAAAGATTGGAAATGAGATGGTTTGTTGAGATAATCTCTTAATTTATGAATGCTTAATCGACCCTTTTTAAAGTTAATTTGTAGTTTTACTGTGTTTTAGAGAAAAAAACTTGTCGTGGAGGGTTGTAAGAAGGAAAACAGTAAAGTAGCAAAGCAAATAAGAGCCTCATCATAAGCAAGAAGATCTCAAGACTAAAAAAGAGCTTATTTTTGGAGAGGTCCTCTACTTATATTATAAAATAAAATAGCATTAAATTTAGCTAAGATCTAAGAAAAGAATAAAAAAGATTATGTTGTTTAATTGCATGTGAAAATCTTAAAAAATGAATGTGATCATTTTCTATAAAATTGTTCTGTAAAAAAGGAGAATTTTTTTTAGTGTGACTAAGAGTAGTTGTAATTATAATGTTTGTTTGGCATTATTTTTTTGTGAGAAATTATTAAAAGACTCATACAAAAATCTATCCAAATGTCTAATATAAGAGTGTAAATTAAGTTGAATTTATGGTAGCATCCTTTATTTGTATTTATGAAAGTCATACTTATGAGAATTTTTGTAAGCATATAAAGGATTTTTATCACTCTTTTCTTAAGAAATATTATTGAATAATCATGCAAAAATGTGTACTTTCATATTATCTATGAATGCAAGTTAAATTGTATGATTATATGCTTGTATAGTTATCTTTGTCTATTGATATATATATATATATATATATATATATATATATATATATATATATATATATATATTGCTAATTGTCAAGCCCCCACCGACATCTAATACCATTATGTCACAAAGTTATCATCAGAGTCGCCAAATACAGCATTTAAGTGAGGACAAATAAACAAACCAAAGGTGGGGACCCGACGGTAAGACAAACACTAATTCAAAATCCAAAGTATATATATAAAGACATGTTTTTAAACATTTAATCACACTAAAATTTTCCCTCTCACACATCTCTTGGAAAGGGCTCTCCTGTAACAGCATCATTCCCAGTTCTCGGTGTAGTGGTTTCATGACCTGTGATGTAAGCACTAAATGAGATTTTATAAATCTCAGTAGATAAATCCACATATTTAACCAAGAAAATAAAAGGCATAACAAATACCATTAACAGTAAAGATGAATGTCATACATACATATAAGATAATGTCAAATGAAAGCCATAAAGAAATGCAAGTTCCTTATATTGTGCTTATTACCGGGCCCAATTCCCTTTGACGCATTATCCTCTGGATCCAATCATCAATGACTGTCCTATAGCCGGCATCCAACCAAGTACATAACACTAGGCAGATATCTGATCCGAAGATCGATACCCTGCGATCCAACACGCTGAGCCTAGTGCCACCAGGCAGGTATGGTACCATACCCTGCGATCCAACACGCTGAGCCTGGTGTAATTATCATGGAGTCATAGCACATAACACTAGGCAGATATCTGATCCGAAGATCGATACCCTGCGATCCCACACGCTGAGCCTAGTGGTGAGGATAATGTTCTCTGGGAATCCATTTTTTTTTCTACCATTTCCAATCATGATTCCAGACAATTATGCCATATCAAAAGATATCTTTTCTTTCCATATTATTTCTTTCTTTTGATTTCATTATCATACCATGTATTATTTTTTTTTCCTTTTTCATGCATATGCATAAGTAATCCATACCATAATATTTCTTTCTTTTTATGCCATAAACATATGCAACAATCAAAATTCTATAACAGTAAGAAAAGCATGTAAAAACACATAATATCGTGCTACATCACAGGGTTAGGAAATTATTCTACCTGAATTTGCTGTACCAACTGTCTTACTCACTTCTGTTTCTTCTTGATGTCCTACAAGCCCGTAAAATACTAAAATAATTAATTTAAATATGCTTATTAGTCAAAATTGCTTTCTAAAAACTTTCCCAAACACACCCCAAAATAATCCCAAAAGATGGGCTTACGCGGCACTGAACCGCCCGCTGGACCGCGCGCGCACGTTCGGCGCTGGACCGCCTGCGCAGAAAAAGCTTTCTAAAAGCTTTTCCAAACGGCTTCTAAAATAAATCTGGCTTATGCGGGCGCTGGACCGCCCGCGCCCGACACTGGACCGCGCGAGCTTGGCGCTGGACCGGACGCTCGGCGCGCTGGACCGCGCGCTCGACGTGCTGGACCGCGCGCCTCGGCACTGGACCGGACGCTCGGCGCGCTGGACCGCGCGCGCTTGGCGCTGGACCGCGAGCTCGACGTGCTGAACCGCGCGCCTCGGCATCCGGTTCAACAGCGTAACCTGGTCCAAAGCCTGGACCGGTTCACGCCGCCCCCCCCCCCCCCCCCCCCTCTCTCTCGAGTCCGGCGAAACCGAAATCTTTCGCCGGCGCTGGATCGGCCGTTTCATGTGCTGAATCGATCGAATCCGGCTCGGCTTCCGCCTCTCGGTCTCCCCCGCTCACCGGAAAAATTACATAACCCTAACGACGAATAAAAAATTATTTCTTACCTTACGGAAACCTTCGTCGGCCGTCACCGTCGCGTGCCGGAAATCCTCGCCGGCCGTTACTGTCGCGTCCAATGCTCACGGAATCCTCGTTGGACGTTAATGTAGCGTGCAGAAACTTCTTTAAGATGTTCTCCGAAATCTCGCCGTCGCACTCCGGCAAACTCTTCGCCGCCGTTTTTCGCAGTTGCAGAAAACCCCTTCTAAATTTTATATTTGCAAATATATCCTCCGCCAATCGGATTTGAACTAAGCCGACATTTAAAAATTACAGATCTATCCTCTACGTTACAAATTTATCCCAAATCTTCAAAAATTCATAATTTATTCATTAGAGCTCCGAAAATTACAAATTAAACATCGTTGGATTCGTCTCAAAGAGCTCTTTCTATAAAAAATATAAGATAAAACTAGGGCTGTTACACTAATACAAAACACTTTTTAAGCCTAGACATGATCATGTGAAATAAGGTTATTTTTAGTACCTTGTAGGTTGTATTATGTATGCAATAAGCATAATTCAGAATCATGGATATTAGAAAATTTTCAAATTATGAAAAAAAAAACAAATTGTGATGGATATAACTCTTATAACTAAGAAATGTTAGATTTATTCTCTTATTATATCCTGTTGAAAAATTAAAATCCCTAATGATCTCTCTTTTTTTTAAGTATAATTGATACATGATAATATAGATTGAGTGTAATATTTACTATCTTGATTGTTGCATGATTAACTAAGAGTGTTATGACATGATGAACCAAATATTGTACAAAATTGAGATTTGATTTTATGTTTGTATATAAATTTTACTTATTTAAAATATGTACGGGATGTAGGACACTGAGGTTAAGCATGATAATATCTACAATTTATATTAGATGGCATTACACGATAAAGATGTGTATTAATTTTCAAAAATATGAATAAAAATATATAATACATTATGTGAGTGAATTAAAACTTAACCAAGGAGATAAACCATAAATTAGAACTTAAAAATGAAGCCAAAACCTCATGGATTATTATGGACAAGTATTCCTTTGCCTCTAAAACGCTTGGAAAGCAATGAGCCAGGACTCAATTGAGTCATAAGAAACATAAGTTTGACCTTTAAGAGAACCAGATGGCTTTTAAGTATGCATAACCCTTGGTTTCTTGTTTGGAATCTTAAAATGGCTTGATTTTGGGCAATAAAAGAAGGCTAGTTTGTCGAAGATAATATTGGCTAATAAAATGATTATGTATGATTAGTAGTGCTAAAGTTAATAATAGACTTTAAGGTCTTATGACTAATTCCTAACAAAGTTAAAAAAGTAACTTGAGGTACTTAAATAAGATTATGTAAGATAAGCTTAGTCTTAGAATTTGAATTATAGGTTTAGGAATAATTCATAAAAAAGTACATTAGATCAATAAAAAATAATTAGCATATGATTTGTCATATCATAAGGTTATGTATTAATTTAGCTGGCAGATAGTGATATAATTATGAGAGTTAGCATTTGATGTTATTTTTATACATAATTTACTTAGTTGTTATATATATATATATATATATATATATATATATATATATATATATATATAGCTATTATATATTAGTTTTACATTATAATTCAAGAATTTTCTATTGAGTTTCCTAGTTCACCCTTTTATATTTTTGTAAGATCAAGAAGCTAGAAGTTGGGTAATAAGCTAAGTTTTAGACTATTAAAGTTAGTATATCAACTAGATATACATCTTATTGTATTCCATTAATAGTAGTAATAAAGTTGTTATTTTATATGATCAGTAATTGTATTATTGATGCATATGGAATTATGTTGAACTATTATATTTAGACTTATTAGTTGCTTATTTTTGTTCACTTTTGTTAAACTTTAACATTTATTTTTTATATTATTTTTTATTGGATTTGGATTGTATAATTAATAATCATTGGATATTTTATTTTATATATCAAATTTTTTTATGAGGATTTCGATGGATTATTATTTTTATTAGTATTTTGTTATAGTTGTTTACTTATAGATACATTATATATTGTAAGCATTTATATTTTTTGTTACATTGAGGTTTGTGGAAATAAAAAATCAAGTATAACATACAATATTTTTTGTTACCTAGCATATGATGCTTCAAAAGGTTCAAGATGGTCTAAGTGATATAAAGTAATGAATCAATCTGAATGCGTGATATTTAGTAGCACAAAATAACATGATGTCTATTAAGTACTTTAAAGATCATTTAATAGAAGTGAGTTTGGTTGTTTTAAGCAAGGTTAGCAATTTAAAAAATTACTTTGAGGAATGTTCTCTAGTTATGCATTGAAAAAATGATATTTTTGAAACGATGTTGTTTGGTTTTTTAGAAATTAAAATTAAAAATAAAACTTGTTTAACTAAGATTATATTAAAATGCAAATCATATAGAATTTTAATAAAAAGATGGAGAGTTATTTCACCAACAATACAACAAAAGTTGAAAGTTAGGCAATTTAGTTAATATCATGAATGCACATATTACAAGATACATAGCATTTTTGCTCATGAATCATATGGCTCATGTTATTTTGAAATGGCTTGAGTGCCATTGTATGGTAGGTTCATCTGAATATCCTTATATTTGTTTTATCATGTTAAAAATAATGTTATATTCAAACAAGGCCATCAACCAAATGAGTCAAGTTGAGCGGGACTTGGCTCAAGCATGAGCTTGACTATGTTTTCTCTACTTGAGCTCTAATATCTCATGTGGTGATCAAGCATGGTTCATCCTAATACTAGGGAGCTTACCCTTCATTGGTGCTTTGGCCACAGCCCTTATTCAGCACGTGGAACAAACACACAACCTGAGTTCATTATCACCAATAAAAATATTTCTATAAAGTCCCATTGAGGGGCTACATTAGAGCCCTTAATGATTGGATATTGGGAACACTTTTAACTCCTAGACAAATGTTTACACAAAAATTATTATTTTATGAAAATAGATTTTTTTCATAAATATTATTTTAATTTTAAAAATATTGTACATTATCACTACGGAGTTCAAATTACTTAGCAACTGCTGACATCAGAGGCATCAACGACTTGGTCAGGCGAGCTGAGCCAGCGACAATCATCAAAGCGGCAACGAGCAACATCTTGACCGGATTCAGCAACATTGGCCGGCTTCAAGTAAAAGGGCGCCCAGGTTGGGGTTCCATCCTCGTAGGCATTGTGTGTGAGACGCCGGACGTCAGATCCTTCGATGTTCACCGTGAAAATTTCTCCCGCCGGCTGGAAATGGTGAGGATTCGAGATGGGTTCTGCTGATACCCCAGCATAGTCCGACGTGAACACCAAGCTCTTGGAGTCCGGGCTAAACCAAGGGTGGTTTGCCCTTCCTCCTTCCCTACAGGGCACCACTTTCCTCAACCCAGTGGCATTGGGATGCACCACGTAGAGAGAGAAGCTCACTCTTTCAGGGTCATCCCTGTTCGACGCAAAGGCAATCCATTCTCCATCAGGAGACCAGTTGCACATGGTGTCAATCCATGGCCCATCCGTGAGCCGATAGATTCCTGCACTTTCTCCCTCCACGGCATCCATGATGTACAGATTCTTGTAACCTGACCGCCCAGAACGAAACACCACCCACTTGCCATCGGGTGATGGAGAAGGAAAGGCGTTGTTCGTACCCCCCGAAGTAAGTTTCTTGATGTGAGGCTCCGCCTTGTCGTCGTCTTCGTTGAGTGTGAGGGAAATGATATCAACTTGGGTGCTCTCTGCAGCAAAATCAGGCCCCTGGCTTGTGTACATGACGCCTTTCCGTTTCCAATCCCATGCAGTAGGGAAAGCATTGCCACTGTAAACCTCCCGTGGGTTCGAGCCGTTCGAATTAACTACATAGATTCCGGGCAATCCGGCATAGGCTATCCACCTGCCATCGGGTGAGAAAGAAGGGAAAGACCCATCGATTCTAAAGACGGAGAATGTCTCTGGCGATAAGCTCTCAATGTTCTCCAGTAATAGTGGGGGGTCTCCACCGCTCCTACCACCGCGACATCTATTATAACCAATCCGGCGGCCGTCGGGAGAGAAGAAAGGGTTGAAATGGTGTGCGTGAGGGGCGATAAGCCTCGTCACCTCCACATAAGCATTGCCTCCACCTTTATTGAGGTGCATGACCTCAATGTGCCGGAACTGGGAAGTGGGTCTCCGCGTTGCTACAGCAATGAGTTCGGGAGCAGTTGTTGCGGTCGCCGGAGTGAAGGCATGGAAACCGGGAGGGGTTATGCGGTTGATGGAGACCAAAGAAAGGGGATCTGCTCCTTGGTCGGTCAACGTGGCTCTGTACACGCTCCACCATCCGTCGGAGCTCCGGCGATGGAAATAGATCGTCGCCTCGTCCGCCCAGCACGGCCATCCCCCGTGCTCTACCATCAAATTCCTCGCGGAGCCATCCTCAGTCTTGAAGACGACGATGTCAGTGTTGAGCTCCTGCACCTCCCCCGACCACCCGCGGCGACCAAAGGAGGCAACCGCGGTCCACCTGCCGGAAGGGGAGACGGCGGGACTGAAGTCGGCAACTCCGGGGGGAGTGAGGCGGGTGGTGGCGCCGGTCGGGATGTGTGTAGAGTACACCGCGGCCCAGCTCTGCCTCGGCAAGTGGGAGGGCTCGTGGGTTGAAACAAAGATCACGCGATCGCCGAAGAGGGATGGGCGATCCTTCATGGAGACGGAGGTTCGGCCGCCTGCAGTGGTGGAAGGCGGGGGTAGAAGTGGGAATTGGAGGCGAGTGGGATTCCCAACAACTTTTCGGCGATTGGACGTGTCGGAAATTGAAGAGAGGACGTCAGCATATATCGTAGAGTAGCCGCTGCGTTCTGTAACATAGACGAGGACATCGAAGGGATCATCACCGAAAGCCGAAGGGTTTGGATGGAGTAAGGAGAGGACGGATGATGGACAAGAAGGGAAGAAACCGTTGTAATTGACGGAAACACCATCGGTGAGCCGGAGCTCTCCTTCACCGGAGTAACAGAAATCCACGGGCGCGGCGAAGATGTCGAAGCCATAGAGGCTACGACCGACAGTGGTGAAGATGATGGTGCCGGCGCCGAGGTTTGGGTCGGCAAGTATCAGAGAGTAGAAGAGAAAAATTACCAATATAAGCAATCCAGAAATCGTCATCCACGATCACCGCTCTAGCACTTGTGAGGCTAAGCTCATCTCAAGAAGAAGTGTTTGAGTCTAATAATGCAGGCAAATGAGTAGATTAGCTTTTCAAGAGAGATCAATGAAGGAGAAAAAAATAAAATATGGCAATTTAAAATTATATTTTAAAATTGTTTTCGATACAATTTATAATAAAAAAAGGACATGTGATCTCGACCGTTCATGTTTGCTGTTAAGGCAAGTGAGCGTTCTACACAAAGATTGCAAATCAACGGGAAGGAACCATATTATTATTTCAAGGAATCTGTTTATTATATTATGGCCAGTTATTATTATATTATTAAAAAATTATTGATTAGCAACAAAATTTTAATGATCAATTAATATTAATCATTGATTTTTGCTAAGCAATCTACTATCTATTAAGCAAATAATCATCCTCTTTTCCCTTATTCAAGAATATAACATCCAAATATTCATAATAAGATATTATTTTAATTTAATTGAATTTGTCTTTATCCATTAAATCCCTTCCTTTATCATCTATTTTCAAATTATTCTCAATCCACATATTTAATTGTATAATTTTTATGAGATTTAAGCTCAATCTTATTATTTAAATATTTATGATTTTATTTATAAAACTCAATATTTACATTTTTATAACCAATATGAGACTTATTTATTTTTGTGCTCCCAAAACTACACAAGAGTGTCACTTTCACTAATTCATTTTATTGCACTTTTCTTCGAGTGTGTTTAGTCCCTGTTCTCGTCGAGTGTTACAAAAAGTCTTGTCTTATTGAAACTAAACGTCAAGGAGTTGAGCCAACATCTTTGAGCCCAAAAGGTTGTGTGCCAAAAGATAAACATATATATAATACAAATGATATATTAATGATTTTCAACATTTGTTTCTTATTATCATTAAACAATGTTGTTAAAAATTACTAATTTATCTCTCAAAAATAAAATCTAATTATTACTTAAATTTAAATAAAATCTATACATCAATAATCTTGATATTAAGTAAGAATAAATTTTTTTTTATAACACTGAATCAAAAACAAAAAATAAACTTTTAGTTAGCAGTGATATCTAAATGATCTCAAGTTTAGATACCAGTATTATTTAAATAATACTCAACTAAAATATCCTTCTTACATTTAAAAAAGATATTATATCAAATTTTGTAGCTAATAGTACAATAAGGTTAAATAAAAAACGATATTCATTCAATTGGTAAAGCACAAGAAGAGGTTAGTACATAAAAATATTTTATTATTTTGTGTGTTTTAAAATATCACATATGTTCATAAAAATAAAATTATTTTTGAAATCCTTTCAATATTTTTTTACTTTTAAGTTACAAAGCTTGAGTGATAACCTAAACGTCTTGAACATTTTGTTGAACCCATAAGAATGATCAAGTGAAAGTGTGTTCACCAATGAGTGTCCTCATATTCTTCAAGTAGCAAAGGTGTAAGCAAGAATATGGTACATAACTTTTTCTTATGCGCTCATTTTCATAACGTACTAGTTGCCAATTTGTCTCTAAAACTATAAGGTGACAACAATATTAGTCTCAAGAGGACATCACAAGTCATGTTTATAGAGTTAGCATTGCACGAGTTGGGCCCAGTGATTCAACAACAAATAGAATAAGGCTTACATACATATAATGTCTTAGTGTTGCTAATCTTACTCTAATAGGTACAAGAAGTTAAAGATGATCATGAGAATGAAATAATTTCAAATTAATTATTTTTTTAACCTTATTTGATATTATTTTTTGACACAAAATTATATGAAAAGAAGAATTGTGCATATGTTGGCTTTTATCTATTGTTAATTATTATATATGCTATTTATTTATTGTTAGAGTTTTATTTTATGATATTTAATTTAAATATATAAGTGTATCAATGAATGTAATATCTTGTATCACCAATTCTTATTTTGAGTATCATTAATTTTATCTCTTATTATAAAATGTATCTACTTATCAATAGATTGATTACTAATTACCAACCAAAACTCCTAAATAACAATTAATCATCAACAACATAATGATCGAAGTCTTAGATTTAGCCTTTTTTTAACCAACCAATGACTAGCATTATTAGATAACAACCAATAATGTTTTGGATCAATGACCAAATATCGTAGTTGAATAATTTTAAAATAATCATGAATTCAATAAATATTATAAAAATAGGGATGAAACTTTTCACTAAAAAATTATACATCACTAATGCTAACCATTGGTTTTTATTAAAAAAAAACGAAGTTCGTTTGGCTAAAAAGAACCAATTAAAATTATCAGCCATCTTGATTGAGGCCAATGGATTATCAGTCAACAATGTGATAATTTAGCTTGGTTGGAAATTGTAATTATCATTAAATATTTTTGTTTTGTATACTAAAATTTCACTTGTTATTATTCTATTTCCTATACTTCTAATATTGGTATAAAAAATATAAAACTAACTCTTTGGTTCATATTAAGGAGAATTTTATTGTATTTTTTTTATAAGAATAATTATGAAGATTAATTTCAGATTATCATTATAATTTGATATCTTAGAAAAGTGCTACCTACTTATCTTCCAACATCAACAAAATGTGAGGTTTCTTAATAGAAAGTCAAACTTTGTTGAGTTTTATAAGATTTGAGACATAACTATGACGTAAAGGGAAGATTAAGATCATGTTTATAAACTTAATTTGAAACTAGATCAAATATTTCTTCATTTTAAACTCAAAAGTATAAAAATTCTAATAAACAATTTGTATAAAAAATCAGTTTCATTCATATGAAACACTTTTTTTTTTTTTTTGCAAAGCTCATTTTCAACATCTCTTTCAAACATGTTTTTTTTAAATTCATTAGGAATTCACAAAAGGATGTTAAAGATTTGAAAAAAAATATAAATATTTTACATCAACTTTTTAATCCATTAATAACATAATAAAGATCTTCAACACATCTCAATCATGTTTTTAACCTTATTTAAGAGTTTTTCAAAATAAATCTCTAAAATATTTTATATTATAGAAAAGACAAGCTATAAGATCGACCATTTCCTGAACATAATGAATGGTATGTTAATATTTGAAGTGTCGTATTATTAGCTTAAGAAATGAGCACAGCTAGTTTTCAAAAAAAATGAATAATATGTTAATATTCAATGTACTATATATTTAGTTTAAGGTTGATGTTCCATACTTTAAGCTATAGAGTAGAGTGCATGAAGCCTGGAATGGTCTATCTATTATGCAAGTATATATTATAAATAATAATAATAATATATTATAAATCAAAGAGGGATGGGAGTGAACAACAAATGATATTTAAAGAGAAAAATCATTAGACAAATAAGTAACTCCTAAAATGCTTTAAATAGAAGGGATAAATGGTTAAATTGGCCCACATTAACTACTGAGAGAGTAATCCTTATTTTTATATGAAATATTATAATCTTAAGATGTAAATGATCTTTTTAAGAATGATAAAACTTGTTTGGGTTGAGATTGCGTGGCCCAAAAGGATAATATCTTAATATAGTGAGACTATATATATTATATTTAGAATTAAAGTAGTCACACTACTAATTTGATGTGATTCAAGGATGAATCACATGAAAACTAGTGAGCTTGTAACACTCAAGATCAAAGATAGCATGAAGTAAATCACAGGTGATGTCTCTAAAAAAATCATTAGACAAGAGTAACTTTTAACAAACTTCTATGTGAAGAAGTAAAAGCACAAATTATCCCACATTGGTTATTGAGAGAGCGATTTTAATATTTATATGAAATATCATGTACTTAAACATTTAAGAGCTCTTTTGAGAAGAATAAAACCCACTTAGGCTGGGACAGGATGACCCAATGGGATAATACTTAAACATAATAAGATCGAGATGTCACATTTAGTATAAAAGTCAAATCTTACTGATTTGATATGATTGGGAACAAACTAAGTAAAAGTTTGTGGGCTTATAACACTTAGGATCAAAAAGAAAAAAAATAAAATGAGGATAATACCTCAACATAATGAGATCAAGATATCATAGTACTCAAAAACAATTTGAATGATACACTAATAGCTTTTTATGAGCTTGTTATAACTATACTTGTGAATAAATTTAGCAAAAAGAAACTATGCAAAATTTTGTCAAATCACTTACAAAAGAACTTCAAACCAAGATTAAAGTATTATGTAAAAAAGAAAAGCTTTAACTAAAGTTTGAGAATTATGAAAACCATGCAATTGAAAAGTAAGCACATTTTGATCATTATGATGAATATTGTTTGGACAATAAAAGAAAGGGATAAACAAAAAGGAAAAGATATTGGAAGAGCCATCTCAAAGCCATTAGATAGGCAAACTAAGATCATTATGATGTAAGTAGGTTGTTATTATTATTTACTTTGAACTATCACAATGAAATATTATTATTTGGTTAGTAAGTTTTTCTCTTGTTTTTTCTCATAATAAGTTTGTGTGAGGTTAATTTGATCGAACTTTTATAGGAGAGTTTTAGCCAATGCCTTATATTCTTTGAGAATTAGATCTCTAGTTTTAAATGAGTCATTGACTAGTTGACAATTAGCTATGAGTCATTAAAGTTTAGCAGATCTTTGACTCATAAATCTAAAGCAAATTTTAATCAAGCTTTTAATACTTTATATTCAATTTGGATATTTATGATTAGGAAGTTAATTCTGATCCCTTATTTTAGTTTAACATACTCTAGATTTAATAGAATAAAGCCAATACCACATTAATGTTATCCTGATGCTCCATCCACAAATAGCTTCAAGTGTCTAAAGAGAGCTTGGGTTCTACTTTTAGAGAAATTCCTTCAATCAAAAAAGTTACAAGTACTTGAGATTTAAGGGATGATCAAAATATGAAATTAATCTCAAATTTTCTATGGTTTATGACCCATTTCTAAATCTTCCTAAGACTTTTGTTGATTATAAGAAGCATTTCAAAGGCTTCTTGTTGATGATATTGATGGTGTAAGATTAGAAATATCATCATAGTCATCGAACAAACATGAGAAGTGTTAGCATCATCTTTTTTAAGGAAGAATATATTGTTCTTACATCTTTTTAAGGTTAAGAGATAATAAATGGGTTGTTGCGAACCTTTATCTTCTTAGATTAACACAAAATTGACAGCTGAGCATGAGGCTTCTAAGTAGATGAATAATAATTTCTTAGGTATTAAACTACTTAAACTAAGGGATAAGAACAGTAAGCCCTTAGTTCTTGAAAAGCTATTTAATAGTCCTCTATCTATATTAGTCTGCCATTGTTACATAATAGTTTGAAGAATGATCAAGCTTTTTCTCCTAATTTGAATATGAAATGACTAAGTTTCGTGATGCAACAGTAAGGTATTGGACATCCTTTGGAGTCTTTGGAGAGGGCATGTCAAAACAATTTTTTACCTTATTAAGATTTGATTGGATTCCCTCCTTTGATACCATATAAACAAGGAAATTTTTTAAGGATGTGTCAAAAGTGTATTTTAAGGGATTGAATTTGTGATTAAATTTTTTAGCAAGTCTTAAAGGTTTCTTTAAGGTCTTGTAGATGTGGCTAAAAAGAAATGATTTTTTACTTAAATGTCATCAAAATAAGCTTCAAAATTCATCTTTTTTTAATTCTAAAAGATAGTGTCAATCGTCTTTTTATAAGTTGCATCAATATTCTTAAGCCTAAAGTGCATGACTTTATAACATAATGTCCTAAAGTTAGTAATGAATATAGTTTTTCTTCATCTTTCTTAGCCATCATAATTTAATAATATCCTAAGAATACATCTAAAAAATTATAACATGTGAAGCTAATACCTAATCCACAAGATCATCAATTTAAGATAAAAGGATATGAGTCCTTTGGGGGTTGGCTTAGTTAAGATTAGTCTACACACATGCACCATTTTCTATTGCTTTTATTTATGAGTATCATACTTGTTAGCCATTTGAGATAACCTATTGGTCAAATGAAATCAACATCAAGGAGCTTTGATACTTCTTCTTTAATTGTCTTTTGCTTTTTATGCTAAAAGCTCATTTTTTCTATTGGACTACCAAAATTTCTAAATCTATATGAAGAAAGTGTTGGATTGTTGAGAGTTCTACCCCAGGCATGTTTAAGGGTTCCCATATAAAAATATCAAGATATTACACTAAAAGCTTGAAGGTGGTCTCCATTTTTTAACTTTATCAGTAGAAACAATTACAATCTTTATTGAGTCAGATGGATCGAGAAGAAATGAGCACTAAGAAAGTAAGGGTTAGCAACTTCTCATTCAAGGAGTTCCATGGAGGCCTTGACTATTATTTTTATGGTATTTAGGTAGCATTTCACTGATTATAGAAAGTATCCTTTCACCCAAATCACCCCTATATGAGTATTGAATTATACACAAATCTGTTATTGAGCTAACTATATAGAATATGTTTATTATCGATTTCCTAAAGATAGCATTATAAGTAGAAAGAGTGATAACAATGATCAAGTTGACTATGTGCATGGTTGAGTTAGAAGAATTTTTCATTTAAGTGATAATGTGATGGTTTCTTCTAGCTTTAGAGATTCTCTAGAGAAACCTACAAGTGATTTTGTAATCGAGAAGATAAGGTTTCAACTAATACCAAATTTATTGAAAGCAACAAGAAAAAGAATATTAGTTGAACTCTTGGTGTTAATGAGAAGGCAATGGACTTTTATGTTGATTATCCCTGAGATTACTATAACATCATTATAGGGGTTGCCATCAGACACCATGTCTTTCAACCTGAATGATATCAAAAATAATGGCACTTGTTGCCTTATCACATTGGCGATCATAGTTTGCCCTAATGTTCTTAGGGTGGAGCTCTTTGAGTGAAACTATCTCCATCTAGTGATGACATAGATCGTTCTAACAGGGGTATTTTATTTGTCTTATATTACCAATTGAAGAGTTTAATTATCTTTCTTGATTTTTTGTGGTACTTGTGTCGACAAGCTTATTAAAGATACAATTTAGTTCAAAGACTTTTAATTGATACTTTAAGAGATGGCCTTCCCTCAATAATCTCTCAATTAAGACTTTAAAAGCCTTACATCTAGAAGTTATGTGGCCATAATTCTTATGATATTTTTAGAATATTGGTGTGTTCTAATTATTTCTTGAGAGTGGTCTCCTTTTTGATATAATTCATCTTTTTTAATGGCTACCAAAATTTTTTTCATGGGTATATTATGAGAGTACTAAAATGCTGAGCTTAATATCTCATTACTAATGTGAAGCCCTTCAAAGGTAATCTTTGTTCTCTCACAGCCTTTTCTGTCCTCGATCTAGCGATCATGGAGGTAACAATGTCTTCCATTTCGACATACCTAATAAAGCTATAGAGAACTCCTCCTCACTAATGAAAAAAAGCTCTATTGAAGATTTTCAATAAAGATTTTGTCAAACACCTCACCAATGTTTTTGAAAATGTCCTGAGTGAAGACATTTGATGAGAGCCACATAAGTAAGTTGAGAGTCATCTTGATCAACCTTAAGAAGAGATCCTTTAAAGCTTTGGAGATTGTCTTGAAGTAGTTTTGATTGATATTGCTTTAGATCAAGAAAGGATTCAAAGACCTTTTTAGGTTAGATACAGCTAGCAAAGGATGATAGAAATAACATTTTGAGTTGATTAAATAAAGAAATTGACCTACGAAGTAATTTTTAGAACCACTATGACGTTGCATCTTTAAGATAAAGAAAAATTTGCTTCAAATAGACTAGTCATGACATGTAAAGAGATAACTATCTTAAATTCTATTAAAAAAATATAGAGATCTGAATTATTATAATAAAATATGAAGTTAGATAGTTAGAGTTTAGGAGGTTAAAGATAAAATTTTCTTAATGATAATTGGGTTATACCCATGTTGCTAAAATAAGTCAGGCACAGGGGAACATCGGTGTTCTTAATCAAAAGTAGAAGTTTATGATATTACAATATCACGTCTATGATAAAACAAGGCTTAATTTGGTGTGAGCCAAAAAGTCAAATGTCATAATGTATAGATAGATTGGTAAGATGTTGTTATGAAGAGGTGTGCTTTAGAAGATTTTTAGAAATGAGTGTAATATGATGAAATTCAAGTGTTGTTGATAGAGCCATAAGTAGCTCTTTATTAAAGGAAGAGATGTTTGGCATACTTGATAAGTTTTATATTGATAATGTGGTCAAACTTGTTCTAATTTGTTCTCCTATAAGTATGAGAAGGGTGGGAAGAAATTTTGTGAAACATTATATTTGTTACTAGAATAAACAAAAAAGATCAATAATAGGTGTTTAAAGAGGTTTTGAAGTTTGTAAAGTAAGATAAGGGAATAGGGAATAAAAGTTTTTAGATGCTTCCTTTCTAGGAATAAATGCATATTCCTCTTGGTTTTTCATTTCAATTTTCTTATTTGTAAACATAGATGATGCCAAAAAAATATAGATGCAAAAATAGGATTTGAGGAATTAAAACAAAAACTTACTTGGGATAAAGACGAAGAGGCTCAAATGGACAAGATTACTAAATTGTTTGGGAGAAGATTGGACCACACTTTGACAAAATGTTAGTGGATAAGTTTTAATTTTAGTTAAAAGTATGTGACACTATTGAAGGATGTCATAGCAACATCAAATGTGATGTAGTTGACATTAAGATTATGTAGTCGAATAAAACAACGACTCTGTTAGGACGGATGATGACTTGTTCATAACGGTGACTCTGTTAAGAGTAGGGGTGACATGATCGAGAGGAGAGTAAAGCAACACAATCAAAATCAATGGAGACTCAACCAAATGTAGTAATGAATCAGTCATCATCGACAGTGACTTGATCGAGAGCCATGGTCACTCAGCCATGTCTGGTCAAGCATGCATGATCACACTTGTGAGTATTGACGTAAAACAAGTATGCGAACAAGTGGTTGGTGAATTATGAGTTTTAAAATATTTTTACTAATTTTAGGATTGTATTTATTTTTTAAAAAAACTTTATAAAAATAATATTATATATATAAAAAACTTTGAATTAAATATATTAATTTATAATTTTTATGATTAAGAAAAATAAAAATAAAAATTGAATTAGTACTTAAAATTCTTATGTTATTTTACTTATAATTTATCTCTAATCTATTTGAGATATAACTTTACAGTTTACCTTCAATTTACTAGCTTTTACGTGCTCAACTATAACTCAGGCTTTTGTCAACTCAACCCAAACTCGATTTCTTACAAAATCAAATCGAAATTGAGCTGTTACAAATGTCAAGACACCCAACCCAAAAAAAAGAAAAAAAAATATAACAATAAATACATTTTCAATAAAAATGTTCACATTTTTTATGCTTGTTGTTGAATATAAAAAGATACAAAGAGTTCAAAATTATAATGAGAATTAAGAAAAAATAAAATCTTAAAAGAATCAAGCTTGTTAGCAGAACTTATAATTTCAAATAATCATAAGTTATAGATGTTGACAGTAAAAATTTATACCAGTAGAATATGATATAACCCTTCTTTGAAATATTAAAATTTTATTCATGTTTATTAATCATTTTATTCAAAATGGTTAAGTATTTATTAAAAAAAAGTTTTTATTGAAAAGCTTTTCAAAAAGCTACTATTAAACAGCTTAAAATGCTTTTCTAAACGGCTTAGAAATTATTTTAAAATGGCTACCTACAAAGCATATATAACAACTAGTTAATTAGCCATTAGACAGAAGTGACTTGAGCCGTTGGATCAAATCAAAAAAGTTTTAGACTGTTGATCAAAAGTAATAAAAGTTAATGAGTTATAGACTGTTGAATCATAAAGGATTAGATCTAGGCCATCCCATCAAGTCAGATGAGATTTAGATCATTCAATTAATCAATGACCAAATTGAGACTGATTGCAACTGTAGGCTTCAAAATGAATAATTTGGAACAACACAATTCAAAGATAAATATTTTAAGAGAAAATAAACAAAGGCATTCGATGAAGTTGTACATGATCTTTACCATTCAATTGAAGCTTAGAAGCAAGGCTTAAAGGTAGGTGAGATTTTACCATATCATCAAAGATAGGATAGGAGGAAATCGCACAGATATTATAAGAGAGCCAAACTGAGGCTAGCTCCTCCATTGTGTACTTGGGATTTCATCACTTGGTTGTACTAAAAAAACTTATAAGTTATTTTGACTGTGTCTGACCTTACCCATATGCATATTTAATTCGAGTAAAACCCAGCTTGATCATTTGTCTTACCCAATCTAGTTCAAGATTGCATCGTCATCAAGATCTGACTTGACTCGATTTGGTTTTGATTAACTCCTGACCTGAGGCTTGCAAGTGCACGCTCGGGCTTGCTCGGTTCTTATTTTTGCATCTTTGCCAAATTTTATAATAGGTTAGTAGTTAAACTTTTGTTAAATTAGAAATTAAGATGAATTGAAATGTGCTTAATAATCAATAAGTAAGCATTCTCTATAACGAAAAAAACGTTTTCAAATTTAATGTGTATGTCTTCAATCCTTGAAGCTTGCTAAATACTCCAAGGTATTTTGAAGATCATTAATTTACTATTCTCAAATATGTATATTTTATTATTTATATGTAAACTTATTTTATATTAAATAAGTTCATTAGAATAAATATTAAACATTTAAGGCTTGACTCACTAAACACAAGTGTTACTTAACAGATATTCCACCGTCCCGAGTGAGCTTGAGTAGGTGCAAACCAGCTCAAGTATGTGTGGATCTACACGAAATGGATCGAGTTGATGTGGGTCAACTTGGGTAGGTGCAAGTTGGTAAGGCTGACACAAGTCTACGCATGTCGAAGCTAGTCAGCATGGGTCAGCACATGTCGAAGAGGGTCGACATGGATCGAAGTGGGACTAAGTTGGTTTAACATGGAGCCAAGTTCAAGCTAGTTCAACGTGAATCGGGGCAAGTTGGGCAACATGAATCATGCATGAATTAGGGTTTATAAGAGGGCTTGAAGTTTGGACCGGCACGGAGGAAGAAGAAGCTTGGAGATAAAGAAAGGAGCTTGGAACTGCGAGAAGGAAAAAGGGTTCGGAAGAGAGCAAAGTAAAAGCTTAAGAAAGCTAGAGAGAAGATCCAAGAAAATCTGAAAGGGTGGGCAATGCCAAATCCAATTATCTCAAGATAGTAGACTTCTGAAGGGCAAAGGCACAAGATTCTCCAATGACTCCATTTTATAGATTTGACGGGATGAGTTTTATAGCAACATGTGGTGTATGCTGCCAAACTGTCTGGGCTCCTCTTGTGTGACTTTTATTCTTGCTTGATCCAACAATTGATTTGCTATGTGCCTGATATGTATTGTGAGCTTCTTTTTTTTTAAACTTATTTTCAAAGTTTTTTCTACTTACTCACTTTGGTTGAGAAAAACTTGATCCAACTATATAAAACCATATAAGAATCTAGAATAACATTTAATCCTTAAAACAACACTTTTATAGTGATATTTAATATAATTAATTATCTATTTATTTTTTATTCATATGAAGAATAATTCCTTTCACGTGCCTTATATTATAATAAATAACTCGACATAAATAACTAGACTATATCTTATACATATTTAACCTTTCTACACATGCTATTAATAAGAATAATCAATTATATCTTATGCACAATGTAATCTGAATTAATAAATTAATACTAAACAAAAATAAATTGAAACTAAATAATAATTTCTTCTCAATATTATTATTATTGACATAATTATTTTAATTATTTACAAAATCAATGATACATTAACCCACTTATTATTAATAATATTATTAAATACACTTATTGGGAACAAATATTTATAATATATATATATATATATATATATATATATATATATATATATATATATATATATATATATATATATATATATATATATATATATATATATCTATATATACATATATCTATATGACAAACTTTTTTACTTTATATCTTTTATATCTAATGATAACAAATGATTAACAATAATAAACGACAAATCTTAGAAAATTAAATATCAAAAATCAAGATCATTACTTGGTACCAAACATTGATTTGAAAAAATAATTTGAAAAAAAAAATCTCAAGAGATTTTTGACAAAACGATGCCTTAAACTTGAAGTCTAGCTCAAAAATCAATTGAATAGAAAAGGCCTCAAGGGAGAAACTAACCAATGAATATATTGATCCCAAGATGAACCTTACAAAAAAAAGATTCAATAACAATGACCACCGGTGACAAACTACAACCAACAAATGCCTTGGTTATAAAATTCATCACAACAAAACAATTTAACAACAAAATTACCAAAAATAAAAAAGCGTTCACAAGTCCAAAGATTCATCTTAAAGAAATAACTCAAATCACAAAAATCCCTAAAAGATTAATCATGGAAAACTAATCCAAAGAAAAGGCCTTAAAAAGAGACTCAAAAATCTAAAATTAACAACCGCAAAGAGATTCCAATCGATGGATGATCCAATCCAAATGTCCATCTCAACCAACTAGTGCTTTATAACTACAAAACCACAAACAAAAGCTCGAGTAACGAATGCTCTATTCTAGAATCTAGCTCATAAAAATGTATAGAAATTTCTACTATGGCGTTGATCCGAAGAATAAACTAGGGCTGTCAGGAACAATAAATGTTTGGGCAAACACAACAAAACGTAGTATTATTCTTTATTTGATAACTTAAAACAGAACCTCAATTCTCTCTACCTCACCAAATCAGTTAAACTAAAGCAAAAAAATCGAACCATATGAATTATTTTATCATATTTTTATCACACTGGCACATACAAGGAAAGAAATAACATATGGCTATCAGAAACATAAGCATTTCTTACCCCAAACTAACGTCACCAATTTGCACAAAATACATCAGGAAAGTCACAGATTACAGTCATTGTCTTCGTTCGGCACACAAGTCTCATAACAGAAGGAGACAAATAACATTCAACGTCTCAGCTTGTAGTTGTGGGAAGCCTGGAACAACACATCACATACTTCCCTATGATATTGGCAATCGGAAGAGGTCCCCTGAAACCAGAAACACAATGGGAGTTTGGGGAAACGGTTTTTTGATTCATGAAACAAACCAAAAAGAAGTTAACCCAACAAAGGTGTATTAATATTAAAAGAAGTTAACCCAAATGTCAAATCAAGTAGAAAATAATGAACAATGACGCACTCACCAGACATGCGAATCATGGCTATTGTTTCGGTTGTCACCTAACACATATACATGACCAAGTGGAACACGCTGAAGACATCGCAAGACAGAGAGAAGAGAAAAAGTTCTCATAAATTAGTAGAAAAAAGAAGAAAAAATCAAGTGCAAAATGGTGGTAAAGGAAACTAGATGGCCAAGCAGATAATGCCCCATCTGAGACTCAGTGAAATATGACTTTCAAAAGAGGCCACAAGATGTCAACAGCATGGAGCAAGCCAGTTCAGCATCTTCTGCATTTTAAGACTTCACTACAAAAACCAAACTTTGCATAACTTACCATGGCAGATTATACCCCATGCTGTTCAAGAGCATCCTCTACTGGCACACAGGAAAGCACACCATTCTATTACAGAAATTGTGGATTACAAGGAACATACTGTGGCTCTAATCCTGTAATCGGGTTTTGCTAAAATGAAGTCTTCGTTCCTTGCAATTCCATTAATGAAAAGTAAACCATTACGAACCTGCAAAGAGGCCATATAAAGAGGTTAAAAAGTAGAAAAAAAGGTGGTGATTTCCCAAACTCAGAACCAGTATCATGGGCTGGTCCAAAGAGCTTAGAAATAAACCATTAATTAGGCAGAACGAAGCAGAATCAAATTTTTAAAATGAAAGGGCTACCAACGTGTTCAAGAACTAGTGGGTTGAAATGTAATGGGCTCAACAGTAATTAATTACCAAAAAGCACATTACTACTCAACTAAATGCATTTGGAGATTCTGTTCTAGCCCAAGACTCTTTCCTGAAGATTTCTCACGTTCATAGAGCACATAAAGCGTGGATTACTGAAGGCATCATGGGGGAAACCTAAAACTAGCCACTAAGCAGTCTCTCCCTTGGCCAAGGAGAAGGGCAGCGACGAGAACACGGAAATAAGTGAAGAATAAAACGAGCAATTGCTCGATATTGAACCAAAACAAACTTGTTAAATGCTTTATTGGTTGATCTTTGAAAACTGAAAGCAGACATAACTTATGTTTAGCATTCAATAACTAAAAAAACAGTAGAAAAGAGCAACTTACAAAGCGTATAGTGCAATAAAAGATAAATCACATTCCAAAACAATCATTAAGGGAAACCAATAGGGGAATAATGTAACATGGTGACAATAGACTTAAGTGGTAAGTGCTAACTTGGTTATGTGCATTGGCGTTGTTCCAAAGGAAAGGTTGTTATTTCAAGGACATGGATGGATGCTAGTTAATAAGTAGTGCCAAATAAAAAATAGCCACATAAGAAAAAAAATAGATGAAACTCCTAAGAAATCTTAATAAGAGCTTCATAATAAATATTAACGGAATGGCATATTTTTTAAATTTTCAAATTATAAAGTACTTGAAAAAACTATCCTTTGATAGCAATTACAAGGAGGATTCAGACAGGATCCCATCTAAGTTTTGACGTGCAGAATGCCTAAACCACAACTAACCTAAATCTCACTAAATCCGTTCAGCAACATGAAATCATTTTATCCTTTGGTTTCTACCAATTAGCTACCTCTCGTTGAGATCCAAATATGCAAGGTCATTTGTAATAACTTCTACACAATTTTTGATCTTCAGATTCCCTTTTAACATAAAATTTCAAAATTTCTCCTCTCCATACCAGAGGAATCATTAATCTATACTTGTAAGTCCAAACCACCCTGCCCAACTTTCCATATGGCAATCCCCAGCCATGGTTACTCCAATATTCTCACAAATGCACTTATTTTTGCATTTTTTTGAAATGCCGACCTTAGCTAATGCACACATTTTTTACAGCATCTTATATGCATATCCACTTATCCACCACATCATCCAAGAAACACTTCTTCTATTCCTCTACTCATGTTTTGCAAGAAGCATTCACAACATATGAGATATAAAATCACTGTTTTCACCATAATACTATAACTCTCCTACAAGCATGATTAGAATTTTCAATGACTTCAGTTAGTTATCTACCAAGTAAAAACAATCACTTTTCAAAATTTTTGCTCCATAACTCGAGTATCACTTTGTACCTTTTCAGTCATATTTACAACATGTAATCAACAAAAAACAAACATGAAGAAACATCTTCATTGTGGCCAATAAGAATACTAGATGTGAATTTAAAACACAATATTTAAGAAATCAAATTTAATACTAAACTACTTAGTCATTCCTCCTTGATTATGAACAAATGTAATCAACCAATTGTAGACATCTATAATAGCCACAACATAAACATAAAATTCTTTTCATTTGAAACACTTTAAAATGCTTCTTTCAAAATTATATCATACTATCACAAAACGATCTCACTATGCCAATATATTGTTCCATCAATTGTCTTATATTGAACAAAATAAATTTTATTCTCAAACGACACCTTAATATCTTAAAATAAATGTCTCACACAAATCTAAAAATCATTCCCTCTATTGCCGATATAAAATTATTTATCTATGTACCTCTCTACCAAGAATCTTGTCAAAAGCCCCTCAAAGCCACCTCTTCTAATCTAATCCTCCCAAGGTCACATTCCCAGCCCTCTTAGTCTTGAACATTACAGGCCCATCATCTTTCACTTGCTTTATCTTTGAACCCCATTAAACCATAAGAAATATTATAATACCAAATTGTCACAATCCGATCTCACTATGTTGAAAAATTATCACCTTTAGCCATCCAATACTGCCAAAGCAATTTTTATCATCAAAAGGTATTTCTATGTCTTAAGACCAATGACTCACATATAAATCTTAGAATCATTCCTGTCATAACAAATATGGGACTAATCATCCTTATATTCTATCTAAAAACATTATAAAAGTCCATTAAGGCTATTTCTTTTAAGTCGATCTTCTTGAAGTCAAACTCTTCGACCTCCACAATTTCAAGCCCTTATGGATACTTTGTTTTCAATAAAAATCAATTCAATATTTTCTTTTATTCTCCTAGTTTTTTTTCATGATAAAATGTCATAATCTAAAGTTGTGTTAAGTTACACCATTAAAAGTTAGTTGAAGGAATCAAGAACAAACAAAGTTTGCAATAATGCATAACAAGCACAATAAAAAGGCGAAAAGAATAAAAAAGACAAAAAAAGATAAAAGATACAAATGTACATGGAAAACTCTAAAGGAGAGAAAACCAAAAGGGGTAACGTCGACAAAAAAGTTCCATTATGTAAGACGAATAGTACAATAACATCTTCTCTTACACCAAACATCATAAGGAAAAAGATATTTGAAAAGGAAAAAAGAAATAGAGAAAATAGAGAAAAATAATTTGGTATAAGAGAAGAAGACATTCATGAGTGAAAAAAGAGAAAGCATATGTAAAGGAGAATGAGGAAAACGAGCAAAGAGTTCTCTTACATGAGACTTGACGAGTGAAGTATGATAAAAATAATTAAATACCTCTTTTAAAGTTGTCTTTCTAAATAGAGTTTAGATGTCATCACTAATTTCTTCTTTAGACAAAACACTTAAAATGAGATGTTCAACTTGTCCTTAATAGGCTAGTTGATCGGATAAGGTAGTCGAACTCCTCTTCTAATAGTCATTGATGATGCAATTAAATTAAGATGCATAACATTGATAGCATCTTATAATATCATGTTGACATTATAGATGGATTTACAAGCCCAATATTTGCCATTGAATAACCATATGAAAAATCCAAATCTAGCACACCAACTGTGGTTTATCACAACCTCCAACCAAGAGATAACATTCATGTCCATTTGGGAACTTGAAAAACATTCATGTCTAATTAAAAAGTTGAGAAAATAGAAAATAACTAAATAAAAAATCATAAAATAGAATCTTGAAAAATAAGCAACTAAAAAATCCAAGAGAAAGGTCCATAAACAACCAATAATTAAAGAAAATTCAAGAACACCTTCGAAAATAAAATAAAATCCCAAATAATAAACCTTTTAAAGAAATCCAATATTCTAAAGAAGTTCTACTAAAACAAAAGTAATCCGTTTGAAAAAAAAAAATGCTCAAAACTTAATTGAAGAATAGCATAACTGATCCCTAAGAGAGACCATAAGAAATCTCAATAAAAACTTTGAAGCTGGAAATCCTTTCAAGTGGTATGCAATATGCAATATGCAAAGTGATGCATGCATGCACTACATCTAGAACAATCTGTTTTAAACCAATTTTATAATGTTTTTTATAATTTAGTAATACTTATTATAATAATTAAGTATAATGAATAGTTTTTAATTCATATATATTTTAACATGTTAGTATCATACACAACAAAACAATAAATCATATGTAATTCTTTCCCAACTATACAAAACTAATAGTAGTGTGTACTAACATTATCACTAGGTTTGACTAGTTTATTGGTTTTCCTAATTTCATGTAACTACATTCACAATTGTCGAAATAATATTATCCCAAATCCTTAATCCCTAAATGAAACATTTGATTCATGTAACAAGAGAAATATTAACAATTCTTTAGTTATAAATATGCCCATGCAAAAGGGATTAAGTGGAACATAATTCGCCGACAGTAAGGTCGTGAAAACACCTGTGTCTTCCATCTTTTTGACCTTAACTCCATGGGACAATATGCTACTACTAAAACATGAAAGCATTGAAATCGTAGATCACCATGTAAATGATATGAACAACCTAAACAAGAATTCTTGAACAACAAAAAAACATATTACCATCAAATAATTTCGACTAATGAAACCTTCATCGAAAGAAAATAACAAATTATTGGCTGAATTCAATAACTACAGAAAATAGATAGAATTTCCTTTTCATCTAAAATCAATGGATATTCTTAATGGTAAAATCTCCCATAAAGATTATACACATTCCAATTGATTGAGCGTAATTCTAATCCAAAGCAAGGATATCAATGGATGCGACTTCATCGAATTCAGAAATTCACAAACAAGGATACAATCCTCTTTCAAATTCATTTCTTGTCTCAAACATTTGCTTGTAATATACCATATCTCAATGGATTGATACAATTTTTCTATCAAGTGTATATTCCTATAATGATAGCTTTTTCCTAAAATAAAACTTTTTGTTCAATATCTTAAACTAACAATCCTTTAGAAGAGATAGTTTAAAGATCATCAATTCTTAACAAAATAGATGATAACCTAATGGAAATCTAGGTTTTCACTTGATCCATAGAATGTGACATATATGCCATTCCAAAAGGATCTATTAACAGGCTAATAAGTCATTTCATAGTAGTTTTATCGAATCACCTTATTGTAAAAGATCAGTTCACACATTTTATTGTAAAAACCTCTTTATTTTGTAGAAGTAGATTCCAATAGATCTGAGTTAGTGATTTTAAACTTCCTTAATTACATTTCCAATTTATATATGCTACAGATCAAGAGACAATTTCCAATACCATACCAAAATTTGATGTTTATCATATATGGAATCTAAAGACAACCATATGATCCTAAGCAAATCTGCAAAACATACACCAAATTTATAGCATAACATATAATGTACTGTATCCCGATAAGCCAACCACTTCAGTACCTAAGTGCGATAAGGCTTTTGAAGAACACCAATGATTGTTGAACAAATGGAATCGAGCTAAACTTTGAGAATTGTTGTTACTCAAATTGTTAAGTCAAGACTTAAGCGATGCTTACTCAAGGCCCAGTCACTAATAAAGATTATGGATTGTTAGTGATGTCTGGGATTATTAATGTTTTTATAGAAACATGTAATGGAGAATCAAAATAAACAAAATAAGATATTTTGCAAAGTGCTTCTCAAATTTTTCAAAATGTATGCCACCTAAACTTAAGCAAAATCCATTTTTTTAATAAAATCTCAAATCCAAGGGCCCCTAAATCAAGATTTTTTCAATTGTATTAAGGTAAGTTTCGGGTTATGAGCCATGTGTCCAACCATTAGGCTCCATGCTAAGCCGAGCCATATAGTTGTAGTCAAGTGATAAATAATTAACTCAAGAAAGTGCAACACATGATATGGAACTCCAAGGAAGACTTGAAGCATAAATTCATGATCAAGTCAAATGAAAAGCTTCAAAAAAACTAAAGAATAAAATCTAGTTTTACCTTTGTTTGAACACGAGTTACTTACACTTACACACTTGCACTCAAGCATACATATATCATCCTCTAAAATATATTTAAGCATGATTAGAATTCTTAATATAATAGCTTAAATTAGTCTAAGAAAAATTCATTAATTAACCTAAGATGATCAAAATTACATTTTACAAAGATTAATCAAATAAAACATAATTGAATGTAGATCATGCAAGAATCAAGCAAAAGCCTTAGACATGTGTTTTTGCT
Organism: Vanilla planifolia; assembly: GCA_023846275.1. NCBI lineage: Eukaryota > Viridiplantae > Streptophyta > Magnoliopsida > Asparagales > Orchidaceae > Vanilla > Vanilla planifolia. The sequence goes on along the minus strand of CM043878.1, from coordinate 6,084,246 downwards.
AAACAATTCATGCAAGACCTAAGTTTCCTAAGCCCTTGCTTTACATAAATTAAACATTTTGCATAATCTAATATTTGAATTCTTGCAAAATATTTCTCTTTTACATGGCATTGATTTTTAACCCTAAAAAGGTGTTTTTACATATTTTTTTAAAAGCAAACCATTCATTACCTAAGTTACTTTTAAATTGCATTATTCATGTATAATCCACATTCAATTACATTTAACTTAATTTGATAAAACGATGTAAAATATAACTTCGATCATCCTAGATTAATTAATGCATTTTTCTTAGACTAATTTAGGCTATTAGATTAAGAATTCTAATCATACCTAAATGCACCCTAAAGGATGGCATGTGTATGATTTAAGTGTAAATGTAGAGGTATAACTAGTTCTTATTTAAACATAAGCTAAGTTTAATCCCTTGCATAGCTTTTTTAAAAATTTACCATTTGACTTAGATCATAACTTGTACTTTAAATCTTTCTTGAAGTTCCACATCATGTGTTTCACTTGACTGAGCTAATTGCTTATTATTTTGAATATTATGACTCTATAAGATATCGATGACCTTCTTTTGCCTAAATTAATTGAAACCTAAAATTCAATCATTAGATAAATAATTAGACTATCACAAAAACACCTTACATACTTTGTTATCAAGAAAATCACACAACAATATAAGTTCATGAGATTCAACAATCTTTCCCATTTTGATGAATAATAAATATTTAAGTGTGATAAATATTAATCAATAAAACTTTGCTATAACAAGGTATGCCCCAAAAACATAAATATTCAAGACGAGTAAAATATAATAAGTTAAGATAACAAAATGGTTTTATATGCACATAATGTCATCGCTTTTCTCATATCAAATTATCCTCTTGAACTTACATTTCAAAGTTAGGTCCATTCAAACTTGACATCAATTCAAGTCAACTTGAAAACACTTCATGCTCAAGCCCACTCAAAAGCATTTCTAGGTCGATGACGCTTATCCTGCATGACTTTAGATAATGCTTACGTTTTATCAAAACCATACCTCACCTAGCACCTATTTGATCATAAAACTAGATAAAGAATGCTTTTGCCAAGTTTTAAACATGAGATCTTAACAAATACAAAGAGTGCTTAACATCCTCAAAAACTAGGTTAATGTTTTCTATGATGCTTTATATGGCCTATTGACATATTTAATAATATTTAGAGCTCATCTAAATAAACTCACGAGCAAACTAAGATCAAACTATATTTGCAATGACATTTGATTAACCCATCATTACTCAAAATAGGCTTGACTTTGTTCAATTAAACTACCATGAAGGTAAAATGTAGAACAATATTTGACCATTTTTTCTTGTTTTTTACCATTTTTGTCACTTAAAATATGTAGAAATATGTTAAAAAAACATATTTTCAAAATAGAAATGCACATAACAAAATGATAACACATTTTTCAAAGCAAAAATATGTTTTATGGAATGAAAACATGCCTTTTATAAAGGAAATACCACTTTGGTAAAATGTAAAAAATTTAATTTTTTACAAAAACAATTATAAACCATATGTGAAAAACATTGTATCTTATTCTAACCTACTTTTTGGACATAGCATTTAAAATTTTTGTTTGTAAAGTTTATATGATCACATGAAATCATTTTAGAATATATTGTAATAAAAAAAAAATCTAATCTTAGCATTCCAACCTTAACTCTCCATCCTTAGTATTTCAACATTGACTTTTCAACCTTAAATATTGAACCTTAAATCTTTAACATTAATTCTTCAACCTCTATTTGACCTTAAGTCTCCAATCTTAACTCTCTACTTTAATTCTTCGACTTTAACTCTCAAACTGAACTTTCGAACCATAACTCGTTGACCTTAGCCCTCCAACTTTTTGTTCCAATTCTTCATAAATATCTAACCTTAAATTTCTGACTTCAGCTTTTCAACCTTAACTCTCCAACCTTAAATCTTTAATTTTGATTCTTCAACCTTAACTCTTTGACAATAACTCTCCAACCTTAACTCTCCAATCTTAAGTCTCTAACCTTGACTCTTCAACTTTAGCTTTTCAAACTTAACTCCCTAATCTTAACTCTTTAATTTTAACTCTTCAACATTAACTCCTTTTTTAAGAATCACTTGTTCCTATAATTCTTCTTTTCACACCTCCACTAAAGAGATCATCTGGCTTTTTAAGCCATTTGCAATCGATGTTGTCAAAGTTGGTCATTGCTAACATCAGACTTGAAAATGTTCTATAGCTGACAATAAGGTATCCTACTGCATACAACAAAGCAGTTACAGTTTTCAAATTAGTTTTCTTTGATAATCAATTTCTCTAAACCTCTCATTGCTATCAACTCCAGATTTCTCTTACACATAACAATAGTTATCTTTGACACTAAAACCAATGCTAATGAGGCAAATGTTGCAATTGATTAAGTCAATAAGCTTAATGAATGCAAGAAACAATTTTGGATGACAAACATCTTGTTCATTTGTGGAGAATGTATGCTCCAATGTTTGTTATAACATAACTATATGTCACAAATACTTATTTATACATAATCTTAACTTATTCATTTAAGGTTTCTTCAAAGAACACCGAGACTTCACAGGAGATCTCACTAATGCCAAGAAGCATTGTTTTCGAAGCTAGCTCTTGCTAATGACACCAACAATAAAGCCTCTTATTGTTAACAGTGAAGGAAACACGTCACTAAAGGATCCCCTACAAAGCTTAACTAGTTCCTTTAATTTTTAAGTTCTATTAACAAAATTTGTTTCCTAAGTGTATAGTTGATTTTTTACATGAGTTACACATGATGGATTATGATTACATCTAATGCACGAAAAAATTGCTTTCTATATACATTTGGAACAACTTTTTGGGTGAAAACAATATGTTAAAGCTATACTAACTTGCAAGCTAAATTTAAGTTATAACTAAAGTTATATAAAAAATAATTTTACCATTTTAAAAGGAAAGAAATTGAAGGTCACAACAAAACATCAAAACATTTTGATCCTAAAATTTGTAGAGCAAATCGACGACGAATGCAAAACTAGCAATAATGCATAAACTATAAATAGAAAAGGAAGAAAAGTATAAAAATTTAAAATAAATAAAACAAAGATAAGGGGCAAAGATTTACAAGGAAAATCCGAAAATGACCACGAAAGTGGCATTAACAACAAAGTTTCACTCTAAACAAAAGTACAATGGTATCTTCTCTTTAGATTAAACTCTATGAGGAAGACACTCATGAAGATAAAAGAGGGGTGATAAGTAGAGTTGTAGTTGTCCTACATAGGCCTTGACATGTGTAGTAAGATAAAAAAAATTTTAATTATTAGATGCCTCCCCCCTTTCAATTTGTTTACTTCACATATAGAATTTTGGTCTTGTTATCAGTTTCTTCTCTTCAAGTAAAATAGTTAGCTTGTTCTCATTAGGTTAGTTTATGAAATAAGGCGGCCAGATTTCTAAATGTCATCCATTATGCAACCAAATCACTATGTTTGCCACTAACACCATCTGCTAATATCATGCTAACATAATCAGGAGGGATTGACAAGCCTAATATCTATCATCAAATAAATAGACAATACACAGATAATCTAGATCAATTATGATAATATTGGGCTTAACAAATGTGTCTTTCTACCCCTTTTGCTTCAAGTTTCAACGTAAAGTTCAAAATTCACAACACCATATGAATTATTATTGTTTTCAACTACCATCGTGCTAACTTAGGTCCTCCTAATCCACAACATTCTTATAATAATACATATTTTTTAAACATGCCTTCCTCATTTAAACATACTTTGTGCTTATTGTTACCACTCATGCATACATATAATTTTGAAAATACTATTTAAATCAATTGAGCATATTTTCGATACAAAAGAATATAATTAGTACTACTCTGTCAAAAAAATTAAATTTTACTACTATCCCACCTTCATTACTCTAGATATTCTTTCCTTTCCAAGTTATGCTATAAAAAAGTGAGAGAACATTGTCCACCACTTAACATGGGATCTTATTAAGATAAATTTGCTTTTTTTACCTGTCATTCAACCAAAAGATACAAAAGGCAATGGAGAGAGAGGTGTTAAGGGAGAGAGAGAAAGAGAGAGAAAAGGAGACAAAATGTCATGATAAATATTGAGAAAGAAGCCAAAAGAGACACCTATGTAATGGTGATGAGCATGCACAAAATTGCCCATGGGAGTAAACATGGGTTGGCCTTACGGGTGTCTATCGCCTTGGATGGTAGGGACAAGTTAATATGAAGCTTCCTTGCATTGGCCAACAACAACACATATTTTTTATATTAGGTGAAAATCCTTATTACTTTTATATTAAAAGATTAGACTAAGAAACCAAGGTATAATGAAATTGAATTATTAATAATAAAATAATACTAGAATCACTACTTAATAAATGACGAACTTTTCAAGCCAAACAAATAAGATGTTTTTAAGATCAAAAGATGCCACTCTTATATTATGTTTATTTGAAAAAACTAGTGCCAAATGTGGTATTTCCATAGGTAAATCAAACAAAAGTTTGAGTTGTGGTTAGAATGAATTGGGACAACTCTGAAGTTATAATTTAGAGTAGATATCATAGAGACTCATTTGTTTTTGGTGACTCTTCACCTAGGTTAATGATTTGAATCTTTTTGTTACCACCCCCATGATTTGTGTTTATAATTTGTTGTATTTTTATTATTTTAAAAAAAGCACTTAAAATTCACACTTATACAATTTTGCTAAGATACACATATTGTTAACTAGAAACTCTATTTCAAAAAGACCAAATAGCCTTTCTATCACATTGAATGCAGCCATTGATCTCCTTCATGTTTGGCAGTTCATCTAAAACAATTTACCAGTTAACATTCCTGGAGGTACTTTTGTTCATTGATGAGAATAATTACTCTTTTTGTTTTGTAAAGAATAGTCCCTTTTCTGTTGTTGCAAATCCGGGATACTAAATCAAAAAAACTATACAAGAGTATCCAATATGCTAGAAGAAGAAAAAGATCTCCCAAACAATGTGAGTAGAATAACTTCAGCTTCCACATGAATGATAATGTGACAGTATGTTGCTATTATTAGAACTATCTTCATACCATGTCAAAGGTGGCTGAATTGATTATAATTGTCTAGCACTGACAAATGGACATAACTATCGAGTGCAGTATATCAAAGATGACTCGGCACCTCAAAGAGTTTCCCTTCAAAAATTCTCAAGGATTGTTCCCTCAGTTGGTTCTAAGTCTCAAGGAGACCTCAAATCTAAGAGAGAGTTCAGGCCAGACTACCAGATGGTTTCATGAAGAAGCCCAACTTGAGATACGCAATATGCTGATAGGTTTTTAGCACTAGGATGTTGACCTCAGCAGGAACGACTGCCACGTCAAAATTCTGGGACCAGAAAACAATCTCAACTAAGATGGTTCCAAGAATCGTTGCATTTTCATAGTAGCATCATGCAAAGAAGAAAATGGTTTCTAAGTCAAGTGCCAAGAGCAAAGATTCTACTGCAATGATGCTCTTATATTGAAGCTAAGAAATAGAATCTGTTTTTTTGCAGTAAGTGTCTAGTAAAGATAGATTGATCGGATGCAAAATTAACAAATATTATTTGCAAGAAGAATTGACAGTGAGTCTCAAAAATGCATCTAGATCTCCAAAAATGCCTTGCTAAAGTTTGGAAGCAAAATAAAATTTGTGTAAAAGTAACATTAAGCATAAAATTAAACGATCTTATAACAATAAATTGCTAAGTGCTGCACAACTAACTACTCTTTCATCTTAAAAAAAATTGAAAAACAACTTTATATTTAGGTATTAAGAATTAAAAATTAAAGGCCTCTATGATATTTATACTTAAATTTACTAAACTCTATAAATACAATATTCAGCGAATCGTGGACAAGTAAATCATATTAACAGTTTAACAAAACTAAAAGGTGAAAAAACACTTATATTTGGAAACAAGAGAAACCATTATTTATTTGATAAGTGTGATTTCATGCACAAATGATTGCTTTGGGAGCACATCTCATATAGTTCAGGTCTGCAACTTTGCAATTATCTGATAGCACATGCGTTTTTAGACAGTAGAATTAGAAATCTTAAAAGTGAACGACGTTCTTGTATGTATTAAGTTCTAATTCTTCCAATGCATGTGAATAAGGTTCGATTAATATGTTCCTTCTACATATTATGCATCTTATTTCAAATATCATGTTATTTTGCTTACTATATCTTGATAAAGTGAATGGTTTAACGTATATGGATCACAAACTCATGCGATTGATCTACCACGGGTATTTATAATGATGAAGACAATAGCTCCAGAGCAAGGATGGCAATCTCCCAAGAAGAACTGAGCTTTAAGGATCAGGTATGGAAATTGATAGAATAAAATAAGGTATAAAATTGCCATCATGCATGTAACTGATGTTTACAATTATGATGGAATTGGATTTATCCCATATGGAACCAGTAATATCAATGGCCAATACTTGCATCAATGAATTTAGTTTGCAATACAGTTTTATGTATGCATGTCTTGTGGCATGGTTGATCATGATAACATGTTTATTAACAACTAAAAAAATGCTTTAATATTCAAATTCTATTATCAGAATGAGATGTGAATGTATGCCCAGTTATTTAAGAGCAGACAATCAAGGAGAATGATATTTCGTGTAAGTATTCTAATTAATTCGTCAGGTCAGTACCCCATAAAGATTTATGCTTGCTCAGATTAGTTAGCTTTGCACTGCTGAGAAAAGAATATGACTATCAAAGTTGCTCTAGGTGAAGATGTATTTTTAAGAGTTGTTTCTATGTACATTTGAGGGCCTGTTAAGGACTGATCCTGAAACTATACATATTCATTTTCAGTTCCATACAAACCTAAAATTGTAATTTTACTTTCAACTAATCTAACAAACATATTTCACCAATTTCTATAAATCAGCATGATACTTATTATTACCATTTTGATGTGATTGACAACACTTAGGCTTTTGTTTTTCTTTTTTTTTTTTGAGAAACGCCCACTACAGGACCTTAAAAAATAATGGTTGAACGCAGACCCATTTGGAGCGGTGTTCCCACTGCAGCTGGTAATTCCCATGTGGGGAACTCCACCCAGCTTTTATAAAAAAAAAAATCATAAACCATATTATCATGTTTCTACGTTAGCTCTTTCTTGAAGAAAAAAAAATATTTTTTATTTATACATATACGTTATTTCTGACACCATGTTCCAATAACATTATCAAACATCAATACATTCCAACTGCACCCTCACTAATCTCTAGACATTAAAAAAATAACAACAACAACTAAAGGAGCCTTAAGATAAATCCTTGTAGACAAATGGTATACTTAATCCTACATATTTTGCAAGTGATCACAACAAACATGAATAATGCACCAGTTCATACACGTGCATGTTATTAGCACTAGTTCATGCCAATGCTCATCCTACATGTGTGCTGCTGAAGCCCTTATTTTAACAGCCCCATGGAGAAAATGTCCTAAAAATTATACACAGTAGGAATTCCTACACCAATCTTTAGATTCCACCATCAAATTCCAAGACAATATTATGATAATCTTTTACTTCCCTAGTACTTAGAATAGAATAAAAACATTTTCATTGCTGAAGCCCTCATTTTAATGGCCTATGGAAAAAGTGTGCTAAAGATTATACACCATAGTAATTTCTATGCCTTTCTTTAGATTCCACCATCAAATTCCAAGACAATATTATGCTAACCTTTTCCTTCCCTAGTACTTAGAACAGAACAGAAACACTTTCATTGTTGTGTAGTCAAGCTTTCTCCCATAATGACTTCACAACCTTTGCAATTCAAATATCTCATTTTAAGGAAATAATCCATACAAGTTATTGAACAACCGATGTTTGCACATGTTCACATGCCCCTCCCATTTCGTCAAGAAGGTTCACCTCTTTTAAATAGCATGTACAGATAAATTCCACAACAATGAACTTCATTATTTTCCTCAAAATCATAATCACCATAAACATGTCTACATTTCTTAGCTTCCCTTCCAAAATCCCCATATTTTGATCTCCTTCATTAATATACTCTCCCCTTATGGGAACCCACATACTACCCCTTTGAAAAATATCCCTCAAGCAGCACTGCACGACCCCAATCAATAGCAACAGAAATGCTTACAATAATAATATTCATCCAGACTGATGCTTTTTCCTCTACTCTTTACATGAACTATACCTTCATATTTTTATCCAATCATAAAATCTCTTCTTTTACTTATTTTCATAGCCTAAACGATTTTAAGCATTAAGACAAAATATACCAATAAAATAACTCTTAGTACAAAAATCGATACATCAATTGAATATGGACAATTTGTTCAGCAACAATTTGTGAGAGATAAAAAAAAAGGTTATTATAAGATCATATCAGTAAAAATGGTAGTTTAGAGCAAAATTTGTGAATCTGTTGAAAATTGACAACTTGAGACAAGGTACAAATAATGCACATGAGACCAGGGAGACAATTTGTAACAAGATACAAATAATATTATCATGAAACCAAATATATCATTAAACATTATAGTATAGAGCAAAAATTGAAGCATGTGTTGAATATGGACAATTTGTTCCAAGACAAAAATGATGTTATCACAGGAGAAGGGCTATTTGTAACCAACATACAAATAATGTATCATGAGACCAGTACACAAAATAGCATGAATAAAAGCAGCTACTGTTAACATATATTTGAAGTGTAACCAAGTTCAAGAAGACAATGAAGAAGCACCTCAACAAGGTCCCCTGCTTTTGCAACCACACGTTTAATGAAAACTGCACCAACCTTTGGTCCACAATCCTACAATCAGAACTGAGATAAAGGACTAAGCTGGATAAGCAAATCAAACATGCTATTTCATGAAAATGTCATAACCTGTGATGTTGTGGATGCCTTGAAAAGTACAATATCATTCACAGTAGGGTTTCTAAAATAGTATGTCACCTATAAAATCAAGTAAACAACTTCAGAATTTTTTGCTAGCCAGCATTTGATATGTAAGCATATTTATGTTACACAGAAGGCAATAACAAAACATGAATGACATTCATACACAAATAAAGTAACTTCATCTTGCTCTTGCTAAAGTCATTATATAAAAGTGGAATGTGGCAACAACTAAGCTTCTAACTGAACAGTACAAGACCTTGTCAGCAAAGAGTTGGCACTTAAATTTCTAGCAAGAAACCTTGAGAGGTATACACCTTTTCAGCAAAGTGTTGGCCAATTAAATTTATGGGAAGAAACATTGAGAGTTACCACACCTTTTCAGCAATGATTCGGTCACCCACGTGAAGACTGGGGTACATAGAAGAAGAAGCAATGAACCGCATCTCAGCAAACATGGTAAAAATCATCAGTAACGCCAGAAAAAGCTTAAGCCCGTTAATGTCCGGCCACCAACTTCTCATAAAAAGCTTCCAACCTTCCATTATTCCACCCTCATGTCTAAGAACCACGTCATCTCTCCTGACCAGAAGAAAAGTAGGCAAACAAGCAGAACTAAGCAACTCATTGCAGGGCAACCAACGCAGAGAACTCCAGGCCATGAATCCACCTCGCAAACACCAAGGTTTTAAACTCCTAGTCATCCTCGGATGAGCCAAAACACAAAAATGCAAAAAGTTTTACCGATCAATGTGATACTAGGATGCTTCTGAAGGAATCATGCAATGATGGGCTTCAATCGGACAGAGAAAAGTCGGATCCGACGAAGGAGTAGGTCAAGGATGCAGTGCAGAGAATGGACGGAACGGCAGAGAATAGGCAATACACTACGGACACGGTGTAGCAGCTCAAAGAGGAGTTGGAAGACCAAATCTAGGAAGGAAGCGAGACAATTAGTTTGCAGCCGCCACCAGTCTTCAGTGGCGGTGGGGGAAGGGAAGCGGTTGGACAGTGGCGATGTGAGAAGTAAAAAGGTTAAAAGAATGGTTTCTAGACAATGGAAGAAGTTCTCAGGCATAATAGCTCTAATGGTACTGAAGGTGAAGGTCACGGTGAAGATGAAGAAGATAACGAAAAGCGGATGAGATGGACAAGGATCTCTAACAAGCAAAGCACGCCATTTGCGATCTATTGCCGCTTCTCCTGCTGGAGAAGGCCAGGTAAAGACTTGAAAAGATCGAAAAGGGGTATACGCCAGTTATTAAAGTCTTCACAACGGCAGACGCGGGTTGTCGAGCCCTAGGTTCAGACGAAGATGGACTCTGGACTGAGCACGAAGTGTTAGAAATGGCATTTTTCCCGTCGATTACGTGACAGTTGTGCATCTATTGAATTAGAGATATATTTGTGACAGAATTTAATCTTCTTTTTTTATTCAATTTTATTTTACTTAAGTATGCTAGCTTAAAAAAGAATTTCAAATGCAAATATACCTCAAATACGGCCTCGCATTTTTTTTTCAAAAAATTTAAAATTCTATAAAATAATATTTAAAAAAATAAATTATTATTTTTATTTACATAAATTTTAATGTGTCTAAACTTAATTTTATCTTTATATCTCCATTATATTTTAAATATTATTTTTTTATTATAACTCATCATGTATCATTATGCATATATTATATGTTTCAATCTTACCCATTTCACTATCTTTCTCATAATTAGTGAAACAAAGATGATTATTTTATTAATTAACTAATTATAAAAACATAATAGTTGCTTATAAAATAACAAAAAAAAAGAAAACTTAGATTTATTTTAATAAAATAAGCAATGGTCCTATATGATCTAACAGCAAAAGTATAACTCTTATCTCCTTCAATTAATTTGGACCAATTTTGACTTACTAATATTAACTCCTAAAAGTGACAAAAGAAAATTCTTAATAATATAAGAATTATGTTATAATATTTTAAAATTTTGTAATGTCTTATTTGTTGAGTTATGACAATATAGTTATAATCATAGATATTTTAATAAGATAAAATTAATTTTTTAAAATTATTTTATTTATTGATTAAAATATTAATATATTAAGTTTATCTTATGAAATATATTATAATTTCAAACAAAATTAGATATTTTATTTAAGCATGTTATTAAAAAGAGTTATTCCTGATAAATCTATAATGATATGTTTCTAATTTTTATATATTTTAATAATTGTTTATAAATTTTTAAAAAAATAATATAAATAAAATCTTGAGAATTGTTGAATAGAAAAAATATAATTTAACAATCCAATCCTTATTGCCATATGTGAAATAAGTATTAAAAGATATTTTTTTGCTAGGTGAGGGCATAAATTCAAACAAAGTAGAAAAAAGAGAGAGAAAAAGAACAAAATGAGAGGTAAAGGAGAGGAGGAAGAAACAAGTGAGGTGAAAAGAAAGAAGAGTATGAAAGGGAGAGAGAAATGCAAAGGAATTTGAAATTCATTATTACAACTCAAAATAAGAGATACGGACCAAAAAAAAGAGAAAAAGAGTTGTTATGGGACGATTTCAAAAGAAAACAAAAGTAAAGCTTTCAATTAGAAGATAATATGAAAAAATTAGTTTCTTTTTGAATTCAATTAGATTATGCAATATTGGAAATGTTTAACTTATTGTATAAGTTAAAAATGTCACGAGGATGTTTTGGTTAAGTTCGAGATGACTTTGGATTTAATTGGAACAAAATTGACATGGTTTCAACGAGTTTATTATCATCTAATCAGAGAAATATGTGTACATTGAACCCAATATACAATACATTCAAGATAAAGTCAACTCAATAAGTTATTATGTTTGAATTAAACATGCAATACATTACTTAAAGTCAAATAAAGCAAATGATGGCACAATCTATTACCAAAGCATTCAATACAACTTAATGTACTATATAATGGGATCATTGTGTGGTATGTTAAGTGAGAATAATAAATGAATTGTCATCTAGAATTGGATGCTTCTTAAAGTCAAATAAAACAAAGGATGGCACAATCTATTACCAAAGTGTTCAATATAACTTAATGTATTATATAATGGGATCATTGTGTGGTATGTTAAGTGAGAGTAATAAATGAATTGTCATCTAGAATTGGATGTTTGGAATGTACATATTATGATGGGTTCATCATATGACATGCTACATGAGAAAAAATAAAAAAAAGACTATTTAAAATAAATTTGATGGAATTTATGGTATATTAATTAAAAGATTGGATGTGTTAAGTAATACTAATCAGATTTTGGTATGATACACTATGCATTTAGTTTAACATATCATACATTAGGTTTAAGATTAGTTGAGATTAAAGGATAATATTACATAGTGAAAATAAGAAGGTTTAAAGAAACCATACAATATAATAAAAAAAATATACAATATGATATATGAGTTTGTATCAAAATATATAATATAATAAGGTAAATGAATAATAAATTGGTAGGAATAAAATAAAAAACTAAGAAATATATTTTTTAAAGTTATATGATTAATAATAAATGTTATATATATATATATATATATATATATATATATATATATATATATATATATATATATATATATATATATATATATATATATATATATATATTAATTATATATAAATATTTAATAATTCATGGGTTTATATAATATTATAGAAAGTTAAGAGAATAAAGAGTATGAAAAAGACAATTTTGTCTAAAATTTAGTAATTAATTTAATACTTATGATATAAATATGATAATAAACTTATATATGATTTTAAATGATTTCACATAAGATTATTATTTTAAGTGTTTTGATACATTTATGGGGTATGATTATTATATGATTTATGCATATTTTATTTTACATGTGATTACATTTTAGTATTATTTTATTTATTAATTTTTATAGAATTAAATGTGATTATATGAAACTTTTATATAAAATGTGTAATGATTATACATAATGAAAATAAGAAAATTTAGTTATAGTGATTCATGACATAGTTTATAAATTCACTCATAAGATAAAATGAAAAATAATAATTATATTTTTTCTAAGATATTATTCTCATTATATAATATAATATTACTAATACTTTATGTACAATTGTTAAGGATATGCTTATGTGTGTGTATCTATGTGTGCAATATCATTAATACTCAATGCAAGATAATAAGAGTAAAAAATGTCTTTATATAGATATATACTAACTTATTAATGTCTATAAACATAGGCCATAGGCATATGGATATTACTTTAGATTTAAAGGATAATGTTGTAAATGAAAAATTGAGCCTACAAAATAAAAAAACATATAAAACTTGAAAAAACTAATCAACATTAGAAGTATATATATATATAATTTAGCTTATTCATGGTTAATGATTATTATTTTATTTCTTATACATCAGTTATCATTATATTCAATATTTTTATATTTTTGTTATCTTGATATTTACTAAATTCTACAAAAACCTTCTATTATTTATATCACAAGTTATGCACCCATTACATATCAAGTAAGGACTATGAGATTATAGATGAGGATTCTACTCTCATTAAAATTATAAATACAAAAATATCATATGTTGAATTCTAGCATTAAATTCTCTATCTTTTTATAACCACTCAAAAGGGTTAACCACACTTGAAAATAATCTAAGTCTTATAAAGGCTTTTGAGGATAATGGTTTGATAAAAATATTAGTTGTCTAAGTATAAGAAAAAAATAAAAAGATATATAAATATGTTTCTTTTTAATATAATATCTAATAAAATGATATATTATCTCAATGTACTCAGTGCAAGAATGTTGAATAAGATTCTTTGATAAGTAAATAGCATTAACATCATCACAAAGCATAGAGATAATGATAAAATCTAAACCTTAATCTAATTTTTTGTATATTAAAGAACTTGAGCTACACAACTACCTACAATAATATACTCAATCTCAATTATGAATATTGCAACAAAATTTTTCATGTAACTAACCTAAGAAATGAGTAAACCACTCATCAATTAACACATACCATAAGTGCTATTCCTATTAGTTTTGTTGCCAACAAAATTAACATATGTATAAAATATTAAATAAAATCAAAATTTGCACTTAAGATATCATAGACTTAATGATTTGGTACCAATAAGGTATATCAAGATGTGCTCACCTTAAGGATGTGATTCCTTAGGAATTGCCTGAAATTTGGCACACAAATCAATACTAAATATTATTATAGTCTACTTGCTATAAGATATAACAAATCATTCCTCTAAACATTCTTATGTCAACTAGTTTTGCAACCTCATATTTATCAAAAAAATGTGTATGTTCTTATAGGAGTTTTTCTTAGCCCTCATGTTTTCAAATTAAAATCTTTTCAACAACTTTACTAAATATTTGGTTTGAAAAATGAAAATCCCATCACTAGTTTGCTTAACTTAGAGTCCTAAAAAATGTCAATTTAACTATGATTCTCATTTTAAACTTATTCTCCACTAACTTTGTAAATATCTTACACATTTCTCATGTGAAGCTGTAAAAATGATATCATTAACATACACTTAACACACTAGTTATCTTTTATTTAAATTTTGAATAAATAAAGTATTTTCAACCTTGTCTCCAATAAAACTATTTAAAGTAAAAAAATACACAACCTTTCATACAAATCTCTTGTATGTTATTTAAACCCATATATTGCCCTCTTTAACTTGTAAATATGATCCATAGACAACTTCCATTGTTTCACACTTTGAGTCTCATGTTCTTCTATTTTTGTTGCTTGATTAGCTTTGTCCATAAGTTCATTTGTTAAAATTAATTCTTTTAACTTATCTAGCTGATTAAATGATTGTTGTTAATAAAAGTTTTACCAAATCTCACATGAATTGATTCTTTCATAATTAAAATTCTTTTGTTGTACATCCTAAAAACTCTATTAGTAATTGAATATCCTAAAAAAAATATCATCATTTAATTTGGTATCAAACTTCTCCAAATTATTATTCTCATTATTTAAGATGAAGTGCTTACACCCAAACATATGAAAATGAGATATCTTTTCTTCTTTTAGGAGTTCATATGAATAGGTATTAAGTGGTAGTCTTCTAAGTGCCCTATTTGACACAAAGCACACTATTGATAGTCTAAGCCCAAAACTGATTAGGTATAATATACTCATTTAACTTTCATATTGTTTCATCTAGTAAGGATCTATTATTTGTCCTAAAAACTCTATTTTTTGGGTTCTTAATGAAAAAAATGTGTGAAAATTCTACTCATTACAAACATTAGCAAACAATACATTCTTAAACTCATCTCTATTATCACTTCTAATTCAAACCAAGAAAAGTTCATGTACTTTTTCTATTCTTGGTGATTAAATACATAAATTTTTCAAAAACCTCACTCTTCTTTCTTAAAAAGGTATACTATTGAATCTTGAAAATCATTTATTACCATTGATCCATATCTTATACCTCATATGCACTTAGGTTGAATTAAAACAAATAAATCTAAATGTAAAAACTCAAATGGTCTTCCTATAGACATCCCTTTATGGGTTTAAAGTTAGGGTTGGTCTATTTTTCTAGTTGGTAATATCTACCCACATGATCTTTTTCCAATGTATATTTGGCAAACTAAAGTAAAAATTAGTGTGCAAAATTTATAAGAGGGGGTGAATTATGGTCTTAAAAATATTTTTTGTTATTTTTTGAATGCATTCATTTCCTTAAAAAAATTATATCTGTAGAAAATCTTGCTTATATGTATATTTTTTTAATATGGTAAAAAAATAAAGATAAAAATTAAAAATAAGATACCATAATTTTTAGGTAATTTGGTTCAAATTAGAACCTATATCTACCCCCAACCGAGGATAGAAAAAAACACTACTAACAGAAAGTTATAACTTGATTTTTTTTTCTTACGATTCACCTCCAACTTACTTGTTTTTATAGGTTCATTTAAAACCTAGGCTTTTGCAAGTCCAATCCAAACTTAGATTTTTTACAAGATCAAACTTAACTTAAGCTTTCTTAAATACCAAACCATCCAACTCAAAACAAAAAGAAAAATACAGCAAGACGAAAAAATTTTGTTAAATTTATAAAACTTTCTATACTTATTGATTAATGAAACAAGACACAATGAGCTTAAATTCAAGGAGAAAAATGAGAATTTGAAAGATTAAATGTGTAAAGCATAGGTACAAAACTTTGATGATTTGAAAAGGAGTTGTAATTGATGCCAGTAGAATTTACACTAGTAGAGTATAGAACAGCACTTTATTATGAGATCTCAAATACTGATTCATGTTTATTAGTTATTTCATTTATAATTGTGAGGTATTTATAAAAACATTTTTATTATAGCTGTTAAAAAATGAGTAAAAATTGTTTCAAAAGCTGCTTCCAAAACAACATAAACAGATCTTAAAAAATTCTTCCAAAATGACTACTTCAATGATATAATAAAAACTAGTTAATTAGTTGTTAGGATTATTTGATCAGAGCCATTGGATGAAATTCACTAGAGTCGTTAGACCACCATAAAGGAGATCTCGATCGTTTGAGCCAATGCTATAAAGGTAGATGTCTTCTAGATAGTTGGATCAAGCTTGATTAGATCTCAATTACTCGATCAATTTAAATGAGGTATGGATTGTTCAATTAATCAACGATAAAATTAAGATTAGATTTGGACTGTACTATTCAAATAGGATATATCTAGGTCATGAGATCATATTTAGACTATTTCAAAAAATAGAAATAAAGATAGTCATTCATTGAAGTCAGACAAGATCATGACCATCAAATGAATCAATCGGTTATAGTAGATGAAGCAATAATCGTTCGATCAACTCATCAAATAGACTGTTGGAACTCTTAAGATCACTGCTTAAAGGAGTATGCGGTCTCCATCGTGCAATCACAAAAATGCATGATCAGATGGCATTGAGTGCTGTTAGTTTTGGATGTAGAGAGGCATAACGCTTTAGTCTTACATTGTACAAAAAGGTAAGGATTTGGACTTTATAATAATGTGCACGAAGGTATTATATAGAGCTAAAATGGGGTTGGCTCCCCCCTTACACATTCAAGAATTCATCTGCTGGGTACACTCATAACATATAAATTTATAGGGTCAACTTATACGTATAATTTCAAGTGTTGGCCGACATGATCCAATGCCTTATCTCAATCCGGTTCAGGATTTGCAGTCAGCCTTTATGAGCTCGACTCAATTTTCTTGACCCGAGACTTGCAATTGCTTGCTCGATCAGGCTTGCTTAACTCAAGAGTTTTATAAGATGGGATGCGATAGAAAATTTTTTATTTTAATTATTAAAGATGTAACATAATTAATTTTTTTAATTTATTTAAGATTTGGTAAATAAACTAACATAGAGTTTTGATAATGATAGAATTTAATCAAAAAAGGATTATGAATTCAAAAATAGAATCCTATTTATTTTCTAAATCAAGAAAATGATTGAATATGATTTGAGATTGATACGAAATAAGAGTATCTTTAAAATCAATAAGTTAACATTTATTAAGAAAAAACTTATCAAAGCTTGGTGCGCATGTTTTTAATCTTTGAAACTTACTTAACACTCAAAGGTACTTTGAAGACCACTAATTCATTATCTTTTATAGTACACGACTTATTCATTAGAAACTAAACCTAATTCATACTAAATAAGTAGATTAGAATAACATACTAAATATTTAAGGCTTGATTCATCAAACACATAAGTGACCTAACACAAACCTCTAACCAAAATATACTTAACAAGTTTCTTGAATGATGATCTTCTTAAATGGCATAATCTTTTATTCCATAATACTAAATTATTATCATGAGAAGTGAGATATTCTAGTCCATTATACTTAACCACATACAAATACAAAACATAAGTGATGCATTTCTTATAGGCAATAATAAGAAGAATATTTTAATACATTTATTTTTATTAAATAAAATAACAAATCTTGAGTCACATAATTGACTAATACTAAGAATATTATATTATAGATCATGTATAAGAAGGACCTTTCTTATTGATTTGTGTAGTCTCCCATGGTTTCTATTTTAATGGCCTTTTTTTTGGCATTCTCGCTAAGGGTAGCTTCACCTCCATCATAATGATGTGTCTCTAATCATGTATCAAGAACATCTACTATCCAAGCATTACATAACTTCCCTGGTCCTTGAAGGAAGTCATACCTACAAAACAAGATCAAACATTAAATTTATGCACCTAAGCCTTTTTGGGTTTAGATGTCTTAGAATAAAAAAGATTTAGATTATTCATTCTTACTAAAAAAACTTAGAAGTCTTATAATTAATAGAATTTTTAATTTTATAACAAGATACAATATGACAAGTCTCCATGCAATAGTTACAATTTTTTGCACAAAAGAGAGAATAACTTTGATCACAATCCAATGTATGAAAAGAGATTCTACTATGAGCATGTATATTCTTTAAATTATTTAACTCTGTGGTTAACATTATATTTTTAATTATTAATGCAACTATCTCTTCTCTTACAATTTTTACTTCTTATAAATAACTTACACTTCTCTAATTCAAATGGTCACAAAAACCCAAACAACTTCATGCTCTTTCTACATCTTTATATACTTTGTAGTTAATTTCTTATATTGTGTACAAACATTAATATATTGCTTTTCATAATTAATAATAAAAGATGATGAAGAAGAAATTTAGCATAGCTCATTATCAAATGAATTATCATTGTTGTTATCCTTACCAATAAGACATATTAAACTTTTTTCTTTTCTTCATTGGAAGCTAAGTAATTTGTGTAATCTTATGAGATATTTATTGTTTTCTTCTTCTTCTTTCTCAATTTTTGGTACTTCTTAATTCTTTTTATATAAAGAGGGTTGTTTGTTCTGATGTTCCCTGATAATTTATATTCATAATAGACTATTTCTTTAATTAGGGCCATTTTTCTTCTCTGTTTCTTATCACAGCTAGATCTATTACTTGTATTTCACTTGTACAATCTAGACAAGCCTTTAGATGTGAGTGTTATTTCACTTAAGATTAATATGTTTGAGTATGAAGTAAAGTTAGTTACTAAAATAATAAGTTTCTCCTTTTTTATTTTCTTCATCTTTCCTTGGGGTTCTTTATCCTTTCTTCTTGTAATCTCCAATTCAGTTGTCATGAGCTCCCTCAATAACTTATGTAATGACATATTCAAGATGTTTTGTTATCTCTTATCAAGGCCTTACCTTGTTATCTTCTTAATAAAATAAAAAATTAAAGATAATACTTAGTTAAAATATCATGTAAAGATATTAAAACCTAGATGAAGATTTGATAAATATATGTTGTATTAAAATAAATTACCTATGATTTAGAACAAACTCGTCACTCTCCTCTTCCTCTAGCATAAATTGATCGACCTAATTTCCCAAATTGGTTGTCTCTAAAACTCTTGGAGTCCTTTAAAGCTTCTCTCTTCCTCTCTTCTTACCAAAACCTAAGATCACTTAATAAACCAAAATGGCATAGTTTATAGTGCTTACCTCAATGAAACTTTGCTAGAGTCATTGGAGCTAAAAGTTAGAATTCCTTCTTGACAACCACTCCTATTGTTGACACAATAAAGGAGATAACAAGGAACCTGAGCTCACAATAACTCTAACAATAAGGTAATGGTGTCCTACTCAACTTATCTTTTCTCTATGGTTCTCGACACCACATTAACACTTCACTTAATGCCTTGCTTGGGTACCTAACAACCACTAAATGTAGAAACCAAAACCCAGCTTCAAATTTGCATTAAAGCATTCACTAATCTTGAAAATGTATTTAAACATGCTAAAAGTGGTAATGGGAAAGACAACCATCATATTAAAAAATATAGAGTTCCTTATATAACTATCCTACATTAAATTAAGCTGACACTTTTCAATAAAAGTAATCATTATGTGATTATAAAAGTTGTCACTATTGCAAACTCAAACACTTTGCTCATATGCAATTAGTGCAACATTTGCATATATCCCCTATTACTTTTACTACTTACACATGAATCCTCTATAAAAAGGATTAGACTTAAGCCAAAATTTATAAAATTTCAAATATAACCTAACACATCCAACATTTAAATATTACAAATCTATCATTTGCCAATTGAATTTGACTTAAGCCAAAATTTTAAAATTTACAAAAACACTATGAGTGAATTTTAAAAATTGTATTTATGCATGCACCTTTAAAAATTATAAGAGATTCTCTAATTTTTCAAAAATTACAAATTCAATGTTATTAAGTTTGTTTTAAAAAGCTCTTTTTTATAAATTTGCTTAAATAATATTTTTGATTAAATTTGACTTATGATACACTCTTTAATATTCTATTATTATTTTAATATTTTAATATATCAAAAATATTTAAGAAATTAACTTTCTAAAGTTCAATCATATTTTATCACAATCTTCTTAATTTTTATTCTAGGATTTCTCTTTTTTATATGGGTAGAAAATTAAGGGCTATTACAACTTTCTCTTATTTAAAAAATTATTTCAATATTTTAGAATAGTTTGGCTATAAAAATCAGGGCTATAACATCATCTTTTGGGTTATCAACAAAGAATAGCATAGATGAGGGGAGAACACATATGATTTTTACATACCTATTCACCAATTAAAAATTCCTTCATAAGGTTATACAATCTATTAATAATATTTGTAAATCAAGTAAACATGGATTTAATAATTTCCTTTAGATTCATGAAGAATAATTCATATTCATGAATAATAATGTTAATCATGGACTCCTCACTTGAAAGGTACCTTCATAGTTTACCTCAAATGTGAATCAAATTTCATGTGCTATCCTTAAACTCATAGTGTGATTACTTTTAGATGTACATAACATAGGATGTTCATGGCCTATGGATTCAATTTCACATTGTGCTTTTCTTTAAGAGTGAGTTCATACATCTTTTTTTCTCAATTTTTGTTGTTTATAGCCTAAATAGGAATACTACAAGGCTGCTCGATAATGTCCTAAATCTTCAAATCAATAGACTCTAAAACTAAATACTTTAATTTTTCTAATACAACAAATATTATCTTTTAAATTAATATGTTCAACAAGAAGAAGTCCTTTATATAAAATCACACTGCACTTGATACATGGGTGAGCTATAAGGATCTTGTCTAAAAAACTTCCTATCATTTAACAAAATTTCACTCTCTTGATATAATCCATGAAGAAGAAATACTACAAGAAGGGGGGTAAATTATGATATTTAAATCTATCATTAACTAGTTATTTTTATGAAGCAAATTTCTTTCACTTAAACATAATAAAAATAAAATAACAACTAAGTATAAAAAACAACTTTGAAACAAAATATGCAAAAAAAGAGAAGTGTACACAAAGTTTTTATGTGATTTGTCCTAACCAATGCCTATATCATCATTCAATCAATCTCATTTGGTTCTCAATAACCACTCTCTTAACACAATAGGTAAGAAAATGGTATACAACTAGGTGGTCAAAGGTGACAGTAAAATAGTAACCATTTACATCTAAAGTTATAAGAATAAGCTCTTTGATATTCAAAGCATACAAAATCCTATATTTCAAATCATTTTCAACAAACATGTCACAAACTAAATGCAAAAGTTGTTGCCAATATAATAGCAAGAACTAAAGTGCAAATGAGTAATCAACATATTACAATGGCAATGCAATTTCTTTAACTTAAATGATAATGAATTCCTCAGTTTAGCTCTTCACTTTTGAGTTCTTCGTTTTGCAATATGTATTATTAACCTATTGTTTTAAAAATCATCTATATATACAAGACACAGTTTTCAATCTGATTACAAAACTTGTAATAGCTAATTTAACTTTTCAAAACTATTAGAAATTGTTGTTAAACTCTCAAATTCCTTCATATTTATATGTTAGGGATATCATATTAAGTGGATTAGAAATGAACAAAAATCATCCTAATGATCCTCAAATATGATTAGCAATGACTCCTTCGAAACAAAATATCACACAAGTTAAAGACAATTCTTGTACTATATGACTTAAATATAGTGAACAATATTTAAGTTTTGATATTAATTATATTGGATAATTGCATAAATTATATTAGAGACAAAATTTTATTTTTATGATTTTTATAAATTGTATTAGTTTGAAGGCATATATTATTATTGCATGATACATATTTTCATAAAAAGTCGAGCTCTCAAAAAATGTCATATACTATGATCACAAACTATAAATTTTTATATAATTTATAAATTAATTAGTTTAACCTAACTGGAATACTAATCATATGTATATAATACATACTATAATAATCATATGACAACAAATATTATGAATAGTACCATCATTATTATTTAATATATAGATCGTCTTTATACAATCATCAATACATTTATCATATGATCATGCTACTTCAATATTACTCCCATAATACTATGATACCAAGTTTAAACTTTTATGATTTAACATTGATCGAATAAATATGATGCATTAATCATCTTAGTATGATAAGAAATTGTATATATTGGTTCACATATTTATACAATACAAATATCATACTCATATGATATATGTGGCATGCCTTTTAATGAATATAAAATTATGATACAAAGATTTCGTATCGTATGATATATAGCACTTATCAATCCACTCATAACAAAATATGACTATATTATATGATACACAAATTATACATATCTATCTAATACTAAGCTCAAATCTTAAGAAAAAATAAATTATATATTTGAATGAAGCAGGCTTTGTTTGCATACGATATAAATTGAAACTCAACTCTCAAAAGTTTGATAGTTCATACAAAGTTCATCTCTTGTACTAACAACTTTGTACACTTGCCTTAATTTAGATGATGATTATACTTATACAATGCCAACACAAGTTCATCCAAGTATGATACTAAACATTGCACTATATGAGTAACATAGAATAAACAACATAACTTAAATTAAAATGTTTAAAACTAAATTTCAATATCTTAAGAGTTGGATTGGACCTAAAAGAACATGAATTAAAGCTTTTACAATCTTAATATAATTCTAATGAAGGATGCATAAAATGAATTCATTATTTCTAAGTGACACATTTACAAAGAATAAAGGTTTAACATTTGAACCCAACAATTGAGTAAAAATGCATAGCTTCATGTGGATTTGCCATGCCATAAAGAGCTTAGTTCTTGGCTCTACAATTTGAAGGTTAAACCATCCATTAGTAAGATCTTTGATCTTTATCCACTTCTAATGCAAGATCATTGCTCCAATTAATATTCCAACTTTGATCAAAAGTATCCACAAACAAAATCAATTACACTTAAAGTTTAAATCACATATTCATAAAACTTAAATAACTATCAGTGATAAACAATTTGGTTTTGTAATTATCATCTTTAAAGGTACAACTTTAAGAAATTAAGAGGATAAAGGGCAAGAAAAAAATAATTTTATTTCAAATATAGATAGGTAAATTTATTAATTATTATGTAAATATGATAATAAACTTATACATGATTTAAATAATTTTATATTTGGATATTATATCAAGCATTTCAATACATTTATAGTTATTATTACCTTATAGTTTATGGTGATTTTATTTATATATGATTATATTTTAATATTATTTTATTTATTAATTTATATGAAATTAAATGTGCTTATATGGAATTTTTCATATAAAAATGGATATGATTATATAAATAAAAAATAAATAATCAATTATAATAATACTTATAAATGATAAAATAAAAAAGAATCACTAGATTTTTTAAGGTTTATCCTCATTATATTATATAATATCACTATTATCTTATACAATGTGGCTGAAGTAAAGATAGCTTTATTTTTTATAATATAAATTTATAGAATAATATAATTAGTACTTTGTAGAAGATAACTAAGATAAGGATATCCCTTATACATACATACATATATAAATATATATATATATATATATATATATATATATATATATATATATATATATATATATATATATATATATATATATATATATATATATATATATATATATATATATATATATATATATATATATATATATATATATATATATATATACATATATACTATTACTATTATTATTATTATTATTATTATTAATACTCTATATAAGATAGTTATGGTGAGCATATTCTTATATGGATGAATACAAGCTTATTAATGCCTATAGGCTAGGTTATGTAGATATGGATATTAGTTTCATCTAAATGATAATGGTAAAAAAAATATTAGACTCTAAAGAATATAAAAATAAAAAGTTTGAAATAGTCAAACTAGCATAAGAAGCATTTTTATATATTTAATTAGTTTATTCATGATTAATAATTATCATTTTATTACTCATACATTGGTTATCCTTTTATCTTATTTTATTATGTTAATTAATTTATCTATTAAGCTTTATAAAGTTTTAGTTTTATTTATATCATAGGTCATACATATACTACACATCGAGATGGGGATTATGAGACTATAGATGAGGATTATACTTTCTAGATGGGTTAACGGGTAAAGTTTTGTATGGAGCTTATTTATGAGATTTTGTAGAGAGGATGATTATATTCATATTGGTAACATGTGGCATCAAGTTATTATATTATATTTTATAAGATGTTATATTTTTATGTATGTATGCATATATAGTTTGTAACATAGATCTTTTGCTTACACTTTTACTAATTTATGATTTTATTTTGGGTTGCTCTAATAAATTGTATTGGTATTGAATGGATATAAGATTGTCCTAACATTAGATCCTTGCATAAGATTTGTGCATTCTCTTCATATGTTTAGTTAATTATATTTAATATCTTATTATTATTAGTTATGATGGATTAGTCTATTAGGTTTCTTAAATAAATATTATTTTTTATTATTTTATGTTAATTTATTCTTTCATTTTTATTATAATGATGCTACAATTTTGAATACAACTTTCTTTATATAAAACCATTTAATAATAAAATTTTCAATCATATCTAAATTTTTATTCAAAAATATGCATCATATCACTCTTTTGCTCAATTCTTTCTAAGAATATATCAATCTTGAGCATCTTTAGATATTTCTCATTGAGTTATATATAAACTTGAGTTCCTTGCAAGGACAAACATCTTAGTTTAATTATCTACTACTAAATCATTTATAATTTCAGTTGATATAAAAAATATGATTAACAAAGTAAAGAAAATAAGAACACAAGAGAAATAGAAATTATAAGATTTACATACAAATACAAACTTAAGAAAACTATGATCTCACTTTAAAAAATTTGCATTAAAACATTAGAAGAGATTAGAAAGTTACATAGTTTTTCTCTTGTAATGGTTATGGCAACCATAGACACAATGTTCTTGAGGACAATATATTATCTTTTTCTTTCATTTTGAGCATACTTATTCTCTTAATCATTATGTTAAAAATATTATCCTTATGTTTTATTCAATTCAAAGAACACTTTACTGAAAGGCTATTAATAATGATGTGATAGCATGTCACTTATTATACCATTGTTGTTCAACAACTTGTTTAGAAGTTGCTTCCTAATTATTATATACTATTTCATATAATAAATATCAATAAATGCATCATTTATCTTTATATAGTGCCTTTATTATTTCCTTATCTATTATATACATATTATATCCTTAATTTAGCTAAACAATCACAACAATATAGACGTTGCTTTGTCTACGTCATGTGAACAAATACACCAATATCAATATCTATACCATAATAATATTTCACTCATAATTTGATAACTAGGATCAAAGAAAGCAAACAATGTTTAATGAACGATGTCTTAGTAGTGAAATTACTAGTGCATAAAGTTTCTCTTAAAACTTATAAAAGACACACATTTGATAAAGTAAAAAATTTTCGGCAAGATGTGTAGGATAATAACCTTAAATGTCAAAGTGATTTTTGAAGGACAAAATCTTAAGGCTTGTATGAGACTATTAAAGTAAACAATACCTTAACATTAAGGTGATCTCATACATAGTGGTATCAAAGTTATACCACCTATAATATAATATTGTTTGAGGAAGTACCAAGTGGAAGCTAACAAGTCATGCCACTTGAGATTAAAAAGAGAAAAAACTGATCATTAGATGATGTCACCAAGGCAATGCCATTAATATAAGAAAATACTCATAATAGACTTTTGCATAAAAAAGTTATAGATGAATGGTATAACAACATATTATAAGTACACCTCCTTGAACCACACATATTGGATCAAAATTGTGAGGACACTAGTTCTATTTAAGATTTTCAATGCACATGATCAAGTTAGGTATGCTCCAATACTTTCAAACAATAGATGTATTTATTTTTCATATATAGATTCACTTTTGAGTCTATAGTTATATTTTGGGATAACTTTTACTTTCAAATTATTGTTCAGGCCATGAGCACTTGTGACACATTGGGCTAATTTCATATCGATCCACATTAACCAGTCATCAGGTCCCCATTCACTAGCAGGTCCACCCAAACTACATCAATGCATAGTTCTCCCAGGTTTGCATTACTCTCCTCTACACATAAATCATTTATATGTGCTTATGAATGCGTGCAACGTGTTAATGCACTTACATTTGTCTTCTCTATTCAACTTATCAATTAGACCCATGATATATTTTCATTGTCAACCCATTGATCTAACCCACAAACTAGTGTTGACCAATGACTTTTTTTTATTGTAGACCAGTAATCTTAGTTTTGACCCATGATGACCTAAATTCTCCTACGTCAACACAAAGACTGATTTAGACTTGCAACATCCTATAAGCCCATGATGTTGTTGACTTGCAAAATCCACTAGGTGTCGTCCGTGCTTGTCAAAACCTGACTAGCTAAACTATAATCACATGTGCCAAACCCATGTGTGTGCCACTTTACTGACCAATCACCTGAAAATAGAGAGAGTTTCATAAAGCTATATGCGAATAGCCTATGAAAGCATGTTTTGAAGTTTTTAATTTTTTATAGTACCCATGGACTCTCTATAAAAGAGGAGGTCTATCCTTATGTATATACTAAGACATTTTAGCATGAATGAAATTTTCATTTTTATTCTTTTATAACTTTTTGAGATCTTAAGATTGATAATAATTTATCATCAACTCAACCACAATATTTTTCTACCAATACCAATATAATAATTCTCTATTCTCACATTATCTTAATGATTTGACTTGAATTTTTTATCACTATCATCTTATTTAATAACTCTCATACATAAAGTTCAAGTTTTCATTGTATTTTACATTTCTTATGATTTAGTTTTCTTAGCATTTTTTATCATCTTTTCATGTATAATTACTATGTTACTTTACAGTTTTTGCAAAGATTTGGTAAGATTGTCTAGTGCTTTCAATCTACAATCGTTTGACCTTTACTTTGTAAATTACTTTTTTGAAGATTAATATCATTAAACACCCTTTTTGAGTATCCTATTTCTACACCATTGAAAAGATTATAGGCCTAAAATGTGGAACAACTCCTATATTTCTCCCAGTCTCCTCTTAGTTAAGATTGTCATAGACAGGTATTTCTTTTGTGTTGTTTTTTTTAGATTTCTCATATTTATCCTTCATATTTTCTATACTCATAAAATGTGCAAGTTAATTCTTCTTATTACTTATTAACATGGTTTGTTGCCTATCCAACACCAAAATTATTATAAAGTAAGTCGTTGTAGTACATACAAAACCAATGACCTAAAGCCAAATTAATCTTTTCCTTTATTTGTTATTAATTAATCTTTTATTAAGAAAAAGAAAGTTTTTTTCTAAAAATATTTCTGATATGCATACTAGATCTAGTAGGAATTACAAAATGGAGGATTTATTATTAGACCAATTACAATCAGCTCTCCAAACCCTCTTAACAAGAAAGGAAAATGTACAAACTAAAGACTATGTTCTTAACTCAAATCTAGCCAGTAAATATTACAAAGAGGAAAGAGAAAATTTCATTTAGGAAATTAAGCCCATCATAGTTATGAGGTGTACTTACACCCAGCTTAGCATAAGTAAAGATTGGAGATGTACCATGATTTGTTATATATTTGTCAAACTAGAAGAAAAGGTTTGTAAGATTATTATAGATTGTAGCAATGGTATTTTTGTCATTTCCATTGATAATGTGAAGAATCTTGAACTTACTAATACCTATCACCTAAATCTATACATTATTTATTAGATTAATTAAACCTATATTTTTATCAAAAAGCAATGCATGGTACCACTCAAATTTGGCCAATATTTAAAAGAAATTTTTTATGTGATGTTATTCCTATGCAACTCAAGGGTATTATCTTAGGATGCCCCTAATTATATGACTATGATGTCATTCTTACTAGCAAAACTAACACTCGCACAATCACACTTTAGGGCTAGAAAATTAAGTTACATTCATCACCATTTAAAGATCATATATAGCCTATTGAAAAGAAAATAGACACCAACCCTAAAAAAAACTCAATTTATGGCTTTGAATGAAGTTGATAAGAAATTTATTGATGAAATCATTATTTGGGCCATAGTAGAGAGAGAAGCTCCAAATGAAATATTGATATAGCTATACCGTAATTAATAGAACCCATCTTATCTAATTTCCTTGATGTTTGTATTAAAAAGCCCCATGACCTGCCACCACTTTGTGGCCTATGACATGCGATAGATTTAGTACCAAGACCTACTTTGCCAAACTTACGACACTATAAAATGAGCTCAATTAAATACTAAGAGCTTTCTCAATAGGTTCAAGAATTATTAAACAAAAGTTTTATATGAGAAATACTTAGCCCTTGTGCAATCTCTAGCCTCATAGCCCTAATGAAAAATTGATCTTAAAGAATGCATATTGATAATAAAATTAACAACTAAATAATTATGAATTATAAGTTCTCTATCTTATGCTTAGATGACTTACTTGGTCAAATGAATAGAGTAATAATTTTTTCAAAAAAATGACTTAAAAAGTAGTTATCATTAAATTAGGATTTGATGGGAGTAAGAGTGGAATTTATTATTTCTCTAAGTATAATGATTTTTAAATACATATGAGTTATATAAATGGTTCATCATGTTTTTTGGATTATCCAATGCCCCAAGTACATTTATGACTCAAATAAATTGACCATACTTAGAAAACTTATTATAACAATTATTAAGAGGAAACATGAAAATTGAGATTTACTAATACCACGTATAAAACATGCACATAGATCTATAGGAATGAATCATTTTAACTTATAATAGATACAAACTTCATAACTCAATTTATTTAATTCAACTACTTATTCAAGCACACACATCCGAGGCAGCACAAGAATTTTCTCAGCATATAAGAGAAGTCTAAAAGTACATCAAAGACAAAATAAACATAAGAAATAAGCAATATATAAGATTAGTTAATGCACATTGGAGGCATAAAGAATTCTTGGAAGTAGACTATGCGATGATTCAAATTAGTTTGAAAGGTGCCCACCAAGAACCCTAAGGAACTTACATGTAAGAGGCTTCAATCCATTTTGAAGCTTAAAAAAGAATGAACCAAATGCATATATTAGTGAGCTATCAAAAGACTACAACATTAGTAATACCCTCAATGTCTCAAATTGGTGGCTTACAAAGAGCTAATTGAGACTCACAGTAAGCCATTTGAGTTCACATCAACACTCTTTGATAGGGAACTACTTTAGTGCCCATAAATATATCATAGTTAAAAGAGTAAACAAGTTTAAAAGGTATTAGATGATCAAACAACATTAACTAGAAGCTAAAGTTATCAGAAGTATCTTGCTCATCAGAAACGCCAACCATGCATATAAAACACTTGGATCACAAGACAAAAGCTACAATGATTGAACCTTGATGTATTGGAGACTTATGAGGGTTGATATAGAACACTTAACTCATTAGAGCTGAGTTTTTTGACTCAAAGAGAATTGATGAGGACACTAGTTATACTCAAGATTTTTTATGGACATGATCCATTCAAGTGAGCTTTAAAACTTCCATCATCGAGATATTTATTTTTCATGTATGGATCTTAATTTGAGCCTAACTCAAATTTTGCTTTTAGACTGTCATTTGGGCTATGAACACTCATATGTGACCCATTGTGCCAGTTTTTCTTCGATTCATATTAACTCATTATTGGCCTTACTCAACCTATTGTTCAGCTATGCCCTAGTCAATGTTTGTTCGGGCATTCACCTAAATTGCATTTATACATAGCTTTCTTGAGTCTTTTTTTATCTCCTTCTATGCACAAATCATTTTTATCCACTCATAAATTTGTGTCATCGATAATGCTAAAAAGCTTGCCACCACTACTTCAACCCATTGATCTTATCTAAACTATTTCCATTGTTGACCTGTCTATCCAATCCACAAACCAATGCTAACACAACCTTTTTTAATCGTAGACAAAGTGGCTTAATTTTGACCCATAATGGCCTAAATCTACCCATGCCAACACTAAAACCCAATTTTGATCCACGACATCATATGAACTCATGTGCTTATGAACCCATAGAATTTGCCAGGTGTTGTGTGTGCTCATCAAACCCTAATTAACCAAACTATAGACACATGGCCAAACCCCTGTGTGCACCACTTGACTGACTAGCTACTTAGAAATAATTAGAGTTTTAGAAAGCAATTTAGGAACAAGTTATAATAATAGATTTGATATTTTTATTGTTTTTATAATTTTAAGTATTTTTACCAATGTACCTCTAAGCTTACTATAAAAATAGAGACCTAACCTTTTGTAAAGTAAGACACTTTGGCATGAATGAAATGTAAACTTTTACTTTTTTGTATCTTGTTGAGATCTTAAGCTTAATTATGATAAGAACTTCAATGTACTAAATAGTCAAGGCATTGGCACTTAGAAGAGGAGTGCGAGGCTCTACAGTGAAATGTCATACTAATTTATAATGGACTCAACCACAACATTTTTCTACCACAACCAACATAAAAATCTTTCATTCTCATATAATTGTTAATGGATTAACTCATATTTTCATCATTATTATCTTACTGTATAACTCTCTTATGTGAATCTGTGTTTTCATTGCCTTTTGTATTTCTTGTGATTCAATTTCTTCAATTTTTTTATTCAACTTTTTGCATACAATTATTCAGATATATTAAGGGAATTAACTAACCTAAATACTATAAAGTACCACTTGTAGTGATGTTGATAAATAAGGCTACTCTTTTATAGTGGGAGTCTTGTCATTCAGTTTAGTTCAAAGCCTTTCTTACAAAAAAAATTCAATTAACAAAGTTTATTGAAGAGTTTGAGAAATGATCTGTTCCATTGTTAATTAGAGATACAATAAAGGAAGAATTGACAATTCTAGAAAAAGGTGATAAATCACACGTAGACTATAAGAAGACATTAGTTTTCTTAGCTAGTTATTCTAACATAAATAGTCTAGATGAATGACTCATTTTACTCATATTTAGAAATATTATCTAGAATGATAGTCACACTTTAGATAACATTTTATTCTATCATCTTTTAAACTTTTTTTTTCTATTTATCAAATATTTTTTTCTTATCATAAACTTATCTTTATTTACTTTTGTGCCTATCATCATAAGTAAAATTTTACTTTTCTTTTGTTTTTAGTTTTGTGAACACTAATTCACTAACATGAAGATAAATAAGCTTTTAAGCAATGTAATGTGATGTATCACACTCTAATATGATTTGACAAATCAAAAATATATTAATCATTATAATTCAAAAGGAATCAAGCACTCTTAAGATTTTTATGCGAGATCATCTCTAAATTCTACCCTTTTACCAAAAAAACACTCATCAAACATCAACTATGAGCATTAACTAGTCTATATAAGCATTCTTATGTTTTTTGCAAATTAATAATATCATTTGAGGGTCTATTGTAAATTATAAAACAGTGACATCCAAAAGAGTATGGGTGAATTGTGTAAATACAAAATTAATTCAATTTGAAACACATGATTAAGAATCAATATGAATCTTTACCTTTCACAAACCAAATCCTTAACTCAAGTAAACTATAAGTTGTGATCTTTTAAAAATAAACCAAATTACTACAATAGGTTTAAAACAATTACAATAACATTCTAAAATCATAAAGAAATCACTTCAAAACTCTATAATAATTTAGGAATTGTCTTAATATGATTACAAATGTGATTGCAAATTACTTTTAGAAACAACTTTTGGTTTTTCAAAGCCTTTATGTGTGTATGATAAGTGATAATAATCACTAACACTTATTAAATGTAATAGCCCTTATAACATGTTTTAGAAAGATTGTTTAGGCTTAATCAAATTCAATCATAGCATAGATAACAACAACAATTCAAACCGTTCAAACACTTTTGTTATGAAATATACATGTGTTGATTTTATAACTTGATAAGATATTATGTTTTTTTATTTCTCAATACAAAATCAAAATCAAATTTCAACTACTCAACTAAGATTATTTCAAAACACTAATTAATGTCACAATAATAATCGCTTATTAGTTTAAATTGCTCTTTCAACAAGCTAGCTTTAAGAAAAATTATCTAGCATTGAAAACTCCTCTTTTGAGTGAGCAAGTGAAGTGATTTTTGTTAACTAATTTAGTAGACTAATGACTTGTTATCTTAATGTTCTTTGTGATATTTTAAAAAAATTAATTAATTTTTCAAAAACTCTTTACAACATTAATATTTTTTGTAAATTAAAAAATAAATAAAATATATAAAGTAAATAATAAAAAACACATAAGATTTTTGAATGGCTCAACAAAATATTTTCCTACATCTATTATTTGTATGGATCATACATTACGCCCTATTGGTCTATACTCATATGAGTCACTTTGCTTTCTTATTTGTTATTCAGAATCTTTGGTTTTTTTCTTATCATTAATTATGACCGATCGAACTGTTGTAGTAGTATCATATTTCCTTCTTGATCATCCCCTATGATTGGCTTATGGTACTTTGCTTCACTCTAGCTTTGTGCTCTCTAGTTTATTTGGATCATATTAGATGAACCTCATTTTTGCTTTGTATTGTCAATCTTTATAGTTATGTTTCTAATAGTATCTTATGGCCTATTGCATGATTCAAGTAAGATCATTTATGTCATTATATCACAACATCTCGTTCTCTTGGTAGTATTTTTTGTTGTTTGTATGTAATTTGCCTCCCATGTCAGCTTGGTCATATCCTCTTAGGACTTGCACCTTACCTACTCTCAAAAATATAATTTGCTTGATGCAAAGCTACTACCAATAAAACATAAATGTTAGGAAGTGTAATCTTATTATCATTGTAAATTAGATTCTTGTATCACACAATGGAGTTCAAAATTAGGTTAACATGAAGTTAGTCTTCACCTTTAGACCCTTTTGTAAAAAGTTGGATTGTGGTATGATGCATACTATGGTTTTGAATTCTCCCCATAATTACTGTCATTTCAACTTTTCAATCATTCTACACTTTAGACAACTTTGGAACAAGGAGCAGCTTAATCATGTCATGTTGGAGAATCATAATACTCACACTTTTCAACTACAACTAAATTTCACAACTTCACTTTCAAAGCTTGTAGGTTATATGCAACATCTGCATGACAAAGTTAGAGTTTAGTGTAGGAATTTGGCTACCTAAAAGAATATGTTATAGCTTTGGAAATTTTGCTTATGATCAAATACCTATTTAGACCTAAACCTAGTTGTCATGAGATATGCAATGGCTTTATTATATTGGGTTAGCATCGATGGCTATTTTAAACCCCCTTCAACTTTTTCAATGATCTTTGTACTATTTAAGAGTATTTGTGGGATTAAATCCTATCTTATGAAACCATCTTCAGAAAACTATTGGAAAAAATAATATAATTCTTGTTGTACTCATTGAAACTAAGGTATTTAACTTTTATTGGTGTGGAACTAACATCCTCTTGGGCAAACATTGGCATTCATTTCATTATCCCAACAACTGGGCTCTTTAGTGACATTATTGTCCTTTAAAGAGACATCTTTCCTTTATAGATCATTACAAATAATTGTTAGGCCTTATTCTTCAAAATCTCACCAAATGGTCAACAATTTTTTTTTGCTATTTATTTTGCCAAGGATCATGTTATTAAGTGAGTTGCCTAACAACATCTCCAATTAACAGCCTCTCTTTTCATTCTTATGCTTGTGGTGAGGGACTTCAATATCTCATTATCAAAATCTAAAAAGAAAGGTTGCAATTGTTTCCATTAATCTATTGTGCATGAAGAATTTTTTGAACTTATCAATAGTATTTACCTTTGTAACTTAACGACTATGCTTAAACATGGTGTAATAATAGGGATCGATAAGCCTAAATTCATGAAATATTGGATAAAGTATTCCTAAATTTGGTTGGTATAAAACTATTTCTTGATTCTATTATACAACACCTCACTAAACTTGGCTTATATCAATGCCCCCTTCTTATATAATCAAAATACATGAACATTTGATCTCTTTGCAGGAGGAAAATCTTTGAACATTCTTGGACAACTTATCTTAAAGCTAGATGCATTATTGCCAAACCTTGGAACAACAAAGTTCATGGTGAGCTTGTTGATATAATTTATACTAAATTTAATCAATCCTTGCATGTTGTTCACCAAGAGAGCAAGTAGTTCTTTGGCTCCATGTCCCTACACTAACACCATCACAAGAATGCCATTGCTGCTCTTCAATTAAATGATCACAGCTTGGCTTCATTGTGAGGAGCACAAAGCCTTACTAGATATGATAATGAACTATCATAATGCATTATCACATCAGGCCATTTGGTAGTGACAAAGTGCTAAGATCCATTAGAAAAAATTGACATATTGTTACACCCTTGTGTTTGATGAGTCAAGCATAAATGTGTATATTTTATTTGTGCTTGATTTTAAGTAAAATTGTTAATAATTAATTAAATCAAGCCATGTATCTTAGATGTCTAAAATAATGGTCTCTAAGGGCCTTGAGGTCATGGCATACTTCAAGGAAATTTAAGACATGCACAAGATTTTTTATAATTGAATTTCTTTTTATTTCTCTTGATTTTGATATGTCCAAACTTTGAGATTATGAAGCACACTAGTAGTATTAACATTTAAAAATATTATAAAGTTATTTAATACTGAATTTTGATTTTTGGGCCAAGCATATTTGACAAAATATATAGACATTGGTATTTGATTTTTTAATATTATTTTGGAATTGTTTTTCATGAATTTCTTTTCATAGCTATTTAAATAACTTATAATACTATAAGAATATAAAATTATTTTTATATACTTATATTCAAATTTTTGGCACAAAAATTCGTCAAAGCTACCCTAAAACAGCTGAAGTCTCGGGAAAATGCACTGTAGCAATGGGCGGGTCGACCCGGCGCGAAAACAGCCCGTCCAGGTCTTTTAGAAATTAAAAATTTAATCTAAAAATAAAAATTTGGTTGACCCGAAAAGGCCGAACCAAGCCCGCCGAGAGGAGCTCGGCTAGGTCAAACTGCAGCGCGGTCAACGGTCAATGAACAATGCTTGGCTAAGTCAACCCGAACCAGGTGATCAAGTCCTGGTCAAGGAAGGGGGGAGCCAGCCCCACAGAGGCTCGAAAGCTACAGGGCGCAAATTCTTTATAAGGCAATGCGCCAATTTCTTTTCTGCAGTGTGGGACTAAAAAAGGATCCAAAGGCGCAAATCAAGCCCGCCCAGATCCAACGGGCGAGAATTGTTTCGAACGGCTGTTTCGCAAGGTTAATCGGCGCCGTTCGTTCAGCGCGCGGATCCAACGCCCCAGATCAAAATCGAACGGTCGTTTAATCGGCACCGTTCATTCAGCACCCGGGATCCTACGCACGGGATTAAATCGCGTAAACGGTAATCGCGAGATTTAATCCGTGCCGTTCGATTACGCGCCCGGATCCAACGCTCTGGATTAAGCCCGAACGGTAAAATGCGTAAATCAATCTGCGCCGTTCGTTTTTGGGCCCGGATCGGGAGGTGGCTGCTTTCCGTCCGTTGCCCAAACGGCTAATTAATTTTTGGAGCCGTTGGGGGTGTTTTTAGAGCTCAAATTTGAGCTCTATAAATAAGGAAAATTGATGTATTTTTCAGTTTAACCTTTGCTAAATTTTCCAAAGATTTCAAATCTCAAAATTCGAGCACTCAAGCAAAAACGATGCATCCAAGCTCGAAAAGCAAAGCGGCAAGAAGGCTATTGGAATTAGAGGTTTTTCAATTATTTCTCAATTTCTATCCCTCTAATTTGTCGATTGTGTGTGCCTCCTCTTTTCTACTATTTCTCTTAAGTTATTTGCCAATTTTTTGTACTTTTCGTTTTGGGGCAAGGGCATCCCGGCAGTTGTGCAAAAGCCCCGGGTTTGAGTTGAGCCCGGTAAAAACTCAAGTAGGTTTGGGATTAGCCGTAGTAAAAATCCCAAGTAGGTTTGAGGTGAACCGTAGGAAAAACCTCACTTGTAATCGGTGCATTTAGTGGATTTTTCCCAACACCGGTTGGGGGTGGACGTAGACTCGGTTTTGAGTCGAACCACTTAAAAATTTGTGTGTTCAACTCTCTTTACTCTTGCTTAAAGGTTTTTAAGTTTAATTTTGAAATTCATAAATTTTTTAAATACACAATTCACCCCCCCCTCTTGTGGGATTTCCTTAGCACGAAACACTTCACATATCATAATACCTCCTTTTTCAATGTAGTTGCAACCAAAAGAAGGAAAACTTTTATTCATACAGTGGTCAATTCTAATTTATAAATTTGCACTAACTCGAAGGATACTATAGGTGAGATTAATCAATTTTTCTCTACCAAATGATGTCCTAACTTATATGCTATTCAATTGCCTAAACTTATTCCACTTATTGGGCACTTATCCTTAAACCATGTTGAAACCCTTATTTTCCTAATTTATGAATTTAAAATTAAGATTATCATTCACTTTATGAGAGTTATCTATGCTCTAGAAATTGATGGAATTACTAGTTCTTTTATTCATGCTTGATGCGACATCACTTATATTGATATCGTTAAAGTTATCAACATAGTATTTCTCAATGCCTATATGTCCATTAAATGGTTGGCATCTTTGTGATCCTCATTGCTAAAAGGTAGAATATTGATCAAGGCAATCAATTCAAACCCATTAGATTATGCAACTTATATAAAATTATAATCAAAATTCTTTCCAATTGTCTATTAATAATTCTACCACATCATTTATTTGGAGCAAGGTGTCTTCATCCAAGATAGGCCCATTTCTAGCAATATCATCTTTGCATAAGAAATATCCATCACCTTAAGCTTTCAACATCTAGAGAAGGACTCATAACAATAAACACTGACATGGAACAAGCCTTTCATAAAGTTAGATGAGACTTTCTTTTTCTCCTATTAAAGAACTTTGTTTTTGTTGATATTTAGATTGCCTAGATTTAAGCTTGCATTAAATCACCCTAATATAAAATCTTATGCATTAGTTATTTACTATGATGGATTATATTTAGTTGTGGGCTTTGACATGGATGCACTTTATCTCTTTACCTATCATATTGGATTACCTCTCCATAGTCTTTCATCATCATGATGCAAACTTAGCTTTCATTGGGATCAACATCAATCCTTCCAACATATGCATCACTCATCAACTCTTTGCTAATGACATTATGCACTTCATCCCAACTATAAATGCTGTGATTTCTTCCTTGAAAAATATTCTCAAATCTTATTAAGATGTGTCTGAACAAAAAGTATACTTAAACAAATCTAGCATAATGTTAAGCAAAGGGATGCCCCATTGGCATAAGAAGTGGATTATAACCAAAGTTGGTATCAAGCAAGTAAAGTGTAACAAGTTTCTTGGTATTTCCATATCCACCAATAAGCTCTTGACTTCAGACTTTTCCTTCATTACTCAAGTTGTTACCAACAAGAACTTCACTTAAATAACCAGATCTTTCTCCTTCATTATTAGAATCACTTTAGTTAACTTTATGAGTCACAGGCCTCCAAAATAAATATAAAAGTAGAAAGAATAATTCATACTTTTTTTGAAGTGGCTTACACACCCATAGGGTCATGCATTATACTGAATGGGATACTATTGCTTCTCCAAAAAAAATGATAGTCTTGGCATTCATAAGCTCAAACATTGGCAAACATCACTTGCTTGCAGACACTCTAAGTAATTTATTACTCGTGATTCCAACCTATGGGTGCAAGCAAGCTAAATAAGGTCATAAATAACACATTTTTTAATTTTGAAGCAGAGATTTGTGAACTTAGAATTGTTATGTTCTTTTAGAAACTGAGTATGACAAGTCATTTTGGGAGATTGATAATGGTAACATTTTTGCATTGTCTATGAAAATAATTTGGATTGAATATTCTTAATAAATGGTCTACATTTCTTAACTTTCACATTAAATCTCTCTTTGACTTCAATAGTCTCATCCAATAAAGTGGTTCTTGGAATCTCTACAAGCTGTTGCACTTTTTTTTATTAAGACTTGGCTGATTTGATTTCTAAATTACTCGAGGTTGCCCTAGTTGTAAGCGATTATCTATGCTAAAAATTGTTGGACTCCTATAAAATTTTGACCTCCATGCTTTATGCTAAAGTGTTGTAATTAGAGAATACTCATAGTAGATTTGGTGCATAGACTTAGAAAATAAAAATGCAACCAAGAGTTCATGATTTTCTTTGGTAGATATACTACAATGAAATCCTAACCAAGCTTTGGCTGAATCATCATAGCTCCTTGCTACCATTGTCCTTGGGGTTGTAACTCTTGAACACATAATTTGGTCCTGCAATGTAGCCAATCCTTTATGGCAAATTTGCTCCGAACTACCAATGTTATCTCTACCATTAATTCATTATAATCCCTTATGTAGTTGATAGAAGTCAATTATAAGAAAGACTAGCTTATTTAACTTTCAATTTGTGCATTATATCACATTTGGAGGAACCAAAACAACCAAGTGCATTCTAGACCTTTCCTTAATATCCTTGCTCTCCTTCACCTCATCTTTATCAGTGACATACGTTTCCTCTACCTTGAACTATTAGAGCTACTTAGACTCACCTTTGAGTGCAAAGTTACCTACTCATTCTAGGGCCTTCCTTTCTTTTATGGCTAGATAAAGTTTAATTTGATAGTGCTGCCAAAGTAATAATTTTCATCAGCTACGGAGAAGCTTGTTTTTGCCAATGTTGTTAGAGCCTCCTTTGCTTTAACTTTAGTTGGAATTTGTTTTGAAATAGTTTTCTTGTAAATTTTATTCAATATTTTGCATCTCATGGAAGTCTCAAACCAGTACAAATCACCAACAATGACAACTCGTTAGTTGCTACATAACCATGAGATTACTTATATGCTTTGTAATGGTAACACAATAATTGATTAGATTGAGAACAAAGATTTTTCTTTTTTTTTATTTTTCATGGGAATGCACAAGCACTGATTTCTTAATCATGCTTGATAATATGCATAAACAACCATAAGCTCTTAATATAGACTTCAGCCACTCTATTCCTAAAAAAATTACATTTATTAATAGAGCATTCAACTGCATATAAATTATATAGAAATGCCTATCACAATATCCCGATTTTAGTTGTCTCTTCTTAATTTTATCTTTAGCTAGATTAATCTTTTTGTGGACTCTAATTCCTTTCTTTAAATATTCAATCCCTTTGCTTAGGCTACACAAAGAAAATTTTCAAAATCTTTTCTTTCTTTTTTTCTCTTTCTTTCCTTTCTTTATTTGGTTTGACTGTTATACAATTTTTTCTAAATTTTTTGAAATTATTGTACAGGCAAGCAACCTCCTTTTTATAACATTTTGGTGAACTCCTCACCACCCTACAACTTTTCCTCTCTTTAACTCTCAAATCCCTTAACGAACATGCCTCCTCGACTAATCGATCCTTATTTTACCTTCAAGGTTGTATTGCCTCTAATTCTAGTTTCTACCACTTAGGATCAACACTCATTTGAGTTTTACTAGTTAAGATTTTAGGTTTTTAGAAATTATAAATTTAATTATTTTTAAATTAAAAATTTAAGTGATTTTATATATTTTTTAATTTTTTTTTATCAATTTGGCATCTAAAAATTAATATTTTTTAATTTTAAAAATCTTTCTAATAATAATTCTATTATTTCTTTTTTAAAATACTTGACCTTCATAACACTTTTTTTATGCTAAGATAATTTGAGTTTCTCTAGAAGCTCTTTGTAACATCCTATATTATAAAATAAAGTTCTTTATGTTAAATATAATTTCTAAAATTTTTAATATTTTTGGCTAAAAATTATCTCAAAAAATTTGAATTTTATAAAAGATCATATAGTATGATAGAAAAAATTACATTGTATGATTTAGAATGATGTTTGGAGAAACTTAGTTAAATAGATCATATAATGTGATGAGATACATCATATATTATAATAAATAGGTAATAAGCATTAACAAAAGGGCAAAAGAGTTTGATAGGCCAAGGAAGAGAAGAATAAGTTTATATAATATGAAATTAGCGGTTCATTCCTTATGATCAAGTGAAACAATAAATGAGTTGAATGCAAGAAAGACATCATACATGTACAATTAAAGAAAATGTATAAGTATGATAAAAATAAAAAAGAATCATGTAGGAATGCCATCTCTTATGACCTTAATAATGGTAAAATAGATAATGCAAGTATAACAAAGCATATCATAACGTACAAGGTAAGAAGCATGTTTGAGTTGAATATTTTGAAATTTATAATACAACTATGATGAAGAGGATTGTATATATATGATACGTTTGAATAAGTACAAATGAAGAGGGAGTATATTCATTGCATAATACAAAGTTGTAGATTAAATAAGTATGATATGGAGAAATGAAAAAGTTTTAAAACTTGAAATAGTGAATGAATATGGTAATCATCACAGGTAACATCCAAACAATACAAAACTATCAAAGTAAAGATGGAATGAAGGTGATGGGACACTCAATAGAAAGGACACGATCGTTGGGAGAAGGTGAATAGTCGAGAATGTGAGTAGATGATTATTTGTGTATTTGAGTGGGTCAAGTCAAACCTATGAAAGATTTTTGGGAAAAGTTTAAGCTATTGACTTCGATCATTTGTGTGTGAGTGAAAGGGCAAAGAATACGGGAACTATCTCTAAGTGTTTGAGAGAATTCAACAC
This sequence comes from Vanilla planifolia, assembly GCA_023846275.1. Taxonomy (NCBI): domain Eukaryota; kingdom Viridiplantae; phylum Streptophyta; class Magnoliopsida; order Asparagales; family Orchidaceae; genus Vanilla; species Vanilla planifolia. The sequence continues at coordinate 6,042,822 of CM043878.1, read as the reverse complement.
AAGTTAAAGGCAAAACCAAGGTGATTATAACCACTAGTATTATAACATAAGAGAAATTAGAGCAAAGATCTAGTAGCATGTGAGACTACTACATAGAAAACTAAAGGTACTAAAACTTATATTATTTGTATATGCATTTGTGGTTTATGTTGGCTGGTTAGAGGTGTTGTAATCTTGGTCATTACACTATTTATTTGATGACAATAAAATAATTTTGTTACTTTATTAATATTATTTCTTGAGTATTTTAAGTCATATATCTCAATATCAAATAAGGATTAATAATTTGGAGTACTCGATTAAGCATTTTCTTAAGCAATCATCATGTAAGGATATATCAAGGAGTATTGGTGGTCTTACTCAAGCTTGGCTCAACTTGTAAATCATGGATGCATTTGTTTTTACTCTTATTGGAGTGGTTACTTATTAAGAGGTCATCATTAATACTTTATTTTAGGTGGATTGGTTATCTTATCACTTTTGTTATCATAATTAGGACTACTTTTTATATTTAACTCATGCATTTTCTTGACAAATCATTTCTTGTGTTGTCGAGTTCACTAGAATTGCATTAGGACACCTCAATATTATTACATGTTCTAAGTTTACCTTAGGTTTTAAAATATTAAAATTAAGCTTTAAATATGTTTAATTTAAGTTATATTATTCATTGTTTTATTGGTTATATAATATGGTGTCTAATATTACATCTAGATGATCTATATTTTGGGTTAAAATCTTAACTAAAGTTTGAAGTAGTCATGATATCGTGAGGTATGATGCCTTCATTATATAACTACAATCATCGATTAAACAATTATTAGAAGTGTGTATAAGGTCTTACTAGGTATCAACCTTGAACGTGTCTATATAATCTTTAAGAGTAGAATTTTTCCTTGCATCATATGAGTGCAAAGATTATTATGAGTACATAATTTATTTTCTTTTATGATTAGTTAAATGTATAGACTTAGAATTGGATAAACATGTATGATTTTTATGTCATATTAGTATGGTCATATTCTATTAAGTGAGTTGGGAAAGCATTATATATTGTATAATACATTGTCATAACTATAGGCTCCATTGAAAATCTTAAATGACTTAATAAATGTGTTTATTATGCATACTAGTATGATCTTTATATTATATCAATATGACTTCATTTTGTTATTCTTTTGCATATTATACAAATGTGAAGGATTTTGTGTCATAATTATATGTTCAATAATAAATGAGCTTACTATATCATATGAGCATGATACTTATATCAAATAAGTTTTTGACCAAAATATAAAATTGCTTCATATATAAGAACATTAATACATTAAACTTATACAATCACTGTTAAACATAAAAGCATAAACTTGATATCGTATGAACACGATATTGATATCATAGGAGTACATTCATTATTCAATATATGTTATATATTATATTAAGAGAATCTATATATTAGACTTATAAGATGGTTCACAACACTTGTCAACCTATTAATATGATAATGATTATCATATGCATACGATTATCTTAACTAATTAATATATGTATCTTATAAAGTATTTGTAGTTTATGATCACACTATATGACTTTTCTTGAGAGATAACTTTTTGTAAAAATATATATAATATAGTTATCATATACTTTTAGATTAGTATAATCAATCTAATAAGTAAGATTGATCTCAAGACTTAAACAAATTTTGAACCGATTTTTGTTGTACTATTACAATATTATTATCGTATTAGTACGATACATATTTATCGAAGAATTTGGTTTAAAGATTTTTCCATTTATTGGGTGGATTAATATCGTATTAATGCTATTCACTTATAGTATGAATATGATAATTCTTGATTAACAATGTGAGCTTCCTATATAATATATCATATGATATGATTATGCATCATACAACATTTCTTTTGGAAAATTTGATCGTGAGAGGCCTTGTTCTATTTGCATTGTTCGATGTCATCTTTGTATATACACCATACATTTGCATTAATAGAAATGAACTAATTAGAAAGGCATATTGTCTTAGCAATCAGATCCGAATACTTATCGACTATTTAAAATCCTATTCATGTATTTATATGATCTGAATCCCAAGACTGTATTGGCTAATTAGAGCTTTTTCAGAATGTGTTATTGCTATTACACTTGCCTTTATTTGCTTTGGGATGTTAGATAATATAAGTAAAAGTGGTTTTGACTAAGAATCGACTGATGCTCATTGTTAAATCTTTTTTTATAAAGGTTATAAAATAAGATCTTTTGTAATCAAGCTATGCACAAAAGGAAACTAGAAATTTCACTTGTTATATTCTTATTTTGATTATCTTCTATATTCAATCAAACTTCATTTTTGGTTAATAATATCTTGTACATTATTTTAGTTTTATGCCACATAGTTTTTACGACATGAGATAAAACATTGTTGAGCTTTATTATATAAGTAAGCCAAGTTTTGTTCTTATAAGCTACTATACTTATTTCTATAAAATTGTACCCTTACTTATTCTAATAAAAGAAAGTGACTTTGTAATTGTTTAACTCTCCATACAAATAAAAAGACAGAAGTGTACCAAACAAGGGTGTTTGAACTCAAAAGCATTTTCATTGGAGAAAAATAAGGATCAAGCCACCAACCTCCAATCAGGAGCAGCATTGAGCCAAGGAAAATAAGACCAAGATAACTCTTCCTCCAACCTAAGAAAGAATCTCTCTTGTCTATATCATAACCTTTATCATTATCTATAATTAGGCTAAGGCACACCCTTTCTCCTCGATTGGCACAATGTCTATTGAGTCCATATCATGGACCATAGATGCAACGATAAGCATAATAGTATCCCTCCTTGAAATATCAACATTCATTTTCTCTACCAACACAACTACCCCGATAGACCTACTTCCCCTTACATTAGTTCAAGTTTTCTTGTGACATTTGTACAATAACCACTCCAATGTAACTATGCTTACATTAGTCAAAAGATTGTTTTATTGTATGGAAATGTTATTCACATGGGAAGACGGCCTATGAGACTAAACATTTAGTGATTATTGAATTGTTTAGGGTTTAGAAAGCCTTTTGCTAAATTTTTTCAATCCAACTACATCTCTTTTAGCTACAGGATTAGTGACATGGCCTTCCTATGTCTAATGAGTTAAATCACATATTAAGAATTCAATTCTAGGTTCATTAACTTTAAAATTATGAAAAAAAATAATCGAAGGAGCAGACAAAAACATGCTATTACAACACCAAAAGTGAGAATCATGCATGGAGACTCATTATAGATGTGCTGGGGTGTGCACTACAACTTTCAATTCATGCATCGCATATGGAAGCACTAATGCATGCATCAGAAGGCATGGCATGCTAGACGCCCATGCACATTAGGAGTGTGCAACCCCTGGGGCTATAGTATGTGCATTACACATGTGTGCTTTAGTAATGTACCTCGTACATGGTCAACAAGTGCAATAAGTGAACTTGCTGCACTAACACGATCAACTTGTACATAACAAGGCACGTCTATAAGTGGGAACAATAGTGCCCTAATTTGATTGTTAAGACACGTGCTTGTAAATAGGCTTATTTTAGTGCATAATTTGTGAATTTTTGCAAAATTTATAATTTTACTCAAAATCTCATGTTTCTTGTAAAAATTAAAATATTATGTATTTTTAATAAAATATAATATCTAATATTTATATGAAATAGATAAAAATGATGAATGAAGAAAAAACTTTTTAGAAATTTCAATCTTTTTGTAGCACAAGTTATTTTTTTCTTTCTTAATTATTCATCATCCTCATTTTTCAATTTTTGTTGTTATAACTATAATAAAAAAAAGTTTACTATCGAGGGCTTGAGACAAAAACACCTCACAAACAGATCAACCATCATCCATGGTCCTAATCTCGTGAGGTCCTTCTCTCCTTCAACTTCTTCTTTATCAGGTAAGGTGAATGCAAATTTAGATTTATTCTACATTTGAGGCTTAAACGACTTTCCTAAATGAGGGGTAAGGGCTTCGACTTGAGTCAACTGACTGTGTTTGCATGTACCTATGAAATGGTCTACCCTTTCATAGTCAAAACAAATTGTTGGTAATCCATCAAACTCGAAACATTAAAAAATAAGTCTCATTTCGCCTTCAAACCAAATCTTAAACTTCAATGGCATAGAAAGATTAGCTCTAACATAGATACAAGTATAAATAGATTGCTTCATAGTTGTATTCCTATCGTTGATTTGAATTAGGTCACCAATGGATAATATGATCAAGATAAGGTTGATTGGGTCCCAATATAGGAAAGGAAGCTCAAGGAGCCTAACCCATATTGAGGTTTCATAATGGCTAACAAACTAAGCACAAAATGAAGAGTTCAGAAGTCCAAACTCAACACTTGGCCCTTCACCATCCATGTGCCTTCATGCCAAATTGTGTCTCTGTTTGTTTGAAAACTGAAATGGAGTAGGTTACAACATTTCCCTATATCTAGTGCTTTAAAGCCACTAAAATGACCCCATCTTTGAGTCAACTCCTGATGCCGGACGGATTACAATAATTTGAGCAATACAGAAATTACATCCACACACCAGAAATAAAGTAAACTTGAAAGGTAAAAATGTGAAAATTCGAAAAGAAATAACAAGCAAGAGACACCCGTCCAAGGCAATCTTAGCCAAGAGGGGGACCGTGAGCAACACAGAGGTCGCTCCATAGGCTAGGTGGTCCGCAACACCTCGACGGCACAGACGCGGGGTACTCGGATAAGGGTTTAAATACCGAGCGAGATAAATTTTGAAAAGTGGAATGGTCGCACCGGCGCAGTTGAAAGGTACAAAGATCGCGCTAAATCACCGTAAATCAGAAATTTAACAGATATTATTCGAGTAAGAACCGTTCAAGTCCGAGGGAACCCAAATCTTAAGAGAGAGAGAAGCGTCGAAATCCGGATGAAAAGGCGAATGTGACGATGAGTAGTTATGAAACGTTACCGTCGTGGTAGCGGCGGGGTATGGAGAGTATGTCGATGAAGGGACGAAGATGAAGATGGCGTCGTTGATAAACTGGCACGGCCTCTCACCGCTTGGGCCTCGCACCCCTCCTCCCAGTACCGGAGCCTCGACGAATCAGCACGCCGAAGTCTTGTTGGAATCACACCAATGACTCAACAAGTGAAAGCAAAGCACTAAAATACTTAAACAAGCTCAAATATCAACTGACCTTACATAGGGGTAGGCCTCCCTATTTATAGAGAGCCTAAGGGTACATCGGTAAAACAACTTTTAGAGTTTTAAAGGAATAAAATACGTGAAACTTGGAAATAAATAGAAAAATAACAAATATAAAGGCTGCATATCAATTTCTGCCTTTTAAAACATTAAAAAAAAAAGGCAGGAAATAGTCAAAAGCTGATCCAGAAGCTGTTGCCAAACAGCTTTTAAGGCAAATCCGGCGGGCTAGCAGCGGTTGGCGGCGGCGGTCGCGGCGGCGAATCCGGCGGCGAATCCGGCGGGGACGCTGGCGCGGTCGAGTCGTGTTGTCGCGGGTCGGTTACGGGTCGGCGTGGGTCGGAGACGGGTCGGCGCGGTTCATCCAGCAGGTCGTGCGACCCGAGCCATGACACGGGTCTGAACCGAGTCGCGCCGACCCGCCACCCGCGGGCGCGTCTCGCGCGAACCCGCGCGCGGGTCCGTCTACTCAACGGCCGACGGCGGCGAAGCGGTGGTGGACGGTCGCAGTCGGCGGCGGAAGGCGTCCGGCGGCGGCGAAAACCGGAAAAAGAGGCCTTTTGGCCAAATTTGGGTCCCCGAATCCAAAAATAATGTTCTTGAGTGTTAATTCGAGCCCGAAATGCAACTTTGGGCTCCTAATTGATCCTGTTCATGAAGAGTAACTCCCTTGGTCGTCGGGTAGTGCAGGAGCGCATCTGAACAGATGAAGTACGTCGAAAATCATGCATGGCGCTGGTGTCCCCACCAATTCCCCCATAGCGAGAAAGACTCAGCTCCGATGAGTCAACTCCAAGTTGTTCCTCATACATCCTCAATGCATCTGGATTCAATCGCTGTAACTCTTCTCTTGTGATCCAAGTATCCTCGGTATCCGACCGGCCTTGCCATCGAACAAGATATCTTTGATAACTTCGATTTCTGGTTAATGTAGTTTGATCGTCTAGTACCTTTTCAATCTGTTCACTCCTCTTACCTTGACAAGTTGGTGGACACTCAGGTAAAGGTTCACTCTCAAGGGGTGTTGATGTAGGCTCAAGTGGCTCACTGGGAATCTTGATCGGCTCCTTGTAGGCCACCAGGTCTGAGACGTTGAAGGTATTGCTGATGTCGTAATCGTCTGGTAACTCCACTGTGTATGCATTTGGTCCAATCTTTTTTAAGATTCGGAATGGACCAGCGCCTCTTGCATGTAACTTCCTTAAGGTTCCTGGTGGAAACCTTTCAGGTCTGATTCGAATCATCACATAATCACCTTCCAAGAACTCCTTAAATCTGCGATGTGCATCCGCAAGTTTCTTATATTGCTCATTACTTAAATTAATTTTATCTTTAATATGTTTATGAATCTCTCTGATGTGTTGTGCAAACTCTTGTGCAGACTCCGATGTGCGTGCTTGAATAGGTAATGGGATAAGGTCAATTGGACTATGAGGTTTGTACCCATTATAAGCTTCAAAGGGACTCATTCCTATAGACCTATTAACTGAACTATTATATGCATATTCCGCACGTGATAAAAGTAAATCCCAATTTTTTGCATTGTCTCCTACTAAGCATCGTAATAGATTTCCTAGGCTTCGATTTACCACTTCGGTTTGACCATCCGTTTGAGGGTGGTAGGCAGATGAGAATTTTAGTTTCGTCCCCATTAGATGCCAAAGAGTTTTCCAAAAATAAGAAGTAAAACGAACATCTCTATCGGTAACTATGGTTTTGGGTAATCCATGCAATTTTACAATTTCATCAAAGAATAAGCGAGCAATATGTGAGGCATCTGAAGTTTTAAAACATGGGATAAATCTGGCCATTTTTGTAAATCGGTCTACTACTACGAAAATAGAGTCATGTTTTTGAACAGTTTTAGGCAAACCAAGGACAAAGTCCATACTAAGATCTTCCCATGGTCGTGATGGTATGGGTAAAGGAGTATAAAGACCAGTGTTTTGGGAACGTTGTTTAGCAACGGCACAAGTTCTACACCCAGCAATTATGCGAGCTACATGTCGTTTTAATCCAGGCCAATAAAATCTATCTTCAATGGCTGTAATTGTCTTGTCTCTTCCAAAATGTCCTGCTAATCCTCCACCATGTATTTCCCAAATTAAGAAGTCTCTAAGGGAAGTTTGGGGAATACATAATTGTTAACCACGAAAAAGATAACCATCTTTAATAGTATAATCATAAATAGCCTTGGTTGGATTATTAATTAAGTCCTTATAAATAGGTCCAAAGTTGGCACATTCTTGGTACAGATCAGGTAGAGTTTCAAAGCCAGTAATTGATACAGATAATGTGGTAAGTAAATTTACTCGTCTACTGAGGGCATCGGCAACTTTGTTTTCTATACCAGGCTTATGTTTTAGGACAAATGTGTAGCTTTGAAGAAATTCTATCCATTTGGCATGTTGTGGTTTTAATTTCTTTTGTGAGTTCAAAAACCTTAAGGCCTCATGATCAGAATATAATACAAACTCTTGAGGTAGGAGATAATGTCTCCAATGTCTGAGGGCTTGTACTACTGCATAAAATTCTTTATCATAGACGGAATATTTTCTACGAGATTCATTTAGTTTTTCACTAAAATAGGCAATAGGTCGTCCTTCTTGACTAAGGACTCCTCCGACTCCTACACCTGAAGCGTCACAAGAAACTTCAAAAACAATAGAAAAATCAGGAAGTCGGAGTATAGGAGCGTTGGTCATACTTTCCTTAATTTTAGCAAAGGCTTTATCAGCTGCTGAAGTCCATTCAAAGTTTCCTTTTTTTATGCAATCTGTTAGTGGAGCTGTGATGGAACTAAAACCTTTAATAAACCTTCTATAAAAAGTGGCCAGACCATGGAAACTCCTAACATCATGAACAGATTGAGGTGTTGGCCAATCGATTATTGCTTTGACCTTATCAGGGTCAGCAGACAATCCATTTTTTGAGACTATAAATCCTAGAAAATTTACACAATCAGTAACAAAAGCACACTTCTTGAGATTGGCATAGAGATTACTTTCCTTGAGTGTTAAACAAATTATTTTCAAATGTTCTAAGTGTTGTTCTGGGGTATGACTAAAAATTAGAATGTCATCAAAGTAAACTACGATGAATTTTCCTAAGTAAGGTCGAAGTATTTGGGTCATGAGTCTCATAAAAGTACTCGGGGCATTAGAAAGACCAAAGGGCATGACTAACCATTCATATAATCCATCTCTAGTTTTAAAAGCGGTTTTCCATTCATCTCCAGGGCGAATTCTTACTTGATGATATCCACTTTTTAAATCAATTTTAGAGAAAACCGTGGCTCCACTCATTTGGTCAAGAAGATCATCTAATCGTGGAATAGGAAACCTATATTTCACAGTTATTTTATTAATAGCCCTACTATCGATACACATTCTCCATGTTCCATCTTTCTTTGGGGCTAAGAGGGCAGGAACGGCACAAGGGCTAAGACTCTCTCGTATGAGCCCTTTGTCTAATAGTTCTTGAACTTGTCGGGCTAACTCTTGGTGTTCTGTGGGACTCGTTCTATAATGGGGTAGGTTCGGCAAGCTAGCTCCAGGCACCAAATCTATAGCATGTTGGATGTCACGAAGTGGGGGTAAACCTTGGGGTTCTTCCTTAAAAACTTCTGGAAAACTAGACATAATAGGTTCTATTATTGGTGGAATGACTATGTTTGGTTCCTCATTTGAAACTTCTCTCATTGCTACGGCCCAAATAATTGACCCATCAGTAAATTCTCGTTCAACCTCTCCTTGAGATATAAACTGAATTTTTTTCTCTTGGTTAGTAGTGGGTTTCGTTTTTAGGGGTTTAACTTGGTCTTTTGGTGGGGAAGGATGTAATTTAACTCTATGACCTTGATGTGTGAATATACAAGTATTAGATTTTCCGGTAATAAGGACATCATGGTCATATAGCCAGGGTCGTCCTAAGATAATACTTCCAACTTGCATGGAGACAACATCACATAGAATATCTTCTGAATATTGGCCAAATTTAAGGGGAACCATACATTGTTTCTTAACAGGAATAGAGGTATCGTTGATCCACGAAACTGTATAAGGGTTTGGGTGTTGGGTGGTGGTTAATCCAATGCGTGCCACACTATCCGCAGAAATCACATTAATGCTACTACCACTATCGATTACCACCTTGCACACCTTTTCCCTAATTTTAACAAATGTATGAAAAATTGTGGTTCGTCTCCAATCTTCACTCACCTTGGGTTGGGTGAAAGTGCACCTAACGACTGTGATAGGTTCATTTTCCTCAATAGTATATTCTCCGTCTTCTTCATAGTATTCATTGGCTAGGGTTGGATCAGGTACATACTCTTCATCACCTACTTTCTCTCCAAGGTTTGGTTCATCCTCTTCTTCTCTGATATAATTAATTTGTCGTGTAGGACATTGGGCTGCCATATGACCTCGCCCTTTGCATTTGAAACAAGTTATTTCAGACGATCGATTGGTGGGTTGGTCTGTTTTTGTGATAGGTTTTGGAGTAGCATTTGGAGAGGGGATTGTTGGTGGATGACTAGTGGAAGGTCCATGGTTACTTGACCTAAAATTTGACTTGGGTATTGGCTCAACTTTCTTAGTGGAAAATAGTTTCTGAAGCCTCTCAAATTCACTTGCGATCCTATAGGCCTCCTCTAAAGTGTGGATGTTTCTCATAAAGAGTTCCCTTTGTATATCTTCCCTAAGTCCTGCTCTAAATCGAGAAAGAGTAACTAAAGGATCTTCATTGACACCACAACGTAAGTGATACTCATCAAAACGAGTAATATACTCATTCACTGACTTTCCTCCTTGGTTTAAACGTTGCCATTGATCAAGTAGTTGGTGCTTGTAGGAGAGTGGGATGTATTTGTCCCTAAGGATTCCTTTTAATTCACTCCAGGTTCCTATGGGTGGAGATCCTCTTTGATGGCGATTAGTTTCTATGGTTTCTACAAAGAGTCGAGCTTGTCTGGCTAGTTTCATACAGGCAAACAAAACTTTTCGTTCTTCACTAAGCCTAAACCATTGAAAGTAGTGGTCTAGGGCTGCCTCCCACTCTATGTATTCTTTAGGATTCATGGTTCCTTCAAAGGTTGGTGTGTCACACTTGATGGATTTTATAAGTTTATCGTCATCATTTTCAAGTGGTCTCCTTAAGAAGGGATCGTTGATTCTTGGAGGTGCATGATGTGGGGAATAGGTAATATCAGGTTCATATATGGTAGGTTCACATTTTTTTTGTTCTAGTTGGGTGACTCTAGTGTCCAACCTCTCTAGTGTGGCTAAAATAGTTTGTAAAGTAATATGAAGTTGGTCAGGGAGTTGATTGTCCATTGGATAAACTTACGCCGTCGATAACGATTGTACTAGCCTAACCGTTCTCTGATACCAATTTGATGCCGGACGGATTACAATAATTTGAGCAATACAGAAATTACATCCACACACCAGAAATAAAGTAAACTTGAAAGGTAAAAATGTGAAAATTCGAAAAGAAATAACAAGCAAGAGACACCCGTCCAAGGCAATCTTAGCCAAGAGGGGGACCGTGAGCAACACAGAGGTCGCTCCATAGGCTAGGTGGTCCGCAACACCTCGACGGCACAGACGCGGGGTACTCGGATAAGGGTTTAAATACCGAGCGAGATAAATTTTGAAAAGTGGAATGGTCGCACCGGCGCAGTTGAAAGGTACAAAGATCGCGCTAAATCACCGTAAATCAGAAATTTAACAGATATTATTCGAGTAAGAACCGTTCAAGTCCGAGGGAACCCAAATCTTAAGAGAGAGAGAAGCGTCGAAATCCGGATGAAAAGGCGAATGTGACGATGAGTAGTTATGAAACGTTACCGTCGTGGTAGCGGCGGGGTATGGAGAGTATGTCGATGAAGGGACGAAGATGAAGATGGCGTCGTTGATAAACTGGCACGGCCTCTCACCGCTTGAGCCTCGCACCCCTCCTCCCAGTACCGGAGCCTCGACGAATCAGCACGCCGAAGTCTTGTTGGAATCACACCAATGACTCAACAAGTGAAAGCAAAGCACTAAAATACTTAAACAAGCTCAAATATCAACTGACCTTACATAGGGGTAGGCCTCCCTATTTATAGAGAGCCTAAGGGTACATCGGTAAAACAACTTTTAGAGTTTTAAAGGAATAAAATACGTGAAACTTGGAAATAAATAGAAAAATAACAAATATAAAGGCTGCATATCAATTTCTGCCTTTTAAAACATTAAAAAAAAAAGGCAGGAAATAGTCAAAAGCTGATCCAGAAGCTGTTGCCAAACAGCTTTTAAGGCAAATCCGGCGGGCTAGCAGCGGTTGGCGGCGGCGGTCGCGGCGGCGAATCCGGCGGCGAATCCGGCGGGGACGCTGGCGCGGTCGAGTCGTGTTGTCGCGGGTCGGTTACGGGTCGGCGTGGGTCGGAGACGGGTCGGCGCGGTTCATCCAGCAGGTCGTGCGACCCGAGCCATGACACGGGTCTGAACCGAGTCGCGCCGACCCGCCACCCGCGGGCGCGTCTCGCGCGAACCCGCGCGCGGGTCCGTCGACTCAACGGCCGACGGCGACGAAGCGGTGGTGGACGGTCGCAGTCGGCGGCGGAAGGCGTCCGGCGGCGGCGAAAACCGGAAAAAGAGGCCTTTTGGCCAAATTTGGGTCCCCGAATCCAAAAATAATGTTCTTGAGTGTTAATTCGAGCCCGAAATGCAACTTTGGGCTCCTAATTGATCCTGTTCATGAAGAGTAACTCCCTTGGTCGTCGGGTAGTGCAGGAGCGCATTTGAACAGATGAAGTACGTCGAAAATCATGCATGGCGCTGGTGTCCCCACCAACTCCCCAGCAATCCATACAAAAGAAAACCTTTCTCCATAAAACCGACCAACCAAGTCAAACCTACAGTAGTTGATCCTCCCATCAATGGCATCATCACAAAGCTTCAACATGATTGCTTTTAGATACGAATTATCAGCTGGAACCAATCCAAAAGCATTAAGTTTAGGTGGCTCAATGGCTGCACTAGCAGCTCCACTGGGCTGGCTACCCAAGTATAATTTTGTTGCTTTGTGGAAGGGACATAGCTTCGTAGCAATTCTTGAATCTCCCTGTTAAAACCCACTTCTTCTTGGGCAAAAGGGCAACCACCAAGGATGGTCAAGGCATTCTAAAACCTGTTTATTGGTTCTACTGGAGTTGGCTGAAAATTGTTTTAATTTAGTACTGCACAGCTGGGTGCGGCATTAGATCAAGCAGCTGGTGTGCAAGATGCAGAACTCGTTAGAATAGTCTCTGGCTGGCGCCCTTTCTCGGAAGCACCGCTACAAGTAGGGTTACTCAAATAAGAATCATTCAGTTTCTCCGTGATAAGCTTGTGAGAATACAATCTTCTTTCTCACTCGATTTCTAACAGGGTCAGAATCATACATATCAGTTTCATTGTCCGATCTCAACGTTATAGATACAGGTGGTAGTCTTATCATTCAGTGCACGCTTTACATCTGTGTTGGACGGTCCAACTGTGTAGGAGTTGAAGCATCTAAAATAATTCCGTTAGTTGATGACAAATTGCATCCAAAATCTGTATCCTTATCCTCATACCGAACAATTTTGGTTTTTTTACTGTTGGAAAGCACACTTGCGGCAATCGCTTCTACCATGGCCGGCGACGTTCACAAAATGTCGTCAAGGTGCAGCCGGAGAATGCACAGTTTAGAGAAAATCCCTTTACCCACGCCCGCCATTTCTTCAATTGCCCTATTCGATTAATTCCTCCCAGCATGACTAATGGAAGCGGCAGTCAAATCGCACGGCATGCAACGAACAGGTGTCGGAAATCGCCACCGGAGGAAGCCAAAAATCAATCCATAACACGTGCTCGCGACATTCACGAGGGGTCCTCCCCTATTTGAGTTCATGATCATAATTTAGAGACTTGATTATAGAAAAACCTATGTCGATTAATTATTTATAAATTTCATATTTATTGATTATTTAATGATAATTTCATATTTGTTTTATATGTTTTATATGTTTTATTTGTTTATTGATTACCCATGAGTTTTACTTTTTTTTTAAGTTTGTTGTATTTTTATTAATAATATGCTAGTAAAAAAAGATTCATTTAGACAAATGGTTTCATAAATGATGTTTGCATAAAGACAACTTATATTTATTAATCATATTTGAGATTATCATGTTTTAACTTAGATGTTGGTATTATTGAGTTTGAAGACATCATGGATTGATTCAAATATTTTGGTATCATATATGATCCATTTCATCTCAAGCTAGAGTATGATCATTATTATAGTAAAGAAATCATAATGATAAGAAAATTGAATATGAAATTTCTTGAGAAAGAGATATAATCACATAAAAATTTGAATCAAAGTTATTGCTCAAGTTAGATAGGTCCACGAGAATGTATTTTATATTTTATCTATTATCACTTCTTAAAAAATTAAATCATAAGAAAACTAAATAGCATAAGTTACTTAAACTAATAGAGATTAACAAAAGTACATCTTATTATTTACCAAAGTATCACAATATGCTATTAAGATGGATAAGACTTTCAATAGTACATCTTATGGTATATAATAGATGAAATTAAAGTAACCAAAAAAAATTATAAACTTAATGGTCAACTGATTATTAATGATAAAAAAAGATAAATTGATTATTGAAAATAATAAATGGGTAATGAGATATTATACATTCTATTGAGATATATAATAACACGTTTCATGGCTATTGTTTGTTATATTATCAATTTTATCATATTACGCATATGCATATATTTAACTTCTCTTGACGTATAATATGACTATACTCATTGTACAAATATGATAATGTCTTAAGCCCGAAAGATTATCTAGTATAATCTCCTTAATCATACCAGTATGACCATAAATTTTTTCTTAATTATTTCATATAAGATCAATACCCATATCTCTTTTATATGCTAAACCTCACAATTCAAGCTAACGTATTGATACAATACTCATATTGTCCTTGTACGCGTAACTGAATCACTCAACTATAGCTTAATTATCCTCGTACTAGCATGACACATGGGATCATCATAATAAAAACCCTTTGAAAACCTTGTATTACTTATCATCGTAACCTTATTATCTTTTTCTTGTTAGGTTTTCAGCTTATCATATAATACAAAGTTGTTGTATGTGAAGCATAAATAAGCCACTTACCTTGAGTCTTTTGGTTTTATTTCAAAACATATCTAGTTCTTCTCACATTGCATCTTAGTTATTTTAAATGTAATTCTTGTTGAAATCCAAATGCAATCATGCTATTACACATGAAATTGAAAGGAGTTTAGCAACAAGTTGCTTAAATATTTTCCTCTTCCTCGATGGTTACTACTCAATTTCCTTTAATATTCTTTGTTGTAATCTTTCTTTGGATTGTTCTCTTGCTTCTAACCTTCTCCTTCAACTACAATGAGCTTTCTGAAATGTTTTACGACTTCTTCTTCTTTCTTACGATTTTCCCTTTACTTGTGCTTCTTCTTATCATCGGTTCACTTCCTTCGGTGGGTTTTAATGCCACAACAAAGCCTCTCACAACACCTCCCTCAACTTCTCAATGGTATCACCTCCTTCGAGCTCCCAGAAACCCCCTAATATTATTAACTTGAAGCTGAACTCACTCCAATTGGGACAGACAATGCATAAGTTGGTTTTTATAATCCTCAATGGCAGTTTAACTATTGTAATTTTCTATAATTATGAAAAAATATTCATTGATTTTATGCTCCATCTAAAAATCCAAAAAAACTAAACAAGGGTCATATACGTATATTTAAACCAACAATATTTTTTTGCAAAACCTCCCAATGTTTTAGAAATTGCAAACATATATTCTATCAAAACCAATTATTCTATATTGAAATTTTATTAATTATAAATCTTTACCAACACACCTAACAATTTTTTATTTACATTTTTAGTGTTCACAAATAGACTTCAACATAAACTACAATTTACAAAATTATAAAACTATCTTGAACTTATTCTTGAAATTACAAACATATCTAAATCTTTAAAATTTTATAATAAATTAATTACTCATCCAAAAATTATAAACTAAATACCATTTGACTTGCCTCTCAAAGTTTTTTTTATATATATGTTCATATAATATGTTTGATTAAATTTAAGATTATGATATACTCTCTAATATTTTATTATTTTTTAATATTTTTTATATAAAAAATAATATATGATCATAATATTCTTAGCTTAATTCTATAATTTTATTTTCTCTTAACTTGTGTTTTTTCTCTCGATAGAAATTTCATCTCAAAATTTTTTAGAAGACTAGTTATAAAAATCATGATTATTACATAAAATGATTTAAAATAATAATTAAAAAAATTAAATAAATAAAATCTAAAAAAAGTAATTAATTTATTTAGCTAAAGTTGTTAAGTTTAGCCATTATAAAAAAGAAGTATGAGAAAAGCCTTTGGAAAGACTTTTGAGCTACATGTATGGGTAGCAAAACAAGGTTAGTTTCTTTCCTAATTTTCTCCACGTGATTGCTGCCGTTTTCACAACCATTAATTATTTGGTTAGTTAAGAGAGTTGGTGGCTTAAGCTTTTATTTATATAGACTTTTGCTTGGGAATTTCCTTAGCCTTCTACTTATGTTACCCTTATTTTGTTGTCTATCTTTTGTTTTGTTTCAAAGGGCTTCCTTGTAGCTTTAAAGTGTTTGGAGTAGTTCGATTTTAGTTGTACACCATGCCTCGAGGGAGGGCATATTGTATGTTAGACCCGATATACTATTCACGGGGCAAGCATACCATATGTAGTTCAAGCATACAATACGTTGTGCTATAATGCTCAAAGGAAGATTCAAGGACTTCGAGAATTTTGGCAACTATTCAATTAGGGATTTTAGTGCTTTAAGTAAAGTAAGAATTGAAAACTTATTTAAGAATAAAAAAGTAAGCACTTTTGTGAATATTTATTAATAATTTGGTTGTATAAGAAAGGAAGAACAAAGAAAAGCTATGATAACATCCTTTTTAAATAAATTAGTTAAGTAACTTAATATAACAATGATGTTAGTAGGAATTGTTATATACTCATGAACATTGCACTTATATGAGCATGAACGTACGAATACATGCATATATTTATTATCATAAAAACTAACATGTTATTAGTATTACATGTTATATGAAATGAGGTTGTGATATTTGCATTGTGTAATATATTTGATTGTTATGTGTATTAAAAATTTATGATAATGATATGATATATGATGAAAATGATTTATGTTGTTTCGATGATATTTTCTTTAGTAGTCACACTCTACTATTGCTATGGGATAAGATGAGTGTAAATGATATGACACTTCTATTGTTATGAGTTTATTAAATAGGTTGACAGTCGACTTCTTTATCAATTATTGCTATAGGTTTAATGAGTTGAGTTTCATATTGCTACAAGCCAGATGAATAAAGATTATGTGATATTGTTGTTACTATTATAGGTTAAATGAGTGATAATTATATGATATATCTATAGGATGAGGTTTTAACATGAGATTATGAGATATTAGAGAGATATAAATATAGTGGGATATCAGTGATTTCAAAATAATGATAAATTGAAAAAACATGATCTTTATTTTGGAAAATATAATAATAATGAGAATATAAAAAAATACTAATAAATAATGAGTATGAGAAGTATTATATATGATAATACATACATATACATATAAATAAATACGATGTATATTATATTAATATAACATGTTTTTATTTGAGTACTTCGTAGGTATCATATATTTGTTATTTTATTATTATTATTATTGAGTATTTTCTTAATTATATTATCTACTAACTTATTTGTAATTTGTAATTTATTTGCTGAACTGTTAAGCTTATCTTTTGCTTATATTATATGTTAGCTCGTAGATGTATAGAGTTATTGAACCTAATGATAATTGATATAGCTTCTTGACAGAGAAATATCACGACTGTATGGGTTGTTGTTATCTTACATTATCATATGAGATTGTTTTTGAATTTTGCAGCTACATGTTGATGTTTTATTATAATTTGTTGTATTTGTTTTTCTATTTTTTTTAGTAATGATTTGAAAATTATGCTTTTATTATTAGTTTCAAATGAGGAATTCATAATGTCCTTGATTTTATTACTTACTATCATACTTATTTGTATTTTCTCATATTTTATGTATTATAAGATAATAAGAACACTGGTCACGACATTAATACTTAAAAGTTATACTGTTTTCATTTTTCAAATGCATGGAGTTATTGTCCCATAATTGAAGGATGTTCCTAAAATTTATAAGTTCATAAATTCTATAATAAAAAAAATGATTTGAATTCTAATATTATGGAATCTAAGAAATCAACTTATTAACTCATAAATAACTTTATAAATAATCATCAATAACTATTAATTACATACAAATTTTTCTCAACAAATGATATTACAAAACACTTGTCCATAAAAACTTTTTTTTATCATATATGACCTATAAATATGTGATATGATCCTTTATAAATATATAAATTATGTGCACCATCTTTTTCTATAATTATTTTCCTTAAAAATAATATATGAATGATAAGAATTTTTATTATCATAAAATTATCAACAATTATATTATATTTTCAACCACTCAACAAAATAAAACCCACAAAATACATACTAAAAAAATTTGTAATTTATATAATTAAAATAAAAATCAAGAAAAAACTTTTACACACATACAAAATCTACATAACAAAAATACAAATAAATCACACACAATAATATTAAATCCATGTCAAATATATAATATCACAAATAATCAAAACAAAACAAATTAAAAAAAAATATTAATTATATAATAATTTCACTCTCTTTAAATATGATGACGTGGAATCAATAATGTGATAACACTAAAAAACAAATCGAAAGAATATTTTATATCTGTAAAGTATATTTGTTCTTAGATTATTACAAGAGCATAGTCTAGTATCACATTTATTTGACAAAAAAAAAGAGAAGCCAATAAACACATTTAAATTTTAAATTCAAATAAAACCAAAAAGACTATTATCCTATCGTTAAATATTTGTAAAGTTTTATATTACATAATTATCGAAAAACATCAATTTATATTTTTAATTTTAAATCAGGTCATGTGTAAAGATAAGTAAATGAAGGAATAAATGAGAGCAGTACATGGAAAAGTAAAAATTAAAATAAACCACTGGGCAGGTAAAAAAAAATAATAATAATAAAAAATAAAAACTAATCGTTTGATATAATGTAATAAAAAATGTACTGTTCAGGCGTTGCCGGCCGGGCAGGCGAGGGTCCTGGGTAGTGTTACTCCTCCCTCAACGTTCGCCACCGCCGAATGAGAGGTGGTACACGAGTTCTACAGATTCTTACTTCCGAGGTTGGGAAAGGAGACCGCGCTTCCTCGTCTTCTTGTCCAATTTTTCTCTCTATCTCTTTCTCTCTGTTTTGCTGTCGTTCTCTTTCTCTCTTCAATCTCGAAGCTAGGACCGTCCCTCGATCGTAAATTTACCCCATCCCGCCTTACCTAGAAGGGGTAAAACCCTCGTGCCTGTTCCAGTAAGCAGCAAGGAATGGAAGGAGACAAGGGGGGCTCCGGGAGTTCATGTAGGGTTTCGGATTCCTTTTCGCTCGATCATCCTGCAGCCTCACCGCCGCAGCCGCAGCAGCCAGCTATTCCGGCTCCGGCCCCGAAGCCCGCAAAAGAGACGCCAGCTACGGGGCAGCGGCAGTTGTTCACGGTGGAACTGAGGCCTGGAGAGACCACCATTGTTTCCTGGAAGAAGTTGATTTCGGAATTCGGTTCTGGGAACGGGGAAGCTTCCACGTGCAAGCTGAATGCAAATAATCCGGCCCCTGAGGTCCGACCGAATGCTGGGGTAGTCATTTATCTTTGAATTCTTGCTCTTCTTTACAATTCCGCTCAAATTTTGCTACTGCGTGGTTTTGCATCGTTCTTTTATGTTTCCGTTTTTTATCTGTTCTATTCATCGGTTTGTGGGTTTCGTAGATGGAAAAATTGGATTGTGTTGGTGTCCAGTACAGTTCGTCCATTTTGTCGAGATTCCATGCGGGTTGAAGTTAGTTGCTCGATTTGTGGGGAACTTCCGTATACATTTTCTTTTTGGATTTGCTCTTCAAGACAGATTTCCCTTAGCCACTTGGGTAAAAATAGCATTTCTAGAAAGTAGTAAAGTTTTGAAGTAACAAACCATATTTGTTTATGAAAATTTTGAGAACATGAAGATAGAGAAGCAAGTGAAGGAGTGCGTAAAAATCAGTAAAGTTTTGAAGTAACAAACCTAATTGGCTCATTCTAACTTTGAAACAAACAGATCATGCCTGTCAGACCCCAAGTTAGATAACAAATGTCTTGATAAGTTTAGGTTTAATCCCAGGAAGATTTATGCCTAGAGTATTAGTGGTCTGGGCTACTAAAAATGATGTGTATCTTGTGTAGAGACTGTTATGGAAGTTTAAGATAACCACGACTTGTGAGAGCATGCTTGTGAAGCTGCATGTCAAAGATCTATTCTATGAAAAGATAGGGTGATACTAACAGTCCTAGTAATGGATCTAATAGAAAATTATAAATTTTAGATGCGCTGTTTTAGTTTGACAGTTGCTCAGTAAATGTCAATATTGCACTTCGGAATGATGTGCTAAGTTGGGCAATGACTAAAATCTATTTTTTTTCTTCTGTGATTCTACTGTTGGTCAGGTAGTGATAGTGAAATGGCTATGGAAATCATGATATGACATCATTAATGTCATTTTCTGAAGCACATGATCGTTTGTTGTTTAAGATAGTTTTCATCCTGTTGCCATAAAGAAATTTCCTGCAAACTGGGCTTACTTTGCGTAGATTAGTTCATCCCTTTTTTATTCAACTTTTGGTTATTGTAGGTTTGACAAGCTGGACTTAGGTAATAACCTTATTTTTGAAATTTCACTTCCTGCTATAATTTGCATGTATGCAACAATTGTCTCCATATTTTATGTCCTTCTCTTTCGTTTATTTATATATATATCTCAGTCTTATTTTCTTTAAGGTTCGGACAAGTGAGGATGATCTACAACATACGTTGCAGCCACCAAATTGTTTTAGTGCAGTAATAGAAAAGATTGAAAGATTGTACATGGTATGAGTTCCGTTCTATCAAAAACAAGTGTCTTTGAGAATTTTGTTTTTCAATTTAGGTAAGGCACTTAAATGTTCTGTATGAGTGCCATCTAAAAAATATGGGTCTTTGTGATATCCGTCTTTGCCATTCTTTCTCAAGTACCTTTTGATTCCAATTGTTCATGTCATCTATTCAGTATACTAATTGGTGCAAATTTTTGAACCTTAGGGCAAGGAAAGTAGTGATGAGGAGGAACTTGATGGTGTTCCAGATGATGATCAATATGATACTGAGGATTCCTTTATTGATGATACTGAGTTGGTTGGTTTTATATATATTACTTTTTTCTCTTTATCCAATTTTGGTATGAAAATATTTATTACAATGAGATTATGTGACCATTGTAATAAACTGTAGTTCTAGATTCTAGAGGTCAAATTTTCTTTGGCATTTCACATTTGTCATTGTATGTTAAATAACAGTATTTATACAATATATTAAATATACCTTGCTACAAAAGCATACATAGAATTCACTGATTTTTGTTTGAGCACAGGCTATGACAAATGATTCTCAGGGATGCTTCATGTGATCTAACCTTGCATCATTGATTAATTATTTTGTTCTCTTAGTCTGTGTTAATCTTTTGATGAGCTACATAATAACTTCATGAATTTTTCTCAATTCGTTATTTGTTCAATTCATTGAAGCTGGTATTATTGTTATTGCTGACTCTTCCACATAATTATCCATGCAAAACAATATAATTCATTGTAATTGCCAACTATTGTGTTTGTATTATGGTTTCTTAGACACCCTACATGGTTAATGCTTCTCTTTTTCACCAAATGTGACTCCTAGTAATACTAAGAAGGTCCAGTTTATTTGACAAATGTTGTGTTAAACAATACCATGCAAGATCGAGTAGAAGGAGGATCATATAAAATCAGATCACAGACAACTAGGAACTTCAACTCATTGAACTCCTCTAGCATTAACCATTTAAGACCAGGAGCTGCAATGTTTTTATCAGTTTGTCATCATTGACAAAACCATGTAAAAGATATCATTTTTTGTAAAAAGCTAATTAAAAATGACTGAATTGGACACTTTTTTCCCATAATTGTTCAGAATAATATGACTTGAATTAAAAGCTTGACATATTTTTGTTGTTATTTTGAACATCTTAAAGTCATTGTACCACCCTAAAAATGCAAACACAACACTTCATTTTATTTGTGTTATGAATATACATGATTTTTGGTGAGGATGCCACTTGCATGCAAACTACCCCAGTAGCTCTTATGTCTTGCGGTACTTACTTTCTCAGGATGAATACTTTCAAGTTGACAAGTTGTCCACGAAACACAATGGCTATTTTGTCAATAGGGGGAAGCTGGAATGGATGTAAGCGGATCATTTTAATTGCTTTATGTTTTGTTTTTTACTAGTCTGGTTGCACATTATAATTAAATACTTTTTTTGCAACACTATTCAGACAATTGCTTCTATTGTACATTTTTTTTTGAAACTCATTTTAGAAACTTGACATTTCATTGTGATGTATTCCTGTTCTTATCTAGATCTTGTTCTTCTGTTTCATATGCAATATTTGACTCTGGTGGAGAACAATTGCAAGTTCTTCATAATTTCTGTTTTTATGGTTCATCTTCCTGAACTATCATTATGCCCTTGCTCTTCCAAACTTTTCTTTAGCAGAATAGTTTGATCCAAGCATAGTGGTATGCACTGAACTTTTGAGGCACATGTTTGAAAGTAAAAGTGAAGGAGGGTTGTCAAAAGTGCTACTTTTGTTATAGTGGATAGGTATTATGGTATTTTGGTTACAGTTATTCCTTATCTAAGCAAATGTTTAGATTTTATGATTTACTTGTGTGGAACCTGGAATCTTTAACTTGAAATTTGTAAAGTTAGTACCCTAAAATGGTGAACATTTATTTTTAGAGTATCTTTTTTTCTTGATGATGCACTTGGAAGCTGGAAGGCCTTTTTTTTAACTATTCATATTGTATATTTGTTTTTTGATATAACTTTGAAAGCCTTTTATATTTGTATTTGATTGGCTTATCAAAGAAAAGTTTAGTTGGGATTGCATTTAAAAGTTCTTTTTTTAGCCTTAGATTTGAGGGAGTAATATTAAAAATAGCTGAACTTTTTTGGGCTTAGGTGTATAAAGTTGTTTAGCTGTTGTGGGCTTCCTTCTGTGGGCAGAATAAAAATATTGTCAGTGGTTAGACATCTTTTCAAATGCTTTTCACCAGATTTTGAAGCTGAGAAGGAAGTGAGCATACTGTGGTTTTGTTTCTTGTGTGAAATTGTTATAGAATGGGTTTTGAAAGGTAAAGCATGCAGAGTGGTTTTATAAGTGATGCTTTATGCTATGTTACCCAACATTTGGTTTATTTAGTTACAATAAAAAATGCACTTTATCCTTAATTTTTTGTCCAGTTTCATATCTTGTTTGTTTAGTATTTGCCTTATTATATTTTGTCTTTGATTTGAATTTAGATCCTTTATATCAGCATCTTCATGTGTTATTATTTTTCTCATTGCACATGCAATTCCACCTCAAATTGTGATCTCTTATGGTAAAATTCAACTGTATTGATGACAATATTCTTTGATCACATTAAGTGAAGGGTGTTGTTTGCATCTTTATCTTACTCCAATATCAAAGAAATGATCTGTTTTACTCTATGTAATGTACTTAATAGTTTATTAAAGAATCTTTTTTTGGTTATTCTTTTTGTTTCATTTACATGGACAAAATTGTAATTCCCCTCTTACTATCAAAACAAGAACTACTGTATGCTTCATATGTTCGAAATATCTTGGTTTCTTTTCTCTGACTTCTTGGTGTTCTACCTTCTTTGCTTTCATCTGAAACCTTGTATCTGATGACAATTAATTACTTAAATTCATCAGAAGAATGTATTTATTCCACATCCTCCTCTCTCATAATCATTGGCATACTCAGTTTCATTTGCGACATCATCATAAATGACACTGCCAAAGCAAATGATGCTTCTCCATAGTTTTTCTTATCATTAGTATGCTTTTTTCTCTATATGCTTATCATCACCATTCTTTTTTTCCTTGGAATCCAAACTGCTTTCCTTCATACTGGTTAGTACACCCTTCCATACACTATTGAATGTAGTCAAAGCATCAAATGTTGGCAATAGCCTACCTTGTTTTCTTGTGTCTTCCAACCTTTGCTCTCAACCTGCAATGGTGAGATTTGTTAGTGGTGGTCCTCTGAAGTTACTTGTGTTGACGTTGTAGAATTGTCCAGCGAGATTTTCATCTTGAGAACAAAAAGTTCAACATTTGTCAAGTTTGAATTAAATGACTAGGCCAGAAGTGTTTGGCATTCTTGCAGCAGCATTGCTGCTTTTGAATGGGATTTCAGTGGTGATTTCCTGTGGAAGTGAGTAGGTTAATATTGTGGAAGTAGTGTAATGGAGGCTGCCATCCTGATGCCCAAAATTACCAATATCTGTTAGTTTGAACCTGAGAATAAGGTTGGAAGCATGTGGCAGTCTGTTAGCACCATTTCTATCGTGCACAAGTGGCCATTGCAATAGTTATTTGCCATTAAGCAGGATTAGGGAAAAAAAGGAGTTTATCAAATTGTTAGCAGAACAACTGTGGTTAGAGGAGCCATTTGCCATAATTGATATCATGTGTTCACTGAAATCTTGTTTATGTTTATATATCATATGCTAAAAGTTAAGTGGCAAAATTGTAGTCTTTGTGAGTATTAAAATTGATTGGTATGTTCCACTTATGTTTGTATATCATACGTTAAAAGCTAAGTAATAAAATTTCGATCTCTACTAGCATTAAAATTGATTGGCATGTCCCCTTTTCAGAAGAAATCAATAAATTACTATGTTAGGATGCATAATCAATGATGTTATTCACAGAGCAATATATGTAATAAATGCGAACATAATGAAAGAAGTCAAAATGTAAAAAACGAAAGCATAAAAGGGATCCATTCTTAGTGTCAAGACGAAGTGATAGTACTAATGTGATCGTCAATATAGGAAGGGTTTCCACCACGTAAATACCAAAATTTAATAATCCCAGAGGGCGATAATCTCTTTGAGCAGAGAGGCTTTAAGCAAACTCAGCAATGTCAATCGAGATAGTGGATAGACGTCGGTTGTTAGTAGCAAAGAGATATTAGAGAATGCTCTCTTAACACAATTGGTGGAGAATAGTAAAGGAAAAAAAAGAGAAAGGGAAGAAAAGTTTGTTTACACCCTCTTTTGCCAATGCTTGCATGCACCCAAAGCCCAAATGAGAGGAAACCTAAACGAGAGAAAGCTAGCCTATGCTTTCCTCTTGCTTGGGTATGCATGCACCAAAAGAGAGCTTGAGATTGCAAGGGAAGGCCAACCATTCCCCCTTCCTACTTGTGCATGCATGCACAAAAAATCACCATAGTTTCATATTTACAACCAAATCACCACACTTCTAGTTTAATTCAATAAAACCATTTAAATAACTTACAATAGGAATTCCTAAATCAAATGTAGACTAATAAAAATTCTCGTATCTAAAAGAATGATGCAAATATAAGAAAATGTGCATAAAAAGATAAAAACTTTATACAAGTCTTATGTATAACTCATTATAACCCAATAAAGACTACAAATACTAAATAATTAAAAAAAATTCATTTTGTTAGCCTCTTGATGCAAATTTCTTGCATACGTTCACCTTGCTAAGAGAAATTATGCCTCATGTAGTTGTATTTTAAGTCTATTTTTTATTGAACTCAACATTAGTCTTTATAAGAAAAAAATTCATCAAGAAGCTCTTGATGAGCAATTTGAAAACAGAACTCCTAAATAGCTACGCAATAAGCCACTGGTTCATTCGATGTTTAGCCGGTTCAACGGTAGGTTGGTTTAATTGCAACTTAGTTGGCTTGCTAAGTTGGTTTGCGAGATTGATGCAAGCGTCAAATTCTTTGCTTCAGGATACCAAGATGGCAGGCCATGAGGAGTGCTAGAGTTTCATGCAATGCAGGTGGTTGTGTTGTGAGGGTAGGGCGGTTGAATGTTGGGTTTGATTGAGAGGGAAATGTCAACTAGAGGTTGTGCGAGTAGCTTTGGTGTCATGTGAGGGTTGTGATGAACCATCGTGGTGGTTGAAAAACCATGAAATAGGTTATGATACCAACAATGATAAAGAGATATGGTAGAAGTGGTACTCTTAAATTGGATTTGAATTGTGTTGTGATATCAAAATTGATGTATGATGCTTTGATGTCATAATTGGTTTTGGAGAACAATGAAAGGTGGAAAGAATAAAGAGAAGGAACACTAGCTTATGCCCTCATTTGCCAATGCATGCATGCACCCAAAACCTCCATGATAGAAAACCTTAAGGATAGGAAACCTGGATGAGGGAAGGCTAGCCTGTGCCTCCCTTTTGCATGTGCATGCTTGCACCATAAAGAGAAGACTCATTACAACTTAGGATGAGGGAAGGCCAACTTATACTTCTCTTTTACCTATGCATGTATACACAATAAGAAACTCTTATGATTTTAGATTCACAATAAAAATACTATGCCTTTTTCATTCCATAAAAGCATTTGAATAACCAATAATAGGAATATCTAAACTAAAGGTAAAATGACAAACACTCCTATGTCAAAAATATTGCAAATGTAAAAAAAATTATAAAAAAAATAAAAACATATTATAAGTCTTATACATGATGTATTATAATCAAATAATAAATAACTAAGAAAAATCTCACAATGTCAACCTTTTGATTTAGTATGTCCATCAAATACTTAGAGTGATTCTATAGCATAACTCCACATTTAGTAAGGCCTTTTGTGCCTTTTAATTTATCAAAATTCATCAAGATCCAACGTGGGGTTGGGGGATCCCACTGATGGGAGGAAAGGTAGCTTATGGCATAGTTGTAGATAAAGTCCTAATTTTCAATGCTGGGGTGAATTTCTGAAGGGATAAGATGGAAAATGAAGCCCACAATTGATGTCCCAATGTTAGAGTGGGAAAATTATGGTGTTGAAAAAAAAATCTTATAGCACAACTCTATATTTAGTAAGGTCTTTTGTGCCTGTTAATCTATTGAAATTCATTAGGATCCAACATGGGTTGGGGGATCCCACTGATGGTAGGAAAGGTGGCCTATGGCATAGCTGCAAATAAAGTCCTATTTTTCAATACTGGGGTGAATTTCTAAAGGATAAGATGTGAAATGAAGCTCACAATTGGCGTCCCAATGGTAGAGTGGGAAAATTAGGGTGTTTTGTGGCTCGGGCATTGCAAGACTATCAGATAAAGTAGCTTGTAGAGCTGCCATGTTGTCATAAATGTCTCTCCTAGTAGTGCCAATAGGGAGCTCTAGACATTCTCGAAAGAAATTCAAGGGTAAAATTAGATCTCCAAAGAAACAAAACTAGCAAAAGATAGATTCAACAGGCCAAGCCATCAGGGCATGCTCCAAATCTTCCTTACATTAGTAATTTACCTCAATGAGTACCATCCAATGATATACCTTCCAAAGGAACGTAGTAAATTTAGCTTGCCCCTTGAACTTCCAAAAACAAGGCTCCATTGCGGTGCTTGCAAAGAATTGAGAGTAATTCGATGTAGTGGGTGTCCTCTCCTCCGTTAAAGCCCAAAAAGTTTGTCTTTTTGAACTAGCTCTAATGTATTCTTGCAATGAATATTGTTTGTAAGATGAGGTCCAAAGAATCTAGCCATACAATCTTCATCCCAATCCCCATCCATACCCAACAAATTAGATACTCTGCTTTGAAGGTCTAGCTGATATCATTTGCTCCATAATTAAACTAAGTGCATATCTATAATGGTCAATGGGCTGACGTGGTTGAAGTTAAATGTAAGGAAAACAAAAATGCAAAATCGACCAATTGTTTGCTACTCGAACTTATTTGCAACTTGCATACATGAATTGAAGGGGGTAATGTTGACAATTTGGATCTAAATACAATTTTTTTTTTGTTTGTTAATAAATTTTGAAGTTTTTCCTCAGCATCTTGATTCTTGGATTTTTTTTTTTAAATTTCAAGCGTGCAATAGTTATGATAACATAGAAAAGGTTTTTCTTTACATAATAGTTTTTCATTCACCAAACAATGGTTATCTTTAACATACTATCTTTTTATTCAATGGTTTCCCGTGACATAGTAACTTCTCATCCACCGAGCCAATTGTGGCCATCGTCAGTCGGCCTTACTTGATCTTTCAAATCCACCTTACTTAAATCTTTCAAATCAACATAACTGTTTTAAACCTTGTTTATTTTTTTTTGCTGCACTAGTGAAGCAAGTTCGTCACCAAATATGGCACTAATGAAGAGAAGAAAAAAGGAACCAGAAAAAGTTCAGAATGAATCAAATCGTGAACATGTCTCAACTGAGCATGCAAACATTGGTAATATGAAGATCAAAGCTGCTGCAAGAAATGCTCCTTTGGTGGCAAGGAAATCGAGTCCAGCCAAAGTTGTAACTTCCTCTGGTGAACATTATCAAGATGGAAAACTTCTGAAAACTAAGGCAAATGCATCCACAGGCATATACAAGAAGCGGACTGTTGATTTTGCTAACACTTCAGAAGTTCCTTCTGCAAGAAAAACAAACAAGGACACTTCATCTGGCAAGGCAGAGCTTAAGGATTTTGACAAGAACAGATCACTCCCATTGAAGGATCATTATAAATCAAGTGGTGGAGTTGAATCATTTGATGCCACATATCAGGCATATCGAGAAAAAGGAGTTACTTCCCAAATTGATCCTCAACCAAAAAAAATATACAATGGTGAAAATGAATATAAAACAGCTAAAGTGCCCCACAAAGAAAGACTTGATACTGGAGAATATTCCAAACTGACGTCTTACCCTACGTATCCTGTTGTAAGTAACGTTTGATGCATTAGAAGTCATTAGCAGAAAAATTATTCTGTTTTGCTTTTCTATTTTATGTCTATTTAGTAAGCCAATCTTGTCTTGGTAAATTTTCTACCACACTTATTTTGCATTATATGCCATTTGATGACAGATGTGACCAAGAAAATTATTTTTTGAAATTGATGGCTTATTTTGTCCCGCTTTCAGCATAAGTTGAATCTTTTTGAGTTTCTTATCTATTTCTTTTCTTTGCAAATTAATGTTTTCTTTTGTTCTTAGGCGAAATGATTTTTATATCAAATTAATTTTATAGTTTACCATTTGCTTTCCTAGTATAATATGTAAAGAAGGGAAGTTTTTTAATTCTAGTGGCCGTTTGCAGTAGAATTTGGTTCCTTTTGTTAATTTTTGGCATCTATGATAGCTATTAGCCTTTTAATACAAATTTAACCAAGGATGAAGCTGTGACTAAGGCTCAAGATAGTATGTTGGTATTGTAAATAAGAAACAGTAATATGCAAATCTTTGTCCCAATAAGTGGAGTTGAGTAAATAACTTTGATTCTAAAATACATTTTGTTGTTATGTTATGAGAAAATTCTCTTTTTATTGTTGCATGGATAGGTGATCTTATTTCACATGATAGTGAAGCTATAAGAGTGTGCATGCTTGGTTAGATACTTTCCTTCTTTTGCAGTACAAAAAAAAAATGAAGGCTTGACAGTAAAGGCATATTTAGGTGAGGCACATCACAAATGGAGAAAAATATGGAGAGGATGCTCAAATATGTACAAATTTCATCTCATTCTGAAGCTAAACTTATACATGTTTGCCATGATCTTCTGAGTTTTGCACTGTTCTGCCTAAGCGTAAATGGAAATCTTTGGTAGCTGGCTTGGATTTGCACTAAAGAAAAATAATTTATTATTTAAATTTATTTTTCTTGACTTTTCAATGCATGCTAGTATGTTTATTGCTCTCAAACTGTAAGCAGAAGATGGATTTATAACTGCCTAGTTAATCTCTTTGTTTTTTTTTTTTTTTTTTTTTGAACTATGCCTCTGTGTTCTTTAGTTCTTGTTTAATTTTTTTTGAAGCAGACTCACAAAGTCAGAGAGGGTACTATGAGACCCAAGGGCACCACACTTGAACGAGCCATCCGTGACCTGGAAAAAATAGTTGCACTGTGTAAGTATCTATCTGGAACAGGTTGAGCTGTTTCACTATTGATGGACAACTGCCTTTTACCTTATATAACATTAATAAGACATTCGCTTGACAGCAAGACCGCCATACCAAGGACATCAGGAAGGTGATCCTTCAGCTCAAGGTGTTAAGAGGAGGCTACCTCAAGAAGTAAAGCTGAAGCTTGCCAAAGTTGCTAGATTATCGGTAACATGCCAAGATAGCCCCTTTTAGCTAATATAAGCTAGTTAAACTTGCCTCTTTTTGCACACTTGTTCTTTTATTGCTGTACACTTAGGCATGTTTCAACCTCTTCGTAACATTTTTGCTTTTTCCATTCTCCTATAAGGATCTAAATGCAGTAGTTCTTGAACTTATGATTTCATTTGTAGTGCCAGTGGGAGTTTTTGTCTATACAAAGAAGATTATACCTTTTGATGGAAGCTTATATTGTCTTCTAATTTTTGCTGTTTAGTTTTGATGCTTTTTCAAGGAATGTTTGCTCAATGGGAAAAGGGTACTTTTTATTCTATACTTCTGTGATGTATTTATGAGAGAGCTTCGTTAAATCTTATATTGGATGGTATACTTAATTCTTGTTGCTTGCAATTGAATTTTTGCTCTGGAACTGTTATTTTCTTTAATATTTTAAACTTTGGTTCATATTTTTGGCAAGAAAGAGTGATAAAAGAAGCTTTGTTCCTTCTTGCTCGGTAATCATTTAATAAAAAATTGTTATCGTAGGTTGGTTCTTTGTTAAATGTTCCATAATGTTGATAATGGTAGTCAGATCAGCTTGTTTTGTCAGCAAAACCTTAATTAGAATTCTTGAGGGAGTGATTAGTTTCTTTAACTTCTACTTCCAATCCTATTTTTCTTATCATGTACTGTGAGTTTCTACGTGTGCACATTTGAATTACATATTTGTTAGCATCCACTTTGATATCTTTTGTTAATTCACAATTGGGTGGGCAGTTTGGCCATAGATGCCTAACGCTATCCCGATGGTTTTACTACATCATGATGGCTAATTTAAGAATGTAAGAGCTCAATGTTGTGATGAATTTTTTTAGCAACGAGATCAATTGTTTGAATGCTAAGGATGAAGACAATTATGTATTTGCAAAGAAGTTTTTTGCTTAATATGATTTCAATAGCAGCATGACTTTGCTTCATGAAGTTGGGCAAGCTGGATAAGTGCATTTCAGCTTACAAAAGAATATTCATGTAATGGTTTATTCACTGTTTTACCAGGCAAATCAAAGTAAAGTCTCAGAAGAAGAGATAGTTGATCGCCTGATGGGCTTTCTTAGTCACCTTGTACAGCGTAAAAAATTGAAGGTAATATTCATGTAATCTTACCAACTATGGTCTTTATAATATTAATAACTTCTTTTGGTTAAAGCATTCTCTTTTACTTCTCAGAAATGAGTCTTTTTTAAAAAAATAGCATATGGTTCTTTCATTGTGCATTCCTTGAAGTTTTGGATGGTTTTCAAGTTTTTCTTTGATATATGATAATTCACATTCTTGCAATGCTTTGTAATTCCTTGAACCTTTAAACTGGATGTTTGATCTGTACTTTTCTAATGGAGGCTGCACTCGTGCATCTTAGTTATCTGTACAGAATGAATTGAAGCAGTCTGTGGTTGTCTGATAGTTTATTTTTTGTTCTAGAACCATATTCCTGAATATTATAGATGCAAAAAATATATTTGTTTCACATTTGTAAGTTTTTTGGAATCTATCTCATTAACATACCAGTTAATCTAGCCCCGGTTAAAGTTACATCATTAGGAAATTCATCTCCAAAGTTCTCAAATGAAATTCTCACAACCTCTGTATTGATATGTATCTTTACAAAACATTTTATTTACATAAACAAGGTGCCAAGGGCTGATGCATTTTGGTCAAGATAATAGCGGAACAATAAACCTTCTCTTGTGTAGTGCAGGCCATCTTTTAAAGAATTGATGTGAAAAATGGTGTAGGTTGATTGAGTTCTTCAGCCAGTAACAAAGATTACATATTGAATTTTTAGGAAAAATTTAGTTGATGTGGGATGACCATATTATCCAGCTAATGAAGATAACAAAGGAACATTTCTAAAGCTTTAGAGCTTATAATCACTTCCTTTAGAAGTCTCTATGAGATAATTCAATTGGTGCCTTATATCAAACCAGATGCATGATAGCTTATGAATAACCACATATTAGGCAAGCATCCATTAGTGATTACAGATCTGGGCTTCTTTGATTAATTGCAATTTGTTGCTTAACTAACAACATCTATTGTACAACATGACTAGATTTGGATCTTGCTTGTTGTGCAATGAACAAACTATATTTGAAAATCAAGTCACGCATGAATAAAAAAACTGTGGAAACATGGATATCACTAAAATTATGAATATCATAAATTTTAAGTGTTACAAAGTTCGACTGTATAATCTTTACAAAGAACAGTTAAAGGAAGATGACAATGACTAGCATTGATGTGGGTAATATGGCATTCTTTTGGTGGGAATTCACACTCCTTGGGAGTTATCTTTCCCAGTTCTAGTGGAATTTTTAAGGTGTTGCATTGGAAGAAACTAGGGATACATCAATTAGATCGACATCCTTATAAAACTAGGTTGCTAATTATTTGTAGTCCTTACAACTTCAATCTTAAATAGAGCAATTTGTTCTTCATACCTCTAAATCAATACATCCATGATTGACATCTCATTCAAGTCTGTAGGACTAGACGATCTGATGAATGTCTTGAAAATTCATCTTGTTACTACCTTTTGATCAAGGATCATATGATCTGATATAAAGTTCTTCAGATTTTCTTAATCATTGTCATCTATCAATTAAACATTTGAATCTCTAATATCTAGGCAATGTTCTTATCTTCTAATGGGGGTAAAACAATAGTTCAATGGGTTTTTGATGATCCTATGAATGTACC
This sequence comes from Vanilla planifolia, assembly GCA_023846275.1. Lineage (NCBI taxonomy): Eukaryota > Viridiplantae > Streptophyta > Magnoliopsida > Asparagales > Orchidaceae > Vanilla > Vanilla planifolia. The sequence goes on along the minus strand of CM043878.1, from coordinate 6,010,279 downwards.
AATTGGTTTGGTCTTCAAATGTTTGTTGCAATCAACAAATTTGATGAACCCAATAATATTAGTAGATATACGTACTTATTAGGATATTTTAATTGCATTCTAACTTTTAAAAATATGTCATATCTGTATTAAAAGTAAAAAGAATTGACTAATTACATCTTGCTAAAAATAAATTAATAATTTTTATAAAGCTTGGTTATTGAACTACTCAAATAATATGGAAGCCAAAGATCTGTCTACTGGTTTGGCAACTTCTAATCCCCTTACCTCATTAATCTTAGTAGTAAGATAACTTGAATGTGGCTCAATTGCGTTATGATAGGACTTAAAAGCAACGCTGCATTAAGATGGGGAACTGTAGGCATCCTCAATCAAATTCTATTCTTTTAGTGCACCATTTTGTTTTTGTTTATAATCTTGTGTCTTATTGGATGTGATATAATCTAGGATTTGCTTAAGGGAGATAACTCAAAAATGATCAAAGGGTAAGCTATTGGCTCCTTATAAGCTACTAGATATGAAAAATTGAATAACACAATCAAATTAAAATTGGATAAAAGATCTGAGACATATGTGTTATATCATATTTTCTTTAATATCCTGATAGGTTAAACACCATGAGCATAGATTTTCTTAATAGGTCCTCAAAAGATACTAGTGCAAAATCATTTGGATCCCAGCATGATAATCATCAATATTTTTTATTTTTTTTTTATGAATGTCTATCCTTATAGGCATCGTTGTTAACAATTACTTGTTTTTAATCTCTTGATGCAAATTTATCATATACTTTGGAAGTCTCCCTATTGAATTATTTTATTTGCTACACAATAGGAGAGGAATGAGATTTACAAGTTTCCTAAGCTTATAGCTATGCATGCTGTCAAATAGACCCATCTTATTGACTTATTTATGTTGCTATTGCATTCAAACTCTGACTGAGATAAAAATAAATCTCAATTTCAAGAATTACCTACTAGACACCTTAATAACTTTTTTAAGTTTCTATTAATTACTTTAGTTTGCCCATCTTTTTAGGGGTGACAAACAATAAATATATTACAGATTAATGGCTAATATTCCTTACAAATGCTTTTAAAAATATCTAATGAAATTGGCCTTACAATTAGAAACAACGGACTTGTATTGTGTTGTCTTTATAATTTTGCCATGAGGCATAGAGAAGACATACTGTTTCAAAAGCAATGAATGTTTTATTGCACAAATATAATGCCAATTTCAAAAATCAATCGTCAAAACAAAAAGTAGAATCATTCTTCATTATAGTTTTTAACAATCATAATGCAAATTAATACTAATCTTTTACCAAAGTTGATCATGTGCCATAAATATTATGTAGTTCCATGATTTGCTTTGTTTTGCTATTGCTTAAGTATGATGGCATTCGAAGTTTTGGCTACATCTTTGATAAAAGTAGGCCAATCAATCATATTTTCTATCATTTTTTTTATTTTATGCTCATAAATCACCTGCATTTAACTTCTATATAGGAAAATCCTTTTTCAAAATGTTAGGAATATATAATCATGAATATTACAAAAAGACAACCATTATGAAGCACAAATTCCTTGTATTTCTAAGCTTCTCTAAAAATCAAACCATTCTACTATAATTTTTATAGAAAACAAATGGAAAAATGTGTACAAGTGGCTTAGTTTTGTTATTCTTTGTTCTTTCCTTATTAGTGGTCATCATAGATAAACCTTTAATAGAACTCAATGCATTTGGCATGTTAATTCAATTTCTTTTGGGAGTCAAGAAGCTATAATGCTTTATGCTTAGTTTACAAAACAAACTATGGTTATGATAAATAATGCTTTTAATATCCTCGAGACTACAAAACTACATGATGCTCCTTGTCATTAATTGAGTGTTTTTTTCTTGCTTTTGACTTATACTTAAAGAAAACTAAAGTTTGTCCTTGATTGAGGACAACCTATTCATACCTGTGGTATAAAAAGATAGACGAACCACCTTATTATAGTCTCATAGATGATGCGCTAGTTGTGTAAATTCAAGCTTAAGATTACTTAAGACTATTAACTACTTTGGTGCATATAAACTTTCCTTTTATAGTACAATCTGTAGTAGGTGTTGTGATAATATTAAAATTTCTAGGAATTTGTGATAAAATGTGGTTAGCCCATGAAAAATATGCATATCATGAACAATTCATGAAATGAAACAATCAACATCAGGTCTCTCCAAAACGTCTTTGAATTATGAATCATAGGAAGGTAACCATATAAATCATAACATCTCTATTTTTGATTTCACGATAGAGATTGTATTTGTTTAACAGTTCAACTTTAAAGAAAATGTATTTGGTAACCACTACCTTTAAAAAAACGTATTTGGTAATTATGAATTATATGAAGGTAACCATATAAATCATAGCATCTCTATTTTTTATATTACGATAGAGATTGTATTTGTTTGACAGTTCAGCTTTAAAAAAAAAGTATCTGGTAACTATTTCTTTTTAAAAAAAGTGTATTTGGTAACAATTTTTGGTTGTACAACTCATTACATACTGTAATTTTTTCTTTTCAATCATCATCCTTTTCTCATTTATTAGTCTAATCTTTGATAATTCAACCTCTAAGAACTATTTTCAAAATCGTGAATCAAAATTACATGTATTACATATGGGATAGGCTTCTCCTTTTAGGGTGTATTATTACAATATGGCTAAAACCTGTGTTAAAACCATCAATCCTATTGTGGAGTTGAATTTTTATTTAAAAATACTTTTTATTTAATCTCTTGCTCAAGAGGTGATTATTTAATATGGCATTTTTGGAGCACTAATCCAACCTATTACTTTAGTAAGTCCCCTTAGATGTAGAATTATTGGGTAATGATATCATCTTAGCCTTAGAATTACATGGAATTTGTGGCCTCTAAACTCCCTTAATCTAGTGTAGATTAGATCACCAACGATTCCAAATTATGCTTATGGATGTGTTGATCCTTGGGCATTTGTGTAGTGGTAACATTAGAAACTTGTGAGGAAGCAAATTCTGACGATCAAGTGGGTGGTGCTGTTCTTTCTTATGGGCCAAAATTGTGGAAGGTCCTTATTATCCTTTGGATTCTTAATCAAACCCTATTAAGATGATGATGTTATGTGTAAATTTCCTTCCTTTTGTGACTCGACCTTGGCTTCTATTCCAAGCCCTTCTCATTGAGCCAAGGCCTTGGTGATCTTGTGGTGTGATTATGAGCTAGTTCTTGTAAAAAAAAGAACAAAAAAAAGGTCAATTGGCCAAGTTGCATAAGGAAATACTAGTGTTGGATCCTCTTACCTCTCCTTTGAAGTGACATCAAGAGAATTCTTCCATCGGTATGTTTTTTGTCCACCCTTGCCTCCACTGTTCTCTATGAAATCTATCCAATATTGGAATTTCCTATAGAATATCCTTTGTAACAATTCTTTTTTTCATCATTTTCTTTTGGAGATGAGTGTTAAGAACTCTCTTTGCAAGGTGCATCATTTCATAAGGAGAAAATAGGGTACCAATTATAATGTGGTGCCCTCCATGGGGAAGTTTGGGAGCCATGTGCTGGCAATTTCCTTATGATAATTGTGATTTTTGGTAGGTTTTTTTAGATAGAGTGGGTGTTGGTTATGATTTATCATGGCTTTTCTTAAGTGTTTATGCTAATTGATACTATCACATTAAGTGGGAGGTGTTGAGTACCATTTTTGATTCTCTGTGATGATGAGATTCCAGCCATTGTTGGGGGGATTTCAACTGGATTATTAGTTAGGGAGAGAAGCGAGGTGACAAGTCATTCACTCTTAGGGCTGTTGATATGGAGTTTCTTTATTTTATGACCCAAGGTGATCTATGCAACCTTTACTTATCTAGCTTTTCTTACACGTGCAATAATAGGGATGGAAAAGCTTGTGTGGATTAAGTTAGATTGGATTTTGATGACCTTGACTAATATGGTAACTTTATTAAATTGGTGTATTAGTTGCCCCACATGGTCTTAGTTCATTCCCCTCTCCTTTTGATTACTTGGTGGCTACATTTGAATTGTTTTCAATGAGGTGTTAAGGCTTGGGTTCGTCTAGTTCATTGCTTTTCTATGTCATCGCTTAGTTTGAGATGTTCTCGGATGCTTCGAGCTTTGCGGGTATGGATTTGAGAGGAATTTTTGACCTATTTTCTTTTGCATGGTCTCTAGAGGAGAGGATCAACGAGCTACAATTGTTGGAGTTTGTTGGAATGGGTTTTTTCACTAGAATTTATTGTTATTGAAGCTACTATTATTTTACCTTCTTAGCACTCTAGCAAGGATTTAGACATTGGTATCACCATGCGAAGATTTGTTGTCTGGCTATAGGAACAATAATGGTACTTTCTTTCACAAATGTGTTACTAGTAGGTATCAAATCAACATTATACTTATAAGATGATGAATGTAGTAGTTGATTGATGGAAATAGGTCTCTTTCATTATGCTTGACTATTTCTTCAAGAAGTGGATAGTCAGGGATGACCACTTACCTCACCTTCCACTTACTACCCCTTGTGTTATGGTTGATTTTGTTGAGGCAATGTACATTTTGGTCACTATTATTGAGGATAAGGCACTTTAGATTGTCCGCTCTATGTAGCCATTTAGGCCCCAATCATTGTCATGAATTTTATCCTTACATCCTTATTCAGATGCTATTGGAATATTACCATTGTTGCCTTAAAGCCTAAACAATGAAAATCCATAAAAGAGGCATGCATCAACACTTTACTAATTATTCACAGCAAACAAAACTTTAATATATCAGATTTTTATAGGCTTTGTGGTAAAACTCCATAATCTTTTGGTTAGGCTTCACTTCTTTGATTTATAGCAAAATACAGCAGGCAAAGCCTACAAAGTTCCCTCCTTATGGAGGTTCAAATACAAAATCAACCAACAAAAGCTTCTTCAAATACTCTGGGAGAAGAGCACCCCTTTCCCAAACAAAAGTCGTAAAACAAGCCTTCTTGGCAATCCAGTCCGCGGGGCCATTGCCCTCCCGCAAAATGTGAGTAAGCCGAAACGCAAGCTTCCTCCTAACATAGTGGATGGCATCAGAGTAAGTACTTCCCTCCATAGGGTAGCGAATGAGCTGCATCACCTCCTGCCATGCAGTAGTAGAATCAGTCTGAATCTCAATAGCAGAGTAGTTCTGCAGCTTAGTCATAGTCAAGAGAATAGCCTCAAGGATCGCCATAACCTCCATGGCATGTGAGGACTGAGAAATAGCACTCATTCCCATGGCTTAAATAGGAGCACCTCCATGGTCCCGAACTATCATACCAATCCCAGCCCTCTCACCAACAACAGCCGCATCACAATTAATAATAATCCACCCAGTGGGGGGAGGAAGCCAAGTAAGGGTAGAGAACCCCGAAGGGTGAAGTGACTTCCCACAGTACAAGGATGAATCATCAGTAGTGTTGTTGTTGGTAACGGCCACCTCAAACCTGATTTTCTTGATAAGAATGCAACTGCTATAAGTAGGCTCCTTATGCTTCTTGTGATTCCTATTCTCCCATAAGTAATACATGGTAGTAGCAACTAAAGCCAAATCCACGGCAGCCTTACCACGGGCCTTAACTTGTGTCGCAACACCAGCAAAGAGCCAAGCCACCTTCATATCCCGCGCCGCCTCACCAAGTATGGGGTCAGCCCTAACACGCTGCGCTTCCCTGCAATCCCATAACACATGCTGCAGGGTCTCCTCAACACCGCAGCCCCAAGCACAATCACTACGGTCCCCAATATGTCTCTTCATGCACCAAGCAGCCGTAGGCACAATATCCCTCACAACCCTCCACATAAATGTATGAACCCGAGGCATAGTTTTCATGTTCCACACCCAATCAATTCCATTTTTGAACAACCCACTGCGCACATGGGCTATAAGAGTTTTATAGAACACCCCGCAGGTCACCCTGCAAGAGTCAGTGGTAGCTTGCACAAGCTGATCCCCAGCCCCATTATTCCTCCAAGGCAAAAGAAGGATGCGATCTCTTAACATGTCATTGCCCCACTCCATGAGAGAATCCACATTCCAAGTCCCATGAGTATGAATGCACTCCTTAACCAAGGAAGGCCAGTGAGTGTCCATGTTAATATATGTGGGCCACCACCTAAGTGGAAGAAAGCCCAACCAATTGTCCTCATAAAATCTGATGTCACCTCGATCCCCAAACTTCCAGGTGAGCCCATCAGTCGCCCACGGCATGGCATCCAAAATCAAACGGTATGCGTGAGAAACACCCTAAGGATACTTCTTATAACGTGTCCCCAAAGACTATCATCATGTTGCAGAAATCTTCTATAGTGTTTCATGACTAACGCATGCTTCCATATTTTAAGGTCAAACAAGCCCAGGCCTCCCATCTCCTTGGGGAGGGTGACAATGTCCCAATCGGTATAGTGAATAGAATGAGTGTGACTTGTGCCACTCCACAAAAATCTCCTCAAAATCTGCCCAATTGTATCCAATGTCCCATGAGGAATAGCACAGTGGCTAAGGTAGTAATTGGGGATAGCACACATAACAGCTTTGATCAGGAGAATACGGCCAGCAAGGGAGAGGTGTCTCACACTCCATTTTGCAACCTGAGACTCGATCCGCTGAATGATAAAGTTGTAATCCCCTTTCCTAAGTAGCGTGGCCGAAATGGGAATGCCAAGGTAAATAAATCTAGTACCCCTCGGGATATTGAGTTTCCTAGCCAAACAACACTTCCGCTTCTGCTTCATACCTTTGCTAAAGAAAATGTTGGATTTCATTAGATTGACCCTTAGCCCAGATAACTGCCTGAAATGCAACAATAATTCTTTTATAGCCTTAATAGAGCGAGAAGAAGCAGGAGCATAAACCACAACATCATCGGCATACAAAAGATGAGAAATGATAGGAGCCATAGGGCCACACGAAAACCAATCAAAGCCTGCGCCTCATACTTACAGGCCAAAATAGAGAAACATTCCGTGACCATGGTAAAAAGATATGAGGATAAGGGACACCCCTGCCAAAGTCCTCTGATAGCATATATCCATGGGAGCCTGTCCCCATTTAACAGAACACCAAATCTGGGAGTCTCAATACACGCCCTCACCCACTTGCACCAGGTATCAGGAAATCCCATAAGTAACATCATGTCAATGATAAACTACCAGTGGACACTGTCATACGCCTGCTCCATATCCAGCTTAATAGCCATCAAGCCAGACCTAGCCGATGACCTATGCATACGAACCGCCATCTCCTGTGCCAGAAAAATATTATCAGAAATGCACCTACCAGGCACAAAAGCACCTTGCTCCCTGGTAATGATACTGGGTAACACCCCCTTAAGTCTCTGCACCATGATCTTAGCAACAATCTTGTAAATAATATTGCAAAGACTAATAGGGTGAAAATGCTCAGGACGCAAGGCACCTTGCCTCTTAGGAACCAGGACCACCAAGGTATCCTTCCAAGCAAGAGGCATGCAGTAATCCTTGAAGAAAGAAAGAACAACATTAATAATATCTTCCTGCATAATAGACTAATATCCCGTAACAAACTCGGAAGTAATCCCGTCCGGTCCAGGTGCCCTTTTCCTCCTGCAAGCCCTAATAGCAATCATGACCTCATCCGCGGTGGGGCTTTGGCATAATAACGATTGCTACTGCGAGTCAATACAGCAATGAGATAAGTGACTAAGAGAATGGTACTCCGACGACATCGATCCCCACTTCCTGTTGAAGTACTCAATAAGGATATTGCCCATCTCCCCCGAGTTGTGAACGTTCCTGCCAGTCTCATCAGTTAACATAGTAATACGATTTTCCCTCCACCTTGAGGTAGCAGCAGCATGAAAGAATGTAGTGTTCCTATCCCCCAAGTGCGCCCAATGGATCTTAGCCCTTTGCCACCACCACTTCTCCATTGCACATCCCCTGTGAAAGTCCACAATAAGGTTCCCTAAAAGGGAATTCTCCTGTTCATTGAGTCCCTGATCAGACTCCTTCCCCTGAAGGTAAGCAATCATCTCCTCCTTCTCCTTGTTCTTCATCATAACACCCTGTAATGCCTTCTTACTCCACATACGAAGAGCCACAAGACATCTGCGAAATTTCATAGTAACTGATGTCATAACATTATTGGTAGCCCATCTCCCCCATACATGTCTGACAATACCATTAGAATGTGGAAGATCAAGCCAAACATTTTCGAATCGATATCTCATTTCCAAGGGTCTATAATAACGCGATCCAAGCTCAATCATCAGGGGGCAATGGTCGTACCCAATGCGAGCCAAATGAGTCACCAGCATAGTAGGAAGCAGACGCAATCCATCCATATTAATAAGGGCTCTATCCAATCTTTCCCAAATCCGAGCCGCACCCTGCCTGTCATTACACCATGTGAATCTATTGCCCACAAACCCAAGATTCGTCATCCTAAGCACCTGCATAGTATGAAAGAACTCTTGCTGGCCAAGGCCACAGGTGAATGCCCTCCCACCCCGTTTCTCATCCTGGGATAGCACAATGTTAAAATCCCCCACAATCATCATCGGACCTCCCTTAGCCTCCTCCTCAGTAAGAATCTTCCAGATAGCCCTACGCCTATAGGGATCCTTAAGGGAATATACAACACAGCACCTCAAAGACAAGCCATCTCCCACATCAACCGTAGTGACAACTACGTGAGGAGAGACAATTTGAGGGCACTTAATTTGGAGTCTTTTATGTAGGATTCTATGTATTCATTGATTGGTAAGGTGATTCTCGTCAATAGTATCTTAGCATTTTTGCCCATTTATGCTCTAAGGCATTCATATAAGCCACTAGGTGTTATTGACCACATTGAGTGACTTTCTCGAAATTTTTGTTGTAGGGATTGTATTTCTTAGGTGATATAGCTTGGCCGGATGTATGACCCTAGGAGGGCATGAAGTTCTTGCCATTCATGATATCTCGCTTTGGAGGCAGACCCTTATATTAAAAAATACCAAGAGAGCCGTGTTGAAAGATCTCTCTTTGGGTTAGGTGCATGAGTCATATATTATGGGAGGAACTCCATTTTTCAAATTTGTCTAAGGGATTCTTAGGCTTGGCACCTTATTTGATTTTGTGTTGGTGATGGATGGTATGTCTAACTAATAGGTGACAGACAATTTGTGGATATGCTGTAGGACACGTGGAACTTACCTTATTTGATTGTGGCCCATTTGATCTAGTTTTTGGTCTTTAGTTTTTTTGGGATTGATGGAGAGTGGAACATCGATTTGCTTCCCAATCTCTTTGGGCCTTTTTTTGTGGATTATATCTTTAGGTTCAATAAGTAAGATTTCACATTTGGAAATTGTCTTGTTTCATTTGTTATAGAGGAGCATACGCTAATTGCTCGAATGAGAATCTTCTTCACCATCAAGCTCTGTCCCTTACTAACCTGCGTTAATGGGATTGTTTTTGTTGACGAGTACTTGGATCATGCTTTGGTTTTCTGTTACTTTTGTTTGACCATCCACCATTATCTTCACATCTTTGGAGCTTTTCCACCACTTTTAACTCCTTGGCCTTGTTGGTTGATTTCCTCTTTGTCATTGCATCCATGGACACTTGGAAGAGCAAAGGCTTCTCCTTTAGAACAATTTCTTGGTAATGGGAGACTTTATGCCACTTTCACTATTTTTTGTTATGGTGTTCATCTTCCTCTTGTCTTTTGGATTTATTGAGGTTTGCTCCAATCAAGGGATTTAGAACCCTAATTGCCGTTTTGGTGTTGATTGCACAATCCATCATTGGTAGGGTATCCCTCCTACAAGTTGGATCACAATAAACTTTAATGTTTTGAGTGCCCCTGATGGCACCTTTTGGATATGATGTCATTCTTTGGGTTCATTGTGGTGCTCTCCTTGGTGCTGGTTGTCGCATAAACACTAGGTCTATTAATACCATTGAGTTTGTGGGTGCATCTCTTGTCACCAATTTAGTTACTCGCTAGGTTGATTAAGGTTTTTCCATCATCATTGAGGGGGGTTCTTCGAGGAATATTGATTGCCCATCTGCAATCGTTACCTCTACCTCTCAAGCTTCTGTGAATCTTGTTACACACGTGGTTTTTTTTCTTCTTTCTCAAGGGTCATTTTTCAATGTCTATAAGATTGCCATTGTTTGGGCAGCTTCTTGGCTTGACTTGGTTGTTTTTTTATTTTTTAGGGAATGATGCATTTTTTCCTATTTAATTTTGCATGTTTTTATATGAGGATCGTAATTTTGTTAATAAGCATTTTGATGTGTGATACATAGGTCACGACTTATGTTGACTGTCAAAAAAGAAAAACCTTATTCTTTCAAACAATCTCTTTGAGAATAATTCTTTTTGTATGCCCTCTATGTAGCCTAAAACTTTGAGATGGTGATACTATATCCTTGTTTGCTTCACATCTCGTCAGGTACCCATCAAGCTTGATAATGTGCTCAACTTTAGTCCTGCCATCTTGAATAGGTTGTTGCCATTGATTCAATATCTTATGTTGGAATTAAAGAGAACATATTTTTCCTAAGCCTTAGTTTCAATTCATGGTAGTAAAGGTTAATTAAAGAGAACATATTCCTCACACGTTAGTTTCCTATTTTGCTCTATTTGGCACTTTATTTTATGTATACAAAGCTTAATTTTAGCTGTCAATTTTACCTTTGCAAATCTAAACTTTTGTGCTTTTGACATTTTGTACCTATTCACTTTAGTGTTTGATCTTATTCTCTAATTCAATTTAGAGCTTAGGGTTTAAATTCTCTTCAAAATTGGAATTTTCAATCCTCACGCAAAATTTGTTTGTTGGTTTTCATGGGTTCTTGAAAAAGTGGATTGTGTGGTTTTGCTTATACCTTATATCCTATGGGTTTTGACATAACCCCATCATTGTTTTTACATTTTTTTTGTTAAGTGTTGTTGTTGATTGACCTTGATGATTGAATCATTACAATTAATGCTGTAATTCAAAACAATTAACCTCTTTAGAATCCTTTTAGGATTAAATTAATTGTGTCCACATAATTATTGCTAGAAGTGCTATTGGATGTTATCTAGACTTGATTGAGTGGGCATACATTACAATATAATGCAATATTAGGACTCAAGTGCAAATGAATGGAGCCAATTGTAGTGCTTCTAGACTTGGTATAAAGATGCAAATTCAACATATTCAATAGAAAGTAAATGTTTTGAAATTCAAATGCTACAGCTAATTTAACCTTTGGTGCCAAAGCTACTCGTTGATATTTATATCATGCAACTAGTGAAGAGAATGATAGATTTGTTCATCAAAAGAATATTGGAATCTATTCAATTTCTTGAAAAGTTCTTCATGAGACCAATCAATTATGATCTTAGACCAAGCTAGATGTAGAATACCATAGAAGCTACAACAAAATAGGCAAACATGCATTCCAATTTTGACCTAGCTGTCTTGAATTAATAGGTCAATATATCGTTTAATTATTAGTGATCTTTTGCAAAAACTTGTTACAGTAAAGTCTCTCTCTTGGTAGATTGAGCAAACTTAGTTTTGAAATTATATTTCATGCATATCAAAATTCATTGAAAATTTTTGTCATTAAGATCCTGAGTACCAAAATTTGAGAAATGGTGGCGTTGGTCTGCTGCCTAAGCCATATATATACATGAATTATTGAGCGAAAAAGAAATGAATGCATTGGTTGGGTTAGGTTTCACAGCTCTTGGAATTTCTCATTCTCTCTTCCACTGTTGTTTTTCAAATGGTGGCTAGAAGAAGAAGCTTTGGAAGATATAAGAATTTATTAACTAAGATAACAACCTATAAAAACCAAACCACATATTATGTGTGGTCCTTGCAACAGTACCTCAAATAAAGCATTTTTTCTCCAAACATAGGCCTTAATTTGTGTATCCATGATTGGCATCTTGTTTTGATTAGCTGGATTGAACAGTTTGATGTGTGGGTCTTGAAAACCCTTGTCTGGTCGCTATGTTCTGATTAATTATTCATGCAGTTCAAGGTAACAATCTCCATTAGTCTCCATTTGAGTTGCCATCTTCTAATTAATGGATTAGACTATATATCGTGAAGATATCCTAAAGTCTGGTTTCTGATGGGAATGAATAAACAATCCGATGGGAATGAATAAACAACAATCTGTGGATTTATTGGAAGTTATGATCTTTATAAGCCTGCGGCAATTGACAATCCATCACCCCAAACATGTTAAAAGATGAGATTCTTCTAAGTGTATTCTATGAGAAATATCAAATCAAATAATTGGCAGATAGTCCTATTAAAAGTAGAAACTGGTTGGTTTTGCCATACTAAAAGTATGTCAAATAAATATGCTAAAACTTGACAAATGGTCTAACATGCTATTCCAACCTTTTTGAAAGTAAACATCTGACTTTACCGAGGCAGCTCCAAATTTTCCTTCCAAGAGTAGAATCTGCTGTGGTATCTCCAATGCTAGTGCCAGCTACTTAATACTATACTGTACTGTTAGTTCAATTAAAACCTGTTATAAAAAAAATTGTAATTCTCAATGTGAAGCAATTAGATGGAGAGCTCTCAACCCAATTAGACACTTTTTGGAATTTTGATTGTTCAATGCTAGCTATATTAATAATTGGCCTTAGCAGTGTTATCACTGTTGACAATGTTCCCTTTAATTTCTGCTTCATGGGCATCCTTTTCTCCCTATGACATCAGTCAATATTCTTTTGAAGTCCTTTTGGTTTTCTTTTGACCTTTCTTGTCTTGAACACTGATCAATTAAGATTTAAGAAATTCAATGTCACTAATGTCATTATCAATTATAGCATTTTGTTAATCCATCTTCTCCATTTTCTTCCACTGGGCATTTGATGTTGGCTTAGGCTACATTCCAAAACTAGTTTATTTTCATGTGCCTTGCTTTTGAAAATCTGATAACATATTAAGGTTTTGTTTGCATGTGAAATAATTATTAAAATGTTGATGCATGCTTCTTTTATGTTTTCCAGTGGTTGAAAATTTGTGTATAGCATTTTGTCAGTATTTTGTGTGGTGGTGGTGGTAAGATGTCGGGGATTGGATAACAAAACAACAGAATAGCATTACTGGGCAAAGCTATATTCGCACAAGTTTTATCCACAATCTCCACTATTGTAGCCATTTAGTTCATGTCCCATTCATATCTACTTTAGTGAACACAAATTATCTAAGATTATATTCTGCAAACTTTTCCATATTATGTGCATGACCCTTATTTAATTATTTTGTGCTATATCCTGTGTATTTTGCTTTGCAATTCGTTTGAACTTCCTTTTATTTGTCCTTCAAATTTCGCTGGTTTTATTGTCAATTTATGACTGAAATTGTTAAGTCTCATTGGCCTTTTCTACTTAGTTACCTTTAAGACATTTTTTATTTTAACCGCTTAGCTTTCTTTAAGTTAATACTCTGCTCTACATTTTCATTGATTGTATATAGACGCTAGATAAGTAATCTGTTGTAGATCATTTGTAATGTACATACTGCTTATTTATGGCTGTCACACTTGGACGCCAATCATCAGTTATTTTATTCATTTACAACAATTAATTCTCTATATGTTGAAATTATAAAGTGATTTGATTCAGCGAAATACTTAAACCAGCTGAATTGCAAATATTGTGCTGGCTTTATTACTAGTCCTGTGGCCCTTTCATTAGCTCAGAAAAAATGTGCAAATTTGGTTTTTTTTGAAATTCTAAAGAATATGGTTTTATGTTTGATTAGCCCAATAAGTTGTTCCTGTTCGATTGGTAAATTTTTGTGATTATTGATGTAGCTGATAGTGTTTCTACAGAGAAGCATGAGGGAGATGGTTGAATTAGGTATCTCTGCAAAACAGCAAAAGACAGATAAGTTCCTACAAATTAAAAAGGAAGTGCTTGAAATGATAAAAGAGCGAGTCGCACTGCTGAAGTCCAAGGTTCGTTTACCTTAGTTATAATAGAATTTCTTTCGCAGTTGGTTAATATCACAGCTAAGTAATGTTTGGAGTAGTAGTTAAATGTATCCTTCTATTTTGTTACCGGAAACCAAAACGAGGATGTGGTGTTACTGCTTTGACGAAGGATGGGCAGTAATGCAAGAACTAGCTGGCATGAGCTTTTCCAGCCAGTGCTCGGATGGTTGTGTTGCTAGTCTTCGGTGTGCTATGCATGCATATTTGCTTACTGATGCAGAATGCTCTGGCAAATTGTTGTGCTACTGTCCTGTGTCGTAGCTCTGTGCTCTGCTGCGTAATTTAGTTAGGATTATAGCCGTTGTAGCTTGCATTTCTTTTTAATTTGTTTACATGCATTTTACATGAAACTTCAATATTTTCTTTTGTTTAATAGGCACCCAATCAACCAGATGCTTCGACTGATGATTTTCGGGATGTGGTTAATACTGATGACAGGAGATTGTTAACAGGAAGATACAGTTTGGATGTTGCTCTGGAAGACAGAATCTGTGACCTCTATGATTTGTATGTTGAGGTACATTTAAAATTTGAAAAAGATAGCAAGAGCCTGAAGGTTTCCAAATGGGAAGCATTGAGTTTCTCAACTCATGTTCTTTTTTTTTTTTTTTTAATATTTTGGGAAATTCTGTGCTTAACCTTCCGTATTACTTATAGGAGCTCCTCCTTGACTAGTCCTCCATGCAAGCTTGTATCTATTAGCGATCCTTGCTCATAAGTTCAGTAAATTTATACCAGTTTTTGTCATTCAATCTATACTTTGTCTCATCAGGGAATGGATGAAGACAAGGGCCCACAGAGCCGAAAGCTTTACGTTGAGGTAGTGCTTCAATCTGTTTATAATTTTATGCATAACATTAGGGTTTTCTTTTGTTTGTGATCTATTTTAATTTGCAAGCATAAAAGTTTGTCACTTGGAAAGAATCAAATATTTGTGTTGGATTGAATTTCACATGCTTGTTGTTTTTATAACTGTCGAGAAATTCCTAGCTTCCCTTGTTCTTATGATTAATAGACCTCCACTTTTTTAGTGAATGGATAAGCAAGTGCTTGTTTTAATATTCTGATAGATAAAGAAGTTACTGATCGTCTTTGTATGTTGGCATCTCAGCTTGCGGAACTGTGGCCTGTTGGTTACATGGATAATCTTGGAATCAAGGATGCAATATACAGGGCAAAGAAGCGTAGAAGGCATAAGGTGTGACCAATATTTTTCCTTAAACCATTTCTTCGAAATGTCCTCCTTTTAAGAGAGTATATTCATATGTTTTCTTACGCAAGAAAACATTTAGTACATTGGTTTCAAGTTTCAGAGATGTGACTTGGAAGTAGGAAGCAAGAAAGCAGTTTGTGAATTCTAAATTTTAATGATGTGAAATCAGTAATTTGGAAGATGATGCACTTATCAATGACAAATAAATTGTTATAAAGAATTAGACTCTAGAAATTGTAGATCAAAGTCGAAGGTTGCTAGAATTTGTGATGAAAAAACTAGCATAACATAAAACCTACCGGTGTACTCAATTCTTAATTATGCTGATATTCTGCTTCCCTCCTTGTGCTGGGCAAAATATCAATTTAACTTAGATAAAGAATGTTACTGTGGAGTTTGTGCTTAACTCACCTGCTCTGATACATTTCTGATTTCTTCTTTCTACTATATCTGATCGCTATGTGCATAACTTAGATGCAGGCACCCGACCACGATAGGATCGAGAGGAGGAAGCCAGCTGTTACAGCCAAGTCCGAAGAACCAAGCTTACCTACACAAACACAAGCCAGTCATGAAAGGCCAGTTGTGGATTCCACACTTGCTCTTGCTCCTCGCGACAAACCAATTTCTTTCTTGAATACCCAATTGCCCTCTGGAATGATGGATCAAATCGCGTATCCTATTGATGGTGTGCAACATTTCGGATACGGATCGAAACTCGTAGAAAAAGGAGGGAGCAGCACTGGTGCAAATTCCGACGGTGGAAGCAAAGCAGCCCCTGTAGAAGTGAAGCGAAGGTTGAAGAGGAAATCAGAAACAGATGTGGAGCCTCATACTCATCCAATGAAGATGCAGGCACAAGCAGGAAAGGAGAAAAATTCTAATTTGATTCTCCAGCAACCAAAACCCAGCAGCAACAATCCAATGCCTTCAGTTGCTTCAATCTCTGATCAACCAAGCTGAGCACAACAGATGTAATCAAGAGTCCTTGATATATGGTTAGACATTTTCTTAATCTTTAGTGGATAGCCAACTTAGGAACTAGTATTAACAGTATATGAATAGTTTGAGAGTTCATTCACTCAATTCTTTGTAAGAACTAGAGATTTCAGGAGAGTTTCTGCCTTGCTTTTCTGCTAAATGTGAAGATGGGTCGTAACTTTTCCTTAAGAATTTCTCCTCAATACGAAGCTTGAAACAAAAAAAAAAAGGTATGTTGTTAGTAAACCAGCTGATGAACTTGAAATAAGGTTTGTATATTGTATTCACATCTAACTTTTTCGATTAAAAATATCTTTAGAGATATAACAAGCAGCAGCCTTGTTAAGCCCAAAATTCTGCAGAAGATTGAAGATAGTGAAGGTTTGGAGAGAAGAAATATTTAGTCTTCTCGACTCTAAGTTGTTGGGCTACTCAACGGGGTTGCAACTCACCTTTTATTTTGTCATGTAGAGATCCTTTTACATGACTAGAATGATTAACCCAATACTCAACAATACAAAAAAAAAAAAAAAAAAAAAAAAAAAAAAAAAAAAAAAAAGTTCTTTTCTATAATATAGTATGCTTTACATGACTTAATTCCCTTCTCTACAATTTCAACGGTTTTTGTATTGCTATGTTCGTTGTTTTCTCTTATCTATATAGTCCCCTTGAACTTACCAATGCATGTTAACAAATGCAACCTCAATTGTGATTTAATTTTAATTGTTTCAATTTTTTCTTAGAAGATCTTGTGTCTCGCACTTGACATTGTTTGTTTCTAATTCTTGTGTTTACTTGGCTCTTATGTTCATAGTGAAATAGTTTGCATGGCCAAGGTTGGGTATTGGTAATAGGTAGAGCTTTGTGGCAATATAGTACTATATTCTAATGATATATTTCATTTGAACAATGACATCCAACAAAATTCCTAGCCATGTCATGTACTATTATTGAACGGAGATGTATTGTCAATGCTATAGCTTAAGTAATTTCTACCAATATTCATCGAGGTGCATAATAGGGTAGAATTCCTAGCATGATAGTTTCTTCATTTGGGTAAAGGTCTTGTGGTAATCTCTCTTGATTGATACTCCATCTTGAAATGATCTTTACCAGCCATAATCGATTATTGATCATGAAATGTCTCCATTAGCATAGCAACTTGCTAATGATTTGGTAGTTGTGTATCATGAGCTTTTTTAAGTCATATCTTTCTTGGTTGTTGTTCATCTCAATTAGAGGTCGTCTTTTTTGGATTGTAAGTTTCATATCAACCATTTATGATTGAAACCAATTTCATAACCTTGATCCATTACATTATATAAGATTTATAACTTAATGATTTTTTTTATTAGGATTAATAACCTCCTAAAGAAACAAAATTCTTATTATTCATTGATTTTTTTAAAACAAAATTACCAAAATTTCTTCTTCTCATCTTGTGAATTCCTTGGTGAAACCATCCATTGATTGCATCTTATCAAAGTGGACCCATCTCTAGCTTTCAATTAATTAAAATCTCTCATAAAACTTCAAATACACCCAAATTTCATGTCTTGATTAAACTAAATGGGATAAATGAAGAGTAATATAAAAAATGACTTAATTATCACAAATCACTATCACTTATTTAGCACTTTTATGAAACATTTAATAATATTATATACAAGTAAAATATATAATTTTAACTGATAAAAATGTCCATCATAGAAGCTCTAAAAACTACAATAGTAATGTTTGTTTTATTTGTTATAAAATACAACATCTATTATGAACGTATTTTATGTCATCTCTACTTGATATAGACGTAAGTTAATAACATGTTTTATTGTTTATAAAAATCTATCTCTTTATGGGACATGTTGGTAATCTAACATGTAAATATTAGGATATAAGTAGACTATTAATTCGATAAGAAAAATGAATATAACATAATTGGTCTATTTGTGAAAGATCTTGTTCCAAGACATTACAATTATCTTATTCCAAAGTTTAGTATAATAGAAATTTACAAAGAAAATAAAAAATTAGATCGAAAGAGAGAAGATTTGTAGCATTAAAAAAATAGAACTTTGCAAATATTTGCTTGAGAAAATGCTTATTTCTCTTCTCAAAATCTCTTCCTTATTTTATCTTTTCATCCTTTATTCATAGATAAAGTTAATCTAAACAATTATAAATATTTAAATACCGAATACAATATTTTATCTTTCATCCTTTATTCATTTTTGGCCGCATGCAAATGCATTTCCATGGCATAGAACCACCTAGGCCGTACACATTGTGTGTGCGTTGCACATGGCACATGGTTACTTTCAATGCTCACTTGGAAGCACTTTCTGTATGTACTTGTATGTAGTCACACTTTCAAGCTCCCATACACCAGGGAAGCTTTGTGCGTGGCACGTGGCCATGCTGTCGACACATACATGCATACAACCATGCTTTTTTATGTCTGGGCACACGTATGAACAGTTG
This sequence comes from Vanilla planifolia, assembly GCA_023846275.1. Classification (NCBI taxonomy): domain Eukaryota; kingdom Viridiplantae; phylum Streptophyta; class Magnoliopsida; order Asparagales; family Orchidaceae; genus Vanilla; species Vanilla planifolia. Next base: position 5,991,562 of record CM043878.1, on the reverse strand, counting down.
AGATGCTAGATGTTGGTATGTCTGTGCTACATGCTGTGTGAGCATGCCATCCATGATACCACATCTCAAACATTTTTTGTGATGGTCCTATTTGTTAAATCTTCATTGAAAAGATATTTCATTACTTAAGACTACCTCTTAAAATAGATTTTGTGATTAATAACAATAAAGTAAAAAGATGTTTAAAATAACAAAGCATGCTTGAGCAACATGTGCAACAAAATGAGCATCATGTTGTAATCAAATGATAATATAAGTTTATAAATTAATTTTATTTATATTTTTTTTCTCTCTCTCTCATCAATAATAGCTATACCTAATTTTATACTATGACTTTTACCTCTTCACACTACAACTTGGACGGATCTAATCGTGCATCATATAAAAGGTATTACCAAGTAATTAGAGTAATATCTACTAATGATTGAAAGTCTTAACCTCTAACATCACATCTTATTAATCATATAACTAACCACAAATGATCTCCTAAGGGATGTACATATTCTCTTAAAGACTTGCATTATTAGATAGATCAAAATGCCTCTAAATTATTGGATTAGGTATTTTCCAAAGACTCAATACCTCATGTGTGAGTGGTCAGTGGCATGTGTCGCATCTACTATATGCATAACTCATGTGTGGGTAGTTGGAAGAGAGATTAATCCTTCTTGAAGTTTTAGCATCATAAAAAGGTAATTTGATGATGCCATTTACATCATCATACTTTTTGAAGTTGATCCTTCTTCTAATTGACTACATTTCCTTTAATTGCAAGTTGTCCTCTGAATTCAGCAGCGAAGAGAATTAGAACATCTACACTATCTTCTTCCTTCAATTATTAAGTCAATAAAGCTACTTGATCTTCCAAATTTAATGGTTAAATTTTTGGCATAATCATCTTAACTTATACCTCCCCTATCTCTTACTTCCTTTCTCGAGTGCCTTCTTCTCATTCCATGCCAATGATGTCGAAGTCAACTTTGATACTAAATTCTGATTTACCTATGAGAAGTCTTGTTCAAGATCTAATCGATGACCTTTTTTTAGAGTTTACAAAGCAATGATAACTTTAGAATGGTTGAAAAGAAATCATAAAAAAAGATAATGTAAAACTTAAGAATCAAATTCAAAAGAATGATTTATTTCTTTTTTTCTCTAAGTCAAGTTTGGTTTTTATTTTTTTTTCTCCCTCTTTGATAGGAGGCTCAAGTACCTATTTATAATTACACTATTAAGGATATTTTAGTTATTTTATATGTTTTTAACAAATTTTCCCAATATGGCTTACTCTTAGTAGGTTGTTGCATCTACTAGTCTAGTGTGACACTATTGCATGCATGCTCATGTGTGAACAATAAGTGGTGAAAGTCACACCTACCATAGGTGGGTAGGTGTGCATATGTAATCATTGTGTGCTTAGTTTCGTGCATAAAGTGTCACATGAGTGCATTGCTTGTACTAGGTGTGGCTTAATAGATGATGCACAGAGTTGGTGCATGCTGTTGCTACATGTTTTGCACATGCATGGCCAACATGCACATAGTTCCAGGGATGTGCTAGTATGTTGCCAGCATTATGCACTATGTGCAAATTCCTATATGTGCATTGGTTTGTCACACTAATGTCACTAATGCTGTAGGTGTGCTACATGCCACTTGTGTGTCTTTTTAATGAGCAATGATTTTTTTGCTCATTTCCTTCACTAAAAGTTTGTTTTCTCTCTTAAGGACTCTTCCATTTTGAATGGTTTAATAACTTGTTGGATCTAGAATAGATCCCTTGATTAAGAAATTTCTCAATTGGATGTTATTAAAAAATCCCGATGAAGGAACTTCTCTTAAAGGTAATAATACTATATGTTAGACTCCTACCAACCATCCTCATTATTATTTCATCTCATTAGCCATTCACCATGAGATTATCAAAACCAAATTAAAGGCTCTTTCAATGTTTTCATTATAATCAAACATCTACATAAGAGAAGAGAATCAATCCAACCATCATACATCACAAGACATCTATAATAATGCAACAAACCTTAATTATGTCTCATCAACTCTATATTTATATATGATATGCATGTGCATCTCAAATTTAAAATTCAAAAATATTGTCCAATTGGTGCCTAAAAAAATGTGTCATTTAGATCATAAGTTTGAATATGTTATTCTAAAAATCTCATCGCAAGGAATATGCAAATATACGATTTATATTTTTGGAGGCCTTTTAGGTTTTTAATAAAATGTTAAAATATAAAGATTTTAAAAATAATAGATGAGAAGCTTCGAGGAAAGAGCAAGATTTAATTCTAATTTGTGGAACAAGATTTTGATGTAAGTTCTAATCAAGAATTTCTCTCTGAAGGTTATATTCATTGTTTGGATAAGTAAAGAAATAGATTTTGCAAAGATTTGGTTGTCATTGTGGGGATGAAGATTCATTTTTTTCAATTATGGGATTGTACCAAATGGTTGTTAAGATCACTTAGTACGAGTCTATAGTGGGAAACAACGAGAGGTTTTTCTGCTAGGTGATGATGGTCAATGTAGTGATCATACTGATATAACTCAAATATAAATAGTATAGTACATATTTTAATGTACATATGTAGATTGTCTGTTTGATCACTGGTTAAAATAATAAAATAGATTATTTGTATGTGTACGATGACTATATTGTACAGTACGATGATAGTACATAAGAGTATCGTACATGTACCATACTAGTGCGACTAATTTACTAGATGATTATAATATGGGTTAATTACTATGAAAATATATTACCCATCAAACAAGTACGAAATTTATAACAAACTATTACATCTAGGAATGGTATTATGCATTAAACACCTGATTATACTACTATGAAATGTATAGCCTTATATGTTATGAATCTAAACTGTCTAAAAAAGATTGGTTGTACGATTTGTTACATCATACATGAATCATAATATTTGATATCAAGTATCATATTATACTATGTGAAATCAGAAATATAGCTAATGCATAAATTGTAATGTATGAAATGTAGATTGGGCTAGTATGACACTTGATGAATAAGTTTATTATGAATTATCAGTCTAATCCTTAATATGACTCGTCTATTCTTTTTGGATCATACTAGTGTGATAGTAATATCAGACCAGTATGATTGTATTAATGCAAGTGATTCAACCTTTGAAAAGCTTTACCATATAGTATGATATGGTCGATCATACAATGCAATATAATGACAATAATGGAAAAGAGCATGTTGTTAAACATAGCTATTGAGTATTTTAATAATAGAAAGTACATTCATTACTGATAAATATTCATGTGAATTATTATGGAGAATAATGATGACTGATAAAAGAAAGGAAAAGAAATGGAAGATGCTTTTCACAGTCGTTAGGTAGGCAAACCAAATTAATTATGATGCCAGTGGATTATTAAATAAATCTTGATATTATTATAAAATACCTAATAATGTGAACATTACATCACATAATACTCTTTAGTATATGCTTTGAGCTCATTATAGTACTTTATGAGTATTAATGTATATATATACATACAATTATACATGTATAATTATATGGATATTATGATATTATAAGTTAGAACATATGATAAGATAAAACAAATAAAATAAAATAAAATAAAAAATAGAATGGGTTAATATAGCTTAAAGAGGACTATTAAATAGTGACCTGATTGATATGATATATGCTACCCTTGGTGTCATGGTGCTCAATGATGAGGCCATAATATGCAAGAGCCTCTACTTAAGTGTTGATGATAAGATACTTCACTCTTGAGTGTCGTGTGTACTTAGAGATGAGACTCCAACATTTCAAATACCTCAATCCTGTTAGCACAAGATGTTAACATTAGAGGGTGAGATTTTGTGATAATGAGATACTTCACTCCCAATGACATTAGTACATAGAGATGAGACTCTAATATTTTGAATACCTCTTATCATATCAATACAAGATGTTAACATTAGGAGGTAAGACTTTATAATAATGAAATATTTTATTCTCTAATATTATGATACTCAAAGGTAAGACTATGTAAGTACTAAGATAAGAGTCATGAAAAAAATCTCTAAAAGAAGAAACACATGAAAAAAAGAAATGAAAAAGAAAAATTAAAAAAACATAAATATAAAAGAAGTGAAAGAATAATAAGACAAGAAATACTATATACTTATGATGAGTTATATATGTACATGCATATGGACATATTTGTATTATTATAATATTTTTATACAAATTATAATATATTATTTTTATTTATTATTGTCTTATTAATAAATTACTTTAATTACACTTTATATTATTTTACTATATGCAATTAGATATTTGTCTATTAATCATATTATGCTCCTTTTTTGTTTACATTATAGGATATGTTGTTAACACTTATCAAGCTAAGAATCTTTAGAGGATATTCTATCTTCGAGATGCCAAGAGACTGATGTATTGGATGAGTGTGAGAAATGTTATGTTTCTATGAGTATAATTATATTTTATTTCAAAATTTTATATCAACATTAATTTTGGATTTTTATGTTATATGGCAAATGTTGACTTTTGTGTGTTGTATTTATGTTAGAATGTTTAAAAGTATTATAGATTTTTATATCACCATTGCTCATGTTAGTAATATTTGTCATCATTTTATATTACAAGTCTTATTTTAATCGATAAATTTATGTTATAAATGAATTTTGTTGAACTGCATAGAATGATGTTGGGTGGGGTATGACAACATCCAACCACAAAGATAATCCTTCATAATGTAGCCTCCAAGATAGTTTAAACAATAAATCACATTATGTTTCTAAACCCAAAAATCATTGCTCTTAATAAAGAAATGGTCATCACTCTCAACATACTTGATCTTGAAAAATTGTCCACCTAAAGAGAGTTCTCAATCTCCAAGAATTTTGCAGCAAGGTTTGTCATTATAACTTCTCTCCACACTCATAAGTAATGGAAAAAGGATTTCAATAATTACTTTTAGTAGAAGGCATACCTTTGAAGCTTTTACGTAAAAGGTTACGAATATCATGGAAAAAGAAGTCTTATAGGATTTGTCACTTATGATTTAGGTGGTTGGCATGAACTAGAAAAGTGTGCTCATGGCAATGCTAAGTTAAGGCAATCATTATCCTTGTGTGCTACCTTGATTATCTTAAAAGTCACCTTATAGCCAAATAATTCAACAAAGTTCTATAAATACCTAAGAATTTGTCAAAATTTTAAAACATGAGCTGATTTTCTAAGGTTTTGAAACAAAACAATAAGATCATGCATTAAAAACCTTAAAAATGGATAGTCCAAAGTTCAAGTTGCCAAAATCCTAATATAATGACTTTAAAATTAAAAACTTATTATAAGGGATCATTAGATCAAACTAACGTTAAAAATTTCATCAACCTTGGAACTTGTTTGTTTAGTCAAAAGCATAAAGAACAAAATCTCTAAAAATTAATTTTTTTTTGTTAGAAAAGGGAGAAAGTTTTTTAACTTAAATCTTTACTAAATTTAACATCTCTTTTTTTTTACAAGTATTAAGCTTAGATAAAACAAACTTTTCATGACCTTATCTCTAATATTAAATTAAATACAAGATGATTAGGAAGAGATAAGTGACCATCCAAGAGAAATACATTGATAAATGCATAGGAAAAGACATCAAAAGTGTGAAAATAGAAAGAAACTAAACTCATTGGTACAGAAAGGGAGAAAGATAACATAAGAAAAATAGGTGAATCTTAGATTGGAATGAACGTGAAATTTCTAGAACTTAAAAGGATCTACATTCTTCTGAAATTTCAATTCTTTCTAAGTTCATGTCAAAACCATTTAGGATCAATTAACAAGCATTAGGCAAAAATCTTAAATTTTTTAACAATTGGATTATAACTTATAAATGACAAGAACAAAAATCTAATCATAGGAAACTAAAAACATATAATTTGTTAAATATCATGATTTAATATTTCATAAATTTGGCCACACTTTGCTTGATCAAAATCTTGAAAAACAACAAAAAAAGAGAATTAACAACTTTTTTGTAATTTAGAATGAGAGAAAATTTTTTCAAGATTTATTAGTTTTTTTAAAATGTGAACATTAAAAAAAAAAAAAAAAAAGGAAAAACTACAAAAGCCATGGTATTGTTTTTTATATTTTTTTCAATAAAAGTTTAGAGTTCGAGAATCTAACAAAAAAAAACAAAACAATTTGAGGGTGAAAATAGATGGAGATAGATGAAATAACTTGCAAGATAACTCAATTAGCATCTCCATAGCACTATTACATGCCTCTTAACTTAATTGATCATTCATGCACTCATCTTGATGTGGATTCACACTATCTATTAGTTAACCTTAACTATGCCAACACTACAATGAGGATAGCTTTTATTTCATTCAAAAGGTGCCTAAACTATTAAAAACCCAAATACAAGAATTATATTGGAACATTAGCATGTATACCAAGAAACAAGTAAAGCATCTCACCCAAACCTAATGAACATGAAAATATTCTTTGGCAATTTAAAGCATATCACCTAATTATGATCTCATATTTTTTAATTGAAGTTTTCATTTAGGTTGATTTAATGTTGATTGTTAAAGATTTATTATCAATATGATGTAGAAATAAAAAGTGTTTAAAAGTTCATTTGTTTATGCTTTTCAAAAAGTTTTTAAACATCATTTTAATTACAAATGTAGTATCAATCAACTTCTACAAAAAGTTCTCATTCTTTTGTAACCATTTTCACAAGAATCTATTTGTTATAAAAAAAAAGTTTAACCCATAACAATCATATCAAAAGAACGTGATGCAAAATGAACCCAAATCATCTTTATAATAAGTTTTAATCTTTCCTAAGCAAAAACATCAAAGAATATCAAGATAGAAGCCATCACCCCAAGAAGTAAAACAACCATGGCATAAATGGCAAAACTAAGAGCTCATATAAATATAAATTACATATAAAATAGCATAACAAAGAATTCATATTTAATAAATTATATAAAACAAGGTGAAAATTCAAAAAATAAAAAGCAATTAAATCCCTTAATTTAAGAAGAAAAAAAAAACATAGTCAATTTCTACACCATTAAGTGACATTGTCAAAGGAGGAAAAAAGTTAAGAAAAAAAATTGTGAAAAAAAACATTATTATGAGCAAGTTTGCAAAGAAGAAAGTGTTGTATTGTCTTCACGAAAAACGGATGCGACATTCTCAGATGGAAAGAGGACCGGCAATGGTTCATCATGTATGAGGAAGAGTTATGACATCTTTTAAGAGAAATAGGATTGCGCCTTGTTCCCCATTTCCTTTTATGGTTCCAACATTCGACAAAAATGAGCAAAAAAGAAGTTTCATGACCCCATGAAAGGTGACTTTGACTATGTCCAGGATGAAAATAAGTTCAAGGAGGGATAACATCAAGCAAAAGAAAAATTCATGTCCTATCTTACTAGTGTCAAATACTACAAAGGTATGGACACAAGGATGTCATATTAGATGCTTTATGTTATATAGCCAAAATAAAAGATAAATTAATTAATACCATAAGATTTTGCAATACTAGAGACAATATTTATGGGTAAAAGACAAGTACAATAAAAAATAATAGTTGTGGATACAAGACAAGAACAACATGGATGGACTTTTCGTTTTTATACAACATTGTTCATGAAGGTGACCGTGGATTTTTAGCAAGCATTGAATACATGTCATATGGCAAACAAACGTTTTCTCTCTCAATTGTGATGACTATGTCAATACAAAAGTAAGGGCAATGATAAGTCAACGAACCTTATCATAGTTAGAAAGGAAATAAATGTTAAAGAAAAATAAAGATCAATTTCACACTATTCAATATTGCAAATGCAACTTGCTTTCAAGGAAGGTTCCTAGCAAAAGACAACGCAAACAATACAAATGAAAGGCATACATAATTTGGCATGCATTTTATCGTGACTTGCTTTCTTTAAAACCAAAAATAGAAAACTTGATCTTACATGAATACCCAGTTTGGCTTCATCACTGTTTATCAAAGAATGTCAAGTATCATGTTTGGATTTGAATCTTGGACCTCATCTTTGGAGGACAAAAGCAAAATCACGTGAGTTAACAACACATTTTGTAGCAGTTTGCCTGCTTTTGATGGAGCATGGATGACTTTATAAGCCAGCACCAACAACACAACATGCTACAATGTTACCATAGAATGCCTTAGAAAAGTTAAGAGTATTAATGATTGAGGATAAGCACATTGAAATGGTTAACAAGCAGGAACGTGGCCATAAGAGGGCAACCAGGTACATGACAATCCAATATTTACAGCACATAATAAGATGGGATAAGAACTAGAGCCAAAAGTAAACACATTTCCGACTTTTGATAAACACAAGAAGTAAAAATTGAAAGAGTATTATATGTTTTCTTGAGATTTATTAGTACGCTATAAGCTGGTAATCTCCAGTTAGCTGGCAAAAATACAAAAGTACCATGCTGGCTACAGAGAAAGTGTTTGTAATCTCCTTTTATTAGTTAAACCATATCAGCTCAGCATAGAACTATGCTAATGATGTCCAAGTATACCAACTGTAACTACAAAGGTTTAAGAAAAGAAATTACTATCTGCAATATCATAAAACATTGAAATGTCTTATAAAAAAAACTGTATGTTTAGTACCTCCAACCTTAACCAATTTCAATACAATAACACCATATAAGAATTAACTTCACAAAAGGACAACTAACTGAACCTTGTTGGGGATGAACAGCTTGAGCTGCTGTGAAAGCCAGCAAATACATTGGAGTAGGACTTTGTCAGGTAAGAGAAGTTTGCAATTCGTGGAAGAGCAGGCACCTGCTCCCCTTTCTTCAGAAGGTCCTCAAGCTCTAACCTTTGCATGGTTAAGACAGACCTGGACTCCTTCCACACAAATGCTAATTGCCCGTTCTGTATCTCAAACAAAGATCCAGGCTTAGACCCCGGATATCGGAAGCCATAACCATTAGAAATACCCTCCCCAACAAAAGTTCGCTTCACCTCCACCCGCACCAAATCTCCAAAAGTTTCCCATGGGAATGGATCAGGTGATGGTTCATCAACTTTGACAATGAACATGGCTGAACCATTAGGATGGAGAACATAATGGGTTCCTTCCAATATCTTTGTGGCAATGAGTAAGAGATGCCCATCAACCTCCTCATAGGAGAGCAACAAGAAAAACAAGGCCTTCCCTGGTTTGTCCTCTGATGATTGCCCAGGAGGCCAGCCAAATGTGCCACCCCATAGACCTGTATATCCCTGCTCATCTGTCGGTTGTGGCAACGGAAGCTTATAGAGGGCAAACCTGTTATCATGCATATTGGGCCAAGCCCTGTATGTGGTTAATCTCATGTTGGAGGCACAAAAGCTAAGTCCTATAGTATCTCCACCTCTAAGAAATTCGTGTAGCTGCGCACGCTTGCTTTCACTAGAACTTACAGAACTCACATTTCTCAAAATGGAGGATGGAGATCTCGATTTAGCAATGAACTGCCTAAATCCATCTTTGAGATAACCAGCCACGGAGAAAAAGTTCTTTCTTTTACCAGTAGAGTTGGAACTGAGAAAGGAAGTAGGAATCCAATCACCATTGGAGGTTTTATTATAAAGATCCCTCGACCCCATATGGGCTTGCGCTTCCGTTCCCTGCCAATTTACTCGACAGCCATTGAGCTTGTGCAACTTGATTAGAGCCAGCCTCCTCTCTTCCAAGAGAGCCTCGTCTCTATCGAAGGAGGTGGAAGAAAAATCAGGAGGGAAGAGGGGAGCTGTTAAAAGATCATGAGGAACCTTGACGCGGACTCGTCCAGCCACGAGATCGAGGAGTCTCCTGCGATCACCAAAGCCCAATCTACTGAAGGGTAGGGGAGGCAAGGCCGCAGAAACAGCAGTGTCAGAACAGTACAGGTGCCGAGCGCTTTGGTTTTCATCGGTGGAGACGAGGCTTCGAGGGAGAACTCTGCCAGTTTCGACCTCGAGGAGGAGGACGTTGCAGTTCCTGTGGATGGACCGGACGAACCCGGGGTAGAGCAAGTCATCTGCTTCCCGGCCATGCAAGAAGAAAAACTCTGCGGAACCGTCTGCGTCCGCGAGGATTTCAAAGACTGGAGACCATAGAATGGGTCCTGCAGTGAGACCAAGGGGGCCGAGCTCCTGCGGGATAACGCGGCAGCCGACAACTGAGAGGAAGCCCCAGAGGACGAAAACGACGTTGCCAAGCTCCGGATTTTGGTGCACCCAAAGGCCGAGAAGCGGAGATACTTCCGTGAGAAAGCGGCATAGGGCGCGGTAGGATCGCACTCCTGCTCGCCAACGAGGGAGGAGGCGAGGCGAGAGGCCCGCGCGGCGGCACTGAGCAAGCCAGCATTTTTCCGAGGACGAGACCGCATAGCGGAGGGAGCGGCAGGAAAGGGAAAGCCTGCCGAGGTCTCCAGGTGAAAGGTGGGCAGAGATCACAGCGAGGACGTCCTCCGGAAGGTTGAGGAAGAGAATTGCCCCACAAGGCCGGCGATCCTCATCACCACAGCAGTTGCCAGAATCTGCCGCCAGAGCGCCATCCTCCGACGACGATGTAGATTGCATCGGCTGATCTACCGTTTACGGCGTTCAGGGATTCGGAATTTTAGCGAATCGATCTGAACGACATGGGAAGCAAATGGAAGCTGGACGAAATCGCGATCCCCATTGCCGTATCCGGGCGTTTGCATATCGCAGCGTTTTACTAAATTGATGATTTTTTATTTTGAGGAAACTTAATAATGGAAAATATTTTAATGCCGTCATTATTGGAAATTGAAATTCATTTACTTTAGACGCCCTTTTGCTCTCGCATCAATATGTCTTTTTCTGTGAACTGTTTCAGAAAAAAAATATATCTAAAAAATTAAAAAAAAAATCAAAATACTGTTACAAAATCAATTAAAATTAAATTTTTTCTACAAATTTGCTATAAGAATGAGCAATTTTATATATGCCAATTCATACACAATTAAATCGAATTAAGGCATAATAATTGTCTTTTTTATATATTCGTAATCTATAATGTTTAAGTTTTTATAACTAAATAGTTCAATCACTATGTTTATTTGAATTTATAATTTATGCATTATATTTAGAAAAAGATTAAAAAAATATAAATAATATTTAGTTGATATTACATGATAAAAAAAATTAATAAAATCTTCATATTTGAATTTAAAAAATTCCTAATTTATTTTATATTTTTATTAGCCTTTTTTATATTCAAATTCATCCAAATAGACATCGAGTTTAAAAGACTTATCGAACAATCTACGTATTAATTAAGTATATCAATCACTAATTATGAAAAAATGATTTTTCAAATAAAATTAAGTTTACATAAATTTTATTAAAGTTAAAATATGCTTATAAAAAGTCTAAATTAAGCAAAACATTGGTCAAAAAGTTATAAATTATTTTGGCTAACTTTTGATTGCATGATGTTGTTGAAAAATTATTTTATATAATTTTATTGGTAGATCCTATTAAAAAAATAAAATAGATGTATTAAAAAGTTTTTGAAATGTTTGAAGGATAATTTTATATTATGAATGAGTAGAAAACAACATTTCTCATGTGATCGTTGTGTCATGAATTAAGTAATATTTTTAATGACATCATTATCATATTTATAATTAAACAAATCTAGCTTTTCATAAAAAAAGCAAATGATCAATTATAGTAAAATAAAAAGGAGAGACCTTGATTAAATTCTAGCAACCTTAGCTTAAAGCATCTAGTCATGAGATCTTTTGAAACATAAAGATAACAAGCTTTAATCTTCTCTTGTGTTGTCACTTAGCACACAAAGAAGAGTTTTGTTGCATGAATTCTACAAAGTTTTGGTTCAGTGTGAGGGTTTATTTAATAATTAGCTAATGAATTCAGACATTGAATTGGTCGATCTATACAGTTTAGGTAAAGGAGAGAGAAAATGATGAGTTTAATAGATAATATGATAAAAATAAAAAATATATAAATTAAAACTAAAATAAAATAAAATAAATAAAAATAATATTGTGATATAATAATAATAAAATTTGAAAAATATATATTAAAAATAAATATATTTTGAAAAAAGTTAAGATAAGAAAGAGAAAGTATTTGCAAAAGCTAAAAAATGCAAATATTAATAATATAATATGATAATTGGTATAGGATTGAATGTATGTAAATAGAAAATTATTAAATATATAATAATAAAAGAATTAATTAATAATGTACATATATCTCATTATAGAAAATCAAGATAGATCAAAGGTTCGAAGAGACATTTTATCATCTAATTCAAATAAATTAATCTAATAATCTATCATATATATAATAATATAACTTGTATATTTTATAAACTTTTATTAAATTGCATTCTATTTTAATATGATGGTAATACTGTAGTTTTTTATCAAAATTTTACTTATTACATTACTTGTTACCTCACTTATTTATTATATGGTTTTACTTATCTCGTAACATTAATTATTACATGACTTTTTTTGTTACATAATAATATAAAGAATAATTAAAATAAAATAAAATGTATATTAATTTTAAAAATAACATTTTAATTAGCATAAAGGCATTATTGGAATATGTAAAACTTAAAAACAAAAAATAGTTTTCTAGAGATACTATCCTCAATATTAAGCCCAATAATAAATCGTAAGATATAGATCTTTGAACTATACATTCTTAATATAAAGACCATAACCTCAAGATATACACATATGGATGGCATTATGCCTAACATGTTAGATTATAAGATATAGATGCTATATTTGTCCGATGGTACTAAACATAATATGTTGGATCATAACTATAGTTTTTCAAACAATCATACTTAGTTTTACTTAGATAGATTTGATAGATGCTAATAGGAGGTTATTAATTGAGATGATTATTATTGAATTTAGAGAGGATAGTTATTTAAAGAGAATTATATCAAGTAATCAGATAAAACATTACAAATAAAAGAGAACTCATATTCATATTTCATCTAGAAATTTTTTGACAAATGATAGCTTCTAAGATGTTTTTGGACTTACTCATATGATTTAACATTATGTCTTAAGATACGATTTTTTACTTGTACAGATAATTCATTATCAGACTTACATGTTTTTACATTAGTATTGTTTTTATTTGTGACTATCTCATTAGATTTATTTACTAAGATCTTTAAAATATCATTAGTGCTTAAATTACAATTCACATATTTATTATATCGAGAGATGAGAATTTTGATGCTATTAGAGAAGACACTCCTCTTATATATTAAAATAATAATATATTTTTTTGATATTAAGTTTTAGTATTTTGATGATATAATAGCCTTAGTTTTATACATATTTTATATAGTTTCATATCATAATTTTTTGTTGTGTTTATTTTTTATTTTAGTTATGTAGTAAAATTAGAGACTACATCTTATTATTAAGTCTTTGCCTAGGTTTTTATACTTTTATTACTAATTTATTATGCACATAATCTTTGATTTGTTATCTAAATAAGATATAATTAAGTGGGACCTTAATATCACTTATATTCAAAAAGCACATGACCACCTTTTTAAATTCCACTTTCATATGTTTGAGATCAAAAGTATTTTTTTACTATTTTGAGTTATCCATATTATTTCTCTAATTATATTTGGATCTTTTGAAATCAATTCAAGGCTTAACAAATCTATATCATCTTGAGCATACTAGCAATACAATGATCAATATTTTGTTCTATATAAGGCTCCATATGGTACAATTTTAATGCTGGATTTCTCCTTTTAATGATTCTTTTTGTTTGTCTGTTGATCTTGAAACTCCATGTAGCTCAAGAATTTATTTTGCACAAAATTTTTCTTGTTTTTGGATGAATAAACTCTTTTTAATTGGTAGAAGCTAAGCCAATTTAGTTAGTTTATCAACTACAACCCACATTGCATTATGCCTCGATGAATTTTATTATCCTATGACAAAATCTATCGAGATATCCTCCCACTTTCAATAAAGGCTATAATAAACCCCTTATTTTTATTTATAAATCAGTAAATGCTATAATAAACCATGTGGTCATTAATATTACCTTTTACTTGTCAAAATATTAAAACTTCGAAGAATTCAACTATGATTTCTTCGTTATTGTCTATTAAAAATTTGTCTTCATATATTACATCTTATTACTTCAAAGTTGTGCTATTATTTGGAATAATATATTTTTTTCATCAATAATTTCTTCAAATCAATATTATTTGGTATACACATTCGACTTCCAAATCATAAAACCACTCTTGTTTAAGTGAAAATTAGATTGTTGACCTACAATATTTTTTTGTAACATCTTAAAAATCATATTCTTACCATGTTCTTCCTTTAATTCCATTGACTAGTATGAGCTATTGATGCTTGTGAGAATTTGCATATATTTATGACTAATATAGCATTTAAAATAAGACCTCAATTTTAATTAATTTGAGATTCTTTTATTCTATTCCAATCAATCTTTTGACTTAATGCATCTTTGACTATATTAGTTTTTTTGGAAATCTCTCTATTTTAGTCATTTATTAATTGAAACCACTAGTAAATTAAGCTCTCATTTTGAAATGATGTACTTCAAGCTCTAGTAATTAATGAATATTTTATATTTTAACTCATATAGATAGTGTTGCTAGATTTTTAGGGAGAATATTACGACTAGTAACTTTAGATCATAAATGAGATAATTCTTCTTATAAGTTTGCAGTTTACTTGGCACATATGCAACAACTCTTCCTTTTTACATCAACACTTAACATAGGTCATAAAAAATAGATCACTATAAACTTCAAACTCTTTGTCGTTTATTAGTACTGTTAATAAAAGTTTAGGTACTTATTTGTCTCTTTAGATTTGAAAATTATTTTTACATTTATTATACTTTGCAAACTTTATAGGCTTTTGAGATAGTTTGGCTTGGTGTTGCTATTCAAGAAAGTTTTTTTTATGAACTTTCAATAATGCTCTGTTTTACCTAGAAAACTATGTATTTTTATTGCATTTATTGGCCATGGCTAATTTGCAATCATTAAGATCTCTTGCAAGCCATGATTGTACTATTTCTATTGATTATATGGCCTAAAAACACTACTTTCTTGAGCCAAAACGTACATTTAGAGAATTTTGCATAAAATTTATTTTCTTTTAATTTTCCCAATGCCAAATACAAATGTTAAGTATGCTCTTCCTCATTTAATATTGGAATATCGTTAATAAATATTTATATTTAAATTAATTAAGATATTATCATAATATTTAATTCATAAAATCTATAAGTGTTTGTGTTTTTATCAAGCTAAATAATAGGACTAGAAATTCATAATGCATATATTCCATTCTAAACATTATTTTTAAGAGAATCATATTAATGAATCATCAATTAATGATATCTTGATTTTAAATTATATTTTAAAAATATTATTACTTCTTATAGTTGATCAAATAAATTATCAATACATTTTAGTAAATATTTATTCTTGATTGTAATATTACTTAGCCCCCAATAATCAATACATATCTCCTTATAAAGAAATTGTGGACCTAATAAAACATTTGATCCAATATTTACTATCGTTGTATCTTTATTTCTTAGAGTTCTAATTGTTCAATTTAACTGGGTGCCTTAGATAATAGATTTATTTCTAAAATAATATTAATAACATCTCTTTATATGGGAGGATTATAAGTAATTTTTTTAGAAATACATCTAGATATTCTTTGATTATTGGTACAATTGTAATAGTAATTGCATCTCGTTTTCTTTTGTAATTAACACGAACAATCCTTTACATCATTTTCTTACCAATTTCTCAACTTCAATTGTAAAGATAAGGAGATTTTTCTTTCATCCCCAAAAATAAACCATTATTGACTCTCCAGAAATCCATATAATGATTTTCTTTTCTTGGTATTCAATTATAATATGATGAGCTATAAGCTAATTCATACCTAAAATAATATCAAATATTTCCAAAGGCATAATACTCATTAGTGTCACAAAAAACTTATACTTTATTTCAATATTATCTTTTAAATAATTATCTATTCTAATATAATCGTTAATGAGTAGATTTAATATAAAGGGATGTGTTAAGGTATATCTGTTTATTACTACCTTTACTAGCATATTTGAAGATATAAATGTATTAGATGCTCCACAATAAAAAAATAATCACTAGTGAAGATAATAAGTGATACCAAAACCTCATGGTCACCTTGCGTAGGGATGTTGTATTGTTTTCTTTGTCCTTTAATAGGAAACCTGGGTGATGTATCATTAATTCTTATTGCCATTGAGCTCATTGAGGGGGTAATCAAATTTCTGTGCTCGCATCTACTATGGTGACACTGGGATATTTTCAAGCTATGTATTCCATCCCTTAAAAACCAAAACAATGCATTGATTCTTGTTTTATGCATTCCAAATATACCATTATCTTCATGTCTCACACATTGGTTGCAATTAAAAGTTATGACCTCATTTGGTGAATGTCATTCCTTTAGACCCACTTATAGTTCTAGCTATTTTCATGGGTGATGTCCACGTTTAAATTATTGATCTTGCATCTTTTTTCAAGCATCTGTTTGGGCTTCCATGATCATTATGATTTTTATGTGCATAAGTTGTTTTAGTTAGTTGTTAAAAATTACAAATTTTAAAGGGGGTAACAAACTTCTAATAGATTTGCATAGTCTCACTTGTACGCGTTACAACATCAAGCTTTTGTTGGTACCATGTCACTTGTATAACAAGCAAAAAAAGTGAGCATTGTCTCATAATCTATGGCAATCATGCCACATTAGGTTAAATAACTTAATTCTATCTTCATTGTGTTCTAACATATTTAGGAACATATCATTCTTCAAGTGCAATTCAAGAATCTTATAAAAAAATTTTATTGATAAGTCATCAAATAAAAGATTCTATTAGCCCTTCCATTAATTTTCTACTACTTTATCTAGTACTAATACAACAAGTTCTACTTGTCAATCCTTTAAGTATCTCATCCTATTAATTAAACTTGCTAAATGTAGGAGATGAACACCTTAGAACCTCTCTAGTCCTTATAAGTGTTGAATTAAGAAATCATAATGATAGGTTAGGCAAGCTCTTACTTAGTTATGATGAATTCACAATCAAGGAGTTAATAAGGTCAAATTTATACAAATTACATGATCATAGAGACAATGACCTACAAGGTTCGTAGAGTAGAGATCCCATGAAATAGTTTTATCTCAAAAGATCTTTCCTTATTCAACTAATCAAATTTCATTTCACATTTTCAAAAAAATTCATAAAGAAATATCCCATTAATTTACTTGTCGTACTTTAAATTTTTAGCTATGATTGAATCCTTCAATTATTAGATTGGTTATATATTTGAAAAAGTTCTTGGGTGACTTCATCCTTGAGAATGAGCATCATTTTAAAAAAAAAATTCTTTTACAATAATTCTTCATCATTTGTACCTATAAAAACATTCCTAAGCCCAAGCAAACTTAAGCAAAGTCCTAAGATTCTTAGTTATAATAAAAATCTTCACCAAGCATAAAAGTCTTAATTCCTTTTAACAAAGCCCTAAGGATTAACTAGCATTGTATAAATATTGATGTGATATGTCAAAACCTTTAAAGTTTTGACTAATTCTATTTATTAGATAACTTTTAGTATTCTAAAAATCTTTGATGAGTTTAAGCACTAAAGATTCTAATATATCACTTGTTATCCTATACTACTTATCCCTATCAAATCTCTTAAAACATTTAAAAACGAGACATTGTATATAAAAGTCTAAGCATTGAAAGCATGTATATCAAGAGTGATGCACATGAGAGTTGCACAATGAACTAAAAAGTAATTCATTATAAGAGTGAAATGTCAAAGAAATTATATATATATTTATTTTATATGTTCTCAACTCTTATATACATATTTCTCTTAATTTAATAATCATAATATAACTAATTAGGTATGCTTATACAATAATAGACCCATAAGAATTGATGTTTCTTGTCTTATCTTAGTTTTAATATAGTAAAACTTTTAGAAAATCAAAAGATAAAAATAATAAACTACAATCTTCTCCATTGATAATCATCATAGCTTATCAAGAACATAATTAAAGTAGGTAGATGCATTTTATCTCTTATTTTCATCGAACATGATATCATACATGTAATAATGTTATTTAGATATTTACATATTAAAAATTATCTATATGAATGTTGTATTTGTAAGGAGATTTTAAATTATAGAGGTCTAATTCTTATAATATAAGATTCTTATATTTTTTAAATATTTTAATTAAAAAATAATCATAACCCTATTTTTAATCATTAACCTATATATATATATATATATATATATGTATATATGTATACATACATATATATATATATATATATATATGTATACATACATATATACATATGTATACATATGTATATATGTATGTATACATATGTATATATGTATGTATACATATGTATATACATATGTACATATGTATATACATATGTATATGTATATATATATATATATGTTGTATTTTTTCAAAAAATCATTATCAACGTTGTGACCACATGGTACCAAATTGGGATGTTCTTATTGGGGGCTGTGCGCCCACGTGGGCGTGGCCTACAAGTGGGTGCACCATTCGAATTTTATAATAGTTTTTTAATTTTTTGCTTAAATGATTATTTTATTTTATTTTGTTTATAAGCAAAAATTCTATTTCAATATCGCATATCAATTTACTAAAAAATTATTTGATCAAATACTTTTTGGATAATATTGGTATTTTGATTTTGCTAATTTTTTTAATATTGTGTTAGTTTTTGGTTTTGTTATCTAAGTAATTTTTTTTATTTTTAATATAAAGATATCTAATATTAGTAATATTAGATTTATTTTATTCATAAAATACTTTAGAAATTAAAAATATATATATTTAAAATTTAATAAGGCCGCTAGATTTTAAGATTTGGGGTGGTCCCTCTTTGATAAATGTTACTCAATATTTTTTTTTTAAAAAAAACCAAAAAATCAGAAATATGCATTGAAAATTCTTATAATATTTTACTCTTCTCTCATATAAAATAACTTTTTCAAAATTACAATTAGAAAATATTTTAAAAAAATTATTTTCATTCAAAAAATATCCTCAAATAAATCATAGATCTAATATATAATTTAAAAATTAAAATGAGCTGCCAATTACTATCATTTGATGGATGTTTTTTTCCCATGATGCGACTGCTCGAATCAAATCTCTTGATTGTTGGTGATTCATTTCTAAAAAATTATTTTAAAAGAATTAAAGAATAAATTTTAATTTTTTATTTGGTATGATAAATATATGCAATCAAATAATATAATATAAAATTTCAATCACATTATTAATCACTTATCGAATTTATTAAAAAAACTAAATTTAGAAAGGGAAAATTAGATTGATCTGATGAGTTTGGCCCACTAGTGACTTAAATAGCCCTTAATAAATTAAGTTGGGTTAGCCCATCGTAATCAGATCAAATATAGTAAAAAGCCCTTTAAGGTATGACCGAGGGAGGGTGGAAAAAATAGTAGGTACTTTCCTCCACTCTATGGTATATGCTTTTTCTCTCTCGTTCATGTCTCTCTCTCTCTCTGTGTCCCCTCCTCTCCACTCACCCTACAATTGTACTACAAGCCTTCGGCTTCCCCAGTTGCCTCCTCTACCCTTCCTTTCCCTCCCCCCAGCCCTCCCATCTCTTATTTCTCCTCCATCTTGTTTTCATCCATGTCTTCTCTTCTCCACGGCATCTTGCCCGCCGGTGCCGGCAGCTTTCGCGGTTCTTCTCTGGCTGTAGTCCAAACCGCCTTCTCATTCTGAGAAAGGACAACGGAGTTGGGCCGTTTCGTTAAGACGAGCGATTGCGGATCTCTAGGGCTTCACTTAGCCTCTTTCGTGCCGTTTCCTTCGTGGATGAAATATGGAGGAAAGTGTGGTGTGCAATTGGAGCGCTTGCCGGGCGATCCTCGCCATTCTTCAGTGGTGGGGATTCAACGTCACGGTCATCATAATGAATAAGTGGATCTTCCAGGTGCTAAAGATCTCTTGCCGAAATGTTGTTTTGTTATTGGTTTCGATTCAATTGCGCTTGAATTTTACCTTTTCGCCTTGCCTAGCGTTGCTTTTTTTGCCTAGGATTCGTTTTCTGTAGACGTTACCCAACTTTGTTACGGATTTTCTTAAGATAACCTCATGTTGTCGTGTTTTATTAGGGGATCTCCTATTGTTTTCTTGGATGGACGCATGTGATGTGGAGAATTTCTTTATTGATTAGATCGTTTTTGGTAGTCACGTGAATTGTCTTAACTTCATTAGGCTGTCAATGGGCAAGAGTTTTGTACTATGGTGGATCTCAGAGTAGTCTAGAATCTGGGCAATTTAGCGATATCTGAATGTTTTTTTTCCGTTAAAATTTTTATCTGCGGTTGAAGATTCAAGCACTTTAAAACGTTTGTGTAAACGTGTCTATCAGAGAGGATAAAAACAATTAGCGAATCTGCTGGCAACTTCGATCTCTATTAATTGCTTTTGATCCATAGAAACCCATTTAGATTGTCCAGGTTAAGTACAAAAATTTATTGTTTGTCTGCCAAGGAAGCTATTTGATGTACTGATTAACTAATGATGAGGGCGGAGGGGATAAAATACTTATAAACACCAAAAAAATGAATATGGATTAGACCAATCTATAAGTGCCCAGTCTACGTTAATCTTCACTTTCATGTAAAATGGATGAAGAGAATTCTAATGCCCACACATTTCTGTTTCTCATAAAGGAAAAGCCTAATGCCAAAGTGAATTATGATATGTGAGTAAAGTATTAAATATTTTGTGCCTTACTGGTGGATTAATCTTATTAATTCATGCACTAACTTGCTTGGTCCAACTTTCTAATAGCTCCAACCATACAATAATTGTTAGTGATTAGGCACCAATGTATTACAAGACAAAATATTATGCTAAGCAATGTTATATTAACTGCATTATACCTATTGGGATACACATGAATGAAATTTATATATTGGATATTCTATAAAAAGTTATGATGTTAAGATACAAGTGATGGACTTTGTTTATTAACTTAGAATTTTTGGCTGATGGGTATGCATTCTTATTTTGGGTACAACTTGGACTCCCAAGTTGTTACTTTCCTAACAATACTGATGTAAAATGCAATTATTTTTAGTTATCCATTAATCAAGTACATCTAATGTCTGCATGCTCCATGCCTTGCATTATAACTAGTTCAAAAGTTATGCTTAGGGAATGGTATACTAATGAAAAATCAATGATATAGCTTTATCAAACAATCCTTTCCCTTATCTTCTACATTTGTCTAATGGTATGTGTCAAAATGCTCCATTTAGTTTGCTTTGTTCTTGTTTTGCATTTTACTACAAAAAATGTTTAATTCAAAAGGCAGACAATAAAACAAGACCAGCAACTGGTTGGCCACTTTGAGTACTTATTGTGCACTATTGAATGGATGTTGTTGGTTCTTTTCGGTGCTCAACTCAATTTTTGGATTACTCTAAATCATTTTCTGACCCATCTCTATTTTACTCAAAATGTAATAAAGGTCGCCTCTTAAGAGAGCAATCTTCAAATGAAATTTGTTCCTATTTTTATGCACCCCATTGGTTTATCAATTAAGTAGAGCTCATATCACCATTCTATTGATGGTCTATTAATATCAGAACTATGTTCCCTTAAATTGCTAAAATATGACACAAAATTTAATAGTTATCATAACTCTGAATATATATTACAATCGCAATCATTGGTAAAGATTGCAACCAGTAGATGTTCCAAAAAGCATTATCATGTTATGCAAAATATTTTTCAGCTATACTATTGTTAACCAACCAATGTCTTGATCATTTAGGTAGTATCAACCATTGTCTGATAAAGTAGAAAGAAAGGAAGAATTGTACTTGACTAAATCTTTTTTTTTACAAGTCATCATTTATGGATGTGCATCCAAATAAAATCCTCTTAGGTTAAATTTCCAACCATTTCATATTGATTGGCTTCTTCTTTTGAGGAATAGTGTTCCATCTTTTGATTATATGTTGATTCATAGTCATTGTGTTTTCTAGTAGTCTGTAAGGACTGAATCGCAAAATGACATGTTTGTGGTTCAACTAATTTTAATTAGTTAGATTGTTTGGTTATACCATCATGCTTTAAAGGATTATGTTGGTATGTAGTAATAAATACACTATAATATTACACACATGAAAACATATTCATTGAAATAAGATGGAAGGATGAATATATACTTAATAAAGAAGAAGAATGGGAATCAAATTCATTGCTTACGTTTTGGTTATTGTGGTTTTTCTTTGTTGGGCAAATGCAAAATCTGATTGAAGCAAAAGAATAACAGTTCATACTATTGAGCCCTTTTAATCATATTTGGTTGACTTTTGCAAAGTATGGCAAAGTTCCAATCATGCATTTAAAGGTCATTGATTCACGATTGGATCAGTCATTTCAGTCCAATAGTTAAAACATCAATAAGATCATTGTGATTACTTTATATGTGAAAGGCTTAGCTATTTCTAACTTAAGTGTTGAATGTTAACTTTTCATGATTTTGAGACCCTAAAACTTTTTTTTCCAAATGATGGTCTCTCTCTCAAGTAGATTTGTTTGACTTGGTTTATTTTTGTTGTGTTATTTTGCTTATATTGTTTGAAACAAAAACATTGCTATACATCAAAGATGGACAAAATTTTGAACAATTTTATTGCTCAAGAGTTTCAAGTAGAAGGATTGTTTTACCTTAAGCCCATTCTAGAAAACGTTTGTTTATATTACTAATGTGCTTTGTTTTTCGTGTTTCCTAAAGTAATCAGAAGAATGATGCCCTTTATGATAAAACTTGAAGAAATTTTGTAGTATGGAGACTTATTTGTGCATTCCTAATATTATATAGTTTATAAGGACATTCATAGTGGCAACATCATGTAAATTACTATCATATAAACACCAAATTGGTGCATGTTATTAACCCCAACTTATGTTGAAGGAAGTGTAAACCTACCACTATCATTTATACTATATTAGTATGTCTAAAACTAAGATTATTTGGTAATAATCTTGCTTGTGAATAGTAGTGAGACCAATAATTAATATGAAAATAAAACTCGTCAGCTTATTCTGGGTCAAAGTGAACAAGTATTATTGGTCAAATTGTCAATAAAATTCAAAGTGGAACCTTTTTTCTTTAAAGCATCCAGAACTTAAAATTATTATGAATTTAAAACTTGTTTGATAATGGAATCGACCCAAAGTTTGCCTAGTTATTTATGCATGAAATTTCATGCCAAGTCTTAAAGTCAAACTTTTCAGTATACTACCTTACTCTAATTTTATTTTGTTTGAATCAAGGTATATATTACTTTTTGTATATTGTAAGCAACAATGCAGTGCAATGTTTAAGCATGTGTGGTAATGAAGACTCCTATATTCGATCCACACCTTCCACGTGCAATTTTTTTTTTCTTTTTTCCTTTTTTTTTATGTTCGATTGGTCACAAGTTCATTCAAAATTGGCCAACTCTTGATGAACCAACTCAAACTCAAATTTCAATTCATGCATAATTGAATTTCAAAAATTCTTGTTGAGTCTCCTAGACTTGCTCAAACTTACTAAGGCACAACCTTAGCTTGACATGACAACCATTATCAAGAAATCAAAAGTTGTTTGAAAAAAACTCTTTGCAAAGTTTCAAACACTAATGGTAGCATCAATTGTTTATTGATTGAACTCTAAACCGAATCATCGTCACTTGCAAAGTTTTGTATTATTTTAACTAACATAACCAATTCAATGAGTATAAGGAGTGCTGGGCTGAAGATTCCCTAGAGACGATTCGCTGGACAAAAGCAGATGTGTAATAGTTTTTTGATGGAGGGGGAAGGATAAATGAAAGGGGAGTGAAAGTTTGTGTCTACAAATCGTTAATTTTGTCACATCTTATTGGGTTGTCTTTTATGAATAAGATCTATATTCTAATAACGTAGAAAATAAATTATCACTTTTGATCAAATCATTCTCGAATAAGGTGATGATGATGTGTTTTAAGGCAAAAAAACAAGTTGCATGCTTATGGTATCATGAACTATTGTATCTGGTGAATGATCTTGAATCATTATCAAATTAATATTATGAAGAAGAGTAATGGCCTAAAGATAAAATATCAATAACACATAAATGCAAGTTAATTTTCAAAAGCTGGTTGGTTCTTACATCGATGCGGCCAATAATGTTTGCTAATTGGTTGATTGGAAGACGATTTGCCAAACAACTATCGACTTCTAATGGGTTTCTAGGTGGAGGTTAGCAGGATGTGTGATCTTACTTTAGAAGGGAGGAAGGTGTTCAGAAGAGGAAGTTTCGACTAAATGTTTAGGACAAACTTTGAAATGCTCACAGTTGATTATTCACGAATACATCATTTGTCATCTAGAGGCAAATATCGACATGCACAACGTAGAAAATTGGAAAACACAGAGCACAAAAGAGAAAAGCACAAGATTGTATGTGGAAACCTCAACTCTAGGCATAACCAAGATACACTCGAAAGATATCCACTAAAGTTCGAAAATATTATGAGAATAATTGCTTTTTTACTCTTCTTTGATTAAAATCTTTACTGTCTCTTATAGTTCTTAAGGAATAAAAAGTCACTTAGGGTTTTGGATATCCTCACACCACTTAAATAATATTTGTGTTAATTATTTCCACTTTTACTAACTTGCATTTGCACCATGTGTTGTAATCAAACCGATATCTATAGTGAGACCATAAGTAATAGCTTAGCCATGCTCAATCCATGAATGCTCGTCTTCTACTTATCATGGCATCCATTGTTTTCTTTTATGTAGTTAGACCCAACGAGAAATATGATTGTTTAGATAGACACATAAACATAGTCTTTAGTAAAGATGCTTTCCCCATAATATTATAAGCATATTGTACCATTCTGTACTCACGTAATAGTAAGGCTAAGTAACACAACTCCTAATATATGACTAGAACAATTGGGACTTGGTCATGTCTATGTAAACTTTGTGGTCGTTGTCAAACTCACACCTTAATAATCTCTCTTTGAAGATTGGTTGTGTCTAAGTAGTTGTGCCTGATTAGTAGTTAAATATTTTCTTTTGATTTTTCTATTATTCCAATCCACCTTACTCATTTGATTCTTAGCAAATGACAATCAAAGTGGAAGGAAACATTGTGTTGTTGTTGGTAATTATCTTAGTCAACATATAAATTGTATATTTTTTTCATAAAGATTTTCTTTAATAACAACTCACCTTCATCTATCAAGATCCTAATATGGTGATTTTTGAGTTTATGTTTTTTGTTCATAAGTAAAATATACGATTCCTTTCAAGTTATAAAACACTTTAGTTATCGTTGAACCAAATGTAAGTATGTCATACCATTTCGACTCATTTCAAAATAGCCTTAACCCATATCATCTACTTGTTAGTCTTAGAGATGGCAACATAATCGACATTTATGGTTGAAAACAATGTATTTACAAAGTTGTGATGCCTTATTCATTATCTCACCTATTGGGTCTCCTTTGTTTCCTCTGTTAAGGTAAGTTGCAAAACAATCAACTTTTCTACTTTGGATTCTCCCGAAAGTAAACAAGGAGATAACCATTTAAAGAGAGTAGTAGCCATTAACCAATGCCTATATAAGCAAAGTTGGTGATAAGGACAAGAACCATAGACCTTATGTTGATCACCATCCTTATGATGATCAAGGCAATGTCATGTGGATTGCTCAAAGGAAGGAGGCCTTCTAGCCTTAAGATTGTAGGGATGGAGTTCTTAGGGCCTCAGTTGACACTTTTTATGTGGAGTGAAGTGCCTCACTAGTTCCATGAACCTATGAAAGATGTTGTGGGTGATCTGGTTGGCACAATGATGTCACTTTGGGTTGCTCGGTAGATGTTATTGCTGAAGGTGATAGCATTGGCTGCTATTGTAGATACAGGGAAGGTTCCACATTATTGTTATTCATTTGCTTTTTGGTGTTTAGTTAAGGAGGATGGCCCATGGGGTGGCATTGGCTCCCTTTGCTTTTTGGCCTTTTTTTGTACTCTTTTTGCAATTGCTTTGGATGATAATTATTGTTTTGTACCACCTTCATCCATCAAGGCCCTAGTATGGTGATATTTGAGTTTATGTTCTTTGTTCATAAATATAGTGTTCCTTACAAGTCATAAAACACTTTATTTTTCATTGAATGAGATACAAATATGTCATATTATTTCTACACATTTTAACAAGTGCCCTTAAGCCATATCATCTCCTCATTTCCCTCACTTAAGGTATGTTATGGAGCAATCAACCTTTCTATTATTGGGTTCTCACTAGAGTAATCAAGGACATAACCATTTAAAGGGAGGGGTAACCCTTAACCAATGCATGTATAAGCAAAGCAGGTAACAAAGAGAAGACCCATATGTCGATCACCATCCTTATGATGATCAAGGCAATGTCATGTAGATTGCTCAAACAAAGGAGATCTTCTAGCCTTAAGGTTGTAGGAATGGAGTTCTTAGGCCACTTGTTGACACTTCAAAGAAAGGAGGTCTTCCACTTGTTGACACTTTTTATGTGGAATGAAGTGCCTGACTACTTCCATGAACCTGCCAAAGATGTCGTGGGCAATTTGGATGGCACAATGATGTCACTTTTGGTTGCTCAGTAGATGTTGTGGCTGAAGGTTATAACATTGGCTGCTATTGTAGCTGTAGGGAAGGTTCCACAGTGTCGATTGTTGTGTTCATTTGCTTGTGGGGGTTTAGTTGAGGATGGCCCCTTTGGGTGGCATTAGCTCACTTTGCTTTTGACCCTTGTTTTCTGCTACTTTTGCATTTGCCTTGGACGGTAATTATTGTTTTGTACCACTTTCATTTATCAAGGTCCTAATATGGTGATATTTGAGTTAATGTTTTTTATTCGTAAGTAAACTAGGGGGTTCATTGCAGGTCACAAAACACTTTAGTTATCATTGAACGAGATGCAAGTATTATATCATACCATTTCAACTCATGTTAAAAGAGCCTTAAGCCATGTCATCTCCCTGTCAGCCTTAGAGATGGTAATGTAATCGACATTTATGGTTGAAAACAATGTACTATATATGCTTAAAGTGTATTCTTCATGTATTAAATAGACATGTTTTTTCATTGTGTTTTCAGTGCATAAATCTCCTGTGTACATTGCAGTTTAATCAAATAAAAACTTATTTACCTTCTATGGTGAAAGGCTCTTACTAATAATTTTTCGTCCTCTATCTAATCTATTCAACTACTGGTGTACATTTTAAATGCTCGAGTCATACAAACAACACTCTTTGCTTCACTTTAATTACATCTTATGTTCTCATATTTGTACTTATTTTAGCAATTTGATTTCATGTATCTCATCCACCATACCATCCTCTTAGTAAAATTCATTTTATTTGTATGCATGTGTTTTGTTGGCCAATGCTCCTCACCGTAATTTTTTCCTGGCTACATCCTATATAATTTACGGAACGCTTTTGAAGAAAGTGTTACTTCCTAATAAGATGTACTCTTCAACTTCATTCATCTTGCTTGTGCAATTCCTTTACAATAATATTTGCTGGTATTATTTTGTTGGACAGATTAAGATACCAACTCGATATTCTTTGTGATTACTTCATTGCAGTTGTTATTTTAATGACATTAGCAATTCTACCTTTGTCTAAACTTGTACTTAACATGCATTCAGTTTGGCTCAATTAAGATTTCTTCAATTTGCTTGTTAATTGTGACATTTCTCCTCACTAAGGTGTTGGGAACTTATAAACTTTTTCTGTTTTAGATTATGTTTAAGATAATTATTGTTGAATATTAAGTTGATTAATAAAAGATAGGTTTAAAAGTACTATTTAAAAGCTGTGTTTGATAATATGCTGTTGATAAATGCTTAAATGACTAGTATTACAAAATAACTAAAATAGTTGACTTTTTGAAAATGATTCAAATAATCTTTTATTTTAGTAAAAAAAAAAGGTGAATCATTTTAATATTATTTTAGAAAGACAATTTATTTGCTTTTATAATATTATTTTTTATTTTTTGGATTGAGAAATGGTGTGTTTTTAAATTTTGTCAAACAAATGATTATTACGTATTTTGAAAAGCATTTTTTGTAATAATTTAAGTTTAAAAACGGTATTATTAAATGAAGCTTTAATACTTCTAAAGAAAAAGTTATTGAAATGCAGAACTTGGACTTCAAATTTCCTCTTACAGTGTCTTGTGTTCACTTCATATGCTCTGCTGTTGGAGCATATATCGCTATCAAGTTTCTAAGATTCAAGCCACTGATTGAAGTTGATCCTGAAGATCGTTGGAAAAGGATATTTCCCATGTCATTTGTGTTCTGCATCAACATTGTCCTTGGGAATGTGAGCTTGCGATATATTCCAGTTTCTTTCATGCAGACAATTAAGTCATTTACTCCTGCAACAACAGGTTATTGGAATAATTTTTTATTTAAATTCTACTTTCTTTAACATTTCATAGCCATAAAGTTCTTACCCTACACTGAGAACTATTTTAATTTCTGTTCCATGTGACCAGTCATTTTGCAGTGGTTGGTATGGAAAAAATACTTTGAATGGCGTATATGGACTGCACTTATACCTATTGTTGGGGGAATTCTTTTAACATCTGTAACAGAGATCAGCTTTAACATATTTGGATTTTGTGCTGCTATGTTTGGTTGTCTAGCTACATCCACTAAAACTATTCTTGCAGAGTCCCTTCTTCATGGGTACAAGTTTGATAGGTAGGCCCGGAGCACTTTTAGTATTGTTTATATTCGAAATATGCTGCATCATTTACTTGCTAGTGCTTTCTTGATGTTATAATATAGTTTGCATGATATTTTGGTGAATGATTTTTCCTTCTTATTTTATTAAATTATGTTTTTTTCAAAAGGTAGATATGACACATTGAAGATAATATACTGCATTAACCATTTGATAGTTTGATGCTTTTATGTCTCTCTTATATCTTCTAACATTGCTAGTTATGAAGTTGCAATGTTCAATAATGGGAGTTCAGGGTTAACTCACTGCATATTGCTAAAATACATGTAACGTTTATATGATTCATAGATAATTTAAGAATCATAAAAGGTTACTATCAAAAAAAAAAGTGTAACATATGTTTTGAAGTATATATTTTACTAAGGAGTGAGACATATGTTTTGAAGTAGTTTTAAAAGAGAAAATTTACCAAAAATTACCTAGTGGATTATGTTGATTGGCTTAGGATATAGATAATCTCCCTTTATGTTTTGAATAATATTAGAGGGTTAAAATTGAGTAAATAAACTGTAAACAGTACAGTATAGAGTACTTGTGATGCTAAAGTTTAGGGCCTTGAACATTATTATTGAGCCCACAGTGAATATAATTGGGCAAATCTTCATATGCAATTGGCATTGCTGTGCATTTGAGGTAATGGGAATCAGGATTACAGCATCAAAAGTTAGGATTGAAAACGTTCTAGTGGTAGCTTTCCATCCTTACAGCCTTTTATAGATAGGCCTTTGATGGATCTGTCCTTCATCTCATAGAAAAGATAAAGATAAATTAGACATATGAAGATTGTCAATTTATTCAATTTTATAATCAAAATCAATGTAATCTTTTCTTTGATGTATATGTATAATATTTGTATCTTTTCTTGTGTATAAAGATAAAAACCTATTCTAAGTAATCGCAAGTGCTCCTATCTTCACAAGAAATAGAAAATAAACAATAGTTATGATGTTGTTGGTTTCAATTCATTTAAAGCATGTTAAGATTTAGTGCAGCGTAATTTTGACGTCTTATTACAGTAGATGCCACATTCTCTTTTTTTTTTTTTTGCTTCAAATATTAATTACATTACGTTGAAAGCTATTTCCTTCAAGCGATAGAACACCAGTGGAGGTCTCTTATCCTAGCAAATGAAGAACCTTCAACATGTTGGTTTAGAATGCCTTGTATGATACTGATTAAGATTCACACAATTTCCTGAGCTTTTGTATATGCAAGCCATTGTTGCAACTTTTTCTGGCTCCTCGGCAAGATCTTTCATATATGCACATTTCGGAGAACTTTTTTCCTGTGAATTTGTAAAGAAGTAAACTGGACAAGTCACATATCATTGAACAATTGCTTACTGTATGTAGCTCTCTGAAAGTAAAAACATTGTGAATCTCAAACCCTGACACATAAACATCGCACCAGACAATCCTTGTCAAAAAGTTAAAGAAATTGTTTTTGGAGTCAACATTTCAGCAGATTAACCATTGATCTTACCTCATTTTCTCCTACTGTAGCATAAACACAGTATACTACATGGCACCTTTTGCCACCATGATACTGGCATTGCCTGCATTGGTACTTGAAGGAAGCGGAGTGATCAACTGGTTTTATACTCACCCATCTATTTATTCGGCATTGATCATAATTCTTAGCTCAGGCATATTAGCCTTCTGTCTCAACTTTTCCATCTTCTATGTAATCCACTCAACCACTGCAGTAACCTTCAACGTAGCAGGCAATCTCAAGGTAATCTCACTTCCTCTTCTGATTCCAAAAGCCCCTCACTTGTCTACTTTTCCTAATTCCTGCTCTCACAGGTTGCAGTTGCTGTGCTGATCTCATGGCTAATATTCAGAAACCCAATTTCTGCCATGAATGCCATTGGCTGTGCTGTGACCCTCTCTGGTTGTACATTCTATGGATATGTGAGGCACAGACTATCTCAACAGCAACAACCGGGAACACCGCGAACTCCTCGGAGTAAAATAGAGATGCTTCCCCTTGTGAACGACAAGCAGGATAAGGTTTAAGCTGTTAGGTTCCTTTCCTTCTCCTCCACCATTTACTGCTCACACAGCAGCTTTGGCAGCTGCAGTTCTATTTATGATGTGAGAATTTGTCATGCAGCTGTAATGATTTTTCTGAGTTCAAACTACTACTATAGATTGGTTGTTCCTGCAGTTAAAAACCTCAATTAAATTAAACTTTAATAGAGACCTTTTTTCGTTGTTTCTGAATAGATAAGGTCAGTTAAGCACGACGAGAATACTTGTTTATAAGAAGAAGAAGAAGAAGAAGAAGAAGATGGCTGTCGTAGAACACTTTTTTATAATGAGAAAAACTTTTTTATAATGAGAAAAAAAGAGGGAGAAAGAGAAGAAGATGAAAGGTATTGAAGCTGTTGTTTACTTTTGTCAATCTTCAGTATTGCATTGCGAGGGGCAGCCCTTGTTTAAGCCAAAAGCCAGAAATTTTTCTGCCATTTGGTGCTCACCAGGTAGCCACTAATGCCCTTGCTCTGTTTCATGACCGCAAGTGTGAGGCAACTTGCTTTGTTGATGCAATCATCAACAAACTCCTCGCTTCTGCTCCTAAATAAGCTGCAATTATAATTGTAGAACTTTTATATATGATTTTTTTTTACTTCAAGTATTGAAACATTAAGGAAATCTTACCAGCAAAATAGAGAAGGCTTGCCTTGGGCCAACACTAATACAGATGCCTCCTGTTGATGCACTTGGCTCAGAACAGAGGTAAGCTTGGGTCCTTGTATTACAAGAGCTTCCACGTCCACCTGTATGTTAATTAGAGTTAAAGATGAAAATTTTAATAGAATTTTAAAAGAAGAAAAAAAATTAAATCATGCTTTTAGAAATATGAGGAGAAAGAATGGAAGCAGTGAATGCTCGCCTCCGGCCTGCACTCTTTACAAAGAGCGCCGAGGGTGTCGGCGAGCCGCGGAGCATCGTCAGAACCGCCGCGGCCTGTGGCGGTGGGAATGACGTGGAGGAGGATGAGCAGGTCGCCCTTGTTGGCGACGTGGGTGAGTGCCCACATCATCGCCTGCTTTGCTCTCGCGCCATGGTCGACCACCACCATCACCCGCTTCTTCGCCGGAACCATGGGCTCGCCCTCCTCCATCCTACTCCACCAGACTCCTCCCCCGTCGTTTCCCGACAGGCGCAGAGAACTGGTCGACCCATTCTTCTTGTAGTAGGAGCAGTAATCCCACCCTCCCCTCCCACCGCCGGCGCCGGAGCTCAACTGCCTCAAGAACGCCCCGCTGTCGTCATTACTCGCCCTCATCATCTCTGTCTCTGTTTCAGAGGAAGAATATTGGAGAAGGGAAGGGTCTCTATTAAATTACAGAAGGTGAGGTCATAGAGAGATGGGGACGAAAGGTACAGC
Organism: Vanilla planifolia; assembly: GCA_023846275.1. Lineage (NCBI taxonomy): Eukaryota > Viridiplantae > Streptophyta > Magnoliopsida > Asparagales > Orchidaceae > Vanilla > Vanilla planifolia. Next base: position 5,959,089 of record CM043878.1, on the reverse strand, counting down.
ACAAAAAAGGAGAACATTTGGAATTTTGTGGAGCAGAGGGGTAAAATCGTAAAAGTATAAATCTGCTTTAATTATCGCAGGGAGGTGGAGAATTATAAAACGTTTCTCCTTTTGTAGAAAATTAGAGATGCCTGTGAATGTCTTCGTTCATAAGGATTGGAGAGTTAATAACAATAAAATAATATAAATGTTTTGTTTATGTATGGTTTATAAATTCATAAAAAATATTAAAAGAATATAATATATTATTATTATTATTATTATTATTTATAAATACATTTGAAAAATATATTAATAATATTTGATACATTGAAGTGATTATTGACTATACGATATGATTTGTTCTTTTATTGTGTGTGAACATAAATTGTCACTTTCTTCTTGAACAGTTGATTAGATAGGTTCAATTCATAGTGTTGTCTTTTTCAAATCACAACACATGGGTGACTCAAATGAAGTGTTTTCTTAGTCAATGAAAACTATAATGAAGTTGATAATGTTCATACTTGTGGTAAAAAAAATGATAATATTTAATAAATTATGATAAAAAATGTAGTGTTAATATTAGAAATACTAATATTAGTGTAAAAAAGAATTTGGTTTTGAATTTGTTATATCTTTATGTTTTTAAATTTTAAATAAAAAATTGAATAAATTTATCGAACATGATCTATTTAAGTAAAAATGATATTTTTTTGCATAATTTATTTCACATGTATTTTCAATCTTAATCATGTTTGTGTTATGTAATCTCGTTAGAGACATGAATCGTAAGTCTTTGTTGAATGTATATAAAAAATAATATTATATTAAATATTTAAAAACAAATTATGTGTTATACAAGAATTGTGATATTTGTCAACTAGTTTAATCCATATATGAAAGAATAAGTTTGGAATATTTTCTTTTTAACAAATATGCAAATCTATATATATATAATTTCAAATTTTTAATCAATGAAAGAAAGTTTTTAAAAATATTTTATGCAAGCAAAAAAAAAGCTATTTCAATTTTTTTAGATTTAAAAAAATGATAAACAATGAATTAATAAAGTCTTCCCCTATTTTATGCCAAAACGACATAATACAGGTGGAGTATTAAAAGGTCACGTGGATGATGTTGTTATTAACATTTATTCATTAAATTTGTAATAAAATATTGGTTTAATAAATTTACTTAAGTCTCAATTTATTAAAACAAATTTGAAAAAAAATATTTTGAAAAATTTAGAAAAACATTTTAAGTATATAAATTTTTTAAAATATATATAATTGTGTTGTTTTATAACAAAATGTTTAAAAAATATTAAAACAATCATTTAATATTCTATAATAAAATTATATATATATATAATATAAATTAAAAAAATTATCATCATTATTCATTTTACAAATATAAATAATACCATACACCTCAATATTATTATTTGAATAAAAATATAAATTTTGATTAAATTTTTTTAAAAAACATTTATTATATTTTAATAAAAAATGAATGTTCTAAAAACATTTGGTCAAGTGAACCTTATGGCTGACATCATCCCTAACGTTGGCGGCTTTTTGGTGCGGCTCGTTGACTTGGTGTTCAAAGCTGATGCAATGTTTTAGAATTATAAATAGGATAATTAATACTTTTTAATTATTTTAATATTAATTAGTAACGTATGGCTTTCATGACCTCTTTCGTCAGACCCAAGAGGGAACTGCGGATACTCATCTCTTTGGGTATTCAATGCAAGTATAATTGTCATTAAGTAGATAAAGCCATTTTAGGGTATATATATATATATATATATATTAAATTTTTTTAGAATATTTAATATCCAGAATAATGTCTTAAAATGATATTGTTTTGAAGTTTTATTTATAAAAATCTAAATAAAAAATTATCCAGCTGAAGATGTAACATTAAAAAGTTGAAAAGTTATCTTTTGATGATGTTTATCATAAATAAGAATTTTAAATAAATAAAATATAATACTTTTTAAAAATATAATGATATATAAATATATAAAAGAGAATTATCATCATTCTTATAAAGAATTTACAAGAAAGAATTTCATCAAATGCATCATACATTTTTCAATAATGAATTAGCTAATTACAAATTATTTTTTATAAAAATTTTTAAATTAATATAAAAATTAAACTAAATAAGTTATTTTAATTTTTTTTAAAGAAATAATTATGTATATTTAATGCCTTACCATGATTGTCTATACTTGTATATATAGAAAGCTGAGTTTTATAAATAAAAAAACCTTTGTCTTTTAATAGCTATTTTTTATTGTGCTATTGAATTAAATTGTTATTATTAAGTATTATAGTTAAAATTTTAATTATATTTCAATCAAATAATAAATAACAAGATGATTTTAAAGGAGTTAAGTGAACAAAAATAATCTTTTATGGAGCTTTTTATTTATTATAGGCTCACAATTCATTTCTTATTGTATATAAAATACATAAATATTTTAAATAATAATTATCATATGCTTAAATATTATTATTGATGAATATGATTTATCTAAGATATTTTTCATATAGATATTATTAATGAATTAGTTCATAAAACCAACATTGATGTTAAGTAGGATGTGATTGAAGATGATCACAAGGTTGTTCCTCTCAATGTACTTCAAACTAATGCTTATGCTGAAGGGAACTTGATTGCTGAATTGGGTTTAAGTGCAATCAAATAAGTGGGTAAAGACAAAGACGAATAAGGATGTCCCAATAATTATGAATTGGAGAAACAATGTGAAGAAAGTGAGAAATGCACTTTTGAATTGTCATACTTAATAGAGTTGCTATTACAAAATAAAGAAATGAAGGAAAGAAGTTCATCGTGGTTACATCACAAAAGATATTGATGTCATAACCATATATAAATTAAATAAAAGCTAAATGAGTTACTTCAAGAAATGTAAATAGGTAAATTAATATAATTATGATATAAGTTAATAATTATATATATTTATGAGTATTATATTTATATAAACATAAGAGTATGATATCATCTGCTTGTGTAAACATGTTATACAATAATAAATCGTAAACTTATTACCATCATGCTATATGAAGTGAGATTACGATATTTGTTTTTCTGTGATGTGCCTATTACTACATGTGATAAAGCATGAAAAAATACTAACAAATAATAAATAACAAAAATTATAATTTGGTCATTGAACCTTATGAAAATTATATGAAATGTAAATAGAACAAATTATGCTTTTTTAATAACATTATCCTTAGTATCTATACTTTTATATTACTATTGGCTAAATGAGCAAATATGACATGATAACTTATCACTTAATGCTTGATGAGTAACTTAATATTAGACCTTTCTCTCAATTATGACTAGTGCTTTTGTGAAAATCTTGATGAGTGATAAGAATATGATTTGTCTTTGACTAAAGTCTAAATATAAAATGATATAAAACTATATGAGATAATGTGGGATCTCGTAGGGCTAAGAATAGTAATCTCTTAGGAAAAATAAAGTTCTTGTTTCTAAAAAGATGATTATATTAAAGAAAATAAAATAAGTAAGAGTGGTATTATATTATGAAATGTGTTATATGATCATACATTTATATGCAATAGCATGAGTTTAATATGCATTATACTTTGATAACATGTTTATATCTTAGTATTTTATTAATGTCATGCATTTATAACTATTTTTTATTATTATAGATTTTTTATTTTATTTTCTTATTAATTAGTTGTTTATAGATATTAGTTTACCTATCAAACATTTGAAAACCTTTTCTTACTAACATTAAATGACATGCTATAAATGTGGAGAATGCTAAGGACCCTTGTGGAAGTTGAGCTAGATCCTAGAGACAAATTGTAATAAGTTTGTGGAGGAAATTTTGGCATCTTGATTCCAATTATATATATTTATAGATATCAATAATAGAAAATGCCACTTAAGATCCTTTTATTCTTTTATTTTAATTTTTTTAATATAAACAAGACATAATATTTGAAATTTTTGTTTGTTATAAAACTTTGTTCTTGCTTTGAAAAGGTGAAATAAAAATATTAAGAGCTTTATTAACACATCAAAATATAATAATAAATATTTCTTAAAATCATCATTCATTTGTTAAAAAAAAGTAAAACCAATTACTCTTTTAAAGATATACATTTCATTAATTTTTGATAAGGTAACACAATCTCCAATAAAAACTTTTGTAACAAAACTAAGAAAATATAAAAACCTTTTCACATTAATAGACATTCTTTATAATTGCCTTGCAAAAAAAAAATCATATATAAATTTCATTAAAATAATATAAAATCATATAAATTTCACTAAAATAATTTGTGAACACAGTACCATCTAATATAACATTGTAGTCCAAAGCTTAATACGTAATCTCTATTGTAGTACAAAAATAGTTAAGTAATATGGTATTCTTTCACTCATTATTTTCGTAAAATCCCGTGTTATGTTTCAATATTTCTTATAATAAACTAAGCCAATAAACATAAACCTAACAAGTAAACTACTTGCTCATGCATGCAAATTATCATATTATTGACATGTCATATTTTGGATCAAATTTTTATTAAATGTACATAAAACTTAACATATAAAATATAATTTTATTGCCAAAAAATATATAAAGATACTATTACCAAAACTGTATACAATAGGATCATTATAAATATCCCAAAGGTACAAGAATATATTTATTTTAATTTGGAGAAAATTAAATTTTTTGGCAATAAAATTAAGATATGTTTATTAAACCATTTTTTAAAATATACTCATAGTGAAATTCAATTAAAAATATAAAAGCTATTATACTTCTTTCAAAATCAAGTTCATATAATAATTATTATAGTAAAAATAAAATAAAATAAAAGTAATTGAATAGAGCCATTGTCCTTGTTATTATAAAGCATTATACCATATTATAATATTCATAGTACATAATTTTTAAGAAAAAATAAAAACAAATTAAGTTAATAGATATACCTTCTCATTTCTCTCCTAGATTGCTATGGTGTAACATTTTTTATTAATGCCAAAAAAGGCTAAGCCCTTAACCCAAGCTCAATAGGCAACTACTTATTCATACAAATTATTAAATTATTAGGTTATGATATCATATTTGGAGGTCGAATTTGCATCAAATAAATATAAAATAAAATATAATACTAAAATAGTTATCTTTATGTAATTAACCCTTATAATTTTTCCACCTTTATATTTTTTTTGTAAGCTTTTTGACCCTTTTTTAATTTAATATTATTTATAATTTCATCAATATGTTGGGATTAGTAAATAAATTTCTCATAATTAGGATTATTCCTTTTAGAAGATTTCCTTCTTTGGTAAAATTCTTATTGTAGCACTGCAAAATATTTTCTTTTCGAGTTACACATTTCATGAGTTTCTTTGTCAACCCAAAATCTATGTAGACCTCATCCCTTTTCCATAGTGATGATCTTAACCCATTTTCAAATCATTTTTTCCCAATTGTATATACAAGTATAGATAATTGTACTAAAAAAGAATTACATGCTTTTAACTCTATTAAAATCTAAAGTAGTTTTTGTTAAAGAAGTCAAATATGCTATCGATGCCACGGTGTTACTTTATTTAATTTACTTTACATACATTGTTTATGTTGATTTTAGTCCAATATTTTTTATGTTTTTTATTTATTTATTCGGTCATTTTCTCGCATCTACTTTGCTTATATTATAGGTATGCCATCAGCATATTACGAGAGATAAATCCATGTGGTAGTGGAGTTAGGTAAGAATACACCATAAAATAATGAAAGATTATACATATGTATAAGTTTGCATGCATGAATAGAGAAATAGTGGCTTATTTTGTGTATTAGTTAAACTTAAACAATGTGAACATATTATGTACTAAATGCCAACTTATAGTATAATAAAAATAAAGAAACTGTAGGTTATACGATCACTTCTTATCAAAAAAGTGTCATCTTTCTACCTAAGTATTTTAATAATTTCTGGATTTAATGATTAATTTAAGTAGGAAGTAACATATGATGTTTGTCATAATAACATACTTACATAATCAACATATAATGCTTATTTTATCATACATGCATAATAAATATATAATATTATTCCTTATACAATACTTGTATATTAACAAGTAATGCATATCAATTCATAATGCTTCAATGCTCAATAAAGAATACATGTCATTTTATAATATTTTAATACTTAAAATATAATAATGGATAACTCATCATATAATTATTAAAATACATTACATATAACTTATGTATTCATGTTATTTAATACATTAACCATCATTCATTATTTGTTTTCACAAATAATATATATCAGGAATAACATTGTTTTAAATATACATCACAACATAATATCATAAATGCATATAGGAATCATCATGCAAGTATATCTATTACATACAACAATATTCATTATCACATTAAGCATTTGCAACGTGTTCGATTGAGCTTCTCTACAACATAATGATACTAAAATAATATATCAAACATAAAATATTATATTGAATCAAATTCATCATTCTAAAGATGTTCTTTTCTTTCTCTCCTTGATTTAGTATTATAGTTACCAAGAAATACTACCAACTTTTTTCTCCTCTAATTAACTTATTAGGGGGTAGTAAGTTTTATCATTCTTGGGACCATGGATCTCATGGTCATCAAATGTGATCCAAAACAAAAGCACAAAATAAATTTTAAGGTTTCAAAATACTTACCAAATAATAATGTTGAAGGAAAAGCTTAGTCCTACCATCCTCTAACTTGGTTTCTCTCTCCCTTTCTTTTCCTTATTTTTATCTCTTCTGATAACATTGGTATCATGCCTTATTTTCAATAGCCACAATTGGCTTCTCCGCTTAAAATCAATCTCATTAGGTTCTATGACACCCAGGATAAAAGAGGATGGGAAGTGAATGTTGAATGATGCCCTGATAAAGAAATCACTAAATAAAAAATAGCTCATAGTATGCTTATAAGTGTAGGGGCACAAGAATGAGTTATCTTATATTGGCTTTTGAGAGAGTACTTATAATGTTTATATGAGATATCATAAACTTGAGATATTAAATTTTTTAAGAAAAAAATCACTTAAGCTAGGATGATAAGATCCAAAGGAATATTGTCTCAATATAGTAAACATAGGATATCACATTTAATATCAAAATAGACTCTCTACTAGTTTAATATGATTTAAAAATCAATAAAATAAAAGCTAGTGGACCTATGACACATAAGATCAAAGATGATAGAGAGTAAAATTTGAATGATATTCAAAGAGAAGAATCACTAAATAAGGAGTAACTCCTAATAGATATTAAGATAGTGATTTTGGTACTTCTATGAAATATCATGGCATTAAAATATTAAGATATCTTTTAATGGTAAAAAATATTTAAGTTAGTATCATGTGATTATAACATCTCAAAAGTGTGGGGGTGAGAAGGACAAATTATTTTGAGAAATTTAAATTTATTGGATCTTAAAAAAATAAAAAATTACTAATATCAACATTGATTAAAGATTTTAAAGAGAGATGAGTCATAAATTATGAAAATAATAATGCTATAAATGATTTATATTTTTATGAATTTTATAAAATTTTTTAATATTTTTTAAAAATATTTTAAAATTTTTAAAAAGACGATACAATATAATATTAGATATCATATAATATGATGGAATACAAATAACGAGATGAATATACTAATTAGATTATATAGTATAATTAAATGTTATACTCTTTAGTCATCATATCATTTATTTAATGACAACAAAATCATTGTATTATTTTTATACTTTTCTTAAATATTAAATTCATATTATAGATCTCAAAAGTAATTAACTTAATTATATAGAGCACTTAATCATGTGACTCAAGAAGCTTAATGGAGGTGTTTGAGTATTAATTATTACTAGTACTAAAATAAACACATGTTTGAGCATGAAAAGAACCTTGTTAAATCTCTTTATTTTTTGTAATTAGAATGTCTAAAACTATAATCATTTTTTAAGACACTTAGAATTTTTTTAATATATGTATTTTTTTTGCATATATTATTTATCTTAAAATATTATATTTGTAATAAGTTATATCAAGTGTTAATGCTAAATCATGTTAGATGTAAAAAAAAGTTGAAAAGAGCATTAGTTTGTATTTGTTGAACTAATTATTATTGTATAGTGAGATAATCATACAATACGATCAATTAATAGTTGGATTGGATGGAGCAAGGGCAGAAGACGATTATGAGTAATATGTTTTTTTACACTTTTTTACTAATATGATATTCATATTGTATCATACATTGATCATTTACCCAAACAGTCTAGTTTAAGGTTTAGAATTCTTGAAATTCATACACTATGATATTACTTTTCATACTCGTACAATAAGTTCATTAAAAATATCGACAAGGTATCAAACCAAGAGATCGAAAAACTAGAATTTATTGTATTTTCATGTAATATGATGATATTCGTCATAATCATACAATCCATGTACCTGTCTGGTGAGAGTTCAAAACTTAAGATATGAGAGTGCATTTTTTGTTGTATAGTATGATATATATTTTGTATTGTATGATACCATTTCACTAAGATCTTGTTTTTGGAATTTAGTCAAATATTAAGAAAATTTTCATCGTAGTAATATAATAACTTTGCCATACTCATATGATACTTTTTTTTATTAGTATAAATAAGCTTATCATAAAATCTATAATAATTATTATCATTCATTTAGAAATTTTTCTCAAGAATTTAGAATTTATATTTACATAATTTTGTTCTAATTGTACCATACAATGTCTCCATCACATCTGTACGATTCAATTTGCATGATGAAAATTAACTAGTCAGTCAGCAACAATTGATTAGACAATGCTATCAATGGTGCATTGTACATGTACGCTCTATTGGATTGTATAATACAATTAGTTTAATATATGATTAAAAATTAGTTTGATTATTTTTTTACATAATTGTTTGAGAGTACTTTAGAATTATTAGAGAGTATTCTTAAGAGTATATAAAGGTATCTAAATAAGGTAAAAAAAGATTAATGTTTTACTTCTTTATTATTTGAAAGAGATTTTTATTACAATCATTATACACTTAGAGAAGGATTTAGAGAAAGGAAGGGTTGTAGTTTTATTTTTATTCATCATAATACAAGCCATCATTACATTGCATTACGTTGCATGCTTCTCTTTACTTTTCTTCCTTAAGCTTATATCTTTCTATATTATTATAATGCAAAACTTAATTATTCATTGTTATAAAAAAGTTATTGTATTGATCTTTTTACTCTATTTATTTGTTCTATTGTTGGGACTTTTAATTATTCTTTTATTAGCTTTTATTAAGTTGTGATTGTATACATTTATAAAATTGATGCATTGTCTTTTATTGAGTTGGTGTTATAAGCTTTTATTAAGTTAGTGTTAGAGGTTTTTATTAAGCTGATATTTGGTGGATTGCCTAGCCAGTAAGTTTTTCAAAAGTGGATATAGATCTGAGTTTATATTGAACTATTTGAAACTCTTTATGTGTATTTTACTTTAATTATTCTATAACACAAGTTTTTACAAGATTAATAATATTTTCTTAAATAAGTGTTATAAGAGTAATTAAGATTAAAGAAAAAAGACTTCTACATTATCAAACAATTTAAGTTAGATTAAAATTTGTTTAAACCTATAGTTTGTATGATTCACCCTCACTCTTATGAACTTCATAAGAATTTAATTTATAATATTATGAACATTGTATAAATATGATGCCTTTAAATGTGAAAGTATATAGATCATAAAAATATGAAAATTGATACATAGGGTATGTAATGACTATGCATGAGCTAAATACATTACAAAGGATCAAAAGAGTACAATTAAAGATACCATATAAGCACAATTAGTGAGATTTATTTTCAATAAAGATAAATATGAAGAGAAAAACCATATAGTACAATGCTATATATCTAAAAAGTTCTTAAAATCAAAACAGTAAATGACTAAGGGAAATAATGTAGAGGAGATTCTAATCGATGACAAACCATCAAAATTTTAGAGGACAAGAAAGTACAGAGTTATCCTTTGGTAAACATACCTATTATAAGAAAATGGAGAGTAATGAGAAGTTGAAAGGATTGAATGTGTAAAAAAGAAAGGTAAGCCAAGACTTAATAATTTTTTAGGAAAGTTGTGAGCTATTTAGCTTCAACTAAGGGTGTTATAGTGAAGAGAAGAAGAAAAATAATGTTTCAAGAGTTGAGAATGAATCTAAGAAAAATTGAGTAAGAGACAAAAGTAAACTAAGAGGACAACTTGTGGTTGGTGTTGTAGTAATACTATAACACCAAGAAAAGAAGAAAAGTGGACAATTTTAATAACTCAATCCACAAATGTGACCACTAATTGAAAAATAAAAGATAAAAAACTTATATTTATATTTATATGATTGAAATATTATTGTTTTAAAGCTAGAGATCCTTTAAGAGAAAATATGAAATAATAAGTTTTAAGATATTTGTATAGAAAAGCATCACACTTATCTATTTAGTAATATTGTCTTTCCTAATATGATCAGATCAATCTACTAGGAAATTTGCTTAGTTAGCCATTTTTCATTTCCTAAGCTTGATATTTAAACTACAAGTTATAATCTTTTTATTTGAACATCATACATGTAATATGAAGGCCAAAATTGATCATGTTCCTATACCAACTAGTCACTCAATTGACTCAAAATTGGTTCACTTCAAGCTAGGTAACCAACTAAAATATTTAGTGTGTATATGACATCAAAACAAACCTACTAACTTATGAAAAACATATTTATACAATCCAAATATACCATCATATAATTCACATGACATTCAGATGTCCAAGTCTGTCATATGAAAATAATATAAAAAATACACATATACAAGTCCATCATAAAATGTCCTATATATTCCAAAGTCTAACAAATGAAAATATCAAAGTTATGCATGAAAAAAAAATCTATAACTAAATACCATATAATATTGTTGGATGAATAATCTATTATAGGTATTGACTCTAATGCCTTCACTCTGTCTCTTATGTCAACTCCTAACTCTTTAGACTTACACATGATATAAGGGGTGTGAGCCATGCTCAAGAAAGAATCCTCAAGTCATATTATAAAAATAATCATACAATAATATAATAATATATCAAACAGAGTAAAATTATCACTATGAATAATGATGTCATATAAGATATCATAATCTACTAAGCTAATCCAAAGTATGAAACCTTAATCACTTTCATGAGTCTCTATGATATCATAATCATAAAGTATATTTAAATAGATGTATAGTGTCCCACAAAGATTCTGTCACTCCCTCCAAACCCATAAGATCTATAATGCAAGGTTTGGCATTCTTATCTCATCACATAATATCGTACTCCCCCATAAGGAAGTTTAATCATGTAAGGCTACCTCACATGGCTCTACGAGTCTTTAATAATCACACATGAATTTATTAGGTGTTTTGAAATATCCATGATCTCTTATGATATCTATAAATCTTTAGCACTCAACCACCTTAGAATCCTTAACATGTGATTTGATAATCCATCGTATAAAGCTCTAATAATCACATAAACCAAGTCCTTTAAGACTCTAAGATTACTAAATAGTGTATGACACTCTACCATATGCTTTGACACATTCACGATCCTCTCATAAATGTCTTAAGTAATGAGTCACGTAACCTCCTTGAGTCTTTTATCACATGACTTGATAATCCATAGTTAGGTCTTGACTAATCATGAAAAATAATTACCTCCATACTAAAGGGGTCAACGTCTATGATCCATTACATTATTATCAATTACATCATCATTATAGACTTATCATACAACATTTCAAATATAAGGCATTATTTTAACCCTAAATTATCATCTGAAATAATCTTAGAGATTTTTCAAAACTTTAATTAACTACTTAAGGTCATTGTGACATCTTTATTCATCACCAACTCAAATTATTTTTTAGTTAAATCATGTTATAATACCACTAATGTTACGACTTTATTCATCACATACCCCAAATTATTTTTTCTAATTTAATCCATACTCTAATACCACCAATATGACAACCCTATTTGTCACCAACTCAAATTATTTTCTAGTTAAACCTACTTCTGATACCAATAATATGGCATCTCTTATAGTCATAAATTTAATTCATTTCTTTCCCTTAAGTTTTGATTTTTTTCTAAATTCAAAATTCAAATAGATAAAATCTACCATATATTTTATCTGTTTTCTAATTTATAAATATATCAATATATCATATATATCCATAATTATAATAACCATACAGTTTATATCAATAAATATCAACTATAAATAATTAAAACTAATAATTATAAATAAATAAAACTAATTTAATAATATATTTAATAGTTTCATTACTTTTTTTAACTATTACAATCATTTTTTATATCTAGATATAATACTAAATAAACTATGTGAGTAACAAGCCATTTAGTAAATCTCCTACAATACAAAACTCTATAATTTCAATACTGTCTTATAGGTAATTTTTATAGATAATCTCTTTTTTATTATAATTCTAATACACTTAAAATATTAGTATTAAAGAGAGATAAAGTCAGTCATTATTGACTTAGTAAGTTATCTCTAATAATAAATAAATATATAAAATAAATAGTAATTTGGGATAACTATATATAGGGTCTAATCATAAGTATCAACTATAACATATACACAAATAAATTTTCATTCATTTTAAATTGTAAAAAGAAACATAACACACTATGAAAAAATAAACTACAAACTCTAAAAGAAATAACAAACACATGTAGTTTCTTATTATATTTCAAACCTTTTCTTACTATAGTCTCGTTTATTAGTATCTATTTTTACTTAACTAATTAAACCTTATAATAGTAAGTGATGCTACTCCTAAGAAGACAAGCTAGCCACCACAATTGTATTATGACCAACACATATTGTCATAACTTGATCTCAATATGTTAAGGATATCATTACCCATTAGTTGTCTCATATCATCTAATGTGGGTTTCATTCTCAAAAAGATGTCTCAACTTCTTAAAATTATAATATCACATATAAATGTCAAAATTTTTTTTTATTTTTTAATATAGAAACATTTATCCTTATTAGAAGGTATTTCTTATTTGGTAATTCTATCACCAAGGCATTACCCCAATGATTATTTTTCTCTCTTTTTAGTCATAGGTAATAAACATACATTAGTTTTAAGATCCATTTTCAAAAATAAAAAAAAAATCCGAGAAAAACTATGACCAATAAGAGCTATGGTCCCAAGATCCATCTAAGAAAATAAAAAGTCTAATAAAGAAACCATAGTTAATAGGCCCCCTAATCATTCAATTCATCTTAAAAAAAAGAAAAAGACCTCAAAGAAAAGGGCATGATGAATGGGTGCTATGTCTCAAGATCTGTCTTGAAAACTAGAAGGCCTCGATGAGACATTATGGGCAACAAAGGACTTAGTCTTGCTTTTATCTTAGAAATTAAAAGGACTTCAAAAGAGGCCACGACTAATGCGTGCCATAGTTCTAGTTTTCAACTTAGAACATAAAATACCTTATGGGCAAGCTATGATGAACCTTAGTTCTAAAATGTGGAAAAATATTTTTGATGATAAAATCTCCAAGTCACCTTCCATGCCCTAGTTCAAAGATCTATCTCAAAAAATATTTTTGGCAACAAAAACAGAGTTTATAGAGAGTCTCTAAGCTTAAGATCCATTTCATAAAGACAAAACTAATGACACCTTAGGAAAAATATTTTTAAGGCATATCAACATTAAATGTCATGCTATGAACTTATTCAACAAAATGAAACATCTAATTTGGTCATAATCTTATGAATTTGTATTTTGAAAACAACTAACACAATGCTTAGGTAAAAATACTTTTATCAACTGATTTTATCTTGATCAGATGTTTTAAGCAATATTACATTATTAAAAACTTTTCAATCTTAGATCTCGATGCTAGCTTTGATTATTAAGACCCAACTAAATTTTCATAAATCCATCCAAATTTTTCAATTGACCTCTCTAGGCATTTCCTAACCTATTCATTAGGTGAATTTCTAACTTGCCTTGAGGTCTCCTAGTGTAGAAGTTGTTCTTGACATCACTTTTTCATAAGTTTTTTAAGATCATCTTCTTAATTAAACAATTGAAAAAAAAACACTAAAATGCTTTAAGTTGTTCAATCGTTGCATGTAACAATAAGAAATATTTATAATTAACTTTTTTTTTATCATTATAATTATTTGACATCTTTAATTTATTTTGTACTTAAGTTTGTTCACAAATGTTAGATTGTATGAGAAATTAGTATTTGATTGATTTGTTATTATTATGCGTTCTTGATAATCTTAAAGGAAAATAGTTTCTAGTTATGATCTATTATGAATTTTTATTTTATTTTTTGTATTTTATGTTTTTTTTTTGTCCATGTCTAAATTTGTTTCTCAATTAATATATTACTCAAAATGCTTAATATTACAAAATATGTATATATATATATATATTAACCATATCACAAGTATACTCGTTTAAGTTAATCATTTGTTTTACACCATATATAATACCAATTCGAAATATTACATTATTTGCCAATATACATTATCTGTATGAAGTAATTTGTCGTACGATAGATCGGCACCGGGCTTCGTCGTCTCGCGGATGATCAGCTTGCCGTCTTCTACGCAACCTGAAACCCTACCGCACTCCTTTCCCTGCTATCGGATCATAGAATCAAATTCGAAGAGGAGAAGTTGGAATTAATGGATGTCTCGGATCAGCTTCAGTGCGTGGGGAAGCTGGAAATCGTTAAGCCGAAACCTGTCGGCTTCCTCTGTGGGACTCTCCCTGTCCCAACTGATTGCAGTTTCCCCGCGTCCCATTCAGCTATCGTCCCGACTCCCCACATGTACCTATTTCTCTGCTCCACTTCCGCTATTTTTCCTGTTATTATTACTTATTTTGTATTTTTTTTTTATTATTTTCAGAATCGCAGCTCCTCGTTATCAAATGCTTCCTGCGGAGACAGACCTCAATGCTCTTCCGGAACTCGCCAATTTCCCTGAAAAGGTCATCCCCGATGCCTATAAGAACAGTAAAGGTGCTTTCTGTTCTCATTCCTTTAGGTCCATGTTGTTTTTCGATTAGAAGGAATGCAAATGTAATGTTTCAATTGTGTGATTGATGCATAAAGAGGGTACAAGTTGCAACTTGCCTGTTGGAGTTGCATTTGGTAAATGGTAATTGCAGCTTTTGTTTGAGTAAATCCTTAAGCTTCCAGGAGATTTGTGTCCTGCAGAGGAAACAGAGAAAGTACAGCAGAAGAATAAAGAAGAAGAGCCATAGTTGAAGGACCAGTTGAGGAGTATATCCCATATTTTTGTTCTTAGGACACCAGGATTGATATAAATATATAATGTTAGAGGATCACAGCCTTCCAAATGTATGAATCTTGGAAAAGCTGATCATTAATACAATTAGGCCGATGTAAAAGGTTAGGTGGTCTTGGTTGTAGCTTAGTGTCATCCAATAATCTCCCTCAAGATAGTACTCTCCCAGAAGATAATACTCTCCCACAAGTGAAGCTAGATTGAGTTGAGCTTGAGTGGATTTCTGAACATTGTAAAAGGATCATCAGAAACAACTTTAGTAAAAATATGAGTAGCTTGATTAATTAAAAAAAGCATATTCAGATTGTACCTTTGGCACATAATACTCTGATGAAGTGATGATTAATCTCAGCGGTTTTAATTCTACCATGTATGGCAGGATTGTAAAGCATATGTATTGACTCGTTGTCAGATAGAAGAAATGGTGTTCTAGAAATAGAAATGCCAAGTTCTCTAGCAAGAAATAAAGCCATCCAAGTTTGATTGTCATAGCTACTAAAGTTGTGCATTCAAATTTAGTGCTAGAGTGTGAAACAATAGTTTGTTTCTTGGATAGCCAAGTTACCAAATTGGAGCCAGTGAATATACATGACCATTAATGGACTTCTTGCAATTAGGATAACATGCCAAATTAACACAACACTAAGCAATAATTTTAATGATTCTTGATGTTGCAAGCACAATGTCATATGTTACAATATATTGAGATACCTAAAATCCTTTAAAAACCACCATATGATTTGTGGTTGGGGCATGTAAGAATTGATAGACTTGTTTCATGAAATAAGAAGCATGTGATCTGGCTAAAACTAAATATTGGAGAGCGCCAAGCATGCTTTCAAATAGTGATGGATTGAAAATTTAATGTCTTTAGTATGAGATAGATTTTTACAAAGAACAAATGAAGAGGAGCAAAGTTTGTGAAATTAAAGACTATAACGACATAATAGATCCATAACATAGCATTATTGTGTGGTCTTCAAAGAAAATTTTCTTTGAAAGTTGCCCTCAATAGTTATGAAAAATGACAAATTTGCAAAAGTCAAAATAGCTAAAATTAAATGAGGACAAGATTTTGTCGTTTGACTTAATAATAAAAGATCATTAACATGTACCAATACATACATGGTGTGCCATTAAAATTTTTATAATGAATATTGATTAAGCATATTTGCTTTTATAGATGCCAGAGGCAATAAGCAAGGATGTAGATTTTCGTACTAAGCCCATAGAACTTGTTAGAGACTATAAAGAGTTCTTGGTGGTAGACATACATGGTTAAGGTATTGTTTGTCCATAAATCTAGGCAATTGTTGCATTTAGATTGTTTCATTTTGGCAATTTTGAAGAGAAGCATTGCAAAGTTCTAATTTTTGCAAGGACTAACATTTGGAGACTGCCAAGGCAAGTGTTGTTTGAATCGTGCATGGCTTAATGATTGGACTATAATTTGGTGTATAATCTATATCACATTGTTAATGATAACACTACTCCTCAAGTTATGCTTTGTAATGTTTAATTGAGCCATCAACCTTATTTTTAATTTAAAATTCTATCTAGAACTAGCAACGTTCATAGACTGTGTGCATGGGACCAATATCCATGTATTATCCATGAGCACATTATATTTCTCAAGCATTGCCTTTACCCAATGTTGATGTTTATTATCTTGAATATAAGAAGTTGGTTCAAAGGTAGTTGGATCTTGAATGGTTGGTTACAAAGCTTGTGGGGGTGATTGAGTATCTATTTGCCTTTGGATGGAGTAAATATAATTTGATAAGTTGGTGGTCATGTTGGCTGGATGGAGTGTCTCACTGCTATATCAAGGACAAGGGGTTGGGTTGAAGTGGTAGAATGAGCAGATTGTTGTGAATAGGAGTTGATAAGAGATAATGGTTTTCTAGAGACGTGAGATGACTGACTCACATGATTTGAGTAGATAAGTAAAGCATCAAGAACATAGGACTGTGGTTTCTATAGTGCATGGGAAGTGGAGGAGCATACTCTTTTGTAGGGTTGGAGTGAAAAGTAAAGCTATGTTTATCAAAAGCAATATGTCTAGAGATTTAGAGACTTAGAGCTTAACTCCAAGCATTTTTAACCATTATGAAATGTGTTATAACCGAGGAAAAACATGAACAAAATTTTGAGAATAGTTTGTGTTGTTGTTTGTGGGGGAAGAAGAGACTTCAAAATACTCTCAAAGGATATTTATTATTATTTTGTATTGAAGTAATTCATATGATGATTTTTAAAGTAAAACTTCAAAGGAAAGTTTGTTGATAAGAAAGTAAGTTTACAAGTGTAAAGACAAGAAAACAAACTAAAATATTATTCTATGGTAGAAAATTTTTTAATTTGACTAGTAAATTCTCCTCCATTATTTGATAGAATAACAATCTTGTGTGAAAAATAATCTTAACCATAGCCTTGAATTGAACAAATGCATTAAAGAAATCAAATTTGTGAAACAAAAGAAAACAAAATCTTGTATATATTAAAGAATCGTTAACTATGAGAATATAAAAATAGAAACACTATTAATTGATGAAATTGTAAAGACTTTCATATTTCAATATGGAATAGCTATGATGGCTTTGTTGATCTATAAAGGCAGTGGAGAAAGGGTTGTTGGTGAGGCTTTCCTTGAGGACATAGATGATAATTATTATAAGTTTGTGAACCATGTATCTATAATGTTTGAGATATTACTCTAAATATGACAATAGAAGGATGGCCAAGTTTACAATGCCATACTAGATTGGAGGTTCCAGTTTTAGAGTGGAAAGGTTGTTTGAAGAAGAATTGTCTATGATTGAATTCATATTTATTGTGATTGGACAAGAGAATGCTCAAAATAGTTTAATACTTAACAACAAAACTAGTGGAGTCGAAGACAAAAAAATATTCTCATTAGAACATTTCTATATAAAAGGTAGGATTTTCTTAGTTTTGGAATAGAGCGGATATATTTGATGTTTAGAGCTGTAGAAGTTGGAGGAATAGATTAAAGTCAATATGTATAATAAGTAAATGAGAGTTGTTACTAATTATGATAAAACTAATGGCTTAATAACGTTGAACTAATGATAGGGATGCATTAGAGTGGGTCATATGATGAATCTCATCAAAGTCTATTCACCAATCAATATCTAGAACAATATTTAAATTAAAAGAGCATGATTAATTAGGTAAGAAGTTCGTTGTATATGACCTTGTTGACAAACAGTTTGGTAATTGATAGAGGATGGAGTTGATGACAATGGTGGTGTTTGTGGAGAATTGTTATAAAAGGGTTGGTACATGTTTTTGGGACATATGGAAAAGGTGAAGTGGTATTAACCACAACCTTTAGTCTCTCCTATTGGAGCCACCGGTGTTACCATTATAAGAATGTTTGTTAGGTTTAGATTATTGATAACAGTAAAGCGATCCCTTATTTTAGAAAGTGGACATACATTTAACAACAATATCATTTTGAACTCAGAGGTCATGTTGTTCATCAACCATTAAAGGAGGTTTAGATGAAGTATGGTAATGAAATTTTTTATCTGAATCTATAGTTAGTTTCACTTTCAAACTGGGGGCATTAGAGAAGTCTGGTTTGGGGTTGGGTTGCTTCATCGATTGAGGGGAAAGATGTATGAGGATTTGTTGACTCTTCAGTGTAGTCATTTGCTTTCTAAGATAAAAGTTAACACTTGATCCAAGCTTAAGAAATTCCTCAAATGGAGCCCCTGATGAAATGCCTACCTAAAGGAGAGCCTAGTGCCTCTTCAAACATTTGATTGAGTGCTTACTTGCAATCCATTCTTCATTTATTGTATAGTCAATCAAGTTAATCTATAATTGTACTTCTCATGACATTCATCTATTGTATAGTCAATCAAGTTAATCTATAATTGTACTTCTCATGACAACAAAATACTTGATTTTATTGTGATACTCAATAATGGGAATATTTGAGTTTTTCTTTGGTGATCAAGATCAATCATGTAAGAATTGGATGTAGATCTTATAGATCAAAGAAAGCTGATGTTCTAGGAGCTATCACGTTTTGGCTATAGTTGTGTTGGGTAGTAAGAAAGTTTAAATAAAGTTTGGGTTAGTGTCCTTGATTTGACTAAGGACAAGGTAATTTGTTTTTGTCTAATTCACGAAGGAATAGTTAGGCTCACCAATAGGTAATGTGGTGAGAAGTGGCAGATTTTTCTTATAAACCACATACAATTGGTCATGAACGAACAACACATCTTTAAATTGTGATCACCAACATAAGTAGGTGTTTCGATCCATAGGCACATGAAAGGCATGGTGATCATTTGCTTTTGTCAAAGTTAGGCAATAGAGTTCTCTCTACTAGCAAGAGTTGATGTAGCATGTGAAGGCAATGGTGGATTGAGTTGAGGTGATTTTGTTGAGAGGGGCGATAGGGAACAGTAAAGATAGTTGAAGGATCACGAGAGACTATTTTTGGTATTATAGATCCAAGCTTGGCTTAGGGGAATGCAAACCTAAAGTATTTATTAAATTAAGAAAGGAAGATTAGGAAACAACTAATGTATAATTTAGTTAAAAATTAGAAAAAGTATAATCAAACTTAGATAATTAAAGGAAATATTTAGGGATGCTTAGATAAAGATTTATAAAGAATTGGTTTGCTAGAAATGGATTTGATGAGACTTAAAATTAAGTTTTCATAATAAATAAAAATTACAAGCAACTCTATATAGTAATTTCTTGAGAAATAAAATAATAACAAATATTACTTGAATAAAAAATGATCTAAATTAAAGTTTCTTAATATTGATCGACGAAGATGCTGGATAAATTTCATTTCAATCTAATGCACATTTGGTTGTTCAAATGATCACAATTGTAAACCTAATGTTTTTCTCTTTAATGTTGAATAAATTTTGGATGGCTTATCTTGAAAAAACATTCAATTTTAGCAGAAACAACAAATAACAAAGTTGTTGCAAATGTAATGGAATTGCAAACTACTAAGTTTCATAATTTTTTAATCTCATTTGGTATGGATTTTAAGCAAAGTATGAAGATCAACAATTTTTGAAGTATTCTTAAACAGTTTTGAAAATTCATTTAAACATAAAGTTTAAACCAACAAAAAGTGATGAAAATGTAACTTTTAGCTAATATTTTAAACATCAATTTAAGAAAGTTTCATTATCATACAGCATCATTTGCTATATTAAATCGTCATCTCAAATATGAACAGAAACAATAGAGTTAATAACTAAAAACTAATCTTTTGAAATAATATTGAAAGTAGAAAAAATTTCTTAACCAATCTCCAAGATGTGCATTACTTGGAATGTCATGCTTAGGGTCCTTGGACATAATAATCCAAGCCTTGAACACCTTGAAACATCATAGAGAGCATCTGTTAATTGATTTTTTTTGAGTTACTATAGAAAGAAGGAAGAAGGAAGAAGAGGAATCAATTATTCTTTATGCGAGGGATTTCAAACTAAAGTAAACATTCAAAAAATCTCCATTAGCTTCATAAGAACTTGATGCATGCTATTTATGTGGTAGATATGAGATAGAAAGGGCCCACCAAAATGCAATATTTGAGCTACAAGATTGAGCTTGAATGCCTACTACGATCTAACTAGTCATTTGGTTTGACTCAACCTAATTGTATGGTGTGATTGGCTAACTACCTGGTTTAGTTAAGCTTAATTGGTTGGTATATTTTGGAGAACTCGTGAGGTGATTAACATTAGACATTTGCCAACAATATAATGCAAATCATTGTTTGTTGTGCTATCTTTTATTGATCAAACGATGTAATTTTAGAATTTGCATAATGAGGGTCAGCTTACCCAAAAACTTTACAAATTGATTGAGCTTAATCTAATGGCCTAAACAAACTTGTAATCCTATTGTATATGTCTTAGGGTGACTTGGGATACAAAATACACAATTAATACAAAATATTATAAAATATGCAAAAAATGTAATGGATTTGTAATGTGGAGTGGATCAACCCTCATTGGAGAAATTCAGGGTACATGCACCACATCAGTATCTCTGGCTATGAAAAACTTATCTTTGATAAGCACAGTTAGCAACTGTCTGATGCATCTTCTGCACTAGATGCTAGTTAGGTTCTCTTGTTGATTTGTAGAAAATGTGTTTGGACCCAAGTCAAGAACATCATATAACATTGGCAAAAAGATTTCTATCTTTGGTGAGATATGTGTTGCAATGTGATGTAAATCAATTGTGGCACAATGATCTATTAGGATTTGAGCATAACAGCATAAAGAAGTTAATGATTGCTTGTGGAAAGAAGTTATATTCACAATTTTATTGTAGAAATTTTGATAATAGTATAAGGGAGTAAGAAATATCTATACTCTAGTGGAACTTAGGGCAAATCACTACACTTAAATGCGACTATAAAGGTACACTTTCTCTACCATAACATTGGTAAACTCTATATACTCAACATACAATAAGATTGCCTTAAAATATGTAGTCACATTTGATGCTACTAGTTGGTAGCTGATGAAATCCTGTAATCATCGATTCTAATAAAACCAAAAATGGATTGATATGCACAGCAATTTAAAACTTAGTAATAGTAGTAATCAACAAGTGGAACTTTGCACAACTATAAACTTTGTATGCTTCATAATATTCTCATCCACAAGCTTGTGCATAGTAGTCTCATTAAATAGGAAAATGGGTAATAGAATGACCACCTCAAAGGGTTGTGGATCTAACTCAAGTGTGGGCAAAGTAGGAAGTGATAATGGTGGAGATAATATAAGTAAATAGAACGACAAAAAGTAACCAAAATGAT
Organism: Vanilla planifolia; assembly: GCA_023846275.1. Taxonomy (NCBI): domain Eukaryota; kingdom Viridiplantae; phylum Streptophyta; class Magnoliopsida; order Asparagales; family Orchidaceae; genus Vanilla; species Vanilla planifolia. Next base: position 5,936,741 of record CM043878.1, on the reverse strand, counting down.
GTCCTTGGGAAGTGGAGGTGATGGAGTGGTTGTGGCTTTAGTAGTGTTATGAATTAACACAACATGACAATTTAATACTTTAAATGCATAGGTATTGAATTGCTTTTTATGTTGGATAGGTATAGAGCCTAGATTGTCCTAGAAGAACACTTGCTATGTTCATAGAAACATTTCGCAAATAGAATACTTGACACAATCCAAGAATATTGGCACAAGACATCTCTACTAACCTCATAAATATCTCCATGCTATATAAGATGTATGGACATTGATGTGGCTCAAGGATAACTTATACGAGCAAGGGCAGAGAGTGAAATAAGATTCACATTAGTTTCCTCATCAATGGCTAATTTGCATAGTTTGCCACTGGATTTGAATTAGTTGTGAAAAGAAAGTAGCCGAGTGGAGTTCGACCAAGGAGACAAAGAAATGATTATAGTTACTATGATAGAATATGATAAATAAGATCATAAAACAGCATGGATCATATAATACTAAATCATAATTCAATAACCTAGTTTGATATCAAATTTGACATGGCACCTGGGAGCAATTGTGGGCTAAGTGGAGGTGGCTTCGAGGAGATTTGTGACAAGGAATAGTAATTGTAGTTGAAGGACAGCAATGACAGGTATTTTAGATATGGGCTTAGGTTAAGAATAAGCACACCAAAAGTATTAACTAAATTAAGAATAAGAAACTAAGAATGAACTTAAAGCTTAAAGGAAAGTTGTTGAAAAATGGTAACTAAACTTAGATAATTAAAGGAAAGACATAGAGATGTTTAGGAAAAGATTTTTTTTTGCTAAAAGTGAGATTTAATAAGCCTTAAAACTAAGTATGCCAAACAATGCAAAATTTGGATTATAAAATTGAGCATGCTTCTAAGTGTAGTATGGCGAACCACTTGGGACAGTTTAACCTGACTACTCAATGTGGTTGACCAATCACCCATTTTAGTTAAGATTTATTGCTTGTGTGATTTGTGTTAGCCAATGCTCAGTGGCATGATCTAAATAACCGTTTGTTGCATTATTTTTTATTGACTATACAATGCAATTGTAGGACTGTATGATATAGTTAAACTAAACCAAAAAAATCCTATAAAGTGATCTTACTCGTCTAAATGACCTATTATCACGCGCATCGGTCACCTATCATTGCAGTGTAGGGCTTGTCCATGTGTTGGAACATTACTAGCATACTTGAACAGTGCCATAGTGCGTGTCTTCCTGTGTGCAAACAAAACAAGCTTGGTGGTGCAGATTTTGTAGAATTTTTTATTTTTGATAAAAATCATATGTTTTATGTGAGGAATTAAAATATTGTGTATTTTGTAATAAAACGTCGTATCTAAACTCTTATATAATGAAATAAGAATGATGAATAAAACAATTCAGAATTTTGTGAATTTAAAATTTCTTAAAGAAATTTTTAGAGAATTCAATTTTCTTGTGACAAAAATTTTCTTCTCTTTTCTTTCTTATTTATTATTTGTCATTCTCTTATTTCAACTTCCTTTATTGCGACTTTAAAAAAAAGGTTTATTGTCGAGGGCTTAGAGGTGATAACACTTTGCCAATAGATCAAACCAAGTAAATTATCATTCCAATAGCAATTCCTGGAGGGATTGATAAGAAATATTGAAAACTACAATAAAATATTTTTGAAAATGTGACAGATTCCTAGAGGGATTGATAAGAAATATTGAAAACTGCAATAAAATATTTTTGAAAATGTGACAGATCTACAATGTGGTGTCTTTAGCCATTGTTGCTAAAATATGGGTGCGTGCACTGCATTAAAAGGACTCTTAAAATCTTGAATTTGGCTTCTTATCAAAAACCCTATTTTTGCTTGAGTTAGCACGAGCATAAAATAGTTGTGTTTAGGGTTATGGTCTGATCTAGTGGGGGCAGTGGAGAGGGGATACGCCTTCATAGTCTCCTTCGAGTTGGAAAGAAGTTCCTTTGTCATGAAAGTTAGCTCTATTGGGGCCTAAATTTGAGCTCAATACACCATTGTATATCCGTCAACCCAAATACATAAGTGTATGGCATAGGAGAAATGACATGTGTCCCTTTGGTGATATGTTACCTTAAAGAATACAACTGAATGAACAAGAGCACCAAAAGTTATGATTTTGGTGAAATACTAAAATATAGGGAATAGAACGAAGGAAATTATGGATTTTTTTTAGATGATGAAAGAAACTCTAGAGGCATTGAATAGTAAAGTTATTAAACTAAGATTCAAAAGAATACCTTAAAATTTTATAGAGTCTCAAGTTGAATTGATAGGTCAAACACATCAAGAGCTAAACTTACGTAGGAAACCCTAAGTCATTGGATGTTATAGAACCTTTTGCATAACCTCAACCCATCTCTAACTGATAACTAAGTGATATAGAGTGATATGGCTAAACTCTTAGAGTTGGACTATAGGTCCATGTGAACTATTGTCATTGACTTTGATCGCTTTAGATACCTAGAGAAAAGTACACAAATACACCAATATAAGAAAATAGGTGTAAAATGTCATGGCTCTTAAGTGGTCAGATATTATCTGTGATAGCCCAGATTGGTAGAAATAATTGCTTTAATTGCCCTCATATTATTATGTCGAGTGAAAGCTTAATTGTATGTTAAGATTGCAATATCATGCTTAACTTCTAATATGTGATTAATCCTACTTTTAATTGCACCTAACATTCTCCCACTTAAGTAAGCATCTCATTTACATAGTCTTTCCTCAACCTTGGAAACTTTTGGCCAAATCGAGTGCCATGACAAACATGAAAGATGCCAATAAGTTTCTCCACCACCCTTATGTGATAATTCTTGTATAGAAAGTCAAATATAAGCCATTATTGGTGGCTAATCTATGGGAGTTGTGTGTTGATCAATTGAGCAAAGCCTAAACAATTCAATAAAAGTTTTTCAATATCATCAAGTACCACCAAGTACCATTGGAGCTATGTTGATCTTAATAGCTTTGATCAAAACAATAACTAATAGTTATGGTTCTTTGTACCACACAATTGCTTCTATCATTTTTTGGTATCAGAGCTTAGCTAAAATCCAAATCATGATTTCCATCCTGCACCCTTTCACCAATTGTCATCTAAACTTGAAGTCATAGGTCATGAGTTGTGTTGTATTCTGCCTTAATGTTATTATTAATACAAATTGAAGTAATTGTAAGTCATCTTTCTCTTGGCTTTTTCTTTCTTAAGGAGGTTTTAGGTTGTAATGCCTCATATGATTGAATGTCTTTTTTTCAAATTTCCATATCTCATGAGCAACCTACTTTTATGCCCTAATAATTCCATTTTGGCTCATGAATGTGTTGATTAGAATGTTTGACTAATTTATTGTGGTTTATTATTGCATTCTTTAGGTTGTATGATTTTATTCTTTTATGCTCAACTTGGCTTATATGCCTTTGGGGACTCTTGATCAGCTCATCCAGTAGTTTTGTTATGTGACAATCTCATATTATTTGTCATTTATGTTCTAAGGATCTTATTTCAATTTCTGTCTTTGAAATTTGAATTCATTGATGTCCTATGCCTATAGGCAATAAAATTCCTTTTTAATATGTACAATGGTCTTCAAAGATTTGTTAAAAAGATGGTTGAAGCAATAGGTTTCTTAAAACGCCATTAAGGTGCATATGGCCTTTAGATAAATTTCCTCAATATTGATGTGGTCTTGATGGAATGGCATTGAGATTGACATGGTCTTTGGGAGAAACTATAGCCCCTCAAGGGGACGAGGTCACGTAATAAAGAAATGGCATAAAACAGCCATTACAACCCTCAAAAAATCAAGGACACACCTTGAGGATTTTATATGGCCCTCAGGAATTAAAGCTCGGGTCATGTAATACAATATACAATACTGGTTAAGATATTTTGAGAGTAGAAAGAGTTACAACAATAAAAATTTATTTTTTTGAAAATATCACAAAATCTTGAAACATCAATATAGAAAAATTCATGAGTAATGAATGGAGATGAAGGCTCGTGGATAATACTCAAATTTGGTGAGGCCTTGATGTAAGACGAGTCTTGAAACTCTAAGACAAATCAGGTTGTGTTTTGGTCAATTATTGGATTTGTTTTAGTTGGAATTCAATAAAGTAATGTACTACAATGTTCTTGAGAATTTTGTTAGCTCTTCAATGAGCTAGTAAACTTGAGAATTGATGCTTTATGCTCTGCTAGTAAACATGAGCTAGTAAACGAGAGTTGACGAGGCTAGAGCCTATGGCAAGCCATTGTTATCTCCTAGCTTTATGCTCTGCTAGGTTGATTATTTTGGTTGTGATTGAGCTGCAGTTTTCTTTGTTAGAGTTTGCTATTTCAAATGTTCAACTGGAATGGTTAATTAGAAATTCCAGAATAAGAAGAAATTTACAATGTGAAAGGCACTGCATTTTATTTTGTTCAAAAAGAGCCTTTGGGTATCGCTTTAGTTGTATGCCATTGGGTCAGAAGGTCAGTGTACTCTACCCTGAACCAAGCTACTGGTATGTTGCCATGAAATGGTATAAGCTGTGTACCACTTATAATAACTTGTGAAATAGTATAATTTGGGCCCAATTCGTATGCTATTGTGATTAATATTGGAAGCGTTATTTTTTCACCAAATTTTGAGATCGATGGAGGGAATTATGGAAAAAATTATTTTGGTTGTGTTGAATCCTTTTGGATAAGTGCAATTTGGATTTTGAATCCAAATTGAAATGTATTGTTAAGTGTTAAGGACAACAAAGCATCAAATCAATTTGAATTTGATATTAATTAATTTTATCTCTTTTCATATTGTTCCAAAAGTTTTTGGTGTGTAAAGGGGTTGTTAAAGGAGATTTTAATCATTCAAATGATCACCAAGACTAATCCTTTGCCATCGATTAATAGAAGTTTTCCTTTGTCACCATTGTGATCTTTTGGAGAGAGCAAGAAGTGAGAGACTCTAAGGTGGTTGTTTGACCTCATGGCCGTGCTTTTTCATGCTCTCTTAGATTTATAATTTTGCTTCCTTCTTAGAATAAAATTGCAAAAGGTCCACATTATTCCATGCTCATACCATGAGAATCATTTTGTTTTTTCACTCCAAAATATTATGATTAGATTATATGGTTTGAAAAAAGAAGCTTGTAGAAAAAGAAAGCATTTCCATCTTATAGAAATGATAGAATTAGCTTAAGAGTAGAGTTTTAGAACAAGGATTACTGCACATATTTTGGGAAGCTACTTTGATGTGAAACACTGTGGCAAGTTGTGTTTTTGAAGGAGCCAAGTATATGCTTTTAGATTGTGAAAGATGTGCTTCAAACCTCCAAAAGGTAGTTGGTGAAGATGTCAGAAAATATGGTTTTATTGTAGGAATTTTGAGGAATGTTGCAGTTATAATTTAACATGACTATTGTCTAAAAAAATGATTGCAGTGAAGATAGTGGCTTTTGAAGCTTCCATATGAGTAGGGTTTCGGTAAAATGTCTTCAAATATGGTTTTATTGTTGGAATTTTGAGAAATGATACAATTATAATTTAACATGGCCATTATCTAAAAAATGATTGCAGTGAAGATAGCTACTTTTGAAGCTTCCATATGAGTTGGATAGTAAAGTTGGACAAAAGCATGAGTACAAGTTTTGCTGAAATAAAAGAGAACAAAAATAAAAATGTGACCAGCGAAGTTCATTTTGGACAATAATAAAAAAATGCTTGTGCATGAAGTGAATGTGTTTGTTTGTGTGATACTTAGTTTCATAAGCTTTTCAATTTTCTTATATCTAAATGTTGCTTTTGTGAAGTTTAATTGTAATATTTCCTTTTTCCCAGGTCTGCAACGTGATAGTACTGCTCCCAGTCAGGGTCTCTTCAAAAAATGTGAAGCACTTGCTGTGTCTGGGCTGACAGAATACGGCGATGAAATAGATGTCATTGCTCCTACAGATATTTTGAAACAAATTTTTAAAATACCTTACTCCAAGTCCCAGCTATCTATTGCTGTTCAACGGATTGGTGATACTCTTATTCTAAACGCAGGGTATGTTTTTGAAGCACATTTAATGAACATAATGAACATAAATTGCTGACTAGCTTTAACTTTATCTTGCCTAAGCCCCAACGTTGAAGAGGAAGAAAAACTTCTCAGAAGACAAAGCAACCAATCTTCATGCCCTGATCCTTCAATTTTTTTAAATTTTGCCATGCATTCTGTGAGAGCCGAGGCTTGTGATTGCCCTCCTGCTCACAAGCCTTCCACACAACAACAAGAAAGTCCACATGGTTTGCCTGGTAACTATGGACTTATGGAGGATGTATATGCATCTTCCACCTATTCTCATTTGCAGGAGTCTCAGTTTCTGGATCAGAACTCAAGTGGAGTTAGAAATCCTTCACATTCGAATAAGGACAAGTACTTCTTGCACAACAAAATGAGTAAGCAAAAGAATACAAGGACAGATTCTGTCAAAAGCACTTCCCAAACAGGTGCAAAGCCCAGAAGCCCTATTCTTGAATCTGAGAAACGTAGGAGACCTGGTCATAATGATTTCCTTAGGGTCCTATTTTGGAAATTTCACAATTTTCGAATGCTTTTGGGCAGCGACATTCTTCTTTTCAGCAATGATAAATATGTAGCAGTAAGCTTGCATTTATGGGATCGCTCAAGACAGGTGTGCCTAAAAATCCTTAATACCGATCTTGGTTTTTAGAAGCTTCAACTTTCATGTTTTTCATTCTTGTAGGTCACGCCACTGACTTGGCTTGAAGCTTGGCTGGACAATGTCATGGCTAGTGTGCCAGAATTGGCTATATGTTACCATCAAGATGGTGTGGTTCAAGGATATGAGCTTGTGAAGACAGACGAGATATTCCTACTCAAGGGCGTGTCGAAGGATGGAACTCCTGCATTTCACCCACAAGTCGTCCAGCAGAATGGTCTTTCTGTATTGAGGTTCCTTCAAGAAAATTGCAAACATGATCCTGGTGCATATTGGGTAGGAATCCTTCTTATCCAATAGCTGTAGTATTGGAAGTTTTGTTTTGTTTTGTTTTTTTTTTTATTATATATTTTTCCTGGATTTGTTAATTGTATTTGTCTTACATTGCAGCTCTATAGAAGTGCTGGAGAGGATGTCATACAACTTTTTGATCTATCCGTCCTACCAAAGAACCACCCTGATGATGATGATAATAAGTCCCCCAGCTCTATATTATCCCTAATGCAAAAAGGAAGAAGGGATACCTTATTCTCTCTTGGGACTCTTCTTTACCGAATTGCTCATAGACTCTCTCTCTCAAAGGTGAACTTGAACCGAAATTTTCAGGATTTCATTTTATTAAGTGGCTATTAGTATTATCCATACGTTGTCTACAGGCACCAAGTAATCGGATTAAGTGTGCTAGGTTCTTCAAGAAGTGTTTGGACTTTTTGCATGAAAAGGATCATATGGTATGCCATGTTTTCTGCAATTTACCTTAGTTTTTTCTTTCTTCTATTTGATTGAGGTCATGGTGAGAAGTGCAGCTATTCTTTCAAAAAAATTATCGATTTATTTGTGTTCATGTTAGGTGATCCGTGCATATGCCCATGAGCAATTTGCTAGACTCATATTGAAAAGTTACGATGAACTGGAGCTAGCAACTGATACTTATCTTCTAGAACCTGAAGTTAGAGTGACTAATTTGGAAGATGAATATTCAGAATTTTCTTTTTCAATGTTTGGAGCAACTGGCCAAGGGCAGGGCCATCATACTCAGATCACTGAAGAAGCTGCTGTAAAAGATGGAGATATAATTCCAAGTGCATCATCAGATGAATCAGTTAAGATAAATCTGGAAGCAAATTCCTATCCTCAAAATGTTTCCTTGCAGGCTCTACAGGAAGCAAGAGAATCACGACACGGTGTTTTGGATATGTGTCACATAGTTAACAATTCTCCCATTCTAGTTAAATCAGTTGCAGATCCAATCTCCTCCAAATTGGCTGCAGTACACCACGTCACACAAGCTATTAAATCTCTTAGGTGGAAAAGGCAATTGCAAAATGCTCAAGGGATGGACCCTAGTAACAGATTTAATGAAAGATCATTGACAAAGATCAATCTATCTCTCTGTACATGTGGTGATCTGAACTGTATTGAGATATGCGACATTAGAGAATGGCTTCCAAAAGCTAAAATGGATCAGAAGATGTGGAATCTTGTCTTATTACTGGGAGAGTCCTATCTAGTGCTTGGGGAGGCATACAAGGATGACGAGCAATTACATCGAGCACTTAATGTTGTTGAATTAGCATGTTTAGTTTATGGATCAATGCCACAGCATCTTGATGATGCTCGATATATCTCATCCTTGGGCAATGGAGAATCATATCAGCTTAAAGTAAAAGAAGGTGATGGTATTCCCAAGCCTTTCATAGATTGTGAAGAAGATCTAAACTTTAAGCTGTTTCGGGAAGGCTTTCTTTCTGATCGCCTTTTTCCGATCTACTTGTTCTGGCCAAAAGCTTGGGCACTTGTTGGGGATGTTTATGTGGAATATCAGAGAAAGAAAGGTAATAAAGCTCAAGAACAGGAATTTGACAGAAGATCAGGCAGTGATCTGAGGGTGTCAAATGAGGTGGTCAGGGAGGTTAAGCGCCTTAAAAAGAAGCTTGGACAATCCAAGCAAAACTGCAGCTCCTGCTCTCTCATAAACTGTAGCTGCCAAAGTGATAGAGCAAGCAGTGGTAACAGTGCTAGCAGTAGTTGTAGTGGAAATGCAACCCCATCTTATAGAAGAAAACATAACAGAAAATTGCACTCGAGAACCTCAGTTTTACTCGATGGAAATACTAATGGAAGCTGTATTTCATATCGATCAGACCATCTCGATAGTTCTGAGAATGAGCATTGTGAGAGTAGTAAAGAGGACAATAAGCATGAGGTTTCAACAAAGCCATCTGATGAATGCTCAACGGTTGTCAACAACTTAAAAGCCAGTAATTCATTTGAAAAGGATAGCAAGCATACACAAGCTGTTTGCCATGGTTCGAGAATAACCAACATATCTAAAGTTGTAGATGGTGGTATTTTTCGATTTCTTGAAGGTCCTAAATCAGATGATCTAGAGTTCAACTTAAAAACTGCTATGTACTGTTACGATGAGGCTAGGAAAGCAATGAATGGCTTTCCAGTAGATTCTGCAGAATTCAGCTCTATATTGAAAAGAAAAGGGTGGGTGTCTAATGAACTTGGCCGTTACAGGTTGAGTAAAAAAGATTTAGCTTCTGCTGAAATTGCATTTGATGGTGCTATTTTGGCATTCAAAGAGATCTCTGATCACACCAATATCATACTTATTAATTGCAATTTAGGTCATGGAAGAAGATCATTGGCTGAAGAACTTGTATCCCAGTTGGATGAACTCAGAGGACATGGTATCCTTCAAAATGCATGCGAGCAGGCTATTAAGACTGCAAAAGCTGAATATTTACAATCATTGAATTATTATGTTGCTGCAAAAATGGAACTCGATTCAATGGGCAGCTCTGAAGATAATTCATTACACAACGAAGTGCATACGCAGCTTGCTCACACATATCTTAGACTAGGAATGCTTTTAGCAAACGAATGCATTTTAGATGATGTTCCTGCAAGTACTCAAGGTAAGGTATATTCAAATGTAAGATCAAAGGATGAACTGAAGAGTACAATGTCAGCAGGTGATGCTTTTAGAGAAGCATTGTTAATATATGAATCACTTGGTTTGCTGCGGAAACAGGAAGCTGCATTTTCTCACTTCCAACTTGCTAGCTTCCATAAAGGTTATTGCTTAAAAGTCTTGGATTTGGAGAAGAAACATATGTGGCCTTCTAAAGGGGACAATAAACATCTTAAAGCCAAGTGGTATGCTTCTTTAGCTGATAAGCACTGGAAAAAAGCTATAGATTTCTATGGCCCTTCAACACATCCTGTGATGTACATCAACATCCTCTTGGAGCAAGCTGCTCTTTCTTCGGATCTATCGAAGGCTTTCCACTCAATAGTGGTACGTTTGTCGCATCGTTATTTCATTTATCATGATTAATTAGGAGTGTTTAATGAGACATTCAAATCAATTTACTCGTGCTAAAAAGTTACATATGTGAAAGATTTATAAAGATCGTATCATTTGTTAGATGAATTTATATAAACTATTTATTTAATCTCCGCATAATATCATTTGGTTTATTCATTCTATTTTGTTGGACCATTACATCCAGAATATACAACCATTGTTGTTTGGCATTGTTTTCTAGCTTTCCAGACATTTTAAAGTATCCTAAAATGGATCTTTTCTATTATCCTCTGAAACGAATTGCTTCTGCTACAGATGCTCGAAGCCTCCCTACTTCACCTTCTCGACGGTCGACATGTAGTACAAATGGGCGAAGGTTGTGAACTGGACAAGGAAAGTACGATCAAATCGAAATTCTGGAATCAACTGCAGTCACTTTTGAAAACAATGGTCTCTTCGTCACTTTCAGGAGTCTCCAATAGAGCTGGTGCGAGCTGCGCATCGTCTCCTGCAGCTCGATGCTGGGATGCTTGCAAGGTGAAGGATATGTATCTAATGTCCCTCAAATCAACCAGCTTCAGTCAGCTGCATGCCATGTACAAGCTGTGGCTCTCGTGAGACAGTTTAAAGAAGATGATGCCTATTATAGATCTTTACCTGCAGGCCTTGGGTTTTTTGTTCATTATAAATCACATGTATGTAGTCTTCCTCACATTTTGATGTCATTGTTTAAAGTTTAGTGTTCATTTAAACATTGTATTCGACTTTTTAATATAAAATCAATCATATTCTTATTTGTGCATAACAATCTCTCTTTAGCTAAGAATATCATATGTAAAATTTTTTATATTATGAATGCTGAAGTTCTTGTCAAACTAACTTCTTTGAGGTGTAATTTGTTGATTAAAATTTTTAAAAAATTATAGTTTAACAATAAAATTTGCAAGGGTTTTAAGTTTTATTTAAAATTAATTTGAAATATTCATGAAATATAATTTTCTTTATCCATGTTTTTTTAAATGATGATTCAAGAATAGTTCATATAAAATTGTAGACTTACAACATTCAAATCTGATGGTTGATCAATTTAGAAACTTCTACTCAGTAATGAAATACTACTGAAAAGTATTCTAATACTTATTGAAAAACTTCATTTTAAATAATTAAAAATGCACAAATAAAATAAATATTTACATCAGAATGAAAAACCGTTTTAACAACATTTTAAAAATTAAATAAAATATTTAAATAATATGTTACTATTTTCAAAATTATTATGAAAAAAAATAGAAAATTATGAAAAAAATTATAATAACTCTTAAGTTAATAAAAAAATAATTAATTAAATATTATTAAAAAGTTATTATATGTTTAATAAATATAATAATGCTTGATAAAACAAATTGTTTATATAGCACAGTATACTTTATATAAAAAATTATATTATTTTGTTTTGTAAACTGAAAGAATGTTTTATAATTTAATTAGATAAAAATTTGAAAAATATTTTATAACAAATAGGTATTAAAAAAATAACTAATTTGAGCATGAGCAATTATTACGCAGCTGGTGTAGGATCTCAATTTCCAAAAGCAATTGGATTCCAAAACTATAAAAGGTTCATGCAGCGGGTGCACCACGTCGCAATGCATCATGATTGAACCAAATATAAAAACCCGTGCGAAATATTTCCTTAAACTGATGTGAAAATAAAACAACTATTCTGCGCTACAGGAAATGACGCCAACTTTTACGTGCACCGGATTCACGGTGGGGTGCATCGAATCATATCTTACCTTTCCCACTTGCTTCCTCGCTCCACAAAGTACGGTGTGGCGGCCATTGCACTGACTCGTATCTTTCCTCCTGCTTCCCTCCACGATCTCATGGCCCCTGCCGCCGCTTCCTCCGCCACCGCCCGACAGCTATTCTTTCTACAAAACCCAAAACGCGATACCCTTCGGAACCCCTTCGCTCAGTGTGCCGGAAACCCTCTCAAATCCTGCCTCATCTCCTCACCCGCGCTTGACCGCCGCCATCTCCATGGCCCCCTCGCCGTCGCTTCTGCCTCGCCGAAAGACTCCTCCTTCCCATTCATAGACCTTCTGGAAGATAAGCCCCGCGAGGAGTGCGGGATTGTGGGCATCATCGGCGACCCGGACGCTCCCTACCTCTGTTCCGTCGCTCTCCACGCTCTCCAACACCGCGGCCAGGAAGGCGCCGGTATCGTGTCGACTTATCGCACAAATGATGGAGGCCCTGCGTCCCTTCGTTCCGTCACTGGATTGGGCCTCGTCTCCCACGTCTTTGAGGACAAGTCCAAGTTCAATTACCTCTCTGGTTCCGCTGCCATCGGTCACGTCCGCTACTCCACCGCCGGCGCAGCCTCTTCCCTCGCCAACGTTCAGCCCTTCCTTGCGGGCTACCGCTTCGGCCAGCTCGCGGTCGCACACAACGGCAACCTCGTTAACTACTCCTCCCTCCGCGCCCGCCTCGAGGATTCCGGCTCCATCTTTAACACCTCCTCTGACACTGAGGTTATCCTCCACCTCATCGCCAACTCTAAGTCCCGCCCTTTGGTTTCCCGCATAGTCGAGGCCTGCGAGTCCCTCCAGGGCGCCTATTCCCTCCTCTTCCTCACCGAGAACAAGCTCTTCGCAGTTCGAGACCCCCACGGCTTCCGACCTCTTGTCCTGGGCCGACTCCGCCGCCCAGGCCGCGCAGTCGTCTTGGCCTCGGAGACCTGTGCCCTTGACCTCATCGAGGCCGACTACGAGCGCGAGGTGAATCCCGGCGAGGTTATCGTCGTCGATGGCCGTGACATGTCCCTTACTACGCTCTGCTTAATGCCCCCCAAACCTCGGAAAGCTTGCATCTTTGAGCACATCTACTTCGCCCTCCCCAACTCCGTCGTATTTGGCCGTGCTGTCTACTCCTCCCGGTTTTCATTCGGTGCTACGCTGGCCGAGGAGTCCCCGGTGCCCAGCGCTGACGTGGTGATCCCCGTCCCTGACTCCGGCTTCTATGCTGCCCTTGGCTTTGCGTCGCATTCCGGTGTGCCATTTCAGCAAGGGCTTATCCGCTCTCATTACGTGGGCAGGACCTTCATTCAGCCGGAGCAGAACATACGAGATCTTGCTGTGAGACTCAAGCTTGCTCCGGTGAGGGGAATTCTGGAAGGAAAGTCGGTTGTGGTCGTCGACGACTCCATTGTTAGGGGTACAACCAGCTCGAAGATTGTTAGGCTCATCAAGGATGCTGGGGCAAGGGAGGTTCATATGAGGATTGCAAGCCCACCCATTGTTGGTTCTTGTTATTATGGTGTCGATACTCCAAGGTCCGAGGAGCTGATATCCAATCAGATGGAGGTGGAGGGGGTGAGGAGGGCAATTGGATGTGATTCACTTGCTTTCTTGTCTTTGGAGAGCCTCCGGGGTTTGCTTGGGGATGAGTCGCCAACTTTCTGTGATGCATGCTTCTCGAGAAATTATCCGGTGCCGCCGATTGAGAACGAAGCAACGAGGGCTGTAGTTGTTGAAGAAGACTGAGGGCAATCTTGTGCATACTGAGTTTTAAATTTGCCAAATTTGTCGAGGAAGGAGAGAAGTTTTGTTTGTGCTTTTTCCTTTTTGAAGAAGAAGAAGAAACTATGGCATTTAACTCCTTATGTCATTTGGTACCAATTGTTGGTAGGGGAAAGGAGATCATGCTTCATATCCATGGTACTAATAAACCCTAATTTTTGTATTGTTGAGCTATTTAGACACATTAGGTAAAGATGATGGCTTTTACAATCATATTTCTTCATGGATAAGTTCTGCTGTTTTCAAAGTGAAATTGCAGCTGTGTTGGCATTGTTGAAATGGTTGAAATTCTTGTACCAGGTTGTTGTCTCAAGTGGTGTTCTCTAATTGTTTTGGGTTTTTTTTTTTTCTTTTTTGTGCATCAGGAAATAGTTTTGAGACTATTTGTTAAGATTTGTGAATTTGGTCTCCATGATAGAAATTGTTCTCTCTAGTTTTTGGTTTTACTCTTTACAAATTGAGCTCCTTCTCAGATTTTTCCAGGATTTCCAGTTTAGGTTGAAGGTAGAATATTGCTTAAAAATTGATGGTTACATGTTCTACATTTGGGTTGCAGCAGAAAGTCTCAAACCAGTTTCAAAATGGACTGGTGGTTTATGGTGTTAATCAACCTGGCTGAATCAAATTGAACCAACCAGAAATTGGATGATATAAACTAAACATCTTTCCTTTTCTACTTTTTAACTTCATTAGAGCTCAAAAGCTGTGCTTCTGCTGAAAACCTTAATGGTTTGATTAACGAAGTATGGTTTACTTGTCTGAAATCAAGTTGTGAGGGTGGGAAAAAAGCATGCAAACTATACTTCATTCATCATTTGCATCTGTGTGATTTAGCTTTTTAGCTATTTTTAAGCCTATGATGAACATTGTTATCTGCTGCTGAATCAGTTTTCAATGCATCTTAGAACTTTGCAACTGTACTTTATGTTGAGCACTGAAATCCTCTTTTAGATTCTAACAAAGAACCTGCATTTGTGCTGCTTGGTTTGACATAACCAAGTGATGAGTGCATGGATTCATGCTACTTGTTTGTTATTGTTCGAGAATAAGCTCACAAGGGTTTCCCATCGATTTGAACTTCAATTTCATGCACATTTGGTGGTTCGATTTTCAAACTTGTTTGTTTTGTGAAAACAAGATTTTTGTGCTTTAAGGCTTTGTTGATCTCTAAATTCATGTTGATTTCAAATGATGTTGGCCAAGGAGTTTCCATGGATTTGAAGAGCATGTTCTCTATTTGCAATAGACCAAATGAGACATTTTGCAAACATTGTTCTAATTCTAGCTGTGTCTATTGTAGCAAGCAAGCTTTGATAGTACAAGTCTCTCACAGAGAGCAATGTGAAAATAGCTTACTTGAATTGCCAAACATGTAATTTCTTTTTTGGTTTGGCATTGTGCAAATGATGAAGGCAAACTTGAAATAAGAGGTAGTGTTTTGAATACTTTGTGAGATTAAAAATAAGATAGGAAATAGAATTTTAAAAGAAAATTATTTGAATAAAAATAAAATTCTAATAAAAAATATTTACTATTGAGCTTTTTAAAAAAGATGCTTTTGAAAAAGATGTTTGAACAAACCAACAAAAAGGTTGAAAAAAACTTTTGTCAATAACCAATACCATAATTTTGTGTTTTACTCTCTCAAAAATTTTAAAAGTCAAAGAATAATTTTATTTTTATATGATACATTTATTTTAAGATTTATTTATCAAGAGATATTGTTTTTAATAATAATTATTAATCATGATAGTCATACCAAATAAAATCTTTGTCGGAAAGTTTGAAGAAAGTCATGCCTTGTTACCACCCAATGTACATGTGTCATAATGCCCACAAAAGAGGTATTAACAAAGGCTTTGCTTTGTTTTGTTGTTTTGTTTATTGTTTTATTTATGTTTTTCAATAAAAAAACATAATATGTTAGATTAATGGTCTACACACATAGACACATATATACAAAAATATATATTATAAAAAATAATTTCTAGAAGCATTTTTATTATATTTAAATATTTTTTATGATGTCAAAGATAATATATCAAAATGTTTAGATTATGTTTGATGATAATATTTGAGATTAAAAATAGATGTTAAAAATAATTTTTTTCAAAAGATGAGTTTTTAGTAAATAAAAATAAAATTTTGATAAAATATTTGTTAGAATTAGAATATGAAAAAGAAAAATTTTAAAAGTTGATATTTAAGATCATAATAATACTTTATAGGCCTATGGTTGTTCTGGGCCAAATTTTTTAAGTTATCTTTAAAGCATTTTCCTTTAATCGAAAAAGTCAAACTTTTATAACATGTGAGCAACTAATGTGAGCTCCCAAAATGTTGACCCAAGCTTTTGAGCTAGTAAGAAATGCCATTGTTAATGGCATGTCAAGTAGCACAAGGGAAAATATTTCTTTGCCAAAAAATTAAGTTGTTTTGATTGTGAAGAATTTAGGCACAACACTAGAGATTGTTTTTGTCTTATAATAGCTAAAGGTATTGTTGAAATTCTATTATTCATTAGATTAGTCTTAAAGGTTTGTCTATTATTGCCATGTGATTATAGAATAAGGGGAGAGATTGGTTGGCATAATCTAGAATTCGAAGAACATAGTCTTGAGTGTTCTCCGCTTAACAAGGAGTCAAGAATTCATTAAACTTATTCATATGTATAAATTGCTAATAAGACTTTTGATTACCATATTGTTTGATTCTATATGAACACCATCCTTTACAGTTGAATCCTCATCAAGGAATTTTAGCAAATTTGTTTTTGCTTAAGGATACTTATTAGTTTTGTAGTTAACTATCATAAAAATAGATGTAAGAAATTATATAAATGAAGAGATTAAAATTGAAGAAAATATTTTCTTAAGAATTTGATGGTCATTCTATTGGTAGAATTTTTATATCATTTTAATGATAGATCGATTATCAAATCATCATATTACTATAAATTGTTAGAAAAAAAAATAAAAATAAACATAGTAAACTAACATATTTATAGTATTTTTTCAAGGACTAAGATTGCTTGTAACATATGCATCGAAAAACTATAAATTGTTAATGGTGCATGTTTATTTATCATTTGTAGCATATGCAAAAAAAATTCTATTACGCTTGTTAATTTATTTGCCTTATGTTATTGCAAAAATGTTCAGACTTCCTCAAAATGAAGTTAAATTTAAATTCTCAAAGATTGAGCTAAATATTATCATTAAAGAAATATTATGTTTGAATCTTATTTATTCTTAACTTATCAATAACCCTTCTAAACTTTATTCTTATTCTTATTTTTTTGTTCTTCTATCTTTCTCGTATTCTTTCCTTTAAAAAAGTGATGATTCTCATATTAATTCAAGAATATTAAAACTTTTTCTCCCCCATTCTAAAAGATTTTTAGTTTTTCTCTTAATTTAGTTAAATAAATACATATTTTATCTATTTTTCACCTAATTATTAGACTCATGCCTCTACATTAAAGACATAAAACTTTCAAAATAGATATATTATTTGTAAAGCTCAACACAAATATTGTCTTATGCAAATATATTTATAATTTTCTATAACATGACAAAAAAAAACTCACATTATTTCATTGTTGGCTTTACATTGTACTAATGTTATATAATTTTACCTAATTTTGTACTTTAACAATGTTTTATTATCTAATTTTAACTTTTAGTCAAATAAAAAATAAATAAATATTTTGTTAAATGTAAAGAAGAATGTTCCAAATCAAATTAGTTGTTTTAACAAAACTAAGACAAGTTATGGAAGCCAATCAGCTCAAAAAGAAGAAAGCCTTCTCTTTTCTCTCCCTTGAGGGCTCCGGCTCGCTTTTATCGGGAGGAGGAGAGGAATCCGATGATTCGCGGGGTTGACCGCTCTCACCATTGGGGGCCGTGAAAGATCTGTTCGTCTTTGTTCCCGTCTCTTGTTATTGTAATTCCTTTTCCTCCCTCCTCCTCTCTGTTACTGGCCCCGAGGAAGATGGAGTATTGGGAAATGGTTCCTAGCGCGAGAAATAGAAGGCTATGATGGCAATTGGGAGGGGAGGAAGGGAGGAGATGGAGAAGAACTTCGAGTCGAAGCTCCGGCTTCAGCAGAAACAGGAGCAGCAGGGGCCGGTGCAGAGGAGCGGCAGCATCACGTTTCGGGCGCCGCTGGAGTCCTTCACGATCGATGATTTCGAGCTGGGGAAGATGTATGGAGTTGGCTCGTACTCGAAGGTGCTATTTTGCTCTTTTTGATCTTACCTTTTTGCCGCCGCGGTTCCATTTCTGGATTTCTGTTGGTTCTGCAGCACCGAACGGGGATGGGTGGAGGGAGCTCGAGGGTTTAATAGCTGCAATTTTTTTTTCCCTTGGTGGTCATTGTTCTTAATCTATGGGTGGCACCATGTAGAAATTCGGTATTTTAGTTGTCATACGCTGATGCATAAACAAAATGATTGGAGGTTGAAGGATACCCCTGAGGGTTACTTGGTATTAATCTGTTCCACAACAAACAACGTTTAAGGTTTTATTTATCAGATGCTATGCAAGGTAGAGAGAACTAAATTTTGATTTTCGTACTAAAGTCTAGAAGTCGGTTTACCCTTGATGTATAGGGCGTGATAAAGAGAGTTAACCTTAACTTGATCAACAAAGTGTTAAGCTTATAGCTTCAGGCTTTGCAATCTAATATGATAACAACATAACTATGGACTTGAAATATTTAAAAAACCATTCTTTTTATTACAACTGAAATGCAAAGTAAATACTCTAAACATTAAGGCAACAAGGTTTAAACATTTAACTGCAATTAAACACTATTAAATCAAATACCTATTTCATGATTAATTAGTTATAATGCTCTTGAGTAATAATATCCTTATGATGATGATTCTTTATTCAATCTATTGAATTTGTAAAAAAAAAAAAAAAATATAACTACAAAGTGAGTTTCCAAAGCCATCTAGTAGGTTAAACTACCAATTAAAGCAGAAAGGATGAAGAATTGGACAAAAATCTGCATAATAAAATGGTATGACTATTATGTTATGGCATTAATTGTTACACAATAATTTTATTCTTATAATATCAATATTGTTCTTATACATGATATTTTGAAAATAAATTGAGGCATCATCATTAGTTGTAGCAACTACACAATGTGAATATGCATGCCACAAGTTGATCTGTCTACAAGGGAAACTTATTCCAAGGACTCACAACAAGCTTACCTTAGAGTTAAGTGCAGCAAAATTTAAAGTGTAAGTGACAAAGAAACTAGAAGAACACCATGAAAGAGAGAATTTTTTATGCCAAAATTAGGAATGTCTTACTTGATCTCTATTTTTCTTTTTTATGGAAGCTTAGATTCAATATTTTATTACAATAATTTTTTTTGTCGCAATAAGGCTCATTTTCTATGCTCCATGTGTTGCATGCATTGATACTTCAACTTTTCCGCTATAAAGCTTACGCACGTGCAAAGGTGCCCATTTATGTGTGGACAGATTGTGCTCCTAAGGTGGTAAGTGGCACTTATTGCAACATGTGTTGCATTGGTGGCAGTAGGTGGCACCTATTGTTGCACGTGCTGCTGTGCACGCATAGCGTCCTGCACATTGTCTTGCGCTCTTTATGCATGCCACATTGTTGTCCATGGGATGTCATGTGCTTGATTTTATGTGCACATTGTTTGATAATTTTTTGTCAAATAGCGCCCCTTGAGTCATTCTCGAAGATGGATTTTTTGATAATTGAGTAAACCTATAATAGATCTCTTGATCATAGGTAATATGTGTTCATGTTAACAAACCTATTTAACGATACAATTCCTTTGAGTATAGTATTTGATAGAGAAAAAAAGGGCTCTAATACAAAATGATGGTTGGGGTAGTGTCTTAGGTTCTCAAGTTGAAAAAATAAGTCCTAAAAACAATTATAAACTTTGTTAGTATTGTTCATTCGACAAAATAACTTGTTTGTATGTACAAGTGGTGCATTAATTGGGTTGAATGGTGCACAGGTTAAGCCATGCAGTTGTTACCATATTATCTAAGCAATTGTTATACTATCTGGTTTCTAGTTGCAGGGAAATAACGTAAGAGGAATTAGGAGAGAAGAAAGAGTAGATTGTGGGTAATTATTAATTATAAAAAATAGGTTAAAAAGGATGAGGAGAGATGAGGTAATACTCACCAAAATGTTACTTGTAATACTTACTAAAGGGTTACGCAAGAGAAGAGGAAGTTATCAAGCTTCACCAACCCACAACTTACCAAGCAAAAGTACAAAGATAAAATTCAAACCATCTATTTCTTTGCATATCTTAATTTCTGATTTTGAAATTATTTGTGTGCTTTTCTATTATAATTAATAGTACTCACTAACATCCATTAACATAAGTTTTTACAAAATATATGAACACTATCATCTAATTGTTTAAAATAATTAATCATTAGTATTATTTTATCTTCAAGTGAAGTTCTAGAAACTCCATTTAGATTTTCAAATTTTGATCATAATTCCAATATTTAGTTTGAAATAAACTTTATGGGTTGACCTAAAACTAGTTTATATAGACTTTCATGTCATGTTTCATATGATTGGCCTTTGATAAATACTTCTTTTTTACAAATAAAGCCCAAATTTTATCATTTTTCATTCATCATATGATCTTTATATTTATGCTTAATTATCCATTTTTGTTTTGGATTAGTATCATACAAATTAAAATAAGAAATGAAAATTTTATCATATAAAAAAGGTGATGATTAATAAAAATCAAAATGCATGATAATAATTATATATCAAATACATAAAACTACTCATACACTGTCAATCATCATCATCAATATCACATTATAATATAACTTGTATAGATTTATAATAACTATGTTGATATACGATAATCGTCCTGTTATAGAAAGCTTTTCACCAACCTATATCAATAGAGCCATCGTTTTGTAGGCTTGTCAACCAAGTTAGTTGATCACATTACACATCCAATGTCTCGTTTCTTCATCAATATAATATAACATGTGTTCAATAAGATACCACCAAATGTACTCCATCCAACCACAAAGCATGTCATATATATAATTATCAACATGACTATTTTCAATGATAAAAAAGTCAATATTTGCAATTAACAATAATATCAAAAAGGTAACATCGATAATACATAAAATGAAAATCACATTAATTGTTGGAAATCAAAGTGTGTAAAAAAAAGAGTACATACTAATAAAGTTATGGTATAATTATAAATGTCACTAGAAAAGAATTAACTTATAAATGATTTAAAATGATTAAATATTATAAATATATGTTATTGGTTTAATTATAATTGATTGATCAATATAAAACAATGTATGCCTTTAAATAAGTCACATATAACAAGGATGGTGCATTCAAATATCAAATAAAACAAGGATAATGTAATATAATTATATATAAAATTATGATTTCTACAACATACTTAAAAAGTATCTAACATCATAATCAAGAAATGCTTACATAATATATGTGACAAATAAGTAATGAATGATAATTAAATAAAAACCTAAACTAAATACTAGTTCAATGTAGTCAAGAATTTACCTAAATAATTTTATATATGACTATGCCTATTGTTGATATGTCATTGAAGATGCAAAAGTTTTTTAATTACAATCTTAGTCATAGATTCAAAAAGTGGCCACGTTATGGGAGTTGGTGATAGGAAACTCGAGGCTGAACCCTTGATACCCAGGTGTTTTAGGACGGACCTTTGAGACTTAGACACTCGAGGACAAACCCTTAAGACATGGTTACTCGAGATCAAACCCTCGAGACTTAGTTGCATGAGGCCTAACTTCTTCCTTGTCTCATTTTGTAGAGGTTTGGGTATAATATTTTTACTGCAGTACTTTTGTTTTGTATCAATAAACTTGTTTTTTTATACTCCATTCATTGCATGCATTATTATGTCAACTCAGTTGTTGCAATACTTGTGCATGCACAAGGGCACCCATGCATCAGTGGTGACATTGGCTGGAGAGAAGTGGAGAAAGATGATATTTTAGAGGTAAAACTAATGGAGAGATTCCATCAGCACCTTATTAGACCAACATATACCTTGCTTAGATATTTTGAAAGTGCATGACCTGGACATTATTAGGTTCAAACATGAGATAATTGAATGCATTTTTTCATTAAAGATATTTAAATTAGTAGTCTTCAATATATGTGACATTTGTAACCATTGTCATATGATATGGGGGCACATATTAGAGCTACTCATATTTGACAAAGAGAATAATGCAAATCCTTGACATGCATTTATGTAGTTGACAGTTCACACACTAGAGGTATTATCAAATATAACACGGTTAAGATATATGTCTGTCGAACATTTTTTTTCTCGCATCAAACAATTTGAATAGCTTTTATCATTAAAATAGTAGAGTATTTATCCTTATGAACTTAATTAGTTTTTATAGGTTTTATCACACGCCTAACTCTCGCAGCTTTCACGTCTTTTGGTTATCAATCACTTAACAATTTGTAGAAGAGCCATTGGATTGGCATCTATGATTTGGCTTTCTTGTATTTTGTGGTCCATAGGCTATTGCGTGCTTGCTGTTGTGCACACGTTGTTTGACAATCTTTTGTCAAATAACCTCCCTTATGTCATTCTCAAAGATAGATTTTTTGATAACTTAGTGAACTTATAATAAATCCCCTAATCATAGGTAATATGTGGTATTCATGTTAACGAAACTATTTAATGATACAATTCCTTTGAGTATAATATTTGATGGAGAAAAAAAGAGCTCTAATACCAAATGATGGTTGGGGTAGTGGCTCAGAGTTGTAAGTTGAAAAAACGAGTCCTAAAAATAGTGATGAATTTTGTTAGTGCTATTCATATGCAAAATGTCTTGTTGGAACTACTTATTTTACAAAATGACTTGTTATTAGGTATAGGTGGTGCATTGGTTGGGTTGAATGGTGCACAAGTTGGGTCATATAGTTGTTATGATACCATTTAAGCAATTGTTATCGTATCAAGTTTCTAGTTGCAAGGAAGTAGCTTAAGAGGAGTTAAAGAGGTAAGAAAGAGTGGGTTGTGAGTGATTATTAATTATAAAAAAAGAGTTAAAAAGGATGAAGAGAGAGGAGGTAATATTCACCAAAATGTTGCTTGTAACACTTACCAAAGAGTTGCATAAGAGAAGAAAAAATTATCAAACTTCATCCACACTCAAGTTACCAAGTAAGAGCATAAAAGAAATAACTTAAGTCATTAATCTGTATGTTTTTATTCCATATTTTAGAATTATTTATATGTGCTTCTCCATTAAAACCAATAACACTCACTAACATAAACTTACAAAATATTTGAACACTATCTATCACTTATCTAAAAAAATTAACCACTAGCATTATTTTGGACATGAGCTGTTGTGTGCTTGCTATTGTGCACATGTTTTTTGACAATTTTTTGTTAAATAACCTCTTGTGTCATGCTTGAAGATAGATTTTTTTGATAATTGAGGAATTTATAATAGATCCTCTGATTATAAGTAATATGTGGTGTTCATGTTAACAAAGCTATTTAATACTATAATTCTTTTGAGTATAGTATTTCATATAGAAAAAAGAGCTCAAATACCAAATGATGATGAAGGTAGCAGCTCAAGTTCACAAGTTGAAAAATTGAGGCCTAAAAACAATAATGAACTTTGTTAGTATTATTCATTTTGCAAAATGGCTAGTTGGTATTGCTTATTCTACAAAATGAATTGTTATTAGATGTAGGTGGTGTACTGCTTAGGTTGAATGGTGCATAGGTAGGGCCATGTAGTTGTTATAATACCACCTAAGCATTTGTTATAGTATCTGATTTCTAGTTTCAAGGAAGTAACATAAGAGTTAGGAGGGATGGTAAAATGGGTTGTGGATGGTTATTAATTATAAAAATGGGTTAAAAAGGATGAAGAGAGAGAAGATAACACTCACCAAAATATTACTTATAACATTTGCCAAAGGGTTACAAAGTGAATAGGAAGCTATCAAATTTCACCCACAATCAAGTTGCCAAACAAGAGCACAAAAATAATAATTCAAACTATCAATTTGTATACCTTCATTCCAGATTTTGGAATTACTTATACATGCTTCTCCATTATAACCAATAACACTTACTAACATCCACTAGTATAAATTTTACAAAATATTTGAAAACTATTACTCATCTAAAATAATTAACCATTACCATCATTTTACCTTCAAGTGGAGTTCTAAAAACTCCATTTAGATTTCCAAAATTCTGATCATAATTCCAATAATTAGTTTAAAATAAGTTTTGTGAGCTGATCTAAAACTAATTTACGTAGGCTTTTATGTTATACTTTATGTGATAGATTTATGATAAATACTTCTTTTTACAAAATAAAATCCAAATTATATTTTCTCTTTATGTATCTTATGATTATTATATTTATGCTCAATTACCCAGTTTTGTTTTGCATTACTATCATACAAATTAAAGTAAAAAATAAAAAATTTTATCATATGAAAGAGGTGATGATTAATAAAATTCGAAATGCACAATAATCATTATATATGAAATGTATAAAACTACTCATACATTGTGTCAATCATCGTCAATATCAAATTATAATATCACTTGTATGAATTTATAATAACCATGTTGGTATATTGTAGTCACTTTGTTATAAAAACTTGTCACTAGCCTATATTAATAGAGTCATCGTTCTGCAGGTTTGTTGACCAAGTTATTTGATCACAATACACATCCAATGTATCATCCCTTCATCAATATAATATAACATTCGTTCACTAAGATACCGCCTACTATATCCCATACTACTACAAAAAGTGTCATATATATATAATTATCAACATCACTTTGTCGATAATAGAATAGTCAATTTTTGCAATTAACAATAATATAAAAAAGGGTAGCATCGATAATACATAAAATAAAAATTCCATTAATAGTTGAATATCAAAGTGTGTAAAAAATGTACATACTAATGGAGTCATATATAATTATAAATGACACTAGAAAGGAATTAAATTATAAATTACTTAAAATGATTAAGTATTATAAATGCATCTTGTAGGATTGTCTATACTTGATAAATCAATATAACATGACATATGGCTTTGAACCTGTCACATATAACAAGGAGAGTGTATCTAAATACAAATAAAACAAGGATAATGTAATTATAATTATACATGAAACTATGATTTCTATGTCATATTTAAGTAGTATCTAACTTTGTAATTATGAAATGCTTATGTAATATATGAAATAAATAAGCAATGAAATGATAATTAAAAATAAAGCTAAACTAAATACTAGTTTAATGTGATCAAGAGTTTACCTGAATAATTTTATGTGCAACTATGTCTACTATTAATATGTCACTGAAGAAGCAAAAGTTTTTAATACAATATGAGTCGTAGGTAGCCATGCTATAGGAGTTGGTGATAGGAAGCTCGAGAACAAATCTTTCAGACCCAGGTGCTTAAGGACGAACCTTCGAGACTTAAACACTTGAGACCTAGCTATAAGGCCTAGCTTCATCCCCTTTTTCTCATTTTGTAAAAGTTTGGGTATAATATTTTATTATAATAATTATTTTTTTCTTAAAAAAAAAGCTCATTTCTGTATGTTCTATGCATTGCATGCATTGGTATTTCTACTTAGTCGTTGTGAGGCTTGTGCGTGCACAAGTGCCCATGCATTAGTGGTGGCGTTAGCTAGAGATAGTGGAGAAAAGTGATATTTTAGGAGTAAAATAGATGGGGAGGTTCCATTAGCACCTTATTGGACCAATATATACATTGTTTAGATATTTTGAAAGGTGTATGATCTAGGCATTATTAGGTTCAAACTTGAGGTAATTTGATGCATTTTTTCATTAAAGATATTTAAATTAGTAGTATTACAATATATCTGACATTTGTAGCCATTATCACATATGATTTGGTGGTAGATATTAGAGCCACTTCTACTTCGCAAAGAGAATAATGCAAATCCTTGACATGTATTTATGTTATTGATAGTTCACACACTGGAGGTATTATCAAATATAACACGGTTAATATATGTGCCTATCGAACATTTTTTTTTCCCACAATAAACAATTTGAATAGCTTGTCATCTTTAAAATAGTAGAATATTTATCCCTATGAACTTAATTGGTTTTTATAGGTTTTACCTCATGCCTAACTCTCACAACTTCCATCTCCTTTGGTTATTAGTTATTTAACAATTTGCTCAAGAGCCAATGGATTGACCTCGATGATTTGGTTTTTTTTTGTATTTTGTGGCTCATAGTGGTTTTTTTTGTATTTTGTGGCCTCGATGATTTGGGCTTTATAGGTTTTACCACATGCCTAACTCTCACAACTTCCATCCTCTTTGGTTATTAGTCATTTAACAATTTGCTCAAGAGCCAATGGATTGGCCTCGATGATTTGGTTTTTTTTGTATTTTGTGGCTCATAGTGGTTTGAAAACTATCATTGATGAGCAGGCTAACTCTCATGAATTCTAAACAATTGATTTTGCTTTTGTTTTGCATAAAACTCAATGATACGAAAAAGATTCGCTTTAGCCTTTTTGACATTGTTTGAGTGATTGGCTTTGTTAGCTTGGTCTTTGATTATGGAGCAATTCGGATGTTTCCACATAATTTGTGACTAAAGCAATGGTGGAGCAAGCACTATTGATTTAATCAAAATTTTTCAAGTGCTCTTGCGTGATGGGGGATATTAAGGTCCTTGAGATTCTAGTGTTAGTTGCACGTATTATGGTTGAAAAAAATTTTGGTATGGAAAGTTTAGAGGGTTGGCTCTGTCTAATGAAGTGATACTTTTTGACTGAGCACAGTGTTGACTTCAAAACCATTTATTTTGGATTGCTTTTAGGTGGTGGATATCTAGGTAGCTGTGTCCTTGGCCCATATTCACGAGGAAGTCACTTAAGATAAATATTTATGGTTAATGATGTGTCAGAAATTTGCACTTATTGTTGCATATGATACCCATTATGACATGATATGCCAGGCGTTTCACTTTGAAAAGTTAAAGATTGCAAATTGTTGATCTGTGTTAATGTGGTTAAGATATGGCACAATGGAGGTAATACTATCTATCATTCTGTGATGTACTTAAACCATGTAGCTCTGCTTCTCCTGTTGCCTCTTTTTCAGTGAATACCATAGTATTTATCAAAACCCATGAGTTTGTTTTAGGAAATTGCCTTTAGAAGAGAGTTTCTTCCAGAAAACCATGCCAACAACGCATTCATCATTCTTTCTGTGAAGGAATTATGGAATAGCTGCTTATTATATTATGCTGGTGGTGCAGTATTGTTTATGTTGTTGAGATGTTAAGCGATAGATACGCCTTCAATGCTATTATTTTGCCAATCACTTTTGGTCAGAAAATATTTTAGTGTCCATGCTTCTTTTTTATGATAACCTTCCAGATCCTGTGTACCTTCCCTTTTTTATTCTCTGTGAATAATATTAATTAGCTCACAGGAGTGGCTTCAACATTTGTTTGTCATTGATCAGGTTGTGAGGGCTAAGAAGAAGGACACAGGAACTGTATATGCTTTGAAAATAATGGATAAGAACTTCATCACCAAAGAAAATAAAATATCTTATGTGAAGCTCGAAAGGATTGTTCTTGATCAGTTGGATCATCCTGGAGTAATACAGCTATACTTTACATTTCAAGACACATATTCCCTTTGTAAGAAGCCCTTTCTCACAACCTCTTTTTTCCATTGCTATCGGGGCTTGTTTTATTAGTTAGAACCATCACATCCAAAACGAAGTCTTGAGGTGATATATCAGTCCAATAACTGCTCTGCCTGATGTGTCATGCTATGTATTATTACAGACATGGCTTTGGAGTCTTGTGAGGGTGGTGAGTTATTTGATCAAATAATGAGGGTAAACCTTTGTGCTCCATACCCTAGAATTCATTTCTCTTTGGTTCTTAAGGCACCTTTACCTATTTAGTTTGTTTACGTGGTTGAACTACTACAGAAAGGTCGACTTTCTGAGGACGAGGCTCGTTTCTATGCGGCAGAAGTTGTAGATGCTTTGGAATACATACATGATGCAGGATTAATTCATCGTGACATTAAGGTAAAGCCTACACACATATGGATTCATTGTTCCAGAATATTTCTCAATTATTTTGTTTGTTCCAGCCAGAGAACTTGCTACTTACAGCAGATGGACATATTAAGATTGCTGATTTTGGTAGCGTAAAGCCAACAAGGGAGAGCAAACTCACAATTCTTCCAAACACCACATGTAGTATTACAATATCTTTGGTGTATGCCTTCTAATTGAAACACCAGAATGATGGTATTGTTTTCAATTTTTTTTCTCCTAGCTCAGATGATAAGGCATGCACTTTCGTGGGAACTGCTGCTTATATTCCTCCAGAAGTTCTTAATTCTTCTCCAGCAACTTTTGGGTAAGTGAACAATGATTTATTTTCCACATAAATTGAGATTTGAAGTTAAGCTTAAGCAAGTTGGCATTCAGATGTCTAAACAATCATAACCAAAAAAATGTTATGCTTTGTTTCTCATATAACCACAAGTAGCCTTTACAACATCTTTTCTTCCTCCCAAGATTGTAATCATCTGGTATGCATTCATGTCTTAATTTTCTTGTTGTGTTCAACTTTTAGCGATGTGGGTTTAATTTAGTCATCTTTTGTATGTCTTGTTGAAACTTAGCTAATTGTTTCTGTTGAATGTTACCTTCCAAAAGTAAGATGAGAATCTCTATACTAGTTGATGAAATATACTTGTCACAGTATTCTGTTATATGTTCTTCACCAAATACTGTTTTCCAATCCAATCTCTGTTGAATCATGTGTTCATTGTCTGCTTTTACTTTTATCAGCAATGACATTTGGGCACTGGGCTGCACATTATATCAGATGCTCTCTGGGTCTTCTCCCTTTAAAGATGCTAGTGAGTGGCTCATCTTCCAGAGGATTATAGCAAGAGATTTGAAGTTTCCTGATCATTTTTCAGAGGAAGCAAGAGATCTTATCGACAAATTGTTGGTGAGAAATTCTACCGAGAAATTACATTTAGCTACAACATTCACAATTTATACAAGTTTCACAATAATCTCTGATATACTATTCAAGTAAACTTGACAAGTTTCATTCCATTCTGATGTGCATGTACATCTCATGTGCATGTATGTTTGCATGGTTATGAATGTAAAAACAAGGCAAACAATGTATTTGTAAAATGATTTTACTTAAGCTTAAACCTTGGTTTTGCAAGTATATTTGTTTGTATTACATTCTATTACATCTTTGAAGGGGATCCTTAACATTAATATCATCTTGCATCTTTGAAGCCGACCTATGTAGTCGAATCTATAATATCTTGCATTTTGTTTGTGATTGTTTCCGTAACAAACATGATGAGGGAGCACACTACCATATGACTAAGATGATGCATTGTCATAGTAAGAAATTAGGATTTCATACTTTTTTTAATCCATGTAAAACCAAGAAAAATTGATCAAATTGTAGCAACATTTGGAGGATTATAGAGAACATAATCAAGACTAAAAGGCCTCGTTGTATCAAGTGTGATCTCAACCATAAGCTAAGTCTGCTTATTATGAAAAATATAAAATCAGATTATCAAAGGAGGATAAAGATAGGACATTGCTTACCACGTGGAGTCGCACCACAAGGCAAAAAGAAAGAATCAACTATAATAGGAGTTATTTACTCAAGTTTATTTTTCATTGGCCATAACTTTGTAGGGTTTACTTTAAACATTGAATAAGTGTCAGGACATTTGAAGAAATGTATCTCATTTCACAATCAAAATATAGTTTGCAGCCTTTGCAATGCAACATACAACCGAGTTTCAATCAAATGTCATCTATGGTCTCATGTTTTTAATAAAACCACACATTATGCACATGAGTGGTGGGAATATTACAAAGACTTAGAAATACTGAAGGTACAAGTCTTTTTCTCCAATCCTTGAAAGAAATCATGAAAAAAACTACAAACTCTAATTTTATCTTGTTTTGAGTAAAATTTTAGGAAGCAAAGAAATTTTTCAATCTCAATTTGATTATGATGATCGGATAACAATTTTTTGTCTTCAAACCAATAATATTAGGCAAAATTTCTACATAAAAATTAAACATGTCAACCAAATGAAGTTATTCAAATTTCAATGAATTTTTATTTCCTTCCCATTTTCATTTTCCATTTTCTTCTTCTTCTTTCATTTTGCTCAAACCAAACATTACATAATGGAAACAACTATATACAATACATACAACTATATCTCTTTCTCTTTCTCTTGTTGGTAAATCCCCCCTTCAAGGTCCTCTCTTTGTAGAAGGAATAAGCAAATGATGACCTTTTGCCACATATTTATTTTTTTCCAGTAGAAATTCTTTACTGAAATATTTTGTCCTTCTAATGATGTAGTTTCATTAGTTTCTCAAAAGATAGAGCATACTTCCTGACTTTCTTATGTGTTTACTTATTTTTATCAAACTTCATGCAGGACATTGACCCTGCCAAGAGACCTGGTGCTGGACCTCAAGGTTATACTGCCCTCAAGATGCATCCTTTTTTTAAGGGCATTGACTGGAAAAATTTACGCAAGTCTCCAGCTCCAAAACTAGCCCCCAGTACAAATGTACTTCCCTTTAAACTAATTCTACCATTTTTGCCTGAGCTATCTAATGTTCTTTGCTTTCAGGTGGCAGAGGATGATGATGATTCCCAGGATTCAACATGGAACTTAACACACATGGGATACAGTTTGGTTCGACATGTTCCTGCTACCGATGGGAATTTCCCCGGTGCCACATCGTCGTCCGAGACACAATCAAATATATCTAAGCTAGCTAAGATCGACTCATTCGACTCTAAATGGTATGCAGCCCATAAAATATCTAAGCTTTTGTTTACCTTGCAATTCTGAAGTCCCCACTTCTGTTTCAACTCTCCAGGAAAGAGTTCCTGGAGCCAGAAGAGAGCATCATCATGATCTCGAAGCTGAAGAAACTTCAGAAACTCACAAACAAGAAAGTGCAGCTGATTCTGACCAACAAGCCGAAGTTGGTATGCGTAGATCCATCCAAGTTTGCAACCAAGGGGAACATAATTTGGTCGGATGACTCTGCCGATATAAGCATTCATGTTGCCAATTCTGCACACTTCAAGATCTCAACTGTATGCTTCTCTCTATCTAGGGTTTCACTAACCTTAACCTTCGCCATGCTATTATCATAATGAGATGACATGCTCTCCATCATAACTTGAGTTTTATAAGCTACTTCGATTCATTTTTTCCTTCTTACAGGCCAAGAAGGTTTTCTCCTTCGAAGATCCCAAGCAGCGGGCATGGCAGTGGAAGACGGCGATCGAGAGTTTCCGCAATCGCTAAATCCCCTATGCATGGTTTGCAGAGACGAAGCATTGAGACTTGGTGTGTTTTATGATGCAAGCATACAGGAGAGTTATCTACCATCTGTGGGTAATCTTGCTCTGAGAAAGATACCTTAGCAAATCAGGGAAAGCTGGGCCCCTGAAAGCATATCAAGGACATGTGGTTGTCAAAAGTGCAGAAATCCTTAAGAACTACAGGATTTGATTTTTTTTCTTTTTAATTTTGTTCTTCTTTGGTTTGTTTGATTCATATGTTTTGATTGATCCAAG
Organism: Vanilla planifolia; assembly: GCA_023846275.1. Lineage (NCBI taxonomy): Eukaryota > Viridiplantae > Streptophyta > Magnoliopsida > Asparagales > Orchidaceae > Vanilla > Vanilla planifolia. Next base: position 5,905,336 of record CM043878.1, on the reverse strand, counting down.
AGTTGCTATTTTGCTCCACATTGTTCAGATCTTTACCAGAATCTGATAGAACATTACAGTTCTTGCGTAATATTTCCCTTTTGTGGAGCATTTCCAACGTGCAGCAGCTGTAATAAGATATTATATGATTTTAATTGGATAAGTGATCTTGTTTTAAAGATTTATTGAAGAAAATTATTCAAAAGAAAAATGCATTTTTATTTCCTAAGTGTCCCTTGCAGCAGTCAAACTACAGCAATCAAACTAAAAAGAATTCCAAAACAAACACCAAGGAAAAGTTTGCTATAGTCCTAAAGAACCCTCTCCATCTTTGAAATGCTTCACTTCAGAACTCCAGCTTAGTAAAAGAATCCAAGAACCTTTCCTCCAACGTTCTTCCTCCTCGCTTCCTCATGATCCATGATGCCTGCCGATGTCGTGAGAACGATGTACCCAAACTGCAGGTTGTCCACAAACGAAGAACACATCAAGCCAAGCTTCTTCGTCACCAAATTAAAGCTTGAAGGAATGAGGAAACCTAGAGATACCTGACGCGAAGGTAACAATCTTGCAGTCCATGGTTCGATGTCTTTCACGCCAACATCGAACCTTGGGCTGATTACACCGCATTTGTTAAGGCGACCGTTGAGCTCAACCACGATCTTGCCCGCTCGGTGATCATCAACGTATTCGAACTCACCAATATAGCCTACATAACCATTCAAGACAAAAGGCATTCTCAATTGTTATGGATGTGGAAGAACTGAAGAATCGGTGCTTATTGAAAGCTAACCATGCTTCTGCATGACAAGAAGGAACTTGATTATCACTTTGGATGATGGTCTGATCTTAACCTGCCGTTTGCCGCGCTTCTCGGCATTGTACATGCTCTTGAGAGCGTCGTTCAGGACACTAACTCTCACCATCTTTGTTTTGTTGAGTCTACAGAGGAAAGAATGCAGATCCAAAAGAAGTTTTTCAATGCACATTGATTTGAATCCAGGGAAACCCTAAATATGCATTTATAAAATGCTGTAGTCATACAAGTGGCTGTTTGCAATGGACTACTAATGGGCTCAAGTTGCAATATATAGAGGGTCACATTCATCATCAAAGAAGATGTATTGCTCAAAGTTGAATCTTCAACGTGAATAATGACCACAACAAATCTCACAAATGCCGACAAGCCATCATCAATGTATCGACTCCGATTCCAAAAGAGTATGGAAAACTTTCACTAGCATCACATATGAAGCCATTGTGTGACAAAATAAAGAAAGCTATTGCAGGAGTCTCAGGTCTAACATTATGAGTATTGTATATAACCTATGCTCATGTGACAAGCATTTCATCAATTGTGTGAAAGCTTGTTAACCTGAAAAGCTTCGTAACAAGTTTGCCTCTTGGGTTTGTTGTTGTAAAAGCATTGCAAGTTATCAAACATCTGTTTCATCCTTGGAATCTACCTCTAACAGTAGATGACAGTGATGTATGTGTGACTAAAATTATTTCCATATGACTTAGGGAAGTTTGCTAAAAATCTACAGAACATAATAATATTGATAACAAGTCTTAAATGATGATACATAAAAAAAAAACCTTACAAAAAGGATCTAATGGCACAAAACAACTTGACATAAATAACAAATCAGTTCCTGGGCTAACAAAACACATAAGAACATGAAAAGTACAATTGGGATTTGTCAATGCCAAACTGGAGGTTCCTCACTTCGCCACTTCCTCAAACACTGCAACTTAAGCTCATAAAAAACCAGTGTGGAAGATGACAAATGCCCTAAAGTACAATTCAACAGGTTCATCTGGTAGCCTGAAATGAGCATAATTTCTAAATTTTGGGCTATGGTGGGAATGTATCATGAGATTGCACCACTCAGAGTGTACTATCAAGCAAACAAGGGTTGGTTGCATGCACAATATGATCAATTTGCATGCTCCTGTTGTTGCTTCTCCTTTTCATTGTACTTGCATCATGTGCCCTTTGTGGATTGTGTACTATGACATGAAGGACCAAGTGGCCAATAGGAATTGGAGTGTAATACTCCCTAAACAAGTATTTAAGTTTCCCTACCCCTTACGCATCAGTTGTGGTAATACCCCTCGACTCTCATGTTTCTAAAGGCCACAACCATGCTAAACATGATGCCAATCTTTGCCTTAAGATCAAGTACTATGTTCTTTAACCTAAGTTTCCCCTAGAGGCATTTACTGGTACATCGAAAAAAGAAGCATCAAAACAATGGCTAAATTATTTGCTTAAACAAAACAACGTACATCTATTTCTTTGCACAATTTGTTGCAAGCCTCACTGGTGTACCAAATAGTGTCACATCCAATCCCTATCTTTATTCCTATTATATCACAACTTCAATTCTTCCTATAGTTCGTTCCACTTGTTCTTTAATTACATTTATCATAACTTTTTATGACAATTTACCAATTGACACAACTAATGTGTGTGCTTGGATGAGAACCCCTTCGTATATAATGTATATAAAAGCCATAAAATTTGTGCATCTCTCAATTTATCCAATATACGTGGGAACCGACAATTCATCTACAACCCATTGACATGTGCATTCCAATTACTATTAGCTAACAAATATACCATATAACTTGACAACTATCATCCAACACCATATAAACATAATTAAAATGTCAAGCACAATACTTCAAAGAACAAGTATTTGTAACAACAAAGAAATTATCCACCCACACTACAATAAAATAAATAAATTATACAATTGTTCGTACCAACTTAACGACCAACAAGTTCTATTTGGAGATTAGCAAGGTTCAATGAAGCAATTTGGCAACGTTTCACAAATAAATCAACAAAGTTCACAAAGTAACTAACGACGAGGGAGGAAACAAGAGAAGTAGGATTAGGCAACGAGCTTGTCAAAGGACAAGCTTGCACAAACAAAACAGCAATAAGTCGAGGGTCAACGAAATACGTAGTGCTGTTGATCTATGTTTGTCTTGGATAGGGCACTAGACAGCTTGTAAGGATCAGCCACAGAGGAGCAAGAATGGGAATTAGCTTACCATAAGCAATTGACAAAGGAGCTCCAAGGAGCTCGCAAAAAGCAATCGTCAAAGCACAATAGCTTAAAAGTAGCCGTGTCGATGAACAATGTCAAATAGCTTATAAGGGATGTTCAGGAGCTAACAATCTTTCATCGTGTGATTGCAAAAGATAGAGTTTAACCAGCTTTCAACTGCAACCATGCATTTAGGCGATTAGGGTTTGTGAAAGTTGAACATGACAAGAATGAGGTAGATTCAACGACTCAATTACTAGTGAGACAGGATGAGATTAATTTAGTAAATGTGCAAAAAAAAACTCAAATCCCAAATGGGCCGGAAGTTCAAAGATAGTTTTGGCAAGCACAGCTCAACATCCAACCCAGTGAAACAAGAAGGTTCTATGTGATAAATAAAAGTTGACTTTACATATGAATCGTATTACTTCTTTATGCACAAATTTCAAAATCCTCATGCTAACTTATTGAGGAGCTAATGCCATAAGGCAAATCAATATCTACATATCTTGAACTTTGCCAAAGCTAATTTTAAAATAGCTAGCACTTATCCAACATCTCAACTCAGGCTCCAAGCATCTCAGGTAATACCCTTCTTAAGCTGAATGATTTTTCCAAATTATACCACATTTTTTTATTTTGAAACGATTAATTAGAACACTAAATACATTGAAAAATAAAGATGTGAAATCTTAGAAGATAATCAATCAAAACAAAGTCAGTTAATCTAATCTTTTGGCTAAATCAAGTTTTTTTCCAATAAATCTTTTTTGCAAGTTTTAGAATTTAGTAGCACCTTCTTCAACTCTAACAATCTAAAATGATTTCTTTCTATGTACACTCATCTCCAGTACATATGCCTTTGAGTATAACCACTCATTCATCTCTAAAACATTCTCCATTTAAACGTTCATACTTTTCAAGTTAACACCTAATTTCATATAACATTATTTTTCCAAACCTAATCTTAGACACCACCTTTAATCCTTATTATTGTTCAAGTTTATTTCACTTAATTGATGTATATTCATATTGTAAGGTTGTATTTCTATATTTATAGGCACTTATTAAAGTTTAGACATTGATGCTTCAAAAATACATCAACTCTAGACAAGCATAATGCATTTTGACTTCAAAGCTATCCATCAATTTAGGTAGTTTAAATGAATTTTAACTTCTTTAGAACACCCTATCCTTACTTTCTCTGGATGATTATATTTCCCTAAAAAGGTTAATCAAAAGCAAATCAATTCGAAATGCCTTAAGCAATCCTCCAATCGCCTAAATCAGTCAAAGAAAATGTGGTTGATGGTTTACCATCTACTTCGCTAAACTTTATAATTCAATGAGTCTATATTTTTAACTCCTTAAAAGTATTTTTGCTTTTAATGAAAATCAAGGCTTCTACATTGGTTGGGCTTTAAAAGTTTTCTATCATTTCCCCAATGCTCTTCATCATGCCAGGCCCATTTACGCTTAATTCAAGGATCAAATGGTGAAGTTCTTGTTGATGCTCGATTGGGATTCTTTGGAAATCTCTACCATGTTATCATCTTCCCATTTCATGCCACATACATGCATTTATATCTATTGTTTTCTATGTAGAAAACGATAATCTTCGGAGCTTCGTATTATTGTTTACATTGATTATGTGCATCATTTGAACAAACAAGATCCACATATCCTTTAATCAACATGTGCCAATATTTTTCCAAGTCCATAAATTAGACTTTATGAAATATGAAATGTGACAAGATGAAATTTTAGAATATGGAAACAATTAGTTTCAATAATTCTAAGTCTCCACTTCCTAAGGCATCAACATGTAGTTGTACTATAACCTAAAAATCCACAAAACCTTCCAAAAACTTTTTTGTAGTTTCCAAAGATCCCTTTTTCACAACTTAGTTCTTCTTGGAGACCAACCAAGAAGGTTTCATAATTTAGGATTTGTTGTCTCAAAGTGTGCAAGTGTATGCTCATACACATTGCTAAAACATCAGCCATACCTACATCATGTCAAACATGACATATGAGAATGAAATTATCCTAAAACTACATCACTTACCTTTACTTTTGATTGGGGCATTCCAATTATAAAAAGACACCAAAAATACTATTTATTAATTTGTTCAATTTATTTTGATCTTATTAGGGACATTATTGTCAATTTCACCATCATTTTAACGAGTACACCCGAAATAAAGTATTCTCTCAGACTTCATTATTTTATAATCATCAAATATGATGTCTATGCCATCTCTAGTCCTATCATGATTAAGTTTGTATCTATTCAACTAAAACAATTTGCCAAATAACCATTAAAAATTTACAGATTGACCTGGTTCCTTCAATCCAATTATGGCAAAGGCTAATAGAATTTCAAACTAAATTAAAGCAAGCTAAAATAATAAAAAATCTAAAGAGCTAATTAATTTTAAGATATTATTTCACTTATTTCGTGCTTTAACAAGAAATGTCTTTTATCTTCACAAGGCATGTCTGCAAAAAAAAATTTGCTAGAATCCTCCTATTGTTGTCATCAAATGATACAATAATAGCTGATGAGCATTAGTAGTAGAAGAAATTGGACAAAGGAAATGTAGAAGAAGCCAGTTTCAAGAACAACTCTCTTTTAAAAACAGGAATTTTTGAGAAATAAAAACTTTATAACTTCTATTACCCTCAATTTTTTACCACAACAAGCGTATTCTAAAGAATGGCATGGGTGCTGTTTTGCAATGCAAGGATGTCATCCAACAGTATTGTTAGCATTAGGTCCTTCCTATGTCAAAAATTAGGCTTAGGTTCTACATGATGTCCACCCAGTGTAGTCCAACTAGTGATTGGAAAGTTCTTAAATGTGATGCTACAATTGTAAGAAAATAACTTGCCCATATTGCACAGAATAAACATCTCCACTAATAATGAAACATATACTTTCTTAATAAGTCAATTTCAAACTATTTTTCATCCGGTGCGCTAATTACAAACACAAACAACAAAAAGGCAACCAAGAGTAAATGAAAATAAAAATGTTATATAATGAGGCTATACTAGTATATTGTGCATTTGATTGCGAAAAATAGATCAACACAGCAGGCTGAATTGGAATGAGAATTCCAAGCCCTTCACCAAAATTGTCAATGATTGTAATTTAATAATCGCGGGGTTGAGGGCTTGTTGGGATGAGACCGAAGGCAGGATCACAAAGTAAAGCACAAACAAAGAGGAGAATAGGGAAAGAGAGGTTGGACAACATCTCTGCTGTTTGCTAGTTGAACTACAAGTTCAGAAACCTCAACAAGGCTTAAAAGAATTACATGTTTTAGATGGAATTAACTCGATAATCTACAATAATTCTTAAATTAAATGGAGGTTAATGGTAGCAAAACTTAAGGAAAAAAGGGAAGAGGTTTTCCTTATTGGGAAGGATTTTCAAAAAACTGGTCAATGCCTATGCATTAAAACAAGAAACTAGGTACACGAACCTCAATCTGCAAGTAGGATCATCTCAACATTAAAGGCAGTGCCATATTTGCAGCACGAGGCACATGAGAGATCTCATAACTGCTGAACCAGAAGAAGACAAACACTGGAGAAGATTTGGTCAAAACAACAATCACCAAACAAAGTGCGTCAGATATCAGAGAGAACAGTGATAGTCTCCCCCTATCCATATCCCATCACAAGACGTGACGAACAGCTGAGCAACATCTACATCAAGAAGAGTTGCCACCTTTTTAGGTGGCAATGACAGAAAATACATGATAGAGCAACAGGAATGAATAACCCATAGTCATCTCACAACACTGCACCTATCTCCATGATGCCAACCATGTTCACAAATCCAACAAAACTTATCTTAATCAAACATAGAATAGGGTCCTAGTTCTCCAAGGTGAATGGCAAAGGTTGAGGGACCAATGACACCTGACAAGGACAACCAGATGATGGGTGGTCTTGCTAGGGATCTTCATGTTCTGATTCTACCACACAAGGAAGAGACTAATGACAATGGTAGATGCTTGCATGTCATGCATGTCTTTGGCAATATTTGTCTAAACAAACATCAAAAGAGAACTGAAACAATCAACAATGTTAATTAAAGAAAAAAGTAAAACTAGCCAAAAAAAAATTGCACAGGACTTAGGCCGGCTCGAAAGACATGCTCAAGTGACTCCTCCAACAAACCCCAAGGGAGGAGAAAAGTTGGACCCTCCAGAGCCCTAGCAACCACCCAGCAACCACATCATCAAAAACTTTTAGACATTAACTCAAAACTCATAAAACCAAGTCCAGATTTTAGAGACCATTCTTATTCTTTTGCATTGTGGAGGGGCTACAGACAGGTCAGGATTAAGCACCCATAAGTTGATTGTCAATCAATGAGTGCAGCATTCCATGCAATGACGGACACCTTCACAATGCAAATATAAAACGATTAATCTCACATACCCAAACACTTATAAAAATGACCAAACTAAAAATTCACCCTAGTGAATGAGGCACAGTATTCATGGGTCATCACAGCATCCAAAAAGTGTGAGACACCAGCCTTGATCACAAAGTCAATAAGGACAGCCTCACCTTAAACGTACAATGGTAACCTAGGTAGACAAATCCAAGTTTGCAATTGCATGAAGGCCACTTTTGTTAGACAAAAATCAAGAGGCTACCTATCTAGTACAAGATCTTGTCCCATTACAAACTAGGCTCCTTGATGAAAAACATACTCTCAATATTGGGTATTATCAAATTAGAGGAGACAATCCTTCAAGGTTTATTGGCATGATTTTTAAGCCCATATTGACTTGAACCCTTAATTGAAAAGACTTCAAATTCAAGTCCCACTACCTAAAATAGGAAGATATCATAGGAGCACATGACGGATTCTCCATGAGGCCATTCCACTCAACTCGAGACCCTCTCCACACATGACCCAATAATGCCCTCTCTTTAAATTGCCAGCCAGCACCAAATTTGGCCTACATAAACTAAAGTTAAATCTATTGTTCATCAAACAAACTAATTCTTAAATGCCAGGTAGATCAACACTTTCCAAGTCAACAACATATTTATATTCTTCATTATAGTTCACTATATTAAATTTCATACCTCTTTTTAACTATATTCAATTAAATGTTTAACTAGCTATGATTAGCTTGATAAATTATGGAAAGCTTTTCACTTTGACTAATATAATCAAATGAACAAGGCACATTTTGAACAAACTGAAACTAAAGACACAATTAGACATGAACTTGAAAGGTCAAATTGAGATTTGATTCAATATTTTATAAATCTAACTTTATGATTTGAGATAATACTTGCTAAAGATGAAAAAAAACTTATTGCTTAGACAACCAGATTTTGGTATTGTTGCAGCAAAATAGCATATAAGGAAAATGAATATTTAAAATAACAAATCCATTAATTATTTAGACCTACATTAGATATGCTACTATTCTTATGGTCAAGGAAGTAAGCTATGACCATGGAAACAATTTCCAAAGCAGCAAATGAAGATATATGATCTCAACAATTCGAATATTTGAATATTTTTTAGTTATTTGTGGGTTAGGCTATGACAACAAGAAACCTATTCCTGTTTGTAACATGCAAAAAGAGTGGGTGTGTGGAACAAGATAGCAATTAGAAGAATCTCTATGAAAAGTTTTTCCATGATGACAAAGCTTGAGCTACGAGTAGTGAAGGCCATGACTCCTTTGTGAGTCAACGAGGAATTAACTAACTCTATGACTCAAGTCCCAATTTTCATTATTAATGTATGATGCTAATCATTTTCATTATATCAAAACTAGAGATCTTTGGTATTTCTTAGATCTCCTATCTCTTTTTTATGACATTCTTGACTAGATAGAAACATGCAAACTAAAGTGTTGAGGATTTGAGTATAAATTGGAAATTGAGAAAATTGGGTTTGCTCTCTATTCTCTATTTTACTTCAACTTTTTTGCTAGTGTCTTCCCTCTCCAATAAATAAAGGTTGTAGGACATCGTAAATCTTGATATTTTCTATTGCGTGCATGATCACTTCAGGTTATATTAGTTTGCTCATTCGTAGCATTATATCATATTGTTGCTTCTTCACAAACATGTCTCATCACAATGCAAAACCACACAAACATTCTTTTGAAAAATCATATTGTATCAGATATAACACTGCAAGTCATGCTCATCGCCAACAAATGTTGACTTCCTTCGTCACATGGTAGATAGCTACTTAGATATTGATGCATCACAAAGAAATGAAATTGCAGCACTTAGCCCACGAACCACGAATAAACAATGAACCAGCATACCAATTTTGGCACATAGTAATACAGTGTCTAACAACTATATCAGCCTAAAATGTGCCCTTCATTCACTATATAGGTATAAGACTGAGAACCGGAATTCAATAGTAGTCACTTTAACCCAAGCGGAAACTCAACCCACTAGGTATTATCAAACACTCGGATCTACAAGAGGAATCAGGAAAAATGAAACCATTGAAACGACACTGCCACCATATCAACACTGAACGATAAAATGGAGTTTTAAGTTCCTATTGCATAAAAGCAACAACAGACACATCCAAACAACCACATTCCGTAAAACCATTAGAATCATCCGCATCGGAATATTAGCTAGCAATCCATAATGCTCACCTCCGACAGATCGAGATCGCGTGCACCGCAAGGCCGCAGATCGTTCGAATAGGAATGGCCGATGAAAAGATGCAGGCGGAATAGGGTTTTTCTGCGCTTCGTGTGGCCTCAGCGCTATGCCGTGCTTGGATGATGATCCAACGGTTCAGGGTCATTCTTTGTGGGCCCGCGTTTTATTGTTCGGTTGGTAAGATAAACATTAGTAAAAAAAAAATGTATTTAAAAGTAAATCTTAATAATTTAACCAATCAACTTTATCAAAAATATTTTCTTAAATTAGTTATTGTTATCGCACATTTGTTAAAAAAATTTAATAATAATACTTCAATATATTATAATAAACACTTCAAAAATCACATAAAATATTTTTATTAAAAATAACTGAACATGAAAATAATATGAATTATTAAAATTAAAAAACAAAAAATAATAAAAGGTTAAGATTTATTATTAAAAAATAATAATATTTTTATATAGATCGAGTTGTTCCCTTATGAATTAATAATAAAAACTTCAAGCAATATAATAGCCTTCGCATTAAAATTAAAATTATATAAGCTTTTTTAGAAATATATTAAATTTCATGAATGAACCCTTGTGATGTAATTAAAAAGATTTAAAATATAATATACAATAATCTCATATTAAATATAATTCGTATAAGAAATAAAAGATGGAAAAAAAATAGGATATCTTTATCAAAAATTAAAGTTTAGTAACTAAACTTAATGATTTAGAAAACGTGAAAATTATGAATTATAAAATATTTAAATTTTGATCGTGGTTTTGAGAATTAGCTAAAACAACACTTTCTTTTAATTATTTATTTTCTTAACTAATGATTAAATATCTTTTCTTGTATTCATTAATGACTTTATTTATATAGCTAATGACTTTATTCTTACATTAAAGATAATTTTCAATTGTGTTGTTTTGTTATTTTTCCTAAAATTCACTTTTTATTTCATGATTGAGTTAGTTGATCATATATAGTATAACAAAAATATGACATAAAAAGACATATAGAAGAACATTTATATTAAAAATGATATATATTAACTTTAAGTAGATTTTTCTTCAAAATGCTTTTCACTTTTATAAATAAATAAATAAAATTTTTATGATTAAATTAATAAAGATTTTAAAAATTATATGTAATAACTCTCACATTAAATACAATTAATCATGAAAATATAATGGATTACTAAGATCATAATAAACTAAATGATAGAAACCTAAGTTTAATTATTCTATGCATTTATCTATAAAAATATGGTTTGTTTTTATGCATAAATGAATTTTCTATGAAAGGTTTTTGTTGTTATATGAATGAATAAGTTAATAAATTATTTAGCAATTTCGACAATTTGGATTATTCTTGTGCTTTTAAAGTGAAGTCCAATGACTCAGTAGTTTTCAAAAAAATCTACAAAAACTTATTTTCTAAAAAATTTATATTGACATTTGGTGTATCAAATATTGAGATTTCAAAATAAAATAACTGAATACTCGAGTTGGGACAACATTTTTTATCTTATGTTTTTCGAGCAATAATTAGACTCTATTATTGAGGTGAATCTATATTTTGGTGCAAAATCTCTATAAGGAAACAAAAATTTGTCATGCTAAAAGCAATAATAAGCATTAATTAATACATCAATACAAATAAATTTATTTTCTATACTATTAGTTCAAAGGCTTTAGTTTTAATAATAGTAAGATGAGCTCTTAATGTCTAAAAAATAGCCTCATGCAAAATCCATAATTGTTGAACAATAACACTCAATAACATTGAAATAGTAATGAATAATTGCATGGTCTCAAACATTAAATAATGACATAATGATGATTCAAAACCTAATTAATTCACTTTATAACCAAAATATTACATTAAAATTTATCAAAGATAAGATACATCATTTAAGATGAATTGAAAAGAGTATATGACCTAAAAAAACACCCATTTAAAACAAGATGAGAAAGGAGGCAACAAGATACCCAAATTTGTCTTAATTGACCTCTATCTTTAGCATGATTACTGTAACAGCCTCAGTGTTTCGTATGTTATTTTATTTTATTTGCTTAAACAAAAGAGCTCTATGAGACGAATCCAACGATGTTTAATTTGTAATTTTCGGAGCTCTAATGAATAAATTATGAATTTTTGAAGATTTGGGATAAATTTGTAACGTAGAGGATAGATCTGTAATTTTTAAATGTCGACTTAGTTCAAATCTGATTGGCGGAGGATATATTTGCAAATATAAAATTTAGAGGGGGTTTTCTGCAAAATGCGGTTCACGAACGTTCGATTTAGTCGGTTTCGGCCGCGGCTATAAAAGCCGACTCTGCGCGTTTGAAACGCGTTTCTGCGAACACGGCGGCGAGACACGACGGCGAGGTACGGCGGCGAGGAATTTTCTTGATTTTTGGCACGCGACGACGACGGCCAACGAAGGTGAGAATTTTATTTGCTTTGTTGTTTTTATAAGTTTTTCGGTCAGTTGGCTGGCGAGAGACGTAAGAAATTTCGAAGTTCGCCAGCGAAATATTTCGGTTTCGCCGGACGCGAGAGAGAGAGAGAGGGCGGCGTGAACCGGTCCAGGCTTTGGACCGGGTACGCTGCTGAACTGGATGCCGAGCGCGCGCGGTCCAGCACATCGAGCGAGCGGTCCAGCACGCCGAGCGGGCGGTCCAGTGACGGCGTAAGGAATTTGGGAATTTAGAAAACGCAGTTTTAGAAAGCTGTTTGGAAAAACTTTTAGAAAGTTTTTCTGCGCGGGCGGTTCAGCGACGGGCGTGGGCGGTCCAGCATACACCGTGGCCGGTCCAGCGCCTTTTGGGATTTATTTTGGGGTGTGTTTGGGAAAGCTTTTAGAAAGAAATTTTTGGCTAATAAGCATATTTAAATTAATTATTTTTGTATTTTACGGGCTTGTAGGACATCAAGAAGAATCAGAAGTGAGTAAGACGGTTGGTACAGCAAATTTAGGTAGATAAATTTCCTAACCCTGTGATGTAGCACAGTATTGTATGTTTTACATGGTTTTCTTACTATCACATGGTGTTTTAATTGTTGCATATAGTAAAAGAAAACATGATGTTTTTGTTGTTACTTATGCATTGGTATGATAATTAGAAAAAGAAGAAATAATATGGTATGATAATGAAATCAAAAGAAAGAAACAATATGTAAAGAAAGATCTTTGATATGGCATAATTGTTTGGAATTATGATTGGAAATGGTAGTAAAAAAATGGATTCCCAGAGAACATTATCCTCACCACTAGGCTCAGCGTGTGGGATCGCAAGATATCGATCTTCGGATTAGATATCTGCCTAGTGTTATGTGCTATGACTCCATGATGATTTACACCAGGCTCAGCGTGTTGGATCGCAGGGTATGGTACCATACCTGCCTGGTGGTGGCACTAGGCTCAGCGTGTTGGATCGCAGGGTATCGATCTTCGGATCAGATATCTGCCTAGTGTTATGTGCTTGGTTGGATGCCGGCTAGCAGACAGTCATTGATGATTGGATCCAGAGGATAATGCGTCAATATAGTGAACATTCCTTATTATAAAGACCTCAATGATAAAATAATAATGTGTTAATCTAAAAATAAAAAAAAAACATTTGGAATATTAAAAGTCACATTTCTTGAATTCTAAAAAACATTTTAGGATTATAAAAGATATTTTAGAATTCTAAAGGTTACCACAAATTACAAAATAAATTCTTTAAATTCTATTTAAAAACTAAAATAAAGAACTAACTTAAAACTATAAAATTAATTGAATTAAGCAATTCCTAAACAACATATGCATTTTAAGAGGTGGTAATGATGAACAGCAAGCCAACAGGAGGTATGAATGGTGTAGACAGAGAGGAGTGTGGTGCATTGGGTCCAATTTTTGAAGTAAATGCTGGTCAAAGCAAATATGGGTTAGCGTATGTGTTTTGGATCAGGCATGGGTCGAGTAGGCAAAGGGGGTCGACAGTGGCTAACAGGTCATGCAGGTTGACATGGCTGGTTGGTCGATGAGGGAAGCATGTGAGGTAGTGCGAGCTGCGGCACTGAAGTTGATGGCATCGATTGGCGGCAGACAACAGAAGCCACAAACGATGACTACAATGATCCAAACTTAATTTTTAGCTTTTTTGAAGTCATTTTTTTTACCAAACTTTATCCTAATGAAATTACAAGATTATTGAAAGTATGATTAATACTAAATTTAAAACTAAAAATATTTGAAAACCTATCAATTATTGTTTAAAGGATTGAAATGAAACTATTGAAGCAAATAACTTAACAAACTAATAAATGCAAACTAAAATGTATAATAAATAAGGGTCAGCTATAATTGACTCCCACAATAATAATGATAACAACGACTAATAAGAAGTAGAGAGATCAATCTTGACATAATTTCCAGTCTGAATATGACTAATATACCTCAAAGTGGAACATCTATCTAGTTTGTTAGACACTACTATATCACTAACCATTAAGAATGCAACTCTAAAACATGTACTGATTTGATTATTTATTCTTCACTTATTTACATGTGATATAATTAGATTGTATAACATTATTCAATCACTTGCATGATCATTGATTTTTTTCTTATTATTATTTTAATAATTATAAAAATATTTTATTTATTTTAATAACTATAAAATTATTTTAAAAGTAAAAAAATTAATTAATATTTAAAAGATGCTTAAAAAGGTGAAAGAAAACAAAAATTTGCATAAGCAGCACCCCCGGGCATACCCAAAAGGACTCAAGCTAAATGGCTCGAACTATTGGCAGTATGCCTTAGGGAGCCACTCGTTAAAAGACATGGTGAACTGAGTCGGGTCAGGCTCGAGTCTTGATCATCACATAGCTTTATGCAGCTTTGATTAAATTGGGTTAGGAAATAACTCCTGAACCAGCTTAGGTGTAACGAGTTAGGACAGACTCATGAAATATTAAGTAACAGATCAAGTCAAGTTAAGCTTATATATATATATATATGCACTAGTGACTTGGGTCATAACTTCTGTAAAGCACTAGAGGGGACCCAACCCCATTCGATTAACTTATAAGCTGAGTGAAAGTTTTATAAATGCTAAATATCATCTACAACCTGCAATATGGCCTAAACATTGGCCCTATTCTCTTCTAAACTAGGGTGAACCAATGCCATTAAATTGCACATTTCCACAATTGAACTATCATGATTATGCTTGCTTTTGTGAATAATATATTATATTTAACAATCCATATGACAAGCCTGGTCGAACATATGAGATCAATTCTTCCATCTTAAACAATAAATTTCACCTTATCATTCATCTCTAAAACTTAATCAAATGATTGAGATCTTTTTTAAATTTATGAATAGTGTATTTCATTTACTTGTTCATCCATAAAGCTCGATTGAATGGCTGAAATGGTCTCTACCTCTGTGAACAATACTTTTACGCATCGACGCCATTCATCGAGTACGCAGGATCTAATAAGCTAGATCAAATCTCATTTGGATTAGATATGAACCATTTATTTAATATTTTGATTGAGTGTGTAACAGCTTTACTTTTTCTATATTTTATTTTTGTTGAAAGAGCTCTTTGAGACGAGTCTAACGGTGTTTAGTTTGTAATTTTTGGACTTCTAAGGAATAAATTATGAATTGTTAAAGATTTGGATAGATTTGTAATATAGAGGATATATTTGTAATTTTGTAAATGTCGGCATAATTCAATTCATTTTGGTTGAAAGTATATTTGTAATTTTAAAGTTGTTGGCTGCGATGGGTATATATGCAATTTTAGGAATTTCGGCGCAGGTTTATTTCTCCTGGCGGAGACTATATGTGCAAATAAGAAATTTGGAAGGAGTGATATGCAAAATGTGGTTCACGAACCTAGGGCTTATCGGTTTTGACCACGGTTATAAAAGTAGAAGCAAGGTGCATTTGGAAAAGCACTTTTGTAATATCGATTTCGGGAGGATGCCCTAGTTGCGAGGGCGAGATTTCCAAAGACTGCCGCCGTGCTCAGCGAGGTTCTGACACGCTATAGTAACGACCGGCGAGGATTTCCGTGCATTCTGGCATGCGACGGCAACGACCGGCGAAGATTTTCGTAAGATAAAAAATAATTTCTTTGTCGTCGGGGTTGTGTAAAGCTTTCCGGTGAGCGGCGGAGATCGAGAGGGCAGAAGCTGAGCTAGATTTGACCGATTACGCTTGTGAAACAACCGATTTAGTGCCGGCAAAAGGGTTCGGTTTTGCCAGACGTATAGGAGAGAGAGAGAGAGAGAGAGAGAGAGAGAGAGAATAATAAAATAAATATAGTCGAAACCTGTCCAGGCTTTTGGACAGGGTCGCACGACTGAACCGGGAGCGCCGGGTGCGGGTGGTCCAGCATCGACGGAACTCAACAATTGATTAAGGAATTTTGGGAATTTTAGAAACGTGTTTTTGAAAGCTGTTTGGGAAAAAACTTTTAAAAAGCAGAATTTTTAACTGTTTGGGAACAATTTTTAGAAAATAACTTTTGACTTAGAGGTATAGTTTAACTTGATTATGTTTACATTATGGGCTTATAGGATATTAAGAAGAATAAGAAGTAGGCAATACAAATATTATAGCAAATCCAGGTAGATAAACTCCTAACCCTGTGATGTAGCACAATATTATATATTTTTACATTATTTTCTTACTGTTATAGTATTTTGATTGTTGCATATGTTGTTCATGACATAAAAAGAAAGAAACACTATGGTATAGATTACTTATGCATTTGCATGAAAACTGAAAAGGAAGAAATAATATGGTATGATAATAAAATAAAAAGGAAGAAATAATATGGAAAGAAAGGTTTTTTGATATGGCATAATTGTTTGGAATTATGATTGAAAATTGTAGTAAAAAATGGATTCCCAGTGAACATTATCCTCACCACTAGGCTCAGTATGTGTTACAGGGTATCGATCTTTGGATCAGATATCTGCCTAGTGTTATATGTTATGTGCTATGACTCTATGATGATTTACACCAGGCTCAGCATGTGTTGCAGGGTATGGTACCATACCTACATGGTGGCACTAGGCTCAGCATGTGTTGCAGGGTATCGATCTTCGGATCAGATATCTGCTTAGTGTTATGTGTTTGGTAGGATGCCAGCTGGAGGTCATTTATTGATGATGATTAGATCCTGAGGATAATGCGTCAAAGGGAATTGGGCATAGTAATATCACACTATATAAGGAACTGACGTTTCTTTATGGTTTTTATTTGGCATTACCTTATATATATGACATATTATGTTATTGTAATTTTATGCATATGATTTATACATATGATTGATCTTCACTGCTCATGATATTTTGATATCTCTTTTTCACACTTAGTTAGTTGTTGTGATTTATCTACTGAGATGTGTAAAATCTCATTTAGTGCTGACATCACAGATCATGAAACCACTGCACCAAGAGATAGGAATGATGCTACTACAGAAGAGCCATTTTCAAGAGATGTGTGTGAGAGAGAAAGTTTTGGTGTGATTAAATGTTTAAAAACATGCCTTATATATATACTTTGGATTTTGGAGTTGGTGTTTGTCTTACCGTCGGGACCCCACCTTGGGTTTTGTTCTTTGTCCTCACTTAGATGTTGTATCTGGCGACTCTGATGTTAATTTTTTATCTAATGGTTTAGTGAGGTGGGGGCTTGATAGAGTGGCTCTTATTCCCTCTGCCAAAATTAGGCAACAGTCGTTGTCCCACTCATAATCAACATTCTAGAAAGCTATTTTTGTTTTTTTAGAACTCTAAAATACTAATGGTTATTTTGAATGTTCTTTCTAGTCATTAGAAAAAAATATATTTTAATCTAAAATATTCTAATATAAATATATGAGCCTTAAGAGTTGGAGGATTGAGGATTTTATTTTACATCAATTTTTTGAGAACAGAAAGAGCAAAACAAAAAATTATAATCCAATTTTGACATCTTTGTTGACCATGTTTGTGACTTAGTTTTTCACTTTTTTACATGAGTATTCTCTTCGTTGCACATCTTATTCTTAACTTCTTAACATTTGATTTGTTATTTTCTTATTTCTTTTTTATTTAAAAAAATTATATTAATTTAATATCTTTATTGATTCAATTTATCTTAATAATGTTAATATATATAGATAAATCTTTTGATTTAATATTTCAAAACTATTTCCTTTAGGTTGTTTTAAACTTTTAATATGTGTATTCATATTTCAATATCATAATTCATAGACTTGTGCTATATATACTTTTACAAGCGAATAATAGAATATTATGATTAATTATTATTTTGTATTATGCTTCAGAATTACAAGCTTTAATAATTGAGATTATGATGATAAACACCTACCCACTGCGACAAAAGGGTATAGATTTTAAAGGTTATCTTTACATGCTACAACGAAAGAGAGTAGCCTTATTAATGAAATCCTAATCGACTTGACTAAGGGTGGATATAGGCACGAGTTAAGTCGAACCACGTAAAAATTCCTTACCTCTTTTATTTTCTTTGCTATCATGCAATTTATGATATTTTTTATTTAATAATATTTAATTAAAAACATATATAAAAATATTTTTAAAATTATTTTTATTAAGCATAAAATATTTTATTGACAAATATTATAAAACCATAAAATTTTTTATATTTTTATTTTGCAAAATTATTAAAACAACAATATGATAATTACCAATTTTAATTTTAAAAAAAGCTTTCAAAATAGTAAAAATATTAAAAAATTCACCTCTTCTTGTGAATTAGCTTAGCACAGATTGCATCACTCGCATCCTAGTCACATCATCATTAACATCGATCATCATGTTACATGATTACATAATTTTTTTGATGTCATTAGTTTTGAAGTATTTATATATTTTTTTATGTAATGTTGTTGACCAATTTGGAGTTAATGTTTTGAAATTTTAAATGTATGTTTTGGATACCTAAGTGACTTAACTTCAAAATTAGTTTTACTTATGCCTACTTGGAGTTAATGTCTTGAAATTTTAAAGATTTTTTTAGATTTTCAAATGATTTAATTTCAAATTTATTTTTTGTTATGCTCGCTCAGAGTTAAGCCTTATAATTTCTAATATATCTTTTAGATATTCAAGTGATTTAACTCCAAAATTATCTCTTTATTTATTAACTTTTCATCATTCCAATGCTTATGATATGTTTCCAAAATACATTTAATTTTTTTTTATACATAATTATTCAGCTCTCCTTCATCTATAAATAGGAGATGCTCTCTCATTGTAATGTTGTTGTTAATTAATAAAAAAATTTTATTTGTGTACCCAATTTTAGTTAGAGAGATTTCAACTTTTACTCTCTTTGTGAGAGATAAGGATCGAATGTGAAAGATTTTTCATAAAGAGAATTGATAACCAAACAAATTCTTTTTCCTCTAACACCCTTAAATCTTTACCTATTTTTTACTCTCTCAATCAAACTACCAAACTGCCACTCTCCTCAATAAGGACCCAAATCTTAGCATACCATTTTTTTTTCCTTTTAACTAAGTTTTCTCACTAACCCAAACCTCAACCTCATCATCATTTTTCATCTTTGGTGCTCCACATGCCAATTCTAAATAAAACTATAATACATCATCCCAAAAAAATGTATATTTTTAACAAATTTACTTTATAGATAATAATTTAAAGTTAGAGTTACTTTTTCTTTTATTAAAAAATTTTATATAAAGTTTGTATTAAATTTTGTATTTTATATGTATGAAATAAGATGTGACAAAATTGTTAAGTAGAACTTTATGTTTTATGCTTAATGCTTAACTTGTTGGCACTTACTTCACTTTGTAGTCTATATTACAACTTTGGATATTAATCTTTGAATAATTCGAAAATATCACACATATTACCTAACATTAATTAGTATATAATATTGTTTAATATTATCTAATAATCTATTAAGTATCTTTAGTATTATAGGCTCCAATTTATATCTTAATAGAAATCTAATTTTTTCTTACATCACATAAATATGAGAAAAAAGAATTAAATACACATTAGAACATAACAAAGGTATGAAAAAAAGAATTAAAAGTACTTTAGCATATATCATAATCATAGAAAAGATGAAAAGTCGATATGGGAAAAACCATTTTAGAGTTAAATTATTTAAGAATATAAATGAGATATTTAGAATTCTAAGATATTAATTCCAAATGAGTTAACCATATTAAATGCAAAATATAAAAAATGCATAAAATAATTATGTATAAGTAAAAACTATGCAATCGTGTAACATGATAATTGGATTGCAATGATGATGTGATGAGGGATGCCAACAGTGGGCTAAACAGACTACGATAGTCAATAATTATCAGAGGTTGGGTAATTGACCAGTAGCCAGCAATGTGAGTGGCCGACGAGTAGCAAACGACCTAAAATTAGTAGGCGACTAAGTGATGTTGGGCAATTAAGTGATTGTGAACATTCGACCATGGTGAGCAACCAATAATGGCGACGACTAGAAGTAGCGAGTGACCAAGTGATGGTAGACGACCTGTGATAGCTAATGAAGCACATGCACAATTTCAAATGAACAAGAATTGACATAACTGATGACATATCATAGCGGCAAAAATGTACTAAGACAAATAGAACAAAAACATTAGAGAAAATTAAAGTAAGAAAAAATAAAGTATTGTAGTCGACCAATATGATTGACAAATATGACTAATCAAAATAAGATTAAGCTCGGCATAGCTCTAAGTTTGAATTTGACTATTACAAAGTCAATGAATGTGTCGTTGTGAACTAACATAAGATACTCCTACATCATAAAAGAGTTAAAATATTTTAAAACTATTTTAAAAAATTTATAAAGTTATTTGGAGTGAGAAATGAAACTGACATTATGAAATCAAAAGTTGTAATCTAAAAGCTAAATCATAAAAAGTTTAATAAAAAGAAGATTAAGGTTTTTGAAATTGGGAAACCATACCTTATTTTACATATAAAAATCACACATTGAGTGGGAGAAGCACATATAGTTGTTTCTTAAAATCTTCAGAATTTAGCTTGACTTGGGTGATTATTTTTTAATCCCTCATATAATCAACAATATAACACTATTAGAAGAAAGTTAAGGGCTTGATGACACCTTTCTTGAAGATAGACTAAAAAGGATAAAAAGTACCAAAAAAAAGTTGTCATCACAACCAGAGTCTTATAGTCTCTTAAAAGAAATCAACTTGTATGCAATCAAATCATAACCATATTCCTTTGTTGAAACAAATTGTATTATGATGCAAATCTATAATGACTTTACAATTATCATACTTAACAATTTTTCTTTTGATGGAGAACATGTAAATATTGTGCAAATATACATGCAAATCCATTAATTTTATGGATCTATTACGCTCATATTTTATAATTATATGAAAGAAACTTATATCAATTTATCGATTAACAAATTCTATTATAAATAAAATGGTGCTCCAATTGCAGGTTCTCCACATATAAGATAATGACATAAGCTTTCTATATTCACTTAACCACTTTTATTTAACTATTAATTTGGGGATGGCAAGAGAAAGATAATAGTAGTTTTTATTCTTATATTTACCCATAATATTTTCTAAAAATAACTCATAACTTTTGGATCTTTATCAGATATAATTGCTTGAGAAAAACCATAAAATCCATCATCTTTCATTGAAAATATGTCAACAATATTAGTTATTTTTTCATGCGATGAAGTCAGAACTTTTTGAAAAAATGGTCTACAAGTGCAATAATTGAATCACGATCCTTTAAATTTCTAGGTATTTTAATGAAAAAAAATCTATGCTCACATTCTCTTAGGATTTATGAGATACTAGGAGTGGAGTGTAAAATTCCACATTTATTTTACTTTCATTATTGGATAAACCCAATATTGAGTAACTACTTTGCATATATCCCTCTTTATCTTGGATTTTAAAAAATGATAAGTAATAAATTTATTTTATTTTACTAAAATGTCTAAAAAAATCTTCAAATATGTTGTTATTCTATGACAAACAATATAACATATGATTGAAAAATACATAACTTTGATTTATTGAATAAGTATACATCTTCAATTAAATAATTAGTGTTGTGTAAGTATGGGTTTTTAAATCAAGTCAGTGTAGATATCATTGTACTTTGGCACTCAAGAATATAGTTATTTGATCTTTTCAAAGCTTGTGACTTTTATTGACACACAAATCAACAATAGATTCATGAGATTAAGAACATCAATAGATCTATTATGAGTATTTGCTTTATATTTAAGAATGCTTGTATAATTATGGGTTAATTCTATCTATTTCACTTGTTTTGCTTTTAACTTGTTTTGAGATTATGTATATTAGAGTGTTTAATTATCAAAATAAATAATTAATTCTTTAAATTTGATATAATTACATCAATGTTTCCAAGTGCAGACATAAAATTTCTTATAATAATTAAAATACTAAAACTTTGATCTATTCTACTTTTCACTATATAAAAACAACTATGTTATTCCTTACTAACTATTGTGTCATCCCCCTTGATATGATATTTTAAAAGGATTGCACAACTATATTGTTTTACTTGAACTTTTTTTTATAAACAAAATCAATGATGAGAGCAATAATTGTCCCTAAGCCACCACGAATATAACACTAATTCACATAAAATTTTTGTAAAACAATATTCATTTGACAAATCATTAAAAAAAACTTTGTTTTCAAAACTCTCTTTAGAAGCCTCACAAAATGATAATAAAAAGCTTTTTGTATTCATGTAAATTTTTTTTTAAAAAACTAATTTTCAAGTTACAACAAAAAGTTAAAATTATCCTATGTTTAAATCATTTTTTTAATAAAATAAAATAAAAGATAGAATAAATTAGTTATATTTTAAGTTTGTCGAGAGACAAAAATAGTAATTCATATTCAATTTGTACTAGTTTTGCAAAAAATTATATTCTCATAGATAAATTTGCACGAGTGATAATTTTATTCATGAAGATTATATATATATATATATATATATATATATATATATATATTTCCGTGCTTCCATAATCGGTATAGCATATTTGTAATTATTTTTAATCATAAAAATATTACAAAAACATCATATAAAATATTTTTAATCATTTTTTCAAACTTTTTAACATTCTGGCAAAATTTAATTTTCATGATATTTTTATATATCTTAATATAGTTAGTTCATTAGCTTTTACATTAATTTCGTATAACATTCACACTCGTTATCACTCATCCACGAAGATGTGAGCCCTACCCAATCTCAACCGTTCGATCTCTATTAAGTCAGCTCATGAGATCACGCACCAACTAAATTTTTGGCGAAAGACGTGGTCCTTTATTTCTTTTATTGACCATTGGCTTCATGAGCAATGGTAGAGCGCCACGTATATTGTATGACTAGATGCTTACGTGGCGGGGTTGCAAAGAGCACGTGCATCTCGTGACCGGCGGAGGTTAGGTGGAGCTTCTAACATCTTTGGACTTAAATGGATGAGGATGTTTCTTGTCCGTCCATCTCCTACAGATATCTGATCGTTAGAAATCGTAGGCCGTTGGATTTGTCTTAATTATCTTACTGTGATATTCGTACTTTATTATTGCAAATAATGACAAGCATGCGATTTCATGTGCAAGTATGCTAATAAATATATCAACATATTCCATTTTTTATTTACGAAAAATACTAAAATATATTATATAGCCTTTTACCGTGCCGGTCTTTTTATTTTATTTGACTAATTAAAATTTGAATTAAAAAATAATTATATTAAGAATAAAATAAATTATTACCAAAAGTTAAACTGAATAAAGTATTACCAAATAGGAGCTGTACCTGATGGACGGACCTGTTTGACTGCCGGGGCCGGTAAGGGACGGGTCCTCCTCTACCTCCGCCTGAGAAACACCGCGCATCAACCGGCTACTACCGGTCCTATCTCGATAAGGACGGGGCAACGCTCCCTATAAGCGGGTTGTCGTCCTCTTTCTTTTCACACTACCTTCCCGTCCTATGGCCTCGACTATAAATATCGGTTCCCTTCGAAAGAAGGCTTTTTTTTCCTCTTCTGTTGCCTTGTGTAGTGTAGGGAGCCAATCACTCGCCAGATCCGCCGAGGATCTCGATCCGATTGCTCACTTCGCCTCCAGTCTATCCAGGGTTGGTCCTTTTTACGTCTTTCTGTGGGTGTTTACCGTCGTCGTCTTCTCTGTATCTGTTTTGTTCTTGATATGGTTATGTCTGCGCGGATTATGGGATGCGGGGTTTTAGGGCCTTATCTTGTTGTAATTGTAGATCCAATGAAGAGCTTTGTTTACGTCCAGAATAGTACTTTTTTAGGGGCCTGGGTTGGTCAGTGCCCTCTGTCTTATGTAATAAATTTATGTCTACCTTTGGATGCAGATCCGGAAGAAGGTTAGAGGACGGAGTAAGCATGGATGGGATCTTAGGAATGCGGAGGGTGGCCTCACACTGCTCGTTGGCGGATGGGGATGATATTGACCTCGCACGGTTGCTCGATAAACCGAAACTGAATATAGAACGGCAAAGGTCGTTTGATGAGAGGTCTCTCAGCGAGCTCACTATCAACATCCGGGGGCTAGATGGATTTGACAGCATCTACTCGCCTGGGGGACCGAGATCTGGGTTTGACACGCCGGCTTCGATGGCAAGGAACTCCTTTGAGCCGCACCCGATGGTGGCTGAAGCCTGGGACGCACTTCGTCGCTCGTTAGTGTATTTTCGTGGTCAACCGTTGGGGACGATTGCCGCTGTAGATCATGCTTCCGAGGAGGTCTTAAATTATGATCAGGTTTTTCTCAGTTCCATGCTTTTAGCTGGATCGAATACCCTTTTTTCCTATGTGCGAATGAAAACTGTTTGCGATTTGTCAGCGATAAATTTTAGCCTTTCGGTCGGCTTACAACATTAAACGTTCATTTTTTTTTTTTACACCTTTTTCCCCCTCGGTTCCTTCTCACAATTTCAGTCATCTTCTATTTTGTTTTTAGTTGTCCTACCAGAGATTTTCTTCATTTCTTGCAGAATTTCATGATGCTTACTTAATTTTCTGTTGTTTAATTTGATATCGATCTATGATGGTTGATTTATGCATCTTCTGATCTGTAAATTGTCTATTCATTAACTTATCGTATTCCTAGTTGTGTAAGGGATAATTACTTGTTCTGAGAAGGTTATCATGTCTTATGCAGGTGTTTGTGCGTGATTTTGTGCCTAGTGCATTAGCTTTTCTAATAAATGGGGAACCGGAGATAGTGAAAAATTTTCTCCTTAAAACCCTACTCCTCCAGGGGTGGGAAAAGAGGATAGACCGTTTCAAGCTTGGTGAAGGCGTTATGCCTGCAAGTTTCAAGGTGCTCCATGATCCTCTTAGGAAAATTGATACAGTTATTGCAGATTTTGGTGAGAGTGCTATAGGAAGAGTTGCACCTGTTGATTCTGGATTCTGGTGGATTATTTTGTTGCGTGCCTACACAAAGTCTACCGGTGATTTATCTCTTGCGGAAACCCCTGAATGCCAAAAGGGAATGAGACTTATATTAGCTTTATGTTTGTCAGAGGGATTTGACACATTCCCAACCTTACTTTGTGCAGATGGATGCTCAATGATAGATAGAAGGATGGTAAGTAATACTCAGTATTGCTCTATTTCTTTTGCTTTCCTAATATTGTGATTCTTAAATTAGTCTCTACAGTCATGGAGGGTACTTTTCTTTAACCTAAAAGCCATTAGATTTGGAGTTATGGAAATTATCTATAGTAAATGTAAGGTTCACTTTATATTATAGAATTTTGAGTTTGAACTTTTCTTTTACAAATGTATATGGGAGCTTTCATTGCAATAAAATACCCCTGTTTTATTATTGAAATCTTTGGATTGGGCCATATCAAGTAAACAACTTCATTTCGTCAATTTAAATGTTTCCATGTGTTGTTTATCTTGTGAAACCCCTTGCTTTTCATTTGGTGTTTATTGTGTGTTTCTATCATTGTATTTTATAACCTAATTAGGATCATATTTGTTTTACTCAAAAACCTTGTCTTATTCATATAATGCAAGAACCTTTATGATTTTCTATGTACCTTGAGCTGAAACTAATATTCTTTGTTGTATGTTATTCTTGGCTATCAAGCCTAGCACAAATCAATTTGGTTGTTTAATTACTTGTTTTCTTTTTTTGGATGAGGTTTTTTTGATGTAACGATAATGTGAGCTTGTATCTTATGATCGTATTATGAACCAAAAGGTGTCAGAAGAAAGTTTTCTTAGCTCTATGATTTATCTTGTTTTCAAAATACAACTAGGTGTCACATACTCACATGAGAAATAAATGCGAACGTTGAGCATGAAGTAGGAATCTCATGTGTTCCATAAGTTTATTGTTCTTTTGTAACTGATCTTCTAAATAATTTTGTCAAGAGAATAAAACCTTTTATTGTTTTAAATTGAAAGAGATTTTTGGTATTGTTATTTTTTAACATTGGGTTGATTGCAATTCAATTTTAAGAGCTATTCTCACCAGCTAATTAATTCCTCTCTCTCCTAGTTTGGAAGCAATGGGTAGTGTATACTTTATAGCAAACTCCTTTTGAGTTGGATTTCAAGTATTTTTTACTAAATTTGATAACTCGTGCTATCTATGCGATTGAGTAAATGTTGTACAATTACGTTTCATTTGTGATGTCACCCATACACGAGCTGCCACCATTTTTCCAGTACTATTTTGTTGACAGATATAGACAGTTTGTTATACCAAAAATACTAATGTTATTTTATCACTTTATTTGTTTACTTAAAAAGTTAAATAACAATTTTTTCAATACATTTTATTTTGTTTGAACAAGTAATATTAACAAAAAATTATGAAACATATCTATTAACATCTCTTTATCACTACATTTTTTCATATTTATTATGTAATAGCTACACCAAACAAATAGTGTAATGGTGAAGTGAATGACTTTTATTTTACGTATTATTAGACTATCTTTACTTGAAATCTTTGAAAAGCCATTATAAAGTGAGCAAACATTTGATTTTGTCAATCGAGATGTTTACATGTGTTGGGCTTCCCATGAACACACTTACCTTTTGTTTTCTGTTTATTGTTTCATTCTGTCCTTGTATTCCTATAAACAAGTTAGGATCTTATTTCTTTAGTTCAAGTGAGTTGTTGTATTCCTATAATGCAAGGATCTTGAGGGTCCATTTTTCTGTTGTTTTTGAGATGAAATTAATGTTCCATTGTGCATTCCATTAGTGTTTGAATATAGGTGGTACGAGTTCATTTATCCTAAAATATCCAATGGACTCCTTTTGGATTGTATGATATATATTTTTTTAATTATTGATAGCCACCCATAATTTCTTTTACGCCTCAAATTCTTCAATTCTCTGTGTGCGGATGATAAATCAAATTGACTTTTTAATTTCTTGTTTGCCTTGTTGGACGATGTTTTTGGTTGTAATGCTGAAGTGAGTTTGTACCTTATAGCTGTACTATGTTTTCAGTTGTATGATGTTTTCAAGCATACCATTGCATACTTGAGTGAGAAAGAACTAGGGATACTAAGAATGAAGTTGGAATTTCATGTGTTATATTGGAATCGTATATAATAAGCAAATGCGTTATTCTTTGCTACAATTTACATGACTTATAAGAATAAAATGAAGCTTTCGAGGGCATCTATGAAGAGATTTTTTATTGGCATTGTTATTGTTGGACTTCATAGTGATGCAATTTAGTTCTATAGCTCTATTCTCATGAACATCTCCTTTCTACTAATTTTGTAGCAATAAGTAGTGCATATTTTGTGTCAATCTCTTTTAGAGTTGAATTATAAGACACTTTTATTAATATTGCTGATATTGTCAAATATACACAATTGAGTGCGTTTAATATAACATTTAGGCCTATTTTGGTACACTAGTTAAAATCAACATTCAAACTTACCTATGCGCATCTTACCACTATTTTTTTTTATTGTTTTGGAGACAATTGATGACAATTTTACCATCCCTAAAGTACTATTATTACTCTTAACACTTTATTTTTATGTGAAAATTTAAGTAATTGTTATACTATTGTAATAAGTATTTTCAAGCAACAACTTATCTAAGATATCTATTAACGTCACATTTTCATCACAATTTTTCAGACTTCTTCATTTCTCAATAATCACACCAAACAAACCCTTCGTCATTGAACATCTCTTCTTTTTGTGCAAATCCAATTTTCAGGGCATTTATGGATACCCTATAGAGATTCAAGCCCTCTTTTTCATGGCACTAAGATGCGCTTTGGCACTGCTAAAACACGATGCTGAAGGGAAGGAATTCATTGAGAGAATAGTGAAGCGGCTGCATGCCTTAAGTTATCACATGAGGAGCTATTTTTGGCTTGACTTCCAACAGCTAAATGTTATTTATCGCTACAAAACAGAGGAGTATTCTCACACAGCAGTTAACAAATTTAACGTTATTCCCGATTCAATTCCAGATTGGGTTTTTGATTTTATGCCTACACGTGGCGGTTACTTTATTGGAAATGTTAGTCCTGCAAGAATGGACTTCAGATGGTTTGCATTGGGTAATTGTTTTGCTATTCTATCATCTCTTGCTACACCAGAACAGTCCATGGCTATAATGGATCTTATTGAGGCTCGCTGGGAAGAGCTGGTTGGAGAAATGCCTCTAAAGATTTCTTATCCAGCCATTGAGGGCCATGAATGGCGTATTGTGACAGGTTGTGATCCTAAGAACACCAGATGGAGTTATCACAATGGAGGCTCTTGGCCAGGTTAGCAAGTTATATTAATCTGATGTTGTGATAAGTTCATTCTTTCTTTACAGAACTTAAAAGTCATGCTTCGTCATGCTGGTGACATATCCCTTGCTCAGAACTAATTTCTCAGGAAAAGAATGGATGTCTTTCTTTACATGATGCAAAACACTGCATTGCATTGCAGAACCTTGATGAACACTTTTGGTGGTATCCCAATGCCACTAAATACATCCTCTCTTTTGGTCTAACCTTCAATGCTTGAAATCAAACACAAATTGTCAACCTTTTTTGGTGGTATTAAAAACCCAAAATGGATTCTCTTTCCCCTAATCTTCCTTGCTCAGAACTAATTTCTCAGGAAAAGAATGGATGTCTTCCTTTACATGATGCAAAACACTGCATTGCATTGCAGAACCTTGATGAACACTTTTGGTGGTACTCCAAAGCCACAAAATGCATCCTCTCTTTAACCTTCAATGCTTGAAATCAAACACTAATTGTCAACCCTTTTGGTTATATTAAAAACAAAAATTGCATTTTCTTTCCCCTAATCTTCAAAACTTTAAACTCCTAATCCTTAACTATTAACTCTTAATTCCTGATCCCTCCCAAATTTCTATTGTTCAATGTTTTAATCCCTTACTCCTGTACTTTAATGCCATACATGTGTTTGTTTGATAACACCCAATGTTTTTTCCCCTCTTTTTGGTTTCTTGCAGTGCTTCTTTGGCTGCTTACTGCAGCATGCATCAAGACAGGTCGACCGCAGATTGCCCGGCGTGCAATAGAACTTGCTGAAACCCGCCTTCTGAAAGATGGCTGGCCGGAATACTACGACGGCAAGCTTGGCAGGTATATAGGAAAGCAAGCAAGAAAATTTCAGACATGGTCTATTGCAGGTTACCTGGTGGCTAAAATGATGTTGGAAGACCCCTCACATCTGGGTATGATTTCTCTGGAAGAGGACAAGGCAATGAAGCCCCTTATTAAGAGATCCAGCTCATGGTCATTCTAAGTTGTACTGGCTGTGGGTAAAGGAAGTAAAGTTAACAGTTTTTCCTTTAACCATTGTTTGAACACTTGGGGTTTCCTCATGAAAGATTTGGTCTGTAAAATAGAGTATATTAGTAACAACACTGGTCTGAATAAAAGGGTTATTTTTCTCTAGGCCAGAAATTGTTTGACAGCTTGTATGAAATCAAAGTTTTCATGTCCCAATAATGCATATTTCTTCATGAAAAAAATTCCAAACAATATGTTTTATGAATATATTTTTTTTTTTTTGACGTTTTGGGTATTTCATTTTTATTGTTTTTTTTTTTTTATCTCCCTTAAGAGTTTGTTATCATATGAGATTTCATAGATGCAAAAGAAAATATTGATTAGACTTACTTCTAACTTACCTTTTGTTTTGATTTATTATTGATTTGGTATAACTGCATGTCTCTTTGATTTACTTATCCAAGGTTTTGCCTTGAACTCGTTTATGAGATATATTTTGTGTCAACTAATGTTGAGCATGCCATAGTTTTGTTACAAAATGTTGGTAAATAAAAAAAATGCACAAAGTAAGACAAACAAGGCTTCTACTCTCTTGATTGCTTGAGAAGTTTGTGTGAAAATCTTCTTTTTCTATTCCAAAACCTTATTCAAATAGGATTAAACTAGTCAAACACTAGTCTTGTAGAGAAAACTTAAGATGATTTGAATTAATAATGGTTGCAAAATGCATCAAGTTAGCAAAAAATGATAAATATGTATTGTGATGTCAAGATGGATTAGATGAATTTGATTTATCTGATAGGCTTATTTGATTATGCCTTTAGGATTGCATCGTCGTTGCGTGGTCGTTTGAGTGGCTTAACACAATGTGATTTGATATCCTGATCTCCAAGAGTAGATGTTTGATATATCATATGATGTTATTCATTGTATTTATCAAACATTATCTCCATTGTTCAATGGATTTAGAAACCATTTAATTGATTGTTTTTGTTCTATCATTGATGTAACGACTTGTTATTGTAAGCACTGAAAAGTATCAGTTTTTTTGCTTTTGGTAAAATAATTATCAAACAATAAAAAATGGCAATGTGAATATAAATTTGAATATGACAAATTTAGTGATGAATTTTAGTTCTTGTAATGTCATTTTTAGAGTCAGTTAATTTGTAATTAACTTTTAAAGTTATTAAAAATAATATTAAAATAATAAGAAAATAAATTAAAAAAATAAAAAAGAAATAAGTATTTAAAATATTCCAAAACCCTTATGCCTCATTATTTTCTCATAACTCCTCATCTTGACGCAATTAAAGTTTGCAAGAGGCAATTTTTCTTAGGGGTGAATAAGTAGAGTTCGATCACCAGACAATTGCTGTGGAAGGGATTTGATTATTGAAAAGAAATGTAGGCACCAACGAATGATTGAAACCTTAATTGTTGAGGATGCAAGCTTTTCGTCGTTAGAAATTCCAAGGAGGGCTACAATTCGAATCCTGAAAGGGATTAGATTGAAGAGGGTAAGCTCTTGTCGTAGTTTTACCTTTGATCTCTTGATTTTTTTAACATGTCGCAAGAATTCCCTTTGTTTTCAAATTTTCCCTTGCATGTGTAATTTAGGGGTTTTGGGGTCCTGCTTGTAAGCTTGCATGTACCATTTCACCGTCGATCAATGGAAACAGGGAATCCAAAAACAAATCCAAAAAAAAAATGAGAAATAAAAAAACTCAAAAAGGGAAATTTGTTACATAGAATACCAAAAGCAAATTTGATACGGAATGTTATATTTTAATAATATTTATAATAGTTTGTTATTAGTACAAATTAATAGATTCTTTTTATGCAGAGAAAAAACAATTAGTCAAGAAGGAAAAGTATTTGTTAATAGTAACAAGAAACTTACAAAGATAAGTTTAATTCTAATATTTAATTGATATTGATATATACAACTATAGGAATTGATTGAAATGTTTAAATTTCTTACAAAAAATGAAGAGAAAAATGAAAGAGTAAAAATTGAGAGATCATTTGAAACAAAAATATATGAATTTAATTATTAGTGATGTAAGTATGATTTAAATTAAGCACAACATGATATTTATAATGTATACATTACACAATATGATATTGTAATATGCATTGAAAAGAGAACAAAAGATAAGAATATGGCATGATGCATGTTGTGTGATAAAAATAACAAGACAAATACCTTGATGAAAAAAAAATTAAAATAGAAAGTAGAATTTTTCTAGACTTATCCTCATGATTCCATAAGATATGATGTGCACCAAAAACAAGATGATAGGCATTATGAGATGAGCATTAGTATAGGATGCTGGGCATCATAAGCACTGGTTTGATATCGAGCTATGATATTCTACGAGATGTGATGAGCATCAGCATAGGATATTAGACATCATAAATGTTAGTTTAATGTCAAGCTATGAATAAGATGAGATGACATTAGAGACATCCATCGATATTACTTGCATTAAGTTTAGGGATGAGAGACGAAGATAATATGTGATAGATATGGTTGGCTAGTTATGGTTGGGGGCATACCTACAGGCAAAGGTCTAGAGATGATGAAATATCATAAATGAGATAACACATAATTAGGATAAGAGTGTACAATCTTATGAGAAATATTTGGGGTTGATGATATAAAGAAAATGAAAGAAATAAAAATATGAGAAAAGAAATAAAAGAAATTAAAAAAATAATATGAATAAAAAGAATAAAAATGTGTGTGCATATTTGATGTATATAGTATGTTACTATGCATGTTTTTATATGTTGAGCATTTATGTATGTCATGTTGACATTATACTATTACTTTTGATATTATATTTATCATATATTTGTTATTTATTAATGTCAATTCATGTACTGGACATTTTATGTTCATCTTTACATTACAAGACATGTTATAAATTCACATAGAGATGGTGTATAGAGTGACATGTGAGGTCTGTGAACGATCTTATACATATTGATTTTATTTTTACTATCATATTTTTCAGAATATTATAAAATAGGTATGTATGCACTTTATGTTGTTGTGATGAAAAAAATTACATTGATTGTTAAGATACAGGATGTTTTATTATTTAATCACCTACGCCTATAGTGGTTTGTCCTTACTTTTAGCTCAAGTACTTTGATTTGTTGTCAATTAGATGATAATACTAATGATGTGATAAAGTTATATCAGAGACAATGTTGTTAGAATTAAAATTTTGAGAGGACATTAGCACAACATATGTATGATATACATATTCTTAAGTAAATTGTTTGCTTAAATATGATATTTGATAGATATATTGAATATTGATATATAGAATTTTGATGAATCAGGATTCAAGAACTAGAAGAAGGTCAAAAAAAGAGTTACCTCCTAATTTGTAGGGATCTGACAATCCAAGTATCCTAATACAAGTAATGTCATCCTCATCACAATATATGAGGATGCAAGAAGAAGGTTTTATATTAGATAAATTGGCTGATCAATTTCATCATATGCATTCTTTTCATTTTGTTGGAGGTTCAGATTCTTTTGTAGTAGAATAATAGACCAAGCTTATGAATTTAGTATTTGATATTATGGACTATCTTAATCATAAGAGAGTTTTTTTTAACTATTTTTGGTGCTAGAGGATGTTGTTATAAACTGGTGGAAATCATGTAATTATATTAGATTTTACAATAAGCTTATAAAGAAGATCTTATGATAAGATTTTGTAAAAGATTTTGAAAATAATTATATTCTTATATCTACATGAGAAAAGATGTGATTGGATCTATCAGAGTTGGTCTAGAATGATTTGATAATATGTGAGCATGAGAAAAAGTTTAGTACTTTGGCACGACATGTGCTTGATATAATGAGATCTAGGAAGTAGTGATGTTTTATGTTCCACAAGGCTTACAATATGATATTGAAGCCGCTTTGGTATCATACAGGATATCTTATTTATATGATCTTATTGAGAATGTTAGGTTAGTGGTACATAATTTGAAACTATTAGAATCACAAAAAATTAAAAGAAAAAGGAAAAAAGATACTCAGTGAGTGAAGCACAATTTCACATAAGAAAGATTTTAAAAGATTTTGAGGAGATAGAAAATTTTGTTATGAGAAATCAGGATATGGTGCCAATAAAATATTACTGATATAGAGACTACTAAAAAGATTTTCTCAGTATTTTGATTGTGACAAATTTCATAAAGGGGTTTATTAGTATAGACAGAGCATATAGATCTGATGCTTTACTTGTGGTCTAGTAGGCCACATTGCCATATTATGTCCTTGGGTTGGTATTGCATCTGAGACAGTATCAACATCAGTTAGTATTGGTGACATAAACAGAGCAAGTAGAGGTATTGTACTTACATTAGGGTTTGTAGGTATTGGTAGGAGATAGTCAACAAATAGAGGTGGATAGCTCATGGTGTATACAATATTTCAATCTGAGGCATCTCATTTTATTAATGTTATCTTATATACATTATTATTTTAGTACATTATAGTATCTGTTTTTTTTATAGTAAAACATTATACTCATTGTTTAGTATGCATATGATGTTATATCTATAAATTTATAATAAATAAAAACTATATTATTAGTTAAATTTTTTGATAGTACTAAAATTAAAACTAAAAAATATATTAGTAGATATATAGATATATATGGGAAGGAATTTGTTGTAGAATTAATAGTGATATATTTGTAAGAATTTGTTATCATTTTGGGTATAGATTAGTTAGTAAAATATCAAGTGAAAATTGATTATATAAAGAAAAGATAAAGTTAAGAACAAAGAATTAAAAAAGTGATTTATTATGGAAATAAAAGGAAAAGTTCTTTTATATTTGCTTTGAAAGCTTATAAATTGATGTCACAATGATGCAAATGCTTTTTGCTATTAGTAAGGGTTACTAATCAAAATTTTGGTAAATCTCATAATATTTTTATTATTTATGAATATATTGATGTGTTTTGAGAAGAATTATCAAGATTATCTTTATATAAAGAAATATAATTTGAAATTCAACTAGTACCAGGAATAGTTATAGAGTTATACGAAGTGAAAATCCAAATTTAGGAATTACTGGATAAAAGTTTTATTAGACCCACTGTGTCTTTGTGAGGAGCATCAATTTTATTTGTTAAAAAGCAAGATGACAACTTACGAATTTGCATTAATTATATGAAGTTGAATAGGATTACAATAAAAAATCGATATATGTTCCCTTGTATTGATGATCTATTTAATCAATTATAGGGTGTTGTAGTATTTTCTAAAATGGATTAAAGGTTTGGTTATCATTAATTGAAACTAAAAAAATAATGATATATCTAAGACTATTTTTAAGACTAAATATAGACATGTGAACTTTTGGTATTACCGTTTGGCCTAAAAAATGTACCTACAATATTCATGTAATAGATGAATAGAATATTCAAATAATATCTTGATCAGTTTGTGATTATATTTATTGATGATATTCTTGTATATTCTAGAAGCATAAAAGATTATATTAAGAATTTACATATTATGCTACAGACATTAGAGCACATCAACTGTATGCTAAAATTTTAAAATATGAATTCTGGTTATCCAAAGCTAATTTTTAAGGCACATTATCAGTATAGAATAAATATATATGGATCTTCAGAAAATAGAGACTATTGTATATTGGACTTAATCTACACATGTAATTGAGATTAGAAGTTTTCTAAGTTTTTTTAGATATTATAAAAAAATTGTATAATATTTTTTTGAATTACTACATCTTTATTAAGATTGACTTAGAAAGCTATGAAATTTGAATGAGACTTCTCATGTGAGAAGAGCTTTCAAAAATTGACATCAGCTCAGGTGTTAACTTTGTCTAAAAACTTAAGGGTTATCAAATTTATAATGATACATTATTGCAAGGATTGAGTTGTATTTTAATACAATTTAGGAAGGTTATAGCATAGGTTTCCAAAAAATTGAAATCACATAAAAAGAATTATCTAATTCATGATTTAAAACTAATAGTAATTGTGTTTACTTTAAAAATATAAAGAAATTATCTTCATGGTGTGAAATGTGAAGTATTAATTGACCATCAAAGTTTGAAGTACATCTTTACTAAAAAAAGAATTAAATTTAAGACAAATAAAATGATTAAAATTTATTAAAGATTAAATATATGAATTATTTATTATTTAGTACAACAAATATCGTTATCGATGCCTTGAGCAGAAAAGTACATCTTCATTTAATTATGACTCAAGCTGTTGAAAAGAAAATTATATTTTAAATTGATAATTTATTATTAGAGAAAAAAATATAGAGGAATGCATAATTATTATATCAGTTATTTATCAGGCCAGATTAGATATAATCCATTACCTGTGTCTTATTAGAGGTCGGCTGACCCTGGTCTTGTTCCATTTTCTGAGCTTGGCCGAGCTTTTGTAGGCCGGCTTAGATGAGAAGAAGTAAAGAATATCAACTTCAGGATAAAGAATGTTA
Organism: Vanilla planifolia; assembly: GCA_023846275.1. NCBI lineage: Eukaryota > Viridiplantae > Streptophyta > Magnoliopsida > Asparagales > Orchidaceae > Vanilla > Vanilla planifolia. The sequence continues at coordinate 5,869,197 of CM043878.1, read as the reverse complement.
AAAATTAATTCAAAAAGTTAAAGATGGTTGAAAATCTAATTTTATTGTCAACAAAAGTGGTGTCTTAAGATTTCAAGGCCATTTATGCATTCTTAATCATCAGTCATTGAAGTATTGTTAAAAGAAGCTCATAGTTTTTATTACACTATTCATTAGAGAAACAAAAATATATAAGAATTAAAACAACAATATTAATGACTTGGTATGAAAAGAGATGTGATAGAATGGGTTAGAAAATATTTATTTTGTCAACAAGCAAAAAGAGAATAATAAAAATCTAGTGAGTTATTACAGTCTTTACTCATTCCTAAATGGAAATGAGAAGATATTGTTATATATGTTTTTGTGAGACTATCTAGATCATTGATAAAACATGATTGTATATGGATAATAATTGATAGGCTAATAAAATTGATATATTTTTTAACAATAAAGGTGACATATACAACTAAAAATTTAACTCATATGTATTTATAGTAAATTATTAAATTACATGACATATAGAAAGAAATTATATCTAACAGAAATTTAAAATTTACATCTCATTTTTGAAAAAAAAGTACAAGTTTTTAGTATGCAGTTGAAATTTAGCACATCTTTTCACCTAGAAACATGTGACCAAATAGAACAAGTAATTAATGTCATAGAAGATTTAATATAACTATGTATTATAGACTTTGAAGGAGTCTGAGAGAGTCATATTCCTTTAGTTGAATTTATATATAATAATAACTATCAAGCTATTATTGGAATGACTCCTTATGAAGCTTTGTATGAAAGAAAATATTAATCTTCATTATGATTGTTTAAGGGTTGAGAATGACAAGTTATTATACCTGATTTTGTTGTTGATGGTATAATAAAAAAAGTAAAGTTAATTAAAGAAAGAATTCAAACGACACGAGTTAGACAGAAAAAATATTTTGATAGTAAACATAAGAATGTTGAATTTCAAATAGGTGATCATGTATTTACCAAAGTTAACCCATTACAATACATTTTTAGATTTGATAAAATAAAAAATTGAAGCCAAAATATATTGACATTTTCATATTTCAAAAAAGATAAGAAAGGTGGCTTATAAAATTGCTTTGCCAATATAATTTGTTAGAATACATGATGTATTTTATTTGTCTCTTTATAAAAATATCTTCAATCCAACACATATAATCAACTGTGATGCAAAAGGAATTAAAATTCAACTTGATATAGCATATCAAGAGAAACTAGTAATGATTATAAATAAAAAAGAAAAAGTATTTAGAAACAAAGTAATTTCCATGGTTATAGTGTCGTGATAGAATAGTATTGATATTGAAGTAACCTTAGAAATAGAAGCAGGTATGAAGACTCAATACCTAGATTTATTTTTAAATTTTAGGACGAAATTTCTTAAGGGAGATTGTAACGACTCATCGTCGTAAGCATTAAAAAGGATAAGTTTTATTGATTTTAGTAAAATAATTATCAAATAGTCGAAATTAGAATGTGAATAAAAATTTGAATAGGACAAATTTAGTGACAAAATTTAGCTATTATCAAGTAATCTTTTAAGCCCTAATTAATCTATAATTAATTTTTAAAATTATTAAAAAATAATATTAAAATAATAAAAAATATAAATAAATAATAAAATGAAAAGAAATTAGGATTTACAATATCTTGAAACCCTTACGCCTAGTTATTTTCTTGCAACTCCTCTCCCCGACGTAATTAGGGTTCAGTAGAGACAGTGCTTTTGAAGGGCAAATTGATGGAGTTCGATCAGCAATCAATTGTCGTGGAAGGGATTTGATGATTGAAAAAGGAAAGCAAGCTCTAGCAAATGATCAAAACCTTAATCGTTGAGGTTGCGAGCTTTTCGTTGCGGAAAATTCCAAGGAAGGCTACAATTCAAAACCCGAAATGAATCATATTGAAGAAGGGAAGCTCGTCATAGTTTTACCTTTGATCTCTCTATTTTTTGGCATGCAACAAGTGTTCTCTTTGGTTTCAAATTTTCTCATTGCATGTATTATTTCAAGATGTTTTGGTTTCTCGTTGGCAAGCATGTGTGGGGGATGTTTCACCATTGGCCGGTGAAAAAAAGGAATCCAAAAAAAATTAAAAAAAATAATTTGTGAAATATAAGAAAACAAAAAGGGAAACTTGTTGCATAAAAGAGAAAAAAACAAAAATGACTAAGAATGTTATATTTTAATAATATTTGTAATAATTTGTTACTATTACAACAAATTAATAGATTATTTTTATGTAGAGAACATGTAATAAGTCATGAAGAAAAAGTTTTTGTTAGAAAAAAGAAAAAAACTTATGGAGATAAGTTTATTTTCAATATTTAATTGATGTAGATTTATGTAACTATAATAATTGATTAAGATTATTTAATTTCTTATAAAAAATGAAAGAAAAAAGAAAATGAAAAGAAATTGAGAGATTATTTAAAGCAAAAGTAGATGAATTTAATTACTAGCGATGTAAATAGGTATGATTTAAAATGAATATGACGTGATGTTCATGATACATATATTATATAATATGATATTATAATACACTTTGAAAAGAGAATAAATATAAGCATAAGACATGATATGTGATAAAGATAATAGAGTTAAATACATTGATAGAAAAATTAATAAAAATAAAAGTAACATTTTTTTGGATTTGTCTCCATAATTTTATAAGATATTATGATTATCAACACAGGATGTTAGATATTATGAGATAGACATCAAAACAGGATGATATTTTACGAGATATGACGAGCACCAGTACAAAATGTTAGGCATCTTAGGCATTGATTTGATATCAGGCTATGAGATGAGATCAGATAACATCAAAGACCTCCTTTGATATCTCTTACATTGAGTGTAGGGATAATGGACGAAGATGATATGTGATAGATATGGTGGCCAATTATACCTATGAGCATGCCACAGACAGAGGTATAAAGATGATGATATGTCACATAAAATAACACATGATTAGGATCTGTTATATAGTATCATAGGAAACATTTAGGGTTTAGAAATAAAAAAATTGAAAGAAATGAATATAAGAGAAAAGAACTAATAATATTATGTTTATCATATATTTATTATTTATTTATGTTGATTCATCTACTAGATTTTTTATGCTCATCTCTATTTATATTATAAGACATGTCATAGATCTACATAGAGAGATTATCTAAAGTAACATGTGAGATGTGTGAATGATCTTATATATATTGATATTATTTTTTTATCATAATTTTAAGATATTATAGAATATGTATGTATATACTTTATATTATTGTGTTGAAAAAATATATTGATTATCAAGATACAAATATGTTTTATTATTTCATCAACCCCATCAATAGTAATTTGTCCTCACTTTTGGTTTTAAGTACTTTGATTTATTGTAAGTTAGATGATAATACTAGTGATGTGATAAGCATGGTGTGAAAATTGAGAACACACATGTTATCCTAGTTTGATTTTACTTATTGAATATGCCATGATTAGATTGAACAATCTAATAGATGGATTAGATGGTTCAATTTGTTTATAAAATGTAGTACATATATTTGTCTTTATTATAATTGTTCCTAAATTATGACAAATATGTATTGTGATGTCATAATTGATTACACATATTTTATTTGCTTGATTGGTTTGTTTGATTACATAATTTGGATTACATCACCCTTGCATGGTCCTTTAAGTTGTTCAACACGTGATATGATGTCCTAATCTTGAAGATCACATATTTGATATACCCTATGATGTTATTCATTGTATCCATCGCACTTTTCCACCATCATTTAATGGATTTGATTAAAAGGTATGGTTATAGACTATCTAATAGATTGCTTTTACTCTATCATTGAAAACACATGTGTCATCCTAGTTTCATTTTACTTGTTGAATGTGCATTATTAGATCAAACAATTCAATTGATAGATTAGATGGTTTGATTTACTCCTAGAATTTTTATTTGATATTTTTTTTTTCACTTTTTTGTAGTGCTTTTTTGAGGAATTATTTATTGATTTTGTTGACGATTATGCTACATGATTTACATATAATTGTTTCATTAATATTATTTTAAAATGATCATTTTTACCTTAACTAATAAGAAACCATAATGCATGCATGTGAGCTTTTATTATAATTTTTTCTATATTAAAATTATGTAATGTTGTGCTTAAATAAAGAGCATCATTAACACTTATCAATAAGATGCTACAATCTACAACTAATAGCTTAGATAATGCATGGCAGCTTAAGATATAGTTATCCATTTTGTTATATCAAACATTTGTTATTGTGCTTATTTCATGATTTTGACAATTATTTTGCAAATGATATTTTTATATTACTTTTTATTAGATTTCATTTTGTCTATAAAATTTTGACTTTTTGGGTCATCGCCAACTTCTCTCCATATTGAGATGACTTTCTTTAAACAAATGAAAGGGTGAAATGGCTTGAACCTCTTTCTTTTCATTCTATGCATTTTATTTCTTATCATTATTTCCATATCATAATATTCATTCTATATTATTATTTCTTTGTTGTTTATCACTGTATTTTTGAATTGTAGAAAATGATAGTTGAATTAGAACCTTTAAAACTCTGAACTCATTTTTTTAACATGTTTTAAAACTTAATAGTATAAAAAGATGTCATTTTTTAATTAAAATCATAATATTACAAAAATAATGAAGCTCACTTCTTGTCTCATAATACTACCTTTCAAACATTATCTAAAAAAGTCATATTTTATCTTTCTAAATCTAAATTTTGTTCACTATAATTTTCATCGTAAATTATATTACACCAATAACCTATAATTGGTATCATAGAATGTAACTCATTGCTTTTTAGTTTTAAATACATTAATGAACTTACAAGTTAAACCTATAAAAAATTAGGTTACAATGCATTGCATTAAGAATATTGTGAGATTAAATATGCACTAAGAACACAATAATATTTGTTAAATTTTGGTGTAAAAGATGACAATAAAAAAATAATTATACGAATACAATGGCTCTTTGATTTTCTAAAATAGAACTAAATGCATAATAATTGTACTTTTTTATTGCTTTTTTAAAAAGAATTGATGTACCTTAATGGGGCATATCATTTCATCATATCCTAATACAAAGGTGATTTTTGATGATTAATTCCTTATAATATCATAGTAAAAAAGACAATAGCATTACACCTCTTCGTAGACATGAGGCATATAAATGATGATAATAACAATAACACTCTAGTCAATTTTTTAGATATAAGGAGCATTTGTCTCCTTGCTTCTTGATGACTATAAGGTTAATGGAATCTAACATAGAAAGACTAAAACGAAATAGAAAACAACAGAAAATAAAGGAAGCATAATCATGAGATTAGCTAATCACTTTAGGATTTCTCACTTCTCTTTATCTCTAAAAGACAATGGTGATAAAGGTCTTTAATTAATAGAATAAAAAAATATAACTTTATTGTCTTTGGTAAAATCTTTTTATGAATTAACTTTGTAAGTTAAGGGTACTTAAAATAATATGAAAAAAGATGAAGATTAAATTTTATTAAATATTGACAAATTTGATGGAGAATTATCTCTATTACTATACCATATATATTTGGAATTCAAATTCTTAGTTTTCTAAATATTTTGTACGATTGTAATATTTATGCATAATTTTCTTCAATTATATAAAAAATTGATGATTCAGTGAACATTAATTCATTTATCAAATTATTTAGCACCTTCTGTAAAAATATTTTGGTGATTTCTATTGAAAACTAATCTAGATTTTTCTCATAACATGTAACATTATTTGTCTTTCATCCTTTTAACTCCTTATATATCATGCTTTCAACCAATTTCAAGGATGCTCTTTAAGTCCTTATCTTAACATCTCATGTTGTGACTCATCTGGCTCAGCCTTCACAAAACTTCTTGATGCTTGCCTTTGATTCTTCTTGACATAGCTCTTTCTCTTCTTGAGATAGCTTATCTAGTGTGGGTTATTGCTCTTTCAAACCCATGCTTTACATCTCAAGGCTATGTAAAATTCTTGAGGGTTTTTTTAATTTCTTAAGGACTATAAAAATCATTTGATCCAATATTATTCTAACACAAGCCTATGGAGGGCCATAATTTCTTTTAAAGGAATTTTGTTTTAAGGTCAAATACACATTAATAACACTTTTATGAGATTTTTATATTATTTATCATATGAATCATCTTTTGATCAAGAATAGATCATGACACTCTTTATAAAGGATTCATTCTTGAGCTCTTCTTTTTGTAGTCTCCTAATATGGCTCAATACTTGAGTATGTTAGTTTCATCATGGCTTATCTCGAGCTCATGTTTCATAAATTATACACAATGTCCTTATCAATTGGACTTCTTCTTAAAAGACTTCCTCATCCATTAAACACTTTGTTGTATTGATTGCATGCTTCTTTGATTGGCTATTTAGCAAGTACAATAGAAGATTTCTACTGAATTGCTAAATTTCTCTTTGATTTTTATACGTTGTGGCTATATTACCTTTAATGACTTCTCAACACTTTGTTTTGTCTTGGTAAACACTTTTGATCAAGTTGATCTTTCACATATTTTTTAGATGTTATGATGAATATTTAGTATCAGATTAGTCACCTCTTTTTTTAATAATTTCAATTTCAACTTTTTTATAGTTGATATTTTTTAGTATAACATTTAACATCTCTTAAATCTTTTATGTTGTAGCTTTTATACTTTGATATCTTTGATTTGTTTCTCGAAGTACCAAAACAAAAAGATTATGCATTATGTGTTTTTTGAAAGCAAGGCATGTCATGAGATATAGAATATAGAATATAGAATATAGAATATAGAAGATGCATGGATGAACCATGCATCTTCTATATTCTGTAGTGACAATGAGGTTGATGAAATCTAACATAAAAAGAAGACAACAAAATTAGAAAATAAATTAAGAAAGACAAGACACTACAAAAAAGTCGACAAACCCTTTTATGGATTTCGTCTTCATTTTTTTTATCTCTCTTTATAGAGTACAATAGTGGCAAGAGATTATTATCAACTAAATTAAAAATTATAATCTATTTGTTTTCAATAAAATCTCTCTTGAAAAGATTAAGAGTTTTTGAAACAATATAAAATAAGACAAATATTAATTCTTATCAAATTTTAACATGCTTGATAAATTTTTATCCCTAATTCACAAGTATAGTCATTTTGAATTCAAATACAAACTAAAAAATCATACATCACATGAAGCTTTTACACATATTTCTCTGTTTGGGCATAGATTTCTCCACATATATTAGAATTCAATGATTCAAAAAAGTATTGCTTTCTCGAGATCTTCTTAAATTTTCTAATTTAATATCTTTGTAAATTTCCAATGAGAAAGTGCTCAAATTTCACTCATAATATATAAATTAATTTATTTTAAGTCATCATACCATCTCAATAACTTATCTACATATATACCTTGTGATTTCATGTTAACATGTTGCTCATGTTATGATTCATATGTTTTGACCTCAAAACACCTCTATAAGAGTTTATGAAACTATTTGAATTTTCTCGACCTAACTCTTTCTTCTCTTAGGATAACTCACATAGTGTACAGCATTACTTTGCAAGACTTATGTTTCACTACTTCAGTCATATGACTAGAGGGACTATATTGAGAGATTTTTACTCATCTATTAAACATATATACAAATTCTATATTTTAGTTACTTCATCGTCACATGCTATGGTATTTTTCATTGTGCTTTGGAAAACTTTTTTGTCAAGTTGATTAGCATATAATTTTTTATATGACAATTATAACTAATAATTTAGTATTAGATCAATTGCGAAATGAGAGGATAGGTTAAGAGATTGATAACTTTTTAATTTTAAAAATATTATAAAAAAGATTCATCATATTATTATTTTTTTTTCTAAATTATATGATTTAAATTAACACATATAACATGCAAATATAAAAAAAATATAAATTTATTATATTTATTTCATCATATAATAAAGCCTTAACAATAATAAAGATGTTACCTACTTCTTCAACCTTTTATTTAAATTTTTATTATAATAATAAATATGAAGGTATCATAAACTTCATAGAAAAAGTTTAATGCATGGAAAGTATATTTATTTTAGGAAAATATTAAATATTTACATATTTTGCTTAACAGTTTGATTGGTATCATTTTTTTTTGAAAAAGAGTTTATAAAATAAATGCTCAAAATATTATACTATAAAAATCTTATATCTAAAAATGGAGGTTTAATAAAAACTATTAAATATAATTATTATAAAAAAGACGGGAAAAAGAAAAAAAAGAAACGATGTCTTGCTCTGTGGGGCGGTTTATTGCGGGACTACGCTTTCTGCTGGATCCTCCGCTCTCGGAAGCTATCGTCCCTGGCGACTTTCCTCGCCTGCGACGGTTGATAATTTCTATCTTCTGCGTCGCTGTTTATGGAGGATCTCAAGCGTGCGGTTCGAGAGCACGTGGATCTCGTTGCTGATCTTGTGGAGAGGGTCTCCGCTGAGCTCCGCAGCGGTTTCGGTCCCGCCATTAACAGCTTTGTTGGGTTCTTCCACGCTATTGATTGGAAGGTTCTATTCCTCCCTTTCTTTATCTCCGTCTACATTCGGCTCTACATATGTAGTTCTCGTCAGGCAGAGTTGTTCATCCCCATTCGTTATGGAATTTATGTTTTTCTAACGATACATTGTTTGGGTTATGATGCCTTAGTTTTTGAAATGAAACAGCAAGTTATTATTCTTGAAGTTGGGTGAGATCTTAGTGTTAACAGCACTCACCGTGCTCTGAGATGAATTATGTTTTACTTCTGGCTGGATTGAGCATTTTCAGACTGTGAACTCATTAAACTGCCGAACAGCTGTAGTTTAGTAGATTTGCTCTAATTGGCAGAGAGTTCACCCCTTTTTGGAATGAGATTGTGTTAATTCTGACTTTTGTTTGGTCTGTCTTACTTTTTAAGATGGGGTTGGCTATGTGGTAATATGTAATAAAATTTAAGAAGGGTATGAAATAAAATCTTAGCACTAAGTGGGGGAGGGTGAGGTTGGGTTTGTTTAACTTAATTTAATATGGATTAGAGGGGATAAGTGGGTTAACTCATATAATAGGGTTTTGATCTTTTTGGTTAGTGGGATTATTTAAATTTAGAACCACTAATCCATTTAACCAAAAATAGCTTCAAATTTAGCATTGGTTTCTGTTTGGCATATTTTTTTAGCCTTGCATCTTTTTAATCCTAATATATTATTTTCCATGAAATGCTCTGAGAACTTAATATTTTTGTGAAATTATCATGTTGATTATACTAATGCCTATATGTGTAATGTTTGTATTTGTATGATTAGGGATGATTTTATTATAGACCAAATAATCATGTTTTTGATTTTGTGATGCATGTCTACTTTTTTAACATGTATTTGTGTTCTCTACTTATATCTTGATTGTTGATCTTACTTGTGGCATGCATTTGATAGGAGTCTTTTCCTAAATCCGCCTATTAAGGATTTGAAATTCTTTGTGCTTTCTTCTTAAAGTAAAATGCTCATCAATAACCTACAATTGAATTCATTATTTATCTTTTGAATACTACATATTATAACCTAAAAGCACAAGTTTAAATGTAGAAGTCGAGGTCTTAAATAATTCATATATTATTTATCTTCAATCTTATTATCACTCCAATATTTCCTTCTATCCACTAGCTCTATTCTACATTGTCCACATATCTTAAACTTTTCTCTTTTGAATTTCTACTACTCTTTGAAAACTATGTGATCTCTCTCCCTCTCCTTTGTATTCTCTAACCTCTGTCTCCATTTTGACAATATCTTTTTGCTATCTTTCTGTTTCTTATATACTTTCTCTTTCTTTTGATTAATTGATTGTTTGTACTAAATTAATGTGATTATTACTGGATTTCAACTAGTTATCGTGAAGATAGATTGGTTATTATTGTTAAATACCCATTGTCTTCTCTTGAGGTGGTTTTACCTTACCAAATAACGAAATATTGTTTAGGGTAGTCACAAATGGTTTATTTCTTTGCGAAAGTTGAAAAATAATGACTATGCATAGTCATCATAATAACCACTAATTAAGAGATGATGTTAAATTACCAAATGTTGCATATGATAACTTGTTGCATTTTAACTGCCACTACATGCAATTGATTTTGTAAATATGGAGGTAGGAGATGCAAGTGATGAGGATTTAGTTGCTCATGCTCAAGCAATGTAGTTTAGGAAGTTAATAACTTGTCATATAACATGAATGCCTACTCTCATCTTTGAAGCCAATGTAGTATCTTGTGTGTTGATCTTTGTTTTTTTGACGATGGGCTTGGTCAAACAACCTAACTAAAGAGATCCTATGGGAAAGCCAAAGTCTTGTACAATTAGAGTCATAGAGGGAAAGAATTATATGAAAACGGGATGGTTGAGCTGAAAATAAATGAAAGAGAAGATTCTTCTTTAAAAATAAAGACATCATTGCCAACCAAAGTTGGAATGACAAGTCGTTTTGGGAGATTAAGGGCGCTAGAAGAAGCTGATGCAATAGTGGGAGAGAATCAATATAAGATCTACGAACTTCATGCCAAAGCAAATTCCTTATAAAGTTTTAAAAGTATTGTAGATTCTTTATGAGTGTTTTTGAGTACATTGAGAGTAGAGTTGGAATATTATTCAAGTGGGAATCAAATATAGGATCTTGTAAACACCTTCCAATTTATCTACTAGCTAAGCTAGGTGATACCCACATTTGTATGAAAAATTGTTGTTAAAGAAGCTACTTTTAAAGATGATTGGGCTTGAAAAGAAATGATGTGGGAGATGGCATAAGAGATTCTAGAGATGAAGGTAATTGGAAGTGGAAGCTTAGAAGAGAACTTTGGTCTTTAGTTTACACACCATGTCTCCCTTTAATCCCAATCAAATACAAGAGTTTTACACTCAATCTAATAGAGCTCCAAACTTTTGCATGATAGACTATAACTCATTAATGCATTTTTGTTTTTTTCATCCAAAGAACCCTCTAAACATGCAAAAGTTGTTATATCCAATGGCTACAACAACATAAGAAAAATAAGTGCCAATCTACCCTTCACGATTGTAATAAAGTTGACCCAAGAACTTGACTTGATGGGTTCTTTATCTTCTACATTAATTTTCCCTTTTAAATGAACTAGTTTTTGAGTTGAGTGGAATCATTGAATTGAAAGCCATGCTTAAGCTACCATAAATTTCTTGTACTTGTCAACACCTTCCATTGCATGAAGTGTTTGGTAAAAGCATTGGAAATTCTGATAATAACGATGAATGATTAACATGCGAATTGACATGGGAGATAAAATGTACTTCAAAATGAGCGTAACTTTCAATACAAAGATGAATTTTTTTGACATCTTAAAATCAAGCAGATTTATTTTGCTATAATTCTATAAACAAAATGATAATCATTAGATAGAATAGTAAATGTTTTATTTTGAGTTTAGTTATCAAAAAATGGTAATTATTTTAAACAAACTCAATATTATTTTGTATTGGCCTAGACTTAGCAATCTTAATAACAAGTTTGGAGTAGTTGAATGTACAACCTAAAGACCATCGATATACTCGTATGAAGTAGGGAATTGGAAGATGGAAAAATGCTTTTAATAGTACATATTAACACTTTCTATCATAAGCAAAGGTTTTACAAGAGGTTTAGAAGAACCTATGCATAATGAAGTGATATTGTAAGCAAAAAGAAATCTAAATTCTAACTTTGTTTAGGTAATTTAAGTTATTCCTATTTTAGATTTAGGAATAATAACTTTTTGATTTTCAATATTTTTTGTAATTGCTTCTAGAAAGATGATTTGAAAATTAAAAAGCAAAAATAGATATCATAGTAGAATTAATTTTTTTCTTGAGGGTGAACCCACTTTAATAATTTATTGTCCCGTTTGATTTTGTTGAGCGGAGAACAAAAATAAATTAAATTTTTGATGATGAAGATAATGTGACTAGAAATTTAAGGTATTGGAGGTATATAGTATTTGGAGAGATTGTTCATTTCTAGAAGATACCTAGATTATGGGAGAAGAAATAAAATGATTTATCTTGATTTGTTTGGAGTGAGTCATGTGAACAATCTCCGATAAAATGTATGGTCAAGTTGCTTACAATAGATTTTTTTTGACACCAAGGTATCCTATTTATGGGATTTTTTTTTGTTTGGGTAAAAGATATTTTAAGACCATGATTAAATAATTCTCAAAGGTTTTCAAATGTGTTATCGGTTGTGTGTTTTATTTCGTTGCATTAGTAAATCTCTCTTTAATCAAGAATAAATCATAACTTCCAATAATTTTCAAATAAGTTTACCTTGAAAAGTTGCTTTGTAAGACTTATGATGATACTTGAAAGTTTGAAAGAGCATGTAACTTTCAAGGAAATATTGTTCGTCCAACGACAAGTTTATATTGTAAAATGTTCATATAGTATGAGGCTTCAAAGTATTTTGATGATCATGATTAAATAATAATCTATGAAATTCATGTGAATTTCATGATTGACAATTGTTTTTGGAATATCAAAATGATTTTATTCATTGGAGAATGGAAATGAGAATCTCATGTTATAATAAAAAATTGAAGATCATGTGGTTAATCAAATTTGTGAAATAACTTTAGAAACATAATTCCAAAGTTCAATTAAACAAACCTAGACCTCTTGAAGGCTGAACTTTTAAAAAGCAGCCAGCCCGTCTATCAACCAATGGCTAAATGCATGCTTTTTGCCTTTTATTTTCAGTTTTTCCCTCCTCTACCTTTTCCTTTTAGCATTGACCTCTACCGAGGAGGTGGAACTTGAGGAAAATCTATGGATGGTAAAGTAACAATGATTAGTAACAATATGAAATTAGTAGTGAGGTGAGGAGATATCATTGGGCTTGAAAAATGACAGTGGGATAAAATGTCTCATGTGAAAGATGAATCTACCTCCCGATGATGGTGAGTGAGCTAATCCACATTTATGTCACTATTAAAATGATCTTTATTTGTGGGATGAAGAGGTAAGATTGTTTTTTCTCTCTCTAGAAACTAGGATAAAACTATAGCAACCATAAAGTAACTGATGAAAGATATGGATGTTGTGGTTCAGGATACAAGGTGAAAAGGGATAGAAACTGGAAAGATAGATCGCTATCATCAACATAATAGAATAGTTCATTTATTACTAAGAAGCAATGTAACACTTTCTTCGAGGCAAAAAACTAGTGCAGCTTGGGACATAAGAAATCTTTATGAAGATGATATGAAGGTAAGCATGGAGGGAAATAATTTGGACCAATAGATTGCACATTGATGCCTTTATTTAATCCTAGATCCATCATTAGGCTTCTATTCCAAATTGCAGATCAAATACTAGGCTTCTACATCATATGCTACAACTCAACATAACTTCTTTTAGATTTCCCTTCTAAAGAAGCCTTTATACCTACAAGCAGAAGGCCTTGAAAAATTGAAAAGGGCAACACAATAGAAGCAAAAATGCCAACTTTTCTCTTAATAAAATATAGAAAATTTAAATTTATCCTCAAAAAACATATGGCAAAAAATTATATGAATTTAATTATGAAAAATAAAATTAATATAAGATATTGTCCAAGCCAATGATTTGGCTGTGCATTAAAGAGATTGGATAAATTTTTCAATCTAAGGACCCTACATGAGCCCTTCTTTTTTTTTTAATTAATTGTTAACCTTTTACTTGAAGCCTTAAATTTCAAGCACTGCTTTAGGTGTCATTTACATATCCATGGGAAAATAACTTGTGTTTTGTGACCAAGTTTGCCTCAATAAGTAGGCTAATTTGGTAGATTTTGGAGACGCGCAAAAATAATAACAGACTCTATTTTCCAGTTGTTTTTTTTTTGTTTTTCTTATGATGAAAAGCATTATTAATAAGACTTTGGTAATTTCGTTTTGTTATCTGACACTGTTCAGCTCATTGGCAGTCTTTGTTACATATTATAATTCTTCTTTGTTTGATGACTTTGTCTTTTTCATATATTATGGAGCATTTTTATATTCTAGCATCAATTCTATTCTTATATGGTTTATGATGTTATGATGCAATGACAGGAGCCATGGTTAATATGCTTACTGTTGTTCCACTTCACTTTGTTGGTGACAGCCATCATATCAAGAAAAAGAGTTAACTTCCAGTTTGGTTTATCAATTCTTGCTTGTAAGCTTCTACGTTTTCCTTTGTGTTTTATTTATTTTTTAAAGAGTTTGATTTGCATAGAACCATGCATTTTTTTATGCTTTCTTTGATTTCTATCTTGATCAACGATTCGCATGTTTATTGCCCTAATAACTTCAAAAAGAAGATAAAAATAAAATAAAAAAAGTCTCTTAAGTGACATGCTTAATTTGGTGCCTATTCCATGTTTTTTGTTGCTAGCTAGTATGTCATTTAGAATAGACATACTACAAGTTATTGCAACTAAACTTATGAATCTGAAAATGTTTAGAAGTAGTTTCCCATTTTCATCATATTTTAACAAGGCCTCTGCTATCCTTGTCAATTGTGCTCCACCTGGGATATAATCCAACCTTGATTCTATAAAAGCTTTTCGCTAAAATAGTTGAACTCTCATAGATATTTTGTCCATTTTATATCAACTGAAATTGTTCTGACTATTGGCGTTGCTGCTTCCGACATCTGGTCTTAAGTTTGATGATGTTCGCCAATATGTTTCTTCAACAATAGTGCTATCGTTCATCACTGTGGCCTGGACATCATTTAGATTCCATTGAGGAGTGGGGAAAGGCATGAGGTTAAATTTCATATTTTTCTTAGTGCACGTGGGACATGTGTTTCACTTGCACTCCTTGATGATGATGATCAAAAGTCTCCTCTTGCAGTTCTATATGCTGACTCTTTGGAATTCCAGCTTCAAATTAATCAGTAGATTAAATATCCCCTTGATTTACCCCATATTTTACTTATTTGTGCTTCTTAGTATGGTGGTTTTGTAGAGTGATGGTTATCATACGTTATTAGGAGTTGGTTATCATCTGGCAAAGGTTAAGTGTGTCAGCCTTGGAATCAAAAGGCCAACACAACTTGAATAGGCACCAAAAATAGGTCTATATTGTGGCCAGTGGAATGGTAGATTCAAGCGGGTTTGAATGTTACTATCCTTTTGCAATGTCTATCTGAGTTTTAATCAGCTGAAAATACAAAAATATGTAAACTTGGTTTAAGTTTTGTAGTGACTAAGATCAAATAGCATTTTTTTGGTACGTTGCACATTTCATTCAAATGTTACCCTATCAAAATCCAGTTTGCATATCAGGTTGGCAAGTTCAGGTTTTATTCTGATCATTTGAGTTAGATTTTTCAAACAATTTGGTATTCCAATTGTTTTATGCCTAGGTTTAGGTAAGGTTGAAGTCTATGTTGGTTCATGTTTGGGTTGATTAGTCATTTGGCTTGGTTGGATTCTGGTTCATTTCGATTAAAGACATGCTTGAACTTTGGAACCATTTGAACTAGTGAAAGGAAAATTGATAATTTGTTTTCTATCTTTATGGTTTAGTTTTAGAGTCAAAATTTAGTAAAAGCCTTGATTTGTTTGATTCAGATTAGTGCTTTTGTCAATTACAAGTAGCATTGCATTTGTGGCTTAGTTTTGCAAGGTACCATTTTGCCTAGCTGGCTAAGTCTCACATAAAATATTATTAATTCCTGTCCAATGCAAAAACTCAAAGCTGAAGGGTGCAAAAGTCTCATACGTAATTTGCCCATGTCTTTGCTTAAAGCATCAATATCTATTGTAGAAAATCCATCCTTACCTGAAGTGGATTGACTAATGGCCAACATTGCGTTGAGATGGATCTTAAGCATTGTCTAAGACTTCTTGCTCTCTTTGCTTTTAATCTGGATGGTGGCAAGACATGAGCACAAGGTGTTTTCAGAGGAAGAAATGACGTAATTCACTTTATAAGTCTAAAGGACAGGAGGAAGCTCTGAATGCTGGTCTCAGTTTTTTTGGTATAGGCGGCTTAGCATTAGATAGAAAAAGGTTATTTCCGGTGTAGGTAGGCAAAAGAATTCTGCCATTCTAGTGCACGGGCTGCTATTTTTTGGCAGTTGGGGTTTTAAGGAAGATTGTTCACCATTGGTAGGAGGCAACTACTATCTTTGGGCTTGGCTTGGTAATAAGATATTTTGGAGAAGAGTAAAAGAAGGATAGGAAAGAGAATGAGTTAATGAGATATTTCCAACTTTGAAGTTTGTGCTTTGGTTGACCATCTCTTTCTCCCACCAAATATGGCTAATGATAATAGCTTCTCCTATATTGGTCTTGGTCTTTTGGTGTATGATGTGATCAATTCTAATTGATGAATTTGATGAGCTTCATTTTCTTGATAGTTCTAATTAGAATTTGGGAATGATTCTAGTTGGATGGTCTTAGATTTAACAACTTGATTAACAATAATTTTGCTTTTTAGGGCAATGCGGCCTTTTTAATAACTCTAGTTGTCTGCACTAGTGATTACAAATTGATATGACTGTTAAAAAGTTACCACAATTCCATTCATGTCTTTGTGCAATATTGATCTCCGATCATCAATCGCATATGTTTAGTTAGTTTGTTAAGGATTTTTGTGTCCATTAATGTTTTATAAGTTGTGCCAAAGATGCAAAATTCATATGCTAAATCTCAACCTTTGATTCAAAAAATAGCCACGTGTTAAGCATTAGTGACAAATTGTTTGTGGCTAGACCCTCAAGACTCAATGTTCTAGACCAGACCTTTGAGACCTAGCTGCTTGAGGCCAAACCCTCAAGACCCAACTATTAGGGTCAAGATGCATGAGTCTATACAGTTTGAGGTCAACTGTGTGAGGATTCATCTTCAAACTTCGTTTTTTGCTATCGGCTGCATCTTATGGTTTAAGTTGGCCTTATCAAGCATACATTGCCTTGAGTAGATAAATCATCATCGAGGTTAGCTTTGGAATTTCTTGATAATGGTAGAAACTCCTTACACGTGCATGTCTCAGGAAGTTAAGCTATGATCAATGTAATGATAGTAACTTCTTCAAGTGTTCACGTTTCAGATAGTTAAGACATTATTGAAGTAATGACCATAACTCTCCCACGTTTTGAGTAGAGTTGAGACTAGTCTTCCACTTTAATAGCTATAATAAGGCCCATGGGTCCAATTTAGAAGAGATTGTTACCTAAGAGAAGTTTTTCTTTCATTGTCTTCTTTAGTTTTTTCTTTAACCATCTTTGTCTTGTGAGGATAATAGCTCTCTCGCCTTTGTAATCACGCTTTTATGGTTCTCAATCAAGTAAGATTTTGGTAATCAAGCTTTTGGTAATCCCTTTGAATCCAATTTTTGCATATTTTGCATTAATAACATGAGCTGAAATGGGAATCCAAGTTAAAACTCTATTTTTAAAAGAAGAACCTCTCGACCCCATGATCAAGAAGTAAAAGAAACACTTGCCTCTCTACTTCAGTTGCCTCACAGCCTTTGAGCTTTCTTCTTCTTTCAACACTCTTTCCATTTGTTAAAACAGTATATGGATTGCTTCATAAAAACCTTTTTCCTCTTTTTACCTTGATAGTAGAACAACTGTTTTGAGAGCTAGTCTTGTTACCAAAAGAGCTAATTATGAAACCTTCCTTTTATATTGAAGAGGTATAGGAGATCACTCTTACTATGCATGAACCTCTCCACCTCTAAAAATCCTTCACCACAAATCAATTGCCAGCTTTGACTAGTTTGTTCTCAACCATTGATTTACAATGTTGGGCCATTGGTTCTTAGAAAATATAAGATTACTCAAAGGCTGGCAAGTCTTAACAAATTTGGTCTAAATTAGGAGGGACTATATCTCATCAAAGCCATTATTGGACTGAATGTCTACCAACTTAAGGCAAAAATGGAGACAAGATACATCGATAATGGAGTGCATAATACTCGAAGAAGTTCTACTTATGATAAGTATACTTTTTTTTAATTCATCTATCAAAGGTACGATTTAATTTTCTTGGAGTTTTTAATGTTTTACATCACTTGTATTTTCAAGGTTTTGTTAACTTAGACGAAGTTACCTCTCTAAGTTTCATTATAACATACAAGAAATCTAGAGAAGTTATGCTTTAATAAATAATTTCTTTTTTTCAAAAAGGAATTGTGTCTTGAGTCTAAATTTGTTCTAAATCACTTGAGATTGTCTTTCTTTGAACAAATTCGATGAAGGTTCTTTGCTAATTTATCTCAATAATGTTTGTCTTTTGAACTCTATTGAGTTTGGCTTGAGGAATGCAAGTAATCATTCATCACCTGACTCTTGTTTTTTTTATAACTCTCTCACATTCTAAGTGGGCTCAAGACATGTCTTTCACTTCAAAATTTATAAATAAACTCCCAAGGGTCCAGTTTAGAGGAGTTTAATCACTTGAGAGAAGCTTTCCCTTCATTATCGTCTTTGTTTTTTTTTTCTTGGCCATCCTAGGCTTATGGGGGTTCTCTCCTTTGTACTTATACTAATAATATTTTCAACTAAGTAAATTTATTAATCCTCCTAAATCTAATTAGGTATCAACATTTGTCGAAACAACTTAACAAAATCTACATATTTTTTAAACGATGAGACTTATCGTTGCCATTTATTGTATTAATTTGAAATATCGAAAGACCATTTTGTCTTGACCAAAAAAAGCAAGTTATGTAAATAGTTTAACAAAGTCAACTAATTCTTGAATTATGAGAACCTACCAATATTGTTTTATTATGGTATTTGAAAGATGATCATCTTATTGTGACAAAATACAATTATTATTATTTTTATATAATTTTATATCTAAAAGTCAAAGGATAGGGATTGTGTAGTTATAAACTCTTTGATACAAAAGGTTGGTGTCCTTGTAATATTGTTTTGAAACCAAACAAGTGATGACTATATGATGCAGGAGCATCTTATATTAACTCACAAACACACACCTGCTAGTGTCACACTTGTCTCATTCGAACTTAAAATCGTACCCGAGCTGAATTCTATTTCAATTACCATCTTTATCAATCATAGGAGTTGACTGCAGCACTCTTTGTTTTCTTATGATTATGTTTGCTAGTTTTACTTTGTTCCTCCAAGCATATTTTGCAGTAAAATATGACATAATCAACATTAGTTCTTGTGCGTGCTTTGCTCGTTATTGTCAATCATTTGCTACCACCTAGTCGTTTACTACTCTTGATCGTTGCTGCCTGGTTGCCCAACATCACCTAGTTGCCCACTATCGTCAGGTCACCTGATGCTCCTCAGTCACCCACCATCGCCTGGCCACCCATCAACCACCCGCCCTTCGGCCGTCGCCAATTGTCGTCATCTATCTCGTTGATTGCTGGCATCTTAGTTGCATCGTCATCGACGTCTCATCGTCATGTTACATGATTACATAATTTTCTTATGTCATTATTTTTTTATGCATTTTTATATTTTTATTTAATGTGATTGATCTATTTGGAGTTAATGTTTTAAAATTATAAAGATCTCTTTTAGATTTCTAAGTAATTTAATTCGAAAATTGTCTTTCCCTATATTAACTTCTAATTTTTCCAATGCTTGTGTTAAGGTGCATTTAATTTTTTTCCTTATGATATATTGCCAAAGTGTTTTTAATTTTCTTTTTTTCTTATACTTAGTTATTGAGCTCATTCATCTATAAATAGAAGAGACTCTTTCATTATAATATTATTGTTGATGAATGAAACTTCTCTTGTTTGTTCGCTTTCATTTTTGTAAGCAAAGAGTATGTATCTAACTCTTTTTGGAAAGATTCCTATTTCCTCTTCTCTTGTGAGAGAAAAGAATTGATAGTGAGAGACCTTCTATAGGGAGAGTTAGCAACCAAACAATTTTTCTTTTCTTTTAACACTCTCAAGACTTCACCCACCTTTTCACTCTCTCAATCAAATAACTAAATCATTACCCTCCTTAACAAAGCTCCAAATCCTAGCCTACCATTTTTTTACCCCTTTAGCCAAACTTTTCCACTAGCCCAAACCTCCATTTCGTCGCCCTTTTCCATCTGTGGTGCTCCACATGCCAACTTTAAAGGAAATTATAAGTCATTATTTCTAAGAAGGTGCACTCTTTTCACAATTTTTATTTTTTAGGTAGTAATATAAAGTTAGAGTTACTTTTGCTTCTATTAAAATACTTCATATAGAGTTTGTCTTAAATTTCTTATTTTATATATGCGAAATCGGATGTGACAACTGTTTAATAAGAATTTATGCTTAACGTTTAAGTATTGTTACTTACACTTAATAATCACTTGTTAACTTTGGATGTTAATCTTTGAATAATTTTAAATTATCACGTCATCTAATCCTAATTAGTGTATAGTATTCCTTAACATTTCTTAATAATCTATTATACATCTTTAGTGTTGTAGGTTCTAAATTAGATTTTAGTAGAAGTCTAATTTGTCTTACATTACTATGTATTGGGACGCTCGACAAAGAAGCCGTTCTGATGTTGGGTGGTAAAACTGGTGGCGAGGAAGGCTTAGAATGGCTAGGGATGGGTGGCCGAGGTTAAGCCTTAGCGGTGGTAAGGTTGGTTACTAATGCCAAATGTGGTCGACGATGATATGTGGCATCAACTAAGCTTCTGTTAATCCTTTTGAATTTGAATTCTGCATCAGCATTTGCCAAACGAATAAGAAAATTTACCTAGTTTCTTAATGGTAAGACTCATTGCATCCATTTATTGTACTATTTTGAATATCAAAATACCATTTTGTTTAGACCACAAAAGCTTTTATTAGGCTATGTAAATAGTTTAACAAAGTGTACTTATTTGTTGAATTGTAAGAACCTCCAATATTATTTTATTATGCTATTTTGAAAGATTAAATGATTAACTTATTCTCACAAAATATGATTATTATATTCTTCTTGTTATTTTGTACTTAATAGTCAAAGGAGAGTGATTGTGTTGTTATGGATTCTTTTATATTGAAGGTTGGTGGCAATGTAAGGTTGCTTTGAAAACAAATTAGTTATGACAATGCATTGGGATGCTTGGCAAAGAGGTCATATACGCGTTGGGTGGTGATTGTTGGGATGGCAAAGGTTATAGTGAGGAGTGTTCAAAAGAATGTCATAGGCATGGGTGACCAGGGGTAGGCCTTAGTCATGGCGAGGCTTTGTTTGATGCCAGATGTGGCTATTTGTGATATGGGGCCATTGGGTCCTTGGCTGTTTGGGTTGCAATGATCAACTATAGGAGAGGACAATAGGAAAATTTGGTGAGGAGATTAAGCAATGGCGAGTTTGTGAGAGATTGTAGAGAGGGTTGATGGTCAGTAGTGCAAGAGACGACGATGGCAAGAGGTTGTGGCTTTGGACTTTTGAAGGCTCATTGACAACAATGAGCTTGCAGTGTTTAGCGAGACTCACAAGGACCTCGGTGCTTTGAAACAACATCGATTGGTGATGTTTTTGGAGCTACTGTTGGGATGCAGCGATGTTTGTTGGGTGTGGCAATCAGCTGAGATTTATGAGGTGGCGACAATTTTGTGGAAAATGATGTGTAGAGCTGATGCTGGCAATCAATGAAGATTATAGTGGTAGCAACAAAATCAGATAACAATCAAGGTAAGGAGAAGGCTAGCATGTGCCTTGTTGAAGGGTTCACTTATGCAGGCATATACCAATCTTATGGCAACCAAAGCTCTCTTTTTATTCACATACTAAGATCTTAAATATATGGCAAAGGAAGCTCTAATTGCAATTGGATAGAAATATCCTTTGATATAAAAACTAATAGAATAATAAGAACTAATGGAAAAAGAAAACTACATAAGAAGATTTACCTAGAATATAATAAGAAGTATCATTGGGTTTTATAAATGACTTATTGCAATCCAATAATTAAATAAATTTAATAGTGTCCTATTTTTTGCTCTTTTTGGGACCTTGTTTTAGATCTTGTACATGTTTAGCAGAGAATTTACTCTTATATCTTGGATTCTTCTTGACCTTGTTGTTGTGCTTCATGTACTCTTTACTTATACCAAGAAGAGCTCTGCTTTGTAGAGTTAAAGTTCAATTAGTCTTTAAATAGTTTTAATGCTAAACTTTCCTTGTCCTTTATAGTTAGCTAATGTCCTTTGATGTTGGCCGATCTTGCCAATGTATTAAAAATCTATAAGGAACCTTAGGACTAGTCAAGATGCTATTAACAACAAATAATTTGATATAGAAGATAGATGAGATTGATTATCATTCAAATTATTTATAGAAGAGTTAACTTATAATTCTCATTATGTGAATCATCCTTATATAATAATAAAATTTTGACATTAAAGGCATTGTTAATATACATGTTGGTTAGCAACTTTTGAACATAAGCATTAGGATCTAACTTTTCAATAATTTTAAATAGATTATAAACTCTAGCATGTAACTTATATATTTGATGGGGCAAATCTTGTTGGTACTAATATGCATTAGTACATAGTAGCCCTAGTTGAGTCCTTCAAAGTTCAATTTCTATTAACAATTTTAGTAACTTTAAGTTACTTTGATATGTTTTCTTCTTAGTTTTCATGCTAATTTTGAAAACCTTTAGCTAATAAAAATGTAGAATTATAATAAAAATGAATAAGAATGTTACAAATTAATAAGACTTTTAAGATTTTGACTATAGAATATTTCAAATTTGCAATAATTTTTTAGTGTTTAAATTGTTTTAATATACTAAAGTTCTAATTCTTTATATTTTTTAGTTGTTTCTCAGTGTCTTATTAACTACCTTAGTTTGACTAGAATGTAGATGAAAACATCAATTTTGTTTCAAACAATTTTCATATTCTTTTAAAGATATGAAATTATCAAACATCCATATCTGATACTATGGTGCTTGAGAACCCATTTGGCCTAATAATTTTCTTCAAAAATAGTTTTGTAATATAGGATTTATCATTCATCTTCTGACGTGGGATGAAATGTGCCATTTTGAAAAACTTATCCGTTATTTTGAAGTTGGATATTATATGACTTAGATAACAAAATCTATTTATAGAGTCAATGTTATGAGATGATTTAGTTCACGTCTTCTTTAATGGGGGCCAAAGAAATTTAGAATTTACCAAGTTAATGTTTTTATCTTTGCTTATGTGACTCGTAATTTCTTTTCTAAACTTTAATTCATTGATTAGAAATCTTAGAACATGGTTTTAAGAATGCACAAAGTTTTTCCCTTAAATAGACATCTATCAATCAAGTAAAAGAGTTTGTGCGTAAGTACATGCAGGCCTTGTAATTCATCGTAAATCACGTAAAAGTTGGTACAAGATAAGTAGTCACCTTTCAATGATGAAAATCTAGAATATTAAATAAATTTGAGTAAGGATGCCATGAATGTTGCTTAAGATACGACATTAGTTAGCTTGTTCATATCCTAGGTTTATGTTTAAGGATAAATCAATTGTTTATTTAATTTGTTTTGAGCATTAATATATTTGATGGCATGATGGTGATGTAAGCGGAAAAGGGATTGGGCCGTGAGATGGAATGAAGTAATTGTTTTTATTAAATGGAATGAAGAGTATGACAAAAATGTTTAAATGAAGAGAAAATATAGTTGAAAGGATAAGGAAGAAAACAAAAATTCACTCATCAAAGTAAATCCAAGAGAATGCCATCAAGTTAAATTAAACACTCAAATCATAGAGCAATATACTTTTTTTTAATCATAATCTATTTTCATTTATTTATTTATTAAGAGATTTTTTAAATATGAGATTACAAATAATTATTTAATATAAAAATAAGTTTTAATTTTATTTGTTGAAGACTTTTATGTCTATATAATTTTTTAATATAAAAATATGTTTTATACTTCTTAAATTTTTTTTAATATTTTTTAATATCTTAATTATTTTTATTAATATATCACCTAACATATACAGTCTATCATAAGTCACCTATCATAAGGCACTTATCGTCATTTTGATTCTATATTTCTAATTACTTATTTATTGTAAAAATTTATTTTATATTAAAAAAAGAATAAATATATTTCATGATTATTTAATTTATTCTTGTTTAATCAACTTATGATTAGGTCCATTATGTCATGACTAGCTTTCCTTATCATGGTTTATATGATGGACTTATGATAAATAGTTTTTATATTATTTAAGCTCAAATTGTACTTGCTTTTTATGAAATTTATAATCTTTATTATTCTGCATTATTCTTTTAGGTCATGACTAGTTTTCTTTGTCATGGTTCATCAGATGGGCCTATAATAAACACTTATGTTATATAATTTAAGTTCAAATTATACTTGTTCTTTATGCATTTCACGATCTTTATGCTCATATTTAATTGTTTGTTCATATCTTGTATTAGATTGTTCGTGGTAAAGTTAAATTCTTTATGGAGAAAGCAATGTCTTTAATGCTTCAGAGTATGATGACATTGAATTTTGACATGCATTGAATATCTTTACTTAGCGTTATTTAACTTTTAATCGTAATAAATTATTGGATGCTTTACTTAACTCAAAATTCTTCCAATTCTATTTCCCAAAATATCACAAGTAACTTCAAACATTTTAGAGAAATTAGAAAATTTAAGATCGATGATGAAGTCATTAAGATTTTAACGAGTAAATTCCTTTTTTGTTCTCTTAATTCTGAAGAAAATCATCTTTTTTTAATATATCAATAATGGGTTTATAATTTGTTAAAATTTTTAATAACTCTCTTATAAAATGTAGCTAACTTATAAAAATTATGAATATTTATAAAATTTTTTGTATACCAATCAATGTACTATTACTTTTATGTTGTGCAAAAGCTGGTTGAAGTTCTTCAATAATCACAATAAGGCTTAAGAAATTCACTTCAATATTCATGATTAGACATTTTACAAATACATGAATATTTTTTTCACTTAATTTTTAAAAAAACATCTTTAAGATGAGTGTATATCGATTAAGATTATATATTAAGATATCATTAATGTAAGTCATAAGAAATTTTTCAATAAAAAGTTTTATGATTATATCCATCAATCGTATTCAAGTACTATAAGTACTTGACAATCTAAAGGGCATAAATAACCACTCATACAATCCATTTGGAGTTTTAAAAACTGTATTTCATTTATTTTTAAGTTTGATCCTAATTTGATAGTAACCACTTTAATCTATTTTTGAGAATTAGTTGGATCCAAAAGCTAGATCCAATATGCCATCAAGCTTAGGTTCATAAAACTATATCTATGATAATCTTATTGATTGTCTTGTTGTCAATGCATATTTTTCAACTTCCATCCTTCTTGGGTGTTAATCTTGTAAGTGTAACATGAGTTAAATTCTGTTAATCTTGGGTGTTAATCTTGAGCTCAACATTATCGATAAGGTTCATTGTATAATATGACAGATATGCGAGTTGTAAACCCGTGATGAATTCAATGGTATATTAAATATTCCCCATTAGAGGCAGCTCATTTGGAAACTCTTCTAGAGTAATATTAGCAAACTTCTCTAAGCATTATGTTACTTTGGTTGGTTAGCTTGAACATCTTTTGATATTGAGGAGGTACAAAAATTTAATGTTAGGAAATTCTTTCCTTACATGATTAAATCTAATATTTTCTAATTTTAACTATTTTCTTTTTCCAAATTCACTTCTTGATTTGTTTGGTTTCTTATAGGTTTTCTAACATTTAGAAAAAGTAATATACTATAATAACTTCTTTTTTTGTGAAATAATTTCAATTTAGAGTCGTTTGGAAAATTGAACCTTTTCACATTGTCATACTTGGTGTAATTTTATATGTTAGTCGTTGAATTTGAACACATAACTATTCTCTTTTTTATAATATAGTTTACTCTAATTTTGAACACATAACTAAAGCATCTCTAGTAAAGTATGAGTTATGTTTATAGGTAGAATATTGTATCAAATTTTGCTCTCATAAGTTCTTATTTTTAATGATATTAGACAATTAAATGCTCCTGGTAGGAAAGTATGAAGTGATTAGAGATGTGGTTCAATTGTGAGATTGATTTTTTTGAGCGCACTTGTCAAAATCACATTCATGACCCTTTTGCCATTTATAACCAATCAATCTTATTTTCTTATCGTTGCAAATCACGAAGGTGATGCTTTTTCTTCTTCATTTTTTAACTTTTTCTCTAGACATAGATGTGCATCTTATGATACCTATGTGCTCTCCTTTTTATTAACACATACAATTCTCATTAGTGAGGATAATATCTTATATTTTTATTTCCTCATAGTCAAGCTCACATTGATTTTCTTATTTAATGTTTGGGATAGTTTTACATTAATTTTTTTTTTGTGACTAAGTTGTTTACATCTATTATAATACTTAATTTGGTTATGAGAGTTATTTTTATTCATATCTCTAGTAATTTGAATATCAAATGATGAAGACAGACTAAGGCTAGTGATACCCTTGGTTACCTTAGTAGTTGATCTTGTTGTTTTAGATCTAGTGTTAATAGGTTTTGGCTTTTCTTGAGTATCTCTATCAATTAAGCTAAATTACTTATCTCTTTTAGTGATTAAGAATTATCTAACTTTATTGATTTCTTAATTACTAATCTGAAGCCCAAAATAAATTTATTGGTCAACGGTCAATTTACATCAGGATAATTTATCCTAGTTGTTCAATCTCCAAAAATATTCAGGTACTAAACATAGAGTTCTCCTTTCTCAAGGTATGTAATTAACCATACCATCTCTCATTATGATGCTTAAGACAATATTTCAGCCTCATTATCTTTTACATTTCTTTTTCAGGGATTTCTTAACCTTTGCTCCTTAGCTAGTGTATTTGTTTAGAATATTTTTTCATGACTTATTAATTTCATTTTAACAAAACTGGTTTGATAATATCCAAGCCATGCTAGTTAAAAAAATTCTCCATTTAGGTGAACTAGTTTAAGAATTTGTTATGGTTATAAACATCATCAAATATTGGTTTTTCGACCTTAACCTTATTATAGATTTTTATATGGTTATCTTTATTGTTTTTAGGAGATGTTGAACTTATATCTAACCAATTCTCTCTTGGTGTGATGATTTTCTTTTAAAGTTTGTTTGAGGGGTAATGCAGTTGGGAATCTAGTCATCTGGGTCCCCATTTCTCTAAATTGGAAAGCTAAACTATTCACAATGGTTTTAATCCTATTTAGTCTATCAAATGAATTTTCCATTTGTGCGATATAATTTCTCCATCTGTCTTAAAGTTCGCTGATTTGTTTATTTTTTTATTTTTTTTATTGTGACATTGTGAAATTTCAATAAATAAAGGGAGTAATAAGATGAGAAAAATATTTTGTTTAATTGCAAGCAACAATTTAATATTTGATATTATTTTTTATTAGAATAATGTTGAAAAGAAAATTATGTAGATAATAATGCAAAGTTTTTCTTTTTTTATTAAAATGAGCAATAGTTAATTGTAACTAGATTGTTGAATATTTGATTGTACACTACATGTTTGATGAGCACAAACCATTGTGTTGTTGCTATTAATTCTTTTCTTTGAATGTGTTTCAGATCATGTTTTTTAAGATCAAATAGTGGTCGCTCATTTGGAGAGTTTGATCAAACAATTAATGAAACAAATCCGCTTATAAAAATATGTTTAGTGTTGGAGACTTTCATCTTTACAAATTATGTATGATTAGATTGTCTTCATTTAAATGCTCGTGACACAATTAGGATCGCATTGCTTGCATTCGTTCGTTAAATATCATTTCGGTGTTGTTATGGTCGCTAGAATTGCATTAGGATTTTATTAAATATCATTTTATGTTACTCTTAAGTCTTATACAAGTCTTAGTTTTAAAAAACTCAGCTTACAACATGTTAATTCAAGCCACGATCTTTACTACCTTTTGGTTGTACAGTACGATGGTCAGTATTGTACTAGAATAATCTATTTTTTGGTTTAGATTTGTACTTGAAAGTGAACTGGTGTTAGGACCGTATAAGTATAATGTATCCATCGTAACTGTGCGGCCACCAATTTGATTTTATTTGTGAGTGCACATAGTTGTTTGTACAAGGTATTATCTTGTACAAACGTTGTCCAATCTCTATGAGTTGAGTTTACACTTGCATCGTATGTGTACGAAGCCTATTTCGTACAAATAAGTTTTCTTTTAGGATATGCTCTGGGTATAGATCAAGCTTGTATGATTTTATTTTTCGTATTATTATATTCAAATTCTGTTAACACGAGCGCTATATATATTGTATAGTATTGAGTTTGTGTTGTAACCGTACGTTCGTTAATAGGCGCACTCACTCCACCATATAATATGAAGCATTGATGTCGTCACTAAATGTTTATTAATAAACATGTTTACTGCACTATATGAGTAGAGTATTTGTGTCGTATGAGTATGTGAAGCAATATATAAAATTGTTTCACGTACAAAGATGATTATTCTATCAGCTTTATACAATTATTGCTAAATGCAAACTTATCATAGTATAAATACGATAGCTATATTGTAAGAGTATATTTGTCACTTAGTATATGTTGCATATAGTATTAGGATACTATGTGCGTCATATTAGTACGATATGTTAAAACCATTAGTCTTATATTTTTTCGATTCTTTATTGTTGTACATTAAGTTAAGAATTTTTGTTGTCGTATGAGAATGATTTAACATCGAATTGATGTTATGTTTCATATAATTTTGCCATTATTGCGCAAATGTGATAGTGTATATCATATGAGTTTGATCTGTTTTCTAGTTGGGTTAATCTAAGTAAAATTTATATTGTATAATAATTGTAGTATATGATCATAATATACAACATTTTCTAGAGAGCTTAGTTTTTGTGAAAATATATATTGGATAGTGATGATCTACTTTCAAATTGGTATGAATCAATATCAAAATTTAAGCATTGTTTACCTTGTTGGAGTCATACAGTGTGAGAGCTGCTTCGGACTTATACTATCTATTGTTTTAAACCTATTGGTGGTTGCTGATTAGTACTATGAGTTTCTCGTACAACATATCATATTGAACGATCATGCAGAGTACAACATTTTCTCGAGAGCTTAAAATTTGGTTGTGAGACTATATTCTATTCATGTAGTAGGATGTCATCATTATATTTGCACAACACATTTGTGTTAACAAAAATGAATTGATTAAACGGGTGCATCTTTGGGACATCACTGTACAGATTCTATTGTCATTATATGATGTTTTTGACATAATGGTACAATCTAAATCTCGCGAGCATGACGGCTGGTTGGAATTTCTCAGGAACACGATCTTAGTCATCAGAATCACTTGATTTGCAATTATCTTGCTTTCACCTATAAATAGGCATAGAATACAATAAGAAAAAGGCTGGATGCTTAAATGTCTTATATTTAACTGTTCCAATTATATAGCAACATTCTTGACATACAATTGGTGCACTAGATTCATTTGCAATGTATTTTTAAGCTTAATTTGCACTTTATTTTTGCTTTGAGCATATTTTTAATACATTATTATGTTCATTTAGCATTTGTGTCACATTTTGTCTTAAAAGATTGAAGTATAAGTTAATTTATAAATTGTTAAAGTGCTATGTATATTGTTACTTTAGTTTTTTTATATTGGTGTGTGTGCGTCTAGATTGAGTTGTTGCTGTAAGATTGGTAGAGTTTTACTGATCAAGTTGATTAACTGTTGTTGTTTGGGCAAAAGGGCATTATGGTAGTGAAAGCTTAGCTAGGTCAGCTAGTGGTAGATGTAAGGCAAAGGTTTTGTCGAACAACTTAAAAATCTTGTATGTCCCTTTTTAATTTTTCCTTGCTTTACTTGATTCATTGTTTAATATCAATCATATGGTCAGAAAAAGGTTTTCAAAAGCTAACCAAGATTTTTGAAAACTGGTTTATAATTTCAATTAAAATAATTGAGAGATCTTATTTGTAAAACACTTGTATTGGTCAAATTGAGCTTGAACCAAAGAATTCCTTAAAATTTGCTTTGAGAACTAAATTCTAATTATATTTATAGAAACAGTAAAAAATGATTTTATTAGAAACAGTGTATTTTATGATGCTATTTAAGACTGTTTGTTGGTAAATTAATCGTGGATTTAAGAGAGTTAAGTGCTTTAGATTAAAAGAATCTTAATTATGCAATTGACTACCTTCTTATGGGTTGTCAATTCCTTTTTATGGATAAAAGAAATTAAGATCTTAAGCATATAATTTGTATTTTAGGTGATCACTTCCTCAATTGTTACCCAGGATATAGAGGATCAAGTTGAAGACATTGTTCATCATAGTTGTAACCAAATATATCTATCCTGTTTATCCCTATATAGAAAATCAATGCTATAATAGCGAAAGAAACATTTTGGTTTTTTACAAACTCACCTTCTTTTTGAGGCTCTTTTGATTTGTAATCCCTTCAACTTCTAGCTTAGTTCCTTGCAAAGATAGATTGTTTTTGTTTTAATAATCTTCAAGGCCTTGGATTGCAACTTGGAATTGAACCATCACAGTGGTTAGAACATGTGAATACCTTTGTTTTGATACTAAGTAGATAATGATGTTGGTATGGACGCTCTAATACCAAAGGTTGGTGACTGCATATGGATGCTTTTAAACCAAATAGGCGACAATAATTAGTTGGGGTGCTTGATAACGAGGTTGTGTTGACATTGGGTAGTAGCAACTCGAGTGAACGACGATGGCGTTGAAGAGGGCTCAAAAGTGGCGTTGGGTTATCGGGGGTTGGCCTTGGTAGTGTCTTGGTGGGCGACTGACATTGAATACATCCAGCGGTGTAGGTTTGAGTGGCAATGATGAAATGAGGCATTGGGTGCTTAAGCATGTGGGCTGCAACGTTAGATGAATGGAGAGGAAGGCTGGTAAGGAGATTGAATGGTGTTGGGTTTGCAAGAGGTCTCAGAAAGGGCTAGTGGTTTGCTGCTGCAGGCAATGGCAATAATGAGATCCTGTAGCTTTGGGTGTCTGAAGACATTTTGACAGTGATGGGCTATTAGCATTCAGTCAGACTCCCTCGGCGATGCATTGAGACAGCAGTGATTCGTGATGATCACTGAAGTGGTGGTGCTTTGTGAGGCACAACAATTGGTGGAAATCTATGAAGCGATGATAGATTAGGATGGCAGCGATGGGCGAGGAGCCGTGGGGTAAAGTTGAGTCAAGTCATGCTTAGGCAATGATAGATCACAATGGTGGCAGTAGGATCGGATCATAATCTGGGTAGAAAGAAATTTAGTTCTTGTTTTTTTGGATTTTTTCACTTTTGTGCACGTGCATTAAAACATCTTGATAGTTACATTCTTATGATAACCGAAGTTCCGATTTTTTTCATGTAATAAGGTCTTAAATAGCTTATAAAGGATGCATTAGAGTCACAGGATAAAAATACTCCTCAATGTAAAAATTAGTAAGATAATAAGAAAATAATGAGAAAAGAAAACTTTATGGAAAGACACGTTGAAACTATAATAAGAAATGTCATCAAAACACATAAATGATGCAGGTCAATCTAACAACTCAAGTAAACTCAAATGTGCCCTTGTTTGAGATCTAGTATATGGCTGGTCTCAAACTTGGGCCTTTTAGATCATTGTTCTTCTAGATCCTGTTGTTGTGTTGTTTTGGATAGTTTTGATCATTTTTTAATAAATTCTTCAAATAAGTACTTCTGAACATTAGAGTACCAAACACTATTTTTTAACTACATTTTTTCGTTACTATACGAGCCCGTGTTCTTAACAACTTTTGTACTTGGAAACTTGATGGAAATAAGAGATAAGGGGGGTTGGAGTAAAATGTAATGCATTGAAGGATATTTGGATTGCCAATGGGTAAAAGGTGAGTGCACTTACCTTAGTTTGGCTAGTTTTGGAATCCATACCTTTGATTATCGAAGCAGAGTGTGCTATACAAGGGGTGTTTGATGAGATATTTAAATTTATTTAATATTTTTGAATGTTCATATATTTTAAAAGTTTAGACATGTTATACCATCTATTTGAATGAATTTTATGGACTATCTATTTAATTTCAATTGGTGGCTAAAAGCTATTATTGATCTTATGATTTTGATTATTGATTAAATTCTAATGAACTTAAAATGATTAAATTGACCAATAATCTTATACGACTTGTTCTAACCTATGTCTATATGACTTTTATTAAGTGTTCTTATGGGAGTAGTTGGAGGATTAACTTATTTAACACTTGTGTAGGATGTAAGCATCAATCATGCAAGTTTTATTATTTTTGAAAAAATAATTGATGAATCAAAATTTGAATTTAAATAAATTTAAAATTTAAAATATATTAATTATTTTTCTTAAAATAATAAAATTTGAAAGGGAGCATCTAACCTATTTATTAATCAACTTCATCTTTATTTTTTACCTTTATCTTTCAACCTTAGTGAGCCATCAATAGAGAAATGTTTCTTAGGTCTTAATTACTCAAATTTGATGATGGTATTTGCATACATGGGGACCAAAAACTAGTCATTATTTTACCTTAATGGAACTTCAGAGTTTATGAGAAGCATAGGTTCTAATACATTTAACTTGTTGATCTTAATGTGTTTAGCCTTTGTGGAGTTCGATCAAGATTTAGAAGCCAAAGCAAGATATGATATTATAGAATTGTTTTTAGATTATCATTATATATATATATATATATATATACCTCATTTAAATTTGAGAAGGAACAATACTAGACAAGGATCTTGTTAGCTTTCATCATAACAAGTTGAATGCTACTAGACAAGGAGATCCATTATGCCATTATATCATCAATGTATGATGGTCTTGCTAACCTATACTAACAAAGTCTCAAATGCAACACTTGTGCAGCTTGGATTGATCTTCATCTAGTATAACCTTTAGGAAGTGTTTCATTTAACTACATGCTTGTGCCTTTGCAGTTTCTGGGGTATTTCTAGCCGAGAGGATCAATGGCTTCTTGGGTAAACATTGGAAGAGCTTTGCTCGACAGAATTACTTCGATCGCAATGGTTTATTCATTTCGGTCCTCTGGTCCGGTCCTCTTCTTCTCTTATCAATCATAATTATTGTAAGTAAACATGGCTTTTCCTTTCAGGATTCATAAAATTCCTTTGCTTCGTGTTCAAGTTGTTGTGTTACTTCAGGTGAGCACACTTGTGTCTCTGTGCAAGCTTATTGTTCAATGGAAGAGAGCTGAGCTCAGGCACCGCGCTAGGCTTTCACGTGGCAAGCAGGATTGAGTTATGTCTTCACCATGTTAAAAAATTCTATAATTGAGTGTTGGTTAAATGTTGTTTGAAGCTTTGATGCCAAGTATTGATGAGAAGAGAAATTAGGTTTTAATAAAAGCTTTTGGTGATTTTGATATTTTTATTTAATTTATATTGGAAAAAAGTTACTTTTTCTCCTTATTTTTGAGTAATTTCTCAATTTGCTTATCTAATAGTGAAATCTACGATCAAACAGGTGCTAAGCGAGCACATACATCAGAAGAGACTTCATCAATATAACAATATCCTAAAGAAGAGATCAACAAACCCATAGGATGATACGATGGTCTTCGTTGCCAAATGTTGTTCATCCCAAGTTGTGGCCATTTCTTGGAGCAAAACTGGACGATCCGCTTGCGGAGAAAGAAAACGAGCCTTCGGACAAATCAAACCCCACCAGACCGTACGAATCGAAGTTCATCAGCGGGAATTCTCCGACATCCGTCAGATTGATGTCGAGTCCGTAGTCCAATTCTCCAGTTCCGGTTCTCCCTTCGTCGCCCTTTAGAAGCGCAGGAGCTGCGGATTCGTCACCCGCGAGAGCCGGCGCGTGGCCCTGAAAGAGGGCGACGTGCCCGAAGAGCTTATCCTTCCGGGAGAAGGTCGTCCCGCAGGAGCACACCCACTTGTCCCGTCCGCAGTGCTTCTCGTGAGTCTTGAGGTCGGCGAGGACGGAGAATTTCTTGGCGTGGCATCGGCCGCAGGTGTATCTCTTGTCGCAATGGCTCCGCTTGTAATGGTTCTTCACGCAGAGGATAGTCTTCAGGGGCTGAAACTTCTTGTGCTCCTTGTTCCTCCGACACCCGACGAAGGGACATGAGTACCTCCTGATGGCTTCCGAGCTCGGCTCCTTGGTTGGCTTTGCGAGGGCTGCCGGGGTTTTGTACTCGTCACCATGGCCTCGCATGTGCATCCTCAGGTTTGCGTCTCTCTTGAATCCCTTTCCGCAAATCACACAGAAGTGCGTGTGTGGTGCGAGGATCTCGTCTTCCTCCAGCTGGAGGACTTCGTAAGGACCATCTCCCCCGTCCTCCGAATCCTTCGAATCCGGATCCTCCACCCGGGTTGAGTCTTCGACTTCCCCATGGCAGCCCTTCTTCGCGTGGTTCACGAGCTCGTCGCCTTCGACGAGCTCGTCTACAGCGGGAATGGCGGAGACGAGGGAGCTCTTCACGGAGGGGAGAAGGGAGCCGGCGGTCATGATCAGCTGGATGATGATGCAGGTAAGCTCCGCCGAGACAAGTTGCTGCGCCGTCTGGTCGTGTGGTCGGGTGGAGAAATGCCCGCCGCTGGTACTCGCGATGGAATGGACCATGTCTTGTATTTGGTGGATCTTCTGCTCGAGGAGGGAGAGGTTAGCAAGCATGGCTTCGGGATCCCAATCTAGGGATTTGGTTTTCGTGTAGGGTTTCGGTTCGGATTGCTTCGGATAATTAGGCTCGCCTCCGCGTTCATAAATGTCGGATTGGATGCCCAAAGGACAGATTTCGGTGAGCGATTGAACAGCTATTGGATTGCAAAGAAGCGGAGAAGCAGGATTAAACTGTGCAAATGGAGTTTCTCGAGTGAGATTAGCAGCAGCAACAACCGTGATCTTAGAAGAATCTGACGAACAAGGGTCGGAGATCCTCTTCTGCTTGACATCCATTCCGCAACCTCGAGAGGAAAGAAGACGGTGAACGATCACCGCATGGCCCCACCTCCACTGAATCTACCACTCCAATCACTACTACAAAACCAAAACCCTGGAGTCAAAGAGAAGCTCAGGCATAACGCAAATTCATGAAAACGAACAAATATTTTGATCAAACGAAATCAAATCGATCAAAATCATTCCGAATCTCGTCCATATCCTGGAAACACACAAGGAATTCCCTGAAAGGAGGTCTTTCTCTCCCCATGGTGTTTCGAACAACCCAATCTCACACCAATCCTCTATCAAATGAAGTAAAACGAAAACGATTTCAAAGAGGAATCCTTACCCTCTCCGAGAAGCGGAAATCCCCATTCCGATCTGAATCCCAGGGATCACAGCTTCGTCTTTTAGTAAGTGTTCGACCTTCGCTTTGTTCCATTTTTGCTGCTCTTCAAGAGAAAAAATTGAACACGAAAGGAAAGGTAGCCTTGCGGTAGGATGTTTCGCCGGTGTAGATATCTGAAGACGACCTTTTTTAACTTACGTGTCATACTATCAGTGGTCGGGTTCCTATGAGGTCATCGCTTACCTCTCTTTTGAACACGATAAGAGGCGAGGTATTTGACAAGTACAATACGTTGTGCAGATGTGGCTTAGGGAACCACCGCAAGTCCGATTGGTTTTCTTTTTTTTTTTTTAAAAATGATATTTGTTTAAATTTTTGGTCAGAATGTGATAAAGGTATGAAAAAAGAAAAAAAGAATAAGTAATTGTATAATATATATTTTTTTGTTTTGGTATTTAATAGTATTTCTTTCTCATTAACTGGTTTGCAAAATCAATATTTATTATTGTTTTCCAAATATTTTTTTTTATTTTTTAAGATATTGAAAAATGATGAAATAAAATCATATTACTCTCTTTTGGTTTAATGTTTATTTAAGTTTCATGTAAATAATCTTATTATTAGTATTGTATTAATATCTTATAAGTATTTTTAATGTTATCAAGCTATTTTTTATCTTAGATTAAAAAATAACTACTTATATTTATAGTTGTTTTGTTTGTTATAAAACATAATGATAGACTTATTACTTAATTCGTCTGGTATGGTGATTTAGTGTTTTTTGTTAGATTATTGATGATGTATAATTAAATATTTTATTTATATATAAATATATTTTTGTATCATGGATTTTTTAAAATAAGAATTACTAATTTTATTTGTCATTATGTGCTCAATTAATTAGTATAAAGTTATACATATAAATAAATGACAAATACTATATTCTTTGCGGAATATTTTTTTTTATTCATTAGTTCTTAGTTAGTCTCATATTAGTTTTATATAAGTTTAATCAATTTTGTTTATAATTATCTTTTTGATGTAACTTGTCCTATATTATTTTATTTATTTCTCCAACTATTTATCTTCTTCTATGAAAGTCTTTAAATTCTTTAAATATGCCTTTTTCCAATGGTCCAATTTCTTGATTCTTGTATGTATATATATATATATATATATATTAACCATCCTATCATCTTAAAAATATATAACATATTATATCTCGTTAAAATTTTCATACAAAACAACCTCTTTAAAATTATCTATTTGCCAGAGTACAGTCAACGACAGCTCCAAATTGCTTTTTATTTTTTTTTTATTTTTTAGAGAACTCGATTCTTCAAACGCGCAAATCTCAAAGCAATTGTAGGGTCGATTTTAATGGGAGGTTTTTTCCGGTGGAGCACATGGGTAGGCATGGGCCTCATAACCACATGTTTATAAAAAACATTCTTAGATTTTATAATTATTTTGTTTTTATTTAATATATCTTTAAAATTTATTTTATATATATTTTTCTTTCAACTTGTTCCAATCCACATCAGTCTAATACATTGCATGTGCACCACAAAAATTATTCCTAAAAAATAACATAATTACTTTAATATAAAAATAAAAAAAGAAGACTTTTATGATCACACAATATCATCTCCATAAAAAATACTTCTTAATAATAAGTCATCAGACAATTTTTACCTACAAACTCTATTTGATGGCAGCTTATGAGTTTAAAAAAGACAATTAAAAGAAAAATTAAAAATAAAAACTTTAGACAAAAATCATGAGCCAAAAAACTAATTAAAATATATTAAAAGAATAATTTTTTTTAGAAAAAATATTGAAATACATAAATCAAAAAAGACTTCAATATTCTGCAACTATTATGCCAAACCAACTATACTTCAAGAGAAATAAGAATGCATCAACTCTTGCAGTACGAAGAACAGGGATGAAGCAAACATGAACCATACATTAGTTTTTCTGCAAGGAGGCCATGCAATATCAAAGGCATTTGATGATCCATATATAATTTGCATCAACAAAAGTATTGGTCTTTGTCTATCAAAACAGTTATTACTTCTGTTTGCTGAGAACTGATGCAATCAAACCTCTCTTCAGCTTATTCCTGAACACAGAGAGAAGCACAGAGCCGACGAGAGGCCAACTCGATATCGCAACGAATGCAAGAAACCACATCAAGCGTCTGCTATGCCTTGAAAGCTTCTTGGGGCATTTCTTGATAGATGAATCAGAATCATGATGGAAAGCTTCGACATCTCCTTTGTCTACTTCTTGAACAGAAGGCAAAGAGGCTGTTGGGAGAGAGTTCAAAGTTGCTTCCTCTCTAACAAAATGCTCCTCCTTGTCTACAGTGGAAGCAGGTTGGATCTCAGAACCTGCTTCATTGCATGTCTGCTCGACGAATTGGTCGAGTGTTTCTTCTCTTTCAGATCCGTCGCTTCCAATGGCAGAAACCAATCCATCTTCTGTGATGTTTACGTACGGGCTTTTGTCGATGGAAGTATCCATTGGGTTGCATGGTGTAGAGGACTCGCTCTCTTTCTGCAACATATTTAGTTCATGTCAGGATTAGATGTTATTTAGCGTTCAAACATTATATAAGGAGTTTTCTTATGGGATGACACCTTTGGTCCATGCATGTATGAAATGCTGTGCAAAACAGAAAGAAACTCCTCAACAGCTCTAACCCACCTGTAGAGGATGCATTAGTTTCATTAATAGAAATGAGGTGAGTTCACTGAATAAGTTTCGAAAATGTTTTTCAAAATACAATCAAACATCTATCAGATCATATTTTCAAATGCAAGTTTCAATTAAAAAAATACATATAAGAAGGGCAAAAAACTATTATCTTTTCAAAACAAAATTAAGAAATTATTTCAACCTCCTATGTAAAAATCAAAAACTATTTTAATCATCTCACAAGACTAATAATCTCTTTAAACGTTTATCAATGACATATTTATCAAATACATCATTTTTCAAACATTTTAAAGTATCATTTTTTAAAATTATTTTTCATTGATCAATTTAATATTCAACAATTTTGTCAAACACAACCTAAACGTACATCATGAGGGCTAGTCAATTCTCATGATGACTCAATCAAGCTTCATGCAAGCCATCTGTTTTTTATACCATTTCTCGCCTTTCATGTTGCATAATGTAATAATACTATTATAGTTGGCCACAAGCAGCATGAAATACTCCTTTTGAAATTGTGTTAATGATGTTAATAGCAATGTTTCCACTTTATCTTGGACACAAGCAAGTAAAGTAGTACAGGAAACTACAATTAGGATAAAACATAGAAAGATAAATGGAATGTTTGTGTAACAAACTTGCTGGGTGGCTGAAAAAGCCACTAAAAATGATTAAGATTCAAGTTTGATAATCAAGTTAACACTCCGTCTCAAGTTTGACATCAATTTTTGCTGACACCTTGAGCAAGAAGTATCACAAATTCTTGCATCAGTTTGCAATGACAGAGGAGATGAGGAAGAAGAGAAAACCGAAGAGGTGAGGGAGGGTTTCTTCGAAGAAGGAGAACGTTGTGATGACTGAGGTTTATGGTGGTATAATCTTGCTCAAGGTCTTCTAGATCCTTGGAAGTAACAAAGAGTTTCTCATTATCCATCTCAGCCTTCTCTAGCACGTGTACTCGATTCTAAAACTGTCTTACCATGGAATTTACTGAGGTCTTGGGCATTCGATTCTCAATTGGATTTCTGGATCACTAGAACTGAGCAAACTCAAATCAGTTCTTGGATCCAAAGAGAATAGAATATAATATAATCAATCTGAACTTGCACCCTAACTCAAGAAGAAATTATATGAAGCCTGACCAGATAAGGAAGAAGAAACAAAAGACTAGCTAAAATGTATTATGATTCAAAAAAAAAAAAGTGTTAGGCAATGAGAATATCAAATATAGATGGATGAGTTATTTCAGTCATCTTTTCAATGAATGTTACCACAATGTAATTGAATTATGGGAACCTAATCTTCTGAAGGGTTATATTTTTTAATTGAAAATTAAACAAAATAGAATTGAGGAATGATTTGAGGAAGATGAAATATGAAAAAACAAGACTTTAATGTCATTCTATACAAGGCTGGAACTTCATGAGGAAAAAAAAAATATCTATTGGTCTGTGCTTGTTCAATCTTACTTTGAGAAGTAGAACCATGCTAGGTGAGTGAAAGAACATAAACCTTGGATACCTATTTGAAAAAACAAAAGTGAAAATTCATAATTATTTATAGGAATAATATTGATGGCATACACTTCAAAACTACCAAAAAGTGTAATTGAGCATCAATTACAAAGTGAAACTAATATATCATAAAATTAACTTAGCTTTTAACTTGAAAGGCCAAAAATAAATATCATACACATGTTAAAGAGGTTTAATTTAGAACAAAAAAATAAAAGAACTTCACCTAAATTTTATATATGCTTGCATAAGTCAAATCCTTGAGATAACCATGTCAAATATGTTATGATGTCAAGGATTACAACATCAATTAAGCTTGACACAAGCAAGTAAAATGGCTTGCAAGTAAAAACCTATGATAGAATAAAAATACTTTAAAAGAAATTAGAGGAAAAAAACAATATTTAAATTGAAATTATAAAAAACATACAAAATAGAATAAGAACATATGTAAGCACTCAAAAAACATTAATCAAATATTACCCAATTACAGTCAAACTTTATCAAAGACTCTTTGAAGTTCTTAATTTTTTTTGCTTTAGTTTTAGATGTCCTCTTTCGTTAGATACAAAATGAGTATAATAAAGTATATACTTTGCTAATATATTATACTCGTTGACAAAATTATGAAAAAAACTAAAACAAATCTTGAGTACTAGATTAAGGTTTTGCCTTAGTAGATTAAATACTGAAGGCTTAGAACACAAGTTTGGCCAGTAAGGAGCACATATGCATAGATATTATAATTGGTAATCATAAAATATTGAATAAAAAAATTTTCTTAGTTTGTATAATAAATGATAAAAAATTTGACAGACATTTCACTGACATTAATTTGTATAACATAAAAATGTGTGCTTTGTGACTAAAAACCCTAACTAAAGATTAAAGACAAGTTTTTTTTTTCTTTTATAGAAATGCAATGAGATCGATGGCATTATGTGACACTAAATGTTGACATTTAACATGTAAACTTATAAATAGGATAAAAGTAATAACAATGACAAAGTTACAATGAATGAATTTGTATAGATGTGATTAAAAATAAGTACATAAGAGAGATGATTAGTATTAATAGAAAATTAAGAATAAATTTAGAGAGGGCTAACTTAGGTGATTTAGGCATGTTAAACAACAAAAATTTAAATTTTTGTTGGAGAGAGAAAGCAGTAAATCAAATTAGACATCAATAGTAGCCATTAAAAATGATTGATCTCAAAAAAAAAAGATATCAATAAATTTATGTTTCCAAGCTTATTCATAAAATTAAGGCCTTTGTCACTGTTTATATTACACAAATATAATATCATCACAAATGCTTCCAAAAGGACATTCTCAAAGGTTCATGCAAATTCAATCTAACAAAGGAAAATACCACAGTATAGTCATGTCTAAAATATTAAAGGATATTAAGGTACCATACGCTGCTTGCAGTTATCCCTTCAAAATATGCC
This sequence comes from Vanilla planifolia, assembly GCA_023846275.1. NCBI lineage: Eukaryota > Viridiplantae > Streptophyta > Magnoliopsida > Asparagales > Orchidaceae > Vanilla > Vanilla planifolia. The sequence continues at coordinate 5,828,060 of CM043878.1, read as the reverse complement.
AAATGTCCACCATGCACAGTTGTTGCCAAAATGATGTTCTTGTTTGTCCTGTAAAATTCAAATTATTTCCGTAAGAAAAATTTACCAAATGAACTAAACTTTTTTATAAGGTTTACAAGGACGTTTAGAAAAAGGAAGGCCTTCATTATACCTACACTCGTCCCAGGGAATAGCTTCCTTGGTGCAAACTGGATCATCAAGAGCGCAAATGCAAAGCAATGGAACTGATACATTGCCCACGTAGCTTGCACTGCTACACCGGCGGTAGTATGTATCAACTGTCTGGGGTAAATAACATTAACACATCTGATTCAATCCGAATCTTTGAAACAAATTCCAAATTACTATTAGTTCAAGATAAATACCTCAAATTTCCCAACCACACGCGTGGCATGGTGATCAAAGTCCCGAACAGAGCGTGACTACAAAAGCAATACCTTAATGAAAGGGAACTAGAGGAAACATTGAGGATGTAATACAAATAGTAGATGATAACATGCTCTATGAAATGTAGCAAATAGAAACAATACAGAAATCATTTCCCAAAGAAAATGGACAGAGGGCTTCATATGTGGTTTGTAATACACCCATGCATGATTTTAAAAAAAATCAAAAAAGAAAAGATCAACGAAGCTCCTTCAGTTTAGTGGATAAATAACAAGGTGTAAAGGCAAAAGCTACAAGGATAAAACAGAAATCCTACATGAAGTTTTCAGACAAGGATAAAAAAAGTGTCCTATGGTAAAAATTCAATAACAAAGAAAACTAAGAACTATTTGTATATTGACCACAGCATTCCAAAAAGGATCCTCACATGCGTAAGCAGATCATGAACCTCAAGTTTACAACAACAACAATTTATATAATATGTTAGATTAGGATCTGTCTGCACATCGAGTTTCAATCTTGTGTCTTAAAAGTTTCTTCTCCACAAACTGAAAAACTTCAAAATATAAATAAATATTTTTTCTCCTAAAATTTCATTTCTACGCATATAAAACTCCTTTTTCAAAGACTCTTTTTTAAAAACTTATTTTCATACATTTTTTCCATAAGCTATATACAAATGGAGCCTAACTCGAAACATTAGCTCATATTCAAGATAACTCTCAAGATTCCAATGACTCCGACAACACTTCAAAACTCCACAACAACCCATTTTAAGTCGATGCTTTATATTCCAGCCTTTGGGATGTCCCTGAAATAAGTTTTTTAAAGATTCACAACATACCACAAACACCATGCAACCCATGAGGCATCCATGACACGGGAAATCATGTTTTGTTGTCTAGGTGAATTGTGGTTCAAAGACCTAATGAATTAATTTGGTGTGTCAATTGGCCGATTTTAGGTCAACTACCTTGTTTGTTTGATCTGGTTCGTATGTTCAGTTAAAGCCACATCGCACGGACATCATGTCATGTCGAGATGACCGTGACACTTAATTTGGAGACATTCACAACATAAACTTACTTTGAGACAACTTCTCAGTACTTCTCTATCAAATATCCATTATAATTACACTAATTAAGACTACATCATCAATGTCCAACTTCCATCCTATCTTAGACTCATCTGAGTTCCAACAAAAATAATAAACCTCAACAAGCCTGACAACACCGATTTACACACACAAGTGACACTACCAATAACAATTTTACCTTTTAAATATGCTAGTTCTTTTTTTATTAGCGAATGAAACTTATATGCTTTAAATTTTCTATTTTATAAATCCGAGGACCTTACGAGACTCTTTCATGAATCCAAAGATGAAGCATCTTCTTTTTCAAGTGCAAAAATTTGGGAAACCACAAATAGAAAGAGTTTCAATGCCTCGCAGTTTGAAAAACTTGGTCAATCTTTCTCTTTGAGAAGGAAATGTGGAAGGAGTGTGAAGCCAATTTAACATCTCTGATTACTACTACCATCACATCATTTCCAGCAAATGTTCCCATTAAACATTCATCACCTAGGTTTAAGGTCCTCTCCATTGACATCCTTGAATTCCATGGTTGAACGCTTTGTACTACTGCATTTGTTGATGCAAAAAATGGAATTCAGAAAATTTGAACAAAAGCTTACTTGAATTGAGGATGAAGAAGTTTGTCTTGTAAGTAAGACAAACATTTTTCCAATATCTTAGAAAGCCTTCATCCTTATTGTTGGAATAAACAAATTCAAGTAGCTGAAAAATGTTTGAGATTGGAACAGACTTGCAAATAAGTGCAAACAGAGTGTTTAGGCGCATTTCAAAACGGAGTGACTCAATTTTTCGAGGCTCTACTTGAAAGAGCTCAGTTCTTTGGTGTGGTCTGGGGTACAGTCAAGCGCAGTATGACGCAATCAAGTGCAATGGGGGAGCAGTTAGGCATGTGAGGCTCAGGCAACACATGTGAGAACGTGGGAAAACCTCTAGGATTACACATTAGGCATAGGTAAGGAACAAGTCTGTCAGGAGGAGATAGGGAGAGGTATTCGAAGTTGGGAGCTCTTGGGAGAAGGGAAAAACATAGCTTGGGAGCTGTGGGGAAAGAAAAGAGAAGCTTAGAAGCAGTAAGAAGAGGAAATAAAAGCTCGAGAGTAGTGAGGTTGGGCTTGAGGCTTCAATTGAGTGAACCTAAGGTTGAGAAAAGCCTTCAATAGTGAGAAGAAGCCTTTAGGCTCATGCAAAATGAGATCTTTGGACAATTTCTACAAAGAAGAAGAGGTTAGTAGTGTTGCCACTAGTTGAATGCCCTTCTTTAAGCCAAAAGGGGGCTTCTTATAGCCATTATAAACCAATAACATCAAATTCAATTTAGATTCATTTTTTTCTTCTTTATTTCTAACTAGAGGTGATAATTGTTGTATTGTTGACTTTTAATTATAGTATTTTATTTGATAATAATAAAACTTAAGTATATCTAATAAATTTGTTTAAGTATATATTTCAGATTTTGGATATCCGATGTTTGTATTTATGAGAGAACTTGAAAAAGATGAACAAATATAAAATCCCATGAAAATTATCTTGAATGAAGTGACAAACCACCAAAATATATTTTGAATTTAATTTTAGGTATTTTAATTTTATTTTGATTAGAATTTTAAGCTTAATTGAAATATTTATGACAAAAAACAAAAATTAAATTTCATTTAATTTAATTATCTTAGAAAAATATTAGGTCCTAAAAACTTAACCCATCTTCCTTAATAATATTGAGCATAATCGTATCTTAATATTACTTCAATAATTATTAATTAATAAAAATAATACTACTTAAAATAATAATAAAAAAGTTACTAATAGGAACAAAAGGTCTTGAGTTACAACACCTCAAACATAACTAACTGCTTTATTCGAGTCGAGAATGCAAGTCTCCAAACCTATCAGCCAAATAAAAGGATGGCGTATAACTTGGAATGTGTTTTGCAAGGTAATCAGAATGGGTAATTATTGCATATCCGCATATGAAGTATAATGCACCGCTAGTCACACGGCTCATAATCTCGTGAGCGAACTAGGGGGCAATCAATCCCAAAATCAGATAGTCTTTAAAGCATACAAAAGGTCTTATAAAGACAAAATAGAAGCTGAAATAGACCATGTGAGACTAAAACATTAAGCATTTGTCGCGCGGCTATCTTCTTAATTTCAGGAATAACCAAAACCGTTCAATCTCACAATTTCGCGATCGAATGATCCTTATCTCCTTTGCCTTTTCATAATTCCTATTTATATCCTCTCTTTGATCGCACCATTTCGCAATCACACGATCTATATATATTTATTTCGCATGTAGGATTGAAATCCAGACGTCCGATCAAGATTCAGATCTAATGGTTATGATCAAATCTTATTTCTAAACAGTCATAGTTAAATCTCATATGTCCGATCATGCAATTTTTACGATCAAACGGTCTGGGATCATTCCGATAGAGCGGCTCCTGTGCAACGACTATTTTAGTTGTTATTTCAAGCAAGCTAGAATTTTTAATTAAATAATAACGGCTCTTTGGTATGTTTGGTAAAAGCTTTTAAGCTTAAGAACATGTCTATAAATAGAAGAAATTTTGAATAAAATTGATTGATGAATTTTTATGCAATCTAAAGAAAATTTGCAAGCCACGACAATGAAGTCGTTAGCAACCTGTGATCATTGTTGCTCCCATATGCTGCGTCCTTTAGAAGTCATACTCCTAAATGCGATTTTTTTCTCAAATCAACTAAATTATTAATTTTATCTATTCCTAATTAATTTAATTAGAATACTTATGTTTCTTTAATCATTTTATCAAACATAAAATTTTGATTGTATTGATTTTGATTTTGTAGTTGAATATTTTTTCTATTACCATTTTATTTTGTTGTAAGGTTGTAATAGCATGCTTCTTTTGTTTCATTACCGTGAGTATTTATCTTGCCTATCTTTTGACGAAAGACTTATATTGAGTGTTTGTTTTTGCCTGATTTTTTCTGGGGGTGCGCATAGGCTTGTTTTAAGCTAAATCACCTAAAAATCGTTAGTGTATATTTTAATTCTGATTGATTTTTATATTTTACAATTTTTATAAAATTTTTTATAAGAAATTAAATTAAATTTAAAATTTGGACAAAATTATTTTTAGAGATTTTCTCAAATCTTTTAAAAACACTATGGAACTATTCCTTTAAATATTTTTGTAAAAAATTAAAAATTTTTATTTCTAGCAATTCAGTCCTCCTCTGCTAAATCACACTTCAATGCTAAGACACAAATGAGACATGGTGCAAGTAGTATGTGTCGTGGTTTTCTTTCTTTACTTTTGTTGTTCTTTTTGCTTCTTCAACATTCATGATCACTTCACTAATCTTACGCCATCAACCAATGTCCTTGACCAATTGAACGGTAGAGATGCCCACAACCTATGACATGACAACACTAAACAAAATGACATAATACTTAACCATCAAATATGAATGAAAGATATAAAATGCATGTAACTAGGTACAAAAATCTAAACTATCGCTCAAGATGACTATAATAATGAGTTTTGGGGTTCAAAACTCATCAATAATGGTAAAAAAGTTGCCAAGAGAACTACTCCAAGGTATAATATCAAACATTTTCATAAACTCAAAAAAAATCCATCCACATCTACAAAAGTCATACATATAATATCAACTAATAATTTTACGTATGCAAAGATGTGTTGGTAGTGTGTTGTCATGTTTTTTGATTTTTAATTATCCTAATAATTTGTAAATAAAATCTCTCATTTACTAAATTCTTACATGCTTCTTGTAAAAAATAAACTTATTTCTAATATTTTGCATATATATATATATACATATATACATACATACATATATACATATGCATACGTAAATACGTAAATATGCCTGTAATTATATATGTACATGAACACGTGCGTGTGCGTGTATATATATATATGATTATGGCTATCATTGAATACAATTGTTGGTAGCTCAGTCAACCTAATAAAGAAATAACAATAGATTGAAGGCATAGAAGTGAAAAAAAATAGCTAAAAGTCTTTCTTGACCAATGCATCATGAGGGAGTTCAGAAGTTTTAGCCTAGTCTTTCAAATCAGTAATTGCATCTACAAACTGGTGGTACAAACATGGCCATGCCTAGATTTAACCTTTCTTTCTTTAGGTAACAAATTTATGATCCTTGCTTATGGTTTAACCCATGGCAGTTTTCCTTAAATTTGACCTCTGTGAAGAACTTCAAAGGAAGCAGACCAAGATGAACATCGGACTTGGTAACCATGGGAAGGGGAGGTTCTGGGGTTTCATTGAGAGAGAATATTATTGGTTTGAAGTGGACAATTGATAGATGCATGCAAAGCAGTTTGTTAAAACACATGAGCATCATGCTTCCAATCTCAAGTAAAATCTTGTATGAAAGTTGTTCCATTAATATTTCTTTGGATCAAGTCAGCGAGAAAGAATGTAGCATTAATTTTGGTACACACTTCGGCAAAAGTAAGTCCAGAACCATTTGACAGACCATTGAAAATGCATTGCATTAGTTCATAGATCTTTGGTGGAGCGATTGCATATATATGCATAAATGTATCCATGGATGCATTTGTGCATATGTGTGTATGTACACACACATACATATAGCTATCTGTCCATCTTAAGATCATCTTTATAATCATGCTTTGAGTTGACTAAACCTTGCTAGAGATTACATTGGAGTTCTCTCTTAAAGGTGAAATACTTGTTTGATCTCAATTCAAGCTAGGATTGGTTCATTATATCAAACCTGATCTAAATTTTAATGAAAATCCAATATTGAAGTTAAACTACTAGCTCCACGATATAACATCAAAACATGCTACAATACATACAAGTACATTTGTATTTATTTGAATTAAAGCCCATAAATGTAAGCATGTTAATATAAATGTTCATTCATTCACACCCATACAAATAACCCAAACAAATTCTAAGATAATCACGTAAATCTTGGATTGGCTCAATCTAAAAACAACTTTATGTGGAATGGCTCTTGCTTGGCTCATTCATCTCAATCAAAGCTAAAATAAATTTGATATCTATGGATCTTTAAGCAAAATAAACTGAACTATTTACCATGGATAACAAAAGGTCTTTTAAACTCTTATAAAACTTATATTTAACATGATTGATATTTTCAAATCATCCCTTCAACCAAGATACTTTAATTGATGACATCAAAATGTATTTTGGAATTATTCTAGGATCGAGCTCCTTATATTGTTCACTTTTTATAATAATTTGGTCATTATAACACTACATTAGTACTCCACAACAAAAAATCTTACACACCACATCTTTTGACATAGATCAAGTTAGGGCATATTTGATTAGATGAAATCTCAACTCATGATAGTTTTATAGAATAATATTTTCTAAGTTTTGATTCAAGGCATTTGTAAGACAAACTTATGATGACAATCATACTGTGATTCTTTTGATAGAAACTTCTATTTTTATTTGATAAGCCTCTCATTTGCATGTGAGAAAATATTCTTTAATAAGAATTGTAAACCACATCCAACCAAACAATAGAATCTAGCAAATTTCATCAATTTGAAGAAATAATTGTAATTTTGAAGAACCCAAGTGAGTTTTTAGCTGAAATCACTAGGGCTTTAAAGTCACTCTTTTTAACTAAAACTTTGGCTTATCTCTTTTCCCAACTTCGCCTATATGAGTATTTTCCTAGAAAATTTAAACCGCAACACATCATCTTGAATGTAAATTCATGTGAAGAAAACATGATTTTTAGAACAAAAACATTATCATAGAAACAGAGAGAATTGTCTAGAGAAAAGGAAGACTTAAGCACTCCTAGGTGATGACATATAGATGAAGATGCAGAAGGGATAATTCTAATGGAAGACAATTAAAATAATATTTATTTTTCAGTTCTACATCCCCCATCTTGAACATCAGCACCCCTAAATCTATCAAAAAAAAAAAAATAGATGCATGGGGTAATTTGTTTTCCTACAAAAAGATACAAGAACAATTATGCTTCTTTCAGAAAAAAAATCACTGCCCATACAAAAATAATTATTCATGTTTTTATAAGCACATTAGACAAGTTTAATGATGAAAGCTGAAAAATAAATGATGATAAAATGAAATTGAAAGAAGAGAAACATAGTTATGATCTGATTTGAAACTAATATCAAGCGTTTTAAGACAGTGCATATCAGCTACCGAGTACCTAAGCAAGCATGGTAACAACATCACAAGTAATAGATTACAAAGCTTCAATTTATCAAGCATTTAACTTCCAAAGAAAAAGCAAACCCAAACTATCAGATCTCAAGTATTTATCTCTACATTATATGGCTAAGTAGTAAATCAGAGTCATAATAGAATTTTTTACCAAATTCCACGATTTTGTAAATAAGGTTGTATTAACAAACTAGAAATTTGATTAACAAAAACAAATTAACATCAATTAGAAGTTAAGATTTTTCTCAAAGAAAATGGGGCATACCTTTCTGATGCCATCCCAATTTGCAAGGCGTGCCAAGACTGGCTGATGTCTGCAAGAGTGGCCAAAACATTGAGTCATATAGATAACGTAACTAATATAATAAACAATGCACCTTGATACAAGTAAAATAAACTCTTTAAAACATAAAAATTTCATTCTAGTTAGAACAGAGTAAAAATATGAATAAGCAAAAAGCATTGTACAAAATAGCCAAAAATGTAAGTTCCTGACGAGATGCATTGAACATACAACTTGGCGTAACCTTTGAGGCCTTCCGTAAGAGCTCGATCATACAACCGCTGAACAAGTTTGCGAGTAATGAACCTGTCACAGACCTATAAATGGGGTCAGAAACGTGATGGAATATCCATATCATATGGAACGCATATGCACTGTTCTTTAAGAAATCTTCCGTTCTCCAATATAACCGAGCACACTGAAAATTAGCTTAAGCGAAACAGCATACCTATTCTGAAAGTAAACAGCATTCCTATTTAGAACAGTCAGTTTTGCCAGCTAAACAACTAGAATGGGTAAAGGGGATTTCTTTTTTGTACATTATGAGGTCACTAAAGCCTTGTAAAGGAAAAAGATAAAGCATTTTATGCTAAGAATTTTAGTAGGAAGTTTCATGGTCACAAAAAAAAAATTTAAATTACAATCTAGCTTTAGAACCATGGGAAGGGGCTCATAGGGTTACATCATCGGCCAGGTAAAAAAAAAAAAGACAATGAAAAAGGTAATTATGAGAAATTACATTGCACAAAAATTAAGCAAATTTTCATGGACTACTGAAAATACTTAAGTATTTTGCTAAATAAACAAACATCATAATCACAAAGCTGAATGTTACCACAAGATCCCATGGGGAACAAATAGATGCAGCCCCAGCCACCGGAGTTTTTGCCCCTTCCTCCCCAAGATACTTCACCTGGAATCCCATTGACATAAAAGAAAGATAATAATTAAGCTAATTAGGCCATTTCATAGATATTAAACAGCAGATTGCCACAAATATTAACTGTAACTTGGCTTTTTTATCCAGGTATTCTCGTGGAAATAAATGTGTAAACTACACTTACTGAAGTTCAGGCATCAAAGAAAATGTTAGTACTGGAATTACATGGGACTATGGAGCAGAACATAACAAGGATTTTTCAAGTTTTTGTCATTTTGGATTAACAAATTCAAAACAATACAGAATTCATGCCTACAGGTTGTGCTTAATAAATGCTAGTGAATAGTTAAGTTGCTAACCAGAACATTGGCTCCAATGCTTGTCCCAATAGCAAACAGTGGTGCCAATGGGTATTTCTGATGAAGGTAGTTGATGACTTCTCGTATATCTTCAGTCCATCCCGCATTGTAGAAAACATCAGACTGCCAAATGAATATATAATAGAAACCATCTTTCTAGATAATATCGTAGTAAAATAAAAAAAAAAAAAGTGAAATTCATAAGCCCTACATAAAATTGGCTGTATTTGCGTCACTTGAATGTAAAGGGAAATATGAATGAACTATTAGAGATAGAAGATTGGAGATGTATTTCTACTATAAAACTCCATAGCAACTCATTAAAAAGAGACCACAGGCTAATGCCAAAATTTGTGCTTGAGCAAGCATTATGAATTGCATCTAACAGGTGCTGTTAGTTGCTCTTAAATGTGTACAAAGCTTTAACAGAACTCAATGAAGACAACAGCAAGTATGTTTGTCTCCAACCACAAAAAAAAATTCACATGTCCTGTACTTGGATTCTTGATAGGACCATTATATAAAAATGTGGTACAAATGGCAAAGAAATGGGATCACAATTACACCATTGGTCAATAAATTTTTTCACGGGTTTCACAAATAAATAGCTAATGTTTCTCACATAATTGATTATACTTATTGATGCAAAAAAAGAAATTCAAGAAAATTAAACAAAAACTTAGTGCAAAGGTAAAGAAGTTTAATCAGACAAAGTTTTCAAATTTGCCTAGATAAAGAATTGGAGCACCCTCTGGGGTGGATTGGCATAATGTGGCAAGATTTCGTTTGGAGCTTTGAATTTAAGTTGTTTTAGGGTGCAAGGTGTTATTGGGAGTAGTTTGTCTCTATTTAGGATTCCTAATAATATCGGAAATGAATGTGACGTGGTCAACGTTGAGATGGGTGGCCAAATGCAGAAGAGGCGTAGCCGAGTGCTGCGTCGACTCTGTGGGAGCGGCGGTGACTCAATGGGCACGACAGTGGCTCGATCAAACCTGATTAGGCCTGGTGAGTCGACAAGGGTCGGCGCAAGTCGACACGAAGGTGAAACGGGTTAGAGTGGTTAGCACATGTTTAAGCGTGTCTGCGTGGTTGTGCGAGTCAACATGGGTCAATAGGTAATGCCGGTCGGAGGTTTGTCGACTTCCGGGTTCTTAAGCAACGTGGGCAAAAGCTGAGGTCAAGCATTGCATTCTAAAGTCCCTAATCATGATCGGTTGCTGACAGCTCTTAGGGAGACCAGAACGATTTCACTTGCAAAGAAAGAGAAAGAAAAACAAAGTGAAGGGATTCGAAAGCTCAGAAAGCGACGAAGGTGCAGGATCGCTTCTATGGCGGAGGAGATAAGTTAGCTAGGGCTTTCGGTGAACTTAGGATCGTGGACGTGAGGGCTCCAAATCTCGACCAGAAGCGGCTTGACCTATGAACGATCTCCAACAACAAGGACGAAGGACTTCAGCCACCTCGGAGAGTTCTTTAGAGAAGCTTGTTCTCTTCCCTATCCCTGTAGCAAGCGGGAAAGTAGATCTTTATAGTGGTACTTGACTAATGGTGCCAAAATCACGTCCAATTCCCTCTTCCTCTTCTTTATTCCAGCATGAGGGCTTTTCCCAGAGAGCCCAACAAAGCGCAGTAAATCTTACTCATTTTTTTAATTTCTCTGCTTCTTTATTTGGTTTCTTAACTCATCATACAATCATTTATGTTGAAATAAAATGTTACCTACAAATAGATGAGATGCAAGCAACTTATTCATGGAGCTCTTGAGTTGTCACCTTTTCGAAAGGACATCATTTTTATGTTGCCCTATTAAACTATCATTGATAATTTCAATCCTACGAGGACTTGAGGTTATAAGTGTTTCTAGAGATGGTGATGCGAGAGGACTATAGTTTAGTTTTTTTTAGGCTCTTGGCAAAGGTGATGAAGGGATAGGATGCAAAACCAGCTCTTCTTACAGTCTTCGTGCTACCGATAATCGTTGAAAAAGAGAGAGAAAGGAGGGACCACACTTCTTAAATCCGTCATGTAACACAACTATGACGAGTAAATGAGACAAAAGCATGCCTCCTAAAGCTTTCATGTGATGGAACAACAATGAAGGATGAGAAGTCTAAACCTTGTCTCCCGTATCCTTCATGCGAGAGTTACGAGGAAAAGAAAGGGCTAAGGCCATCTCCCTCAATACTTTTCGATATTTTGGTAGCAACGAAGAATGTCGAGAATGAGTTAATCAAGCTTTAATGGTACTAGAATATTTATTGGGTTTTATAAGAGGTCCTTAGTCATGTTAATTAATAAATTAAATATGTAGATTTTGCATCAAGACTTAAATAAATACATTAACTCATACTTTTAGTAACCTTTACCCTTTAAGGGTAAACTTTTTAAGATGGTCCCCACTCCAAGTCTGTGAGAGTTCAATATCATCTTCTGTTTGAAGTTGATAAGAATTTGGGCAAACCATTTCTTCGACAAGACATGACCCTTCCAAACTTGGGGCTAATTTACCAAGCTCTTTTTGTCGCTTTGAAATTTTGCATTTCCTAAGGACAAGATCCTCTACTTCAAGAGGATCTCTTCTGATGTACTTGTCAAAGTACTTTTCCATGCTTCGCTTTTTGTTTAGATGTTTTAGTGTTTGAAGATGTTTCTCTTCAAGAAGATTTAGCTCAAATTTTCTTGCTCTTCATTTGTTTGTTGGGCATCAACTATGGCTTGGCATTCCCTTAATGTTTTGACTTGTAGAGTGGAGGGGATGATTTCTACCAGGAGCATAACTTTGGCATCATAAACTAAAGAGTATGAGAATTCTCGTGTTATAGAAAGAGTGGTTCGATATGCCCATAGTATGGCAAAAAACTCGTCGACCCAATCCCCTTTCTTGCTTTTCAAGTGAGGCTTTAAAATCTTTATCAAGCTCTTATTTGTGCTTCAGCTTTGCCATTTGTTCAAGGATGAGCTACAAAAGCATAATTTAAGTGACAACTGTATTTCTTGTAAAAGTTTTGGAGTATCTTTGCTTAGAACATCATAGTATTGCTAGTGATTATAACTTATGGAATTCCAAATAAACTGAATATATCTACCGAGGAAATTACAAACTTCGATCATCTTCTGGCCAACAAGAGGTATAGTTTCAATTCGTTTTGAAAAGTAATCACTTGTGACAAGGAGAAACTTCCTCCCTCATTTAGATATAGGAAAAGGTCCAAGGAAATCCATGCCCCATACAGAGAAGGGCTAAGAAATGTTGATGGCTTTCACTGGAGCTGTCGATTGTCGGGGAAAGAAAGTATGAAATTGGCATTCTTTGCATCTTCTAACAAACAAAGCGATGTCATTTTGCATGGTGGACTAGAAGAATCCTTGTCTCATAATTTTCATGGCCTGACAATGACTAAAGGGGTGGTTGCATCAGTCTCTAGAATGTACTTTACGACATTTTCAACCTCGGATGAATGAACAGACTTGAGTAAAGGCTCAAGGTAGGACTTTCGATAAAACTAATGTTTAATTAAGACATACCATTGGGCCCATCTCTTGATTCTTCTCGTGTCCAATTTTTGATGAGGAAGGGTTCCCGTGTTGAGGTAAGCTTCCAAGTGAGTTATCCAATAAATAGGCTTCTTGAGGTTGAGGATTGTCACTTCCATGTTCTCGATGAATGATTTTTGAAGATGGGGGAAAACTTCCTTGGGATCCCTTTGATTGGCCAACAGGTCTACCTTTTGATTTTGCTCATGAAGGATTTGAGTGAGGTTAGTTTGACAAAACTTTTGAAGGGTTTGCGCTAATGCCTTATATGCTTTAAGAATTAGATCTCAAGTTTCAAACAAGTCATTGAATTGGATAATAATAAGTTGCGAGTCACTGAAGATCAATAGGTGATTGACTCGCAAGCCCAAAGCAAATTTCAATCCAACTATTAAAGCTTTACATTCGGCTTGGTTATTTGTGATTGTGAAGTTGATTTTGATCCCTCCCTTTAGTTTAACATTCTTTGAACTTAGTAAAACTAAGCCAATATCACACGAATCTTATCCTGAGGCTCTATCCACAAATAGCTTCCAAGTGTCTAAAGGAGATTTAGTTTTGCCTTGAGAGAAATCCTTTCGACCAAAAAATAAGTACTTGATCTTTAAGGAATGATCAAGGTATGAAATCAAAGTCAAATTCATTACACTCAATGACCCATTTCTACAATCTTCCTAAGGCTTCTATCAATTGTTGGGTGCGTTTCAAAGGCTTTTCTGTGACGAAATTGATGGTGTGGGATTTGAAAGTATTGTTGTAGCTGTCCAGCAAACATGAGAAGTGTCAACGCCAAACTTTTCCAGGGGAGAATATCTTATTTTTGTGAGAGACATAATAGATAAATCGTTGTGTATCTTTGTCTTCTCATATTAATATAAAGCTAACAACTAAACTTGAGGCTACTAAATAAATGAATAACAGTTCTCCAGGTATCGAACTACTTAAAATAAGAGAATAAGATAGGTAAACTTTGAGTTCCTGAAAAGCATTTTTATAATTTTCTATCTATATTACTCTGGCCTTGTTTGAAGAATGAGTGAGCTTTTTCTTCTGACTTAGAGATGAAACAGCAAAGCACCACGATGCGTCCAGCGAGGCAATGGACGTCTTTTGGAGCCTTTGGAAAGGGCATATCTAAAAGATCTTTTACCTTGTCAAGGGTTAGTTGGATTCCCTCCTTTCATACCATATAATTAAGAAACTTCCCTAAGGATGCATCGAAAGTTTGAGATTGAATTTTTGACAAACATTGAATGCTTCTTTTACGTTTTGTATATGTTATTCAAAGGAAGTGCTTTTTATTAAGTGGCCATCCACATATGCTTCAAGGTTTTTATTTTTCTGACTTTGAAAGACGTTATAGATCATCCTTTGATAAGTTGCCTCAGTGCTCATGAGTCCGAAAAGCATGACTTTATAATAGAATGTCCCAAAGTCTAAAATGAATATAGTTTTCTCTTTATCTTCTTTAGCCATTTTAATTTGGTGGTATCCTAAGAATGCATCTAGATAATTGAAGCATATTAAGCCAACATCTAAATCCACAAGATCATCAATTTGAAGCAAAGGGTATGAGTCCTTCTGGGCAAGGTTAAGATTGTAGTCCATGCACATATGCCATTTGTCACTACTTGTTTTTACAAGTACTACATTTGCTAGCCATTCGGGATAAAATTGGCATCAAAGAGTTTCAACACTTATTCTTTAATTTCCTTCCGCTTTTCGATACTAAATACACGTTTTTTTAATCGGACAATCAAGACTTCTGGATCTATATGAAGGGAATGAATACTGGACAGTTGAGGGGTCCACCTCTCGCATGTCTGAGGGCTCCCATGCAAAAACATCAAGATAGTCGACCAAAAGCTTAAGAGTTAGCCTCTGTTTCTTTTTCATCTCAATCAATAGAAATAGTTACAAGTTTGGTTGAGTCAACTAGATCGAGAGGAAATGAGACACTAGAGGATATAGGGTTAACTTTTCTTTTGAGAGTTCAATGGATAACTATTATTTTCATAATGTCTAGGTAACATCTACTTGACTATAGAATGTCCCATTACACTCGAACCACACCTGAATGAGTATTGAATTTCACATATAAGTGTGGTGTTGAGACAATTATCTTGAATATGTTTATTGTCGGCCTCTCAAGAATAGCATTGTAAGCATGAGCAGCAGTAACAATGAAATCGATCATATGCATAGTTGAATCGGAAGAGTTTCTTATTATAAGTAACAATGTGATGATTCTTTCTAACTTTAAAAACTCTCTAGAGGAGGCTAAGGTTTTGAATAACATCAATTTCATTGAAAGCGTCAAAGAAGAGGATTTGGCCAAACTCCCAATGTCAATGAACACATGATAGACTTCAACGTTGACAATTATCCCCAAGAATATGTAGCATTGTTATAGGGGTTGCCAATAGGCAACATGTCTTTGGGCCCGAATGATAACAAAACTGATAGTTCTAGCTGCCTTATCACATAGGCAATCATAACTCGTCCCAATATTCTTAGGATGGAATTCTCAGAGTGGGGCTGCCTCCATCCTGTGATGACATAGACAAGCCTAATAAAGGCCTTGCCTTTGTCTTTTAGAGCCAACTGAAGAGTTTGATATTCCTCAGTTTTATCGACGGTATTTGTTCCTGCAAGTTTATTAGAGATAGAATTTGGTTCAGAGACTTGATATTCCTGAAGGTGGTCTTCCTTCAATAATCTATTAATTAGAATTTGAAGCCTTACATTTAAAAGTTGCATGGTCATGGATCTTTTGATATTTGCAAAATTTTGCTGTCCTGACTATTTCCTGAGAGTGGTCTCGACTTCTGAAACAATCCATCCTTTTTCATGACTACCAAAATTTATTTCAGTTTTATTGACGGTATTTGGTCCTGCAAGTTTATTAGAGATAGAATTTGGTTCAGAGACTTGATATTCCTGAAGGTCATCTTCCTTCAATAATCTATTAATTAGAATTTGAAGCCTTACATTTAGAAGTTGCATGGTCACGGATCTTTTGATATTTGCAAAA
The DNA here is from genome assembly GCA_023846275.1 of Vanilla planifolia. NCBI lineage: Eukaryota > Viridiplantae > Streptophyta > Magnoliopsida > Asparagales > Orchidaceae > Vanilla > Vanilla planifolia. The sequence continues at coordinate 5,812,242 of CM043878.1, read as the reverse complement.
TTTTGTTGTCCTGACTATCTCCAGAGAGTGGTCTCAACTTCTGAAACAATCCATCCTTTTTCATGACTACCAAAATTTCTTTCAAGGGGCACTTAAGAGAGTTTTGAAATGCAGTCTTTTTTGTCTTCAATTAAGGGGCCATGAAGGTAATGATGCTTTCCCTTTTAATTTATCAGACAGAGCTAAAGAAAGCTCCTCATTGATGAACCAAATGAATTTGTTAAAGATTTTTTGTAAAGATTTTGGTAAACATCTAACTATATATTTTTTGAAATATCCTGATTGAAGAGACCTGATGAGAGCTATTCGAATAAGTCAGGAGTCCTCTTGATCAACATCTTTAAGAGATTCTCTGAAGCATTAAAGAAAAACTCGAAATAGTTTTGATTAATATTGCTTTAAATCAAGAAGAGACTTAGAGATCTTTTTAGGCCTGATACAGTTGGCAAAAAATGATAGAAATAGCCTTTTGAGCTAGTTAAATGAAAAAATTGACCTAAGAGACAACCTCCAAAACCATTATAAGGCTACATCTTTAAGATAACTAAAGACAATTTTGCATCGAATAAGCCTAGTCATGACATAAAAAGGCAACCGTCTAAAATTCTCTCAAGAAAGAATAGTAATCTTAATTGCCATGATAAAAAATAAAGTTAAACAGCTGATGTTTAGAAGATAGAGGCATTGAAAGGATTACTTCGATAAAAAGAGAAACTTCTTTAATGATATTTTGGTTATATCGGTGTTGCCAAAACAAATGAAGCTCATCATTAGGAGGATAGAGATGTTCTTGAGATGGATCAGAAGTAAGAGCTTGCGACATTACAAAATTGAGTCGAGAATAGAAGAGAGCTTTAGCTTGGTGTGAGCCAGAGGGCCTTGTGTCACAAGATACAGATAGGTTGGCAACATATTGTGAGCAGTGTGCAATGAAAAGTTTTTGGAAGTAAATGTAATGTAATAAGGTTTGGGTGTTGTAGTTAGGGCCTTAAGCAACTCTTTATTGAAGGGAGAGATTTTTTGTATATTTGGTATGTTTTCTCTTAGTAAGGTCACCAACTTTTGTACTAATTTATGCTCCAATAAGCATAGGAAGAGTTGAGAAAAAGTTTATTAAAAATATTTCATTTGTAGTCAAAATAAATAAAAAAAATTACTAGTGAACGATTGAACTATTAGATGCTTCTTTTTTGGGAATAAACACGGCTTCCTCTTCATTTTTCATTTTTGTTTTTTCCCACAGCACCAGAAAATGTTAATGTGAAAAAGGGGATTCAGGAAAATTAAATAAAAACTTATGGCAAAGACGTGGAAACTTAATCAAGCAAAGTTTTCAAAAAAATTCGAGTGGAGAATTGAAGCACCATCCAGGGCGAATTAGCATAATATGACAAGATTTTGGTTTGGAGGCATGAATTTAAGCTATTTTGGGGAACATGTTGCTATTAAGGGTAGTCCACTCTATTTAGGATGTCACAGTGATGTCAAAAATGAAAGCGATGTGTTCAACATTGAGACGGACAGCCAAATGAAGAGGTCACGCAACCAGGTGCAGAGGCAACTTGGCAGGCGTGGTGGTGGCTTGGTCAAACCCATTGTGAAAATGGGTCAAAGCGGGTTGAAGGTCCAATCAATTTTTGGGTTCTCCTTAAGCAACATAGACCTCTTTTGAAAAGTGCAATTAGGTGCTGCACTCTAAAATCCCTAATAACAATCGAGTGTTGGCAGCTCTCGAAGAGACAAGAACAATTTCTTGTGCAGAGAAAGAGAAAAGGTAAAAAAGGGTAGAAGGATTCGAAGGCTTGGAAGTAGCAAAGGTGCGGGATAACTTAAGGCAGCAAAGGAGAGAAGTCGGCCAGAGCTTTCGAGGAACTCGGGATCGTGAACACGAGGATTCCAAACCTTAACTAGAGGCAGCTCGACCTGTGAACCATCTTCGACAACAAGGGCGAAGGACTTCGGCCCCTCGAAGGGTTCTTTGAAGAAGCTTTGTCTCTTTCTCCTCGCGGCCAGCAAGAAGGGGGATATTTATAGTGGTGCTCAACGAATGACACCAAAATCATGTCGGATTCCTACTTCTCCTTCATTCAAGTGTGGGGGCTTTGCCTAGGGAACCCTACATAATGCAGTAGGTCTCTTTCTCTTTTTTTTAACTTCTTTACTTCTTCAATACCCAAGATGGTGCTGAGAACTCTAGCTTTGTTGTTCATTTAAAGGATCTTAAATATACTTCTTTCATGATTTTGTGTCAGCTTTCAAGTAAATTATCTTGCATGAACAAATTTGTTTTATCCTCTAACAATGACAGCCACATTCTTTCATGTTCTAGATTCTCTCTTTCACAAGATAGATAGTTTTCATTTATCTCTTAATAGAACCTGCATGTGATTCTGATCTTTTAGCAGAAAGTTGATAGAGGGCATGCTTCACTCGCTACACTAAAATGAGCAAGTATAAATTCATGTGTTCATAATAAGGAACTAGGCATCGAAGTTTTATAAAAGAATGATGAACTTTGGCAGTAATATGGGAAAGCATCCCATGTACATTGAGGAAGGACGATATTTGATTGAAATCAAAGAAGGCGAAACATCCAAGCTGGGTATGCAGCTGATGATTAACTTGAGGAAAAGTTTCAACTTAATGAATCAAAACAGGCCAAGAAGATGCCTGGCTTATAAGCTTGACAATGCAGCCTAAGTGCAGAGTTTAAAATTTTGCCTAGGTGAGGCACGTCACTAGAAACAATGACAAAACGAGGAAACAAAAAGTAGCAACATATAAAGATAAGATGAACATCAGCAGTCAAGACAACAAGGTGTGGCTAAGGATCAAGCTTCTGGCATTGACAAGCAATATAGATTGCAAATGGTCTATGGCATTCTGCCATATGAGGGGAAGCTGAAGAAACCATTAGCTGAATGAGGACAAGCATTACAAAAGATGACCAACATAGGTTTAGTTTGTGAGGATTTACAAGACACGAAGTCTTGAAAAACAAAAATATGAAGAATGACTTGGTTTTTTAAGCTCTATATGATTCGACTTATCAAATAGCCTGGGAAACAGAGACATGAAATTGATTGTCTAATGAAGGTGGATGTTTTTTATTTTTTTTTTAATTCAAAGCTCGATGACAATCAGCTGGTAGCAGATTGAGACTTTGATGCATAATAAATGCTGGATAACAAGGGGATGATGACATACTCAAAGAGAGAACAAGTGAAACTAAATTGATTAAACATAAGTATGCTAAGTGTTTTTAAAAATCATAATTTAAATGAGCAAGGATAACAAAATGATAGCAGAATTTTCTTTTAGTAATCATCTTCATCCATGAATTAATTGATGCATCAATATCAGCAAATATAAATCAAATTGTAATTAAAAAACTGCATAAATATCCACAACAACTGAGCAAAAAAAAAAAAAAAAAAAAAAAAAAAAAAAAAAAAAAAAAACTGATCCAGACAAATTATATTGTACTTCATATCTTTATTGCACTACTATGTTAAATTTCTAATATCATCTGGATAGAGCATGTAACTTCTTGATCTAGACGTATCACACTACATTATAACAATTTCCACTCATTACTAACTAGTAAGGGTATGTAGGGCCATAATTTTGATGTCATGCAAAATACTCTCAAATGGACCCTATTAGCCAATGTCTTTTTTTTTACCATATGCGACCTGGGTTTACATAATTTGATGGAAGATTTTGCATTTTCATCCAGCTACAAATTTAAAAACAATACCAAAGAATTATAATCAGTATGCCTCCATAAGCAAGTTGCAACTTCTATTTCTTTAGAGAAATTTATCAGTTTTCAACAACGAAGGTTGTTACATAACCTCAAAATAACAAAAACAAAAAATGCAAGAAGTACTTTTACAGAATCTTCCTGTGAAGGAAATAGCAAGAAGGAACTACTCAAATTTTCATATTTGCACAATCTAGTACAGCAAAACAAGACCCCACAAGTTAGTTACCTTGACATAAAAATGACGACATCTGTATTTAGGCTTCACGGCCTTATAAAATTTCTAAAAGTACTATGATATATATTAAAAAAAGCATTGATATAAACATGTTTGCACAAGTTTTCGTGTAATTCTACAGCATGGTTGTTTGCAGCACTGCAGCTTCACAAGAATGGCATAACTAAGAGAAAGTAGAGCAAACATTGAAGTGATACTTACAGTTATGGAAACACCTCCAAGCCCTCGATGGTTTTCGATAACTACATTCCAACCATGCTTAGCAATCTTGTAAGCCATATGCTTTACATACTACAATACCAAACACAGAGCAAAAATCACATAAGCGGCAACAAAAAATAAGCATATTCATTGCAAGGTAATAAATTTACAATTAAACATCCCGCATACAAGTGTCTTTGGTTCAATAAATGATATTTTTATGCATTAATCCATACAAGAATAAGCATTCTGAATTTTCCCTTTCATGTCACAGAAGTAGTCAAGCAGGATGCAGCTTCATGTGAAATAGACTTTTCTATGTGATATGTGGAGTCCCTACATCGAAAACCCATTGAATAAACTATTTTATTCAATGGATTGAGACCTCCTTGAGGAGGCAACAATGTAAGGTGATTGTTAAGATAGAGACAAAGTATTGTAACTTAATACAGAACTTAAGGATGCAGAGGATGAACAAGAACCAAACTTTTAGGAGTTGACCATGCCTATTTGCATGACTGAAACAACCAAGTTTTATCAAAGTCCCTTTTAAGGCTTCCTAAAGGTTATCGCCACTATGTAAATTACGTCCACTGCTCATGCTAGTACAAATTTGAACAGCAAAAAGTAATCAATTCTATGTTCCCACAATAAAATTTTAGTAAGCGATCCACACTATTTTACAATTTCCAGTAATTCAGTTTGTTGGCAAGGCAAAAGTAGTATTTCATTATTTGAAAGTATGACCTATAAATAGGCAAAATAAAAAACAGACAAAAGAATAAAAAAATATTAAGCAAAATGGAAAAATACAAGAAAAGAATAAAAAAAATATTACATAATTATGACAAAATAATGAGAAAATATTCTAAAGATATTCTTAGGAATATTTCTAAAGCTAACATTGTTAATACACTAATATTTCTAATAAGACTCTCTCAAACTGATATATATATATATATATATATATATATATATATATATATATATATATATAAGAATCTAAATTGTTGTGTAAATTAGAAGTCGAAAAGTCTATACAAATATGTCAATTATCTATTTCTCACTAGAGATATGAGAAATGATAATATCACATCTTCATAAAATAGCAATCTATTTCAATGTGATCAATTCCTTCATGAAAAATAAGATTGTTTATAACATGAAAACTTGTTTGATTATCATATTTAAGAATCATTAAGCGGTGAGAAATTAAAATTCTTCAATAAAATATTTTATCCACATTATCTTACAAACAGAATATACTCTTACACCATATTATTCAAGTTAAATACTAGATCTAACAATACATATTATTTTTTTTTACTTCTCCATAACAAAAAATATTCCTCTCGCAAAAACACAATATCTGAAAAAAGACTTTTAAGCAAGTGATCATTTGTAGAAGTGGTGGTTAATATAGAAATATCTAATGATGATTAGAGCTTATGATGATGAGATTGAAGAGGATCCTGAAGATAAAAAAGTTTGCCCCCCCATTTAGAATTTCAAATGAAGAGAAAATTTTAAAAAAATCCATTAAAGCAATTTATCATCCATAAGTTTTTGGGAAATAAATAAGACATCCTATTTACTCTGAAGATTAAATCTATAGAGTACAATGGGATCAACAAACCAAATAAAGATTGGAAGAGAATTCTATATAGCAAGGTTTGGCATCAAAGAAGATTATGAATTTGCATTATTGAGATATTTGAACAATATCTTTGTGTTTAGAACCAAATTTCAATTTTGAAGCATTTGTAAGCAAGCTGATTGTGTGGATCAAAATCCTTAGCAATATTATGTGATACCAACAATTGCACCAGAAGGATAATTGCTAGTAGAGCTTTTCAGGCCCAATCTAGAACTAGTTTAAGACAAATTTTAAAGATTTCCAAATCATTATTATGTTGTAATAGATCATTTATAAAGCTCAAGATATTTATTTGTTTCTTTTTTATATGCACCTACTTGAGCATTTTCATTTTCTTATTTTTATTATTATTTTATTAGATTTTAGATTGATAATATTTTGGTATTTTTATTTCCATTATGATTGTATTCTTGTACTTTATTTAAATCTTATTATACAATGAAATGGAGATTTTCAGATTGTCATCATTTTGATCGAAAAAGTTTTGTAAGGTGCATGCATACAAGTGATTTCCTCAAGCATATAGCCATGCCTATGATTGCTGGCTCCATCTCTTCTGCTGACGCATCCCCAACTCCATCACATCTGCTAATCAATCTCATTGCATGTCGCACAAAATAATAAGAGATCAACCACGGTTGCATAGTGATAAACTTGTCATCCAATAGACTTTGCAACCATACCTACCACTACTAATCTAAGTCGCTACCGCTCGGATCTAGCCCATCCTCTGCAAGTCGCCAAGCATTGTTTTGTCATATCTAAACAAATTTCATGCGCAAGATCCATTGTGCACACACACTCCACCATGTCGCTCATGATTGTCGCTGCCAATTCTGCCCCTTTTGCAATCCCTAACCCTAGACCGACGTTATCAAGATCCAAGTAGTGTAGTTAGGTTTGTCGGAGCATCACCCAAGCCTCTTAACCCCATCAGCATCATTTTTCATGTTCTCTTGTCACCAGCATCAGTCACTGGCCACCCTTGCCCGTAGTTGAGCACTAGTTGCCATGGATTTTCTATTCCTACACCACTTCATTGCATATTGTATCAGTTTTTAGCATCAAAGCATATGATGAAATGATCTCAAGAACCATAAGAAGGCATAACAAAGTTTGTGAAGTTCAATTCAACAACTACACCTGCAACAAAAGGAAAGGTTTGCAAGGTTGTGTGGAGATCGATTTGAAGAAATTAAATTCAAAATGCATAACAAGCTTAGGCCAATCAAAATGAAAACTTGCATATAGAAAGTTACATCTATAGTGTAAACAGGTATACTGATAATGAGTGCTCAAAAAATTTAGGAAAACAAGAAAATGAATCAAAAAATATGGAATGCAATAAAGTCAATGTGAGAAAGAAAGACACTAAACAAATTATTGTAGAGGAATCTCATGGTCCACGAATGCTTGTATATTGACAAGGGTATCCTAAGAAAATTCGACAAGATAATGAGGGCATAGTTGGCATTGCAAGATGGAATAAAAGAAAAGGAAAAAACTTGATTAGAAACAAAGATCTGAAACACGGGGAAATAGGATCAAGATTTGGAGTGTGCCAAAATGAGCAAGAAGAGGCAAGTTGGAAGGAGGCACAAGCAGTAGAGGCTCCATTTTTAATTTCTAGACATACCAACATGGAAAAAGATCCTCTAATTGATTTGTTTAAATAATATTGAAAGGAGAGTAGAATTTCAAAACCTAGAAAAGGCAAAAAAGTGTAAGATAGAAAACAATTTACAAATGTTTATAGATGGTTAGTAAGTTGAATAGAGGGCTTCATAAGAATAAAAATAAGAAAGTAAGCACTAGAAAGAAGGATCACTCAAGATGCTTCCTTGATAAGGCTACAAAATAAAGACAAGACTCATGTCACCAATTGGAAGGAAAGGGATGCGTTAATAAAAGATTTGGGGCATAAAGAGGCTTCCATTGGTCATGATATTAAACAAGGGACCAATTCGCAATCAGCTCAGGAAAGATTTGGAGTAAATTTGAAAGAGGAGAAAACACCTTATCTAATGGAAGAAGTGTCCATAGGGAAAGAGGCTATGATGCCAAAACAAAATAGAAATTGGAGGTCACCATTATGAGAAAACAGGAAAGAAATTCCTTTGCCATATCAAGATCAGTTCCTTAACAATACTTGAGAAGGTCAGATAAACTAGTACAACAGAATGGGATGAACTGTATAACACAACAATATAAAAAAACATGACAAAAACATGAGGAATCTCTAATCTATTAATCATAAAAAACCTAATCTACTTTAAAAATGGATAAATTTTTATTAGGAAAACAACACAACTCAAACATTTACTTAAAAAAAGTTTCTAACACAAACTCCCCACTCATAAAACCTAACCTAACACAAATACTCTCTCAAGAAACTCAACCCAAGAACAATACTCACTTCTTAGAAAACAATCGAGGCTAATACCCTTAGCACACCCTAAGGCCTAAAACAACTCTCACCCTAGGTAAGTACTCTCTATCTAAGTTTCAAATAAGTTAAGAACACCACTCAACTTATGCTATCAAATCTCACATAAGGGTCTCTTATATAACTTTTAAAGCTCTTGAAATAATAAAAAAAGGACAAATTTCAAAAATCTAATGTTATAAAAAATACAAATCCCAATCATTTGAATTCAAATGTAAACCAAATGTTAGTTTTCAAAGCATTCAAATCTCAAATCCATGCTTATCCATTTCAATCTATACCCATCCCAATCCACCTCAGAAACAAGTCTTGCCTTGTATTCTGTGAGCTAACATTGCCTCCTCAAGACATCAATGAGACACTTTTTTCTTTCTCGAAAGATACAAGCCTCTCAAGATTTCATTCTCCATAAGATCATGCCCTTTGAGAAATCTAACTGACACTTTGAACATGCTTCTTAAGGATTCCTTCCTCGAGACCTCTTTCTCAAGTCATAATGTTATTTTCCAAGAGCTCCTTGATTCCTCTCATTGCATGTGGGCCTTCACTCAAACAACACCTCTCGAGCCAAAAATGTACCCCCTTGGGATCTTCATTCTCCTTGACATCATTGGCTTGGGCCTCAAGATCAATCAATACTTCTCAAGAATACCTCTCAAAAACTTCACCTCAAGCTCCCTTGGATCTTCGATTAACATATCCCAAGGCCCACAATTTCCTCTTATATTGCCTTCCATTTCTCAAGACCTTTTTTTCAAGAAATTCCATGATCCATTCAAATCTCAAGATAATGAGGTAAACATGGACAGGTGTTGTGGCAAATAGGGAGGGATATCATACCATTTGGTGGTTTTAATTGATTCTAGACAGGTGAAACATTATTGTACTAAGAATGCACCATTTATAACCCATTTTTATAAATCTAAATGTTATGTGCTTGAACGTTGAGGTACACAAAATAATAATTTTATTAAGAGTAGATACTTTTGTTATTTCTTAAACAAGTATCACTAAGAATTGTGTATATGAGGTTATCTAAAAGCTAGACAGGAGATCCAAGGTGGAAAAGATATGGTGCTGTAATTTTCACCAGTATATGCTAGCACTCATTTTGCAACAAGAAGACAACTGTTGCTGGATCTTCAAGAGGTTTGTTATGCTATCCAACTTCTATGGATGTTGTTTGGCAACTTCAAGATTTACAACAAGATGAAGGATGGGGAGCAAGTTGACAATAAGGGTAAAATGTTTTGTAACTTCATAAATAGATGCGAACTACTAGATCTAGGAGAACACGGAGAGATTCAAACCAAAAGGTCTGAGATAGAGAGGATATTGTCGAGTTTCAAAAATATTGGATACAGGAATTTGTAATGTGGCTTGGATGATCATGGAAATGAATGCAACAATAAATTTTTTTGCTGAACTAGAATTTGATCACCATAAATAAAAGGAACAATGGGAAGAGATGATGAATGAACAACATTGCAAAGTTGAACCTTTTTGGTTTGAAGATGCAATCTTACACCTACAAAAACTATGAATTTCATCCAACAGTGTTGGGAGATAAATGGAGACTGCCAAAGGGAATTTGGAAAACTCAGGGAGAGGTTCTCAGTTTGGAACAGAGAGTTTTAGAAACATAAGTTTAAAGATAAGAGGAATAATTAGTAGGCTGAGTAAATACAAAGAGCATTCTATTCTAACTCTGAACTATTCCTGTACAAACTTCAAAAGGCCTTGCAAATGGAGTCGGAGATGATGAAGCAGAAAGAAATCCTATGATAACAAAAATCAAGAAGGAATTAAATTTCATGACAGAAATACTAGATATTTTCAAGTTTTAATGATTGCCAAACAAACAAGAAATTGGATGGAAAGTTAACATTCCCTGATGGTGAAAATTGAGAGAGCTTGTACCAGAGTATGTTGGGGAATTGCTTGTGATGAGTATGGATGGAGAATCAGCCTTCACACTAGCGTAGGATTTCATTCACTTCAGGATAAATTCACATGAAGAGGAAGTCATCAACAAAGAAGTACATGGTTGTTAAAATTGATTTAATTAAGGCTTATGATCATCTCACTTGGGAATTCATAAAAGAGAAATTAAAGGTAGCAGGACTTCCAGCTAGCTTCATTGGTCTCTTGATGACATGTATTATAACAACTTCCTTTTAAGTGCTTTGGAATAGGGAGAGGACTAATCACTTCTATCCTAAAAGAGGAATTTGGCAAGGGTATCCCCTTTCTCCTTACATTTTTGTACTTTGTATGGAAAGACTAATAAATTGAATTCGAATGAACGAAGATGGAAGGCAATTGTCTTTTCATCTGTGGATTGCTTGCCATGACCACACCTTCTGATAAATTGTGGAGTGGCTAAATGGAATATGAGAACCAGTGATTGCCCATTATTTGAAGGGTAAGAACAAATAACATGATATGCACTTGGGGATTGCATCTTCCCTAACAATGCAAGTAGGCCTACACTACCAAGCATTTAGAAAAGTGAATTCTTCAAGGATTTGAGGAATTAGATGTAAAATAACATCAACGGTGTCACGCCCTGCCTATCAATCACTACCATTGTGCTTACGGCGACGAATCATTACAGATGGTCAGGTTTGCTTAGGATGGTGCACTACAGATTTAGATGTTTTGTTTTTTGTGATTGTTATTTATTTTAGTATCGGAGGAAAAATGTCTGCATAATCCAAATTGTACGTGGCCAACCAGAGGAATTAAGTCTATTCAAAAAGCAGTAACCGATGATCTGGAAGGATGGAAGAACTTCACCAACAGCCAAACCTGTATAAGTTGGGAAGGGAATCAGTGAACTGACAGAAACTAAAAGAGGGATGGATGAAGCGGAATGTGAATGCTGAATGATGTAAGAGGGAAAGAAGGCAAGGCATTGGATGAGTTATCAGGGATAACTGTACAAATTTTGTAAATGACTTCTCTAGAAGTGTACACTATTTTCGAGGGAGAGATGTAAACAATAAAAACTAGATTGACCTTTGCTTGAAACAGTGGACGTAAGTCAGATTGCAGCAACCTGATTATGTTAGTCAAGAGTTACATAAGATATCAGGCTAAAGCAGTATTTCAGACATGCTAAGAAGAGACTGGGACCATTTAGTGGAATATTTACCAATAGAAGCAAATTATGCAGCAAAGGAAATTGCATGGCAAGTATTACAAATGAATCAACATCATCTGGAATCTTTTCAGAATTCTCAAATGAACCTTGAGAATTCTTTTGGCTAAATTTGGAAAGAAGCAATTGCTTCCAGATGCAAAGAATTTGGGATTATTGGTCTGGCCCTGCATTCTACCAAAAAAACTCTACTGCACCTGAATTAATGCTATTCAAATGCAAAAATAGTTTGTCTGAGATAAAGTTGAATGGTATGAAGATAGTAAATTATATATTATATCAATTCAAAGCTAAAATCTTAAAAAAGAAAATGAACTTACCTGCCACTAAAAGGATAATGACATAATCTAGAAGAAAATTCATTCAACAAATTTAATAAATTCAATAGCCTTTTCCCATTAGCTCACACTACATCAAGATGATTGAACATTTCATGATCCAACTAATCAAAAACCGGTGGCATTTTTTTTTTATTGCAATTAAACAAGTCAAAGCAAAAACTTACAGCAGAAGAAGAGTCACTGGTCAAACCAGGCACCACGACAACAATTGGATTTGCATCATCCTTGGATATTGCTCTATCCCTTTCTAAAGAACCACAGGACACTGTAAAGCTTCCTTAGTTAGTGTTTCTCAACTTTTAAAGTAAATTATAAAAGAGTTTATAAAAGAGGGCAAATAAGCTTTTCTTAATTCATTTTCTTTCACCCAATTGTTCAAGTTTAAACTTAAAGACAATCAAACTTTGCAGATTTGCATTGTTGAGCCAAGTAAAAATGACATCCATACTTCAACAACAATCACAAAATGTAAATGAAGTAGCAAGATAGTTAAAGTACTTCTAAAATAACCTCCAAGTAAAAAAGAAAGCTCAATTGTGCTTCTCATGTTATTTACATTTTACTAAATTAAAATAATACAAATGAAAACAACGAATTGGTATCAAGAATCCCAGTATCAAAGCAAGCATGAACCTATGGGTATCAAGATTAATACTTGTGAGGTTTATGTTGTTTATTGATTGAACAGAATTGTATTGTCTAGTGTCATATCACCACAAACGTTTTGCTATTGAAGCATGATGGTGACTTCACTAGTAAGGCGACCACACCATGTATGGTACCTCCTCTATCTACCTCTTAAGCATTAGGATCCCATTATTTATAACTATCTAAACCCATGGCTCTTTATTGAGATTCCCCCACTCAAGGTGATGACAAAAGCATAGGCGCATGTTGGTACACTCGTTTGGCTTGCTCATCGTTATCCAATGCATTGAGTTTTACTGATATATCATTTTATATGTTTGGCTTTAGGAGGACATGGGTATGCTTCATTCCTAGTCTTCATCCCTATTTAGTGCTCCAATAAGATTTTATATCTTCTCATATTTGCTAATTTAGTATAAACCATAAGATATGGATGATATTAAAAAAAAGAATAATGATGCAATGATAAGAGTTATTAGTCCACAAAAGTCAGACACACTTTCAAGTAGCATGCTGAGATGTAGAATTTCACAATTCTTAAATGGAACAATTAGAATTTTAGTGAGTGTCAAGCTTCTATGCAACCAATCAGAGAATGAAATTCAAGTTAAAAAAAAGCTTGAATAGTATTCTAGAGTTTCTTTTCTCAAGACTTCTTGCTGAACATAAATTATGAGATCTTCAAAAAGTATGTGCCAAAAAAAATATGATTGGTTTAAGAAAAAAAAATAAAAATAAAACTATCAAGATGATTCAAGTGCTTGAAATTTATCTCTAAAAGTCCCATAGCAATCTAGAAAATAGAATATCGTAGAATATGACCAGCCTTTTAATCATAGAAAGTTCAAAATAACAAAATTACATTTTACGCATAATTACCTCGGCATTACAAGATAACAGCTGTATAGGCTATTAACCTATTGTAGCAAAAACAATTATAGCAATAGGCTATTTTTTTAAGAAGAAATGGACAAAATGTATCAAAAATAGGTGGTGAAAACTTCACCATTTCAATTTACTTTGGCTATTAATTTAATTATCAAATTCACAAGTTTAGTCATCACATTTGTGCCTAAAAATGCACATGCATATAAACTATAACATATATTACTTTTGCTAGTTTGTGTACTTGAAATAAGGAGCCTTCAAATAACAATTTCACATGATTTAAAATTAGTGATTTTGAGTCACAAAAATAGACTCTAAAGTAGATTTGTTAAAAAAAACTACTCTTTATTCTATGTACATATGTACATTATATACAACCTTTTTTGTTTCCCAATTTCCTTTGAAGTGTGATCCAAAAATATAAATATTTAGAGTCATTACTAGGAAGCTTGGTTGTACACAAACTCTTATATGCAAAAGGTCTAAGAAGAGTTGAACTTAAAATGGTCAAATGTGCTTAGACTTCATATTTTGTAAAAAGAGGTTTTCATGATTTGAACTTGCAATATCCAAGTCTTGTAAACCAAGCTCCCCTTCAAATATGTTGCATGCATAAGATCAAACACACTTAATATAAAAGTGGTTTTATTTTACATTCATTTTCTATAGTGAAACAAAGGAAACAAAAGGTTTATAATGAATGACATATAGTGTGTGGAAAATTCTTATGTTATATAGCAAAAGTTAATTCCATAAAATAACATTATGCATATTATTAACTTCAATTTGGATGAAACTTATAAAAGCATTTGCATTGACATCAAGATCATGTCATTGGACCTATATTAATGTGTATGCATATATTAACTTGGATACATACTAATAACATGAGTTTTCTATGAATGCACATGTAAGGTATGACAATTTGAAACTTCTTATGGTATATTCATATATTAAGACATCCACAATGTGACCCCATCTAATGTTTGTATCATGCTCCATTGGGAATGTTAAGACATGGAAATTTTATACTTTGATATTCTCTGACTTAATTTTTTAGCTCAACACAACAAGATATTGGCACAACGAATGCACTAATAATAGCATTGTCTTATTTAACAACATAAACAACTAAGTGTAATATTTCGAGTTTTGAGTTTTATATTTACTTTACTCATCCTTTAATGTAGTTCTCAAGGGGCTGCAACCATGTCTCTATGTCATGAACCCTTTTATCATTTAGATCTAGTTGCTTTAGCCTAAATTAATATATCATGATTTCGACCTTAAAAATGCTATACTCTTTAGTTATTGCACCATTTTTTTGTGACAAAAAAACCATTGTGATATGTTTACCAATGTTTTTTGTAAATATTGATTTCAGATCATGCATCTTAAGAGCAATTAAGTTAATTTTGTAGAAAACTTAATCATATGACTCAAGGAGTCTAACAGATGTGTTTGGGTATTAACTGTAATTGGCATCAAGAGAAATACAAGCTTGAACAATACGATAAGAAGATCTTTATTGAGTCTTTTTATTTTGGTAATTAAAATGTCAAACTTATAGCAATTTACTTAACATACTTAAAATTTTTTTAAAACACGTATTTTATCTTGTTTTATATATTATTTGCCTTAGAACATTGCATTCACAATAAGTTGCATCGTATGTTAAGAATAAATAAAATTATATTTGAAAAGAGATTGACTAAAATAAAGTTTGCATTGGCTAAACTAATCATCCTTATATGATGGACTCATCGTACAATACAATCAATTAATATTTGAATTAGAAAGAGTGCCAGCCAATAGTGATCCTGAGTAATATAATTGTCTTACACTTTTCATATTAGTATGATACCCCTATTGTATTGTGTGCTAATCATTTACCATAAATATTTGATTTAAAATTTAGTATTTGTTATTTTTATACAATACGATATTACCTTTCGTACTAATACGATATATTCATTAGGAAGATCAAGCAAAAGATTGAACCAAGCAACATGATAAGTTAAAATTTATTGTATTGTCATACAAGTATGATTTTCATATCATACGATACATCACCACGTGAGAAGCTGATTGTCGTCATATAGTACAATGATGTTCATTGTAATGGTATGATTCATTTGTCTGTTTAGCGAAAGTTCTGAACTTCGGCTATGAGCATGTTGATTTCAATCATATAGTATAATATTAGTTTCGTACATGTATGATATCATTTCCTCTGAAAGTCTAGATTTGGGTATTAGACAGATTTGCATCGCTATAATATGACACTCTTATTATAATAATACGATATCTTATGATTAACATAAATGAGCTTATCATAGGACGTATTATAGTATATGATCGTGTTCCATAAAATATTTTCCTGAAAACTCAAAATTTAGATTTACATAGTTTTGTTCTAGTCTTATACCATACGATGTCCACATAGCATTTGTACAATCGATTTGTGCAATGAAAATGAACTAGTCGAACGTTGGCGATTGACTGCACGATGTTGTCAGTAATGCATTGTACTTATACAACCATTTGGATCGTACAATTTAATTAGGTTAAAATATAAGTAACAACTAGTTTAACTGGTTTCTCACGTAACCATTTGAAAGTGTTTTCAAACTATTAAAAAAATTCTTAGGAGTATATAAAGGCATCACAAAATGATAGAAAAGGTTAATTCTTCATTTGCTTATTATTTGAAAGAGATATCTATTACAATAATCATATACTGAGAGAAAGATTTGGAGAAAGGAAGGGTTACAATTTTCTCTTTATTCATCATTATACCAATAATCATTTCATTGAGCTAAGCTACATGTTAATCTTTAGTTTCTTCCTTAAGCTTTATTATATATCTTTCTATATTACTATAATGTACAACTTATTTAATTGTTCATTGGTTATATGAATTACTATATTTAGCTTTTATTTAGTTTGTTTATCCCATTATTGGGACTTTTAGTTATTCTTTTATTGGTTTTTATTAAGTTGTCATTATGTAGGCTTTTATTAAGGCTATCTTTGTAGGCTTTTATCAAGTCAATGTTATAAGCTTTTAAGTCGATATTATAGGTTTGTATTAAGTGGGTGTTTTAAGCTTTTATTAAGCCAGTGTTTTTAATAGATTATCTAGCCTTTTGACTGGGAGTAGATGTAAATTGGAGTTTAGATTAAATCATTTAAAACTCACTATATACTTCTACTACAACACAGGTTTTTGCAAACCTAATAATATTTTATAAAAACAAATGTTATAATAGTCAATAAGATTAAGAATAATAAAGTCTTCTATTGTAAAGCAAAATGAATTATCTGAGTTGACAAAAGATTTGAAATTGCACAATTCACCCTTTTCTTATGGATATTGCACTCCTATAATTTACAACAAAAAATACCTTAACAAATAATGCCAAGCGACAAAACATATTGGCCCGTGATCTTGCCAACCTGCGCCACTGAGGAACTATTCGTTCGCACTTTCCTACACCAAAACCCAATTGAAACTATGTAATTCAAAGAATCAAATTTAAGCCAGCATCTAACAATAACTTCCCTCTTCACTTTAATTATCTCAATGTAAGCTAAATCCTATAGACTAACAATTGATTTGTCATTGACCATACATCACAAAAATTTTATCCCAACATCATTATGTGCAAATCAACAGCAATGTTAAAATATTGTCTATATTAACCTATGTACCTCCTTGTTCACATCTCAATAATTGATCATTCATGAAGCATATATAACCAAAGAACCATCTCTACAACCACCATATTAATATTGATTCAAACCTCTCTTCTAGAAATGCATCAAATTTACACCTTATTTTTTGTATTTATTTTGAATTATCATTAATCATATTATAAATGTTAAATAATCCCATATTCATTTCCATAATCACAAGGAAAAAGACATTGATAGAGAATGTAAGGCTAGTAGTGGCGATGAAATTGGGAAGTTGTTGTCTCAGATATTAAAAGTCTAAAGAATGTATAAAAGGAGAATCTTTTGTACATTGGGCCAACCAACATCTTGACCTTGATACAAAAAATATTCAACTATATTACCTATGTTTTATTATAAGTGCTTTACATAATTATCATTTAAATAAAACACTTACTATTCTTTCATCACTTTTTTATTACCCATTGAATTTCCAAACATAACTCTTTTCAATCACTGAAATGCTTGCAAAGAAAGGAAATTCTCATGAATTAGTTCACACCAATAAACCCTTCCAAGTACTTCACTTTTGCATTAGTTCATTCACTTTGTGAATCCAATAATAGGAATCAGGACTCAATTATTTTTTACCAATGAATTTTTAACAGACTGCAATTTGCTAATATACACATATCTAATCTGTGAATTTGCTCACCTAAAAAACATAATAATATTAATAAAACCCAAGCCATCATGAAATAAAATCAGCAATAAATGTATTAATTTATGAGCTTGAAAATCTTGTTTTATCACATTTGAGTA
Source organism: Vanilla planifolia (assembly GCA_023846275.1). Taxonomy (NCBI): domain Eukaryota; kingdom Viridiplantae; phylum Streptophyta; class Magnoliopsida; order Asparagales; family Orchidaceae; genus Vanilla; species Vanilla planifolia. Next base: position 5,794,394 of record CM043878.1, on the reverse strand, counting down.
GTTGGCTAAAGCTTTAAGCTTAAAAAGCCTAACTTCACAACAAGATTATTTAAAATAATAAATTTCATCAAACTACCTTTTATGGTCTTCTGGTTCTTAAAATAACATGCAAAGCACTCTTTTTTCTATTAACAAAAGTGAAGGCACATTGCCAAACTATAGTTATCTACTACTAAGATAGCCTGTTTGATTAATTTATGAACGTGTAGTTTCCTATTACATCTATAAAAGGGCTAGCTTAACAAAGATTAGGTAACAAAATAATGTAGTATAAATCCCATAATAATATGTTATAGCTCAACTTTATTTGAACCATTGGTTCATGTGTGATTTGTTTGATGACAAAAAAAAAAATTTTTTAGTATTATTAATACCTTTTTTAAGTATTTTTCAGATCACGCATCTGAAAATTATTGTATAAATAATTTAAAGGATTTGATCTTTAGCTCAAACGATGTATTGGCAAGGTGTTTGATGAGAATATAATGATCACCAAAAAAGAAGCTTGAGCAACTTGGCAATGCACCTATGAAATCTTTTTATTTGGTCTTAGTTGGTAAGAAAATCTATGACCATACTTTTTAAACACTATGAACAAATTGATGAGGTTTTAAGAGTGTGAATTTTAAATAAAATTTTTTCAAAACACCACTTTCCACACATCTCATCATAATTAAGATATGTTAAGACATGCATTCGATTATACTTTCCTACTTATAAAATTACCTTGTTTAAAATTTAAAAATGATAAATTAGATTCACAAAACATATCCATCATACTTCAAAAATATATAATACTAAAAATGTCTAAAAATTACTATAATGTACAATATGTAATACCATAAGATATGATACATTAGCCTCACATACATTATGTGAAAGCTCAAGTATATTACGCATGGCAATGCATTAACCTTGGTCACCTAATGAAAAACCTAAAGCCCAAACTTTGCATACAATACGCCAACATTAATGTATGGTATGTTTAACTCAAGTAACTTGTTATGCAGAAAGATAGAAAATGCATTGAAAGGAAAATTTAGAACCCAGGGTTTATATATGGTATATCAATTTTAATGTATAATATATTTAGTTCATTTGAGTTACTTTACTATAACAGAGAGATTGAACCCAATAATAATGTACTATATATGAATTTCTTACATACAATATGTATAATACAATTGAAGTTTAGAGTACAATATGTTGTTTTCAATGTATGATATATTTAATACATGTCATTGAGTAATAGCTATTTTGACAAGAATCTAAAATTCTTTAATATGGTTGTTAAATAGTCATTAAAAATGTTTTGAGTCCTTAGAAAGCATCTTAAAAAGCTATAAAAAAGAGGTTTAAACATAAAGTAATAACTAATAAAAATTGCAAATCATTTGGGAGCTTTTATTTTTAAAAAGCATCACATTCATTGATGATTTGGAAGTACAACTGAGCTGAAGTAAGAAGCAACAACATTTATTCTTTTCTCAACATTTAAAACTAGGATCTGAATGAGCTAATTTAAGTATCATTTCTTAGTTGTTTTTACATCAATTTGGTTTGTCTCTTGATCTTACTATTGGGTTATAGGATATTATAACTTTAGTTTTATCTTGTTTTTTTTATTCCATTATGAGATTTTGTATTTTGTGTTTTGACCACCCCTTATAAAGTCTTTTGACCCCAATGTTATAAGTTCTTATGACTTAATATTATAGGTTCATCTAACTCGGTGATCTATAGAGTCCTCTGGCCTAGTGTTATAAGGTCTTCTAGGCTGATGTGTCAGGTTTTGCTTACCCACATTTACAAAAAATATTTATTAGTGTTTTTCTAGTTCTAGTTTGAATCAAACAACTTGAAAATCCTTATGTTGTTTACTTTACTATATTTTTATACAAAGTTAATAAGATCTTTTAAAATAAAGTTCAATGGTAATTATACTAAAAAATTATATAAACTTCTACAATCTTAAATTTATCTTTAATTATATAATTTTTATAATTCACCTCCTCTTATATAAATATCCTAACTCTTATATTCAAATACTATATTTAAAAATTATCTCTCTTTGAATTTGTCCTAAAAAAGTCTCAACATTTTTAGGGTCATGATTTTACATACATAGCATATAATCTTTCATCCCTTTCCAATGTAGATTCATCCCTCTATTACTCTACAAGAAGCTTGTCTAGAGCTGCTCCTTATCTGGTCATTCTACCCTTGGGATATTACTTAACGATTACACTCTTTCTTTTTTAGTTGCCAGAGTCATAAACCTTTCAACATTTGCTTACTAATCCTCAAGGGATATAGTACTATAGAGGTACCATTATAATACCATAATATCATAATATAAACTTTTTATGTTAAGATATTATACTCTTTGGTCATCTCATATTAGTTAAAACGAATTTTATTAAAAAATATATCTAAAATGCTTTCATCTCTTTCCAATGTGAGACTATCATCTATGTATCTCTTTACCTAAAAGTTTGCCAATAGACATCCCTTTCTTGGTAATTTCACCCATAAGACATTATCAATGATCACTCTCTATCGTCTTCAATACCAAATGTTGCACAATACATGCACGCAAAAAAAGGCTAAAAAAATAACTCCTAATTATTTTGTAAATGACCATGGCTTCAAGCATAGCAATATATACTTAATAGATCATGAAGAACTCACAGCCAGCCTTCAATAAAAAAAGCTGCATAAAGTAGCATTAATAAATGCACTAGCAAAGTGATACCAAGACAAACACCACAAATAACTCTAGATCGTATCACTCAAACTCAAATGTTTACCATCAGAAGCAAGCAGCCAATCCAAAGCAATAGTCCCACCATCACGTACAGAGTATAGTTGCCTGTGTTAGAAGGTGATATGCAAAATGTAAAGGGTACTCTATTCTTTGTAAAATCAAGGCAAATAATTTCAAAATTAAATAATGGAAACAAGAGATATTCAACATCCTCCAGTAAAATAAAGTACGTCCAGATTTTTATGGAAATACTGCCCACTAAAGGTTCATGCTTCTATGCAGCTAATATAACTACATTTCACTTGATACTAACAAAAGGACCATCCTTGCGAATATTACCAGTTCATTTTAAAATTCTAAACGTCTTTCCAAAATATGTACCTGAAAAGAACTTAGCTTATTAGCAGGAAACATCAAGAATAGTCCAAAGGCCTAGGAATTTTGTAATGTTGTGGCATAAAAGCATCATTTTCTTTTGGAAATAAGGTTCAACCATTTGCTTTATATTGCAGTTTGCACATGCAAGGAATATTGCAATACATTTTAGAAGTTCCGGACCTCTGCTACATAAAAGCCATGCCCTTCAGAAAACCACCCAAAAAAACTAGAAAGAATTAGAAAAAAAAAAAAAAAAAAAAGAATCGACCTTCTATAAGTAACGATCGGAGGCCTCCCATAAATAGTCAGAAAAGCTGTCTGTAAATGTGGTCCCGAGAGCCACGGCGTAGCTAAATACCTGCATCCATCCTCGTCAAACGAGAGACGAGTTCTACCGATCAAATTCAATCTCAAATAACGGCAGCACTGACCTCCCATGAAGGGCGCGGCACTTCGAGACGACGTCCTCGTAGATCTTTGAGCTGGGATTGAAGGTAAGGCTCACGGGATCTCCCCGGAACCCACCAGATAAATCTCTGATAAAGTGGAATTCCAGAAAATTGTACAGGAAGACAACAATGAGGAAGAAAATAACAACGAAATAGTGGGAAGCCGGCACCATTGTCCCGGCCATGAATAGGAGCCCAGTGACAGAAAGGTCTCCGTCGGTTATGGCGCTCGCCATTCCTCTTGACGATCCAGAGATTGGACAATCCTAGATATGTAGATATTCCCAGTATCGATGGAAGCCGACAGGTAGGTCGTCGACGGTGATTTCGTTGACGTTCCGGTGGGAATTAAGTAAGACGACGACGAAGCCCGCAAGAAAATTAAACCAACCTATTAATTAATTCATGCGGATGATCAAATCCTCCTCCCTTGACGGAAATGATTTTATTTAATTTATAAGATCTGTTTTATAAATCATTTTCAGATTCCATTTTTAAAAAAAATGAAAAATATAATTAAATTTTTTATGAAATCACATGTCAAAGCATGCTATTGTAAAAAATAGTATAAAATTCTATTTTTAAAAAAAAATTTAAAAATCAACTCATTCTTTTATTAAAAAATAATAGTAATACTTAATAATAATAGTTTTTTATATAATTTCTATTAATTAATTTAAGTTTTAGTAATAATTATGTCGATAAATATTCAACAATAATGATATTAAACATAATCATATATATCAATTTTCTAATTACTACATTTTATAACAACATAAATTTATTAAAAAATAAACAAATAAAAATAGATATTTAAAATAAAAAATAAATTATTAAAATATTACTTTTTATATAATTCTATCTTTTATGTGTTGATATAACATATTTGTTTTGGTATACTAATTTATTATCATATTATATTAAAAATTAAAAATTTTAGTTTAGAATTATTATCGTATTATATTAAATAGGATCAGAAGTTAAAAATAAAAAAAGATTAATTGAATTAGAAAATAGATAAAGATCTTTAACTTTTTACTAATATAATATTATTTTAATATACGTTATTTAGATTTTATTTACTATTAAGAGAAGTTTTAAATCACACATACATGTGGCAATACATGTTTTATAAGATATTAATATAATTATTAGAAAATTAGCATAATCTTATGAAAAAATAAATTATAAGAATATAATACATGTTTAACTTTAAAAGAAACAAATTGATAGAAAATAATATTGGGAAGCAAATATAACATAAGTTTTTTTATTTCTTATTTGTTTAAAAGGAAGCTTGCTTCTATATCTATAAATTACTTATTTTATGACTTGTTTTTAATAATATAAACTATAATATAATTTTAATGAAATTTAATTAGATTTTGTTATATACACATGCATGACAATCAAAGCATTGAAATATTTATGTAATGATTACTTTGTTTGAAATCTTATATAAAATTTTAATATATTAATAATTATTAAATTAATCATTATATTTTACACACATTTTGCTTGTTATATTAATATAAAAAACAATAACATATTTTATATATAATTATAAATTATAAAAGACATATAACATAAATTAGTTAAATTAAAATGTCATAAGTGTGACATATATTTGATCTATAGCATGAAAAATAAATACATAATAAAAGTTAATATATGATAAAAAGTAAAACATAAATGATATGAATTATGAAAAAAAAAAAGTTTAAAACGATGTATGAAATAAAAAAAAATATTTTTTTGTTTTAATTTAACTTTTATTATGATATTTATTAGATATATCAACATCTGCGATGATTTTGGTCAAACATGATGATATACAAACTATGTAGGATTGTAACTGTTACGATCCTTTACTCTTATGTAAGAATTATAATCATCTTTGTATTAGGTATGAATTGTACTTCTTAATCAAGTTAAAAACAATGAAAATTATAATTATATTCGATGCTATTTCTATTATAAATCTAATATATACATATATATATATTAAATTGATGATTATAGTAAAAAAATGATGATATCATTGTGTTAAATACAATTTTGATTCCCAAATCTTAGATGATGATGATAATATATGACATGATATAGATCAAAGATATCGATAATTTACATTAGGATGAGATTTGTCTTTCACAAGGAGTTAGGTAAACAATGAAGTGTTTATTGTATGTGTTAGTCATTGATGGTTGATATGATAGATGCTTATAGGCGACTTTCTCTATGATCGCACGAGGAAAGTTGAGCCCATTCGACACGTACACGAACCCGGTTTACACGAATCCAACGTTTCGGACGGAAGAGCGGCTCGTCGGCCGGTCGGATGATCCTCGGATTTACTTTTATTCGGGCATTAGTTTTTTATTACACGGAATGCCGACGCGCGCAACCCAGCGATCAATAGGAGGGGTGTACGATAGTTCTATTAAGGAGGAGAAGCATCGTACCGCATCTAGTCTCTACTTAGGTATAACTTCTCGAAGCCACCACCTCTTCTTCTTCTTCTACCTTCCCTTTTCTCATTTGGTTTTATATAAGGTTTCTGCGACTCCTTTCGCTCTTTTGTGCTCCGCTCTATTCCTTTGCCCCTTTTATTGTCCGCCTTGGATTCTAAGGCGAGAAGCGCAACTGGAATATCCAAACCCTAGCTAGAGTCCTTTGATTTCCTATTGCGATGGAGGCGGGTATGGAACCACAGGCGGCAGTGGCGGCCGGCGAAGCTTCTGCGGCAGTTGAGGATATGGGAAGAGCTGAGGAGGCGACGGAAGGGGAGGAAGCGAGGTCGGAAGGGGCTGAGGACGAGGCACTGCTGTTGCGGACGCAGAGGCTGATTTCGAAAATCAACGCATCTCAGGAGAACCCTAATCCCAGGGACCTTCACGCACTTGCCTCCATTCTGGAGACGCAGGAGTCTAGGTATGTGCCTTAGAACGGGCGTTGTGCATGCCTTTCTTTCTGTCCGTTTTTTCGTCACCTGTGCTTGCTCTACCACAGAGAGCTCCTGGAACGACAGAAGGCTGTGATGGATGCCAATTGGGCACATGGTTCTTAGGTTCTGTTTAAAAAAGCTGCGTTTTGTTACTTTGATCTTTACTTTGACTGGCGTGTCTGACGTTAGTAGGCAGCTTATTTATTTGTTCGGGTTTGGGAGTGTTAATGTCGCAAGGGTGGAGAGCATTGAATAATTCTTACTAATTGATCCTACCTATGAAGAGTATGATTTTTATTAGCTAATATTTAATGTTTTCCCTTTCGTTGTGCATGTTCAACTAGTAGAGATGTTTCGAGATCGACAGCAGGCTACGATTTAGGTTTATAACTGTGTAGAAAAATGAGGATTTCCATACATCAAATATTACAGTGAATATGAAATGATAAAGTCAATGGTGTTTAAACTGATATTTTTATCTATCTTTTTTTTCCAATTGTTTGGCTATCGTTAAGTGAAGAAGAAGTCTTTGCTATCACATAGATGAGCCATATCATAAGCGTGTTTCACTCTTTAATAACAGTACAACAACAATAGCAGCAAGTCATAATCACACAAAGTTGGGTATGTTCTGTTAGTTCTTTTCTTTGCTTCATTTATCAAAAGTCTTCTTAAGATCCAGCTTTGGAAGGTTGTCTCTTGTCATATGCCTTTTAGTTTCCCCCTTTTTTACTCGGTTCAGTTTCAATAATTTTCTGTACTTATGGTGGCAGTTACTAATTTCGACTTTACATATTTGTAACTCATGTGTCAACTCTCTTCGAGTTTATCCTTAGTTGAAGCGGCTTTAATGTTTTTGTGGTCACTAACTTATCCTTTTATATACAATCATTCGTCTTTCTTACTAGTATATTCCAGCAAAGCTCTTTTCTTTTCCTGATGACACAAACTTCATATGTTCTATTCCTTTTTTTTTTTCAATCATTTGTGTTTCTGTTAACTGCATTGTTATTTATTTCACTGTTTCTTGCAGTATAGATTGAAGATATCTATTCCTCTCATTCCTTACTATAAATTGTTCACCATGGCCATTAATGATGTTTGGAATTTCCCCTTGACTAAACCTTTGATTTCTGAATATTTTAAATTTTAGGTTAGTAAGGGCAATGGCTTTGGCTTCCAATAAATTAAGTTTTGCTTATTCCTTTCTTCAATACTAAGGAATATCATTTGCTAAATACGTGCACCATAGGATCTCTTTAGCAATCAAAAGTAAGAACATTTATAGCTAAAACTAATTTATATGAGTTTAAAGCAATGGTTTTGTTGTAATCCAATTTTAATATAGTGTTCTTTGGTCAACTTTCTTGTGTTTCTATATAGTTATGCATGCCTTTAATAGATTCAATGTACTATCTTTTTTATGATTCTCTAAAGCGTTCTTCATGGGCTTGTCTTATATTCTATTAAAAATCAATAAATCCTAGTGAAAAACCTTTTTTCTCTCCTTAAATTTCTTTAATAAATCTCTCAAAAAACTATCTCCATTTTAGCTTGGTATAAGATCAATCTAATTTGTAGATTCATCAAAATGCTATAATAATTTGTGTTCAGCATTTTTTCTCACGACGTGTTTGTATAACTCATTAACTTTTCCATAATTAGTACAAATTTATATCTGGCCTTTAAATACTTGTCTTTTACTTACCTTGTACATTTTTATTCTTGAATGTCATGTCAAGCAACTTTGTAATCACAAAAACATCTTCCTCTCCCAATAATTTTTATGCAATATTTGGATGTTGTTTGATTCTATTGCTTTTGTTCTCTTATCAAATGTTTTTGAAATAATTTAATAGTTTAGATTTGTATAGTTATTTATAATATGTACTCTTTTAGCTATTTCTTTAGTTTAGATATGTGTATGTGTGTGCGTGCATGCATGGTGTGCGTGTGCGTGTAAGGTTTCTTTTTGAGGATACTCCCAGGAACAAATCCGATGGAGACGGAGTGGGGTATGTAGCCTAGAGAATTAGAGCACGTGTGTGTAAGGTTTCTTTTTTAGAGTACTCTTATGAATAGATCCAATGGAGACGAGTGGGGCCTCTAGCTCAGAGGATTAGAGCGCATGGCTATGAACCATAGTGTTAGGTATTCAAATCCCTCATTGTCCACAGCTAGCCAAAAGAGGAAGGGCCTTTCCCTATAGTGGTAGGAGGGGTTGAGAAAATCATGATCGGGTCCTTTGTCGAAACGGAATGACCTGACTTTTTTTTATCATGAAAGACTTTATAATTGCATAAACCAGATTGTAATCAGCATATTTGTGCTTGACTCTTTGTAATTCTTTCTTAGGTATAGAAGAGCAAATTCAAGTATTAGTAATATAGCAAAAATGCGTTCCTCGTCATTTATATTAATATGTTTTCTTGCAGTAATTGTGACTCATCGGAAGAATACATGACTGCAACCATGATGCATTACTTAGAATTATATGTTGGCTAGGTGTAAATAGCCCCAGGGCTATTTACAAGGGAATATCTTGGATCTATGCCAAGATATTGATTGTGGTTTCTCAAATTTTTGGGAATCACATACACACGTACGCACACATTCAAACACATGTACACATATACATGCACATACATGCACCCTCACATATAACTTCATGTTAATTCTGTAAAGCTTTTGCATAATTTCTTTTGTATTGAGTTGAGTGCATTTGTGGCATGCAATAAGAGATCCCCTATCCCACTCCTTGCACTCCAAAGCTGCTATGAAATTCTACTTTATATATGTATATATATATATACACATGTATACATACATATGTATATGCATATATATATATATGTGTGCATGTGTTTGTGATGGGGGTTATATGCATGTATTTATCTTTTTTTATAGTGTTAGATCTTTAAAAGGCATCCTTCATATCACCAAATTTTTTTAGAGTCTTAATGCTAAATTATACCTCACATTTATTAATATTCTATGTCATACCAACTTTTATGATTTGGAGCATGCCTTTTATATTCTCCAATCACATCATAAGTATCCTTACTAATGTAGATGGCAATATTATTAGGTTTTACTTTTGTTTACTATCACTGTAGTCTCACATTCTACTCTTGAAGGTATCCAATTTTACACTATTGAGTTCGAGGACAATGTTGCAGTTTGATATCCCTTCTTTAATTCAAAATCTGGGTATTCTTGAAAACTATTAACTATAAAGGCATAGTCAGACTTTTGTGGATAACCTTAATATTTTCCATCTAAAAAATATATTTTGTCATAACAAATTAATCAAGTTGCATTCTTCACGACTTTGTTCTAAGTGATCACTTGATATTTAGGTCCTTAAAGGAAGTATTAGTAAACATATGATTAGGTAAACCCCAATGTTGCTTTACTTTGATAGTCTCCCCCCATTCATGACTATCATGGTCGCCTTCAAATTCCTCAAATTCTTTTACAAAATGTCTTGCTAGATATCTTCTAATAAAAATCCTTGCCTTTATATGATTCCTTATGCTAACTTTCAAATCATTTCAAAATTTCCTTTGTACTTGATGTCAAATCCACTTATTTGAGGAGCTATTACCTATTTCAAATTTTTAATGCCATGTTTTTATCCATACTTACCTTAATTTCAGGAAGTATATTTTAAATTCTTATCCAAAGTAATAAATAATGAATCTATTTCTTGCTTAGTTATTTTTTAACTGTCAAGGCTTGGTGCCTTATCAATTTTTTTTAAATTCACGTTCACCTTTTTTGTTTCATGAATGCTCAGTAGATTTATCTTAATTAGAACCATGCATCCTATAATGGTTTTAGCTTGATTGGTGAAATACTTATATTTTAAGCTTCTACCTTAATCTTGGCTTTTCAGATTAGCTTCTTTATTGTCATCTACTTATGAAGTGAGAACCTTTGATCACTTATCAGCATGTGTAGCTCTATTGGGGCAGTTTGACAGACCTCTTCTTGTTGAATCACTAGTTCTTGCTCAATTTTGTAAAAAATTAATGTTATCTAGTTTCAACATATTTTTTGTTATCTGTCTACTAACTAATACCACTGTTAATTTTATTCTTTTGTTCCAAGCTTGGGATTAACATTAGCAGTTTTGAAGGTAGCCAGGTGCAGGAAAGCTACTGCATTGACGTGATAATGCAGTTAGAAAGTATATGCTTATGTGTTTAAGAGATTTCAGTGCTTTCAGTACAAAGCAAAAATAGGATACCAGCAGTTTTATAAAGAGACTAGTAAATGATGTACAAAAAAAGCATTTAACTTCTCAAGATAGACCCATGTTCATGCATTTATTTTTTTTTGAGAGATTAAAAAAAGGGAAGTTATGAACATAGGTTAATAACCAATCTTGAGAAGCTTAATGCATTGGTTTAGGGGATATAAATTTTCATGGGCAGTTTAGCTTTGGGATAATATCCTGTTTTAAAAACTAGACCTTTTTTTGTCGTCATGGGAGTTATCTTTGAGAAATAATGTGAATGGCTAGGCTTTCTAATGTCACTATGAATAGTATTTGTTGTATCATTGGCAAAGGGAACAGAGTTAGGGTTCAGGTTTTGGTTTGAACACTTGTTTATTATGTAGTTAATCGATTACTCCACTGAATATACTTGTGTCTTTCATCCCGTGTATTCATTGTGCTGAGGACAAAAAAATCCACCTGAAGCAACAAATTTGTTAGATTGAATTCCATTCATGCTTAAATTGATGCATATTTTTCTATCTAAATTTGATATGTGTTGATTGTTTGATAAAATATCTTGTTTAAGGATCTTTTTGTTGAGGTAGATGGTCCATTTTCTTTTTTATTTTGACTGTAGCACATCTTAAAAGACTGTGGAACATATTGAGTGTAGAGTCTAAATTTAGTGCTCTGCTATCAAGTTTTGCAATCTTTTGTCTGTTGACTTGGTTTATCTCTCTCCTCATAGGGGCGTCTTTTTTCATTAAGATATTATAATTTAATCGTTAGATTTTTTCACCTGCTTTGTTTTTAATTCTCAATTTTTAGCTCTTTTTCTCCACATTATTAGAGATATGGATGAATTTTCATTCTATGCATTAATAATGCTGTGCAACCTTCTTCTCTAATAAATCAGGAAATCCTTTTAAAAATCTTCTGTTATGATTTTGGCTGTGTAATATCTCAGAATAGTTATTAGGTATTAACTGAAATGATATACCAATATATTGACCCAAGATTAGTCTTGTCATGCATAAATCTTTGCCAAGAAATAAAACGACATCAAAATGTAACGTTTGTCAAATTTTTATTGCAATCTAAGCTATCCTTTTCTTCTTTATGAATTTTCTGCTTTTTTTTAATACTAAAATACCAAAGTGAGCTATAGTAACATATTATCTTATCTTCTCGCGAACTTGTTTTTATGGCCACAGTGCTTAGTCTAATGTTTTTTATTCCATGTTTTAATATTTTTGGTACTTTTTTCTTTGTTACTTGTAACAGATACGTGAAAGAATCTGGGTCTTCCAATGTTGCACGGTCTTCTCATGCTATTGGAAAGTTAAGCAACTTAGTTCGGGTATGTATTTTGCCCTGATATTAACAGATGTCTGCAACTACTGATCAAAGTATGGATTAATATTTTTGAATTTCTGATCACTCTTCTACAAAATACACTTATATCATGTTCTCCTGTGGCTTTTTTTATCAGGAAAATGATGAATTTTATGAGCTAATATCTTCAAGGTTCCTATCAGAAAGTAGGTATAGCATTAGCATACGTGCAGCTTCAGCCAGGAATCTTCTTAGTTGTCCATCAACTGGAATGGTTTGATTTCTATTTCAAACTGAGCTTATTCTGATTGAATTAGTTTCCCTTCACCTTTCTTTGCTAGCAAATAGAAATTCAATTTTACATGAATTGTTCTCCAGTATCCCCATGTTTTTGATGCTACTGTACTGGATAACTTCAAAACCTGGGTGATGGAAGACAGTATAGAACCATCAGCGGTAGCATGCAACTGGAAGCATGAATTGGGTAGGAGTAAACCAACGGATTTCGAAATGCTTAAAACTTATGCTACAGGACTTCTTGCCATGTCTCTTGCAGGGTAAGCTAATTCAGCCTGTTTATATTTGCCCCTTTTAACAAGTCAATTAGACTGACTTGATCGGCCCTTACTGATTTGAACAGTGGTGCCAAAGTTGTTGAAGATATCTTGACGTCTGGTCTGTCAGCAAAGCTTATGCGGTATTTACGCATGCAAATTCTTGGAGAGGCCAGTTCTAGCCAAAAAGATATCAGTTCTCAAGCAGAAGCAAGGCACCATGCTGGCCCTACTTCTGCAAGGGGTAGGGAAGAAAACAAGGGAAGGCCTCGGCAGGTTTTGGATGGTCTAAGATTAGTTGATGAGTGTTTACCAGTTGATCAAAACGTTGAGAGGGACCGGGACAAGATCACTGGTGTAAGACAAGCTCGCGAAGTTGAATGCAGGGGGGATGTTGGTGAGTTGCTGAAAAGTGAACTTTCTGCTTCTTCAACAGATGTTAACATTTATGAGTTGATTGATGGGGAGGGTGATGGTGTTGATGATAATGGTTGGGACAATATGGATCTGCTTGATGGGAAATCAAGGTTTGGTGAGAGACAGGTTGCTAGGTCGGCTCATGAAGATGTTGATGAAAGTGTGAGGGATGATTCTGCACGTCGAAGGACCAATCGGGGTTGGCCTAGGCCTAGGGGGAAAGGAAGGATACCTGAAGGTACCTTAGAAAGTGAAAGACCTCTATTGTCCCCCTCTTCTGGCCTAAGATTAGGTGAATTGACTAGAAGTTCTACTGATAGGAACCGTTGTAAAGTTGAAGGCAGCCAAAAAGTTTTGGATGGTAAAAATAGTTTAATCAGTACTGATTCCTTTTGTTCCAACACTGAAGAAGATAATGATGATAGGTTAGTGGAATGCCTCATTGGTTCAATGGATATATCAGATATTGTAAAGAAAGCAACTGGAGCTGCTGAAGCTGAAGCCAGAGCTGCTAATGCTCCTACAGAAGCTGTTAGAGCAGCACGTGATGCGGCAGCTGAGCTTGTGAAATCTGCTGCTTTAGAGGTAGTTTTGGTAGCTAGAAGACTCTCGTTTGGAACTATTTTGACCCATTGCTCACAATTTTCTCTTTATGTAGGTTTGGAAAAATACCAATGATGTGGAAACTGCTGTTTTAGCTGCCTCTAAAGCAGCATCCACTGTAGTTGATGCTGCTATGGCAACCAAGGCATTGAGGTTCTTAAATTCCATTGTTCTGCTCAAATTTTTTTTAATATTATATTTATCTGATAATCCTAGTAAATCAAAATCCAAAAGCTTTCAATATTGTAAATAGGGAACATTTATGTTGGTGACAGTAGCTTATAGCAAAGTAAAAAAAATTGTTAATTTTAATTAGTTTGGATCAATATGCTTTTAGTAAATTTTGTCTAGTGCTTGTTAATTGCATTGATAAAAAACAGTTGATTTTAATTTGGATGAGTAAAATTGACATTTATCATAATCAAGTTACTTGCATGTTTTTAATGAGCTAATTGTAACTTGACTGGCATTTACTAATCATTTATAATAACGAGTATTAGTAAATCAAATAGTTTCATATGATAATTTTGAGAGAAAAGTAATGAAGCAAACAATGCGAACTTATCAAATCATTCAAATTGTTAGTCATTCAAAAATTAAATTACAAAGGTGATACTGTTTTGTGAAAGCTCCTTGTGTTTGTATCAGTGGAAGGGTAGGAGTTGTAGGGTCTGTTGTGTATTGTTTTATCTTTGATATGTGAAGGTTGTTTATTCAAAGACTTGAAAACTCAACCTTCACGCTGTATGGAAACTGTTATGTCAAGACATGTTTCTATCTTTCTGTTTATCATGTTTAATTTAGATTCATTCAAAATGAATGTCTTGTAATTAAAGTTATTCTAGAAATTTGCTTTAATTAATTAATATGAATGACCTCTAGATGGAATTAATTCTCAACTGAACAACTGCATTTTTATTTATTCATCAACATTCATAAATAACTTAGATAACTAAATTTACAATGCTGTATTGATAAACTTGGGGGAAAACTGAACGCATGTGCACGGTTGAGCCTGTTAAAAGCCAATCTAACTATTACCTTGTATTATATTCTAGTCATTTGTTCATGTTGTACCAGGAAAGCATTTTGTAATCTTATGTGATCTCATGTATCTGACAGGAGCTCTCTTGAAACAAATAATGGATTGATGGAGTCAAAGACTGTGAAATGTAAAGTAGAAGAGGAACCTGAAGAATTTTTCATTTTAGATGTTGAATCTCTTGCACACTTGCGAGAGAAATACTGCATTCTATGTTTGGAAATACTGGGTGAGTATGTTGAAGCTTTAGGACCTGTTTTGCATGAAAAAGGGGTGGATGTCTGCCTTGCATTGTTGCAACGTTGTTCCAGTGATGGAGAAACAACAGATAATTTTGGATTGCTTCCTGAGGTCCTGAAGCTTATCTGTGCCTTAGCAGCTCATAAAAAATTTGCTGCACTATTTGTTGACAGAGGTGGTATGCAGAAACTTTTGGCCGTTCCTACTGCTTCTCATACTTCTGTTGGTCTTTCGTCATGCTTGTTCACCATTGGTTCTCTTCAGGTAATGACATTTTATTTTTTGTTGGAAGTTAGAAATCTTTGTTTTATTTCTTTATATCATGTATGTTCATTGCATTTTTCAGTCATTCCCTTTTGCTTTATAAGTTTCGTTCTCTATATTCTGTACAGGGCGTTATGGAACGTGTTTGTGCATCTGACTATGTGAGCCAAGTGGTTGCATTGACACTTAAGCTTCTTGAATGCTCCCAAGAAATAGCTAGAAAGAATGCGGCAATTTTTTTCTCTGGCGCTTTTGTTTTTAGAGCAATATTGGACTCGTTTGATGCTCAAGATGGGATGCAAAAAATGCTTAATCTTCTACAGGGTGCTGCTTCAGTTAGGTCTGGTGGAAGCTCTGGTGTGCTAGGCTTGCCCAGTGCTAATCTGCAGAATGATCGATCACCTTCTGAAGTCTTATCTTCACAAGAGAAGGCAATTGCTTACCACACTTGTGTTGCGTTACGCCAATATTTTCGAGCCCATCTTCTAATGCTCGTTGATTCTCTTCGGCCAAACAAAAGCAGTAAGAATGTGGCACGAGGCAGCTCCAGCGCAAGGGCTGCCTACAAGCCACTTGACATAAGCAATGAGGCTATGGATGTGGTATTCCGACAAATACAACGTGACAGGAAACTTGGATCGGCATTTGTTCGAGCTCGTTGGCCTGCAATAGATAAATTTTTGTCTTCCAATGGTCATTTAACCATGCTAGAATTGTGTCAGGTAGGAGCAGCTTGCTTTATACTGTTTCCAGCTTATTAGTTTCTATCTATATAATTTTTTGTATGTGCAGGCCCCTACTCTTGAAAGATATCTTCATGATCTCGCTCAATATGCACTTGGTGTGCTCCATATTGTTACTCTGGTACCTTATGGTCGTAAGTTAATTGTTAATGCTACTTTGAGCAATGATAGAGTGGGGATGGCCATCATCCTCGATGCAGCAAATGGTGCCGGATATGTGGTGGATCCGGAGGTGTGAATTCTTTCGATGTTGATTGAATTGATCGCTTCTACTTTTAAAAAGATATACCATTCCAATCTACCTTTTAATGGGTTACAGGTGATCCAAACAGCATTAAATGTGATAGTTAATCTTGTCTGTCCTCCGCCTTCGATAAGCACGAAACCTTCGATGCCTGGTCCCAGTCAACTGCCTGCTTCGAGCAACATGGCCAATGGTTCTGCGGTGGAGAATAAAGAGAGGCATTTGGATCGCAGTATGTCCGAGAGAAACTATACGGTGCCACCAGCGAACGAGACTCGAGAATCAAACATATCGGACAGAGGTACTGGAATTTCAACATACAGTTTGCAGACATCTGTGCCTGCTATGCCCTCTGGAGTTGTTGGAGACAGAAGGATATGTCTAGGACCTGGTGCTGGATGCGCCGGCTTGGCTGCTCAGTTGGAGCAAGGATATCGTCAGGCAAGGGAAGCTGTGCGAGCAAATAATGGAATAAAGGTTTTACTTCATCTTCTACATCCCCGTATGATCACTCCACCTCAGGCTCTTGATTGTATAAGGGCACTTGCATGCCGTGTGTTACTTGGTCTGGCCAGAGATGAGACAATTGCCCACATATTAACAAAACTTCAGGTCAGCTTTGCTGTTCTTTTTCGTGCATACTAATAAGAGCATGTCGTATTTACTTCTGAAAGCTTAGTACTGTTACTGTTCCGTGGTGCCAGGATTTTATTTTTGTATTTGTTTGATAAATTGTTTAACATATTAAGTTGCACGTGTAAATGTATCCTTCTATTAAGTGTGCAGGTGGGTAAGAAGTTGTCAGAGCTGATCAGAGATTTTGGCAGCCAGGCTTCAGGAAACGAGCAAAAAAGATGGCAGACCGAGCTTACCCAGGTGGCCATTGAATTGATCGCAGTAAGTACTTATGCAACATTTCCTGTTCCTTGTGTGTGTGTGTGTGTGTTATCTTTTGAAAGAGAATGCTAATTCTGTTGATGTTCTATATAGATTGTGACGAACTCTGGGCGTGCAAGTACTTTAGCCGCTACTGATGCTGCTGCACCCACGTTGAGGCGCATTGAAAGAGCTGCAATTGCTGCTGCCACCCCAATTACTTACCACTCCAGGTATCCTTGAACTGTCTTTGACGAAGCAAGGTTGCTGTGTAGTAGGTCATCTTGTTCTTTGATGTGTTTTCTTTCCCAGGGAACTGTTACTACTCATACATGAGCATCTACAAGTATCTGGTTTGTTTGTTTCTGCTGCTGCACTACAGAAGGAGGCCGAGTTGACACCATTGCCATCTTTACTAACTACTCCCACCCTTCATCAAATTTCAATCCAAGAGACCTCATCTGTTCATATCCACTGGCCATCTGGCCGTGCTTCGGGTGGTTTTCTTTCAGATTTTATCAAGCCTGTTGTTCGCGAAGAGGATGCCAATCCAAAGACTGATTCAGCACCCAGTTCTTCGAGGAAGAAAGCTCTGGTTTTTGCTTCTAACTTGGCCAAAAATCAGTCATCAACAAACTCATCATCAACGGGTGTAATGTCTGCTTCCTCAAAGAGTTCAGTGGCCAACACCGAATTGGATATTTCTCAACATGCATCGAAGTCTACCGTGGATTTAGATTCTGTGGTAAAAACACCTATAGTGTTACCAATGAAAAGGAAATTTGTTGAAGTCAAGGATCCGAGCTCTACAACTCCAACCGCAAAACGCCTTGCCATGGCCGAGTTCTCCTCTCCTCCAGGCCTCCAAAATTCTAGTTTTGGACGCAGAAACTCCCCTGCAGTAGATGGAAATATTCAATATTCTATAGGAAGCTCAACTCCTCGAAGCCTATCAAACCGATTAATAGCAAGCAGCATTCCAGTGGACAATGATGATACTCATCTTCTTGGTACATCTGGTGCTCCTGTTTCAGCCATTTCACAATCTGGTCTTCCTGGTGAGCAGTTTCTTGGGAATACAGAGCGTATGACCCTTGATTCCTTGGTTGTGCAGTACTTGAAGCATCAGCATCGCCAGTGTCCAGCTCCTATAACAACGCTACCACCTCTTTCTCTGCTGCACTCACATGTGTGCCCAGAGCCGAGTCGTAGTCTCAATGCGCCAGCTAATGTGACTGCAAGGGTGGGGACCTGTGAGTTAGGGAAGCAGCACCGTGGCATCCATACTAGCCGTCGAGACCGCCAATTTGTATATAGTAGGTTTAGGCCATGCCGAACTTGTAGAGATGATGTTGCCCTTTTAACCAGCATTACATTTTTGGGCAATTCCTACCACATTGCCACCGGAAGTCACTCGGGTGAGCTAAAGATTTTTGATACCAGCAATGGCAATGTATTGGAGAGTTATGCCGGCCATCAAACGCCTATTCCGATGGTTCAGTCTTCCCTGTCAGTTGATACCCAGCTTATACTTTCGTCGGGTTCCTTCGATGTTAAACTGTGGGACGCCAGCTCTGTTTCCAATGGGCCATTCCAGACTTTTGATGGATGTAAGACCGCTCGGTTTAGCCATGCCGGAACCTCTTTTGCTGCACTTTCGACTGATGCATCCAGCCGTGAAGTTCTTCTGTATGATATTCAAACCTGCAATGTTGAGCTGAAACTTTCTGATACTTCGAGCAACCCTTCGGGTATAGGTCGGGGCCACACGCAATCTCTTATTCATTTCAGCCCTTTGGATACGATGTTGCTATGGAATGGAGTGTTGTGGGACAGGCGGAGTGCAGGTCCTCTGCATCGATTTGATCAATTTACGGACTATGGTGGAGGCGGTTTTCATCCATCTGGAAATGAGGTTTGTCTTGAACTGTGGTGGTTTCTGAAAGATTTCATAGAATGGTCATTGTTTTTTTTTTTAGCTTCTTCATCTGTTTTTTGGTTACATCTGCTTGTGCATTGTTTGACGTTTGTATTGCTGATGTCTGCATCTCTGTTGAGTGATCAATTGTTGCGATTTCAGTCTAGTTTTTCATTGATTTTTTGTGGAGATAATTGTCTGCAGGATCTAACCGTGGGATGGATTCATAATTCCATGCAGGTGATTCTAAACTCGGAGGTTTGGGATCTGCGTAAGTTCAAGCTACTGAGAAGCGTGCCTTCTCTGGACCAGACGGTAATCACGTTCAGTTCCGGGGGGGACGTCATCTACGCAATCCTTAGGCGTAATCTCGAAGACGTAACCTCCGCCGTCAACACCCGCCGCGGTAGGCATCCGCTTTTCCCGGCGTTTCGCACGATAGATGCGACAAATTATTGCGACATCGCAACCGTTCAGGTGGACCGCTGTGTCCTCGACTTTGCTGCCGATCCGACCGACTCATACGTGGGCGTGATCGCCATGGACGACCACGAGGACATGTTTTCCTCCGCCAGGCTTTACGAGATCGGGAGGAGGCGTCCGACTGACGATGATTCGGACCCCGACGATGGCGGCGACACCGACGAGGAGGAGGACGAAGAGGACGACACCGATGCCGACATCGACGAAGTGTTGGGAGGGGAATCGGACATCGAAGGGGATAGCGATTCCGAAGACGCGAGCAACGACGAGGACGACGAGGATATCGACAGCGGAGACGAAATGGACGAAGAAGCCGATTTCAATCTCGATGACGTTGAGCTCGAAGGAGGCCAAGGTGTGTTGGAGATTATTGCCGGCAGCGACGACGGCGAAGAGGACGACAGTGGTTTGGAATCCTACAGCAGCGATGGCGAAGGGGATTTCTCATCCAATGGCTTTGGATTCTGAGTCTGATTTCAGCTGCCTCTTGTAATTATGGGATTTTTGTTACTTCGATTAGTTCCAATTAAGAGATCATGCTGAGAAGGAGGTTTGTAATTACTGGAGGGGAAGAGTAGTCAGGATGGGACATTTGGCAATGATGTGAAAACCATGAGGTAAGCTTCCATTACTATTCTTGGAATCTTTCTCGCTAGAGTATGGTTTTCTATTTGTTCTGCGTTGCTTCAACTCCTAACCGGGTTGTTTCGCAATCGTGCTAATAATTCATTAATGTTGCTTTTGTGCCCCCCTTAGGTCTTTATTTTCTTACAATTGAGCTCTTCAGCTGTTTTTTTTATTTGGATATGTCTGCTGTATGATGCATGTCGATTGCTTCTGTTTCAGGTGTAATAAATGTGGTAAAATCAATTTAGTCAAATTCTTGAAAATAAATACTTTTGAATAACAAATGGTAACACTTCAGACAACAGATTTCAAACATATCGTTTATTAATCCAAGTCTTATATTCAACATCAACAATACCATAACACATTGGCACGCCACTCCATTAAGATACATGAACTGGTGGGAAGCAGAGATGCAGATGCTAAAACATAATAACAAAGCAAACAACAAACTATTATGCATTCATCTCAGCCGAACGTTGTGCACGTTTGATCAGGTAGCACCATAACAACCTCAGGTTTCTCTGCATCAACAAGATAGCTTTCTTTTGAAACTAACGAGAAAATCAATAAATGATAGTTAAACAATTTATGATTAAGATCAATTTATTGATAATTTTGTACAATTTAATATGAAGTGATCATTAAAGTATACACAATTTATAACTTATTTCATTAATTTAGCAATGTCTTAATATTGTTTAAGGTGCTTTTCAATTTATGCTTTTGTTTACTTGTCCAAACTATGTAATCTTTTCCATGTTATTAAATTTATTTTTTTTTTGCATGAAATCATCCAATTTCAAAAGTTCAATTGGCCATTGTTTACATATATCAACCATTAGCATAATACAAATGTAGAAAGCCATTAGAGAATTAATAATACAAATAGGTTTAATTAACTTAATTTTAAATTTCTAAACTTTGTTTCAATCTTTTGTTTTTTTTTTTTTTAATTATTCTGTTTAAATCTTTCACAGATGACAAGTATACCATAAAAAACCAACAAACAAATGTTAAGCACATATCAAGTTTGCACAAATTGAAATATGCAAAACACCTAATAACAATTCATTTTTATATACCCTATTCTAAACTCTTCTTCCTCGTGTAGATTAAATGTAAAGGAATGAAGGATATATACTGATTTCCATTTGTCATGAAGGTAGTTTTTGCCTAATTTGAAGTTTTTCATGTAAATCTGCATCTTTTTTGTTTGTTGCTTTTGTCTACCTTAGCTTAAGAAAACACATGCCTGGATTTCAATCCATTTAACCAGTTTGTCATCAACAAAAGAACAAATTTGTGGAAGAAGGCACCAATATCCAAGACTTCTAGAACAAAGACTTGAAAATTTAAGAAGTATCATCTGAATATACTTTTAGCAGAGCTAATAAACCCAAAGCTAAACAAATCCATTTATTGTTTTACACAAAATTTTAACATTTGAGTGACAAATCATGCATCTAGTGCTTACCAGAAAGATGAGCGACTTGTTCGGGTGTGAGTCTCGCCGCGAAGCCGCTTGCCGCGTGCGTGTAGTGATACACCACCGCCTCCTTGGCAGCCTCCTCGCTGATAGAAAACGATACAACAAATTTCAGAATCCGCTATCGCAAACCCTAAATCAAACGCTCTTCGGATAAGAGCAATCGAACAAAAGAGAGGAGGTTGGGATGGGCGTACCTGCCGAGGACGGAAGCAAGGGTCCTGATGTGGAAGGCCTCGGGCTCCACACCCTCCGGCCTGACCAAATGCACGATGTGAACTTTCGTGGTTTCGTTATCGGATTCACCGGTCGTCTCAGCCGGAGATGGAACCTCGCCATACGGGGGACCTTCTCCATTGTCGACGGCCGGAAGGGGGACCTTCTCCATTGCTTGAAATGCCATTGGCAACGCGGTGGTTGATCACCGCGGAACGGGGATTCTTAAAAGGTGCATTTTGTGTTTCTGATTCGTCGCTAAGCAACTTGGAAGAAAGGTTTTGGAATGTGCATACCATTGGTAAACTTGGGCTAACTCCCCTCCGCGGAAAAAGGATAAATCTATACTTAGGATTTTAAAAATCATTTCGAATTCCAGGATTTTAAAATGCGGTAAACTAACCTAAACTTAGGATTCCAATTCTATTTTATAGCCGAAACTATCCTCTTCTTTCAAATAATATAACTAAAGTCATACCAATAAGTTGAAGCAATCATAAGTTTTTTAGTTTTTATTTTTTAAAATAAAATATTTCTCTATGTGGATCACTTTATTATTTCAAAACAAGATATCTTAATTTTAGATAAAATCAGTCACATTTTGGTGATTTATTTTAATTTAAATATTATTCTAAGAACAAAAATTTATTTATTTTATATTTAAACAAATATGATATACAAATAAAATAGGTTGAAACTAGGATCGAGAAATAATAAATCTAACTTAGATCATCAAGAATTGTGTTTATATCATCAGGACTAAAGAAGACGAGAAGCAATCATTGGATCTTGTCTTAGGAGGGAAATCATTATACAAAGAGCAAATATTGATAGACTTCTTTATGAGGAAAGGATATAGGGATGAATAATTCTCTTATCAATTATAAAAAGATAAATTATAAATTTTATAAATAAAATTATAAATTTTAATTTGGTCTAGCATATTTTTAAGGATCACTTGAGTTTAAATCACATGATAACTTCATAATTAAGTATTATTATAATTGAGTTTTTATGATGGATAAATAAACAAAAAAAGACCCCATGAAGAAGAACAAATTTTGATTATTTTAAGAAAATATCTTACTATGAGCTCGAGGATAGATTCTAAACTTTATAGGTAAAATCATAAGCTTTTTATAGAATAAAGATAAACTTTTTATCATTTCTTTTTATGTAATATGAGTTATGGTATACGTTCTTTTGTATTTAGTAGCTTTAGATGTATATATTTACAACGATTCTTTGAAAGCAATATATTAGAAAATAACAAAATATAATATAATAAAATATAAGAAGATTAATAATAATCTTATTCCACATTCCTCAATTATGATATTAAAAGAACAAAATCAAGTAATTAATATTATTGCTAATATAATTATTAGAATAAATATATAATTATTTGACAAAAACAAAATAATTACTTACAATGACAATTTTGTAGCTCATCATTCTCATTATTATCATCTAATTGTTTATCTTCAAATTCTAAATTTTCATAAAAATAAAAAAGTTATCTAAAAAAGATTAAATTAAAGAAGCAATTATAAATTATAAAATATTTTTAAATTATTAAAATAATATAATTAAAAATAATAATAACAAGCCTATTATTAAAAGATAATAAAATTTATTAAATCATTTAAATGCTGAAAATAAGTATGATCATATTTTATGTTAAACTAAAAATAACCCCTTTATATATATATATATATATATATATATATCATGTGAAGTTAGTTAATTTCACAAATATTCATGTATATTTTTTAATTTAAAAAATATAAAGAAATTAGCTAACTTTAAAGAATCTTTAAAAAAAATTCTTTTTTTAACATCTTTTAAAATCCCTCTTATTTTATGACAAACACTTAATTTTTTTCTTAGAATAGAAGGGAAATATAATTATTTTCCATCTAAATAGAAAAAAATAAAAATAAAAAAGATGTACACCAAACTACTATAACAAAGCGCTAACAAGCATTCTGCCTAGCAAGCTTTTTCTCCTCTCATTCCTCCTCATCAGTTACAAAGCTTCCGCCCCCAGGATTCACCGCGGCGACGAAGAAGAAAAGAACATTGAAGAGGACGAGTGGTTCGAGCTCATTGATGGGCACACCCGTCTCGATGTTGAGCTGCGCCAGGGCTCCCTTCCCCGTTATGATCTCACCAATCAAAGAGAAAGCAATCCCGAGCTGCGCCAATCTCCCAACAAACAGCTCGTTTGCCTTTGTGAATCCAAAGAGAGGGCCTTTGAAAAGAGAGCAGGCGTGTAAGTTTGGAAGAAGTTCAAGGAAGAACAGAAGAGGCAGGAATGAACTCTATGCACCTCCTTCCTTCAGCCCGAGAGCAGAGCGAATGCCCTTCCCGGGGGGGATGACCGCTTTGTCCAGCCCGGTGGGCTGGTCGTCCACGAACCGGCCGCGGTCACCGAGAGCTCCTATTGCTCCGAGGAGGGTGAAGAGGATGAAGAAGAGTAGAAGCGGCTCTGCCTCATAGATTGGTATTCCTGTTTCCAGGTTGAGCTGTGCTAGGATTCCTTTGCCTGTGATTCCTTCTCCAATAAGAGATGCCTTCAAAGACATGTAAAGCCCTCATTAGCAATTTTTACTTCTCTCCTCAATTGTTAGAACATATATGCAAGAAGCTCTGTTTGACAAATGACGTGTGACTCTAAAAAAAATATTAAAAGAAAACTTTATTGAAAAGAAGAAATATTGAAACAAATTTTTAAATAGAATTTGAAAAACTATTATCAACAGAACCTTAAGAGTTATCAATGAATATCCATAAATATATATATATATATATCGATGGTATGATACATGATCACAAACATTAAATCTTGTATGCTTCAACTTAGATTCGCATCACATAGGTTAACACTTAGCAAGTTTTTCCAATTTTTCATCTAATGTGGTTTTGGGGTGTGTTTAATTTGGGCCATAGATAATAGTTGGATAAGGGAGGATTAGTAAGAAGAAGAGATCAGAGTAAAATTAGGGTTAGTGTAGGATAAAAACTGTGTTTGTCAGAATAAATTGAAGCAACTCATGCTATCCTTTGTTTATCACAAACAATGAACCCTATTTGAAGCAACTCATGTTATCTTCACTTACAATTTGAGAGCTTTGAAGAACCACATTGGAAAACTTTTGGGTCATAGACATTTGGTCTGATCCAGTCTCATCCCAACTTATCCTAGTCTACCTTTTGCCACTCTTAAGAAGAAAATCTCTTTAAATTTCCTTTCTAAATTCATATATCATCGGCAAATAAAACCCTAATCTTATCATACACATTTGGTCTGATTTCAGTCTTATGCAAGTTGAACTGCATTTATTTCTTTACAAACCATATCATCCTAAGGAAAGACTCATTTCTTATGACTTCTCAGACTGCAGAATTTTCATTGCTATAATATAAGTTCGTTCATCAAACAAATTCGAATTAACTTACTGCAAAGCCAAGCATAGCAACTCTGCCCACAAACAGCTCGTTCTGCTTTGTAAAACCAATCCCACCCGAGGTGCCAAAGATACCATCTTCCACCTTCGGCTTCGTCTTTTCGACCTGCGCAAGCAAAGGTCAAGAGCCCCAAATCCAAACCACGGCATGTAATGAAAACCCACATCGCACAAACCTTTTTGAGAGGGGCCTTGGTCTTCGACTTGTAGACGGCGCGAGGAGGAGAATAAGAGGAAGGTGGAGGAGAGGGTCGGCGAGGGATGGACCCAGCAAGGAAGAGATGGGGGAGAGTCGCCAGACGGAGTCGGGACAATGGGTCGCGATTGCAGTCCAGAAGGCCGCCGCTCAAGCTTGACATGAAAATGGATTGCGCCATGGCGTGTGCTCTTGGCGAGAGAGAGCAGGGGGGCTGCCTTATGGGTTTGTGGGTGTGGAGGTGGATTAGAGAGGGTGGTTAAAGATGGAATGGAGATAGGGTTTGGGCTTCGCTGCTTTGGTGGGCAGAGAAGAGACCACGTCTGCAGAGGAGCACTCAGCTGAGAAGCGACTAAGAAAGGAGCCTCTCCAAAACTCGCTTGAGATTTGATATTTTTTCCTCGGTTTGTTTTTGGTATAGCTTGTTCAACTTGTTGGTCTTTTAAAAAAGTTAACTAATTAATAAATAAAATGTTTTAAAAGGCCTCTATTGATAATTTATTACTTTTGAGATATAATAATAATAATAATAACAATAATAATAATAATAATAATAATAATAATTTTGCAAAAATGATGGTTGGTAAAATGGGCTAATTTATCAAACCCTTCTTCAAACAATTGGAAACCAATCACATTATGTTGCAACATATATTTATGGATTTGTGGTATGTCTTGAAGGGTTGATTTGATGAGCTCGACATTTGGATATAAAAAAAAGCTTAATCCAATGAATTGTCATTTTATTTTTTCTTTGATGACTTATATACTTGTAGATATCATTTAAATTAATTGAAAAAAATAAAATTTTACTTGTTGAATCTTAATCATTAACCCAAATCGTAGCCACTTGACGAATATTAGTTGCTTATGCCCAAACACTTAGATTAATGTCTTAAAATTAGCTTGTTGATGCTATACTCTAAGCAACTTCATCATAAAGTTGTTGGATACATAAAAATTCAAATTCATCATGATCATAGTTGATTTTGTCGTATTGGGAGAAGACATGCATTAGCTTCAAATAATTATACTGATTTAGGTGAATAACTAAATGATACATATAATTCTCTACACGTGAAAATGAATTCATTGTACATTAGTAACTTTATCAACTATAAATAAACTCTTAAATGTTTAATTTAAAATGTGCAAATCATGTAACTCACATTTAGTTCACACTAGTTAATTTTTTTTTAATAAAAAGTTATTTCTTTTCTTTCTCTCATTTAGTACTCCTCAATGAAGGTCTTTATGTTATTTTTTGTGATCTTAGACCTGTGTAGATCTTAAGTTATATAGGATAATATGTTAAAATCTATCTTCAACTCATTGACAATTGAGAAGGACTTAGATTCAAGCAATATATTTGCATAAGGGTCTACTTAGACTATTATAGGTTTAAAATTGAAAATCTTAGTGTTAAACGAGAACTTTTCTAAAAAAATAAGGACTTGTACTTATCTTTAACATGAGAGATCTCATGTTATTTAATAACCCACATCCAAAATATTTATGTTAGTAGTGAAGTGGCAAAGGACACACACAATTAGAGTTCTTAGAATACAAAAAAAGAAAATTATATTTTCACTTACACAAACTAGAAAATTGGACGTAATGATTAAGTTTTCTTATAAGATGAAATAAAGGGGTTAAGTATTTTTTGGTTATTTAATACTCTGGTGGATACAAATAATGGGTTAAGATCTCCTTTATTGAGCATTTTACTTTTTTTTTTCTAAGGCACCTCTTGAATCACACTATCAGATTGATCACACACGATATGCTAATATCAAGTAAGCATAATGATAATATTTTGCTACTTCATTCAAATTGTATTACTTATAATATGATAAATATCCATATTTATAGAAACCTCAATAGTATAATGATAATTTTCTAACATAAAAATACAAAAAATACATTTAAGAATACTAAAAAAATACATTTTGAAATTCTAAAAAATATTTTAAGAATTTCAAATGTCATCATAAATTATTAAAAATATTTTGAATTTTATAAAAAATATCATAAAAACCTACAAAATTAATTGAAATAAGAAATTCAAAAAAGAGGCACGTGCATTTTGGGCCACGATTTGGTGAGTGGCTAGATCAATGTTGCTCCAACAGAGAAGTGCAATGATGCCTCGGTGATGCAAAAGCATCTAATATTGGTTCACAAACATACATCCGTTGGCATTATATTAGTTTCATAAATCCATTGGAGTAAAATTTGATTGAAAATTGTCTAAAAAATTTTAAATTGAATTTTTTTATTGATTTCTCCACCTTTCGCCATCTGTCACTGTTTGTTGCCATCATTGCCACTTGTCTCACTCCAGCTCGACCCATGCTGACCCATGGAACTTACAATCTGCTCGACCTATGCTGATTCGATCAACAAACGTAATGACTTGTCAACCCGTGGATTCTTTCTGACCTTCGTCAACCATAAAGAGGACCTAAAGCTTCATGATTGTCTCCACTAGCGTCGGCCGTCGAAATTGAAATCAAAACAATGAGCAATCTGCCCACACGTCATCGACTACTTATCATTTCTCTGCTTACAGTTACTTTACCGCCGCACAAAACGCACGACCAATTTGGTAACTGTTTAATTTAATTAATTTTATAGTTTTTTTTCATTTTATTTTATTTTTTTAAATTATTGATGAACCTTTGAGGTCCTTATAAATAGGGCTTATCGCCATATTAGAGGAAAATGATGGAAACAAATTATTTTGTTTGTGTACTTCCACCTTTTATGAACAAAGTGTGTGCCTAATTCTAGTTAGAGATATTCTAACCTCCTTTGTAAGAGACAAGAATCAAAGGTGAGAGACTTTCCACTGAGAGAGTTGTCAAAACTAAATCCCTTATGAGAGATAAGGATCAAAGGTGGGAAACTTTCTATCGAGAGAGCTAATAACCAAACAAATTCTCACTTCTACCAACACCCCTAAGCTTTCCTACTAACCCAAATCACTACCACATTGTCTTTTTTACCCCTTTGGTGCTCCAAACACCAACACCTACAGAACTACAAGCATCATCGTCAATATGTGTTATTTCAGCAACTTTTATTTTCTAGGTAATAATCTAAAGTTAGAGTTATTTTTTCTACTAAAATACTTCACAAAAAATTTATCTTAAATTCTTTATTTTATATGTGTAGAATTTGATGTGAAGAAAACTATTTTTAAGATTTTATGCTTAATACTTAAGGTGTTGTCATTTACTTAACTTAATAGTCTACATTGCAGATTTAGAGTATTAATCTTTGAATAGTTTTAAAATATCACACATGTCACCTAACTTTAATTAGTGCATCATATTTTTTAATAATCTTTTAAACATCTCCATTATTATAGGCTCCAATTTAGACCTTGGTAGAAGTCTAAATCTATTATGTATCACTTAGGTTTGTTTTATATGTCAATGTAGGTTAGAGAGGATCAGGACGGTTGATGGGTAAATGTTGGTTTGTGGATCATAAGTTGATGAGGGTTGGAGTGAATAGAGTGGGTCGAGTGGATTAGTGAAGTTTGATATGTTGACAAGGGTTACGTTGAATGGGTCACACAATAGGAGGCACATGATAATCAGGTGACAGGCACGTATGATGTAGTGGTGGAGGGTGGCAGTATAAACTTACAAAACTCAATTTTAAGCATTTTAAAGTTATTTTTAACCAAATTTTGCATTAACGAAATTACGAGACTACTGTTGGGATATTATTGATTTAATTTAAAGTTGAAAATATCCAAAAAAAAATTGCCAACTAGTTTTCAAAAAACTCAAAATAAATTATATACGTAAATAATTTAACGAGCTGATGAAAAGTAAACTAAAATATGTAATAAATAAGGATCGATTATAATTGATTCCCGTAACAATAATGATGATAAATACTAATAAGAAATAGAGGAACTAATCCTAGTATCACTAAGTTTTCTTTCTTTCCTTCTTCTTTATGGTCTACCTAAAAGCTCTCATGGAGGTATAATTATGCTATATTTTTTGAGAGAATAATTTATGTTAACACTAACTTTATTTCTTATAAAGGTATAAATAAATTGAAGTGTTGAGTATATTAAAGAGGTTTTATTATAAGTTGTAATTGACTATAATTAATTTATTTTTTATGTTTATTTTAAAAATAGATTATAAATATACTTCAATATTTTTTTAGTAATATTCATATAATGTTGTCATTTAATTTGTTTTATAAATAATGTTTAATGTAATAAATATTTTTATTTAAAAATTCAAATATCATCAAATGCTTAAAAGACATATACGAACATATTTGTATTTGAATATTTTATCTAGGGGTGAAACCTAATAATATAACAAGTAATAAGATATGTCATATTCTAATATATCATTTACAGGACACATCTTACTTCAAAATGATAAATAAATATCTATCCTTTTAAATAAGAATTAAATTATAACATATAACAAAAAAGAAAAGCGAAAGCTAAATAAAGAAAATGTTAAATTAAAAGGGTTCAAGAATTATGGGTGCGAATGAGAATTTAAAAGTGGGTAAAAAATAATTATAAAATAAATCTAAACTAATTTAGTTTAATTGGTGAGAGCATTACATATATATATTAATCTCATTTTTGATATCTTGTTTTACATTATTATAATATATTTATTTATTTAGACCAAAAATATAATATGAGCTAATCTTTATTGCTTTTCATTCTTATTATGTAGTTTTTATTTATTAAACTTATGATTATTTACTTATCCTATTTTATAACTTAACAATTGTAAAATTAAAAAATACACATTGTGAGGGTATAGATAAGTAATGAGTGAGATATTAACTTTTTATATTTCTTATTTTAGTTTATGTGATTGTATTAGTATTTGGTTTATATGAAAGGCATAGGAAGTTGCTACAATGGCTATATATATGTGCTCACTTGATAATATTACAATTTTAATTTTTGTTATAAGAACTATTTTTGCATGAATTTAGTTATTGTAAAAAGAATTTAAACTTGATGCTCATGTGAACATTTATTTGATTTAAAATAAAATTATTCATGATAAAAATGTTTTCAAAATAAAAAATATTTTTATATGTTCAAATAAACAAATGAGATTAAAATTAGATGGTAACAGAAAAGGGCATCACTGTATATGCCATACTTTGATCAATTTGAAACCAATTGAGTAGAAAAGAATTGAATTAGGAACCTCATTGAATAACTCAAATTAAGGTCAAGATTGTGCCAATAATTAATTCGATTTGAAATCTACGAAGCATCAATAGATTGATTAAGTCAAGTAGATAACTTAACTTAAACACCTAATGTATGTGCTTTATATGTTAGTAATGGTTAAGAAAAAAACAAAAGAGAGGGGATTAAATTTATATTGAAGTTAGTGAATTTTAACTCAAACATAAAAGCATGTTGTATAGTGTGTTTATCTTATATTCATTTCATGATATGATTGAACTATGCTTGCTTTTGTGTAGGATTTCAAATTCATGTTATGTTATGATTTACTATAGCATGAAAACTCATGAAAGTAAGAATATGTACTTATAATTAATAGGAAAGTGAAAGCACATATACATTTTGTTAGCATGAAGAGAAATATATAGCATAAAATCAAAGAAAGAAATAGATGCATAAATATTCTTTTTTATCATGTCTATTAACTTAAGCAATAAGCATACGATTGAGATTTGATGTGATGACATCTAACAGTAGCTTGTGGTTAGCCTAATTTTGGTGACAAACTCTAATGACGACTCATTTAATTATGATGACATACATCATAAGATTGATGTGGCAACATCAATGATAATAATGGTGACTAATATTTACTTGCTCATCTTATTAGAAATAAAAGAGAATACGATAATCTAAAAACAATTCAATACTCTAAAGAATAAATAGAAGTCATGCTAATTTGAGAGCATACTATAAAAATAAGCTTTATTATTTGCATTAACATTATTATATTAAAAATTCTTACATGTTTTGAATATTAGTTGACATGTTGCTATGTTAAGTTTGATTAATATTCATACATTTTTATTTGACATTTTTAAGTGTTAAGCACATAATGGATGAGGGAAAAAGAGAATAAAGTGAGAGTTTGTTTTAGTTTAATAATATGTTATTATGTGGACCTATTATTTCCACCTTTTTTTTATCATTACCTTAGTCCTATATTTTATTTTACACGAAAATATATGTTCAAGGTTATTTTTCATTATGTTTTTTGCCTTTTGCTTTTGCCTTAATTCTTCTACATCTACTTTTGCTTGCATTTTAAAAGGTCCATACTTCAAAGTAAACGTAATTGAAATTTAAAATAAATAAATATATCAAAGAACTGAAATAATAAGAGAAAATAGCTCTTAATTATCAACCAAATGTAGCCAATCAATTTTACACTACCACAATGAAAGGACAATCCAAAATAACTTAAAGAGTAAATATGAGATTATGTTTTTTCAAACATCTATTTATCTTATAAATGTTACTTAAAGATGGTTTTTTTAAAACATTTGAGGCAATGCAATGCACTGATTGAAAATGCTATCAATACAATATTTTATTTTGCATTATATTGTTGTTCCATTTTTGTTGTATTTCAAATGAGTTTGTTATATGGATATTTTTGTAATCAGATGCTTTAAGAAATTTTTAGATGGGCCATGAGTTGTTTTGAATTGTTCGAGTCACTTCAGATATTTTAATGTTTTTAACTTGCCTTGGGTTCTTCGTACATTGTTCTAGAGAATCACTAGTTGGAAACTTATTGATGATATGTCAATGAACTACCTTTAGTTGAATCACCCAAATATCATTGGTGATTGCATGTTAATTTCATGTTGCTTTTCCTCTCTTCTTTTGCTTAATATCTAAGCATCTTTCTCAACAAAGATGTGTTGTATTTGTGTTGTTGAAGTTGTTGATAGTATGATTTTAAGTTTGTTAACCCTTTAGTTTATGTATGATTCTTTTTTAACAACAAAATTATTCTCTAATTATTCTAACACTTTCCTTTTAAGTGATTTTAGATCGTACATCTTAAGTTTAACTATGTGGATCATTTGAAGAGTTTAATCTTAGACTCAAATACATAATTACTGATGTTTAATGAGAATATAATTAAAACTAAACATGAAACTTGAGCACACTTGAAGAAGTTTTTGTGGAGTCTCTTTATTTGGTTTTAGCATGTAAAAATCTATGACAATATTCTTGAGCATTGAGAAACAATGAGTGAAATTTTGAATATTTGAGATAAATGTTTTTCAAAGAATTCATTCACATAACTTATCACATTTAAGAAATCTCAAGATGTCCATTCACATATATTTTCATGTTTATAGAATTGTTCTATTTAAACTTAGGAATATTAGTTTGTTTTTCAAAATATGTTGAAAATAATTAGAATATTAAAATTTAAAAATATTCAAAAAATGAATGTAAAGTACATTATGTCTAGTTCCAATTAAGGAGCTATCCACATGAGAGGCACGACTATATGAAGGGAGTTAGGGAGTTAAGAATGTGATAGAGTGTTGACCTAATATAAAAGTGGGAGTGGTTGTGACCTTAAGGATTTAATCAAAAAATTGAGAGCAATTTGCTTTGGTTGAAGGCTTACAAAACGTAAGAGAGTGAGATGTGTTATCGAGGCATTTTGAGCAGCCAAATGAGGAAAGTTGAGAGAAATAATTTATGATTTTTGGAGAAAAGTGTCCCAATATTGTAGCAATATGATAATGATGCTCTAGCTATTGGGAAGGGAAAGAAATTTGCACATCTATTTCAAACCAAGACCACTACTAAAAAAACCTTAAGGTAGGCAAACTTGTATTTTTTATATATATGAATAATGTAACGTTGTTTGAAAACTAAGTGATCTCTCACGCAATACAATTTGAATAATCAATTGGAAGATGATTGCTTTCATACTTTTATTGATATGTTGATAATGTTATCAATATTTTATTTAACTTGAGACTTATTACATATGACTTAGCTTATTATAATTGTAGTTTATTTAAATTATTGATTCATAACATGATCTAAGAGGTGTCGAGAAAGAGAGAGCATATCCTTAATATGAAATTGGATACCCAAACTTTTGATGGTAATTCTTATCCTAAGGATTACATAGATTGGTAGAGTAGTATGGATGACTACTTTTACTGGCACCAAATGAGTGAATAAAAAAATATTAATTTATTAAAACTAAACTCTTTGGCACTATTTATATATTTCTTAAAAACTTTGAATGATAATATACTAATAATGATGAAGAGATATCCAAAATTTGGAGGAATCTTAAGATTATATTGTATAACAAGTTTATTTCAGTAACCTATAATATCAAATTATTTGATAAATGAAAAAAGTTTTTCCAAGGTGATAGATTTATTAAGGAGCATGTTAACAAGATTGAAGATTATAAACTTAGGTGCGTTATAGATGAACTCGAACGTGTAGTACTCTCCCATTTTAGTATAGTTTTCAAGGAATATATACAAGCTAAACTTAACTTGAGAAATATTACTACCTTGGGAAAACATATCGCATAGTTAGAAATATGAAAAAAAAATTAGAACTTATTTTAATAAAAATGATGAGCCAATCCCTTCAAATGCCTACACCATTTCTTAACCGACTCATACTCACTCTTCACTACCCCCACTAACATAGTTTTTAAACCTCCAAAACTCGCATTACCATCCACTTCTTTATACCCTTCTCTAATCCAATCCACTCAATTCAGAATGGCCTATTTTAAGTGTCATGAAAAGGGATATGTAACTACTAACTGTTAAAAGAGATCCATAACTACAAACTTAAATAGTGATAATAATCAAGAAGAGTAAGAGAAAGAAGAAAACATAATACCTAATAAAAAAGCTAAGAATAAAAAAATATTACAAATTTTGTGGTTTTAATGGTTAGGTGAATCTTTACAACCCTATAACTTCAAGATGACTAAAGATGTGCCAACATCTTTAATACCAGCATAAAAATTATAGTATCTAATCGAGAAGTAAAAATTATTAGTTATTTTTGAAATATCTTATGACATTTACTAAAGACCAATCTAAAATTTTCTTCAGCCTACCACCCATAAACAGAAGTTAAATCGTAGTTTAATAAATCTTCTTTATGGCTTGATAGGTGACCAATCTAAGCTTTGGGATCAACTACTACCATGAGCCAAATTTGTATACAATAATTTTGTAAATCGTAGTATAGGTTTATGTCCTTTCAAAATTTATCATTGTAATAAGCTAATGTCTCTCATTGATCTTATTCTCTTATTAATAAACTATCAAACTTTTGTCTCTATTTTTTCCTTTATCTTTTATAAAATAATATCTAAAAAATTAATCTATGTAACAAAAGATACAAGAAACTAACAGATGCTTTAAAAAGTTTGAGAATTTTATAAAGGAGATTATGTTATAAATAGAGTTAAATCAGAATAATTATATTTCAAAGTTTACAAGAAATTATAAGTGAAGCTAGACTTTTTAGAATTATTAAAAAACTAAGAACTAATACGTGTGTTGGATTTGCTAGATGAGTATGGAATTAGTGTAATCTTTAATATTCAGAATTTAATCCTGTACAGTGCATCACACCTAATACCTAGTAAGCTATTTAAGTTTAATTCTCCTAATTAAGTGAACTTATTCCTACTATTACGTTAGCCTTAAGAGTAAATAAAAACAACATAATAAAAATTTAAGATGAGACATTCTAACAAAAAATTATAAACTTAGAAATATTTTAATCCATTAAAAGAACAAGCCTCCGTCAAAAAACACGTCTTATGTATGATGACCTACACCAATCACGTCACACCTGTTAGAGTACTATTGTACCCCATCACCCATATACCATCGAGCCAATCAATCTTTCGCTTGAGAAGGATGATGCAAGAATATCTAATATTAGCTCACAAATACATACCCACTAGTATCGCACCAATCTCATAAGTCTATTGGTACAAAATTTGGCTTTAAAATTACTTTAAAAATGCTTAAAATTAAGATTTTTATTATTTCTACCACTGTTCACCACTATCTGTTGATGTCCTGCTATTGTCAGTAGCTGTAACCACCACCCAAGTTAACTCGTATGCCCGCAAGACCTGTACTAACTTGGGAACCTAGCTGATTTGCTCAACCCACGTTAATCTGCTCTAATATGTGATGATCCATACCAACCCACCAGTCCTCGTCGACACGCATTATTTTGCCTGACTCTCGCCCACCTAAAAATCAAATTAGAAGCTCTGCTAATGCCGCACTGATTGTGCCCCACCATTTCACAACCAATCGTTTAGCCACTTACCGTTACCGTAACTTGAAATACACGACCAATTAAGGAACTAGTTAATTCAATTAATCTTAAAACTTTTCAAGTCAATTTTTATTCATAGTATTTTTTTTATAATTTGTGTGAAATTTTGAAATTCTAAAATGTCTTTTAGATTCTAAAATGTGCCAATTGGTTTTTAAATATTATTTTATATTTTTAAGTTAATAAATCACTATTATACCTTTGAAGTCTCTATAAATAAAAATATTCATAAGATTGTAAAAGATGAATGATTAAAGAAATTTCTCTTGTTTGTGTGTTTCTACTTTAATGAGAAAAGAGTATGCACCTAACTTTAGTTAGAGAGATTTCAACTTTTTCTCCCCTTATAAGAGACAATGATCAAAGGTGATAACCTTTTACCATGAGAGTCGATAACCAAAGTCTTGTGAGAAATAAGAATCGAATGTGAGAGACCTTACACCAAGAGAGTAAATAACCAAACAAATTCTCGCTTTCTCCAAGACATTTAAGTCTTCTTCCACCCTTTAACTCTCCTAATCTAATCACAAAAAACACCACCCTCCTCAACAAAGCTCCAAATCTTAACTTATCATCTTGTTGCTTTTTTAAATCAAACTTTCCTATTAACCCAAACTACCAACTCCTCGTCCTTTTTTATCTTTGGCACGTTACATGTCAATGTCAACATAACTATAAAATATCATTACTAAAAGGTGCACTCTTTCTATCATGCCCTCCAAACCTCACAAGTAAGGAAGTGACTAATAAGACCAATTTAAACCTAATTTATTTTTCATAATATTTAAAATTAATTATATTACTCATAATTCTATAAAAAATGAACAAAACCTCTATTATAAACTATCCATTTTTATATATAATATTTATCACCATATATACATTGACAATTATATCACAAAATAGTAAAATCTATTATCTACATTAAATTTAAAACTAAAACCCATGTCTATATCACATATTCATCAACCAAATTCACAAAATTACAAATAATCTACAAAACATAAAAAAATATACATCATAACTACTCCAACAATAAAATAACATAAACTAGTAGTAAAATCTAGATATATTATAATCACATGACAGATTTTTCAAACACATACTCACTACATACATAAATCCTCAATCCTATTAGAGCTCTTATCTCAATGTTATGAACATGGTTGGTTTATAATATAAATATAAAGAATAAGCTTAAAAAAACTCAATAGATAAATCATAAATAGTAAAATAATATAATACAATAAATATAAAGAACAATAAAGTTATAAACCAAATAACAAATGATATAGATAAGAAAGAACAATTATATTAAATTAAAATAATAGTAATAAAAAATGATTTATCTAATTGATTTATATTTTCTTTTGCTTATGTTATTTTCTCTATTATTTATTCAATTTTTTTAGTTTATTTTTTAATTCAATCTAAGCATTGTTTTTCTTTAATTATTATCCCTACTCACATATCATATCATATCCATAGCAAAATACTTATCAAACTATATCCAATGAATTATCACATCATGTTCACATTAATACCCATCAGATTATATCCAATGGGTTATCATATCATATCTATATCAATACCAATCAAACTAATAGTATAATAATATTTAAAATATTAAGTATATATTATAAAACCAAAAAAAATTCTATTATAACATTTCAAATTTTGAGGTATTATAATTCTCCTATTCTTATAAAAATTTTGTCCCAAAATTTAAAATAGTTCAAGATATTTTATCATCATGTTTGCTTCTACTTCTTAAGTTGCTTCTCATTTAGATTAGTTCTATCAAAGGACCTTAACTATTAGAATTGCATTATTTCTTAACATTTTTAGCACGATCTAAAATTTGTACAAGAATTTTCTCATGTCATATCTAGTTGGATTTCAATATTCTCTACATCATAACTTATAATATGTAGAGAATTTGAAATATACTTTTTTAGGGATGAAACATGAAACACATTATGAACATTTGTTATTTGTTATGGCAATACTAATCGATAAGCTACATATCCCATTCTTTCCAAGATTTGAAAAGGTCTTGCAAATTTGGGTTTAAACCTATCGAGCTTACCAAAACATTTTACACCTCTCATTAGACTACCTTGAAAAACACATGATTCTCTTCTTCAATTTAATGTTTTTGTGTTTATCATCAAAGTACTTCTTTTGTCTATTCTATCATAATTAAAGTCTTTCATAAATAAACTTTATTTTCTCAATGCTTCATCAACAAAATCAAGACCCAAAATTGTGCTTTCTTTACGTTCATATCAACACAAAAGTGATTAACATTTCCTTCTATATAAGGCTTCATAAGGTGTCATGTCAATGCTAAATTGATAATTATTATTATAGACAAACTCCATTAATGTTAAATGACTTTTCCAATTACCTCCAAAATAAAATATACATAAGCGTAACAAATCTTCTAATTTTTTATAGTTCTTTTCATCTACTCATTAATTTGAGGATGAAATGTAGTACTAAATAATTTTGGTTGCCCAACAAGCAACCATATCATATTAAGATAACTCTTAATTTTGCAAATTAAACCCAAAATAATGCTTAATTTTCTAGAAAATTAAAATTTTACCTTTAATTTGCCACTATTTGCATAGGGAAAAAGAAATTCTTTTATGGTAGCTCACAGTTTCTATCCAAAAGGCAAAATATCTCACAATGAGGGTTGAAATGGAGAAATTGATTGCATAGAAATACTTATCTTTCCTCAATTTAATGATTTATCAAGTTTTCCTAACCTTCCTGTGCAAAATTGACAAAATTTTGAGCTTGTGATCGCTAATGATAGGAAAGAGATGGTTTCAAGATTTTTTCCAAATTATGTCGCTTAGGTTTAGGTTTTATGTTTAATTATTAAGTCAATTTATAAATATTTAATAATAATATATTAGTTAATTATATAATAACTTAAAATTTTCATAACAATTTCAAACGAAATAATTTAACATGAAATGAATGTCATTAAATTAGTCTTGAAAAGATCTATTAAAAAAATAATTTTATTATAAAATTTTAAAATATTTTTTCATATCATATATTATGAGATATATTATGAATACCATTTAAATCTATTATTTAACATATATCTCGTGGCTACAATATCAAACTAATAGAATACTAACGTTTAAAATATTAAGTATTTATTAAAAAACCAAAAAAAAAAATTATTATAATATTTCAAAATTTGAGATATTATTTTTTTAATAACTTTTATTTTTTAAATAGTAATCTAAAGTTAGAATTATTATTTTTTTATTAAAATATTTCACATAAAATTTATCTTAAATTCTCTATTTTATATGTATAAAATTAGATGTGACAAAAACTATTATATGTCATTATGCTTAATGCTTCATTTGTTGTCACATATTTCACTTAATAATCTACGCTACAACTTCGAATGCTAATATTTGAATAATTCTAAAATGTCATACATACCACTTAAACCTAATTAATGCATAATATTATTTCATAATTTTTGATAATTTATTGAATATCTTTAATATTATATGCTTCAAATTAAATTCTAGTAAAAAGTCTTAATTTGTCATACATCACCTTTGTTAATGATTGTTTTTCCTTTTAGTTGGCAACGAATGCATATCCGATTTTGGATCTATTAACTTAAAAATATCTTATGTATTACTTTATAACATTTGTCACACAAAAGAATTTTAAAATTATTAAAATTTTTTATAATAAGATTATAAGAGCAATTATATCAAGAATTTCTAAATTCTTCAATAATTTTATTGTGTTCTTAAAATTATAATTTTTACAATTCACCCTCCCACTTGTGTAGACACCTTAGCTCTTATTTTCCAACAAAGTTTGAAAACCATGAATGAGTATCTTACTCTCAATTTGTGTTGGTAAAAATACTTGGTATTAACCATCTCTTTAAAATCCTAGAGAAATTATCAATGATATCTTGATCATTCTTCCAAAAACTTGACTCTTTTAAAACAATAAAGGTATTTCAATTTAATACCATATGTTAGTATTGAAGTCAACAAAGAGATTTCTATCAAAGTTATCTAATTGTTCTTCCTTTTTTGGATTTACATTTTTTTTGTTAAGATTTGCATGTAATGAGTTTATGCCAATTATTGCCATTACAAACATGATTTAAATCTTACAAAAATTTGCACAATGAAATTTCAATTGATTCTTTGCATTTTTTTGTCAAAAGAAAGGTTGGGCTTTTCTTTTATTTAACCCAATAAACAAGCTCATAAAATTATTGAACTTTGAAATATTCTAGTTTTATTAATGAAATATAAGTTCAATATGCAATGCTTCTAAAGATCTCTATTTTATCTTAATATTCACAACTAATTACAAATATTTTGTATAAAGAAACAATTAAAGAATAATATCTAAAAGTTTTTCACTTATTTTTTATAATGGCTTTTTAAAAGTAAAAAAATGACAATTACTCCAAATTGAGTGAACCTTTACATAGAAGTAGAAAGCTTTATCTACTCCAAGTTCCATAAGCAATATGCATGCCAACATCAAGTATGCATAGCTTGAAGTTCACTAAAGATTTAAAGCATATTCAACTAAAATTTTTCTAAATTTAAAACTATTTGATTGAGGGTGTCTTTAAGAAGTTATAAAATTTTTATTGACATGTTTTGAACCTAAAATTTTGTGCTCATTTAATACATTATATATCTTTAATTCCTTATAGATTCAATTTTGTATTTTATATTACATATATTAGAATTAAAAAAAATCAAATTTCATAAAGATAGTAATTCATGTGATTGCATTTGTAATATATAATTCCTAGTTTTCATACTAATAACAACTATGCATCACATAACAGAAAAATTAAAAAAAAAAGATTAACATAATGTTGGATTATTTGAAAATTATCTATAGCTCATATAAAATAAATGAGTTTAATTATAAAAGAATGATTACATAAAAACTCATGTTTTTAGAAAATCCTTATGATTAGTTTATTAGTTATCAAGGCATAACTTTATTTTTTTCTTTAAAATTTTAATCTCCGAAAATAAAAAGTATTTATTTATTATTATTAATTATGGACAATTTTTTTATCACGTCTCTTTGAATCACAATAGTGATGTTGAACAAAGAAAAGCCTCCTATAAATTTGCACTCGAAAAGTATGTTATAAATTTTGCATTAACATTTAATTATGCATTATATCAAATTAATCGTCTTAATTAAGTGATATTAATTTTATTAATTTATAACTGTGATAGAAA
The DNA here is from genome assembly GCA_023846275.1 of Vanilla planifolia. Lineage (NCBI taxonomy): Eukaryota > Viridiplantae > Streptophyta > Magnoliopsida > Asparagales > Orchidaceae > Vanilla > Vanilla planifolia. The sequence continues at coordinate 5,753,251 of CM043878.1, read as the reverse complement.
TCATACCAGTTCCCGGAAATGTGTACCACAATAATGTAGTGGATGGAGGCATTCCACGTCAGCACCACGTGGCAATTAAGGAGTGGCCAATCGGGATCGCGGACGATTCTCAACTCTTATCGTCGAGAGAGTTTCAACCAAGAAAAAGAAAAAATCGCTTTAAGAGAAATTTAGTCGACAAAATTTCTTACCCGTGAAACCGCCGCCGCCATGACGGCCGTTGCGGCGCTTTCTGTGCTCCCAGTCTTGCTTCGCCGGCCTTCTTCCGGGCTCTGCTCCAAGAAGGTGAGGAAACCCTATTTCCCCCTTTTGTTGAATCTTCTTCACAATGGATGAGCTTCTGTTAAGGTATTTCACTATTGGAAAGGTCTTTCTCTTCGCCCGCTAATCTGTCGAATGAATCAGAATAATTTGAAATTAGGTTTTTTTTTTTTTTTTTTTTTTTCTCTGCTGAAGAATAGTTATGTAGTGATGTCGAAGTATCGACGGCATGTAGCCAATTGGAAGCCTAATGTTTTCACACTCTTTAGTAACTATGGTTTACTAAATGCATACATGAGCTTATAGTGATCTTCTAAGTAATGCCTTGCAATTGTTAATTGATGATTCTCAAATCCTTGCAGTGTTTGATGTTTGTAGTGTATTGGGTTGAGAGTTTAGACAAATGTGTGACAAGAGTTGATTTCTCTATGTTAGAGAGGTTCTTTCTCGATTCAATGTTTTATGATGACGATAATAAAAGAGAATGCATTGAGAGGAGAATTGTTAAAACTTGATAAAAACATCATAATTTTAAATATATCTCCTAATTGCAAGACGTTATGTTGTGCTTCAAAATGTGTTACCTTCACTAGATTATCGTGGCATTCTTTTTTATCTCATCTAGGTTTAAATGAATAAAAATTAATTCTATAGAACTAAGGAATCATACATATTTAGATTTAATTTTTATTGTTAAAAATTATCCTTTTGTTGTAATAATTATGTTTCCACTTGTGTCCTTCAAGGTACATAGATCTTTACCTATATCACTTGTTAAAATTCATCTTTTCTATACCAGAGTGATCCCTTATAAAGAATTGGTTGAATAAAAAATCTAATTAACTTGGAAGCTTGACTTCATCAATAATTTTGAATGCACAACAAACCTTTCTTGATAGAAAGCTTGCTTTTCTATAGTTGATTGAATGAGACTAAATGAAACAAAGAACAAGTGTTCTTATATTTTCTTGTATCGCTTTTGTGACGCTAATGTTTGTTGCATAAATATCTATATGCAGATTAGTTGTTGTAGTCATGATTTTAAAGTATTGGCTGTTTATGGAGAAGAGAAGAAAGATAGCCTACAAAAGAGTAGTAGTTGGGATGCAATATTTGATGTTGAAGACCCAAGGACAAGAGTGCCGACATCCAAAGGAAGGTATGTGGATGTAAATCAAGCATTAGAGGTCGCCAGATTTGATATCCAGTATTGTGATTGGAGAGCTCGTCAAGATTTGCTAACAATCATGCTTCTCCATGAGAAGGTGATGTTGAATTTTATCTATCTTAACATGACGATGCAATATGTTTTATTTGATGATATTGCATCCCAACTACTACTTTTCTATAGGCTAACTTTATTTAATGATATGGAACTCAGTGATACTAAATGCTTGTGTGATTTTAAGAATTTTTACAATTTAAAAATTTTTTATATGCATTACCTCTAAAGATATTATAGTACTTTTTAGTACATTAGTTATTTTTTATTGTAAAATTTCAAGTGAAAATATCAAGATCTTGAATCAACCCAATTCAACTCAAGGTGAGATTTTAATTACTCAAACAAGCTAAACTTTGGCTTTGAAAGGCTTGATATGAGGCAAATTAGATAATTGCTTTTTTAGTATAGTTAGATTTGATTGTAGAATTTTTTTGCTTGTTAATTGATAATAATCATTGAAACAAATTCTCAACTTCAAATATATATTTGACATAATGCATACTTGCACATGCATGTAATTAACAAACACATACACTCAATTGAATTTCGAGCTAGATTGATTCAATCTAGACACCCTTCATTAGGTATTGATCCGAGCTAGCCTTTCTCGTGATCTAATTCCAACACTTGAAAAGACAAAGCATATTCAACTTCTTGGAAATCCTAAAGCTAGAAGCATGCCCTTAAAACATTCCCTAAGGAGGATATTAAGTTAAGAAGTATCTCTAACCAAGACAAATTTGACCTTCATGCCAACTTGACAAAGCAAATCATGCAGGTGGTTGATGTTCTGAACCCTTTAGCACGTGAGTTCAAATCAATTGGAACCATGAAGAAGGAGCTTGCTGCTTTACAGGAAGAACTAGCAAAGGCACACAATGAGGTAAAGATTTCACCTAAGGAAACATATCAGCTTTCTTTATATATATATATTTTGTTATCTTTATTTCCACAACAATTGGATTAGGTACATACATCAGAAGCCAGAGTAGCCGAAGCATTGAAAAAACTGGCTCATTTAGAGACCTTAGTGAATGATAGAATTTTGCAAGAAAGTACAACAGAATCCAGCTCTGATCAAAAGCTTGTTACAGAAAGCTCTTCGTCTTCTTCTGTTCCTGCAAAACTAAAGTCTCCAAGACGAAGCCTAGATGTCTCTGGACCTATGGAATCTTATCACCCCAATCTTAAAAACTTTTGGTACCCAGTTGCTTTCTCTGCTGACTTAAAGGCTGATACCATGGTAAGAAAGAACAAAACCTTATGAATGCTAGACTGGAGATGGATTGATTATAAAACATTGCTTATTCCTTATATTTTTTTTATTTTGTGTTTCTATATTCTAGATCCCAATGGATTGTTTTGAAGAACCATGGGTTATATTTCGAGGAAAAGATGGTAATCCAGGATGTGTTCAGAATACATGTGCACACAGAGCTTGCCCTCTTCACCTTGGGTCTGTGAATGAGGGACGAATTCAATGTCCTTATCATGGTAAGTTGTGGGTTTTGGATGGATAATAGCAGTTTGACTGCAGGTGAATTATGTGTTTAAAAAGTATTTTTACATAATTTTTATTCACTGTTTTCAGGTTGGGAGTATTCAACTGATGGAAAATGTGAGAAAATGCCATCAACACGCATGGTTGATGTGAGAATAAGATCGTTGCCATGTTTTGAGAAGGAAGGTTTGATATGGATATGGCCAGGTGACTCAGCCCCTGTGCCAACTCTACCTTCTTTGATGCCTCCTCTAGGATTTAAAATTCATGCAGAGGTAAGAATATCTCAGTTTGATCTGCCTAAACATGTTAGTCTTGAAAACAACCAGTTTAGTTTGGTGTGAATTGCTTCACATATATTTCAGCTAACCTGAAACACAAGTGAAATTTTCATGATTTTATATTTCTATTTCTAAGATAAAACCATACAAATAATCTATACTTAGCTGAAGTGCTTAATTATTACAGCCTATGTTACTGTACTTTTCTCATATCTAGTGTTCAATTAAACACTTAGAATTCCAAATTTGCAGATTGTTATAGAGTTGCCAGTGGAGCATGGGCTTCTGTTGGACAACCTTTTAGACCTGGCTCATGCCCCTTTTACTCATACGTCAACCTTTGCCAAGGGTTGGAGTGTTCCAAGGTATGTTTCCTCCATTAATGTTATTTGTATCATTCAAATGAAAGCTAAGTTCTGATTTTTGCAACCACTTGGCTCAGGGGATCAGACCTCTGCAAACTCCAAATGTCATGCCTCACAATTTGGCATTACTCATCTAATGAATGATTTTTTCTTTAATTACCTAACAGATCAGGCATTTGGTTCAAATGTTTATTTCTGACATAGTTGTAAAAATTTCATAGGCATTCACCTGTTTTTGTCAGCATCTTCTCTTTTTTCCAGCTTGGTCAAGTTCCTCACACCTAAATCAGGGCTCGAAGGGTATTGGGATCCTTATCCTATCGACATGGAATTTCGCCCACCTTGTATGGTCCTCTCCACCATTGGCATCTCTAAACCTGGAAAACTAGAGGGGCAAAACACGAGAGAATGCTCAACACACCTTCACCAACTTCACGTTTGTTTGCCCTCCGCCAGAAAGAAGACAAGGTTGTTGTACAGAATGTCACTAGATTTTGCACCCATACTGAAGCACATACCTTTCATACATGTGCTTTGGAGGCACTTTGCTGAGAAGGTGAGTTTTGATGAACATAAAGCCGTTCTTTATTTGTTGTTTATTCTATTACACAAGATATTTTAATTCCAATTACTATAGGGAGTTATCCTTAACTAATTAGATACTTTTTGCCTTTACAATTTGATCTAATCTTTATCTAGAAATTCAATGTGGATTAGGTTCCTTTTTTTGAAAGGAATCTAAACAGATGGAATACCTTTCATGAGCTTCAAAATAGAAGAGAATTGATTTTTCTCTCTCATAAATTTCAAAGTATTTTTGTTTTTGATATGGGACTATTTATTCATATGTCCTTTTCTTAGTAGTCTCTTCTTGTCTATCTTATCTTGATAATTATCCCATCTCCCATTAAATTAATCTCTATGTGAATCCATCACTATTTTAAGCAATCAACTATCGTATCTCCTATTGGATTAACCTCTATGTGAATCCATCACTATTTTAAGCAATCAGCACACAAGGCTTTGAAGTAGTTTATCTAATGTCCTTTGTTCCAGGTCTTAAATGAGGACTTGCGGCTTGTTGTTGGGCAACAAGAGCGAATGATCAGAGGAGCAAATGTCTGGAACTTGCCTGTAACCTATGATAAGCTGGGTGTGAGGTATAGATTATGGAGAGATGCAATCGAGAGAGGAGCAAAGCAATTTCCATTTATCAAACAAGAAAAGCTATCATAATTTTACTGAATGCTGGTAACTAGATCACACCATCATCACCATTCTTTTTCAAGAACAACTGGGCTGGAGCAATGCAATGCAAGCTCCAAGTGCATTCCTTCGGATGAAAGGCTATGTTGAGTAGGCAGTTGGAGCATCAAAGCATGCAAGTTTAGCTTTTTTGGGCCCTTTTTTTGTTTTTTTTTTTGTTTTTTTCTCTCCTCTCCTCACCTGTAAAAAGCTAATGTTGCTCCAGTTGGTTCAATTTTTTCTATGGTTATTTTCTTTGTATTATAAACTTGACCACAAATATTAGTTAACATGAAGCCAAGTGGCATTCACCTTCTCTTAGAATGGAAGAAAGCTCTCTCTCTCTCTCTAAGGCATCCTGGTTAAAAGAAGAATTCCCAGATGCTGAACTATTAAGTGGAGTTCTCTTTCTAAGGGGGTCATTGGTGCATGGAATTCCCTTTTTCTATATTTCATAGAGGGGACATGATTTATTCCAGATGGCCAATAGGATCATTATGCTACCTGAGTTGCTGATGCTTCAGCCTGATCATTTTATGTGATCTTTTCTATGGTGGGGCTTAGTGAAATTGGTAATAAACAAATGAAAAATAATCTAAGGACAGATTGAAATAACAGCAAAAACAAATTGAAAAAAATTGCAAAGAGAATGTAAAATAATAACAGATGATATTTCGTTCTTTTAACATTTATATTCATCTTGTCCTATGTTTATCAAGAGAGAATACTTTGAAATGTTTTTATCTAAAACAAATAATTAGTAGGGAGGCCCTTGAGATCACATCTCCTATGTCTGAGACAAGATATCCAAATCAAGCACAATTTATAAAAGAATGCATTTAAACTTACCAGTCGATCACCCCAAAAATTGAAAATCCCTGGAAAATTGGTCTATATTTTCCTCAAATAGAGATTCACTCAAACCAGCTTATCAGCAATAATCTTCGCTTCAATCCTTGATTCTAACCATGTTTCAGTTCGGCTCACCTTATCTGGGTTCTAATTGGAATAGGCTTCATTTATATAACAAAAATTATTAAAATGAGTGAGTTGGAAAATACAAAATGATAGGATTTCTGAATATTCTTATTATTAAAGGAAAGTTTGAGGATCAGATGGGAAAATAATCTACTGTCCTATTTTGACTAGTTTACATTCAAAACTTAACTATAATCCAAAGGCCAAAGCTGGGAAAAAAAACTTTTTTGCGGGTTGGAAAAGGTATCCTTTACAAAAGAAAGGGATCAGAGAACAACAAATAGCAAAACTAATACAAAAACAAAGCTAAAAAGACTGCATGAGAGAAAAAGGCGTTGTATGGTATAGATGACAGTATAAGCACTCATTAGTTTCTATTCCACCCAGTTTATATCCAAATCTTTAAGCTTTGTCAGCCATTTCTGTGTATTCTGAGATAAAGAAGATACCTTTCCCTTGTCGCTTGGCTCTTCATTAAAGTTGGGATCTACAACACCATCTGCCTTCTTGGGATGCCGTAACTCAAGGGATAGAAGGCGTGAGACTTCTTGCACACCGCCCCATTTTTCCAACGCTCTAGCAATGTCGTAACGCCCTAACAAAAGACAGAAAATAACAAGCTTAAAATGCAGACTTCAAAAGAAACCAAACTTGTGATTTGCTTCAAGTTTTTTTTGCTGAGTGACCCAAATACACAGTATGCACACAACATTTTTCCTTTTATTTAGGCAACACATATGCCATTCAAAACATCTTTGATATGTCAATTTTGTAACTTAACAGGTAAAATAAAATGATTTGATAATATATATTAAAAAAAATTCCAATTCTCTTCACCTGCACGCTCAAAGGACTTCCGACTGGGCATGTAAGCAGGATCCATTCCCCAACTCTTTTGGAACCGACTTATCTGAGAACAAGATTACATGGTTCTACCATATTGATCTTAAAAAATGAAAAAGACAGAAGAAAAAAGCATATATTACTGCAAATGATTAGCTCTAATGCCCTACCTAACCAAGGCTTCAGTTTTAATGATTGAATAATAAAAGCTCTTCCAATGTTACTACAAACGATAAAATGACATGCAAATGATCTAAGAATAGGAGAAAAAGAATTAGGATTACCTCCTCTTGCAGGTTGTCAAGGTTGTCCCAATAACCTTTAGGTTTCCTATGTTTGTATGCAAGGGATAGGTTCATCATATTTGCCAACTTTCTAAATCCGCCCATACGAGTGATTGCTTTCTCTATATCCACCCTTCCATGCATGCGAAGGTGTTTTCTCATAGGCATGAAACCTTCTTGGCCATGCTTTTCTATAAACATGGCAATTTCAGCTTTAAGGACTTCTATGTCAGTCTGCAAATCTGGAACCTTGGGCCTGTGCTTCAATGTACTAGAGAAACTTGTACCAGTATGCTCCTTTTGCAGAATCTTTTTAGACATATGCACAATATCCTCGGCTGAGGCAGCCTTATCTGAACAATTCGGGTGATTGCTTAAACTAATTACTCTATTTTCAATAAAATCACGTATAGCACACAAGTTTGATGGCAGATCTTCATATACTACCTGAAATAAATCATGGTCTGTCAATGTTGCAAAATCTCAAAGATAATGAACAGAATAAGACCATCATTTCATTACTAGGAACTGCCAAAAGCAGAAATCATGAAAGTAATCAACACAAAAGGTCTCATAGAACTCTAAAGTTTTCAGTATCGGGCCAGTTGTGTTAGGAGAAAAACACGTAACTAGAATTTTTAAAGAAACCATAAATCAATGGTAGCATTATTTTACAAGGTTCACTTAACACTTGGGACACTAAGCACCTCCAATGCTCTGCTTTGAGAGCAGATCCTAACCAAATTTACTTCTCAAGTGAACCATATCTCCCCCCAAAACAAAGCACCAACTTTTGGTGAGGACCACATCAAAGATCCTTCTTATGATTGTTCTCTTCTTGCAAAAAAGATAAAATAAGGATAATTGATGTACCAACAACATGGATGGAAATTACATAAGAAAAATGCAAGGAAATACAAATAATTTATCAGAAAAAAAATCCTAACTAATTCTCTAAAAGAATCACTTTCAGCACATTATCTCCTCAAACTCTTCTCAAGTCCACAACATTGATCTCACCTAAGGAACTCAAAAAATCTTTCTCTGGATTCATAACTCTAAGCCCTAGACCTTGCAAGGATCCCTTAAACTAGATCTCACAATAATAAAAACAAAATCTCTCTCTCTGAGATAATCTCTCTATGTTTAAATCCCACATATCAGCCGTTGAATCTATCACCTTAATCCTTGGTTAAAAATTCCCTCATAGACAAATGAGATGATCTATTGCATACCTAAAGGTTCTTTTTAGAGGTTTAAAGGCTCTTGTTAAAATCTTTCAAAAAGCAACTAAAAATTCTAAATTTTGGTAACCTACATGATCCTCACATAACCATAATAGAATAAATACAAATTTATTCTCCAAATTAACATTCAAATCCCCACTTATCCTCCTATGGGGGAATTTGTGGACAAATTTAAGTCAAAAAAATTAGTAACACTCAATTAAAAATAATTACAATTGTTACAACTAAACTTTTTGGAGTCTCTTATAGTTTCCAGAGAGTTTAATTGAAAAAGTGGTATCAAAACAATTTTTGGAAGATATTGTCGGGAACTATTATATTGCTTAATGAGACCTCAAGGCAACTCAGAAAATGGTTTAGAGATTTATTAGAGATTTACCTAAAGACTAGATGGAGATTGCCTAAATATCTCAAAAAATCCTGAGATAGCATTGAAATTAAAAGGATCTAAGATTGATAAATGTTAACAATTTGACGATGGATGCGATGGACAACTAGGATTGACAAAACCAAAAATAAATCATCAAGTCCTTAAAGGAAGGCAAACTAGAGATTAGAGATACACTATAAGCAAGATTTAGCAAGCAATGGAGGGAAAGGGTTGATGGCCTCATCAATTTAGGCCATTGAGTGAAATGCACTAAGGGACAATGGACAATCAAGTCCGACTTTGTCTAAAAGGAAGGAGCATGCTTGTTTTTCAGTATAAGCAATTACAGGTTTTGTTGATTTTATATTATCATCCAACCACAATAAAGACTTTTTCTTATATTTAATACATAATAATTGAGACAAATTGGCACTTCATCCCTTACCTCATAGGCCCATATGCTTTCCAAAGAGGACCCAATAAGGGAGCAGGAAGGAGGGGGATAAGTTGTAGTGACACCTCACGATCTATTAACCGAGGCAACACCCTTTTATAGACATTTGAAAATATTTGAGTGCACATGTTTTGTTCATATTTCTACATATATAGAAGGCAAACAAGAAGGATAGGTCATTATATAGAAGCTTCTCGCAAGAAATGGGAACCCCTACACAATGAGTGACAAAACAACCACAAAGCTATCAATGATAGAACCATCCCTCTTCATGAACAATGCACACACAAGTCGAGTGTTTTCCACCAAAATACAAGACTAAATCTATGATTAACTCGTTGTTATTGTTGTTGCCATAATGAATATGCAACCTATTATAGTCAGCTTAAGGAAGAATCCTTGGGAATCTAATCTATGAGAAAATTCATATTTTGAAATTTAACATGAAAAAAAATGCAATAGTCACTCCAAGTGTAGCTTGAGAAAATCTTAGAGTTGTCTTAAGAGCGTTGAAAATGGCCAAAGCAATCTCTTTAGCCAGTAAGAGCTTATGTGAGTATTATCATTAGTCTAGATTGGGCTACATCCACTTCAACCGTTGGGAATGTGCCAAGAAAGTGCACTAAATTCTTAATTTCTAATCCTTAACCCATTAATTCTTAATCTCCTAACTTCAAATCGCTAATCCAAACTACTAATTTTAATCTATAATCCCGAATGTGTATAAAGGAAGAAAAAGACAAGAAAGTCATACATGAATTCGCTAAAGAGGACTTCAAGGTGTTGTCAACGAAGAATGCAACTTTCAAGTTATCCTTTCTGCATGGTAAAGGGGGCCAATTTTCAAATTGTCAAAGAATAAGAAATGAAATTAGTCGAAAAGAAGGGTCCTTATTTTTTTTTCCAATTTTTAATGAGCAAATTCTATTTGCTAATATACATGTAAAGTTATGTTTATTACAAGTAAAAATAACCATTTCTATTTTGATTTTGCTCCAAACTATGAACCAAGTAGAGCTTCACTCAAACATGAGGTGGAAGATCTAAGCTTTTGAGCTCTAAACAACCTAAGCTTGAATAAGCTCGTTCAACCTCTACCTTGCATCCCTAATGAGTTCTCCATTGTTGTAATTTGTATACTAAACTTTAATTTGAAGAGTTGCCTCAAAAAAATCAATCTTATACCAAGGTAAACAATAAAAACCACCTTTAGAGACATTAGGAAAAACAAGTAAAAGCCATTAAACATGGGACTCAATTCTTGCCCTTTACAAATAACTCGAAGCTACCCAAGAAGGCAAATCAATTTGGAATGGGAAAAAACAAAATTTGGTGGCTTAATCATTGTACATGGTATGAAAAAAAAACTTTAATTACAATTTTATACATGATAAGGGCATGTCTCTTCCCTTAGCTTTTGTCACGATTCTCCAACAAGATCATTTTTGCACTTAAACTTGGTTGACTATAAATATTAGGTTATAACCAATCTTTTAAGGAAAATAATAGCTTTTATTGTTAATAATAATCTGCTAGAAACACTTGTTGCAGTTTAGCTACAATACACAATCTTAAAGAAGGAACATTCACTAGCATGTTTATTTTACTAGCACATGAATACAATAAATCAAAGCTTGCATGTTCAATATTTGTTTAAAAATAAAGAAAATTACATAATTTATAAACCAACAACCATGATATTTAAAGCTTTTCTTTCAAGTCTTTAAGCCTTCCCTCATGTGCATCTATTCTCTTCATTTCTATCATACAATCCACATGCAACAATACTAAATGTCTATTCAGCTTGGTCAATAACCATGATAGTCAAAGCTTTTCTTTCTAGTCTTTAAGCCCTCATTTATGTGCATCTATTCTCTTCAATTGTATCATACAATCCACATGCAACAATACTAAATGTCTATTCAACTTGGTCGATAAAACCTCCTAGGCCTATCATGGCCAAGTCAATGGATTGTTCCTTGGGTCAAGAATACATTGGTAGAAATAATTGCCCTTTAGATTGTAAATGAACTCCTCTAATGAACTATAGAGGAACATCTCTCATACTCAGTTGCACACAAATAGATTGTTTGATGACCAAAATAGTCATATAATACAATAAATAACAAAAAAAATTCAAAAGAAATATAACACAATGAAGAAATAAAAACAAAATATGCACTAAAATAGAGGAAAGACTTTGGCCACACTAATAAAATGTTTGTCATAACTTAAAAGAAAAACATAAATCACCTAAATAGTTTTGTCTCACAATAGTGGACAAATTTTTTGGAGCAATAACATGATAAATCCAAAAGTTATAAGGAAAAATCTAACTATAGTTTATAAGGAAAAAAGAAGAAGATATTTACGATTTACAAGTTGCATACCCTTATTATCTCTTTCCCTCTTTAAATCGGCTCTTGTTCCTATTATGTACTCACATCTAAAATTTGCAACGTGACAATATCCAAACACTTCATGCCAACAAGATACATCAATTATTCAAACCATGATCAAATCAACACGTGTTCTTAACCACTTTCCAAAATTATGTCAGTTAAAATCATTTCCTATTGTTTTAAATAAGGTATTTGGTAAAATTATGCCTCTGCATTGACATGCCCTACTCTTATGTCATATATCCATGGTGTTATTCATAAGCCCATCCAAAATGTGGGCATGTCATTTACATTAGTAACTTATTTCGTGACAAAAACAACCTAATGATTGTATGAAACTCGTACATATATCAAGCTTCATATCTTAGCACCCTTAAAGTAGGTGACAAGAAAGGATGTGATTTATAAACTTGCAAGACTAAATGATTATTCAAGAAAATTTCATTACTATGTAAGAAGAAGCTAAAGCAGCAAGGGGGGCACACCAACAATGTTGACAAAGGATACCCATGGTGTATCTTTATGAGTTTTAAGTTTACGACCATAAAATTGATCCGGCAAAAAATGTTTTGTGGTAACGTTAGCTACCTTAACATACTTTTTAAAGTATTCATTTTATAAATGGTTGCCCTTTTTTTCTTTATTGTGGCATGAGCAATGGCATTTGAGGTTATTGTCCTTTTGGATTAACATTGCACATAGTGTTTTTTGGTAAAAAAATTACCACTAAGAGATTAAATTCTTTTAGGTGGTAACAGCAAAAAGGATTGATCGCATAACAAGATTGAGCAATTAATCTCAGTACCAAACTGCTTCTCATGCAAAAATTAGTACCTCCTCAACTATAGCCTCTGATAGAAAAATATCATTGTGGATTTTTGACTCTACAATGTACTTCAGCAAAGTATGCTGATTCCCAAGTTGTTCTAAAAGCCATTTTCCTTGAAATGAATCAAAATCACCTTCAACTTGCTCAAAGCTTATCTCTTTTTCATGCTTTTCATGCAAATCTAGAACAACACGAGCATGGAGGACCATATAAAGTAGTCCCTTGCAACCTTCCTGAAAATGAAGAACACAAAAAACTAGTCTTGCATGCAAAGAACTTATAGTATGAACCAATAAGGATTTTTCTGTTCTAAGAATAATAACGTATTTCATTAAGGTAAATTAAATTCCAAAAACAATGCTGCAGAAACTCTCTCGTATAAATTAAAGAAATAAAAAATTTGTGGTTTTACTTTATTATGTTCCAATCCCTCGACAGAAAATTATCTCAACTACAAATGTTTTAGGTTTTATCATAACTTGTCCCAACAATATTCTGTCTATAAAGTCTTTGTGAATTAAACTTACAAGGAAACTTCATCCAACATACACATCGCATTAATTTTTACAGTGCAAGTTTTGTGGTTTCAACCACCAATGTACACCTTCAGCATGTAGTCTGATACAACAAGAAAATTCCAACGAATAAACATTAAAATGAAAGCAATAAAAGATTCCTAACTCTTGAACCAGAATCAATGGGAAAATGATAATCATTATTGTCATAAAAGTGCACCTATGTAACAACACAGTCAATATGTGTTCATTTCCAATATGATTTCAAATGGAATTGCAAACTGCTGCAGGTCATTAGAAACACTCACTATACTTTGTATTTTTTGAGCATATGGATCAATGTAACAGCGCTACATGCATGTGAGCATGTGCTCATGCATCTATTGGCCATAAAATACTAAGATGATTCGTATCTGAGTCACTTTTACATGTGTTTCAGTGAGGATGTTTGAACTTTGGGCATGTGTTTGTGTGTGTTGTTGTTGTTCAACAATAGCTAATGAACACATTTTTTAGTAACATAAATCGGATCATCCATGTTTTGAGAAGCTCATGCCAGATTTCTTTCAAATTGGTTCCAAAAAAAATGACAAATGCTGATCTGGATTGCTATTGTTCAAATTGAATTCCATAACCATAAACTGTGATTTAGATTGTAATTTTAGAGCTATTCGCACCATCATTTTAACATAAGATATGTTGACAATCAACAATTCAAAAGCATAAAAGAGTAGAACAGCACCTTAAAAGCATTTTCCAACTTTGAAAATACATCAAGATCCACTTAACACTAGCCATTCAAAAGACAAGTACATCAGGTTAGAGTTTTGGGTGCCTCTTTTACTTGAAGGAGACACCTTCTAAGGGTTTCTGATCAGCCACTTTCACATGGGCACCTCTTCTAAAGGTCTTTCTTCTATCAGCCATTGAAATATAATTCAACAGTAAGAATAAAGTTAAACATTAGCAAAAGAAGGCTGCAAATTTTATTCCCTATGAGAGAACATCAGTTGCATGGAAATAGTTCAATTTTATTATCTCTTTATAATGATAAAAATCAGTTGGAAGGACAGAAACAAATTTGCGAGAACTGATGCAATCAAGTTTATTTACATATTTTGATGTACCTGAAGAATGCGAACCTTGCTATTGTCACGTAGAAGAATCTTACTAATAACTAAATTTGGAACTATCCTGTCAGAATAACCAAAAAAAATAAGCCTTAATACATCAAATTTGTATTACCAAACCAAAAGTCATAAAACTTATTGTAAAAGAAAAAGCATAAACTAGGTTTTTGTAAGCACAGCAGACATGAATTGAAGATATCAATTCATGTTAAGGATACTATTCTTGTTCTATGAATACGCAATAGATCTTTATGGAGTTTATTAATGCTTATGGAAAATGCAATGGAACAGAAACAAACAACAAATTTCTGATTCTCTTTGACAAATGAAGAAAGCGTCCCATTTAGTTAAAGCATGATTGCTCGTCTAAAGAAAAACAAAAAAAATGTCTGGTAAAGAAAACTAGAAAGCAGGGTGGGAATTCTTGCCTTGTAGTTTTCATTATTGATGAAAAAAAAGGTAATATTGAAAAATAGTAAATAAATGAAACAAAATGATAAAATTGCATACTCAGGAAGTTCCTCATAAGCAGTTAAAACATTCCATACTTCATGAACTGTTGCTTTGACTGTAATGCTAGCAACTACACCTCGATGAGACCCTCCATTTTCCTTCAGCAGAAACAACATATCAGGTTAAATGGACATAAAATTTTGCTTACAAGAATTATTTCAACAGTTGCTAAGCAGATTATCAAACTTACTAGTAGACCATCAAATCTACGAAGGTGAATTTCATCAGCAATGCAACGCCTATCTAATCTACATACTTTTCCATACACACCCCATTTGCTATTAAACTCGATGTTAGCTGGAGGAATGGAACTAAAACTATGGTCCTTTAAATTATCTGAGAACTGGTTACTAGTCTTGAATGGAACACCAGAAACTTCCAAGTTTTGAACTGGAAATGATGCTTTAGAAGTTGAACTTAAAAAGTTTCCAGAAAAAGGTGCCATTTCAATTTCCTCTGTAATTCTTTCAGCTCTAAAAGCCAAGGCCCGAAGGTTCACTGGAAGGTCAGACACGATAATTCTTTCAAGAAATATAGCCGGGAAGTTATACCTTGGTATCACACTAACTTCATAAGTCAAAATCGCTGTTGACCTGTATGTAAAATAGTGACAATACAAAGTTTAACTGTGATACAGAAAGAAAAACATTTATTGAAGTAAAAAGTCAGCAAAAACATATTAAAACTAAGATAAGAAATACAAACTTCAAAATTGGGAAAATACAGCAGTTGCAAGTTAAAAAATGTGCTAGATGAGCAGTTAAGCATTCTTTAAGTAAATTTCAAAGATTACGTAACACAGTCAGAATGAAATATGCCCCATCATTTAAGAGCCCAATACAAAACCACCAGAGGCCAACATGCCATCAAATTTGACAAAAAAAAAACTTCTGCCATAAAGGACAGCCAATCAAGTATAAATCATATAATCAGGCCTCAATATCAACACTTAAGCTGAATCACGGTTTAAGCCAACCAGTTCAAAAGAAAAATCAAGGTTTAAGTTGAACATCTCAAAATATCAAAAACCATTTTTAGACTCAAAACTTTTTCTGTCAAGGCAGCATCATGATACCAAACCTTCCATGGAAACTTCAAAGATAAGTCCAAGCTGATTATGAATATCAATACTCTGTAGCAACATGAAACCTAAATTAATCAATTCCTCCCGTTTGGGAAAGTTGGCAGAGAGAATTTTAGAAAAGGAAAATAGAATTGCTACTAAGCTGATCAATTAAAATTAGTTAAAAGAAAAGAAAATGATCTAAGCATCTTTGCACTAAAATGATTTCCTGAATAAGGTTCATGCAAAATCTGCCAAGCATTAAACAGGTTCCTAAATAAGCTCGCTAAGAAAAATTAGCAAACTTCATGGGTAAAACTAACCAATGTTTGTTTACTTGTGCTTCCAGCTGTCATGCTGCACTAAAAGGAAAAAGTCACCTATCCTTTATTCAAGTGTGCATGGAACAAGTTTCTTGGAATTTCATTGCCAATGTTTGCAAACAATGGAATAAATGCATTGATACAGTGTTTTTTATATGTTCCTTGCAAAAATAAAAATGATGGTGGTTCCTTTTAAGTAAAACCATAGAGAAATTGTATTTCTAAGCTAACATCCGTGCTAATTACTTCATCAACAACATGGGACTTCCAAAACACCTGACTTGTATAATTTTCTTATTCACCTCAATAACTAATATCAAATCATATCTTGCATTCTATTGCATGTTAAGAATCAACAATGCTCTAAGCACATATGAATCACCTACCCTTAAAGGCAACCTAATTATAAAATAACCTTTCAAATACCAAGCAATTGAACATATTTTAACTCAATTGCAGGCTAACTGTCAGCTTTGATAATATTTGTCATAATTGCAGATCATCGGTGGCTAGACCTAGCTCCAATACATTAGTAGATGGATGCCATTCTACCTTAAAGCTATAATTAATAGTAATTAATAGTTAATTAAAGACACCCTCATTAATAGCATATTCTTTGTTTAAAATCAACAATGTTGAATTATTGTAATGAAAACAAAATTATGCCCCTAGTTTTAGGTGTTAATTACCAGAATGAACATTTCATTATTGACAATTACAAAGTAGATATATGACCTCCAACAACAGGGGTTTTATCAATAGAACAGATAATCAACATCAACCATGGTGAAAAACAAATACCTTGACTCCTACCTCGGGCCAGCACTGACAGACCATTTTCCTTCAAATTTCTTAAAATCCCCATCAACCATGGTAAATTGCAGCTCCCTCGCACTAGCCTGATTGGAGCAATTCAATCAATAATGTAAACCTACCTTTACGCATGATACCTCAGGGGCAGAAATGGATCAAAATTACTTAGTAAATTAATTCATACTTAGCAAGAGGGTAAGGTGACAAAAGTTTTGCATACTGCTATATGAGTGCATTCCTTCCATCTATCAACTGACGAAATAAAATAAGTATGGCCAGCTATAATATTGATATGATATGACAAGAAAATTACGTACAACTACAAGAAAAGCAGGAAAAAAAAAAACAGTATGAAACGTCATAGTATTGTCCAAAGTGTGCTCAAAGGATAATCTGATGAACCTCATAGAAATGGCGTATTTTTTTTTTTTTCATGAAGTCTGCAGCTGTGAACAAACTAAAACAACCAATATAAATGTAAAACATGGCCAGTAATTGAGCGCCACATACCGAATTAGGCAGCTCCTGAAGATCCAGGACCACCCTAGCCTCAATCTGCCAGTACAATGCCCGCTGCAAACCTCTCTGCTCAAGCCATACCCTGCCCTGATATGGACAAGGAATCCTCCCGCTACGCCCGCGAAAAGCCAAAATTCCACAACAGTAATCAGATTTTTCAAAACTCCCACAAAGCATTTGAGAGCGAAACCTTACCTATACACGAGATTAGGGATGAAATCTGCGAGGCGCTCGTAATCCGTAAGCACGCGCCACACCGACTCCACATCGGCGTGCACGAGTACTCGAGCCTTGACCTGGCGTTCGCGCCATGAGACCACCTCCACCTCGCAGTGGACTGGCCTCTCCTCTTCCTCTTCCTCGCGGTGCTCCACGCTCTTCGCATGTGATCGAGGCTTCCATGGTTGGTTTTGATGGGAGTGGGGATCCCGTACCACGACGGGACAGTATGAAAAACTCCCGTAGGAGGGAGAGAGCGTCGACAGCGGAGATGGAAGGATTGCCGTGCCTTTTGGGGAAGAGCAGAAAGGAAAGAGCAGGCGGGAGGAGAGGTTTGGACATGCTTTCATGTCGAGTATTGAGGTGAGTTCTGTTTGAAAGGAGCTTCTCTCTCTCTCTCTCTAGAGAATACAAGAGGAAGCGGAGACGAGTTGGGTAGCATCTGTCTTGGTGTGGTTAAAAGCTTGTGGCTCTTATGGCTTTAAACATTGAAAAAAATTCGATTGATTATATTTTAGGAAAAAAAATCAAATTTTTGGCCAATTTATTTTGATTAATGATTTTTGTATTTTTTTTTTTTTTACAAATTCGCATTTTTAAACAATTAAAATTGTCCGATAATATGATATGAACTATCAAATTATATATTTAATTAATCAATAAACAATAAGTTTTAAATATTATTTTAAATGACATTTAAAAAATTATATTTGTTATAAATATATTATTGCTAGTTATTTATGAAACAATTAGTAAAGAGACAAATAATATTAAGAATTTTGATAAAACAAAATTCAATATTATTTTAAAAGAAAATTTTATTTTTGTTTTTTTTTTTTTTTTTGAAATATGAATAAGTCAACTCTTGATTGCATTTCAAAAAAAAATTTTTACAAAAAAAATTAATTTAAGAATAATGATGTTTCAAACAAAGCTAAGAAAAATATGTAAACAAGTTTAATGAAGTTATAGTTATTGTGATGCAATTATGTATGATTCTTATTATATTAAAAATTAAAGGAAAAAAATATTAGAAAAGAAACAATCTTGAAGAGAACAAATAGATGAATTAAAATAATATGATATAATCATATTATTGTTATTTTTTCTTAAAAAAAGTATTAAAATGAGCATATAAAATGACATATTTATGTCATACAATTATGTTTTGATGTAATGTCATAGGTGGCTAGTATCAAAAGATATGAAGACATGTGCATATATGTGTTAGACTGGTTTGTAAAAATATATTAGAACACAAAAGAGAAATTATAAAAAGAAAAAAAAAAGAAATTAAGAAAGAGAAAACAAAAAGAAAATAATTGATGTGATGTCATGTCTTATTTTTTTTTTTTTTTTTGAAAAGGATGATGTCATGTCTTATGAATCTTATATTGTATATCATTTATGATAGTATTGTGATATGACATGAGTATATGATTTGAGTATGAGACTTATGTCAGACACCATCTATGATATTAATATGATATGATGAGAAATGTTGTGATTTCATTATGAAATTATCTCATAATTAATATAGATATGAGATGACATACTTCGTTATCATAAGCGTTATGATGTATGATTGTACAAGCATAGGTCTTCAACCATGAAAAGATATAAGATGATTGTCTCTAACACTATTAGTGCATGGCTTAACAAAGTATGGAGTAAAATGTCATGCTTTGTCATTACAATGTAAGGCTAGTGTTAAAGATAATGTTTCTAGAAATTCAATTTTTTTTATTATTTATTATATTTGAAACAATTATGTCAACTCATATGTATAAAATAAATATGCCATCTAGATGTTATTTTAAAAGTTAATATACATTCATTTTTATTTTAAGCATTCTTTACATTCAATTTTTTATTTAATTATTTTTATGATGAAAAATCATAAAAAAAAGTAAACCATACAATCAATAAAGTCATGGGATAAATAAAATAGAAAAACTTTGTCAGCATAAGATAATATAGTCTAAAAGGAAGCATAAAAAAATAAAAAATAGTATTATGTTATATCATAGGTTATAAATTTATTTGGTTTTATAAGAAAATTGTTATCCTCCTTTCCTTTAAATTTCTTATAGTAAAATGAGTATAATCAATAAATATCATATGAATAACATGCTGCTTAAGTCGTTTTATTTTTATAAATTGCTTCTTATATTCTTAAATTTATGCTTTAGATTATATCTATATAATTTCTCAATTGTATCATACGATCATCCAAAAAAAAGTATTTTATACAAGTATAGTCCAAGTATCGTACAATACACTAACTTATAAATAATTTTCTATCACAAATCGTACAAATACTATCCTCTTATTGTACCATACAATCCCCTCTGTTTCATGCAAATCGGCTTATTGATACAGTTCAATAGCTATGATTGCAATCATATGATCACGCTCTATCTTAACCAACTCGTAAGTTCATGCTTTTCACCATATAGTAGGATCCCTACAACAAACCAGTTCAATCGCCTTGACTTAACCAAATTTTTTTACTAAACTCAATCTGATCATATAAGTACGATACCAACATCATCCTTATATAATTAATCAACTGTTTAATAATAACTTAATACTCCTTATACTAATATAATCTAACAAATCATTTAACATAGTACTTCAGTAAACTGTTATATAACTCTATTGTAGCCTTATGACTTCATACCTTCATACCATATAATGTATGTCATCATATTAGCATGAAAGTTTCCTAACAACCATCACTTCTTTCTGCAATGAACTTGACGCTCTCCTCTTCTTCAATAAAATCCTATATCGCATACCTTCCAATTGAAAAAATCAATATTCTCACCATCTCTTTGTTATGCAACCAAGAATTTCTCCAACTCCAGCACGATTAACCATAGAATTCTTTGAGATCCAATCTCATATTGCCTCCAAAAAATGCATCATCATTTCAAAGCTTATGACTTATTTATATCGCTTAAAATCTTCCCTCCTATAGTTAATGTGAAACTTGTTAACTCTCTTGGTCCACATACTTTAAATATTCTCTTGTTCATTCCATCCTTCTCGGACAGCTAGTTAGTTATTACATGAGGACTTATAGTCGATGTAGAACTTATTCACCCTTCTAATTCTCATACTTCAAATGTTCTCCTAATTCCTTCATTATTCTCGAGCAATCAATAAAATATTACATGAAATATGTGTAATATGAGAACTTCTCATGAAGTTACCCATCTAATACTACTCTTTCCTATGCATGCTTAACTTTAAAGTTCTCATGAAATCTAAGCCTAAGTTACTCCCAATAGATACCTCACAATTTCTAAGCTTATGACTTTACTTATATTGCTAAGCATCTTCTCTTTTGTAGTCAATGTGAAACTTATTCACCCTCCTAACCCCTATAATTCAAATATTCTCACAATCTTTACCTCAACTACATCATAATTAACTAATTTCCATGTCACCATTGTAAGTTAGCAAATTAACCCATCATATAACTACAATATGTATATCATCCTTATATGATGAAGCTACATTGCTTAACTGCAACTTAACTCTTCTCATACTGATACAACTCATAAATCTTCTATTGTGATATCTTTCATAAACATTATACAACTCAACATCATCTACTTCTCATTATCCTGATGGATTTAATCTGATTGTATCATAAGATGTATAACATCATACACTTACGATATACATCAACAGCCAAAATCTCTTTTTTTTCTTCTCTTCCTCTTCCTCTCTTATTTTCCCAGTGCCTATCACTTTTTGTCATGATGAACATGATGTTTCATAACTTATTTTAATGGTGGAACTAGCTTTTCCTAATATGTGTTTACTCCTATACTCATAGGAACTTGAAATATACTAAACTTAATGCAAAATAAAGTTATCCAAGCCTTAAGATGTACCTTACTAAAGATGCCAAAAAGCAAGCAAGAATGCTTCCTTCTTGATCAAAATATAAAAAATTAGAAAAAAAATAAAAAAACATATTAAATAATAAATCATTATGATATGAAAAAAATGATATATACATAATAAGTCTCTTATTTCTCTCTCTCTCTCTCTCTCTCTCTCTCTCTCTCTCTCTCTCTCTCTCTCTCTCTCTCTCTCTCTCTCATATATATATATATATTCATTGCTCACAACAAATCTAATCTAGTTTCAAAATTTTTGAATAAAAACTTAATATAATATGTCTAATGGACTATTTATAATGATATGTTTACTTAAACATTTAATACAATTTTACAAAAATTTATATTTTTCAAGATGATATCCAAAATAATGATTATATGAAAAAAAAAAATTTTAATATGAAAATATAACAAGTATAAAAAATAAGAAAAAAAAGAATAAAAAACCATATTAAATAATAAATCATAATAATATGAAAAAAAATAATATATACATAACATATATATATATATATATATATATATATATATATATATATATATATATATATATATAAAGAGAAAGAGAAAGAGAAAAAAAAAGAAAACAATACATTAAAAATAGATATAAAACTAATTATGTGTTTGTTACATATTTTTATATATTTATTGTATATTTTTTATAAAATGATGTTTTGATTGTTTTGAAAAAATTGATTACTATGATGATATATGTTGAGATTATATCACCCTATATCTTTTGAGATGACATGAGATATATATACTTACATTTTATAACTTTATGTACATGAATGTTAAGTACCCTATTATTGTATTTCTTGTTATGATTTTATGATTATAAAAATATTTAAAAAATTGGTCAAGTTTCTAAGTGAGATAAAATAAGACTGGAAAGTCTCTCATTGAAAACGAAAATATTATTTAAAATCTTTGTATGATAAAACATGATTTCAAGATACTTGAAAACATAATGTTGATTAGAATAGAGGTAAACAATATAGAGACACTTGAAGAGGTTAGCACATATTAATAATAAAGTGATATATTTCCAATAAGATTTGTTTCAAGAACGAGTTAGACAACAACTATTGGTCTTGTTATACCCCAAACAAATGGGGGCAAAGTGTTATAGTTGTCTTCTTCAAGAAAGATTCCCTAAACAAAAAACATCTTATGCTACTTTTAAAATTGGAAGAACATAAGGATTGATAATTCAACTAAAGAAAAGAAAAAATTCTTCTACCACATGTAAGATTGATCATTATCTCAAGACGTTGATATTCTTTTTAACGAGGAAACTTACAAATTAGAGAAAGTGTCATTCAATTAGTGTAATATGTTGATTACAAAAGATAAAAATAACAACAATTTGAATACTAATTATATATAAACATAAACAAGGATTAATAATAGATAAGCTCATGTAGTTCGATTTTATGTATAAATAGATTTCTCATGCTTTCAAAATAATCAAATTGGTTCCTAAAACATCATTTCTTACAAGGACATTTTCTCATAATTATTTTTAAAAAAATAAATATTTATACAATCACTTTTGAAGAGTAAGGACCTATTTAAAAAATTTTGAAAAATGCAAAGAATTTATTCACACATAAAACAAACCATCTTTTAAACAATAAGAGGGGGATTGATGCTTACCTTGCTGCATTACTGTAGAAGTCCACTTTTCTTAGCCCATCCAATTGCCAAGATGTAAACTACTAAACAGCCTCCAATAGTGCCCAAGGTAGTTTCCCAGAACTGGTGAAAGGTACTCACATTAAAGAGTTCGATGCCAATGTTCATGCCGAATAAGCTCACCACCACGATGCCGGCTGTGACGACAAGCGTCGCGGTGCCGAGGGAAACCCCCATCTGCAGCAGCTGATTTTGCTTCTCATCCAACATTATGTTGATATAGTCCTCAGTGTCATCCACATAATCCCTAAGCTTTTCAGACAAAACAAACATGGAGTAACATTAGCAGAGCAGGAGACATAATAAAGTGACAAACCCCAAGCATGCAACAAATGCACTTTCAATTAGCAAACAAAATGGTATTGAGACATGGTTTTTGCTAAACAATGTCAAAAGGACTAAGGACAATAGGAACAGAAATCATACCGCGGATAATTTATTCAACGTGCCATCTATTTGAACAAAGTAAGCCTCCAATAGCATCTCCAATTCCTCAATATTGAGCTTAAAACTAACCACACTCCCATTGCAGCTCTCTGTTTCAGTTTTGACATCAACATCCCTACGCATAAGGATTAAATTGATTCAATCAAGTGAGACAGGGAACAAGACAATATCATGCTTAATTTCAATATGAACAATGGAAGCATAGCTATGTAATCTGAAATTTAACAATGACACCAGAACAAGTGAAGATTTTAAGGACAATTTAACTACAAACAAAATTAAATATTTATTTGAAAGAATTTGAATGAAGGTAAAAAAGTGAAGATTGCCATCTAAACAAAACGCTATATTTTAAACCTGTCCAAAAGACATAATGATAAACATCTTAGTAGCAATAAGCTACTGTTTTCAAAGATGCATCAGTTGTATAGTTTAGGTTTACTTGTAACATTGCAAAATTAAAAAAAAAAATAGATTTGGTTCATTTGTAGTTCAGCACTTTTTTAAGAGACCAAAAAACTTAGCTACTATCATTTGTTGCCATAAAACAATAACTATCCACCACAAATTGACAATAATTATTTTCCTAGCAATGGTCATTTTCCTGTTCTTGAATACTAAGGTAGAACAAAAATAATTACTATATGATCCCCAAAATTCTAAAGTAATTAAATTATATTAATACCTTGAGATCAAATTGTAAACATACAAAATTATCTCTTAAAGTGTGTCAATATGAACTTTTCAAAATATGAAAATTAAAATGTTATTGAATAGAACTTGTCAAGACAAACCGGATAATGCTTCTTTCGTCTCCATCAAAATTTGTTTGAAAATATCACAAATCGTTGAATTTATGATCTAAATAATATATATATATACACACACGTGAGCAACATTATCTAAAATCCACCTAGGTCACCTTCATGCCTCTCCCAGATCTTCTCCCTTTCTTGCTCAAGTTGTTCGCCTCTCAACACAAATCCTATCTCCTTAGTTCACTATCTCGCCATCAAGTTGTCATGAAGAAACATCACTGTGAGACTGACGTCATTAGAAGGGAGAATCAGTCGAGATAGGTTCATGCGAATTGAACCCTAATCGTTTGCCATTGGCCGATTTTCGTAGCATTGCCACCGCCGACAATAAGGAGGGAAAAGAGTAGAATGCTTGATTGAGGGGGGGAGAGAGAGAGAGAGTCGAACAAACAATTAATTCGGGCTCTAAACCCAATTGATTAGAGACAGAAAGTGAGAAGTAAAATGGCCAGAATAAAAGAGGAAGAACCAAAAAGTAACTTCCACAATAAAAATTTAAGAGTTTTGGAAACCTTAGATGTGAATTTGTACTTATTGTATAGTTGACTCCTCTATAACTCGTGGGA
The DNA here is from genome assembly GCA_023846275.1 of Vanilla planifolia. Lineage (NCBI taxonomy): Eukaryota > Viridiplantae > Streptophyta > Magnoliopsida > Asparagales > Orchidaceae > Vanilla > Vanilla planifolia. The sequence goes on along the minus strand of CM043878.1, from coordinate 5,728,425 downwards.
TCCAAAAAATCCTAAGTGTAACAAAGTTATCATGAATATGCACAAAACCTTGAGGTAGGCTTTAGACATGCCCTTTTATGTGTATGCTTGATATATTAATAAACAATAAACATAACCGAGTGTGGACATTTATGTATAATTGTTTTGTGTATGCTACGATGTACTACTGTCATATTAAAAGGAGTCAAACGATGTAATTGTTAATGTTGAATTGTAAATAAACAATATAATTGTTATGCATATATAATGCTAATTGATGTGAAGCATATATAAGATTATTTGTTATATTTTAAAAAATAAATGATACATTAAAGTGATATATGAATTACATCTAATATGTTTGCCCACAAGCATGACAATATTATGTTTAATCATGTGTAACATTAGTATTTTATAACTTGCACGAGATTAGATTTTATGTCAATGATTATGCATGTGTAAAAATAGTTATATGCTTGATGCAGGAAATGTGTAATAACATTATTAAAATAACAAGATTATGTAATGGCTTGTGACATATGTAAATGCTTAATGACTAGTAAGTCATGTGGAATAAAATAACTGAAAAACCTCATGTAACAAAAAAGCCACATGAAATATGTAATGATCGAAAGAGTTAAACATGTTATATGCATGACAAGATGAAAAGTAATAAATGATGTTTTCACTATAACTAAATAAAATCAAGCAAGAATGCACCTTGACTATTGAGAATAAAGGAAGCAAGAAGATGAGACCAAAATATTTACTTGGTTAAGAAGAAATAATATTCATAAATAGGACCATAATAAGACAAGAAATGATAACCATGAGATTACATTGATATGCTTATTTGTTTCATGGTTATAGTACATATAATATGATATTGTTTAATTGCTATGATAAAGGTTTTCATTATTTATTTTTCTTACTTTAGCTATGTAATAAAGACTTTGCATGTAACATGAACCAAATACTTACTGCTTCACATGTAATTATTGTGTTAGATTTAACCTATTGAGCTTATACCAATAACTATTGGTATTGATAATAGATCGTAGCAAAGGAAAGAAAGTGCGTAGAACTAAAATGTTAAATTTTACTATTATATGTAAAATTTATGTATAATAATTAAAAATGATACTTGTAGTTTTATATATTATACATATTATAATAATGTGGATGTACAATTAATATATCTATTGATGTATAGTAAATATAACTATGTAGATGTACACTAGATATATCGACGGATGCATAATAAATACCTGCATAAATGTTATAAATAACTATGTAAGATGCTAAAGGCTGTGAATGTATATGACTTGATTTATATATATATATGAAAAAATAAATAGAATACAGGAGAAATCCTCTCTGTTTAAAATCTAAATTTTAAATAAATGAAATTAAATAATTTATCATTGAGAATTTAAATCATAAGCTCGTAATCAGAGGATGAGAATGTCAAAATTATATACCTATATTCACCCAAGCCAAGTTCTTCATTCCCAATATCAACGCTTAACAAGGCTTCATCAACTTGTTGACGAGCTAGCTTCTCAGTTAAGTACATTTCTGCCATATCCATATCATCATCCAATAAACGTTCAAGTTCATCTCTTACCTACCAAATATATAAAACAATTTTTACAAATGATTTATACATTAGCAAGTGCTCCAAATGAAACAATTAGGAAAAAAATCCATGATATGAACTGAGCATTGACACTAGTTTGTTTGCAGGACGAAAGATATTTATTTTGCAAGGAAGATGAAACATTTGACGATAATGTATTATCATTTCAAATCAAGAGTTCTAACAAAAACAAACAATTATTTTTCAGCTACAAAGACAAGTGATAGTCATGAAAGTAATATGTATCACACCAATTCAATTGCTTTCTTGGTGCTCACCTTCTGCACACGTCCAGTAATTGCAACAAGACGGCTCTTTATTTGCCTAACTCGCTCAAGGTTAATTGTACTAATTTTTGAGGTCAACTCATCTAAAGCAGGGTATGCCTCTTGTTCCAATGTGAATGCCTAAAAACAAAACAAACATTTGAATTAAAAAAGTTATGCCAAAAATAAAAATACAAGGGTATCTAGTTTGCTCAATTGAAAAGAGAGATATCAGTTTTACAAGTTAACCAAAAAATCTTAAAGATTATGAACATGTGATATTTTTTTAACAAAAACCACATGCATATCACATTTCCTATTGCATTATTGGCCTTTCAAATATATACACTTGAATTTGTTCACAAAAAAGAATAAGAAAAAATGAAGAACTATTATTAGTTAATTCAATCCTTATACAAGTCATAAATAACACCCATTTCAATCAACATGAATTGAAACATTAGCATAAATTGTAAACACACGAATATGAATGTACATATTTGCTGTAAGCTTTATAGAATTCTCAGAAATGTAAAACATCAATCCAGGGAGAATGAAGCTAAAACTGTAATTACGGTTCACAGGCAGTCCAATATGTTTTACATATATTTCTTTTGCAGTCATCGAATTGTCTCCTGCAGCCATGTAGTAATTAAGTAATGGCATGCTTTGATTTGAGAAATGCTTGTCAGCCAATGTATCTATAAACAATTAATATTCTGGAATGACTCCATATTAAGATATTGTCCACTAATGAATCTATGGGGTTATGTGGTTCAATAGCATTAAGACGTCAATGCTATTTAAATGACATGTTATTCACATGGCTGTGTTATGTTATTTGGTTCTAGGTCATTTAGATGAAATGCCATTCGATCACCAGTGGGTTTGATGTCTTTTGGTAGCAGCAGACTTGTCAATGGCAGTCAAATGACCAGCATGGATGTCCAGTGAATTGTGGCAGCAGTCCAACTGGTAGCTGTGACCGACAAGGGTCTAATATTGCTAGCCAAGCTCAAGTGTCAATGCCATTACCAATAACACAAGGTAACATCCAAATAATTACTCGTTTCAGGTGCCCTTTTGTTTTGCAACAGATTCTCATATCTCAAAGTAATATATCAAACACTTACATCCTTGTTATGCCACATTTATCGTTCATCAATCCCTCTTTGTTGTATACTAAATCTTTTTCATCATGATGGCATGGATCACAAAGCAGCACGAAAGGTAAAATCTCAAGATCATTTCCTTTTATTTCAGCAGTGGCTCTTCCACACTGCAATCTCCCTTGCCTGCTTCCCGGAAAAACAAACCTCGATGAAAGGTTCAACGCTTTGCAGCAAGCTCTCCTCAACCCTAGCAATTAGCCACTTGGCCAACATCTTCAGCCAACCACACTCTTCTTGAGTGTCTCTCCCCTTATAGCCAACTAAACAAGGGCTACCCAGGTCAATGCACTAGATGGGCATCCCTACCCTCTAGTGCTTTTAAGGCAGCTCTTCATCAATTGGCCTTTCTTAGGCCAACTTAGTCATTTCATCAACTCTGACTCCTTCAGCTCTCTTTGATGGCAAAGCTTCTTTCAATGCTTTGGCATCAATGAGAGCAATGGCCTTACCCTCATCAAGAAGGCTAGCGCTTGGATGGCAGCTATCTTCCAAATAGTTTCCACTTTTCGAGACAACAAACCAATAAAGACAGAATATTTGCCAAGGATATCAGTAGGAGTCCAGATCATCTGCCAGCCTGAACATACTGCATTGTTCTTTTGCCCAAAAAACATACTTGGATAGTCAACAGTAGATAAAAAAATGTAACAAATGGCCACGGAAGTTTCATCTATAAAGTATGCCACGAGCCAGAACAAAAGAACCTTTTTCCAAACCATACAGCTTCCTTGTTTGAAATGCTTCCACTAACAGTTCATTGTCTTCATCTCTATCTTTGATTTCCCCTTATAACCACTAAAGCAATGGGCTTGTAAACTTTGAGACAATAATGAAAGCATTCGTGATGCCTAAGCAGTATTACATTTTCCTAGTCTGGATTTTTCCCTTAGATAAACGATTCTACCCACTTCTTTGCATATTAGTGGGACTCTCACCCACATGAGAAAGAAACCATCTGTGCTTATTAGCAGATCAAATGTCCCCTTAAACCAAACTTTGATTGCAATATAGGAATATGTTAACTAACTTGCACATAGGTTTTATGTCTTTGAATGATACATTAATAAGAAACAAATTACTAGACCAAGAAAAAGATATAAAACCAAAAAAGCACTTGAGGGGTTGCATGAATCTACCACATCTAAAGAGTTTAAACATTCAAGAAAATGCTTTTGGGATATTAAAAAACAATTAACACCTTAATTTGAAATTATAATGCTATGATTTATGCTCCCCAATACAAAGATAGTCATGGCATAACTATCACTAGCCATGAAATTAGTTAATACTAACACCAAATTGTTCTAAGTGTCTACTTGATTCACTTAGAAGCATTCTTCTCCTATGTTGCGCGCCTCAATACAAAGACAGTCATGGCATAACGATCACCAGTGTTGCGCACCTCTGCTGAGGCGCTGGGCATCTACTGCAGTGTGCGCACGCGCGTGCACATTGGCTTCCGCTTTTTGGAGCGCTTTTTCTCCCGCGCCACGCAGCCTGGCGAGGCGCGCAGCATCTCTGCGGCTCATTTGGCCATTTTGGCCTCTACTTTGTTCCATATTTGGGAGAATAGAAACCGAAGGGTGCATAAGGAGACCACTTTCAGCAATATCATGCTAATCCAGATGATCAAATTGGAAAGCACTGCCACTATAAAGCTCCTTAATCATCACCCTTCTACATCCAACGGGAAGTTCAACCCCTTGGGGTCCCTTGTAACTAGTATTTGGCTTCCTCCTCCAACGGGCTGGATAATGATCAATTGTGATGCTGCGGTGAAGAATGAGACGATTGGTATCGGCCTTGTTGTGTGCGACCATCTGGGGAGGCCCATGCACATTGTGGGGAAGAGATTCATTTCACAGGCAAGTGACACTTCTGAGTTTCAGGCTATCATGGAAGTCATAGTGTTTATCATGACAAAACTCAAGGATTACCCTGCTGTTGAGATCCAGACTGACTCTACCTATGCATTACATGAGGGGATGCAACGGGTTCGCTGTCCTTCGGAGGATGGAACTGTTTCAGATGCTCTCCACTATGTGAGGAAGACGCCAGCATTCCGCTTCACACATGTTTTGAGGGAAGGCAATGCCCCTGCGGATTGGGTCGCAAAGAACGCATGTTCATCTGATATGGTATGGGAAAGGGGAATGCCCCTGCCCAAGCCTTTACTTAAACTCTTATTAGCTGACTTTGTATTTAAACCCCCGTAGTGGGGCCCCTTTTGTAGGCTTTAGCCACTTTTGAATCAGAGAAGCATTCTTCTCTCCTCAAGGCCTATTCACCTAGTTCTAATCTAAAGAAGGTTAAAGTGTCTTGTCAATAAAGTGGGCCCATTCTCGATCTATCTTGTCTTCCTCACCAAGAAACTAAGCCATACAAATAGGAAGCCTTCATTAAACAGTCCCATGGATTCAATCCTAATAGCCGTTCAACTAAACCCTCCTTGACATCTCAATCAAGGCTCATCACTTAGCCTCACAATCACAGCTCTTGGCCCTTCTCATAGGTCTTTCAACTAAACATTCAAATCTCATAATTAAAGTAGATGGAACAAACTCATCCATTGTGGCAAAGCCCAACAAAACCAACTCTAACATTAAAAACCAAGAAAAACAACTCCAAGCAAGATCTCATTTACAATGAAAATTAGATTTCAAATTCTTAGTTGTTTTTACGGCAAAAAGATATTTTTTGACCAAATTAGCCAATCAGAGATCATCTTGAATATTGTGTATGGTCATTATGATTGAAGATTTGCACATTTACCTTATAAATGGGTCATCTTTCTCCTAAAAGAAGGTTATCATAATCATACAAAAATGATCTATGTTCATTCTCTTCCGACCTCTTATTGTTTCCTCCAAATATCATGCTCCCCTTCAAGAGATGCTTGTAACTCAAGGGACAACCATTTTTCAAACTAACCAAAATAGTTAAGGTATTCATATTGTGTATAGCCATTGTTTTTTCTTAGTTTGTGAGGTTTTTTCTTAGTTTGTGAGGTCTTTGTGAAACCAAATCTCTCTCTCTCTCTCTCTCTCTCTCTCTTTCTACATAGCTCTCTCCTATTTGCTGATCATAGCCTGCCTTTGCAGCCAAAGCTGATATTCTCCACTCTCATCTCCATACACTCCCTTTTCACCCAACAAGTCTAATGGATCTCACTCATCCTTCACAAGTAGGACTTGTGTGTTCACGCATGTCTAAGCTAGATTCCAACATACATAAATTATTTATTTTAAGATCAATTTGTATAAAAAGATCACATAAGTTAATTTCTTACTATGTACTTTAAAAGAAGATAGAGTAAATATGATGCAGATTATTACAAGATGCAACAATGCAAATCCAACGTATATAGCAATTGAACTTCTCAAGATAATCACAAAAGTTAAACTCTCACAAGCGGCTATCAATAATTAATATGCTCATCACCCAAAATAAAATAAAAATTCAACATAAAATTGAAGAGAGCAATAAAGCAAAATACTCTTATAATGAAGGCAGAGGAAAAACATTTGATGAACAAAGAACATTAAAATTTACATAGAAATACAAATCAAGAAGAATTAAGTTTGCACTTTAAAAGATCATCACTACGCCTTGAAAAATGTTACAAGCTTTTCTCGAGTTTCATTCTTGATGTAATAGATGAAAATCCTCATGATACTACACATAAATGTTTTAAAGGGTGGAAGGAATAAGACACTTGGGTTTTGCACAATGTGCATTGCTTTTCTTAAGGTTCCTCTTTTAACCATCTTCCTTCTATAGGCATTGAAAGGTTAATACTTGTCAACAACTGAGCACAATTTGCTGGCCACTCCATGGGAGCTTGCTTCAGCCTATACATAACTCTTCTTAAGTTTCCATATCATGTTCTCCTTACCCATAATATGGAAACCTTTAGTTAGTACCATGAAACTTCCTCCCAAATCATCGCAGAGAAAAATAATCTTTACACGAGTTGTTCAATATATAAATTATCCTTCTTAACAATGCTCAACTATAGGCATATGGTTGTAGCCTTTGCTACATTCAATAATATCTCTTTATAATCAACTCTTTTTTGTTAAAAATCCTAAGTAGTCACACCTTGTAACACAAAAATCCCATTAGCCTCTTGCTTTACTTTGTAAACTCTTTTATTCTACAAGACCTTTCACCTTATTGGAAACAAATTTATCTCCTATATTCCATATCTCTTAAGTAATGCAATCTCATCTTTTCTTGCTAAATACCAAATGAAGAATCTTTTACTTGTTTATTGAGAAACAATTTGGTTCTTTAGCATCTATCAAGAGCAAATAGTGAAGAAAAGATAAAAAAAACCATTACATTGTCTTGGGCATATGACTTGACATTTGTATAATAGATGTCAATGTAGACATAATTAATTAGCTTTTGTCCATATCCATAACTGCTGTATTCGTTCAAATCCTGTTCTGTATCACCTGATGACTAAGAATTATGTGTTAACCTAAAGAATATTTCCTATACATATCAACTTCCACCTTTTAGCCCACTTTGTTTGAATCTATGATGTACAGCTCCATGCATAACCTATCTTCATTGAACATATTGCAATTTGTCTTAACAACATCCAAAGACCCCTAAGTGATACAAATTTTCTTTCTTATCTATGTTTTTCAGGTAATATAACATCTAGTAGCACAAAAAGTCTTCTATTGAGTAAGTTTACAACAAAAATAATGACATCTATCAAGTATGGCTAAGGAACTCTAACATAGAATTTCATGCATTTCATACACATTCAAAATTATTCATATGCACAAAAGCTTAATTTTTTGGGGTTTATTTATAATCATTTTTCTTCATATGAATCCTAATAAGGATATTAAATGACCTACATATATGTCTAAAACATCTAAATTAACTCAGTTTTTATCCATAGTCAATGCTACATAAAATTTCTTCCATATATATTCAATTATAATCATATCATTTCAAATATAGCACCTTATTGCCTCTACAATAGTCATTTTATTTTGCACAATATAATACGGTCAATCACATTGTAGTCATATAGAAGTCATAAATGCACGCATTGTCCAAAAACTAAATCCAACTACACAATGATTGCATTATTTTAGTTATCTTCAAACCAAAATGTCTTTAGGACCTTTTCCCTTTCCAAAGTATAAGAAATAACAATATTCTTTAAGCTGTTCTAGCAATTCCATTCTCCTAATGCAAGCATCCACTAGTTTATACAAATAATAAAAATCAAGCTTCTAAGAGTTTATCTTCAATTGAAGCTATTCCAACCTTCTAACAAATATACTTATTTTTAGACATATATTGTATATAATCATTTATTTAACTTTACATCCTTTGTTTAACAACCCTTATATCAAAGTCAAACTAAATGCTTAGATTTGTAGGCAAACAATCTTCTATGCCACTCATTTAATTATAGTCATTATAAAATATATTTTTGAACTTGAATCCCATTTTTATGACTGTAACTCTATTTCAACATCCAGCTTGGGTTCCTTTGGTAACATAACAATCTGTTTTTGGGTCTTTTATAAGATTGATATTAGGCAAGTTTTTGTACGTATATTTTTATTTGGTACCAACAACACACTTTAGCATTTTCTTCATTTACCAGCAATTAAAGTACACAGGAGCACCAACAAGAGTCATCTACTAGCAGGCTCCAGACACACAGGAATCATGCCATAAATAGTGCAAGTGATTCTTTGCTTATTAACCAAAAATGATAAGCTGAAAGCATAAATCAAAAACCCAACAATTCAAAATAAAACTTTCAATTCCAGTAACTTTGGAATTTTGAACCCAAATTAATCATTGAGCTATGTATAAAAAATTCATAGTTTCAATTTCTCATTTTTTGTTTAAAGCCAGGTGTTAAAGGATAATTTGACATTGTTATAACTATCGGATGCTAGAAAGTATCCTTAGATCCATTCAACATTAAAACAACAAACAAGTTAAGGACAGCTGGCAAGATAGACCAGAACACTTTACTAGCACCGTTTCAGTGTATTTTTATCTTTAGAATAATTATGTTTCAGCATCGATAATATCTAAAATATTCTTAAGGATACGCATGAATTTGTTTTCGAAGATATGATAAGAACGTAACGTTGTTCCACAAAATTATTGAACTGACGTATACATTACATACCTCAGATTCCAGAAGCCTGCAAGCCGACTCAAGACAGACTTCTAATGATCTGAACTCAAAAGGTAATACTTTGGCACCACAATTACTGTACGCATCCAAAGTGACTCTAAGGTTTCCTGCTTGTGTTTGACCCTTATTTACAGCTTGAGCAACATTTCTTGCATCCATATAATCACATTCTGCAGTCTTTAGATGCAATATTCAATAACCAAACAAACAGAAAGGATGCGCTAAATCAAAGCCATAAGCTATTAAAATATATGGGCAAAATTACAAAGTTAAAAATACAAATACAATACAATACCATATGAATAAATTGTATATTAAATATGAATGTTGACAACAACAAAATTAATGGGTTTTCTTGATTTGAATCCATATATGCAACTGTTCTGTCCAGTAATATATGAAAAGGTAATAGAGCTTATGAAGGAATTAATGTGGCAAGGGTAACTTTTTCCCTTCAATATTTAGCATAAACCACAGCTTCACCGATTATACTGTGCAACAGGCAACTGCTTTTTAGGTGAGGTTGGGGAAGTTGCAAAACTGCAAGCTTTAGTAGGAAGTTTTGCATCAAAAACATCGCTCTGTAGTCTTTATGCGCACATATTCAATGATCATACAAACAGAAAGGATATACTAAAACAACAAAATTGCCACAAAAATAATTGAAAAATCAAACTAAGTATGTGATACAATACAACAGAAATCATTGTATACTAAAACTTGAATGTTGACCATAATATGGAATTAAAAAATTTGGAAGATTTTGGTGCATGCAAGTAACTGAAGTTAAAATAGAATGAGATGAACTAATGGCATGTTTGGTGTGACTTCCTCTGTGTTAAACTATGGCATCTTATCTTATCCTGCTGCAGTGTAAAACCTTCTTTTTGAAGGAGCTAAAAGTGTAAAAGCTGACCAACTGCACCTCAACCAAAGAACTAAAGTTGTCAAGGTTGACTCCAAACTCTGATCCAATGCATGACTTTTGCAAAAGACATCTACCCCAACAACAGTGCTCTAAGACGGACAAGCTACTTGGTGAAGCAACGGCTTTTAGCCAATAACCATATTAGTATATTCCATCTCAAGCAACAGATAAACCAAAAAAAGGAGCTATTCAGAACAACTAGTGGAACTAGAACAATAAATAGGTCACTTGTAGAAGAAGAGTAAAACAACTCCTTCAAAGTAAAAACTGATTATCTCAAACTAGATAGTGAGTCTGGTTGCTCTGATTCATTAATTTCGTCTTCGAAAAGCCAAATTCTGGCAATTAAGGTTCGTTAAGGGTTTAATGAATCATAGAAACAGAGCGTATAAATAAAATGAGAAAAATACACGGAACATTACCCCAAAAACTCATCACATGACGCTACCCCCATTCATCTACCAAATTATATTTGGATTAAAAAAGCAGCAAATGGAAAGAACATCAATACCGCGTGATGCGAAGCACCATGGGGGTTTTGCACCCTCTCTTGGAGATCATGTACGAAGGGAGACACCTGGGGATCCATAGGGTTGGGAATGAGCACTTCGGTCGCAGTAATCACCGCCTTAATGTGCTCCAGATTGATAACAACAGCCCTCTCCCTCCCGAGGATAGTCGAGGGGTACGATAATTGTGGATCGAGCACACGCAGGTCTCGTGCCGGGAGCCCCGTCCGCCGCATGATCGAGTGCTTCCCGGCCTCCTCGAGATGCGGATGCCCCTTGCCCGAAACCACCAACCATGATCGTATCCCGGTCGTTGCCTTCCGCCCACACCAGCACCATTATGAGGCGGCAGAGCCGATGCCCGATAGTTGGCTTCCTCATTCACCGGTACCTTGGGTGACCGCATCTTGAATCGGATTAGGGTTTCTTCCTCAGTCTTCCCCCTCCATTCTGCTTAAAGATGACAAGCCGTTCTGCTCTACAGAAGTCGCGGGAGACCTAGCGAAATTCAATTCGGAATTAAAAAGCAAAAACAAACCGGAAAGGACGCCATAAGCATCTAGAAGTAATCCTACGGCTATTTTTTAGTACCTATATATAAATGAAAAGTCCAAATTTCAAAAAACCATTTTAAAAAAAATATTCACTTAATTATTAAAACTTTATTGAAATAAGATATTTGTGACGTTATCTAAATTATCCAACTTTAATACACAATTAAAACAAATATTGTTCAATCCAAATATTTCTTAATTGCTTGTACTAATTGAACTTTGTGATGATAAATTATCATGATTTACAAGATAAGCTTGATTAAATGTACAAAAATAAACTTGATTACATGAGAAGCCTATAGATTTAACTAAGTGTGATTTTAAAAAGATAGAAATTCTCCATAGTTCTATAAGTTGCTAGACAAGATACATCCAACATCTTATGAAAAAAATAAAAATAAATTATTATTATACCCATATTCATATTTAGTCCAAAATATGAATCATGATATTATTAATTTTGATAAGTAAGATTATAGAAAATATGAGAAACTAATAGAGGATACAATTTTAACTTAATGGCAAAAGTTTTAAATTTTTTTTTTTATATTGTTTGTTGAGAGTTACTAAAACAAAATATACAATGAGATAACAAATGAATATTGAAAAGGGATAGAATGTGTTGTTATGCTCTTCTCATATGACATTTAAACCAAAGAAAGCATATAAATAGTTAGATATAAAACATATTCCAAAGTGCAAAGATTAGTTGTTTTTTTATAATACAAATGTTGAGAGAAGGATTTGTACATTACATGTAAAAATCCATTGGTCTCTGAACATGATCTTTGTTGTCCAAGATCAATGATGTTGTTGTACTTGTTGAAGTAGAATCATTGGAGTATGTAATGGCATTGAACAACAATCTTTTCCCTTAACATTATTCAAGTTATTCTAATTTGATTTTCTATTATAAAAATGAAGGTTAATATATTGCTTTTCAAACATTTTAAAGATCATCTTGTATGGTTTTAAATGATGTTCCAAGGGAACTCTTTTTATGTTAGGGGTGTCTTTGTTGTGTATTTTTATTTTTTTGGATGCAATTATGTTCATTTGTTGAGAGATTTTGATTATTGAAAAGAGATCTATCAAAATCATATTGTTATAATATATTTAATTTCTATTTTTAGCATTATTTATAAGCTCTATTTTTTGTTTCTCCTATTCTATTGTTTTGAGTTAATGGTCTCGATTTTTTTATTTTGTATTGTCACGTTAAATTCACTAAATACATCATATTTTGAAGATTTATATTATTTGACTCAATGATTTCTTTATGAAATCACAATTTGTTGGAATAGTATTCTACCATTATTTTAGAGATTAATTTGAAAATAATTGATTTATGTATGGGAATCAAATAACTGTGCTTGAAATATGACACAATAAACTATTTTGAAACTTGTGAAATCAAAGATTCATAGAGATTATTTTATCAGTTGCATATCTTATTTAGAACATTATGTCATTTATTGTTCTAATTTTAAAATTTTTGCGAGAAAAATTTTCATTGTAAAATCATGCTAAGTTAGCTTACATGACCTTTTTTATTTTATTATATGTTATCTTATCAAGATAACTTGCTCATAAATCATTTTTTATCAAAGCTTTGTTAACCATGACTAATTTCTTTTGTCTTTAAGTAAAAAAAAATAGAAAAATTAAAAATAAAACCCATTTACAAATACAGATCATATTCCATTGCATCATAAAAGGGAATGACACATTGTTTCACCAATTATGTTGCATCATGCATTGCCACTGTTAGCTCTTGTTAGATAAAGCAAAAAAACACAATTTTTGTAACATTAAAAGAGAAATGATAGTGATTGTTGGGTAACATCTAAGGATGATGAATTATCAAGATGTGACTTTTTTTCAAGGTTTATAGAGGTGTAGTGATGACCCACACTTGTTATGAAAAAAAGATTTTGACTTTTATATGTGAGATTATGGTCTAAAAATATTGAGTCATCTTTTAAGAAAAAAATCATTTAAGATAGAAAATGATAATATTTTAATATACTAAGAACATGTTTTCATATCATATGTCATAAAGTATTAGATTATCAATGATAATATAAGTTTTATCAAAAGAATGATTGCAAGTGGATCTAATAAAGCCTAAGATGTGAAAGATTCAATTGACATTAATCAAATCATAAACAAGAGCACAAAAAGAGCATACATATGGGCTTTATTGAGAGATGCTATTGAGTATTATTAAGTTATAATATGTTATTTCTAAGACCCAAAATATTTCTTATTTAATGTCTACACATCTTTGTGCATTTTTATTTTCATTATTTTTTATAATTATTTTGTTAATTTTTTAGGTTAAGGGCATTTTATCTTTTATTCTTGAATTAAGACTTCACTTTGTGCTCAATTTAAGAATTGCTAAGTGAAGTGTTTAGTGCTAAGGAAATCCCACAAGAGGGGGGGGGGTGAATTGTGTATTTAAAATTTTATGAATTTCAAAATTAAACTTAAAAACCTTTAAGCAAGAGTAAAGAGAGTTGAACACACAAATTTTTAAGTGGTTCGACTCAAAACCGAGTCTACGTCCACCCCCAACCGGTGTTGGGAAAAGTCCACTAAATGCACCGATTACAAGTGAGGTTTTTCGTACGGTTCACCTCAAACCTACTTGGGATTTTTATTACGGCTAATCCCAAACCTACTTGAGTTTTTACCGGGCTCAACTCAAACCCGGGGCTTTAGCACTACTGCTGGGATGCCCTTGCCCCAAAACGAAAAATACAACGATTGGCAAAAAGAACTCAGAAGAAATCGGAGAAAAGAGGAGGCACACACAATCGACAAATTAGAGGGATAGAAATTGAGAAACAATTGAAAAACCTCTAATTCCAATAGCCTTCTTGCCGCTTTGCTTTTTGAGCTTGGATGCACCGTTTTTGCTTGAGTGCTCGAATTTTGAGATATAAAATCTTTGGAAAATTTAGCAAAGGTTAAACTGAAAAATATATCAATTTTCCCTATTTATAGAGCTCAAATTTGAGCTCTAAAAACACCCCCAACGGCTCCAAAAATTAATTAGCCGTTTGGGCAACGGACGGAAAGCAGCCACCGTCCGATCCAGGCCCAAAAACGAACGGCGCAGATTGATTTACGCATTTTACCGTTCGGGCTTAATCCAGAGCGTTGGATCCGGGCGCGTAATCGAACGGCATGGATTAAATCTCGCGATTACCATTTACGCGATTTAATCCCGTGCGTAGGATCTAGGCGCAAAGATGAACGACACAGATTTTACCTTACGGGATGAATCCTGTGCGTTGGATCCGGGCGGGCTTGATCTGAGCCATTGGATCTCGCGAAGGCTGAAAGTGAGATTTTTAGTCCTACATTGCGTATGCGAAAGTGTTGGAGCGCTATATAAGAAATCCACCCTGTTTACATTGCGAGCCTCTTTGGGGTTGGCTCCCCCCTTCCTTGACCAGGACTTGATCACCTGGTTCGGGTTGACTTAGCCAAGCATTGTTCATTGACCATTGACCGCGCTGCAGTTTAACCTAGCCGAGCTCCTCTCGGCAGGCTTTGGGCAGGCTTGGCTTAGCCAGGCACTGTTGATTTGACCGTTGACCAACGCTAGCCGAGCTCCTCTCGGCCGGCTTGGCTCGCCCTTTTCGTGTCAACCAAACTTTTATTTTTAAATTAAATTTTTTAATTTCTAAAAGACCTGGACGGGCTATTTTCGAGCCGGGTCGACCCGCCCATTGCTACAGTGCATTTTCCCGAGACTTCAGCTGTTTTAGGGTATTTTTGACGAATTTTTGTGCCAAAAATTTGAATATAAGTGTATAAAAATAATTTTATATTCTTATAGTCTTATAAGTTATTTAAATAGCTATGAAAAGAAATTCATGAAAAACAATTCTAAAATAATATTAAAAAATCAAATACCAATGTCTATACATTTTTGCAAATATGCTTAGCCCAAAAATCAAAATTCAGTATTAAATAACTTTATAATATTTTTAAATGTTAATACTACTAGTGTGTCTCATAATCTCAAAGTTTGGACATATCAAAATCAAGAGAAATAAAAAGAAATTTAATTATAAAAAATCTTGTGCATGTCTCAAATTTCCTTGAAGTATGCCATGACCTCAAGGCCCTTAGAGACCATTATTTTAGACATCTAAGATACATGACTTGATTTAATTAATTATTAATAATTTTACTTAAAATCAAGCCCAAATAAAATATACACATTTATGCTTGACTCATCAAACACAAGGGTGTAACAATAAGGAACTAAAACAATGTGTTTTGATTTTATTGCTAGTTGGAACCAAGAATATTTTGAGGTACATGGGCATAAAAGGTTCCCTCCAACAAATGCATAAGTTCACCTTTGTATCCATTCGAGTTGCGATTCAAAATTATCCAATTCGCCACATCATGCTCTTTTTCTTGGATCACTATTGATGGCCCAAGTTCCACCAACCATTTATGAACACAATGGCAATACCATGTGCCTATTTACTATTATATCCTATTGCATGTTGTCTCTGCCTTCTTCTTCAACTAACTTTGTTAGCATAATTTGACATTAAAAGTTGCTAAATCTAAGCTCACTGGCTTCTCACACCTAAGTTTGTCATCTTATTGTTGTTGCTTAAAGACATTTGACTTCTCACAACTATCAAATCTCATTGTCATCATCCTCACTTAACTACAACCCTCTCAACACCTATCACTGTATCTCTTATAACCATCAAACCCCGAATTCGCGTGACTATCAGATTTTGCTTACTACCTCAACTATGTCATTTGTATTGCTTCTACTTTGATATGGTCCATTATATGCCAGATTGTCAATCATTGTTGCATCAATGTCTTCCATACCAAATTCTCTCTACTATATTGAAATGTTAACTAAGACCAATATCATAGATTGTGGTCAACCATCTATCCTCCTTTTCGTTGTTAAAGGCTAAGCTGCATCATGTGGCCTACCTAAGTCTTACCCTATGCATCATCCATGTAACAATCTTAAATTTAATCGAGAGAAATATATAAAAGGATAAAAAATGTATGATTTAAATATATCAAATTAATTTCTTAAAAGAAGTTATCCATACACCAAAAAACTAAATTGATAATAAAAAATAGAGAATGTCATATGATCAATCTCTTCAAAAAATATTATTTGAACATATTAATAAAAAAACTCCATAAGACAAATCAAATGATGTTGAGTTTATAATTTTTAGAGACCTACAAAAATTCTTATAAATTTTTAAAAATATAGATATAATTATAATTTTTTGATAGTTTTGAAGGTGTATTTGTAATATTTAAATTAAGGCATTTATAAAATTTATTTTAATAGAAGATAAATTTACAAATATTTGAATTTTGATTGTGTTAGTGCACATTTGCAATTTCTAAATGTTAGTGTAACAAAAAACAAAAAAGATAGAATATATTTGTAAATTTTAAAATATTAAAAGATTTTGTGAAATTGTTGCATGTAAAATTGTGGGAATGGACATTTGGATCTTTGATGATGACCATATATATATAAAATGATATTAATATTTTTTGTTGGTTTGATAATTAAGTTAAAGTTATTACTATCTTAATTCACTATATTGTAATAGTCTGGTATTCTAAAGGGTGTCGAAAATTTTTTGATGAGTTTGATTACTTCGACGTGCTTGTTTTGCTTTGGAAAATTGAAGGGAGATGGAGCAACTATATCGTTCAAAGAGGATTAAGAAATTCAATATCATTAGTGAAGTAAGTTTTATATTTATTTTTTGGTTATGTGGTGTTGAGATTATCGAAGAAAGAGATGAGAGTATTGGATCCACCTCAGTGTAGTAAAGAAATACATTATCTGGTACAAAAGGTCTAAAATAATAAGATAGCGATAGAGTTGTGAAGTTATCGTACTAGACGATTGAGACACAAAAGTGTCTCACTTTAGCTCACAAGGCACACTCCCAATAGTGTTGCATTAGTCTCATTCAGACTCGAGCGTGTGCTTGAGCCGAATCTTATTTCGATTATTCATCTTTGTCAATCATAGGGGTCAACTACAACACTTCATTTTTTCTTATGATTATCTCAGTTAGTTTTGCTTTTGCTTGTTTGAGCACATTTTGCATCCATGTCATGTCATAATTAATGTCGATTCTTGTTCATTTATGCACGTTTTACTTGTCATCGTCGATCGCTCACCATCACCTAGTCACTAGTTACACTTGGCCATCTTTATCATCGGCTGCCCACCATTGTTCGATTACTGGACATCACCTGATTGCCCATAATCACCCAACTACCAGCTGCTCCCTCGCAAACCTCCATTGCTTGGCCACCCACCCTCTAGTCGTAATCGATCATCATCATCTGTCTCATCTACTGTTGGCATCTCTCGTCACATCATCATCGTCGTTTGATTGTCATGTTGCATTATTATATAATTTTTTTATATTATAATCTTTTTATGTATTTTTATTTGATGTGATTGACTCATTTAGAGTTAGTTGATTTGAAATTCTAAAGGTCTCTTTTAGATTCTCATGTAATTTAATTATGAAATGGACTTTCTCATCATGACTTTTTAACTCTCTCACGCTTACGTTATATTCAAATACATATTTAATTCTTTTTTTATATATAGTTATTGAGCTCTACTTCATCTATAAATAAGAGAGATTCTCTCATTATAAGAATATTTTTCCTGAATAGAGTTTCTTTTGTTTTGTGTGTTTTCATCTTTGTAAGTAAAAAGTGTATGCCCAACTTTAGTTTGAGAGATTTTAACTTTTCATCCCTATGTGAAAGAAAATGATTGAATGTGAGAGACCTTCCACTATAAGAGAAAAAAATCAATAAAATTTCTTATTCCTCCAACACTCTCTTCTTGACACCTTAAAGTCTTTGTTCACCCTTTCACTCTCTTAATCAAGCCACCAAATTATTACCCTCTTTAACAAGGCTCTAATCTTAGCTGACTACTTTATTACCCCTTTAATTATGCTTTCTCACCAACCCAGACCTTTACCTTGTCACTTTTTTTCATCTTTAATGCTCCTACACGTCAACTTCAAAGGAAATTACAAGCCACTATCACCAAAAAGGTGAACTCTTCCCATAATTTTAATTTTCTAAATAGTAATGCAAAGTTAAAATTGTTTTTCTTTGATTTAAATACTTTACATAGAATTTGTCTTTAATTTTTTTTATATGTGTGAAATTAGAAATGAAAAAATTACTTAATATAATTTTTACTTAATATTTAACGTGTTATCACCCACTCTACTAAATAATACGCATTACAACTTATGACACTAATTTTTAAATAATTCTAAAATATCACACATACCACCTAATTCTAATCAGTGTTTGGTGTCTTTTAGTAATCTATATTAGCTTATTAAACATTTATTATATTTTAGGCTCTAAATTAGACCCTCGTATAAGTCTAATTTGTTTTGCATTAGATTGTCTATATCATAGTAATACGAAGTGTCATTACTATGTCATAGAGGGGTTAATTATATAGTACTATATGTATATTATATTGTATGATTTAGATTATGTGTAAAGACTGGTTAACAGATTTTACGAGACAAAAAGATGATCGTACCAGTATGATGTGTGTTAGAAATGACTTGTACAGTTGAACATATTATACTATACTAGGATCGTATTAGTATTATATGATATAATTAATAAGATCACATGATACAATTTGATAAATCATATAAATAATTTCTAAAGTAAAAACTTAAGATAAGGTAAGTAATTTATAAGGATAAAATGACTTAGGAATTACTTTAATTGTTTGAAATATATCGATTATTTCATTCACATTTTAATGTATGAAATTTTGAGGAATAAAGAATCAAACAAAGAAATTATTTTGTGAAATAATACAGATAAATTTGATAACTTATAATATAATATAATAATATTAATTTGGTTTTCTTTCAAACTATATTTTATTCTAATATTAATTATTTATATTTTATAGTTTAGAATGACTTTTATGATTTTTTACACTACTCATCACATTACTTAATTGATTATTTAGTTCACTTGGATTCATAATTTTTTGTTACATGATATAAATAATATTTATTAAGGATAATGCTTAATGTGTACATATGACCTGACATAATTATTTAATAAATGACAAATGAAAATAAATATGAGATTTTTGGATATATTATCCTTAACATTAGGCTCAACGTGTTAGATAGTAGAGTATCAATCTTTGAATCAGATATATACTTGGCATATATGCTAACCTCAGTATACATATATGGATTACATTAAATTTATCGTGTTGGATTGTAGAGTATAAGTATCATTTCTGTTTGGCAATATTAGACTCAACGTGTGGGATAAGAGGGTATCGATCTTCAGATTAGATATTTATCTATTATTATATAAATAGATGAGATGAATACCTATTAAAATTCATTCATTTGTATGATTGTTGGATTAATGAATGATAATGATTAAAGATAATTTAATCAAATAATTATGAAAAATATTGAAAAATAAAATAAATATCATAACTTACATATTATTTGGATTACTTTTGGAACACATGATATTTGGCATAGCTTCATATTGGTTCATGTAACTTATTATCACAAATTATAATATGAATTTTATTTTATTCATTATTTTTATTTGCTTAGTGTAGTATTTATTTTGACTACCTTATTAGATTTATATACTGAGATTTATAAATCTTGTTAGTATTTATATCACGAATCATGTATTTACTATACTAAGGATGAAGATTTTGATACAACATAAGGGTATCACACTCCTAATATGTGAGAGTAAAGTGTATATTGGGTTGATGTTAATGAGATAAAATTTTTAATATTATTACTTTTATATCAATGTCTTTTATTTTTTAACACTATTTTTTACTTAGTTTTATATATTATGTTGATAAGTTGGGTTTATCTAATTTTATTTTAATTAGAATTGGATATTTTATTACATTATTAGGACTCCACTTAAGAATTATGTCCTCATATGATTTATTTATGTGTAAAATTCTTAATCTTATAATTGATTGAATATATAACTAGAGAAGATCCTGAAACTTCTATTATCCTATCCACTCCCATGTGATATAGTTATTGAAATGCATTGTCAACCACTTGTTATATCCACACCTCCATCATTGACACCTTTATTTTGCCATTGACTCTAATTTGTATAATATATCAAATAAGTCATCTAGGTTACTCATAAGATTAACAACTTTTAAGGCTATCTTGAATGAAGCTAGGAGTGTGTTTGTGCAAAATTTTAAAGGATGAGGTGTCATTTTTTAGGAAGAATTTTTATTCAATTTTAAATTCAAAGAAAGAGATACTAAAGCTTAAAAATCAAAGATTTGAGATATATTATTAATTTCAAAATATATCAAACAATTTTATTTCAAATTAAAATATTTTAGATTTTTATTAACATTTTTATTTCAAATTCAAGTTTATAAAAAATTATAATTTTTTTTATTTCAAATATCTATATTAAATTCATCCTCATTAACTTGGGTTAACATAGAATTTATCTCTTAAAAATTCAAGATAAAAATATTAATTAATTATCTATATGAATAAAAATTTAACATAATAAGATAAAAAAAATCACTTGTAATGTCATATGTACACACACACACACAACATTCAAACTTTGTTTTAGATTCTACTTCTAATTTTTTTAATATTTTTTTCAAAAAAAATTCTCTCATAAAATTTTAGCTGAAAAAGTAAAATATAATTTTTTAAAATCGCATTTCAATATAAATTTTGTTTTTCTCAAAAAAAAAAAAATTAAACTTCAATGTACTCACCTTAAAAAAGACCTCTTGCGGCGTTTAAAACACTACAGCAAACACAAAGGCGTCGAACCATGCCGCTCCAGGATTAGCTACTGGAGCTCGATATCATGCTCCTCTCTTCCTGTGGCCCGTCGTGGTCTGCTTCACCGTAACGCTTGCCGCCGTCTGTGAGCGTTAAAGAACCTGCAGGACTAGACGAAAAGAATTGAAACCTCTCGCTCTCCCCTCCCCCCTATCATTGCCTTCCCTCTTCCCTCTCCTGTTCCTCTCTCTCTCTCTCTCTCTCTCTCTCTCTCTCTCTCTCTCTCTCTCTGCGTGCAAGCAAGGAACTTCTCCATCTCTCTCTCTCTCTCGTGCTCCGACGGATGGTTTTCATCGCACGAAATCTGCCTTCTTTCCTCACATCCCTTCCTTTCCATTTAAGCTTGGGATTCTTATATAACCATGGAAGGCATTGTTAATGAAGCATCTGTCTCTCTGGTTGTTATTTTGGGACAGAAACAGAGTTGCGAACACCTATAAGCAGAGTTAGCAGAGAGAAGGTTCACAAATACAGAAGACAGATATCACTTATCCGTTTGGAAGATGGGCTTGAATTTCAGAATTCCTTTCACCATCTACCTTATCCTCTTCTTTTCAGGCAACTCTTCCGTCTTCTTCCCTGTTCTGTTGTCCTTTTCTTCTCGCCTGGTTTAGCTCTTCATTTGCTTATTTTTGTTAATATTCCAACGTAATCTTTGAATCTTGACCATTTAAGGAGGGAGGCGATCATATTCAGCACGTGTCTTCACCATTGTGAACGAGTGCAAGACCACCCTGTGGCCCGGCGTGACGCCCGGGGAGAGCTTCAACGGTGGTGGGTTCGCTCTCCGCCCGGGCCAATCTGTCGTATTCACCGCCCCGACCTCTTGGTCCGGGCGCTTGTGGGCCCGAACCGGTTGCAACTTCGACAATGCCGGCAACGGCTCATGCGACACCGGGGAGTGTGGGACAAGTCTGAAGTGCGGTTCCTCGGGCGAAACTCCGGCCACTCTCGCTGAGTTCACCCTCGCCTCCTTGGACTTCTACGACGTGAGTCTGGTGGACGGTTTCAACGTTCCGGTTCTGGTTCGGCCCGTGGGCGGGTCAGGCAACTGCCATGTCGCGGGCTGCAATGGGGACCTGAGGGACAATTGCCCGGCCGAGCTGGCGAAGCGGGTCGGCGGAAAGATTGTCGCGTGTCGGAGCGCGTGTGACGTGTTTAACACGGATGAATACTGTTGTCGAGGGCTTTATGGGAATCCGCGCACCTGCCAACCCACTTACTATTCGAAGAAGTTTAAGGACACGTGTCCAATGGCGTATAGCTATGCTTATGATGATCCTACGAGTATTTTCACTTGCGCCAATGCCGATTACGTCATCACATTCTGTGCCAAAAGGTCAGTTTTTTTTATTCATTTTCATTTTTTAAAAATATTGAAATATGTTAACAGTTGTAATTTGATCGTAATTAATTTCTTATTTTTAATTAATAAGATACAAATTTTATTTTTTTTTATTTGGGGATTGAGATAGAAATTTTATAATAGGTTGGTTTGTTTAATCGTTCTAATTGGTAGTTATGCCAAATGTCTTAAAAAAAAAAAAACTAAGTCCCTCAATGGCCGGTTAAAATTGACTAGTTTAATGCATAACTTAAATGTATTAAATAATTCTTTAAAAAATGTAATTATGTGCTTTGAAATTTTTTATTTGATTCTATAATTTTCATTATATTTTATGATTTTTATTTGCTTTAATTATGTTTTTTTTAATATATTAAGTTTTATTTTATATAAATTTGTTGAAGGATATTTTTTAAATATCACAGGCAATGAAAGAATATTATTTTAGTGTATTGTCTAAGATTTAATTTTTTTAAATCAAAATTTAAATGAGAATTTTTTTTTTCATTTTTTTATTCTATCTTTAGGAAATATTTGTTTTTTTAGTTTAGTATAATTTTTGAAAAATATGTGTTTTAGTAATTTGGTTAGATCGTTGATAGAATTAAACTTAATTGAACCTCATCAATCATTAAACATGAGAAATTTTTTTAATAATTAGATAGATTAAAAACATGTAAAAAAATCTTTAAATCATGTTTAATAATATAAACACTCATATAAATTGACTATAAATACTAAATACAAGGATATTTGTAACTTAAAAAATATAATAAAATAAATAATCGTGAATTTTAGAATCTATCATGCATTTTTAATACAACTTTAATTTGATAATTTTTTTTTATGTTTTTGCGAGTGAAAAACAATGAAAAATCAACATTAATAGATATTAAATATAAAGTGTAACAAATCTAACTTGGAACCCTTTAAGAGTCCCATCATTATTTGTTTTATTCATTGTTCATTGCTTCGTTTATTTTCTACTTGTCTAAGAATTTTTTTCTTTTTAAAGGTTTTTATAGCAATTTATTATGTACGGCGCAAAGACTTATTTTGAATTTTGAAGATCAAGTGTAATATATATATAATTATATAATTATAAAAGTCAGTCACACCATCCTATAATTTATTAATTGCAATAAATTAAAATTGAGTTTTTAATGGACAATTTCACATAAATACAAACTTATACAGTTATTTGCATGATTGCGTTGTTTTAGACATTTGTGTTAAAATCTTTCTGTTATTTGTTGCAGCAGGCAAACCGTATGCAGTTATCATGACAACAGGCTGGTCTGCAGCGGTTCGACAAGGCCTTCCAGGTTTATTCCCAAGTGGTTATTTGTAATTTTAGTTTTTGTAGCAGGTTTATTCATTTAGACACACAAACCACCAAATAAAATATTAATTTTTATTGCTTTTTTTTTCTTTCTTCATTTTTTTTATTATAAAACAAAATAAATATTTGTGAAAAGAACGTAATTCTATTTAGCACTTTTTTGTGTGGTTACTTATGGTTTAAAAATAAATTTTTATAACTTTTTTATGCAAAAATAATTTAAAAAGTAATTAATATGAATAAAAATAAATTTTAGAACTAATTCATTCGAAGGGAGTAAAATAGATTAAATATTTTTAAATTGAGTTGGTGTCCCAAACGATCATAAAGTAAAAGCAACATAAAATAAAAAATTGTACTTAACATTAGCCTTAACTCTCCTTTACGAAGGGATAGGTGCTCTTAACTAAGGTTATTTTAATTTATTTTAACTTAGGGCAAAGTATATCTTGCATCAAATTATGTTTGTCATAATTTTTCAAAAATATCTAATGAATGCTTTTAAATTTTATTCAAAATAATAGAAAAGATTGTGAGATTGATATAAGAACTATAAATTTATTTTAGATGTTTAGGTTACATACATTTATATGATTGTTCATTGGTTTTAATTCAGAACTTCAATGATTTAATAGTTCTATTACTGTTGGATTTGGACAACAAGTACTTCATAATACAACTAAAACGATTTCATGATTATTTATAAATCTTGAAACTTTTATTAGATAACTTCTTATAGCTCTATAATTGTTCAAATTTATACTATAGCTAAGTTTTGATATTTTAATAATAATTTCAACTTCAAAACTTTGTTAAATCATCAAAAGATCAAAATTGATATCAAATTTAGAGGGTGACATGTCTCTTCTCTAGTGAAAATTACTTTAATGGCCCAATTGCAACAATTTTTTTTTCTCTTATTTCTTCCTTCTTTTATTCTCCTTATTCAATGATCTCTCTTTCTCTATCTCTCTCTCTCTCTTATGATCTTAATAATTGCTTTTATTAAACAGATAAGTGATTTAAATTAAAATTAAATTATATATTTTTTATATTTATAATATATTTTTATTATAGCACAAGATTTTGATATGAATAGTATAATAGAAATTATGAATTAAGCTATTATGTAATTATGCATATCTTGATGGAACAAAATTATTTTTTACAAACATGATGTTTATAAATTAAAATATTAATAAGTTGAGATAATCTTAAAAAGTGTATCATATATTTAAATAAAATTTAAAACTTTATTTAAATATATAATAAAAAATCTCTTTTAGAGAAATCCAATAATATTGAATTTATAATTTTTGAGATCATAGATAATTAATTACCTCTTTTTTTTTAAAACGATATAAGTATAATCTTAAATTACTAGGTGTAGATTTATAATTTTACAAAAATAGTCCTTGTCACCTTAATAAGCATGTGTTTAAAAGAGATTTTTTTGCTATATAAGGTAGTTAAATGATAGAGAATAAATGAAAGAGAACAAGATTCTTTAGGATAATAGGAATCGAAGAGAGAATGAAGTAGAGGTATTAAAATAGAGAGAAAAAAACATAGAAGAAAAAGAAGAACCAATGTAAGAAGATTAAAACTTGTAGCTCAGAGAGAATTTAGAAGCAAGAGAAAGAGGTGAAGAGTAGGCTATAGTATAAGAAAAGCGAAGGAATCAAAAGTAGTGGTTAGTTGATAAATGGGTTCTTCTTGTATTTGTTTAAGCTTGCTCAATCAATTTTATACAACTTTAGATGCAATTAGTGATTGGTTGATGTTAAGAGTAGTTGTAAGACTGAATTTGAAATGGATAGGAAGGGATCTAGTTAAAACTCTAGATACTTACAATAAAGAAGGAGATGATTAAGTATCTAAAAATACAGTGGGTAATCATGCTTGTACAATTAAGTTGTAATAATTGAAACAAGGAGATTAGACATCAATGCTACATTGTATAAGTCTAAACAAGTTGATCATACTAGCACAAATGGGTTGCGAGCCTAGGGAATGAGTAGACACCAACATCATACAAGTGTAAAGGATTGATCGCACTTATATGACAAATCTTAGTATGTGCAAAGTAAAGGGTTGAATTTCTCCATTATGAAATAATACAAGAGCTTGTGAGGAGATTGTACATGTACAATAATGGTAAACATATGGTATGATGGGTTGCACAGCTTACGAAAAGAAGGGAAGTAGTCATCGTATGGTACAGTTGGTCATATTGTATAAGTACGATATTTAGCTAATCAGATTAGGAAGCTAGAATGAGGTTTTTAATTGTATAATATGATATAGGTGATAGTACTATGTGATCATTAAAGGTTTGAAAGAGTCAAATGGGTTTAGTCATAGATCATGATCGTACTATACGATGCATAGAATCACCTTTGTATGACTAGTAGATATTAGAGTATTAAAGGTTGGGATCAAACAAGTCTTTTAGGGTAAAGAATTTGTTTTGTGCTGTATAATCATTTAATTAAAAGAAAGAGGTACATGCCTATTAAGAGGAAGCAACAAATTGTATTGTATGATGTGGGAATCATAGAAGTATAATGTATTAATTATTGAAGAGAATAAGAGGAGTTCTTTAGCTATGTAAATAAAAAAATATATTTGATAGCTATAGTATATGCAATTACATAGTAATTTTTATGCATACATATCATTATTAAAAATCTTAAAAAGGGAGAGTAATAGTAAGAGAACTTCATATTGGATTCATATAGATAAACGTGATAATCATGATATAAACATAATTGTATAATTTATTTATATTTTTGATAATTTTTTTTGAATTTATTCTGTTAATTTTTTTATATTATGATATGACAAATTCAATTCATATTTTACTTACATTTTTATTCATATAACCAATTATTTAATAATTTATGTAGGAATACATATAAATTTATTTTAAATACTAAATAATAAAGTAATGATATATGAACTTTTTGTTAAGAAAAATAATATAATATGTAGACATTCAACATAGGTTATGATTTATATAGAAAAGAGAATCTAAAAATTAAAAATCTTAGGTAGAGATATTACCTTTACTATTTTCAGGTGGAATACTTCTATAATTATTATAACCTCATATGATATGATAATGATTGCTTATTTATATATACGATATAGGATGATGATTGCCCATTTGTATATGTGATATAATCTAGAATTGCCCATTTATATTTGTGATATAGGAAAAAGATTGGTCATTTATATATGTGATGTATGGTAAAAATTGATCATTTATATTTGTGATTCAAGATAAGAATTGCCTATTCATTTATGTGATAAGGTGAGGATTATCTATTCATATACCTGATACAAGACGATGATAATGCATTTATATATGTGTTATAGGGTGATGATTTGTCATATATAATATATGAAAATGGTTGGATTCATATGGATGTATACAAGCTTATTATGCCAATGGTGTGAGGTTATATGACACTAGTTATTAGTTTCATTGTACAATGGATCAAGAGAAAAATTTACTTTTATGAAGATATATGATATTGGGAATGAAATAAATAAAAATAAGAAATTTATCTTTATATAGATTAACTCTATTATGATTCATAATTCACATATCACTTATGATTTATTTCTTCATTTCTTGGTTATTACTCACGTTACTGTTATTCAATTATTATTTATTTTACTACATGATTTGTTATATTTTATTATCATATTAGTTTATTTACTAAGTTTATTAGATTTTAATAAATATTTATATTATAGGACATATATCCACAACATCTATAGAGAAAGATTTTAGTATTATGAAGGAAACCACACTCTTAAGAAGTGAGTAGATAAAATTTTGGTAGAGTTTTGTCATGTTGCTTATCAATTTTGGGTTTTCTTAGTTCATATCCTAAATGATATTGATGGTTAGTTTTTTATTTGATTTACATTGTGTAGTTGGATGGTATTTAGATTTTTGTTTCAACATTAAGTTTTTGTCTAGATTTTAGTTTCCTTACTTATCTAATAACTTTGCATTTAAATGATTGTATTGATTTGTGGTTAGTAAATAAAGCCCTTATATTTTTCTTCTCAAATAGCTTAAACAAAATTTCAACCTATTTTTAAAATGACCTATTTATCAAATTCTTTGTTTACATATTTTAATCCTAATTTTTTAATATTTTTATTTAAAAAATAATATTATAGTTAACATGTTGATTTTCAAAATCTTTCAACAATTCATTTTATGGCTACATTCTCTCCAAATTCAACAAGATTAATTTTAGTAAATTCTTTAAATTCTATTCTTCCACAAACAATGCTTACTTTCTCACAAATTTTTCACATGCATAAGTTATCATGACATTCTTACTAAAACATTTCTTTTATTTATTTTATGTTATCTTTTTATGATAACATCATTATAATATAATATCTAGCTTAATTGAACTAAAAATACTTATAGTGACCTTGGGAAATTGGTATAATTTGTACTTGTTTGCTCAATCACTTGTTGGAGAATGCTAAAAAATATTAAAAAAGGTCTATAGGATTTTGCTTGAGAATGTACAAAATCTACTCAAAAAAATGAAATTAAGATCAATCAAACTATCTATTGAGCCTTGAAAAACTAAATCAGACTTTGAAAACTTTGTTTAGGTCTCAAAACACCTTAATAAGTCTCTAAAAATCCAAAAGATGTTGAAAATTAACAAAATTTGAGATTAGCACTTGTTAGCAATCAAACAAGATTCACAATATGCGACTATAATAAGATTATCAGTAAATGAATATTTAGAGTAAACTTTCAAATCTAAGAATAATGTGTTTATAGTGTATATAATAATGTTGAATATTTAAATAATAGATTAAATTTTAGTTCATTATGAGTTTGTGTGATACTCCACATAAAATGATTTTTTAAATTTTTTTGAAACTTTTTTTTTTACAAAACAATGATTTCAATCTAATTTGCTATTAATATAATACATTTTTTAGAGGATGCCTACTTAAAAATTATCTAAAAAATTTCCTTTATTAATACCATGTTATAAAAATTATTGCTAAAAAATTAATTAATTAATTAATTAAATATAATTTGAATAGTCTAATTATTAATTATTATTTAAAAATAGTTGATAAATATATGTTAACAAATATTTTTAAAAATAATTAATATTATGAAATAATCAAAATAATCTTCAAGTTTTTTAACAATAGCAAAGTTAAGTTTTTTCATTATTTTAGAATTACAAAATAATGCATTTTCCTTATTGTTTTATATTTTTTATATTACAAATAAACATTTTAAAAAACCATGAGATAAACATTTGATTATATCTTTAAGAATGTCTTATAGAAGTTTGAATTTCAAAAAATGATTTATTAAGGAAGACTTTACATATTAATAGTCACATTAAACTAACCCAGTAAAATTTATAATGAAAAAGTCAAAATTAATGAAGGATGAATATTAAAATCCACCGCATTTTGAACCAGTAATTGAATAAATAATGCGTATCATGTGATTATTTCTTTAATAAGTTTTTTATTTATAAAGCCATTTATAATTTTAAAACTAAATTAAACATTTAACTTTCTAATATAATTTTTATTTTTTTGAATTTCTTTCTAATATCTAATTTTTTATTGTCACAAAGCTCGACCATTTTTCTATTTTCTTTTTCACATTAAAAATATAAAAAAAATTCATTGAACATCTTTCATAATTTTTGTTTTATATATATAAATTATGTTAGATAATAACTTATGTGCATCACTATAATATTTGAAAACATAAGTTTCAAATTTTTTTAAAACTCGCATTAATATAAATAAAACTATAGTTCATAAAAATATTTTTTAAAATACTGTTTTAAGAAAATATATGTTTAATTTGACTTTAAAAAGTAAAATAAAAACAAAAATATAAAATATGTTATTTCAAAATTCATTAAAAAAAAACAGTTGTTTTCATTCAAAAGCTATACCAATTGAGCCAAACATTGTTTAGAATCCCAAACCTCAAAGAATTCAAAACCCACATTTCTCTCTTTTAAAATCCTAATTTTTTTGGTTGACTTGTTCTTAACATTTGCTCTCTAATTTCAAGAAAGAAGACAAGTTGGTCTCATATATCCAAAAGTCTTGGAGAATCATCATTGTGATCATTCAGTTGGTATTTTACAACAATTTTTGCTCATTCATTTTCTTTGATTCAATTAAGAGGATTGTACAATACAAAACTAAAACAGACTAGCAAAAAGAGGATTATATGGAATGATGAGCACATTGTTCTTATGGTTTACATAAGAATGTATAATATAATATGGTAGATCATATTGTATGATATTTTGAAAGAGCTCGTAGGTCAAACCAAATAAATAGTTAAGCAATGAAAAATAGAGTGGATTGTATATTATGATAATGGTTATACATGTATGATAAGGTATAGATTATTTATTTTTTTATCAGCTTGATGGTTAGATGAAGAACCATACTAATAGAATTAAGACAATAACTTAAGAGTCTAAAAAAACCTTAACATAATTTTAATTATTTATTAAATGTTACAAATAGGATATATGTTGACCCTTGCATACATGTAACACGTAGAAACTCAAAGAAAAAAATTGAAAAAGAAAATCAATTCTCAAATTTAAATATGTAAATATGGTAATTTGAGATGTAACATACTAATATTATTTTGTATATTTTTCTACTTATTATGACATTCTTTTTATTAATATAATATGACATGTCATTGGCTTCATTAAAATGGATAATGTTTTATGTTGCTATGATTGTCATATTATGAAATGCAAATGAAATAAAAGGCATTATAAAATATGAAAACACATAAACATGGAGTCTTATATGATTGGACATATTTTAGATAGATATCTTATAATACATAGGATAAAAAAATAAAAGTTTTTTTTTCTTAGAATGAGATTTTCTCATTACAAATGATATGACCTCATATGATTTGGGTAAAGTTATTTCTTATACATACATTTGGACATTAGTACTATATGCTCAAAGATGAGGCTCTCTCATAAATTGGTTAGATATCAGTTAAGGTCATTATTTTTATAGCTAGATCTAAAGGATAACTAATAATGAGAAATCATAAATATGGTTAAATAAAACATTAAAAAAATTATAATTAAATTAAATTCATATTCATAATTTTAGTTATTACCTGTAATGATTTCTTTTGATATTTTATATGATCATAATTTCACATGATACTTTCTTATTTATATTTTTAATTTGTTTATATTGCAGGGTTATATTTTTATTAATTTCTTTTGATATTTTTATTGATTATATAAGTTATCATAATAGAATCATCTATTAAGATTATTATTTTACTAATATTATATCACAGAACATGTATCAATACCATGAAATTCTGGCATAAACACTATAGAGGAGTATCATACTCCAGTGAGAGTAAGTAGACAATCATATGGAGTGTGTTTTAGTTGTATCTTTATCATGAAACTAGTATTTAGTTTATAATTATCATATTAAAAGAAATTATTTTGATCTAATTAAATTGGATTTTGTTTGGCTTAGTGGTTTTAGGTTATTAAAATATTGTTTTGGTTATGATTTAGGAATTGTAGTGGTTAGTTTCATTGCTAAGTCCTCATCTAAGATTTCGTGTCATTATATTTTATTTTAATTGTGCTTAGTCTCTTATCATCTATCTTATTAGAAATATAGTTAGGTGGGTTTTTGAGATTCAATATATCTTAATTTGATACATCTCAAGTTTAGCTTTCCTTTTTTTATGACTTCTCCTTGTCTAACTCTCTTTTGTTAACTTTAATGTTGCATTATTATTTTATTACATGAGTAATATGCAAAGAGATAATGAATATACACATAATAGCACATGAATTGGTTGAGATGTGAAGAATAAAAAAGATAACATGACAATGTTTGAGAGATCAATGAAAAAGTAAGATTATATGAGAATACAATAAAATTAAAGATTCTTTATAACTAATTAAAAGATCAGAGGGTTGGTTCGAAGAGGAAAAGTGATTATACCTTAAAGAAAATTATAATTTCATTTTTTCACTTTATTTTGCCATTGTCCTGACTTAATTAGCAAGAAAATGATAAACTTAAAGATTCCTTATATAACTTATTAAAAGATCAAAGGGTTGGTTGGAGGAGGCAAAGTGATTATACCTTAAAGAAAATTATAATTTCATTTTTCTTTCACTTTATTTTGCCATTGTCTTAACTTGGTTAGTCAAGCCCTTTCATTGTTTTTTTACTTTGGGATGAATTTGTTTCGTTGCTTGAACTCCTACATCACAAATGCTTGTGCTAGAATGCAAACATTTTTTAGTTGTTGCTACTTTATAATGTTAATTTAGTATTATGTTTAAGAGAGTTTTGTTACACATTTTACAAGCTACTAATGTCTCTAGTTGAATTTTTTAAGATTTACTTGTGCTATATCATATGTCTCATGTAATGCCAGATGGAAAAGACTAAAGTTTCCTTGTTTCCAAGATGATGTGTGAGTGGAATAAAAGAAATCAAAGCCAAAAAAAGGAAAAAATGCTACTTGGTTACTATTTATTTTAAAAATGCCTATTATTAGGTACTAGATGTGCACTTTTTAAAAGCTAAATGCATACTCTATAGATAGATTGGTATGTAAGTAGCATGCATGTAATTGCTATAGTGCTAGCTAAGCAATTATTATAGTACTAGGTAGCAAATTACAAAGAGACAACTTGAGAAAATAAGAGAAAAAGAAGAATGATTTTGTTGGTAACTATTAATGATGAAAAATGGGTTAAGAAAGATGAAGAGAGGAAGGACAACACTCATTAAATGAGCTTACAATACTCACCAAAGAGTTGCACAAGGAAAGAAAAAATCATAAAGTTTCGCTCACACTTAAGCCACGAAGTATGAGCACAAAAAAGATAACTCAAATCATCAAATTATATATTTTTATTCTAAGTTTTGGGACTATTTATACATGTCTTACTATTATAACTACTTAGACACACTAACATCTACTAGCATATATTTTTATAAAAGTAAAAAGTATTAACATTAACTTTATAAAATGGCCTACCACTAATATCATTTTATAATAAAAATAAAATCGCTAAATGCTTTATATATTTGTTCAAAATTTTTGTCATAATTTCTTGATTATTTGAAGTAAATTTCGTGGGTTGGTTAAAAATTAGCTTATGTAGATTTTTGTTTCATTCTTTATGATGAGTAACCCAACCTTTAATTTGATTGGCCTACATTTGAGACCTTGTCATAGGTCTGTGTCATCATTGAAGTGTTATTCAACAAGAGGGGGGGGGGGGGGGGGGGGGGGGGGGGAGGGAAAGAGGTGAATTACTAGGAATAAAATTTTTGTTTATTAGAAAATATTTTAAAAAAATATTTAAAATAATTTTTAATAAGCTTTAACAAATATATAAAAGTGATTTTTTATAAATTTTAATTTTTTTAAAACATATTAAGTTTTATAATAGTTGTGTAATTAAAAAATCAACATAATTAGAAATGTGTACAATTAATTTTTAGGAGATTTGACTTATAAAACAATCATATATCCATGCTCAACAAAAATCAGACAAAAATAAATACAATATAAGTCTTTCACCAAAAGACGGGTAAGTTAAACCCTCACAACAAAGAAATAAATGAGAT
Organism: Vanilla planifolia; assembly: GCA_023846275.1. Taxonomy (NCBI): domain Eukaryota; kingdom Viridiplantae; phylum Streptophyta; class Magnoliopsida; order Asparagales; family Orchidaceae; genus Vanilla; species Vanilla planifolia. The sequence goes on along the minus strand of CM043878.1, from coordinate 5,694,858 downwards.
AGAGTATTATGATCTTACAACAAAATAAATAAGACATGCTACTATGACCTTACAACAAAATAAAATGGTAAAAAAAACAAAAATATTCGACGACATAAAATCAAAATAAATACAACCAAAATTCTATGCTTGATAAAATCATTAAAGATGCTTGAGTATCTTAATTAAATAAATTAAAGATCAAAAAATTAATAAATTAGCTGATTTGAGAAGAAAAATAATTTTTGGAGTTTGATGAGTGAATAATGGAACAACATATGAAAGTGACAATGGGAATGAGTTGCTAACAGCTTGAATATTTTTTCTTAAAATTCTTGTTTGGATCACATGAAAATTTCTCTTTAATTTCGTACAAAAATTCTTTTATTTATACGAAATTTGTAAAAGCTAAACGTACTTACCAAACACCAAATTTAGCTCCTACAATTTCTACACCTTTTGTAGTATTTTAATTAGGAAATTGATAATTAAAAAATTACCAATGGTTTGAATAATGGCTAAATAGTTGTTGCATACAATTTGTTTGATTGGAACAATTAGTGACTATTCAACCGTGAAAACTATGCTATCGAATAGATGACAGTAAACTAGTGCTGTTTAGAAATATGAAATTGATGTGAGCTGTTAGATATGAATAACAATCTAATGAAAAGATTTTGATCTTATGTGCAGAATAAAAAAGGACTATGCAATCGCAAAACGACATGATTGAATAGAGTATATGATAAGGTATTATATAAATGTGGATGAGATTTAGATCATTTGATAGCAAAATTATGCGATCAAACAATTCATGTTACTCCACGAATCAAAAATAGGTAGTGCAAAAACAAGGTTTTGTTTAGTCCCATATTGCAAATGGGAACAAATATATTTCCTTTTTAAAGCTTTGCGTTATTTACTTGGGTAGTTTGTTCTGGGTTAGCTACCCCCTTGATTGCTCGGGACGTCATTACCTTTGCAGCCAGCAACTAATTACATAATTTATGGAATCAATATTAATAACTTGATATATGTTTGAGATTTGGGTTCTCAACCCGTTCACTGTATTGAATAGGTTTGGGCTTAATTGTCTTGACTCGAAATGATGTTACTAGCTTCTAATACGAAATAGATTCAATAATTTTTAAGTTTTTAGTAATTAATTAAAATGGTTATAACATATTTATTATTTTTTAGGAAATATTATTTAAGGATTTTAAAGATATTATTAAAATAAAATGATGGTAAAAAAATCATGAAAGATTGATAAAAAAATATTAGAAATCTAAATATTATTCTAAGATTAATTTAATTTAATTTATATGCATAAATATTTCAATTAAGTTTCATATTCTAATTAAAATATCTAAAATTAAGTTCAAAATATATCCCTTAGTAGTTTTCTATTTAAACAAAGATGATTTTCACAAGATTTAATGTTTGAGTATTTTTTTCTTTTAGTTCTCCTATGAATACAAGTATTGGCTATCTAAAATCTAAAAATTTACTTAAACAAATTCATTAAAAAATATTTTAGATTTGTTATCATCAAACAAAACATCATGGCTAGGGATCAACAATACAATAGTCATTACATTGTAATGTCATTGGTTAATACTATTTTATCTCTATTTGGATAAAAGAAATATTGTTTCATAAAATTAAAATCAAGATAATCATCTATCAGTTGTAAAGTCATCTTCTTTAAGTCTTCTCTAGCCATCCAAATGTTCTTTATAAGTGGTTGATTTTTTTTATGAATGAGAAACAAATGTAATAAGGTGGTACTGAATGGCTTCTCATTTGTGATAATTCTTCTAACTTAAAAAAATTAGGACACTAAATATATTGGTAACTATTTATCATTTTCACCTATATGAGAGTTAAATTACATAAGCTTATATTACAAATTTTCTTTATAAGTATAATATCCCCAATATTAAAAACTATACTAATGAACATGTTATGTGACAATTCAAGAACATAAGAATTCGTACTAATTTTCTTAATTATTTTGAAAGGCTCATAAGCTAGTGCATATAACTTTTTGTAATTAGTGAAGTTGAAACATTATGGTTAAATGTGAATCAAAATATAGTCACCTTCATTGAATTCTCTCAAAGATCTATTTTGATTAATAGTCTCAGCATACTTGACAATGCATGCTTTTATTTATTGCTTGATTTCATTATGTTTATTAAAAAAATGATGTGTGGAAGTAAATATAGATTTAGATAATGTATGCATGGGATGTCAAGTAAATCCATAAGTCACTTTGAGCTAATCCCATATACAATTTCAAAAAGAGTTTCTTTAGTTATTTTTGAAATATTGCTATTATATAAAAACTCAGATGTAGCTAGATGCATATCCTATGTTCCAAAATTCTTTACTATAAGACATCTTAATAGGTTTGTTTCCTATAGTGTCAATGACAACTTCATTTGGGTGTCAATTTATAGGTTAAAAGCTGATAAAAATTTGAGTTCGATTGTAAATTGTTTCTAAAGTGCTTTCCAAAAGTCTGAAACAAATCAAACATCATGATTAGAAATAATTATAGTTAGTAAACAATACAGACTAATAATTTTCATGAAAAACTTTCTTGGTAATATGTGATATATATCATTTATCTTAGGGTATATGATAAAGTGTGCCATTTTAAAAGAATGATCCACCACTATAAAAATATTTTTATAATGTCTAGGCATTCTTAGCAACCTTAAAGTGAAATCTACAAACAAATCTTCCTAAGGTTGTTAAGGAATTGGTAAGCCTATATATTTGCCTAGTTTTTGTTTTGTTATTTAGGTTTTTTACAAGTGTAATATTGAGAAATAATTCTTTTGACATCTATTTTTATGGAGATTCAACTAAATTGATAGTTTTATCTCTACCCATATGTTCAACAATTCTTTTTACATATAATTTATACTTTAAGTGATGTTTGGGGAATGTATAATATTTTTTTTAAATAAGTAGTTATTAATAATACTAAATTCACTACTAATACTTAAAAATTTATCTTTTGAATCAACATAAATTATTTTAAAATTGAGACAAAATATATAATTATCTTTAATTTTATCAAAACTTAGAACTTGTGATTCCAAAGACAAAATTATTAAAGCTATTCTTGATAATACATTTGTAGGTTTGTTGTATTTACTAAGTTTATGTTTTAAAACAAAGAGAAAATATTATACGTATTCAATCCATTTAGCATGCCTATAGTTCATTTTTCATTGAATAATAATATATTTTAAAGCATGATGGTTGTATTCAAAATAAATTTTTCATACAATAAATAATGTTGCCAATATTTTAAAAATTGAATGATTACATAAAATTCTCTATCATAAGTAGAGTATCATTATTTTGTATCATTCAATTTTTTGCTAAAGTATTCTACTAGATGATTTTAACTAAGTATGTCACAAATTCTAATTCCAAAAGCCTTACAAGAAACTTAAAAAATTATATTAAAATATGGCAACCATAATACAAGATTAGTGGTCATAAGATGCTTGATTTGATCACATGCTTATTGTGCACCATTATTCTACATAAATTTAATTTCTTTAGAAGGCTAGTTAATTGAGCCACTATGATGCTAAAATTGCACATGAATCATCTATAAAATATTGTAAGTTCATGAAAACTTCTATGTGATTATAGTCATTGGAATTGGTCATTCTAAAATGGTTTTAATTTTTGAAGGGTGTGGTTGGAGACCATTTTAAAAGACTAAAAAATCTTAAGAAGTTTACTTTGTCTTGCATAAAAGAACACTTTTTTGAGATTTATATATAATTTTTTTGGCTTAAATTTTTCTATAATCAATCTAAAATACTATAAGTGAGATGTTTCATACAAATCATAGATTAAAATATCATTAAAATAGACAACCAAGAATTTTCTTATGAATGGCTTAAAAACTATGTTCATTAAATGCATGAAAGTTCATGGGGCATTTGATAAACCAAGCAACAACCATTCATAATTCTATTTTCTATTCATCTCTTGGCCAAATCATGACTTGATGGTAGCCACTTCTAAGATCTAGTCTTGAGAAAATATTGGACCCTAAAATTAGAATTAACTTGTTATCCAATATTGAAATAAAAAATCTATATTTTATTGTTATCTTATTAATGACATGACTGTTGATGAACATTCATCACCATCTTTTTCAAGTGTGGGAAGTATAAAAACTACAAATGGACTAATACTTCTGTAAAAAAAACCTTTTTAAGGAAGCTCATTTACTTAGTGTTTTAGTTTAGCATGTTCACTTAGGCTCATTCTATAATACGAGAGGTTTAGTAATTAATAACCTAACACTAAGTCCATTGCAAGTTGGATTTCTCTAATGAGAGGAAACTTATTATGGAGCTCCTCTTGCATGATGTCTCTATATTGATAAATAAGTTTATTTATCTTTGGTGGATAACTTACTTCAAAATGAGTTTGCTAAATTTCTTTCACATGAATAATAAAGGAGGAGGAATAATTAGTGAATTTTCTACTAATACTCTTAAATTCAATTCTATTAATGATAAGACAAGATTTTAACCCAAATTTACTCATAAAAATATGATTTTCTTATGAATTTAATTGGGAGGATCATTAGAAATGACCTTGTGATTTAAGAGTTTTTCAATTGGCTTTAAATGTAATAGTTTTATGGTCTTACCATTAAATTTGAAGACATAAATATTTTTTCTACTATAATAAATTACATTCATATCATAAAACTAAGACCTATCAAGTAGAATATATGTTATATCCATAAAGAAGACATCACACCAAACTTTGTCCTCATAACTTCTCATTTTTATAATGTTACTAGCAAAGATGTGTGATTCACCAAATTCAAATGGAATGGGTTTAGATGTGACTTGGCTCTAAGGTTTGGCCAAGACAATACATGCATAGAGATAATATTTATACATTTTTGTTGTCAATGATCAATCTACACCTCTTTTCATTGATGTGACAAACATGCTAAAAATATTTTTTCTTCTCCAATCTTTTGTATTAGTCCTTGATGTTGTTAAACATTGCATGACTCTAATATGTGTTACTTCTTGCTTATAACTCTTCTCATCCATTAAGTGTGTGTTTTCATCTTCTAGTTCTTCAAGTTCAAAATATGTAGTATCATCTTCGTTAATGAGAAAGAGATGTGTTCTACATTATTTGCTAAGATGTCCTAATTTTTGACATTTAAAACAAATAACTTCCTTTTCTTTGGTTTTAGAAGTATCAAATTATTCTTTTGAAGGAGATGAGGTGGAGGGCTTGTGACTTTTAACATGATAAGGGATTGATTAGTGTAAACTAGATTTTGTCATTAGTTTTGGTATGAAGTATTACAAAAGGCCAAGTGTGCTTTTGTTATTGAATAAAGAAGAGGTGATGTGGCATTCTACCAATTGGGCAATACGAAGAGCTTCTTCTAATATTTGTGTGTTATAAAGTTTAACTTTTTTCATAATTTCTAGGTGGAGTCCAAATGTGAATTTGTTAGTGAGTTACCAATCGTTATCACAATAATATGTTCGAGCAAGTAATTCTTCAAATTGATTAAAATATTTTGTTACAATCAAGAGCCTTTGTTTTAATGATAAAGTTGACCATGGAGTTTCTTGTCGTGATGTCCCTAACAATATTTTGTCCTTAATATTTCTTTCATTTCTACCCGTATCATAATTCGCTTAATAGCTTTTTGAATGACCAACAATTTTCATTTTGACAAAGTTAACTTTTTTTTGTAATCATCCATTTCGTACCATTCAAAAATGTTATTCATTTGGGTTAACCAATCAAGGAATTTATTTGGGTCATAAATACCATCAAAAGTTGGTGCTTAAACTTTTACTTCATTTTGCATTTCTAGATCTGAATCTTTAAACTAAGTTTTCCATTTATTGCCTTCTTGAAATGTGTTCTTTATATTAGTTAGTTATATTCTCACCAAGTATGTCACCCTCATAAGATTGAGGTGAACTTTTAGGACTAAGGTATAAGTGTAAGTCTTGCATTTGAAAGTTGAATGATCATTTTTGTTAGTGCATCAAATTTCACTATTTATGATTTTTTAATTTGATATATTCTAAGGTTTGTGGCTTGTTCTAGGTTTTTAATTATTCCATAGTTACTAATTTAGGAGATATGATTTTTTAATGTTAAATGTAAGTAATTAATATTGATGAAAAAGCAAGCTTATGTAATAAAAGATGTAATCTAAAAATACAAAATAATTGTTGAAGTAATGACATTTTTTTAAATTTAACATTTTTTTAAAAGGAAATTAATAACTTAGAAAAAGTAATGCATGTAAGTTTCAACAATAATCGGATAATTCTCTTTAGTTGTTAAATTTAAATTTTTATGTAATAATTAGCATTCAATTGGTGGGGTAACAAAGTATAACACTGGTTCACAAGTTGACACTCAATAAGGTTAAGTGTTCGATTGAAATTAGACATGTTAGTCTTATCTTTATAAAATTAGAACTCTAAAAAAGTAAATGAAGTAATAACTAAGGAAGGGCAAGACTATACCTCAATTGGCATTTGATGAAGAGAAAAAATACAAATTATGAAGCACTGTAATGTTCTCTAAACTTCAAAGAACTTTTGAGGATTTTTTTAGCTCTTGAAGTTGGAAAAAACATCAAAGTAAAAGAAAGAAAGGAAAACTTACTGCAATTCGTCAGGTTCCTAAGAAAATCCCCATGTTGGAATAAAGAAGTGAAGTGGGAATTAGACGTGATTTTGGGACCATTTGTTGAGCACCACTATATGATCCCCTTTGTGTTAATTGTAAAGGATAAAGAAAAGCTTTTGGGAAGATCCTCTGATGCGGTTGAAATGTTCTACCCTAATCGTTGAAGATCGTTCTCAGTTTGAACTGCCTCTTGACATGATAAGGAATCTTTATGTTTGTGATCCCTAATTAACTAGAAGCCTTGACCTTCTTTTCCCCTCTATCATTGAAAGCTGTCACACATCTTCACTACTTTTTGAGCCATCAAATACCATCACCCACTTTTCTCTTACTTCACAGGAAAAATTCTATTCATCTTCTTAAGAGTCAATAATACTTATTATGTTTATTAAGGATTTTTTACAGTGCCTAATCATAGCTTTTCAAAACCTACCTACACTACTTAAGGAAAGCTCGAAAGCTGATCAAACCACATCAACCTACATCACCCCATGCTAACATGCTTCGACAACATGGACTCGATTGATCCAAGTCAACACGCATAAAAAATGCTGAGTTCATCAACCCTTTTTAACATGCACCACCCATGTTAGCTCACATTAACCTACATTGACTTGACTTAACCCATGTCGGATCGCACCTACCTTATTGAACTACACTGTGTCAAACCTACCTAAGACTATCGCACATGCATGTGCTTTCAAGTTCAGCCAGAGTATACCCACTCTTAGTTACATAGCCTTCAATCCCAAGCATGTTATTACCTTTCTCGATGGAGTCCACACCACTCTCAACCACACAACTACTGCATCCATCCGCACAGTCTTAGCATTAACCATGCTGCCTTTTATTTCACATCACCAACACATCTAACAGTGAAAATTTACATTTAATAATATTGTATACCCACAATAATTTTGATTAAAGCCTCTTAATAAAAAACTTGGTGCATTATCCAATCACCAATTAATTGTGCTTCAATTCTCTCATGAACAAATTTGAAAACTTTGCTTTTTCAAACTTTCTTATTTTTGTCTTAAATTTTGGTTTATTTCCTTAAATCCTTCTTTTATATCAATAATGATTTGCCCCATTTGTGGGAACTCGTAATTATTCTTAAAAAAGAAGCATCTGATAGTTATAATTAAGAAATAATTAAGATCATTACATCCATATCTCAAAATCTATAAACTTTAGAACCTCTTCAACTATTCACTAGTAATCTTTTTTGCTTATTTTAGTAACAAATAAAATATTTTACAAGATTTCTTTCCACCTTTCTTATTCTTATAAGAGAGCAAATTAAAATAAGTTTGATCACCCTATCAAAGAAAAACATAACAAATATACTAAATATTTTTTCTTCTAATAAATAATCACTCAAGGACTTACCCATAATATCCAAACTTTATTACATTACACCCACTTCCAAATACCTTCCAAGAACACCTCTTAAAACAAAATCTTGTTAGCTTATCCATATCTTATGATGCAAGACTCTCTAGCTCACACCAAATTGAGGCCTTCTTCTATCCTCAATATGATCTTATAATGTCACATGCTGTTATTTTTTATCAAGAACACCCTTGTCCCCTTAATGATGTGCATTATCTATTTTGGCAACATGGGTAAAACCTCAATATCTTTTTTTACTAAAGAAATCCTTTCAATGCCTTTACTTAAACTTTAATTTATTAACTCTATCTTTTACTATAACATTTAAGATCTTTATGTTTTCTTAATAAATTTTGTGATAATTGACTCTTTAGATATCATAATTAGATTCATTTGATACAAAAATTCCTTTATCTATCTTAAATATAAGGTCTCATAGTAGTTTTGGAGATTGTCCTTAAGTTAATTTCTTTAATTAACTCAAAAGACTATTCCTATCATCCTTTACCAGCTATGTTAGACCTAAAAAAATCTCTAAGTCTCTTTTTATTTTAAAACAATATCAATCAGAGTCACTTTGAGCTTGCCTTTGAGGCTTTAAAGAAAAAAGAGGTTGTTCAAGAGGACTATCAACTTACTTGGGTAATCCTCATCACGACTCTTCAATAAGAAGATTTTTAAAAACACTTGGTCAGATGTGCACCAAAATTCTTACAAAAAATCTTCAATAGAGCTATTTGTTCCATCAATGTAGAGTTTCTGTTAGCTCAAGCTGTTAGTTTGAAAGGGAAAGCATTGTTAACATGAAAATCTCTTAATCAAGAAAATAAAGGCCACAAGATGACAAAGATCACATTCAAAGGGCTCCATAAGATTGATGAAGATACCAAGCTCAATATTTTAGTACTCCCTTAGTGCACCTCTAGAATAAATTTTGGTTGCCATTAAAAAAAATGGATTGTATCAAAAGTTGATACCACTCAAGAAATATTTTGGATATAACAAAATTCTACAAACATCATAAGAACCATGGCCACACAACCTCTGAATACAAAGCCCTCAAAGTCTTAGTTGAAAGATTGTTGAAGGAAGACCACCTTTAGAAGTATCAAATAAAAATATTTGAACCAAATTCTTTTTCTAATAAGCTCTTAGGATAAAGTATTATTTTAAAAACTAAGAAAGATGGACAAACTCTTCAATTGGTGTTAAAAGATAAAGGTAAGTCCTTATTAGGATCATTTATATCGTCAACAGATGAAGGTAGTCCCACTATAAGAATACCATAAGAGCACTAAGATAAACTGTGATTACTAATGTGATAAGGTAACAAGAGTTATGAGTTCTAATATCATTCAGGCTTGAAGACATGTCTCCTCTTAGCAACCCTTATGATGATGCTATGGTAATCTTAAGGATAATTACCAATGTTGAAGTCTATCACTTACTCACTGACAAGGGAAGTTCTGTCAATATTCTATTTCTTAATGCTTATGATAAAATTGATAATAATCAAAATCTTATCCTCCTAGTTATAGAGTCACTAATATATTTCTTTGAAGAGTCTCTAAAGCTAAAAGAAACCATCACATTTCCACTTACAATAGGAAATTCTTTTAACTTAATTATGCATATGGTCACTTACAATAGGAAATTCTTTTATCTTAATTATCCATTTCTACTAATTGAGATGAAAAAGAAAGGAAAACCACCCTTAATCTTTTGGTTGAGTACCTTTATGTTTTGTGTGAAAACCCTTAGACATGCCAAGGGTAGACCACTTAATAGCCCAACACTCCTTTTATACAAATCAAGAAGTCTTAATCATCCGTTTAAAAAATGGGTATTTAGAATCAAAAAACAAAAGACAATAAACAAGAAGTGTCAAAGCTCCTTGATGCCAGTTTCATTCAATTAGTTTGTTATTCTGAATGGCTAAAAATGTGATACTCATAAAAAAAACAATGAAAAATGGCTCATGTATGGACTATACCAATCTTAATTGTGTTAGCCCAAAATACTCATACCCTTTACTTCAAATTGATGTTATTATGGATTTGGCCACTAGTTTTACATGCTTTAGTTTTTTAATTACATTCTTAATATACCATCATATTAAGATGGCTAAAAAAAGATGAAAAAATAATTACATTCATTATAAGCTTTGGGACATTCTGTTATAAAGTCATCCCTTTGTGTTCAAGAATATTGAGGTAACTTATCAAAAGATGATTGACACTATCTTCAGAATCAGAAAAAATAAAGAATTTCAAAGCTTATGCAGATAATCTCCTGGTGAAAAGTATTATTTTTAGGCTCATTTATAAGATTTGAGAGAAACCTTTAGGCTTGTTAAAAATTTAATTTCAAGTTTAACCCTTTGAGATATACTTTTGGGTGTATCCTCAAAAAAGTTTCTTTGTTATATGATATCAAAGAAGAGAATCCAATCGAAACCCAACAAGATAAAAGATGTTTTAGACTACCCTCTTTGAAGACTCCAAAGGACATCCATTGTCTTACTGGATGCATAATGGGGCATAATTGTTTGATCTCCAAGTCAAGAAAAAAAGCTCAACCATTCTTCAAATTCTTACGCAATAAGGCCAGACTAATATGGATAGAAGATTATAAAAAATCTTTTTAAGAACTCAACACTTACCTATCTTATCTTTTATTTCAAGTAATTTGATACATAGAGAACTATTATTTATCTTTATGGTAGCTTCAATCTTAATTGTTAGTTCTATATTAATATGAGAAAACAATAGTACATAATGACCCTTTTAATATGTCTCTCACACTTTAAAGGATGTATAAAAAATATATTCTCTCTCAAAAAAGATGATAATGACACTTCTTATGTCTACTAGATGACTATAATGATATTTCTAATCCCACACCATCAATGTTGTGATAGATAAGTCTTTGAAATATATCCTCTCGTTGATAGAAGTCTTAGGGAGATTGAAAAAATGGGACATTAAGCTTAGTAAATTTGATATTTATTTCATACATCATTCATCTCTTAAATCTCAAGTACTTACTAGTTTTTTGGTCAAAGATATTTCCCTCAAAGTAGAATCGGAGCCCCCCTTAAACACCTAGAAGCTATTTGTGGTTGGAGCCTCGAGACAAGATTCATGTGGCATCAACTTTGTTCTATTAAGTTCACAAGATGTTAAACAAAAAGGAGAGATTAGAATCAACTTTCTAGTCACAAATAGCTAAGTTGAATATGAAGTTTTAATTGTTGGATTGAAATTTGCTTTGGATTTTTGAGTAAAAGGCATATTGATCTTGATTAACTCACAATAGGTTTTCAACCAAGTTAATAACTTATTTAAATCTAGAGATCCAATCCTCAAAACATACAATACATTGATGTAATTGCTCCTATAAAAGTTTGATCAAACTAGCAACACAAAAAATACCTTGTGAGCAAAAAGAAGAGGCAAATCTACTGGACAAACAATGGGACCCTAAGGAAGGTTTCTCTCTCTTAAAAATCTATTTATTGAGAAATTAAAAGTCATAATCCTAAACTTCAAGAGACCTAAATGTAGGATAACTCCCTTGGAAGCCTACCTCAAGATAGGAACCCTTTCTCATAAAAAAATTGGATATGAGAAAAATCAAGAGATAGGCCCAATAATATGTCTTAATTGAAGATCAACTTTGTCAAAAGTCTTACCATGAGTCTTTACTTAAATGCATTCATCCATTTGAGGTCAAAGATATTGTAAAGAAAATACATTTAAGAGAATGTAATAACCACATCTTTAATCATAACCTGGCCATGATAATTATGAGATAATGATTCTTTTGCCCACTATGCAAAGAAACATTACTTTTTTTTGTTAGAAGATACAAAGGATGTCAACTTTATGCTCCTTTTTCTTGACAACTAGTAACCTTGATGATAGTTATTAAACTTTTTTGGCCCTTCTTTGTATGAGGTATGAATTTCTTGGGACCTTTTCTTATATTCCTTATGATAATTGATTACTTCTCAAACTAGATTAAAGCTAGACCTCTTGTGAACTAGATAACAGTTGAAATTCATAATCTCCTCTATGGAGATATATTAAGTCAATTTATAATTATATCAATAATATTCACTTACAATTATGCAATGTTCCAAGTGGAGACACTTTAAAACTTCTAAAAGATACAATGATCACTGAAAAGTATGTCTCTATAGCTCATCTTTGAACAAATGTCTAAGCTGAAATATTGGACAAGAGGTTACCAAAGATTTTGAAGCATCACCTAGGAAGTAAGGGGTTTGGTTTGATGAGCTTCCCCATGTGCTATGGGCATATCAAACCACTCCTATCATTATCATAAGGGAATCCCCATACTTTTAGTTTATGGCTCTAAAGTTATGACCCAACAAAAATCAACCACTCCACTCCACGAGTTCAAATGTTAAGAGAATGCCAGGACATAACCAATACCCAACAAACAAATGAAAAAGTTAGAAACTCGAACTGGATCTTCTTAAAGAGAAATGATTTCAAGTACACTTAAAATAGCTCAACAAAAAGCAAAGCATGAAAAAGTATTTTGAGAAATACATCAAAAGAGTTCTCTTAAAGTAAGAGACCTCATCCTAAGGAAACAAAAACTTTTAAAGTGACAAGAAGGACTGGGTAGGTTATCCCCAAATTTGGAGAGGTCATATCTTGTTAAAGAAATTATTAGATTGAATACTTATCGATTTTAGATAAGAAATGGTACTGAGCTCCTACAGACTTGAAGGGGACCACCTAAAAAACTTTTACTCATAAAAGGGTAAAAGTCATCAAATGTATAAGTTAACATATTTTATTGATTATCAATGTAAAATCTATGTCTTTTCTTTTAATCGATATGATAAAAACCATTCACAAAACTAAATAAAATTCTAGTACCACTTAAAGCTTGATTAATATATTATTGTCATCTTTTGTTACCCCCAAAATATCACAAGGTACTAAGGAAGATGGCCTCTTCCTCTTCATTTTCTCATAATTCTAGCACGAAGGATATAAAAGATAAGGTTTAAACTTCTTATATTTTATTATTTTTTCATCACATGAAGGCATATAGAAGTATGATCTTGCCTCATCTCTTTCTTCTCGTCGTAGCTATGATAGATTCAAGAAGTGTGATCTGATCTTTTCTTTCTCTTTTTCAAAGATTATTAGTAGTCCAAAAACCTCAAGAAGAACTGGTGTTCCATCCTATCCTTTATTACATATGAAAAAAAGCCTAAAATAGCTTGATTATTTCCTTCTTACATCACCATCTCTAAAAATACTATTGTAATCTCAAGTCTTTATAGGATTGTAATTATAAATGATAGTTTTTAGGGTGAAATAAAAAATGGCATCCTTTTGAAAAGACAACAACTCAAGTGTATCATAGGTAAATCTACTTGGTTATAAGCAACTTTTCATTACAACAAAAATGATAATATGAAGAGTTGAAAAAGCACCCATGCTAGAATAACAAAGGAAACTAGGAAATCTGACATAACTTTGGGGTGATTCACTTTGCACCACTATAAGATCCCTCTTCCCATCGATTATAAGGGAAAAAAGAAAGCTTCTAAGAAGACCTCAGATGTGGCTAAAGTCTTTCGCATTTGTCATAAAAGATCATTTGTAGGTCAAGTCACCTTCTAGTGAGGTTAGGAATCTTCGCATTCACTATCCCCCGATTGATAGGAAGCCTTGGCCAACTTTTCTTCTCTGTCATTAGAAGCAACGTCTCATATTCACTGTTGTCCTAAACATTTAATATTGTCACTCATTTTTTTCTTTTTCTTTGTGGGAAAAATCCCCTTCATATTCTAGTGAGCCAGTAACACAAATTGTGTTTATTAAGGATTTTCTACAATACCTGATTGCAGCTTTTCAAAAGCTACTTGTACTGCCCATGGAAAGCTCGAAAGCTAATCAAAGCATGTCAAGCCAACTAATGTCGACCACTACAGACATGCATCAACTCAATCAACCTATTTTGACACACACCAACAGTGTCTACTTAGTCGACCTGTGTTGACACATTCACCACCTGAGTTGACCTAAGTAAGATTGCATTAGTTTGATCCTACCTAGGACTGTCTTGCACCCACGTGCACATCTGTCTAGATCTAGCCAGAGTGTTCCCACTCTTGATTGCATAGCCTTCAAGCTCTGCTGCACTACCATCGCTCCCAACTGAGTCACAATCAATCCCAACCACACTACTGCTGCATCCAATCACACCATCTTAACACCAGCCATATCACTTTCTTTTTAACATTGTTAGGACATCCTAATGGTCATAATTTATATTTAATAACATTGTATATTAGTAATAACTTGAATTAAAGATTCTCAATCAAAATCTTGTCGTATCAATCAATCAGCCTTACAGTGTGCTCAAATTCTCTTCTAAACATATTTAAAAATTTCATCTGATCAAACTTTTTCAACCTTGACTTGAGTAATTTTTTATTTAATTTTCTTAAATCCCCTTTTTTACATCAACAGCTATGATACTAAATGATGAAGAGAAGTAAATGTTCATTGATTCTAATTTGATATGAGAGTAGAACAAAAAGAATCTAAGATCAAAAATAAAAATATTATTTAGGTACTATTCATTTTGTAAATGCCTATTATTGGACAAAAGTTGTGTACTATATCGACAGATTATTAAACAAGTAGTGGCCATGTAATTGCTATAATGTTAGCCAAGCATTTGTTATAATACTGGGTTCTAATTTGCAAAGGAATAACTTGAGAAAGTGAGAATAAAATAAGAGTGGTTTTGAAAATGATGAAAAATTGGGTTAAGAAATATGAAAAGAGGAAGAGTAATACTTATCAAATGAGCTTGCAAAATCACTAAAGAGTTGCATGAAGGCCACGAGATTTACCCCACTCTTGCCACCAAGAAAAAGCACAAAGAGAATAACTCAAGCCATCAAATTATATACCTTTATTTTAGATTTTGCAGTCATTCATACATGTTTTTCTAATATAATCATTAGTACCCACTAACATCCACTAACATATGCTATTATAAAAGTAAGAAATTATTAACACCTCCTTTGTAAAATAACTAATCACTAATACCATTTTATAATCTATATGAAATCTCTTGATGCTCCACATATTTGTACAAAATTCTTACCATATTTTGCATTATTATTTGAATTATACTTAATAGGTTGGTTTAAAATTAACTTATGCAGACTTTCATTTCATGTTTCATAATGACTGACCAAAACTTCAATTTGATTGGCATGCACTTGGACGTTATCATAGGTCTATGTTGTCATTGGATTATGATATCATTCGTTGGTGTTGTATTAATGTCTCTTAGTTATTTCATTTGAGATGATGTCAATCATGTAAATATATCTAAGCAAAATACTAAGGTCTCCATTCATTTCTCTTAGGCTTTAGCCTCAATGCTTTATCCTTCAATTGGCTCATATTATTCAAAGATGTTATCAAAGCTTGTTCTCATGCACTAGCGAGCATCATAAATTATTAAATCCTTTACTTGTTATGCTCAGCCTCTATTTTCTTTGAAAACATTTAGTAGTTTTGTTGGTCCTTGCATAAATCTAAGGCTCCTTTTTTTGGTAAGCATTTGCCTATCTAACTATTTACAAGTTTTGGAGGTATTTTATTCCTTTTAGCTAGGTTTGCATATTAAACTATTCAACTTTAGTTATTATATAGATGGACTATATTTGAGCAATCAAAAGCCATGAAGCATGAACAAGACATGGGATGCATGATATTTTAACATGGTGTGGGCATTTGATTATTACTGTCCTAAAAACTATAAGACATAAACATAATCATTGGACACAAGTTGCCATGAAAGATATATATATATATATATATATGACTATCTTAGTACCTACTAATGATTGCATTGAATTGTAAAGTTGCCTTTGAGGTTATCTCCCTCATTTTCCAACTTCATATCATACTTTAGCAAATGAATACAGTCATCATATAAACTGGCTCATGAATTTCACAATCATCTTTGTGAGCATTAGCACAAATATTAACAAGGAATCAGTAAAATTATAAGCAAATTTGTATGAAAATTTTTCAAGTTATGAAATGTTATTGTGAACACAATCGTAAATAATCATTTAATTATTTGCAAGTAAACAACACAACTCAAACATAAGAATAGTGGTAAAAAGAGTATAATTATTATTTGTAGAGCATAAAGGGAAGTACTAACACTAAAATAATAAAGTTTAGCTAAATTATCATATATTTATACACAAATACTTAATAAAATATTGTAAAACATCATTTACTCATAATTTTCATACTACTAGCTTTTTTAACAACATCCATTTATGTATGAATAGTAATTTGATTATAATTCCAAAATAAAATTCTTTATTTTTTTATTAATAAAGCCTTGTTATGGGTTATCATAATGATATGGTCTTAAACTTTAAATAATAACATGTCTATGTAAACTTTTGAGTTGTGTTATGACACAAGAAGAAATTATATTTTTTTTATCAAACACATATAAGCTAGAAATAATACTTATTAAATAGTCAAAAGTTGGTAATATAGCATATTACTTAATAATTACTAATATGTGAATATTTTAGTATAGTTAAAAATTTGGAATATTCATGATTTAAGTAATGTTTGTGAAAATATATATTTTTATACATGCCATTCTTTCTCTCTTTTTTCTCCCATCTCCTTTTTATCTTTCCATTTCTTAAACCTTTAATCTATTACATTCTTATTGGATATTCTAACATCACCTTAAAAATTATGTTTCTTGCATTCATTGTTCAGCTCTTCAAAGAAATTGAATTGTCATCTCCAAGTATATCTAGCTCATTCATTCATCTCAACTTGTTACACTTCTCATCCACATAAGACTTGGATGATAGGTAGTGCCTTTATCTTGATTATTTTTGTACTAAGTTCATTCATATTAAATCAATTAATTTAATTAGCTTATGTTTAAGGTGAGGATAACTAATTGTAAGATTAAGTCGACCATACACACCTAGTTTGAGCAAATAGTGAGGGTCAAACTTGAAACTGTAGACTAGGACAAGGATATTGATTTAGTAACTTGAAACCTAGCGAAATTCTTAAGACTTTTTCTAACCAAGTATTTCCTTGTCTCGATTATTCTTTGGAAGCTTACAACATAGAGTTAAGTCATGGGAGGCTTAGTTTGGACTTTATGAGAACCTTGTATGAAGTTTAGGGTGAAGGTTCAATTTGGACCTTATAAACCATATTATATATCTAAGGCTTAAATAAAACCTTAGGTAACTCAAATAAGAAAGTTAAGATTTAAGAGAAACCTTAGATTACCTATATGATTGATTTACGGTTTATTTGAAACCCTAAGGTATCCCAAATAAAAAGTCAAGATCTAGATGAAATCTTAATGTACCCTAGATAAAAAAGTTAGGGATTAGGAGAAACCTTAGATTACTCGTATGATATATTTATGGTTTATATGAAACCTTGGTGCAATTCAAATAGTAGAATAAATGTTTTAAGGAAATTATAAGATACCAAAATAAAGAATTATGGTTTTGAAAAACCCTATGATACCTTAGTTAAAGAGGTAGGATTAGAACCAAGAGCATATGCACTTGAGGAGCCTTTAAGTATACTTAGATCAGGCCTTAGAATAGGGAAACTCTGGTCAAACCTTGGATAAAGATCAATTGATATAAAGAACTTGGTTTTGACTTTAAAAGAGTTGTTAGGCTTAGCCAAAGGGTTAGTTGTCCTTGTGATGTCGGCTAAGCCATAAGAATGACTTAGTTTATTGTGTAAGATATTGAGTGAGTTTGTCTAGTTCTTTAAGCCATGGGTTGACACATTAGATGGTAGTTTAAGAGATGTTTATGGCTTAAGAGAGATAATAAGATATGTGTAAAGGCTCTAGTTTGCCCCAATGATAATGAAAGTCTTGTGGATCTAAACTTATAATAATGTTTATATATTAAAAAATTTTCCTTGGGATAATCCTATATTATGGACTTAAGCAAGAGCTTAAGGGTATCCTAAAAAGGCATTATGGTTGTAATGCCCAACCTAAACCTATAGGTAAAGAGTGACAAATGACCACTTTACAACTTAATTTCTATTTTATAATATTCAAAATCAATTAAATTTCTCTTAAATCCAAAAAATAAAAGGACAATCTCCCTTATAAATAGTTTGTTTATCACATATAATATTTATCACCTTATATACATTGATATTTATATCACAAAATAGTAAAATATATCATTCACATAAAATATAAAACTAAAAACTATAACAAAATCATATATTATATCAACCAAATTTATAAAATCATTAGTAATCCATAAAACATATATAATGCATATCATAACCACTCTGGTAATGTAATAATATAAATTAACAGTAAAATCTAGATATATCATTATCACATGATAAATTCTCTAAACATATACTTATTGTATACCTAATTTCTTAAAAAGACATGATAGTTGTTATGTTCTATTTAATCCCATAAGTAGGGAGTAAAAAATGAGGCAATGTTATAACTTTATTTTTTAAAAAAATAATATTCAAAACTAATTAAATTTTTCTTAAATTTTGAAAATAAATGGATAAAGTCACTCCTATAAAATAGTCTATTTTGTATGTAATATTTATCACTATATATAAATTGATAATTACATCACAAAATAATAAAATATATCATTCACATAAAATATAAAACTAAAAATTATAACCAAATCACATATTTTATTTACCAAATCCATAAAATCACTAATAATCTATAAAACATATAAAATACACATCATAACTACTTTGATAGTGTAACACCATCAACTAGTAATAAAATTTAGATCTATCATAATCACATGATAGATTTTCTAAATACATATCATTGTATACCCAATTTCTCAAAAAGTATGGTGGTTGTCGATGCCCCATTTAACCCCATAGGTAAGAGTGACGAATGAGACTATTTTACAACCTAATTTTCTTTCCATAATATTTAAAACTAATTAAATTTTTCCTAAATCCAAAAAACAAAGGGATAAAGTCTACTCTGTAAATAATCTATTTTTTGTATACAATATTTTATCACCTCATATACATTGATAATTACATCACAAAATAGTAAAATATATTATTCACAAAAATGTAAAACTAAAAACTACAAAAAAATTACATATTTTATGAACTAAATCTACAAAAATATTAACAATCTATAAATCATATAAAATGCACGTCATAATCACTTATGTTGTGTAAAAGCATCAACTATTAGCAAAATCCAAAAAAATCATAATCATATGATAGATTTTTCAAACATATACTCATTATATACTTGATTCACTAGAAAGGCATAGTGGTTGTGACACTCTATCTAACCCCTTAGACAAGGAGTGACAAATGAGTCCACTTTAAAACCAAAATTGTTTTTATAATATTTGAAACTAATTAAATTTCTCTTAAATCTAGAAAGCAAATGGACAAAATCTCTACTATAAATAGGCTATTTTTATATACAATATTTATTATCATATATAAATTGATAATTATATTAAAAAATAATAAAATGCATTGTCCACATAAAATATAAAACTAAAAACTAAAACCAAATCACATATTTTATCAACCAAATTTATACAATTACTAACAATCTATAAAATATATAAAATACACATTATAGCCAATCTAATAGTATGACAATATTAACTAGTATCAAAATCTAGATATATCACAATCACATAATAAATTTTCTTAACACATACTATATACTTGATTTCCTAAAAAGACATGGTGGTTATCATGCCCCATCTAACCACATAAGTAGAAGGTGATGAATGAGATAACTTTACAACAAATTTTGTTTTCATAATATTTAAAATCAATTAATTTTTTTTAAAATTTAGAAAATAAATGGATAAAATCTTCTCTATAGATAATCTATTTTTTGTATATAATATTTATCACCATATATGCATTGATAATTACATCACAAAATAATTAAATATACTATCTACATAAAATATAAAACTAAAACCTACAACCAAACCACATATTTTCTCAACTAAATTTATAAAATTACTAATAATCTATAAAACATATAAAATATACATCATAACTACTCTAGTAAAATCTAGATATATTACAATTACATAATAGATTCTTTAAATACATACTAAATTCATAATTCCTTAATACTACTAAAGTCATAATCTCAACATTGTGAATCTGACTAGCCTATAATATAAGTATGAGAAATAAGTCTTAGAAAGCTCAGTGGATAAATTATAAATAACAAGGTGATATAATGTAATAAATATAAAGACCAATAAAACTATAAAACAAATAAAAAATATCATAAGTAAAAAAGACCAATTATATTAAATTAAAATAATTATAATAAAAATATAACTTATTTGATTGATTTGTATATTCTTCTTTTTATATTATTTTCTTTATTTATTTATTCAATTTTCTTTTTCTTAGCTCATTTCTTAATATAATTTAGGTATTACTTTCTCTTGATTATTATCTTTGTTCATATATCATATCATGTCCATACCAATATCTATTAGAAGTCTAATAGATGCTCCTCCATCATAAACATATCGATCAGCTAACATCATATTAATCATTACCAATATAGTTCTAAAAACCATGCCCAACCACCCTAAAATCCCTAAGGTAAAAAAATGACAACATCATTAGCATGAGCTACACACGCTCACACCTAGCCACCTTACTAGTATAAAGATAGCTAATTACAGTCTTTTAGGAGGCCAATCATCATATAATTTGGTACAAATCTCATATCATAATATGATCTATAGCTATACACAGCCGTTTTACACATAATACTAGTAGCAAATATAATATAGTCTAAGTATCACATATGAGCTAAGAGATAATATTACAAACAATATATATTTCTTATCATTTTATCATTTTCATTTAATGTGTTATTCTCGTGTATCATTTTACATAAACACTTATATATTTTTCAATTTTTTACATATTTAGTTTCTTTTATTTTTATTCACATATAAATCTTATCTATTTATCAATAATAAGCTACATAAATCTCATTATTTAAATTCATATGTATAATGTGGTTTAATTTTATTATCATAAGCAAGAAATGTCATTTTATTTCAACATTCCAAGAAATCTAAATAAATATATATACTTACATCATATGGTCTAAAGTACTATTACATTGCTTTAAAAATTCTTATGATAATAAAATTGGACTAATATAAGATCATTGTATAAGTGTATTTAATATATATGATAAGCAAATTAAAAAACATATTTGAGTTGTTGTAAAATGTTCTAAATTTAATAGAAAAGCTAAGTGCTATAAAGAGATAGAACTAGTTTAGAGGACTATAACATCTATTTTTGAAGTGTGTTTTGAATTGTTATGGAACTTTAGAATATAAATATTAAATAATAAATAAATAAATAAATAAATAATTTTATTAACTATTTAAAAATAAAGATTTCATCGACTCTAAATATCACCCTCGATCATTCCTTCATTTCTCATTTGCCACTTGCAGGAGTTAATTTATTCTTTTTTACCATTCAGTTGGTCAAGAGAGTAGTTTGGTGATCTATGCTGTGCTCCTACCACACTCTGGTGAGGCAATGATGATGAATCAAATATAACCTCAATTTAAGTATATTTATTATCAAATTTAAATTAACTTTTATTTAAATATTGAAATCAAATAGATAAAATATTATATACAAATTATTTGTTTCTTATATATAATATTCAAATTTATATACAATTTCACAATTTACATCACATATACAATAAATCCACCATCCATATAAATATGTATATTAAAATAATATTAAAATCACAAAAATAACAAATCAATTCATATAATCTACAAATCTATCAAATACATAGCATCTCATTTTGTCAACCACAATAGATAGCTAATAATACCAAATCCACATGATATAATGTTGTGTATACAAAAAATCACATGACAAATTTTAGATGTTCAAGTTGAAATACTAAATAAAAGTCATTTTGATGATTAAGAAACTTTGGTAGAACAAAATAGAACGAGAAGGAGTTTAGGAGGTAGAATTGGACAAGAGATTAAGATATCTAGAATTGTTTTAAATTTTAGACATAATTTCAATAAGTTTGAAAGAGTTGTAACACTCCAAATTTTAACTTCATTGAAGAACTTAATTCTTTAATATGTATTTAAAATATTGAATGTTTTAATATGTTAGTATTTAAACATAAGATTTTATTCAAAAAATAGATTAAAGAGTTTGGGGATATTTCTCATAATATATGGTATATAGCAAATATTTTGAAATTTTAAAATAAAAGTATTTTTAGATAGAGCTTTGATTTTTGTTTCTAGCCAATAAGTTATTTAGAATGTTATAAATTCTATAAATAAATAACATATTTATGGTTATAAAAACATAGCCGTTATCCCCCTTCCCGTTACTATCGCCTGGGAACCCTAGGTCGTCCCTGTCGTTCGAAAAGCCTGCGAACACTAGGCCTTCCTGTCGTGCGAAAAGCTGCGGCTCGAGAGGTAAAAGTCTCGATTATTTGCGACTTGGAGTTCCTATTGTTTGTATTTGGCTTATTCCCGCTTGTTAGTCCTTTCTACCGTCCGATCGGCCATAAAGAATTTCGGACCCTAAAATTCCTTTTACTGTTTCTCGTTGACGGAGCCAGAAGGTGTGGAGGGAGCGCTTGTTGCCGTCGCTTTGGCTCGTGGAGGTACTCTTTTGCGGTCAAGAGAACCGTGAGGTACCGATTTTTTTTCTTGCTAGCCTTGCCGTCAACCCGATCCCGACGGTCTCCGTTGCTGGCTGTCTCGGGAAATCCAAATCTTGGGTGGTGGAACCGAGAGAAACTCTGATACCTAAAGTCAGTGTTTAATCGAGGAAGGGAGGAGGAAATCCGGCGGGATAGGAGTGAATATTGAGGAGGGAGAGTTTTCCAATTTTGAGTGCTGGAGATGGAGGCAAGTTAAATATTTAAGCTTTATTTTTTATTATTTTGAATTTAATTACTTTAGGATGTTTTACAGAATCTAGAATATGACATTTTATAAGTCTATGTTTGGTTGGGAAGCTAGGTTTAGTTGAGAATTGTGTACTAGCATAGAAAAGGTCTTACAAAATGCAAAAGTTTGAAAAAAAATTCAAATTTTTGTAATGAAAGATTGAAAGAACAAGTTGATTTAGGAAGTAGATATTTTGCATATAGATCAAATAGATAAATTGATTAATTGTTGTTTATTAAATATTTTTTGAACATATTGTAATAGCTTAATACTGTATATCTATGATTATGAAATATAACCTATTTATATATTTGTATTTCTTTAATAAGGTTTTTGAAATTTTATTTTATGTGTTATTTATTGAATATCAAATTAAATGAATCTATTGACAATTAAGCATAATTCTTATGAAATTTCATGTCAAAAGAAAGGGTATATACAAGTTATTGAGAAATATTGATTATCTTATTGATTTACAATATGAGATTTGATACCATGATCTGATATGATATAATAATAAGAAATGTGTTTTCTTGTGACATTATCCTTCAGCTTGAGTGTAGTGCTTGGGACCATGTCATATTTGCCTTTTGTTCTCTTTGCAAGATGATTGAGTATAATCATAGGCTATACTGTGAGATGAGATGACATTAGATGATCTAATAATTAACTTTTTAGAAGGTTGCCACTAATTGTCTTCGGACTATTAGGATGGCTGAGTGTGGGTGTTTGCCCAATGTTAGAGATGTTGTCGCTAGTCTGCCTTTGAGTTTGAAGGGTGGCTGGGTGTGGTTTCTAGTGTAATATTGTCGAGGATAATATGATAATGATTGATATATGTATATGCTTATAGGTAAAGATCTATCAATCAGAAATCTTTTGATAGATATTGATATTGATATAATATAATATTTGAGTAGGGATAATAGTTAATAAAATGTGACCAAAATTGAGAAAAGAAATTAATTGAGAAAAAACTGAATTAATAATAGAAAAAGGCATAAAAAAAACTCAAAGCCAAGAGTAGTTTAGAGCTAAAGTAATAAAATGGATTCAAGAATGGCTTTGTCTTTTGTGAGTGTAAGCATAAGTAATGAAGGAGCAATTATGATTTTCCTCCATTTTGTTTAATTTTAAATTTCGATTTTAGCAATTATGATTGTGAGGATGGTAACATTGGATTTATTAAATGCCTTGACCCAGGAAAGAAATTTGGGGATCTTTTCAATGTTCCAACAAAATGTATTCACCTGTCAATCCTTTGATTTGCATAGAGGAGGATTTATTCAGTCACATGGTTTAGGCTCCTAGATTATGGTGCCTAACAATACATTTGATTGTATTGAAAGGCCTAGAGATTGGCATTGTAGTATGGGGTTGGATCATTTCATGGAAAAGTTTTCTTATCATAACATAATTAGAATGGGATTCTAGATGATGTTTTAGAGTTCTGTTACTTCTAGTTGCATGGACTTAGATGTTAGTGAATCAGTTTTTTAGGGCTTGTTTGGTGAGATATGAGGCTCACTTTTGCTACCCGATTAGTAGAAAAGAACACGAATGAGATTTACATCATATAAATAATATTGAAGTCTTTTGTGTTGTTTGGTAATGTTCCAATTCTATATGTTTTACCAATTGGTAAACCTTATTTTTCTTTCTCGATTTCTTGTTTGGCAGACTGTGAAGATGGATACACCCCTTTTAGCTTCTGTTCACAAGGAAAATTTTCGTCTTGGTAGAGGTATGTGAGATGCATTTGTGTTATGTAGTTTTTCTATTGTGATAGGCATGTGATGGTTATTGGACGAAATTTGTAGGAAACGCCACTGTTCAAATGAAGTCTGATATGCTGATGCCAATCAAAACTGCTGGCAAGGAGCGAAAGGCTTTGGCAGATGTTAAAAGGGGGAATGAACTTCTAGTTGGTGCATCAAAGGATGTTGACTTGAAGCAGAAATCTGCCATGCAACAAGGCAAAGGCAATCAGTTGAATTGGATCCCAATGACACTGACAAAGCAGCAGAAAGCTGCTACAGAACTTTGCACTGCAAAGCAAACCCTGGTTACTGGTGCTCCAAAGGCTGTCAATTTGAATCCTAATTCATCACTTCAAGGTAACTTGGGAAAAGAAAGTATGCCGTTGAGCAACATATTGACTGATGAAGAAATAAAGCAGTGTTATGAATGGGCTAAGGATGGGATAGAGGAAATGGGAGGCTATTCGTGGTCCACAAAGGATGAAACCAGTCTTCTTATGAACCAAAATATTTCTGAAATAATGGCCTCAGCCATTGGTGTGCCGGTTGCAGATTTGGAATCACCGCTTGTGGTATGTGCAAAAAGTTAGACATACTTTCCGTAGTTTTTTTATTTAAACATGTCATACTTTGACATGCATTTTTGTGCAGGCTTCATTTTGGCTATTATTTCTTGTTCCTCTTATATTTTAATTCTTTCTTGGCTTCTTATGATATTAGTAAGTGGATTTTCACTGCTTATTTATTATTATAACTTTGTAGAGTGATGATGATGGATATGAGACAGACGAGCCTCCATATCAAAATAGTTCCCTATCATTTCCAGGTCTGTTTCTTCAGCTAGCTTCATTTTTTTGCTTACATCTAAAATTTGAAGTATGGTTTTGTTTTGTTCTGCTTGTTTGTTTTAATTGGACGATTCAATAATTGGGCGTTTTTGTGCGCTATTCATGAGTACTATGCTAGTGTGCTAGTCTACTCATATCTAACAGTCTTTTGTTATCACCTTTTGACAATAGTTTTCCATTAGCAAAAATTTCCATTGCAATATGTAGGCTAAGTAAACCCTTCAAATTTAATTGCGAGTTAAATTGTTTCATGATTCATTTTTGCTGATGCCCAAGGCGCCTTTCATCAATTTATACACCAGAAGAGCTAGAGGATCCTGCTGGCGTTGCTATGATAGTGCTAGATGAATATCCATTACCAGAATTGAAGCTGGAGGAAGACTAACACGTATTGTTAACAACAACAGTGTTGTTAATTTTGCTTTTTGAATATTAATTCATGAAGGACATCGTTGTCCTTTTGTATTAATGCAACTTCTGCTTTTGTTTTGTAGTTTATACACCAGAAGATGTAGCTTGTCTACTCAAGTCTCTAAAGGTAAATGCTCTTTGTGTTCTTTAGCTGAACATTAGATTATTAATAGGCCATGCAAAGCATGTTAACATTCCTTGATTTTTTTTTTCTCGAAATGTGGGAAAGTCATTTACTGCATAATAAAGTTGCAGACCAAGTATTCTTGCTTGTTGGCTTGTTTGTTTGTGGCCTCTGCCTTGCTAAACAATGCATCAATGCTTTATGTTCCTTTTGGGTTGAAAAAAGTCCACTTTGAAGTAAACTGTTAAAAGAAAGGTGAATTCTGAACTTATATACCAACTCCAAAACTTTGCCTTTAATTTAGGGTTAAGCTAAAGGTTTACTTTTTTTATATGTAAATTAAAGTGATAAATGAAAAATGACAGAAGCAACTTCTCTGTTCAATGTTGACTCATCACAAATGAATGAAGTTACTTTAGCTTGGGTAATGGTAGGTATTGATTCCTCACTTGCTTACTTTGGTTTTCAAAGGCTAAAGTCAATCTTTTTCAAACTTTTCTTTTGCCTCATGATGAAGATAGACTCTCCAGCGACCACCATTGTTGGTGTGAACATAGCAAATGATTTGTGTTGCATTTGATTTTGATTGCCTGTCATTGGTGAACTCAGCTTCAGTTCAGCAATCAAATCTCCAGTCATTGGAGACCCCAAACTCGACCTTCAATGGCACGACTTGTCTCTGGCTACCTCATTTTTGGTTACACTGCCTCTGGCTATTGTCTGTACTGCTTGCCATCTGCAATCTTTGCAACTGAAAGTGCCAATCGTCACAGAAAACTCCATGCCTTTTGATTAATGAACCTAGATTTCTGTCGAAAAGTGGTCGGTGCAGGTACTTCTAATGGAAGAGTCTCTCAATTTATATCTTCCACATCCAAATTTGTTAACCTCGAACTTCTGTTTCTTGGCTTTAAGGCCTCCAATTTGCTTCTTTAGAAATTGAAACAAGTTTGAACCAACTTGCACAAAGCTCTACCAAGAATCCTTTGATATCAGGTGTTAGGAATGTTGCCTTAGGTTGTAGATAGACTTTTTCATTCTCTTGCTCATATCAGTATGCCCCAATTGTATGCTATGTCCCATGCTTTAGTGACCTGGACGATGCCCATAATTTCTCATGTATCATATCATTTGTCATGCCCTAGCTAATACAAATAGGATTATTCAAAGATAATTCCAATTGGGATTGAGTTAGTTATTACAAATCATTATCATTTTTCTCTGTATAAAGTATTTAGTAATATCTCATGCAGATAAAATATGGAATTATAACTAACAAACATCTATATCATAGTAAACACTAAATACTACAATGGCATGTTCATACCAAAAGGTTACAAATGCTACACAAGTAGGTTCAGCTTTATTGATATAATATATAGTAGAACATGTATAAATTAACTATCAAGATCTCTCTAGTTTTCATAGACAGAATACATATCTCATAGTATTGCTCATGCTTGATCTCTCTTCCCTTATGGTTTATAAGAAAAACTAGGCATGTAAATAGTAGGATGTGAACCAATTAATAACAAAATCAACATAATTTAGTACTGAAGTGCAACACGCTTTAAATGATAGAAATATATTAGATTGTAGGAAAGCATAATAACATGCATGGCAGAGTCACCATCATGCAATAATAAAAAAAGTAACGTATTTTTATAAATAATTTCTCTCGTGTATTTTTTCTTTCATTACTAATAATTTGGCCCACTTTTCATAGTGTCACTATTACATCCTTCACAATGTTGTTGGACAATCTCTAACCCTGAGTCTCATAGCTTATTGTCAAGTGTTCTAACTTATTGTTAATAGCTCACTATGTCTCCCAGTCATTGGGGTATGCATAACCTTTCTATGACTTAAGGTCTTAGCCCAAAAGCTCCTTAGTGGATGTGCATATTATTTTGATATCTCACAACTACCAAGTGGTTTCTATCACTTCAACAACTTGTTGGGTGGTTTCTAACCCTAAGGTGAAACAACTTACTTTGTGGTTGTATTCTTCAAAAAACTTCTCAATCTCATCAACATAACTGTTAGGGTATGCATCTCCTCAAAGACTGGAGGTCTCTGTCTATAGGCTTATATCATCATAACATTTGAATCAAATAACTTATTAGCTCGTGAAGGGGGCAAATAGTTATAAAAAAACTCATATTTCATCTCATATGTTCATAATTTGTCTCATATTGTAGTATAATTTTATTTTTGAAATTGTTTTTCTCCTATTTTCACATTTATCATATGATTTGTTATATTATATATGTCTCATACTCAATTAATAAATGATAATAGAGTAGTCACACTTTGGGTTCGAAAGATGGTACACCTTCGTAATTTGGTATGATGAAGAGAGACTCAAATTTGATCTAAATGATATAAGTTAGAAATCAATGTTAAGTGTTGTAAGTTTGTATTATAAAAGAGAACTAGTTACTTATATGAACAATATAAATTAATAATAGAAGCAAAATTAATTTGCAAAAAGAAAGATAAATGTTATTATAATAAGATCTAAAATAATAAAATGCTAATTATTGTTTAAATTTAACAATAACAAGATGGTTAACTAAGACAAGGGAACAAAACTTTTAAATACTTGACTCAAAAGATGCTTTATTATTGGTGTTTTTGTGATGATAATCCAATAATCAAATAGGTTGACCTTAAGAAATAACATATAAAACAAAATTTGAGTTTTTGAAGCAAACCAGTAGACAAAATCCCTTTGTAAAGCATAAGTGAAAATGACTAAGGCATAAATATTGAGAAGAAAATAAAACAAATGCATATAATATATAATAATAATTCTCACGTTATTTTAGGTTTATACCTTATGATATTGGAATGAACAGAAATAGGACAACATATATGTGTGTGTGTGTATGTGTGTGTGTATAATGTTTATTATGCACAATGTTTATGAACGAGTATGAGGTAACATCAAGTATTCAAATATAATATATTTGACTTAATCTCAATAACAAAATCAAACTTAATTATTGCAACAAAATTGTCTGTATTAGTTTGTATCATGAATAACGATTATCAATTGGCCAATCTACTCAAATAAACTACTATTTCTCATGACATTTGAAAACATAAACCATATGCATCAACACTTTGGTGTGTTCACGAAATATACATACATATGCAAACACACATACATTTATAATTATATATCTCATCATCCACTTATTATATATTATGTATAATATGATCATTTTGTCAATATAGCATAATCATCTTAAAACGTGAAGGTTATTGTTGACTTGAAACGAAAGGAAGATGTTTGCAAATTCAAACAAAAGAGTTGTCACTCTGAGGGTCTATTGATCTGGCTAGCCAATTATATAACATAATGTTATCATTGATTGTCACATCTAGCATATAATCATGCTTATATATAATCAACCATAGAGTTTCTAAGGCTTATGTAAATGATATAATGCAATATGAGACTCATAAGAATCATTAATTTCAATGTGTAATCATTATATTAATATTATAAATATTCTCAATTAGCATCATATAAATAAATTGAATATGCAAATAATCAACATATTGTAATTTCATTTGCTTGTTATTGTGATTATCCATCAATTCTAAGAAATAACCCAACTATAAGTACATTTATGTCATTCTATTGTAGCATGTTCAAAATAAATGAGTATATAGAATAATGCATAATAACAACCTAAATTTTTAATAAATATAGATAAAATATTAAATTTTATGCTCTAATAATTAAGTTCTTATCTTGAATGTATTAATTGAATCTAAGATTCTTGAAAATATGTAACATTACTTCAAAAGGAGCCGATTCCTACAGTCTAAAAACAATATTTAAATCAAATGTACATTTTATGCTATTAAATCATAATAAATTTAATGAATTAATGTATGATCATTTAATATTTATGATTCAATTAAATTTTACTAGTAAAGATATTAAATGAAATGACTTAATTGTAAAAATAGATTTATTATAAAAAATATAGAAAAAATGTTCATGGTTTGGTTGAAGAAAGGAAAGGAGAAAGAATGTGCAGAAAGAAGGTGGAAAAAAAAAAAAAATTCACATGGATGACGGCTTGCTGGTATAATGATAGGGGAGAGCACTTTGTAGGTGTGCATGCACGCGTTTTTGTTCGAGAAAAAGTGCGCAAGGGATTTATTGGGGGATTAGAGGGGTGAATTCATGTGTTGTCTTTGTCTTCAATCTTCATAGAACTTATCTAGATGATTATTATATTAAACTTGTTAATATGATTTATGATAAAAGCTTCTTTCAACTTTTTCAAATTGAACAAAGAGGTTTTTAATAGATGGAAGTTTCTCTATCTATCTTGTCTATAAACCCAAGTATCATTGGCTTCAAACTTGTGTTTCTTGATTTTAAGTCCTTTCATTATCTTCTTTGAAAATTAAAACCAACTTAAAAACTTTATAGTGACGCTTTGATTACTAGGTATCAAGGATGTTTGCCTTCTTAGGTTGTGGGAATCTCTTTGAGATAACCACAAAGAAAGACTAGTTACACTCTTATTCTCAAATAAACTATACGCCACACAAAATACAATGAAAAAAAGATCTTCAACTAGTAGAGCACAAAGAAAAGAGAGGGAATTCAATAAATAAAAAAGTGGCATGAAATTTACATGACAAACCTCAAGTCTCATAAAAAATAATAGTTACATGTGCGAAAGTTTTGGGCTAGAACTTGAAATCGATAGCAAAGGTTTTCAAATGACTAGCAATATCTATAGGAGATGACAATGTCCCTCAGGATAGCTAAAAATGAAGAAAGCTCTTTGGTTTCAACCATATGAATCCACCAACTTCTTTACTTGGTGAATGAATGATTAAACATTGTATCACCACATGTCTTTCTTGGAACACTTTTATTAATATGATGTAACTGCGACACAGTCCACATGTACACTTACCATTGTAGCATTGCTTCTCTGTAATATAGTCTTTAGGTCACCTCAACTTCAATCTTAAAGACAAGTCCCTTTGTTATATGATCAAACCTTATGCGCTTAGTACAACCCATGATGCAAACTAACATTCGGTCTTTTGATCAAACTCGTTTTGCCATTCTGATTCAATATGTGCTCGCAGGAATTTTGATTAATCGACCGTGTTGCCATGCTGACCTTGTTTGTCTTCATTGAGCAGATGCTCCTTTTTGGGAAGAAATGGCTGCAACATGTTGGAAAGCTTGCAAGTGATAAGTCTTCGGTTTCTTATGTTGATGTCAAGTAAGGCTTGTTTCTCTGTTTTTTTTTTCTCTTGTTTTGGTTGAACTCTACATTGAACTGTTGTAGCTACTGGCTTATGTGAGTATAAGTTGCTTCTTTTATTTGCAAAAATTAGATTTGATTCCTTTTGGTATTGTTCCTGTTTTTCTATTGATCCATAACAAAAAATGGCTATTTTTCTTATATATGAGGACAGATTAGTAGAATCTAAGCTAAAACTTTACTGTTGATTTTTCTTACCTTGATGAAGTAGCTGATTTAGTTTGATTGATTCATTTTGGGATGAGATCTACAACAGTGTTATAATTGTTTTGTATTTATGTTTTTTTTATTTTTATTTTAGAGAGCTCTTGTATAAACTTGTGAACCTAAGCTTTGATGCATTTTGGTTATTAGATAGTCCATTGAGCACTACAGTCAAATGATTTGAATTTATCTAAAAATATTTACTAGTTGAAGAATCGATCAACATCTAATGAAGGGTTTTCAGTTAAGCATTTGCTGCAGCTGTTGCCCTTAATTCTACTCTTTTCCATTTTTATTTATTAAAATACATTTTAAAATTTTAAAATAGTTTTATTAAAATTAATTCAAAGTTGATTACTTTAATCAAGAGGTCTTTCATCTTAACTTGTGATTGATTTGAAAAAAAAAATTGTTTTTTTTCTAACTTTTTAAATTTATTTTGAAGTAAATACAAAAAATAAAAATAAGTTTTTACAAAATTATTTTCATAATAGTGGTGTTGAATTTTAAGCCTTTTGAATTTTGTTTTTTTTTTTAAATTGTTTTGTATTTTATAATTATTTTTTAAGTTATGTAGTTTATGTGATGGTTAATAATATTGAAATTGGCATAAACAAGCATTTGAATAATTTAATGATAATGCAGTTGAAGATATTATATACTTAAATTTATTTATTTGATGTATTATTTTAATTAACTTCAAAATTATTAATTTTTTTGTTTAATTTTTTATTTTATTTTATTATCTATTTATTTAATTTTTTTAGTTGTTTTATGATTTTTAATTTTAAAAAAATAAAGCTAATTTAAAAATTCTTGAAATTTAATTAAATATATTATGAAACGATCTAAATAGAAAGGGAAATTATTGTTGAAACAAATCAAAATTATTTCTTTCAACTATAAATTAGATGATTGAAATTGAAAATTGAAAATCAATTTTAGTTAAAAGATAATTTGGAAATGTAAAATTGAGAAAATGCTCGAACTAAAAATTAGTTATTTTTATTTTTTGATAAAAACGTCTGACAATTGATATTCATGAGGTTTTATTTGAAAATAATTTGAAAGTTTAAATAAAAAAATTAAACTTAAGAAAAATTATAGTGCAAATAGAATAAAATCGTGATTTGTTTTTGTTAAAAATGATATTAAAAAAAAATAGGAAAAGAAACCGTTGCATACTTGATTTGGATGTTGATTCTCATACAGGTCTTAAATGTTTCCGTGTCACTGGTGTTTCACCTAAGAGGGCTGTTTAGATTGAAAAATCTTTAATTATTATAAAAAATATATTGTTATTTAATGTATTTATTAGAAAAAATTGAGAAAAAAATGCTAATATATTCAAAAAAAAAAAATTAATATTTTCAACTTATTTGGCGCCAGTTGGAAATTTCCCGCCAATTTATGTGTTAGGGTTCTGTCGCGGTTGAGAGGGTTTGATCGGGTGGTCGAAGAGTAAAAAATGTCCGACTCTGTCGCTTCCGGCCGCCGGACCCGCGTCAAGGGCCAGGATGCTATCGCCCGTGCGGAGGCCCTGCAGCGCCTCAAGGCCCTACGGAGCTCTGGTGGGCGGAGGTCCGCTGCCGGCGTCGACTTCAAGATCAAAATGGAGGAGCCAATCTATGACACGATCGAAGAGGAGGACTACGCCGCCCTTGTTTCCCGACGACGCGAGGAGGCCGGTGGGTTCATAGTCGATGACGATGGACTCGGTTATGTTGACGACGGCCGCGAGGAGGATTGGTCGAACCCAGATTTCCTTCGTTCCTCAGACGAAGAATTGTCCGACGATGAAAACGAGAAGCGGAAGAAAAAGAAAGCGTTGAAGAAGGACAACGCAGTAAAGAAGGCCCCGCCTTCTTCACTCTTGGCTGCTGCCTCCCTGATGGGAAAACAGCGTCTTTCTTCGATGTTTACATCGTCTGTCTTCAAGAAGAATGATAGGGGATCCTCGTTGTCCTCGGATAGCTTGATTGACGATGTTATTGCTGAGTTTGCTCCGGATGAGACCGATCGGGAGAAGAGGAGGAGGGGATCTGCATTTGGTGCACGAAATTCTGGTTTGCCGCAGCCGTTTGTATCCAACAAGATGGACATGCAACCTTTTTCAGTTGAAATTGGATCAGCAGAAGTGGTTCCCTGTGCTAAATTAGATGCGGGTATTCAGGAAAATGATGACATGGTTCGTGAAAAGGATGAGGCTGTTGATATGAAGGAGGACATGTGCTGTGATTCTGGTGCAGAAATGATCTCCCCTGACAAATTGGGCGCTGAGAAGATTGATTCCAGTGGCAGAGTGAACGGAGAAGCAAAAACGCTCGAGAAAAGCTTCTCCATCAATGCAAAGATAAAGAGGGATGAGGAAAATGCTATGGTAAGTGCCACTGCTGGATGGCAGGAACTTTGTTGCGAAGAAGGAAATGTTGGCGGTTTTCAGGTTGAATCAAATGTCAGTATTGATGAAAAACCTGAGTTTGAGCTCGATGCTGATGGTTTGTTACCTTTTTATATACTTGATGCTCACGAGGAGCTTTATGGTGCAAATATGGGATGTTTATATCTTTTTGGGAAGGTAAAATGCTTGTCTATAGCTAAAAGTTTTGTTATTTTTATTATTCTGCAGAGTATTCATTTTCTTATCTCATAGAAATTCAATTACAGCTATTGTGCAAATAAAAAGAACTTTCTTTTTCGTGAATAATGCTTGGAAGATTTTGTTTGACCATACTGTAGTCAAACAAATTGGAAAACTGATATCTCTTATTTTATGTTTAATTTTTTTGAAATATAAAGAAAAATTGCTTTTGATTTTATTATCATTGCATGTTATTAGGTCAAAACAGGTGGTGCATATCATAGCTGTTGTGTGGTTGTAAAGAACATGCAAAGATGTGTGTATGCTATACCAGAAAACTCTGTGTTTCGTAGCAGCAAAATGGCAGAGTTAGAGAGGAGCTTAATTGATGCTCCTTCAGCTTCTAGAGCGGCTCTTCAAGTAAGTTGAACAACATGTTCACTCGTACTAACAGCCAAAGTTCTGAAGAGCTGTGTTGCTTTCCTTTTCACTAATAGAAGTAATGCATTTCGTTTACATGTTTATCAGTGTCTTATTATCTGTGAATTTTGTCTCCGATTTCTACAATGGTTATATTGCTTCTTTTTTTACTGTTCTGCAGGAGATGGCTTCTGGATTGAAAACTGAAATAACAAAGTATTTGTTAGACCTTAATGTTTCAACATTTAGCATGCTGCCTGTTAAGGTTCACTACAAGTTCAAGTACTCTAAATGCTGGCTATTTCTCTTTTTACTTTCACTCAACATGCCAAAAATTATTTGCATTCTTTGCATTGATATTAACCTAACTTTGTTTTGCCAATTATGTGTGAAATAGCGTGGCTATGCATTTGAACGGAAGGACATACCTAGAGGAGAGTATTATGTTGTAAAGATTAGTTACCCGTACAAGGTATACCTTTCCATTCTGTTTTTCAATTGAACTAAATCAAAGGCATGATGATGTATGGTTTCTAGTGATTAGAATATTTTCTGATTGTGTGGTTAGCCTTTGCTTAGTGACACTTATAATATTTCTTGAATTACAGGATCCACCTCTCCCAGCTGATCTTAAGGGTCAACACTTCATTGCACTTCTTGGGACACACAGCAGGTAATTTCTATGAACAAGTTGATCATGGATTAACAAATGTAATGTAACTAACATAGCAATGGATGGCATTTTTAGCTACTTGAAATTTCATTTCTGCAAAGACTAAATAAACTACAAATAATACATCATATATATTTACAATGCATGGAAGCTGTATTCTTTGCTGGCTATATTAATCAGCAAGGAAATCATAAATAATTAGAAAAAAATTTAACTGCAACCTTATTTTGAACACTGAGAAGGCAAGAAGCCAGTTTTCTGAAGAATGGACTGCAATTTAGCTAGTTGTTTATGAGCTTTCGGTTTTCTGCTCGATGGATGCCTTATGCTATGTTCGTTTGACAAGCTAATGATGAATGATTATCTGTGTTTGTTGTTTT
Organism: Vanilla planifolia; assembly: GCA_023846275.1. Classification (NCBI taxonomy): domain Eukaryota; kingdom Viridiplantae; phylum Streptophyta; class Magnoliopsida; order Asparagales; family Orchidaceae; genus Vanilla; species Vanilla planifolia. The sequence continues at coordinate 5,658,936 of CM043878.1, read as the reverse complement.
CCAATTCGAGCTTGAAGAGCTAATCTTGTAGTTGTTTCTTTGCTGAGATTCAAACTTAAATTGTGAAGTGTAATATTCCTTATCATTGTTGTTTCCAATTCGAGCATGAAGAGCTAATCTTGTACTTTTTTCTTTGCTGAGACTCAAACTTAAATTGTGAAGTATAATATTCCTTATCATTATAATAAGCAAATTTATATATTTATGAATATCAATAGACTCTCATCGTTACTATGGTTGGTCAATGTAATAGAGGATCATTAGAGAGATGATTCAGGCAGAAGATGTTTCTTTTATGGCATCCTTTGTTATGGTTTTTTTTAACATCCAAGTTGAGCTCTGTCGTGTTCGTTCCATTTTCGCAAACATTTTGATGAAATAAACATAAACATCAGATGCACTAAACCAATATAACCAAACTGAAATGTACAATAAATTAAACAAAACAAATTGAAATGGATCTTACCTAGTTCCTATTTAGCACAGTTACACCATTATTTTGAGGAAACAAAGGCCTATTATGGTTTGGCTGATGTTGCTGCTTGCCTTAACCTCCAGTATGCCAAGCAAGCTTGTTTATCCCATGCTATTGATATACTATTATTTAGCTAGGTATTCAACATTCAAAACTCTCAGAAGTTAACTTCTTTTTTTGTCTCCACTAGTCCAGTGAATTTACTTTTTTCACAGCTTTGCAGCAAATGCTTGCCGTTTCACTTCTTTTGTCAATTCTTTTGAGCAATAATGCAAATCTGGTCTTCAGCTATATGGTTTCAACAGTTTGTCCTATGAAATTCCAAGGTTGCCCTTGCGGCAGCACTTTTGACCTAATGCTCAGGTTACCAAGAAATCTTGACCATTTAATTAAGATTTAACATTTCAGCTTGCTGAACTTAAAAAAAATATATGGAGCACGCAATCAACACTTATGGTAGTTATAGATTCTAATTGTGATGTAGAACAGTTGAAGGTTTTCTTTTGATGCCTCAACTTTAATGATTGAGAACTAAATTTTGTCTGTCTATAGCTAATTAACAAGCAGTTTCTTTTTACGCATCCCTTGCACTGAAGATTTAGTCTGTTTATGTTTGCTTCGTTTGATAAAAGAAGGCATCCTGTGGAGTGTGATTCCATTCTATTTTAATCCTCAAATATAAAGGTTAAAATGTGTTCTTGTGATCCTGTTGTCAGTGCCTTGGAGCTATTTTTAGTTAAACGGAAAATCAAGGGACCCTCTTGGTTATCAATTTCAAGATTTGTCAGCTGTGCAGCTTCTGAACGGGTTTGTTTACATTCCCTCATTTTACAAAGCTGAAGCCGTTTGTCTCCCTTTTTTCTTTATGATAGATCTAGTTAGGTGTTATTCTGATGGTAATTCTCTGCTCTAAGAAGGATTTTGAACACTTTAACAGGTCAGCTGGTGTAAATTTGAAATAGTGGTGGATTGTTCCAAAGATATATCCGTCTGTAGTTCAAAAAATATTCTAGAAATTCCTGAAGTGGTTGTTGCAGCCATAAACCTGAAAACTGTCATCAGCGAGAAGAATGCAAATGAAATAGTCTCAGCTTCTTTGATCTGTTGTCACAAAGCAAAGGTTTGATTCTTACATGCATATTATTTGAAATGTAAAGTTTACTCTTTGTATATGATAATTTTCTGGCTTGTCCACTGGATTCCTCCACTCTTATAGTTCAATGCTATCCTCATTTTTCTTGATTATCAATTGCCACCAATACATTCAAACATGCATCTCAGGTTGATGGACCTATGATGGCTTCTGAGTGGAAAAGAAAGGGGATTCTTAGCCATTTTACAGTTATCAGAAAGCTTGATGGAGAAATATTTCCAATTGGTCTGGCTAAAGAGGTCACTGACAGAAACTCCAAGGCTGGCATAAATGTTTTGTCGCTTGAAAGCAGGTATTTTGTTCTGCCTCATTTATCTCAATGGTCTACACTTTTCCTTCCTATCAGAGAAGGCTAAGTCTTGGTGGCTTTTGCATCTCCTCCAGTGAAAGAGCCTTGCTAAACCGTTTGATGATTGAACTCCATAAATTGGACTGTGATGTTCTTGTTGGGCATAATATTTCTGGGTTTGATCTTGACGTTCTTCTCCACCGGGCACAGGTTTGTTATTAGTGGCAAGCTTATTATTTCTTCTATCGCAATTATTGTTTGCAGAGTTATCTATAATAACATCTGGCTGAGTGAATTAATAAGAAGCTCACTCAGATTATACTGGTCCTTTTGAAACTGACTAAAATACATTTTGCTTCTGTTTTAATATAACCACAAATAACCCAAAACATGAATTCATGCAAATAACCCTACCTAAATTAAAGTATAATTCCTTTTTCCATCACTACTCTCCTTTTATAGATTAATGTCTTTAGTTTGACGTGACTGACCAGAAATACATGTGTTATTTCAACTACACAGGCTTGTAGAGTACCTAGTAGCATGTGGTCCAAGATTGGTCGTCTTAAGCGTTCCATAATGCCTAAGATTACCAAAGGAAATGTTCTGTATGGTTCAGGAGCTAGTCCTGGAATTATGTCCTGCATTGCTGGCCGACTTCTATGTGATACATATATAAGCTCTCGAGACCTTTTGAGGGAGGTACACCAAATGCCATATGAGGTTTTTTGGATTAATGATGTATTCTTCTCAATACTTCTTTTAATCTCTCTTCCATTTTCTGTGCAAATTTTAGGTGAGTTATTCATTGACACAACTGGCAAAAACACAGCTGAACAAAGATAGAAAAGAGATCAGCCTGCACGATATTCCTATAATGTTCAAAACATCATCAACACTACTACAACTTGTGGGTGTTTTGTATGAAACTATTTTCAGTTGGCTAGATAAGATGATTCATTTGCATTTCTGATTTTCTGAATGTCTATTAACCATGGATGTAGGTTGAATGTGGTGAATCTGATGCTTGGCTCTCTCTGGAACTTATGTTCTATTTGAGTGTACTCCCCTTGACAAGGCAGCTGACGAACATCAGTGGCAACCTCTGGGGAAAAACTCTCCAGGTGGGCTTGAGTCTATTATCCCTTGCTGTTATACTTGTATCGAAGATAAAGCTTTGACATAATGCTTTATGTTGCCATGCTCAGGGTGCGAGAGCACAAAGGGTGGAATACCTATTGCTGCATGCTTTTCATGCAAAAAAGTATATGGTTCCAGACAAATTTTCTGCAATAAACAAGGAGCTGAGTAAAACAAAGAGAAAAGTAAATGCTGGTATAGATGGTGAGAATGACGACAACTCTAATGATGCAATTTTTGATAATGATGGGGAAGCAAATGACCATGGGAAGGGAAGGAAAGCTCCTGCCTACTCTGGTGGATTGGTACTGGAGCCAAAGAAGGGTTTATATGACAAATACATATTACTCTTGGACTTCAATAGCCTTTATCCTTCTATTATTCAGGTTGTTTTAGTTGCATGATTTGAAGTGATTAACTAATTCTTGCATTATGTTTAATTTGGAAATATTTAATTTTTACATCATATTATAGATTGTTTGTTACAACTTATTCATAATTTTTTTCACAGGAGTACAATATTTGCTTCACTACTGTAGAAAGGCCTATTGATGATACAATTCCAAATTTACCATCATCTGAGAATTTTGGTATTTTACCTGAGGTAATTGTCGGCCCCATTTTGAACATCTTCCATGAAATTATTCTTTTGAGGAGATCAGGATGTCATACCCTACCACAATCATAATTAAGTACGATGAAAGGAACCTAATCTCAAGTCACATTGTATAAATGTAGAATGAAGAGTCTCAGTTATTTGGTTTTGAAATATGATGAGATAATAATTGATGTACATGAATTTAATAATAGATGCAAAAAAATTATTGACTATAAAACTAGAAAAGTTCACAAATCTGAAAAAGGAAATAATGTAAGGTAAAATGAACACAATAATACTTAATGGGAGCAAGTTTCTAAGAAACATGGTAACAATTGAATGTAACACCCAAACACCTATTTTCAAACAGCTAATCTATTGAATTTGTGGTGGTGATGATAATCTATTTGTCAAGTTAGCTTGGTATGAATATAATCATGTTTGAGTTTGCAATGAAAAATAACAATTGAGACCTTATACCAAAGCTTACAGGGCGAGGATTGTTCTTAAAGCATGAAGGACGAGCTTTGGCACAAACAAGCACAATAAAATGACAAGAATAACATTGATGAAATAACAATCTTGAATGATCACATGGTCTTGATTTATGAGATGCAATAATTGAACATTAAGTATAACAATGTTATCACAAGTGCTATGCTTATGCTCAAAATAAAAACAACAAAATGAGCATCAACAATAATACACCATATATTTTATGTCCCACACATATCAAGCATTGTTATTTCTATCAATTCATGATATTACTTGTCAAAAAATATCTTGGTCTTCTTAATTTGGCAGAAGGATTGTTGCCAAACTGAATCAAAAGGGTCATTATTTTGTGCTTGTAGAGCTGATAATCACATGTATATTGGAAGGATACAATCCAACATCACAGTCAATTAGTTATTCTTATATATAATAAACCATGTGGCTACTATATATAATATAATGCTGATGTGGACATTTGGTTTAACATGATTCAATATTGTTATGAATAATAGCATGCTATAGATATACATAATGGATCTCACGAGTAGAATAAAGTGCAAATACTTTACATGTTGCAATATGTTTTCTTTTTCTATCATATTAGGGTTATGCACAATCTCAAGAAATGTATCAACTGTAGATAAATTTGTATCTATTTTATATAATATGCTCAATATAAACAAAAAAAAAATTATCCCGATTGACAATAATTTAATAGGAATGTGTAGACATATGGAACTTAACGTAAATAAATTAAAAAAAGAAAGCTCTTAACAAAGAAGGATTTGATCATCCTCTTTTAGGCAAGAGTCCCTTGTTCAAGATAATAGGATTTTGGCATCTTCAAGACTTGCAAATTCACTTGAATTAAGTTGACTTGATTAAATTAAATGAAACATTTAGGTTTACATACATACATTATAGTAGTAAATGCTGACTTGGGGTTGTACCTTGATGAATAATTTGAAAAATCAATTTGAATTATATAGTAAACATGAAAATCAAGTTATTGAATACTACCGTGCTTAATTTTGTATTAAAAGGTTAACATTAATCAACCGGATAGTCACGGAAGTTTGTTTTGGTCACGGAAGTTCTTTTATTTTTTTTAAATGGTTATTACAAAGAAATCTATTATTGCTATTTTTGAAAGGTTTACTCATGCCTCATCATTTTGCTTCCATTGTTGCTTGGGTCATTCATGCCATTGACAAAAGATTACATAATTCAGTAGGTATTCTAGCTATTTGTTATAATATGAATTGTGGTTTTTTAACCTTTAATTTTTGTTTGTCACTCTTTGAGATGTGCTATTTTGCTTCATGCTGCTGAGTATATTTGTTGGTGCTTTGCCCTTTATCTTTTTGTCAAATCAGCGGCCAAGGCAATATAACTACATAGTTTTATTTTTAGGATTGGGTATACTATGATTAAAAAAAAAAAAATCCAGAATGTCTTTTTAGAAGTGAAGGGCTTGGGCAATCTTTGGAAATTCACTTTTTCTTTAACTAGACATTTTCATTTATCTTTCCATACTTCTATGTTTTAATTTTTTGGTCTTCCTGTTTTGAACTACTGTTTTGTCATGGTGATTATTGATCCAGCATAACCATATGCTTATCTAAAGTGATTTGCTATATAAAATGGTAATTTTTATGTTGCAGTTGCTAAGAAATTTGGTTGAAAGAAGAAAAACTGTTAAGAAATTGCTAAAGAATGCTTCTGGTCTGAAAGTGCAACAACTTGATATCCAGCAAAAAGCTTTGAAACTCACAGCAAATAGGTGTGTCGTAATTTTTGTTTGTGGAGATTCAGTTTGTTTGTTTTGTAGTTCTAAGATGGTTGTTTTTTCATTGGGCATTTGCAGTATGTATGGTTGTTTGGGCTTCTCCAATTCAAGGTTTTATGCAAAACCAATAGCAGAGCTCATAACATCACAGGTAAGAATCTTATTTTTCATCAGACTTGTAGTGGTGCATGGCCCATGCATAATGCTAGATAAAGTTGAGAGTTCTTTAAAAAATATTTGCTCTATACAACTTGTCATAAGTAACTATTTAGTAGGTTTGCGGATAATAACATTTGTTCATTATAAATATAACTCAAAAACTTGTGGCCATAAAGTTCTGAATTCATGTAAAGAATTTCTTACTAAATTCGAGATAAGCTTGAGAATATTGATTTAAAACAATATTTAAGCCAGTTGTGAAGGAATTCTGAATAATACCAAGGTAAACACCATTTATTTGATACCACACACTTGTTGAAGCACACAAAAATATCTGAATACTCTATATCTCATTGCAGGGAAGAGAAATTTTGCAAAGCACTGTAGATATGGTCCAGAACAATCTGAACTTGGAGGTAACAACTTTTCTACTTGAACCTTTAAGCTTTGCACAGTTTCGTTAGATGTGCAGCCACATTCCAGCTGCATTCAAATTGTTTTACATGCCCACAGAAATATTAAAAATATCACAATACATCTGTTGGATGTCCAGTTCAACGGGTATTTTGAACTACAGCTGTTTAAGTTGATTTGTCGTATTTTGTATAAAATTACAGGTGATTTATGGAGACACGGATTCTATCCTGATCTTCAGTGGGCTGGATGATATTTCTAAAGCCAAAGCAATTGCTGCAAAGGTCATTCAAGAGGTAAGTCCTATTTTTTTTAGGCAGGTCAATTTTATCGAGATGTTGAAGAACCATGTTATGATCTATCAGCTGTGTGAACCTTTCTAAAGTTAAGAGATTGTTATGCTTTTCGAATTTAATGATGAAAGCATTTATTATTCCTGCTCAGGTTAACAAAAAATATCGTTGTCTAGAGATTGATCTTGATGGCATATACAAGCGAATGCTTCTTCTTAAGAAGAAAAAATATGCTGCAGTGAAAGTGCTGTTCAAGGATGGAATAGCATATGAGGTTGGAATCAATGCTTAGACCATTTCTTAACCAGTACAATTTTTAATAATGCCTCCATTGAACGCTAATATATTGATTTCTGTTGTATATGTAAGGTTATTGAACGCAAGGGACTTGATATTGTTCGGCGTGATTGGAGTTTACTATCAAAAGATGTTGGTGATTTCTGTCTCAGCCAGATATTATCAGGAGGGTAGGGATGTGTAACTTTTAATAAAATTGCACATATTAGATAAACTCATCCCAGATAATATTAGTAGAAAATTTTAATAAAATTCCCGTTATGATATCAAATCAAACTTACCAAAATCTTCATATTTGCGCCTACGAAGTATTGAGGATATGATGTTAATGTACTGTTTATTTTGTGTAGGACGTGTGAAGATGTTGTCGAGTTAATACATTCTTATCTCATGAAGGTAAAAAATGGCTACATACTTATATGGAGTTTTTTTTATTAACGTATAGTTTTTAATGTGATCTTTTTATCTAAATCTTGTTGAAGACTTACTCATGTTCTATGCATGTGGGGGGCTTTTTTAGTGGCAGAGCGTCCTTTATTTGAAATCTTACAATTTAAAGAGTGGTTTCTTGATGTTTTTCCATGTCATATTGTGCTTTCAGGTGCAGGAAGAGATGAGGAAGGGAGAGATTACACTTGAAAAATACGTTATCACCAAGAGCTTAACTAAAATGCCTGAAGACTATCCAGATGCAAAGAATCAACCCCATGTTCAGGTCCTCGTTATCTTGGCTGTTGCATTTAACATTTTTTTTTTTTTAATTTTTGCTTCATTCACCTTACTTTGTGTTTTGTTCAGGTTGCACTAAGGCTTAAGAAAAATGGTTATATGGGTTGTTCAGCTGGTGATACGATCCCATATGTTATTTGCTGCCAGAAGGTATTGCTTTCCGTATGAAAAACTATTGGAAAAATTATTTGTGCTTTTTAATTGAAGCAGTTCTGTTTGATTTGGATCGATCCTGAAATTTTGTGCCATTGAGAAATTTGTTGCATTTTGAAGTCCTTTTATTATTGCCTTAAATGAGTTTGCCTTCTCTTAAGTTTGTTTACATGCAGCTTTATAACGGCTTTATGGCTTTTTTACAACTCTGGAACAAACTCATGTATTGGAAAGCTAGAGTCAAGTTAATGGCTTAGGAAGGGACATAAAATTGCAATGCGTTTGAATTTAGATAACAAAAGCAACCGATGAGAGTTGACATGATGTTGCAAGCATCGGTTAAATGGCTCAGCTTGTTTTTGTTATTTCATCAGAAATTACCACTGAAATTTGCTACTGAAAAACAAAAAATTGATTTAAAGAAAAGAAGAAAGATGGAATTGGAGTTTATTAGACTAGGGATAAGCATTATTGGTTTAAATCGAAAAAGCTAACCAAATTGACAGTTTTTAGTTGGTTTGGTTTAGTCTAGAAAAATTTGGTTCCTTCTTTTATAAGAGATTTGATTTTTTTTTTTTCAGTTTTTCAATCTCGATCAAAACAACCGAACTATCATGTATATTGTGTTTTGTTTGTTTTAGGAAAATGTTTTCAATTTTTTGGTTTGGTTTAATTTTTACCTTAACCAAAAATTGATCAGTTTGGTAGATTGCACTGATTGAATACACATTTATAATTAGTTCCTGTGCTCTCCTCCTTAGGTTGGTAAGTATAAATTGGCTTTAACCTGGCTTGGTGGTTCAAAGGGGAGTAGGGGCATCATCTTCTTCTTTGATGATCATCCTCGCTGGAGGGGTCCCTCTCTTTGCGCCTGGTTCCAAGGCAGCAATTTTGGAATGGTTGCATTAAGCATTCAATCCTAGGCTGTGCTTTGAAGGAATCCTAACTGATGTCCCATTGCAATATCCCTAGCAATTCCATGAACAAAAAGCAACTGAATTCAAAATTCATGTCAAACTTAGGAATTAGTTTCTTATTTTTTTGGCTTTATATCCACTTCAATTTCTAAAACGCTTTTCAATGAATGTCGAAATGAAGAGCTGAATATTATTATTTTGATCAGGACGCTTCTTCTGGTTCCTCCAGTGGAATAGCTCAAAGAGCTAGGCATCCAGATGAATTGAAAAGAGATAACAGTGAATGGATGGTTGACATTGACTACTACTTGTCACAACAGGTTTCTTGCTTCCTAAACTTTCATCAAATTTGAGAATTTTCAACTTAAAAGTGAATTACAATTTTCTGCAGATTCACCCAGTTGTTTCCCGACTATGTGCTTCTATTCAAGGCACTAGTCCAGCACGGTTAGCTGATTGTCTTGGGATTGATTCTTCCAAGGTTTGTGAAATTGTTATTTCTGCATTGTCTTATTTCTTATTTTCCTTCTTAATTCCACATTGGCTTATTGTCAGTTTCAGCACAAGTCATCTGATGAGAGTAACAAGGATGCTCCACATGTACTGCCTGTAATAGATGATGATGACAGGTAAATCTTTGAAACAGGTTTGATGTTGTTAGCTCCATGAATTCTAAAAATAACTTAATGCAGGTATCTTGGCTGTGAACCTCTACGTCTAACATGCCCAAGTTGCTCTTGTTCATTTGAATGCCCTCCTATATCCACCTTCTTCTCTCCTGAGAGCAATGCAAACGCATCAGGCTTAGAAGCAGAAAACAAAATGGATGCCAACTTTTGGCGCAGAATGCGATGCTTGAGATGCTCAGAAGACATCGAGGGATGTAAAATAACACCATCAATGATTACTAATCAGGTGAATACCCGGCTGTTTTATCTGTCTCAAACCATCATATTTGGTGCAAAGTTGCCAATCCCATTGTTGGCTCAGGTGAAGAGGCAAGCAGATCATTTCATCTCCTTGTACTATAAAGGCCTGATGATGGTAAGGCTAATTGATCATTTGCATTCAATTCCCTTTATACCTTTGGAATTACCACAGTTATACTCTATTTTGGACAATGTTGTTTTTGCTTATGGCGAGTTTCATGTGCTTATTAGTGCGACGATGAGATTTGCAAATACACCACTCGAAGCTTGAATCTGAGGGTAATGGGTGAATCGGAAAGGGGTACCATCTGCCCAAACTATCCTCATTGCAATGGTCATCTCATAAGACAAGTAATCAGTCATCTTTTCTTTTACATTTCTTGAATGTTACTACATTTTGCAACATACTGAAAGACTTGCAATTGTTTTGAACAGTACAATGAGGCAGATTTATACAAGCAGCTTTCTTACTTCTGCTATTTGTTGGATGCTACAAGGTGCATTGAAAAGGTAGACTTATTATACAAATCCAGCTCTTCTTTATTAAATTCAGAATACTAAGAAAAACACCTGAGATCTTTACTAATTAGTTCTTAATGATCCCCTCCAAAAAAATTTACAGCTTGATCAGAAATCCCGGGCTACATATGAAAGAGATGTTGCAACAATCTATTCTGCTGTCAATCCTGCACAACTTGTTATTAGGAAGTTGCGAGATCGATGTGCATATGGTTGGGTGCAGCTGAAGGATCTAACGGTGTCGGTTTGATGGTAGGTTAACCGAACCGCAATGCTACTTCAGCAGTTATCGGTATATGTTTTCACAGCTTTAAAAAGTTTTGAAAGTTGTGTTTCTGTAAATTAATTATCTAAGCTGTCAATTGAAGGAAAGCCTAGCATTCTTGTTTATAACTTACCTATTCATTACATTCTTCTAGTTGAAGTAATTTAGCCTCTACTTAGAAACTACAAACAAACCTAACAAGGTGTATTTAAAAGAGAAGTTTTCAAGAATAAAAAGAAACCTAAGGCATTGGAATGTAAGATAATGAGTTTCCTTAACTATGGCATAGTTAACACGTATGGTTAATTGTAATGCATAATTTTACAAACACGTTAGAAGAGAAAAAAAAAAACTACTCAAAACACAGTTTTATATGATGGGTTTTACTCCAATTCCCCAACTGGTGCTTCGTTAAGCCACAAGAAATGTATGAAGTCGTATAATTTCGCACTAACACTAACCTGTTAAGAATATCAGTCGTAGCATTTCTTCAGAAAAATTAATAAAATACTGTAAAATTATTCATAAGCTGATTTTAAAAAAAAAAAAAAAAAAAAAAAAAAAAAAACAGAACCTTGTAGGGAGTTGGGTTTAATCTTCTCATGTGGTCACGCCTCATCTGGTCAAGATGTTTCATACACTGACGTCTGCTGGTCTGAAGAGTAGGGAGCTCCTCTCCTTTGTTACCTTGAAATATTAGCATGCAATGAAGCTCGAGGAAAATTAGCAGTAAAACTTTATGCCGAATGCAAATTGCATATAAAGTTTTAGTGACAACAGCAGTATGGATTAATATGCAATTAAGCATTCAGCAAAAAATACACATTCAAATTTGGAGAGTGGAATTTGATAAAAATCATTGAAAAGATGCTATAATGGTTAAATTGTTGGGCCGTTCATAGTCCTTTTGAGAGATCGTGTTATAAGAGTTGGTGAAATTTTGAGATAAATAAAAAATTAGCAATTGTGCAAACATGACTATCAAGCATTGCATATGAATCAATAGATTTTACTTATGAGGATTGAAGACAATGATGCACATCAAGTACAAAGTGTTTGATATTAACACATGATCATAAGTATACAATTTGTAGTATGAACTATTATTGTTACTACAAAAAAATTGACAACTACATTATTTTGTTACTCTATTTGGATGATATTTTGATTGCAGGTTCTATCTTATGATGCATGAGATGGAAGAATAATTATTTAAAAGAACTGAAATGAAGGATCATATTGCTTTTATGTCAAATTATCAAGATAAGAACTACAAAGAGGCAAATTTGAAGAAAATCTAAGATTATTTCAATATAAGTACATCAATGGTAAGAGATGTAAATATTGCAAATCTCACAAGGGTTGCAGAGGAGCTTCTAGGAATAATCATAGAAATAAAACTTTCATGCTTGGCCATCAATAAAACTAAACCATTCGTCACACAAAAGAACAAAATGCATAGCTTGAAGATAACGATAAAAGAGAGCACAAATGGAAAAAATCTAAAGAAAACATGACATGAAAAAATAACTGAGAACCATATCCATGCATAGACAAAAATTCATTAGAATCTTAAAAAAGATAACAAGTTCCTGTCACAATATCACTCTTACAATGCTTTGCTTAATTATCATACTAATGGACTTTGTTTATAAAGGGTTACCTTGTGTCCACATTAGAACAAAGACAATTGACAAGCCTGATCCAAGAGAATATTGAAGATGTCTTGAAGGAAGTCTTAACAGGTATTTGTATGATTCAGTGTGCTATTGAAGATGCTTTAAAGAAGGTCTTGAGAGGTTTTTACAACTTTTAGTATGAAGACCAACATTTAGGACAGACTTGCACAACAATTGTTAGCTGGAATATGGTCTAAATGGCTCACAGTGGTTTAAGCACTCAGGAGTCTTGAAGAGATTAGCTTGAGAGGTTGAAGAGGCATCGTGGATGAAAGCCTGATAAAAAACTTCTGCAAGTTTTACAAGATGATTAAAGGTGGTAAAGACACTTAAGGAGATTCAAGGTGTTAGCAAGATTTCTCAAGGAATTTGACCTCGTGGAAGAGATGGCAGGTCTGAAAAAGTATCTCAATAAGTCTTGCAATGTGTTTTGATCTCGAGGAAAAGGGCTCCAGAGTTAAGGAGGCATCATGGAGAATAGCATTGTAAAGGATAGTTATAGCTCTTGAAAAGTGGCTCAAAATGGTATAGGTGCTTGAGGAGTCTTGAGTCGAGTTTTGGCCTCAAGGGATAGTTTTGATGTGTTAATGGGATTTCTCAAAGGTTTTGGCCCTGAGGAGGAGATGAGTGGTCTCAAGCAGGCATCAAAAGATGCATTGGACCTTCATGGAACAATAATGAAAGGAATGTTGGCTATGAGCAATTTGGAGGAATTTGTTTGTAGGGCTAGTGAAATTCTTGTGGAATTTGTTTGGCTAAGACTGCATTACATGAAAGTGTTCACAAGGATGGTCAAGATAAATGCAAATCCAAACCTGAAGTAGATGAGTTTGTGAATTGTGGGTGATCTCTTAACTTTAGCTTTCAAGATTAGTAGAGGAAGATATTAATGAAGCTTTGTTGGAACCTTCCATACAAGCAAATTTAGAGTTTGAATTTGATTCTGATTTGAATTCGTACAAACGATTTTTTGAGATTTGTTTCTAATTTGTTAAGGTTAGATTTAATGAAGCTCATCTCCTACTTTTTTATTTGTTCTTGAGCCCTTAAGAGTACATGAGACCTTGGAGGAGATTGTTTGGAATCTAGAGGGCAAAGCAAGGATTGTAATTTTGTTGTATTAGTAGAAAGCCCTTGTCACCAAATATGTGTTGAGAGAAAAGCATAAGAAAAGAGAGACCAGCAAGAGGGTTGTTTAGTATTCTAGTATATTGCTTTCTTTCCTTAGAACTTTTTTTTATTATTTAATTCTTTTGGTAGAATGGGTTCTTAGTGTTTTGAATTTGTGATGCATTAGTCATGAAAGTAAAGGAGTTAAATGTCTCACTTGGTATCAAGAAACTTGTATTTTTGTTGATGGGGTCCATAGAAATTTATTATCCTTCCACATGTATTTTTGTTGTTTTGATAGTTTACTGTGCAACTATTTATTATTTTGGTTTGCTTACCTTTACATTGCATTTTTTTATTTGTTTCTTTTGTGGTGTGGTTTAAACGATGTCAACATGGATAAGATCACAGCTATAGTTGCCATAGACATTGCAAATCCTCATATTTGCATTATAACTGCTCGTTGACCCACTTTTCAAAAGCCAAATATGAGAACTCCCGTATCGTAAATCTTTACATCCTTAAAGTTTGCACTTCACAATAAACAACATTGTCATGCATTGCTCTTTCGAAAAAAGGGTTAAGGACTTCATAACTTCATGCCTTATGACAATAATTGCCATATGGATGATACAATGCTTGTTTTGTATGAACTTTTACATTCATATTAGGATTCATAACTCAATAATTTCCCACTTAAAGACAGATTGATTTTGAGTAAGCTATGCTTGTTACATTTTCATAATCTTCCAAATCTCTAGTATGACATACTTAATATTGTTGTGCACATAGACTGATATAGATGAAACTAAACCTCAATTTATTGATAATAATTAGTTTTGGTTATCATATATGCTGGGTTCTCTTAATCAAAGATTTTCCTCATTAAAAACACTACAATTAGAATTCAATGACATTAGAGTTAAATGGGCCTTATCTTCAAATGAGATATGAAGTTTGCTCATTGCTTAACAATGGAATACACTAGCATTCTTAGCCTTTAGAGAGGAAGAGTAAGGACTAAGTTTTTCTTGTGTACACACCAATTTTGCTTGATTCTTATAAAGTACTCTTCTCTATATATAACACCAAAAAGTAGTTTTCATACCTGCACATTAGAACAAGATTAGCTAAAATGTTACAAACCAACACATTTGCATAATAACCATTTGTGAACTTACTTTTCAAAGGCTATATATGTGTCGTCAGCAAGAGTTCCTATATTGTAAGTTCCTATGCCCATAAATTTGATGTAATTCAAGATACACTTATGTTGTTAGGTGTTTTTCATTCATAAAAGGGTCATTCCTTCAGTGCCTTCATAATTTTAAGTCTTGCGATAATAATCTTCACATGCACAGTGCATAGCCAATTTTGTATGATTCTTCACAAATGTATCAAGATAAATATCTTAACATTAAGAAGACACCTAATAAATCTATAGTCCCAAATGATAGATTCAAAGATACTCCTTTCGATAGTTATTTCTAGTCATTCAAGGAAAAGTCATCAAGTACTCAATAAGATTGGAAGTACATGGTTAACGTATTGTATTTAGTTGTGGCAGAAAGCCTTATGTATATTATGGTCTATACACAACTAAATAAAGCACATGCTACCAAAGTTTTTAGTTGCTACATAAATAACAAGGGTTGTAAGCATCGGAAAGTAATGAAAATAACTTTTATATTAAAAAAAATGGATCAAACATAAGCCTATGTTTCAAGAAGAATGACATTACATTAGTAGAGTATGTGGATGTTGACCTAAGAGGAGATATAGATAATTGCAAGAATATAAAACTTAGGAATACAACTTTGTAGATGGTAGTAGAACAACCTATATCCAATTCTTTTAGAAAAAGGCACTCTCAATCACATAGACAAAGTATATTTCTATCTCATATGACAAAAAAAAAAATGAAATGGCTTAAAAATCTTTTAAATGATGTTTGGATGGAGTGACATGAGTATCTTATTTATGATGGTTAAGTGGCATTTATCTTGCAAAGAATCCCATATTTTTTCACAAAGCACATCCAACTAAGGTATTATAATATCAAGTTGTTGATAAATAATGAATTGTTGTCATTAAAAAAACTTAACAAAAAAATCTGACAGATATGTCAACAAATGTAGTTATCATCAATAAGCTAAGGCTCTATTCTAATACAAATGACCTTTGAAAAACTAACACAAGGTAAGTTGCACTAAAAACATTGGAAGAATTAAAGAAGAGACTACATAATGACCATTATTAGAGAAAATTGCCCAAGGCATGATTAGCTTCTAAGAGATTATTGGGTGTAGAGTATGATAGAAGACACAAATTTGGGCAATAAACAAAGGCTACTAAATATCCATTTAGGGGATGTTAGTTGTAGTAATTTTCCATAATGACAAAAGAAAGGGTAGACATAAAAAGGCATGACAAGTTAATATTTGAAAAGATTTAGCAAGCTTCAATATAAATAAAGGTTTACTGATAGATAGAACACAATGGCCTCAAACAGTTCATGTAACCCATTCTACTTAACAGGATTAAGGCATATTATTTCAAATCTTAAGATTATTTGCTAACAACTAAAAACAAATAAAAAACATGAAAATGGAATTGCTAAATTCTAAAAATGATATAAAAAATTTGTTGTATGGTTGCATTATACGATTAATGCAACGAGTACATGAAGCAAAATACCATTTTTAGTATCTGTACTAACAATACCACTTATAATGTCCATTGCAAGTTTTGGTGGACACCAGCAATCATTGATTTTCTGATTTGTGCTAGGTTAGATCCAAAAACCTATATGAAATTTAGCTACAATGACGTTATAGAAAAAAAATGCCAAAATGTGTCAGTGCAAGGCCAAGTAGTGGTATCAATTCGGAATTGGACTAACAATCTACTTGAAGTAAAATGACTCTGACGTGGCAATCAATTGTTTTTGTCAAGATTTCTAGTTACATAATCACTTGGATATGGAGGCAATTAGTTGTTTTCCTCTCTAGCTTTTTTTATAGTACAAGTATACACATATATTGATAAGGCAATCATTGGATATCTTCAAAGGATAGGAGGATCTATATGAACCAAAGCATGCCTTGGGCATTAGATAGCATTTCCGTAATGTCGTGGAAAACAAGCTACAGTAGAGTGCTTTATCTTTGAACAAAAAATACAAATAAACCCAAAGATAAAAAGCAGCAGATAGAAGGCAACAGATTTAACATGATTCAACAATAGCTTGCATACATTCACCAACAATACCTCCACAAGAAAGTTATTGAAGATGCAGTATATTCAAGAAGAATTATAAGAGCACACAAGCTCTGTTTGAGTACATCTTGTATGATTAGCAGGTCCTTTTGAGAAAGAGAAGAATTTTAAGGTTGTCTTCTTGTGAGTAGAAAAAAAAAGTAGCAAGAATCATTTGTCGACCTTCTTGTTCATGAAGAATGAGAAGGATACATAAAGAAAAAGTGCTTTTGGAAATCAGTACACAAACAAAACCATAATCTCTAATCTCCTCACAATCTCTCCAAAAGAGTTAAACTGAGAATTACTAAAATATGACTCTATACCTCTCCTTACATCATACTAGCAAAAACCACACTAACCTTTCCTTAGAGAAGTGCTAGAAATAAATTCATTAAAAAGTGAAATCATACGAAATTATTTGGAGAAATATAGCAGATATAATATCACTAATAATTAATTCTATTTCTTAAATCAACCAAATAACGTCATAAGATTCAATATCAAATAATATTAACTGGATACCTATCAAATAACATCTTCAGGAGATCTAATCTCAAATAATATTAATTGGATATCCACCAAACTATATCTCCATGGCTGTTTTGGAGATTCACATCCAACATCTAATGACATCTAGAATAATTATCTTCAATGAATACAATGGCTATATCAAAAAGAAAATTAATATCTAGTTATTTTCTATAGGGTGTACTAGATTCAGTTAGCAGGCCAGTCAAACCAAATAATTTGTTGGCTTGTTAAAGTAGAAAACCCAACCAAGCGAATTTTGACAAAATGACTGAATCAAAAATAACAAAATCGAATAGAAAAATCGAACTAATTTGAACTTGGATGCTGTGCCAAATCCTGAAAAGATCAAAAGCCAAAAACAAAAAATTGCCAAAAATCCAACACACATAATTGCTCAGTTTTTCAATTGGTTCAATTTTCTAAATAGGAAAAGCAAAGTGAAAACAGAAAATAACAAATATTCTACTGAAAATGAACCTAAAGATTCACTTAGATTTTGTTGGTTTAAACCAATCAATGCATACCCTCCCACCAATTTTTCCCATTAACCACCGAAGAATTATGCTAGCTATGCTTATAGTATTGAAATACTTTCTATAACAATAAGTTTCACATTATGTCTAATAAGGGTAAATCAACTGCACAGCGATCAAAACAATTTTTCCCATTTCTTTTTACTGTTGCTTACATTTGGGCTCAAGTTATGTTCAAGAACTACGATAAAACAGCTTGGGAAGAAAACAGAATAATTTGTGAATGCAAAGGATTGAGTACTACTACAAGAACCACCTGGCCAAAAGCACTTCAATAGCTCCTCAACACGCTGTGGCACCACATATGCCCTCTTTGATTCGTTAAAAGGGTGTCGGCAAAGGATTCTCTCCCCTACCTGTTCAATGAATAAAAAATTCAGAAAAACTTCATTTATTCTTATTAAAGCAACCATCGTCCCATACCAGTAGTGTTACTCATAAATAATATAGCATCCAAGAAAAGAACAAGTATTCCTGGCCAAATTTATCAAGATAATTGTGACATCTTGAAAGCTGTTATTGTAAAATTGGACTAATAACATGTGAAAATGTAACAGAATCTTTGGATGTGGGAAACAAATAAATTCATTAATCTTTTTCAATTTTCGTGTCTCACAAAGTTCTTTAAAATTTCATTAAAGAAAAAAGTATTTCAAGATATTGAAATAAAAAAATATTTTGAATAGAGCTCGTTGAGTCAAATAGCACTTATACTTTCTCAACTTAAGATCATTTGAAATTGTTACGGCTTCTTGAACTTTAAAAGTTAAATAAGAAAATTGATTAATTAATTAATATATAATATTTAAAACCCTATATCTAACTTTGTTCACCTACACTACTTTTACATTTTATTTTCCCTTCATTTTCCTAGGTAATATTTGTTCTGATTTCCAAGACTACTTACTCAGGCTTGCCATTACTCCCACTTGAACTTACACCAACGAGCAATAGAGAACTAAGATCAACTGAGTAACGACTCTAGAGAAGAGGAAGCACATGGAAGAAATCTCTAATCCAACATCATGCACTCCTAAGAAGAACCCTTTAGTAACTTGGCTTTGCTCAAATTCTATTGTTCTAATGAGTTCGTTGTATTGTCAATAACTTGTTTCATCTTTCCATAAGTCATGGAGGCATTTCCTCTTCCATTCTTGTCAATGCTTTCTGATTTCTCTCGATGATGGCTTCATATGTTGGTTCAATCATTTAAACTTTTCAAATTCTTGGGAAGAAAGGGAAATATAAAGAGTTGCATGGATTATGGGAAAGTGAATTTCAGATTAATTTAATATGATGTGATGAAATAAAGTGCTAATAAATGTGTATTACGATACACTTAGAGATGTGTTGTGAACTTTATATGAAACCATGGTTGTGATATTATCACTAATTTATTAGTATGATAGAAATAATTTAAATAGTCAAATTTAATTAAAAAATTTTTAGTATTGCTTCATATGAAAGAGCTTGTGAATAATTTTGATATTGAAAGGTATAAAAAAATGTATTAAGGAAAAAGACATTATGCAAAAGCATCTACAAATGAAATGTTATGAAAGGATTAATGTGTAAAGTTAAACAATGATGATTGCGCATATATTGGTAATTAAAATAAAAAAAATAAAATAATGAATCATTCTTTATACAACATGCTACCATAAACTTGAGTTGTATGATTAAGATATGACATTTATGCATGATGTCCAATGATAGCTCTCAAAAGACTATCTCAAGTGGGGATGATCCCAATGTAGAGTGGGTGGTAACCTTGGTTATCCTAAGAAGATCTGGATGATGACTTCATTTGCCTAGATGATATCATGTGATAAGTTATATGTTGAAATGATATGATTTAGGTGTGACAACTTACAGTGGTTGTCCCAACTACCTGAAGTGGCTGACTACCATTGTATGATGTGAATTAGTGGATGGATTGATAGAAAATTGGGCTCATAAGATAACATATAAATTGTTGGACAACAGATTCATTAGACCTAATGTTCTCCTTGGAGAATACCAATTCTATTTGAAAAGAAGGATATAAGCATGCTAATATGTATAGATTCTCTAAAATTGAATAAGATTATACTAAAGAAAAAGAATCCTTTATCCAAGATAGATAATTTATTTGATCACCTCTAAGAAGTTTCAATTTTTTCTAAAATAGATCTTTTTTCTTAACATCATTAAGAATTAAGAAAGAATATATTCTCAAAATAGTTTTTAGGACTAGATACGATCATTATTAATATTTGTTGTTACCTTTTGAATTAACTAATACACCAGCAATGGTGCTTTAGTCATGCTTAGATCAATTTGTTAGTCTTTATTGATATCATTTTAATTTATCCCAAGGGAAAAGAGTGGTATGCTTGACATTTGCATTTACTTCCATCGAAGGAAACATAAGCTATATGCCAAGTTTCCTAATGTGAATTGTAATTAAAGAGTGTTACACTTTTAAGTTACATTGTTTTTGTTGAGAGGATATCAATTGATCAAGACACAAATATGATTTAAATAAAGAGTTTCTTAAGGTTCAACTAGTTATTATTGCAAATTTGTAAACAGATTCTCTAGAATAGCAACTCCACTCACCAGATTAATACAAAAGGTTTTAAACAAATTGAAGACTACAAGAGCAAATTCTAGAAACTAAAGGAATGTTTAATTTCTATACCAATATTATCTATGTCACAAGGTACAAAAGGATTCTAAGTCTACAATAAAGCTTCTTTCCATTGTTGAAGGTGGGTTAAGTGGAACACGGAGAGGTAATAACGTAAGCATCACTTTAGCTCATTCCACATTAAAAGAACTATCTAATCAACGATTTGGAATTGTATGTGATAGTGTTTGAATTGAAGATCTGGAGACATTATATTATGGAGTTAAGTGTAAGATATATACAAATTATCAAAGAAGAAGTATGTTTTTACATAGAAAAAACTGAATTTAAGATAGAGATGGTTATAATTGATTAAAAGATTATGCTTTGATTTCTATCTTCTAAAATAAAATCTAATATTATAGTTGATGCTCTAAGTAGAAAAGATAGTCTAAATCTTTTAGTTATACAACAAATCAATAGCTATCTTTTGAATTTAATAGATTGTAATTGAGAAACAATACAACAAATATTATTCAATTATCAACTATCAGGATAATTGTTGATTTGTTGAAGGAGAACAAAGAGAAGAAAAGTTTTGATCTTGAATTGTTAAAATTGATGCCAAAGATGTAATAAGGATGAAAATCAAACTTAAAATTCAGGAATTATAATTTTCAAATATAAGGGAAGAATGTGTGCAACCAATATAGAAAAAATAGAACAATTTTTATTGAAGTTAACACATTATTCCAAGTATTCAATTCATCTAGGAGGAACGAAGATGCATCAAAAATTAAAGTTAGAATTTTTAGTGTCCAGAAAAAAAATAGAAATTATTTAATATGTACAAAAATATCTAGTCTGACAAAGATTTCAAGGTGAGTATTAAAAATCTAATGGGCTAGTGCAATCCTTATGCAATCTTTATCTATACTATAATGGAAACAGAAAGATATTACAAGGGGTTTTGTAGTGGTTTTAATAAGAACACCAAAATGTAATAATACTATTTAGATATATTAACTAAAGTAACGCATTTACTATCCATTAACATAATAGATTTCGTAGAAAAGTTGGCAGATTTTATATCATTATATTGCAAGGATTCATTAGATTCTTAAAGCCATTGTTTCAAATCGAGATCCATACCCCATCACAAGTTGTTAAGAAGTTTCATGAAGCATTTAATATTCAATCTAATTTTAGCATTACTTTCCATCTTTAAATAAATGGATAAGCTAAAAAAACAACTCAGATATTAGAAATTTATTGAGTGTGTTTTGGAGTTTGGACGAATTGAGGAAGTCATTTAATTGTAGTAGAATTTTTCCATAATAACAATTATCAAATAATTAATAAAATGACAACATGTGAAGTGCTTTATGGAAAAAAATCTTTATTACGTTGATATGAATGAGATAAACTAGTTATTATGGTACTAGATCTATTGGATGAAACAAAATAGAGAATTAAGTTGAGGCACCAAAGATAGAAAAAAATAATTATTATAAAAAACATAAGCTTAATGAATGAGATTAAAAATCATATATTTCTTAAAATTAGCCTCATGAAAGTGTTCAAATTTGAAAAGACAAGAAAATTGAAACCAATGTATACTGGATTTTTTCGAATAATTGAAAATGACTTTATCACCTCAACTATCCAAAGTGCATGTGTTTCATGTTTCAATATTAAAAAAGTATATGTATGATTCCTCTAGTATTTTTCAGTTTGATCCTAATTGATGAAAGTACAACTTAATTAAAGTTAACAATAGATTCCTAAAAAAAATTTTGAAAAGAAATTTTAAACAATTAAGAAATAAGTTGAACAGAATTTGAATACCATGTGAAATAGCTAGAGGTACCAAAGGCTTCTTCTCAAGAATACATGATGTAAGATAGGGGATTTCTTTCGTGCTCATCCTATACATGAGAGCCACTAGTTGGTTATCCATAGCTCTCTTTTGCTACTCAGTATTAGCATGAATGGGAGAAATGACAAGTACAAGTAGGTTTTGGAAATTGAGACAAAGGTTACCTAGCCAAACAAAGAAAAGATAAAAAGCAAAGGCAATGAGAGTCAACAAAATTAGATATAAGATTTTAAATATTATATTTTTATTAATTAATCAATTTTTTTTATTTAATTTTAAATTTTAAAAATTTACAACAATTCTAAATTATCTTTAATTAAAAGATAGAATAGTATCATTAGACTCATCTTGATAAACTCTATTAAAAAATAATTTTATTTAAATATTTTAAAATATTTTATTATTGAATTAAAATTTGAACCTTTTTATAAGACATTTCAAAATTCAAATCGATATAACAATACTTATTTAACAAATTAAAAAATATTCATATAGTA
This sequence comes from Vanilla planifolia, assembly GCA_023846275.1. Classification (NCBI taxonomy): domain Eukaryota; kingdom Viridiplantae; phylum Streptophyta; class Magnoliopsida; order Asparagales; family Orchidaceae; genus Vanilla; species Vanilla planifolia. Next base: position 5,636,221 of record CM043878.1, on the reverse strand, counting down.
TTCAGACATCATTACTCCAGTTTAACAATTTCTAGTATGTCATAGAAAATTTCTTTTGAAGATGTGAACAATATCTTGGGTTGAAAAGTTTAATTTTTTACAATCAACGATACAAAATAAAAAATTTATATCAAAATAACAAATGAAGCTAGGTGTGACCATGAATAAGATTATATTACCTTTGGAGGTGGTTCATTTTCCCCAGTCATCAAATCTAAAAGTGCATATCCCTCTTTTCCATACAATCTATAGCATCTCTTTTTACAAGGAATCGAAACCTAAAGAAATAAAATGATCAAATTAGTGGACTGAAATGATATTTACTATTGGAAAACAACTGACCTTGGAGACATCTTCAGAGAGTTTGATCCGTGGTTGGCCATTTATCTCCACTAACTTGAATACACAGCCAAGAGCAGCTTGAGCATAGCAAGTAACAAGGTGGGTTCCAATGCCGAAGGCATCTACTTCATGACCCTGAACACAAAATTTAAACACCAAAAGCTACTACAGTCTACAACAATTACATTATTTATAATTCATTTTTTTTGAGGACTCGCATTTGCTTCAGTACCTAAAACAGAAGAAATAGATCTGCATGTAATGACGAGGAATCATGAATAACATCACAAAAATCTCATGGTTCTGACAATTACTTAGGGAAAGAAAAATCACATAGCCATTAGATTCACATTGAGAAACCATAGACCTTGAAGATACATACAAGAGAAACCAAGACGGAGTAATTAAATATAGAATACTTTGCACAACCCACTAAACATGTGGCCAGTCATTTATAAAGAAACATCTAATCTCAAAGCGCCATCTATTACCTGCTTGTTCAAGGCATCAATAGTTTCCTCATTAAGATCATTGCTTGCTGTGATGATCATATTCCCAAAGCCCAGTATTCCAAATTCCTTCTCGATTGCATCAAAAAATTTCCGAGCCACTGTTGACAAATATGCTAGATCGCCTGAATCCAATCTAATTCCAGCTGCTTTATACCTGTGACAAGGTTTGTTGTTATCTGCCATTGGCTCCTAAGGAGATATTATTCATATTACTTTATAGATAAATGCTTCAACTAGCTTTAATCACTGACGAGCATGGTACATATTAGAATAAGAGAATATTTAGATTCCCTTGCATAACATCAACACATACATATCTGTATATATACAATGAAAAAAATTAAAAAATGATAAAGCGCCACAACTAATTCATCATAAAAAAATTTTCTATTCTTCTACCTGTGGAAGAAATCTCTTTGGTTTATGGCCATTTTTTCACTTCCCAACCATCCTAAAGGCTCAAAAGTGATCAATTACATTAATGCTTCATTTATAGCATTAGTGACTATCTCCATATTTCTCCATACAAGGAGCATTCAGTAGCAAATGCTTCTAAGAAAAGTTCTACTCAAATGAGCTTACAATTGAGTATAAAAGAAAGGTATCAATGCAAAAAAAATGGAAGTTTCAAATCTGCAAACAGTAATAACTTGATATTATACTAATTGTTAAATAAGAAAACCAGTGGCCATCTATTCCACATAAGATTCGATACTATCTTTGTAAATCTTGACAAAAAAAAAATAATGTGGATGTGATACCTTCGATGTTAATTCTTACCCTAACTGATTAAGAGCTAAAGCAACTGCACAGAAGTTGGGAATTCCGCTCTTCATAACCTGATTACAAATTTTTGCTATAAACAGTGAGTAAACAAGATCTTACTCCATAAAACAAGAAGACAAACACATGCAGAAAAAAAATGTTCAAAAAATAAAAAAGAGTTATAAGTAAAACAACAAATAAAACAAATTATAGTTCTAAAAGCAACTAGGATTAACCAAAGTCCAGTCTATTTTAGACTCCTTGAAGCAGTTTGGACTAATATACGCTTGCAATTATCATTCAGCCACCAGAACTTTTAAAGGACATGCTTTTGCACTTCAAAATTCTTGATCTTTCTACCATATATATTGAATGTCAGAAAAAACATTACTAAATGTTACAAATGGCACATACATAACTCAAAACAGTTGTTGAAAAGGAAGCTGGAATTAAGTCAAAATATAAAGCATTGTTTGGCTAGGTGTATTATGCGTGGCACAATAGCTCATATGCAGATGCTACACTGTATGCTGATGCGAGTGCTACCTTGCATTGGGCCATGGTTGTTCCTTGATCTAATTTTCATGGTTATCCCACATAAGATTCGATACCTAATATAAAAATGATAGCTCTTATTGAATAGGCTAGATAACATCCATATGACAATGGTTGTTAATGTCATGGAAGCACTTAAGCAAACTTATTTATGGGCAGGCAATGCATAATACCACAATTGTGCATAAATGTTGACAAAAGTGTGGTGATAACTCATAATTTATAGACATATAAAACGTCAACTAAAAATGTCAATTTTATGGACAATATGCATAATATTTTTCAAATGGAAGCATTTATGCATGCTAAGAGATAGCATTGACGTGGCTTCTAAACATGGACTAGAAAAATGACTAAGTTGCAAGCATGCAGAATTATGATGAATATGCTTATTAATAAATCATGTTTTGTTGTGAACACAGCAACTTTTTTATGTCAATAAAAAAGAAGATGCTCTAAGGAGAAATCCTAAACGAAGAAGTGCATATTGTGTAAACCCTAAGTGTCTTCCTTTTTCTTTTTAAGTTATAGTGTATTGTGATGATTATCCACCACAGCCAAATTGAAGCTTTCAAAGAAACTTGACCTTTTTCAAGTTTTTTAAAAAACTTTCTCGACTGTGACTGTTTTCTTAATTTTGAGTTTCCATGCAAATCTTTGTTCTCTTATATATGTAAATTTTTATGTTTTTTCTGTAGATGAGCATATTTATCATTCCTTCAAGACAGAGTATTCCGTTGTTTTTGAAAACAAATGTTTCAATCATTAATAATTGAGCATAAGAAATTAATCTCTGCCATTATCTTGATGTGTTTGCATTCAACTCAAGTGGAATTTGTAGATCATGATCCTAACACACCCAAAAAGAAAAAAAATCAAGAGGCTAATTTTAGGGAACAATTATATATTGTTTGGGCCATCTAAGGTATAACGAACCAAAAATACATCAAGAGTTGGATAACACTTTTTTATTGCTGATGATTCAACCTAGACAATCAGACACTTTAAACATTTTAAGACCCAAAATTTTCCATTTCATATTAAGAGATAGGTGCTGTAAAGGCAAAAAAATAAGTAAATTGCATTAATTGAATATGTTGTGTTCAAAAAACAATCTATACCCCTTATATTGTGCCTTGCTTCAATTGCAAGCTCAAAGTTTCACATTCTTGTGGTGCTCATCTTGTCTAATAAACATGACGAGTACATGAACTTCTTTTGGAAGACTTATGGAAAATGTATTGGCTTGTTTTTTTATATCTACCACAATTACATAGATGATTAAACTAAGATAATGAATAAAAGCTTTGGTGATTATTTGCATTAACTTCTACAATTGAGACATGATTTTCCAATTGCAATAGGTTTATTCGCAAGAACCCTATCAAGATAGTGACTATTTTAGCCTAATAGCCATAGACCATGCAAAACTACACATCTCTTTTAAGATTAAAGGTTTTATAGTCACATTGCAATATTACATAAAAAAAGTGTTCTGAATATATGAAAAGGAAAAAAAATTCATGTTTTATGTGTATAAGAATCTTATTGCAAATGTGGCAAACCTTTAAACTAGAGGTCCCCACACGGAGCTCTTACAAGCTAGCTTCTCAATGGATAGTCCCTACTAAGTTATTGGAAGATTGGAAATTAATGCCTACAAGTTAGATCCCCCAAGTGATGTTGGCATCAATTCAATATTTGGTATGCAAATCCATAGTATTCATCACTTCCAAGATAAATAATATCCTTTAGTACTTCTCCCTTCTATATTATTATAATGGGTCACCTATAATTAGAGCTGACAATTTTAACCTATGCCCAATGAAGACAAATAAACCTGTCCTAATAAGATAAGTAGGAATGAGAAATTAAGCCCATAAAAAAGGTATGACTATTCTAAAATTAAAATCCTACACAACCCACTACATAACATAATGCATATAAATAACAGGTTTTTTTACTCACACTATATTTGGTATAAACCTTATATTATTAAACCCATCCAACTTGCCCTAGGTTCAACCAAGATTAGAATAGGGCAGATATATGTATGGAGAAAAACAAAGTAGAGTGGGTATGGGTTTACTCCAATCCAACCTCATTGTTTCCTTGTCCATAATAGCTCCTACCACTCATATAGCATAACTTTTATGATATTTATTCCATTAACTTTATCTACAAATCATTTATATGCCTGTATTTAAAGAATGATAATAATTTGATTATGAGCATTGCTTTATGGCTAACAAGAATACCTTGTCAAGTACAACAACCTTGCAGCAACTATATATGCCCAAACCAATTGGATTCTAAAGCCAAATATGCCTAAGGTCAACAAATTTCAATTTGACTAAAGTTGGGGTAGAGCTCCTACATCTTAGCCACATAAAGTGTGTCATTTTTAATCGTGAGATGATCATCTCACCTTTTTGGCATTGTTTTACTAATAGTTACTTCTTTGTAGCTTTTATGCATTCTTGAGCTAAGTGTGTGCATATGTACACAAGCTATAACACATTGAGGGCATAACACAATTTGTAAAAATCTCCCAAAACATAAGGTACATTATCCTTTAGATAAAGCAATTTTAAGTGGTGGCATAAGTATATCATATTGTCAACATATGATAAATAGACACAATATGCCTTATGCAACATAGTTCAGCCTAGCGATGATACACTTGTAACATTGTGAAACTTGAGCATTTCCTTTCCTATACAAGGTTGTGCAGTTATAAACTAATTTAATTTTGATAAATGAGGAGAAAATCTTACTTTATTTACTTTGTATGCTTCAAAAAAAGATATAGTTGGTAATGATATATAAGAGGCAAGTCTTCAATGATGTTTCCTGCCATCTTTCTTTCTTCATGACAAATGACTTGGCTCCCTCGTGGGAATTGGGGCAGGTAGCATCATAATCTGGTTTTTTTCGTAGTGAAGAATTTTAGAAAGGTCCAATCTTGTCACAAATAGTGGTAGTCATGAAGTAGAACAGGATGACACAATAAATCATCTTTGGTCATCATTGCTCTATGAGTATCTCAAGCTTCCTTTCTCTTCCCATTTTCGTAATCTCCTTTTAAGCTCTAAATAAAAAAATGTTTATATTATATTCCCGTGAATTCGTAATTTAAATCAACATTTTTATATTTGTTGTCTATGGGAATTGCTTAGAAAATTGAAAATGGTAACAAAAGTTACAAAGTCACAAATCTCCTATCCCTCTATCCTAGCCTTGAAAGTCAAGAATTAGTGTTTATAGTACCTAATCCATTTTTTCCTTGGCTCCTCTTCCATGAGATAAGTTCCATCTATCCTTTCCAAGCCTCCCACAATGTGCACTCTAATACCATAATACTTGGCATCTTCCAGCTTTAATCCAGTCTCAATCACCTTTTCCAAACAAGGACTTGAAACTCCACCAATTCCACCATCACATATATTTGGCTCTCCACCACACATTCCTTCCAATGTGAACCCGATTGAACCTTCCTATTAATTTGACAACTATACCATTGAGAAAACTTCTCCCCTTTGCAATGAAATTCTCTCCACTCAATAGACACCAATGCTAAAAACACCATCCTCCATCTTTTATATGAAAACTCGCATCAGGTCTTTCTTTGCAAATTCGTAACAATAGTTAGCACGCATGTTGTTAGCAGAAATATCAAGTGTGCAATCTTATCTTTTTCCTAATTACAAGATTTGCATTCAAAATGGTTTTAAAAACTCTCCCAAATTCAACTCTGTTTGGTTAGTTAAAAGATTATTCATGTCAATGCAAGCTACATCAAGTCGAAGACAGTTTTAGAATCTTCACTTGATCCAAGTCTAAGAGCGAATCCCTTCGTGTCTTTGTTCATGGATTCAAAGACAAGGACAAGGAATATACTCCAACTACCTATATGGTATGTACTCCAATATTTTTGCGAATGAAAACCATTAAGTGCTAACAGCATAACCTTTATTGGCTTAGAATATTACGATATGCTAACTTATTGAGGTAGCTAGAAAACAGGAAGAATCAGAACTGAAACAGAATTGGATATGACCCACAACTTTTCAAGTTCTTCCTTGTTCGGCCCACTCACTTCCTTCTTGTTTTATTCCTATTGGTCCTCCTTTCTTGTAAAGATTGCTTTTATCCCTTGAATCCAAATTAGGAAAAGGAAAGTTGAGATGTCATTGATCCCATCCCTACCAAATGGAATTGAATATCAACATCATTACTACCCACCTCTCATTACATGAACTAGAGTTGATAAATACTCTTGAATCTTCTATAATGAGATCCAAGGCCTCTAAATACTATCCAAATACTTAATTGATCTCTTTGAACATTGAAAGCTCTTAAGATATTACCTTAATGAGCTATAGATTAGATTGCAATAATAGAGGATATTGGAACATTTTAGGATTGAACAAAGAGTTTTGTGAACTCTATTTGTTCTTTGCTAAATAGTGTGACCTCAGTTGAATTATATTTCTCTCAGAATTTGCTATTTTTCCTTTGCTTTAGCAATGCTTTGCTATTTCCAATTAGTAGAACATCAGGAATATTCTAATAATAAGTGTCTCTTATATGGCCACATGTGTGATAGTGGTCATACCAAGACCATTCCTTCTTCCATCATCAAACAACTTGAACAGCAGGGCTGAGCTTTTATTACTGTAGGGTGAATTTTGTACATCCAACATAACATTTTGTCTACGTACTCCTCAAACTTTAGCAATCACCTCTTGTAGGTTAGTAGTAACCTTTACTTACAAAATTCTTACACATCATTCAAGTTCTTGTTTAATTCAACAAAAAGAACTAGTCTTTTCTTTATGACAATTTTCTTTTATTTTGATCATTTCCAAGGCAATCCCACTCATATGCTTCTAATATATCCAATCGATTGCATTGTCGATTATTTATGTTGAAACACTAGGTATTTCATGACAATAGCCCATAAGTATTCGAAACATATGAATAAGCTTCCCTTGAGACTTTTCATATCTCATAGCCAATCCTATACACTAGAAGGTTCTACCTAATTTCATTGGTCAAGGAGTTAATAAATCAGATGAAGAATGACGTGTTGTCGATGGTTAATACGTTGTTGGTGGAACTCGAGATCATCTCTGAAGATGAAATACTATTCTTGGTGGCCATGAACAAGCTCAAACTTCAGTTTTGAGAGAATGTTAAGTCTCAAGCTCCGTTAATTCAAACAGATTTCAGAAAAAGCTTGGGTTTCAAGATTTCAAAGTATGGGAAGGCCCAAATACCATGCAAAAAAGGATGACAAAAAATTCTCATTTTGATTTTAACTTCCAACAAATTACATGGGTATAAATAGCAACCAAACTAAAAAAAAAAAAAACTAATCAATTCAATAAGAGTCTAACAATAGAAAAAAAAACTAGTTACAACTGGGAATCATAAAAAAAGAAGCTAGCCATATCTTTCAATTAAAAAACAACAATACACACAAACTATGAACAAATTATTTTAGAAAATCAATAAATATAGAATATTTCAATAATTATAATATTAAATTAATTGATAAATTTGATCATCAATGATTAAGTATTGTTCTTTTAATTTACAAGTGATAAAATGTGTATATTTGACATAAATGCTATAATTAAGTAGTTCATATTAAACCTAGGTTGGGTGCTGAAATTTATGTATGCATTAGGTTAGTCAATAATGATCTCCTCAGTAATTCAAGATTACATTGATGTACTAACATAATGAAACGTAATTAGATGTAAAGATATTATCATTATTGCTTTGTATGAAAACAATTCATCCAATTTAACTGAGCAACTTTTAATGTGCTTGTCGTGGACTTTCCATTTTCCAATTTTGTTACAATGACTCATCTAAGGATTTGGATTGACATTTTGGTATGAAAGAATGTATATGAATAGCCTTCTTAGTTTATTTTCTTGGAGATTATAACCCATGCTTTTTTTACCATGCTATATAGCTAATTATACATAAACTTATTTATTTTCCCTAATAGATTTGACTTTTTCAAAGATCTTACAAAAAAATTAATGGTGCATCCCTAACATTAATACTTAAGTAGATATTTCCCAGGGGCTACTTCAAGATACTTGTTGAACACTCCAAATTACATGTTTCATTAATTTAATAGATAAAATAAAAATAAATATACACAAAACACTTTAAAGAAATACTCAGGACAAACCCAAGTCACTTTGGAGACACAACACCACCTATGACATGCCAAACAATTTGAATTTTGTAATAAATGTCTAATTAATTTTTATATTTAAGGCTTATAAAAAATTTTAACTTTTATTCTATGTATTTTGCATTTTTATAATTGAATAATTATTGATTAAAAAATCATCTTACCCATTTGCATATCACACTTTCTCCCCAGTAGCTATACAATAGCACTTTTTCAACATCCTCTCTTTTCTACTTTTCCTTTCATCCAATTGTCGTGATTTGTCACCACTCCTTTCCAAGTCATGATGCCATTGCTAACCTTGAGGAAAGGTTGTGTGACGGGTTCTTTTATTGTGGTGGCCTTCCTTTTCATGTAATGAGATATGCTTATATTGTTGATTTGCTTTCATACGAGTCTCTCAACAAATTGTCTGAGATGTGCACACAAATTATAATAGTTTGAGAACTGGCTTATAAAAGGAGAAAATAGATATTAAAAAATTGATGTGTCACATCAAGGGCATATGGAATGTAAATAATCATTGTTATTGATGGTTAGAGTAATTGACCTCATATTATATAGAACAATAAACATGTTATTTTATGTTTATGTTTCTTATAATCTTTTCTATTTGTAAAGAGATTCAAATAAGTTGTAAGTACAATAAGTTAAAAAACCCATTTATTCATCATATTGTGATTCTTTTAACTTCTTTGTTTTGATTTCATTCAGACCTATTCGCAAATAACAAAATATATTCACCTTTATCATTCTTGACTGGCTTGGGCCCACATCCTTTTTTTACAAGAATCATATCCAAAATTCTTCTTATCTTGTTCCATGTCTATAATCTATGTCTATGCTTCCTAGCCTATCAGATTTGCTCTACATGACCAATAATATTTTATAAAACCAATCCACTGGATTCATAGACCATCGGCAATATATTTGTCAAGAAATGAATTACGTTTCTCTATCTTCTAAGTACAATAGTCCATCTAATTTTTTGTTTTTTGTTATCTTTGCTTTAATTTGAATCTCTAAACTTGGATACTTTCTGCATGTGCTGCTGTTTTATCATTGCTTCCAATGAGCAAACTTAATAGTGCTTCCATGAAATTGTCCTTTGCACACAACCTACTTCTTTTATGCACCTATAACATTATGTGATACCCTCATTTTCATTTGAGGATTTACATTTTTTTGTGCCCATAAAATTATGCTATCACCGTCATTTCATTTAACCCTCCTACACTAGACATAATCAAATGCTTTATGTTTGCAGAATTTACTTTCAAAAGTAACCTTCTTCGAAGGAAGAAGCTAAATAGTTCTTAAGAAACCAAAGAGTAAACAGGAAGGTACTCAGCTTAAATTTTTTTTTTTTTTTTTTTTTTGTGGAATAAACGTATAAAATTAGCAACCACTAATTGGGCAAACAAAAGTAAAAAATACCAACTATTTATACCACTTACATCATAGGTATCAACCAGGGCTAAAAAGTTATTTGGCATAGCCAACGCATAGGAAGTGAATGCTGCTAGCTCGCTCTGATTTGTCTCACCAAAAGCACCATGCAGAGATTCTGACCCCTATATGATAAGAATATTAAACAATAAGTACTAGAATTACGCTAAAACAAACAAAAAATTAAGAATTTGAATGAATTTATTTGCTGCATTAATAATTTAAAGAAAAATATTATTAACTAGAGTAGTAATTCACTAAACAGTGATGATCACGTTCATTAAACTTATTTTAACCAAAATTGCATCAAGCTTCTTAATATAAGTATCACAAAACAATAATTTAAACATAATATAAGAACTTTGAATTCTATAAAAAAAAAAGCTACAAAAGCAAAACAAATTTCTGTCATTAAGACAATGGAGAAGTTTAAAGAACGGAAGAGGGCACCCCCAAGGAAGCTGGTCTTCTTAAAAAAATATCAACAACAAGAAGAGAAGAGCATATTTTTAGGACATGTAGTGGTGTTCTCAGGACAAATCTCTTGTGGAGGCAATGTTATGAAGTATCTCAGCAAAGGAAGATGGAGGGGAAGAAGATCTATCATGGGTTAGTGCAAAATGTACAAAGGCAGCTCCTTTTCTAGAGAATAATGAGTGACTATCGGCAATGATGATAAAGGTCATTGCTTGAAGAAGAATGTCCAACAATAAGACTGATAGAAAAGAAGAATGCTATAAAAAGGATGTCATCATCAAATTTTAAAGACGAATTAGTTATCAATTTCTTAATCGATGATTTCCAAATGTACTATTCACTCAATAGATAGAGAAGATCACCATGAGCTAAATAAAGCAGTTCTGCCTTCGTAGTTTATGAACCTGAGAACTAGTGGTATGCCTTTTTTGAACTTTGAGCCAAAAAACTTGGTGACTTGAACTCTTTGCTTTGCAATTGAGATACCAAGATATCTGCTTTCTTTTCATTGGTAGCAGGGCCTTTGCTCTTTGGTAAATGTCAACAATATTAAGATCCCTAAAGGGGATCATTGATTGGAAATGAGTACAATGTTAGTGTCTTGGTTTGCTTATGAATGCTTAATCCACCAATGTTCTCCTTGAGACATCTAGCATTTTGGGCATGTTGGATGTGTTAGATAAGATTAGAACATCTTTGTTGGTCATATCCTAATATGTTTTGGGAAAAGCATGCTTTTCATTCTAGTATCTAAAACTTTATACGACATGAGTCAATTGGGACCTTCAACAGTTTTAAAAGTCACCCCAGAGATGGCCACACAATTGAGATCAAGGAGTTAGATCGGGATAAAGACAAAAAAAGATGAACTACCACAGAACAAATATATCATAAGGGCACTTCACAAACTCTCTAAGAGGCCATTCCACTTGATTCATGACCCTCTATGCATGTGACCCGATCTGTACTCTATCCTTGATTTGCTTCCCTAACAAGAGAGGTGGTCTTCTGCAACAACCATTCCAGTTTATCAAAGCCATCCCATCAAGGCCAAACCAAGATCATGTTTCCTCCAATGTCAAATGTGATATCTTTTTTTGCTTATAATAGTCAATCTCATATTCTTGTCTTGCAGATAGAAAGGCTCCAGGGAAGCGAAAGATGATCTCTTGTCTTACTTCTCAAGCAAGAATGATCAACCTCTTGGATGACAACCGAAAGGCTCCAAGGAAGTGCAAAGAGCAGCATCCTCATCCCTGGCCCTCAAGTAGCTCTACCAATTACTTGCATACAAATCACATAATGGTGTCCCCCCTTTCAAAGTGCAGATGGAAAAACTCCAAGGAAGCAAAAGATACCCTCATGTCCTACTCCTCGAGTTATCCTAATCAACCACTTGGATGACACAATCAAAAAGCCCCAAGTAAGCACAAAGAGCATTTCCCTGATCCCTAATCCACGAGTTTTTTAGCCAACCAACAATTTGGCAAATTAAATGAAGGTATCATTAACCATATCTTAAAGGAGCCCCCTATTTCAAAGTCTAAAGTCCCCCAAAGGAATCTCCTCTTTCTAGCAACTCATTGAGCATAGAAATTAACGGGAAGGAAGCTAGCTTTCATTCCATAACATCCCATAAGGAGCCAATGAGATGCATAGATGTCTGAACTTTGAGATGTGTGGATTGAAATAGAAAAGACATTTCAACTTTATAATATTATAAGTAGTACTAAATCCAATGTTGCTTATCCTACCAGTATTAGTAGACAAGTCAAAATAAAGTCTTATCAAAGGCATGGCAAAGCCATTCTAAATATACACCTTGGGCTTGCCTAGGTCTCAAAGATGAGGTTTCTTGATGGCGATATAAAGGCCAATTGGGGAAAAAAAGGGCTTTGGACAATATTCGAGCACTACTCGTATAAGCAACATTATGAAAGAAATGCAATGTTATCCAAGTTCATATTTAGAAGAAAGGTTTTCTTTATGGATTCCAAAAACTCGTAACATGTGTGCTTCAATGGTGATAAATATGACCAAATGTCGGATGTGAGGGAAAAATAAAGGTATTAGAATGGGTAGAAAGTGTATGGCTAGAAATAGAATCTAACTTGGAAGGTTAACAAGCATTAGCATGGAGGTGGAAAAATTTAAATGGAAGCTGGCCCAAAGGTGATGTCAAAAGAGAAGAATTCAAAAAACTATAGAGCATAAATAGAGAATTCACAAGGTAATCAAAAGAAGGAACTTAGACAATAAAAAGATAAAAATGTCATGAAAAGCAACAAAAATAATAGCTTTGTGGCATTAATAAATCAGCACAAAGACAAAAATTTAAATAAGGAGATAAAACCAATTTGAATTCAATATGGAGGATCTTTCAATTAATTAAAGAATTGAAAAAGACTTTAAAAGGAATGGAAAGCAAGGGATTAGAAGGGAGATTTGAAAAGGAGAAAATTCAAATTCACAAACAAAGGAATGAAACAAGGCTTATACAAGAAAACATATAGGCTCTTTTATTAAGATATCGAGTTAGCAAAAGTGAGTAGCCTAGACCTAGAAAGCATTAAAAAAAGAAACAATACTTTGGAGATGGATACAATCCAAGTGGCTACACAACCTGGAATTTCACTTCCCATCATAAGTGGAGGTTGAAAACCTTATCCAAAGCGAATAAGAACTAATTGCACCTCGGGAAGAAATTCGAAAAGTGAGTTGGATACCTCCTAAAAGGCCATGTTGCAAAGGAATAGGGATGGAACAAATAGATGCTATATCAACTGAGAAGAACTGAATTCAAATGGAGAGATGTATAAAGGAATTTGTTGCAAATATCTACCACATGTAATGGATGCTAGAAAGCTTATTTTCATCACATTTAATGGCTATGGACCTGAAATTTCTTTGCTAGAATGCCAAAGGACCTGGTTGCACAACATTTGAGTAATAGATTGCCTAAGAGATCAATTTAGACATTTTATACATAATTTAGACATTTTATAAATATTTATTCTCAAACTACAAATTAGTTGGGAATGAACAGATGATAGTGATCTCCAAGTTGGGTGCATAACTTTCATTCAAGGAGGATGCTAAAGGGATGATGGGAGAGATTAGGGTAATCCTACATAATAAAGTGTGCAGGGCACAATTTTTAACCACTAGTTCATGGAGAATTACTGAGAACAAAAGCCAAGAATAGCTTCTATCCCTAGTATACACTAACCTAGAAAATGCCAATAAGAGGATGCTTTGGAATGAATTGTTGGAAATTCAACAAAATTGGATAGGACAGTAGCTTTTGTGCAAGATTTTAATGAGATAATGTCGATATTGTTGTATGGCTCCCTTTAACAACAAAAAAAATTTAGGATTTCACAAATTCATCGATGGCTGCAAACTTATGTATTTGAGTGTAAGTGGTGGAGTCTAAGCTTATTTGGCATGGTGCTAAATGGATAAATTATGCAACGGTCTACTCAAGATTAAAAAAGTTCATATGCAATGTCAAATGGAGAACTTATTTTCATCAAGTTATCATCAATGTTCCTCCCCAAGTTCAACTCTCTTGATTTTTGTGCATCATGGCAACAAGAAGAACATGGGCAAAAGACCATTTTAGTTTGAAATGATTTGGGTACAGAAGCGCTATCAATCCATTGTCAAAACTGTCTTGAATAATCATGAAAGTATGCATCCCCACTAATCCATCTAAAGTGAAAAATAAACTTGACGTTTGAAACAAGGAAGTCTTTAGTTACATCAAAAGAATAAAACCATGTTAATAAGATTGGAAGAAATATAGAGGATCGTGTACACTCAAGTAAGAACTCCCTTTCTTGACCAGCTAGAGGAAGCCCAAATATCAAGAAATTTGAGGTAGTTTTATTTCACTGAAGAACACCTTTGGTTCTATAGCCTAAGAAGAATTGTTAGAGTTTTGGGATAAGTATATTAACTGTTTTCTTTAAACAATTATCATTAGAAAAAAAGAAAAACAAGATTAAGAGACTCAAAGTGAATGGCATCTAAAAGAAAGGTAATGAATAAACCTTAAGGCACAATGAACATGAAAACTTTCAAAATCTATTTAGATGCAAGGCAAAACACAAATAAAAGCTTGTTACTACACACATGTTTCCAGATCTTCCAAAGAAATTTAATGAGAAGAATCAGCAAGGATTGACAAGGAAGCTACAAAACAGGGGGCAATTGGTATGATTCAGTCCACGGAAATGTGGAAAACTCCTAGCCCTAATGACTTTTAGTTAACTTTTATTGACAAACTTGGAGGATTATTGAGGATTCTATGGTTGATACAATCAAGGAATTTTCAAGCATGGAGTTCTTTCAAAGTGTTAAAACGAGACCTTTTTAGCCTTGATTCCAAAAATGAAGGTTCTAGAATTTACCATTTGATTCAACCAATTTTTTTAATCTAATTTCACCTTCAAAACCATCACAATGATCAGGGCAAATAATTGAACGAGATTATGCCTAAATTTGTAGTGCAAAATCATACAAGGCATCATAATGAGTAGAAGTATTCAAGGAAATATGGCTAGAAAGATTTTGCAAACTATGAGGGAGAAAACATACAAGTATATGACTACCATTATGAATTTGGAGAAGTCTTATGACATAATCAACCAGGAATTTATCAAGGAAACTTTGTTCCCCGTTAGCCTGACTAATAAACTCACTGAACTTATTATGATCCGCATCACTATTTAGTTCATTGATGCACACTGGAATAGAAATCACATGAGTTGTTTCAAACCTTCAAGAGACAAGGGAATTCAATCTCCCTTGTATTTTTGCTCTCTATATGAAGAAAGTGACATTATTCAAAATCAAGTCAATTCAGGTGCAGGAAGACCATTTAAGTTTAGAAGAAACAGCTTCAAAAGTTCAAGAAGAAAGGGACCAGGCATCATATGTATGTAAATGATGATGTTTTATTCATGGAAGCTCAAGTGGAACAGATACAAATGGTATTTGGATTTCTGAAGAAAATTTATGGAGCATCGACAGGGGGAATCAATGCAACAAAATCTATGATATACTTTTAAAAAGAATTGTGATGAGAAGCATCAAAGAGATGAATTGCTCCCAACAAAGTAAAAGCAAAGCTAGCAAAGCAAAAAGCATAAACATCATCTTTAGCAAGTAGGGTCTGTTTAACAAAAATAAACCTTTTAAATGTTCCAAACTATGAAATGTGATCCTCAACTTCATGTTGGGGCATTACAAGAAAGAGCATGCAAGGACTTCATTTGGGAAGGCAACATATGAAAAAGAAACCAAGGTTAGTGTATTGGAGCACTGTGTAAAACAAGGAAGAGGGTAGAGGGAGGTCAAAAGTCATGTTATGCCAAACAAGGCCATTGTCGTGATGCGAGTTTTCAGAGTAATTGAAAATAAAACTGATTGACAAGAGAATTGAGAGACAAATATAAAGAAAAGGGAATTGAGTGTTTTACTTATTGGAAAGAAAATAGTTTCTACTCAAAACTATGGATTAATATTCAAAAGGTAATGCATTATATGCTAAAAAAATAGCAAGTGGGCTACAAGAGGAAAAAAAAAGGTTTTGAAAAGATTATTGGATACACTAGTTAGCAATTCTACAAAAAAGGTGGGAGATCACCCTATGGAGGAAACTAACAAGATGATGTGGTTTTATTTCAAGAAAAGGGAAGTGTACAAAAGATCTAATAGAAAGGGATTTAGCTAGAGACATCTATAATCAAATACTCGAAAACCAATTTCTTTCTATGGTGACTATCAAGATGAAATTAACTAGAAAAAGGTAAAGGAAAGGATGGAAAGTTCTCAACAGCCTCACTTGAAGGTTAACATCAAATAGCAACGAACGGTTCCCTTACCAAGTGTAAGAAGAAATGTGGAAAACAAAGGATCCACGAAGGATTTGAACGTTCACTTGGATAGTGATGCTAGGAAGCTTTTTACAAATGCATGGTCAGGTGAAGGATCTACATAACAATTGTGTGGTTTGAAAAAAGAAACTTAAATTCATTGTGCTCTTAATTTTGCAAAATCCTATGGGCTTGGAGTAGACTAGGATGATGGAGGTTTTTTTTAATCTAAAAGAACAAAAAATAACTTCAATATAATCTAAAACAAAATTTGAGCTCAGAAAGGCAAAACAAGCTTGATAAATACAAGAAGATCCACTTTATGGCAATTCTATAAATGCTATGACATAAAGAAACACAAAAGTACACAAAGAAGGGTTCGAAAGGCCAAACAATGCAGTTGATCACATCAAAAATTTGATCAAATAGCCTGTGAGCTTCTATCATATCTAATATCATGCACGTATGTATGTGTGTGTGTGTGTGTGTATATATATATATATATATATATATATGTATATATTACACTAAAAGTGGGTTGGCATAAAATCACCAAGGATATTTTGGTTTGCTAGATCACATGAATAGAAGCAACCACACGGGTACTGCAAGATTCATTAGGGACCATTTTTTGGAGGTTTCGAGTAAAACTAGGTGAACTATCTATTCTAAAGGCTAAAATTTGAGCTATCAATGAAAGCTTGAAGGTGCCTTGGTAGCATGACTAGATGGTAGTATTAAAATCTAATTATGGATCAGCCATCACCACAAAATAGCAGGAATTAACTTCTCTTAGCAATGTCGGTGAAGGTATTCATGATCTACTAGTAGGACATTGGGCTACTAGTTTTCAATATGTGAACATGAATAAGTGTTGACATGATGTCTGAGTGGGCTCTAAAGCATCAAACTTCAACATAATCTTCCACAATTCTACCACATTATATGACTTGAAGCTATAGAATTTGTTTTTGATACGAGCTACAATTAAAAATAGGTGTTACGTGACTACTGATAGCCAAAAAAAATGAACTAGCAGAGATTTCAAAAACAGCTAACAAACAGCTTGAAGGAGCACAATTAGCTTTTCGATAACATGTATCTCACACAAAATGACTTGAATGCATTATCAGAATGTGAGCTCCTGCTGCAATTTTAACACAAGACAGCAAAGAGGAGCACAAATGTGCAACATTATTATTATCTAAAAAATAAACGACATATAACAGTAAAACTTGAAGTAGCGAATAAAGAACTCTACCAATACCATTTTATCCAAACTATAGAGACAGAATCAATGGACTGAGAAATAACAAATGATAGGAAGCAAAAGCAACAACCTGAATTTTACTGAGCCAACTCTGCACGAGACTAACAAAATCTTTACAGATGCTTGATCCATCACAACTGCAGAGTGTTTTGTCCAAAATCTCGTCCACACCCTGATGATCACAAAAAGTTATCGCTAAGGTTATTTTATAGGGGTTTAACCAAAAAAAAAAAAAAGAGAGGGCAAAAAAGGATATTTGAAAGGATTCCACAAATTACTTCAAAACACGTAAGCAAACTTAAGTAAACAATGTAGATTACAGAAAAATGAAAAGAAAAATATGGTTCAATAAAGCATTTAAGTATTAAAACTTGGACACCACAATCACAGATATCAAACAATATGGTGAGCATGTATAGGGTTATCTATTTTGGATGATACAACTATAAAAATATGTCATTGCTTGATGGAATCACTGACTCAGAGAAACAGTGAAAAATACCAAGTCATCATCTAAATTTCAAGACTTAACATTAGCCAAACATAACAGAGGACAAAATAATAATCAACTCATATGTTCACAAGATCCATGAGTGCTTCTTATTTTCTAGATACCCATGGGGCACTAATTGACTGAAAGTAGCCATCCCACTTAGACACTTATCTACAACAATTGTGGAAGATAAGTGCTCCAAAATTTTATTTGAAAATGGCATGGCAAATATGTACGTACAGAATTGCTTAGTATTAGTTTTTTTTTTTATTATTTTCTAGATAACCACGTTTCAGATTCCAAAACTGCCTAGTATCAATGTTTGGAAAATTGCATTGGTACTACTATTTATCTTGTTTTAGTTGAATATGTGTGCTTGGATGGTGGTACTTATGTATTGTAACAGTACATTAAAATGAAATGGAAAAACAGACTGGCCGTTACATCCTGTTGGCTTTTAAAAGAGTTAACTTGAGCAAAGTACAAGATTAAATTTTGATTAATCTATGAATTAGCTACGATTCTGAATTTACATATGTTCAGTCCTATTGGTGGTCAGCTTTCTTCTCCATGCATTTGTTGTAGTTGCACATCCAATTTAGCTCACAAATATAAGAATTTTGTTTCTTCGCACAAACAAAAGTTGCCTTATCACAAATTTAAAAAAATAATAAGTAGATTCTTCTAGTTTGGTCTTATATCTAGATAGATCTTTCACATTTCTAAAATAACCAAAAAGGTTACTATAATTTCATTAATGTAGTGAATAGATCATTAACCTTTTTTTATGTCCTTAAATTACTCTTAAAAAATAGTCATATAAGTTCATATTATTTGTATAATTATGCAAATCCTTATAGAGCAGGAAAATTTAAGAATAAAAAAAAAGTTAAGGACTAAATTATTAAATGAACAAAACAATAAAGACCTATTTGGCTATTTTGGAAATAAGAGGAACTTAATCAACTGATAAGACCAAACTAGAAAGACTAATTTTACAATTTACTATTAATTTTACATTGAGTTAATAGTTACTTCTTTTGCATAGCAGTTGTACCATTATAGATGAGAATTCCTTAAAATTCGTTAAACTAAGCATCAAACTAAAGAGATTTAATAAAATTTGCTTCCATAAAGTTTAATTCTCCACATCATTAATAAAATTTGATTAAATAAGACACACTCCTATTCAAATTTTAAGCGCCAAGTGTTTATGCTCATGATTAGATGCTATGAGAAATTTTTTGAGAAGGCACTTTTATAAAATTTGTTAACCATCAATTTAACAAGCAAGATTTGATAGTATATATCCTTACATTAGGAAGGTAGATGGTAAGGATTTAAGAACTAGAGAACAAGCTATCATGAGGAATAATAGAAGGTAAAATGATGAGATAAAAAGAATATGAGAAAATAAGATGCAACAATAAATATTTTACATAAAAGAACCTATTTAGCAAAAAAAAAAGTTACAATATCATGGTGCTACAAATCCACTAGCAATAATTCCCAAGAACAAGACAAGCGCAAGAACAAGAGGTGCATACACTCCCTAAATTGGTAGCTAACTTCTTAAACTTGGCTATGAATGCCCCCTTTTTAAGCAAGAATATAGTGGAAACCTATGCGACAAATCTTGTGAGGATGAAAAAATTTCTACAAGACTAAAGCAATGGTCTAGAATGGACTCATAAATCAAGAAAAAACACCATCCTACACACAAAAAGCCAACAACTCCTTTCTTTTACACACATTGGCCTCTCCAATGTGTGCACTATAGCAACAAGGCGGTGTGAGAGGTGATCATTGATTGTCATATTTTCCCATCACACCATTGACATGTTGTAAGTGGATGATTAGATCGAGAAGATTTTCAAATGATGATAACAATTAGCTTTGTTTTAAGGTATTGGGCTTGATATAGTTTGTAGAGGTCATGGATATCATCTTGCATCTAAAGGCAATATGGCACATTCATAAAGAAAAGGATACTCCATGTCTCTATTATAATGGACAAAAAAGTAGTTTAACAATCATGTAGGTGTGGAAGTATTTTATGATTATGGAGTTACGCTTCAAACTAAATACTATATACTACTGCACTAGATGACAATACTGGCTATCTTTTAAAATATAGGTAGCAAATGGCATAAATGTATAAGTGCATAATGACTGAGGCATGTCAATAATCTAATTTTGACTACTTTTTGATATTATATAAGAAGAAAGGTGGTGTGAAAGCTAAGAGAAGAAACCCTATTTCTCATCATTCCTTTGAAGAGTTATTGTGAGAATGCTGTTATGAACCATTGTAAGAGTGAGATTGTGAGAGAAGCTTGTAATTTCATTTTGGTTCTCATGAAGAACTCTGGAAGTATAGTAGTGGTTTTTTCCCATGTTTTATTTAATGGTTTCTTGTACTTTTAATGTGTATGAGCATGCTCTACGCTATCATCTCTTCCAAGTTCACATCATGTTTTTCCTATTTCGGATAACAAGTGATCTACTAATGGATAATTGAGAATGAGAGGTCCATCTTTAGGTTTTCTTGAGAAATTTGTCTACAACCCAAGATTTGCAGTAGTTGCATCTCTTAGTATTTTTGGTATGGACTAAGTGATGGGCAACTTGCTAACCTTACCCTCATGGAAGGCAAGTGAAGAATAGGCTAGATAGGTAAGATCTTCAATTACGTCCCTTGAAGGACTCCATCTTCACATTAACAAATCACTTTATTTCTTGTCATGAGCTTGCCATTTCATGCTTGCAACTTAGGATTGTAGCTCTCCAAACCTCATATGTATTTGATCTATGAAGGAATTTTCTTTGGTACATTATTCTTCCCCTCACTCCAAGCCATCATTCATGTAATTAAAGGAGTGTTTGATCCACCTATCCTTCCATTGTCAAACAATATCTCTTATCGAATATACAAGTCTTGATCAAACCCACAATGTTCCTTGAACTTTTGAATTTCAAAGAGTTCGACCAATCTTATGCTACCATCATACCTAGCTTATGTAAGTGAGCTTTTGCAATAAACCTTTCTCCATCTTTTTCTGTCGCAACAATGTTGTCCCTTTGAATCATCATTTCTTTATCTTTGCCTCCTCGTTTTGCATGAACAGAAAGAGAAGCAAGGTGGGTGAATTTGACAAGTTGAAAAAGAGGGAGCCAATCATTTTGATTGAGAACATTCATAAGGTCTATGCTATTGAACTATTCATTGCCCAGTTCACTTATCTTAAGATCTATGGGGATTGTGAATTTGTTTGTAACCCCCGTTAGACCTTCAATTAGGCTATTGGGCAAGCCACACAAGAGCCAAAGCTAATAGTGATCAAAGCCTAACCTTTGATATTGAAGGGAAAGATCTTAGGCAAGGAGTTATCAAAGTCGAGGAAATCCACACATAAGATACCTTTGTATTTATGAAAATGGAGGAGAATGTTGAAGACATATGCATAAGATGCCCATGCTTTTGCAAAAATAATTCTACCTTGAAACTTTTAAACATACCCATGAAGTTGTAACAATTTTTTTATTTCATTTAGTTATTTAATGATTCTCATCTATATTTATATAAAGTATATCTTTCTTTTTATTTGTTTCTTTAGTGTTTCTATTTATCTTATTTGTGTAGTCTCTACCATCCAAAGTCAAAAGCATATGACATCGGTAAGCTAATTTATTTTTGACTTATGGTTCTTAGTTTTATTGTAGTATTGACCCTTATCTATAGTGCTTTGTTTAATGATAACAAAGCTTAAATATTTTTAATAAATTTGTTTGAATTAATTTTTAGATTTTAGATAATTAATACTTATGTTTATGAGAGACCTTAAAGAATACAATAAACAAATATTAGATCCCATGAATATCGTATTGATTGAAGTAACAAACTACCAAGAGATTTATATTAAATTTAATTTTAAGAATTTCATTTTTATTTTGATTAGAATGTTAAATTTGATTGAAATCATTCTTGCAAAACTCAAAAATTAAATTTCATTTAAATTAACCATTTTAGAAAAATATTAAGATTCCAAAACCTTAATCAACTTATATTGATTATTTTAAGAATCATTTGCTCTTAATCATATATTTGAAAATCTTCCTTCAATGACTTGTTTCAAAAATAATATTTTAGTTATAATTAACTAATAATATTTTTATCAATAATAATTAATAATAAAAGAAATAAACCTAATTCTAATTAGCCTAAACTACCATAACTCTAAACCCTACGTCTCGAGTTAGGGCATTACTTCTAAACTCGGTTCGCTGCAGTAAACGGGTCGAGACATAACTCTCGAAGTCGAATATAATAATATTGGATTGGAGCATAACTCCTGCATTTGTTAATCAATTAACAAGTATTGGTAGCATGGGTCATTACCTCTCAAGCGAACCAATGGGTAGCCAACCCCAATGTTAAAGTTGTTTGATTGAAACAGAAAAAGTCTTATTAACACAAATCCTTAAAGAAAATAAGCCATGTGGGACTAAACATAATGCTTCTATTCACGTGGCTGACTTCCAAATTACATGAGTGATTTTCGTCGTCTAATTGCGCAACTTGCGATTGCACAGTCCAAAACTAGTCCACGAGGAAGATTTAGATCCAACCATCTGATCACAATTGAAATCTAACGATCCAAATCAAATCCTCTTTTTTAACAATATCAATTTAAATTTAGATGTTTGATCATGCAGTTTTCACAATCAAATGGTCAATATTCTTTATGATCATTCGACTCTCATTTTTTATGATTCAAATCGAACAATTCTAATGACATCCGACAAACTGTTTATGTAATAGTTATTTTAGCAATTATTTTCAAGATGTTCACGCCATTATTAAAATATTAATATCTAACTTTTCAATTAAAATCAAACTATTTTAATTAAAATAAGTAATAACAACTAATTAATCTGTTTGGTAACTACTTTTACTCGTTGAAAAATGCCTATAAATAGATGATTTATCATAATTAATTAATGAATTTATTATGATATTTTAATAAAATTAGAAAAAAAAATTTCAAGTTATTTAAGCCATTAGCAGCCAATGCTCATTGCCATTTCCATGCGCTGCTTATTTCATCATCAAGCTCCAAATTCTCTTTTCTTCTTAAATCAACTAAGTTCTCAATTTTTTTACTACCTAATTGATTTATTAAAAATATAACACACTGATATCTTATTCAATATTTTCTCAAGCATAAGATTTTTGTTTGTATTAAGTACAGTTTTGTATCATCAAATTCTTTTCTATTATCAATTTTATTTTATTGTAAAGCTTACTTATTTTTTAGCAAAAAAATTATATTAATTAATTTTGTTTTTGTTTAGTTTTGGTTGAGGGTAAACATAGGTTTGATTTTAAGTTAAACTATCTAAAAATCGTTATTGTATTTTACAAATATTTATTAATTTTCTATTTCATGATTTTCATTAAAATTTATTATTAAAAGAAAATAAATATATTTTAAAATAAAATTAAAGCCTACACAAAATCACTTCTAAAGAATTGCTCAAACTCATTAAAAATTATTTTAAAATATTTTTTTAAATAAGTTTTTAAGAGATCAAAATTTTTATTCATAAAATCACACCTCTTCTTGAACTACATTTCAATTGATATTAGAGCAAAGACTCTTTTTAGTGAGAAGAAATTTTTCGAGACATCTATAACTCAAATTCATGCTTCAACAAGTTTAGGTGAATGTAAATCTTATTATAGGTCATCATTCTTTTGTGGTAATTATTATCTTTATTGAAAGAGAATGACTAGTCAGAGATCAGTTGATAGAAAAATATGAAAATTAATACAATCTTCTTTTAATTCTCCCACTAAGAAAAACTCAAAAGATTTTAGCACCTAAACTATTTAATGAAATGAATGAAAAAAAATTATAAAGTACAATTAAATGATAGAAGTGCAAATTCTTTACATTATACCTTGAATACTATTGAATTTAACAGAATTGTGAATTAAAAACAACTTATCAAATTTGGCATAAGTTAAAAATAACTTACGAATGATCGATTGAGAAAAATGAAATAAAAAAGATTAAGCAAAAGAAGGTATTGAAAACAGTCTAAGAGTGAGTCAAAGGAGACTAGCACAAGTGAAGAGAAAGAAAACAATGAAATACTATTTTGTATGATAGCCAGAGATAATAAAAAAAACATATATCTTTAAACAAAGAAGTGGTAAATTACTCTAATGAAAAATTAGCCCAACAATTATCTTATATTTGTAATACATATAAAAATTTGTGTAAAAAATAAAAGAAACAAAAGAACATGGTGAATATTTATGTCATTATGAAAAAATTAGAGAAAAGGTTAATAGTTATTTAGAGAATATGAAAAATATCAATTATGATTTAGTATAAAAAATTAATGAGTATATATCTTTAGTTAAGAAATTCAATAAATTTAAATCCTTTCACTTTACTTGCTCATTATCAAAAGTAAAATAAATTAATAGACAACTTTCTATTACAAATGCTTATAAAATCTCATCTGCATAAGTATATTAATATTTTAAATAGTTATAATAACAAACTTACATGTCATTATTGCATGTTACCCGATCATACTTTAAATGCATGTAGAATTATAGTTAATATTCATTCTAAATTTTCCACTTTTGCATGGATAATGAAGAAAAATTGTAGTTCAACTATTCTTAAATGTGTTAAACTCAAAATAATCTACGTTCTTAAATCTAAAAATTGAAATTAAGTAAAAGAATCTATGCATGCAAACCTTGATGAATCAATTTCAGCATAGATGATGAACAAATAAGATTTTTGAGAAACTAAGTAAAAAACTCAAATGAAATATTTAAGAAAAAGATAGTTAAAAAATATAAGCTTTAAAACCTCAAAATTTAATAATAAGTTGTATGTGAAATTATGAATGATGTTAAAACTAAATCTTATCAAAGTCATTAAACTTTTGTAACAAATTTTGAGCCAATCTTAATACAAGATGTTTTAAATAATAAATTTTAGATAATAATTATGAATAAGGAATTAAATCAATTTAAAAAGATTTGTAGGAGTTAAAGCCTAGACCATCAAATAAGAATGTAATTAGAACAAAATAGGCTTTTAGAAACAAACTAGATGATCAATTGGTTGATAATTTTACAAAACATTAAGATTATGAATGATTTACAATACTTAGAGTTCATTTAAGTAATAACAAAAAACAAAAATAAAAATTGAAAAAAAAATAAACTTAAATTAAATGAGAACTTTAATCTAGTCATAACATACATATAAGAAAAACTTATTTTTAATTATTCTGCATAAACCTTTTATAAATAATTTATATTTTATCAATTTTATTAAAAGTTTTATTATCATCAAAAGTGAGATTGTTATAATGTTAACCTCTAACCATGGTGTTCTATTTGATAATAATAAACTCTGATTGTTTCTAATCAATTTGATTGAATAAATTTTCAAATTTTAGATAGCTAATGTTCAAGTTTATGAGAATCTTAAAAAAGATGAACAAATGTCAAATCCTATGAAGATCGTCTTGATTGAAGTGAAAAATCACTAAGAGATTCATTTCGAGTTTAATTTTAGATACTTTACTTTTATTTTAATTAGAATATTAAGTTTGAGTAAAAGCACTCTTACAAGACACAAAAATTAACAATTATTCAAATTAATTATTTTGGAAAAATATTAGGATTCTAAAATATTAATTATCTTACATTAACTATTTTAAGAATCATTTGATCTAGATTATATATTTGAAAATCTTCTTTTAATAACTTGTTGTAAAACGTATATTTCAATAATAAATAAATAAATAATAAATAATAATAATATTAATAACAATTAAAATAACAATAATAAAAAAATCTTACTCTATTTAACCTAAACAACCATAACATTAAACCCTACATCTTGGATCACAACATTACTCTTAAGCCCAATTCACTACAATTATCGGGTTAGGACATAACTCCCAAAGTTAAATATAACTATATTGGATTGAGGCATGACTCCTGCATCTGTTAATTAATTAATAATTACTAGTAGCATGGGTCATTACTTATCGAGTGAACTAGGGGACAACGAAACCCAATGTCAAGAATGTTTGAATGTCATAAAAAAAGGCTTAAAACACAAATCCTTCAAGAAAATAAGACATGTGGGACTAAATATAACGCTTCTATTCACGTGACTAACTTCCAAATTGTGAGAGTAATTTCCACTATTCGATTGCTCAACTTCACGATTGAACAATCATTATCTCATTAGTCTTTTTAAATAAGCTTATTCAATCAGCCGCTTGATCACGCAATTTCGTGATCGCACAATCCAAAATTAATATGCACATAAGATCTAAATTCAGTCATCGAATCATGATTGAGATCTAGCGATCCAAATCAAATTCTTATTTTCAAAAATAGTGCCAATTTAAATGTAGCTACTCAAAACAGTCAATATTCTTTCTAACGGTGCGGCTCTCATTTTCGTTGATCCAAATCGGATGGTCCTAATGACGTTTGATAGACCGTTTGTGTAACAACAATTTTAGTCTTTATTTTTTAGCTATTTGCACCATTATTAAAATATTAATACCTAAGTTTCTAATTAAGATCTATGTCAATTTATTTTAATTAAAATAAACAATAACAACTAATTAGGTTGTTTAATAATTGTTTTAGCCATTAAAAATGTCTATGAATAAGAGAACTTTTTAAGATAATTGATTGATGAATTTTTATAAAATTTTGATAAATTTGGGAGAAAAATTTGAAGTCATTGAAGCCATTACAATCGAAGCTCATTGTCACTTCCATTCGCTACTTCATCTTTGAGCTCTAAACTCTCCTTTCTTTTTAAATCAACTAAGTTCTCAATTTTCTTCCTAATTGATTTAATTAAAAACATAACACATTTATGTCTTATTTAACATTTCATCAAGCATAGGATTTTTGTTAGTATTAAGTATGGTTTTGTATTATCGAACTTTTTTCTACTGTCAATTTTATTTTGTTGTGAAGTCATTATAAACTAAATTTTTTGTTTTGCTGTAATGAGAGTTCAGTGTACCCGTCTTTTGGCAAAAAAAATTATATTAATTAATTTTATTTTTTCTTGTTTTTGTGGGGGCTGAATTAAGCTTGATTTTGAGTCAAATCACATAAAAATCATTGATGTGATTTATAATTATCTATTAATTTTCTATTTTATAATTTTTATAAAAATTTGTTATTAAAAGAAAATTAATATCTTTTAAAATAAAATTAAAGTTTGAACAAAATTAATTTTAGAGACATGTTCGAGCTTATTAAAAAATAAAAATTTTTCTTTAAATAAATTTTTAAAAAATAAAAAATTTTATTTCGAGTAATTTACCTCCTCTTTTTGAACCAAATTTCAACTTTCTCTATTAAAAATGATTGGACTCTAATGGGATCATAATTAGTAGAGAAAATATAATCAAGAGATGTGAATTTATATTGAAGCTAATTGTAAGTGAAGATAATAGCTTAAGTACTTCATAGCAATAATTTCCTTCGGATTGAGCCAACATCCGTTACTGTCGTTCATTTTAGTAAAAGAATCTCAAGCATGATAAAAAGGATCTCACAGAGCTATGAAGTGAAGTTTAATGTAGAACTAACATATGTAAGGAAGGAGTTGATTGTAAATATATAATCTAATTATCAAGGGTGCAAAAATTTTCATCTTAACCCTTAGAAGAACTTGTGCACTAGAAAAGCTGCTTTTAAGCTCTACATGATGATGAATGTCTTCAACATTCTTGGTATTCTTGCTGATGATGTGTAGCATATCTACTTGAATTAGAAATAGGAATCAATGAGCTTTCAAATTGAACACTGGTATCAAATGACTGCCAATTGTCAAGATAACTACAAAGCTCCAAATATATGGCTAATGCTAATAACACAATCCTTCATACCATAAACAAGATGGCAAAGTCTTAGGATGATAGGATCTTGGCTTTAACTTCTAGGAGAAGCTCAAAAAGGTGGAGGATCAACTTCTCTGAATGCATGTGCAGGAGCTTGTATTTTTCTTGACACATTCAATAAAAAAGTCATCCTTCTATTGTCTCCCCCTCCTTCCTCTTCTTATTTATCGTTCATCTTTTGCTTCTCCCTTCATCTTTTTTCATCATCCTCTTCATTCATTCGTCTTATCATTATTATTATTATTATTATTATTATTATTATTCATTTTTTTCTTTTTTTCTTCTTCTTCATCTCCTTTTTTTTATTCTTCTTGTTCTTTCTTCTTCTTTATTCTTCTTTCTTCTTCGTCATTCTTCTTTCTTATTCTTTATAATCATTTTCTTCTTTTTCTCATTTTTCTTTCTTCTAGTTTGTTCATCTACATCTACTTTTTCTTTCTTCTTCTTTTTCTTTCTCTTCTTTCTTTATTTTCTTCTTTCTTCTTCTCTTCCTACTCTTCCTGTCTTCTTTATATTCTTTCTTCTTCTTCTTCTTCTTCTTCTTCTCCTTCTTTTTCCTCTAATGCCAAAGATAGTAAACCTCTTTGAAAGCTCAATTCTCTTCAAGATCTCCTCCTGAACAATGCCATAAGAAAATCAAGAAGCCAATCCAATAAAGTGTAGATTTTGTCCAACAAGATGAGTTAAGTCCATTCTTCTTCAAACATAAGCAACTATACCAAGCCACCCCTCCATCCCCTCAACTCCCCTCCCCACACCAAATTCATCACCACAAATTTAGTTGAATTTCTATAATCTAACTATCAGAGAGTTAGGCGGGCACTACAACAATGACTGGAGTGAGCAGTGCATGTTAACAAGTTCAACAACAATGATAGACTATGATCTCAAAGAACCACAAGCTTCGTTTATAGGGATACTGAGACACTTAAACTATAAGTGCATGCTGACCTAACATCTACAAAGCATGGATTTATTCCACTATCCTAGTTAGCATGGTAATGAAGAAATCTATCAAATACCTCATAAGATGGAAGAATTGGTTGATGATAATTGCATTTGGGGGTTGCTCTTTTAGTGGGATCTAAGAGGGTTGTCTTTGAGGTAGAGAAGAGGCTTCCTTTATTACACATAACCTCCTTGACCTCATTGTCATTGAAATTCTAGCAATTGTTTTCTATAGACGGAACCAAAAAAAATATCAATAGGTTATTTGGTTCAAAATGTTCATGACAATGATTAATTTGACAATTGGGCAAAATAAGGTATCTTTGATTGTAAAATGATGAAAATAATAAAATAAGAAGATAAGGGGAACAAGGATTTTATCTAAAAATGCCCTTTAGCAAGGGAATACCAAGAAACCAAGATGACAAGAATCCATTAATGATAGGAAACATAAATGATACAAGTGCAAGAGCAAAAATCTAAATGCCAAAAATGGGTAATAGCCTCCTAAACCTAACAAAGAAACCATCTCACAAGCAAAAGACATAATAAAGAAGTGAGGAATCTCAAAAGGATAGAGCTACCTCTTAAAGATTGGATTTATAAAGTTCAATAGACTAGGTAGTAAATACCCCTTGCCTTTGAGCCAACAGCACACTTCTTACTTCATGCATGCTTGTTTCTCATCAATGCACATGTGCTATAGCTACAATATGGCACGAATAGGGTTGTCTACCACCATGTCATAGACTTATTAGAATTGGACAACTAGCTCAAGAAGAATGTCATCCAATAACAACAAAAGCAGTAGCAAACAGCATCTAGACTTGGATATTGTGATGTGGACTTCACAAAGGGTCAAATTGTTAACCTAACCCTCATGCATCACAAGTGAGGATTAAGCAAGACATTGACAATATTCTGTTACACCTCCAAGGGCCTCCATTTTCTAGTTGGCAAATCATTGCGAAGGTTTATTTTGTGTCATGGACTTGGCATATAATGCTAAGCATCTCTGAATTGTTTTCACAACCCTTGTAGAAGTGTTTTTGAGTTGTGGAAGAATTTGAATCATCAATGCTCCATATATTTTTAACACCAAATCAACTTTAAATACCTTTAAAACATTGGTTTCATTCAATAAACTAGTTTTCAGGAAATGACGAAGTTTTATTTTGGACCAATATTCCTTTTAATACAAGGGAATTGGTTTAAGAAATTATTTTATGTATGGAACATGAGAGCCATGACACCGAATATGTTTTTAGATAAAGAAGGGCCGACGTGTCAAGGGCCTACAATAACTTGGCAGTTGTAGCATGGTCAATTTTTATTTAGTTGAAGTTATTTCTTTGATAAAAGTTTGGAAGATTTGGTTCTAATATGAGAAAAAGGGATGCAACTTTTGGTTACACAAAAACAGAGTTCTTGTTCTTGAATAGCTTAGCCTTTCTAGAAGTTCTAGTATAATACAACAATTAATATTTTAGAACAAATAATTACCGTACCATTCTGAATTTTATATAACTTTTCAGTTATTTGGTTCCTAGGTGTGACTATTGAACTATTGTAAAATACAAACAAAAGAGTAGAAATTCGGCAAAAAGCCTGCAAATCCTTCTAAACAAGATTGATGCTTATTTGGCCATTACCTGTACATAGTACTACATATTCATAGGCATAAAAAAATTGTTAATACCAACCATGAAAGAGCTGACAAATGCATGTGAATGCGTTCCACATAACGGTATGCCAAACAGCCTCCCTGCAGCTACATTGCTGTAGGCATCAAATGAAAGAGGAAATGTATAGAATAAATAACTGCTCAAATAGTGAGAAATAAATACTTCAAATTGCAGTCTCACAAATCAGATTCTAACTATCATACTGAACTCACTGCTTCACTACTAAAAAATGGAACTTAAGTAGAATACAAACGCAAGTGGGTTGAAGAAACCAAATATTTAAAAGACAGATTAGCTTCAAAATGAAAACATGGATGACCTACCTTTGAAGGATGGAGAAAAAAGAAGAAAGCAAATAGCCAGGGTTTATCAAGCGTCTTAAGGAGAAGATTCCAATTTTGCACAACATTGAACATAAAATGTATGGCAAGTGCTAATGGTTATCGACCAAAAAAAGGTGTCTAAAACAGCACCAAAAGCTCATTCCTGGCATTTATTTTCCTTGCAGTTGCATGCACGAAATCCAAAAAGGCAAGCTTAAATCATGTAAGCAAAGATAAAGAAAAAAAACGGAAAAAGTGGATAAGGGCAGACTCCTTTTTTGCACAAATGCCCATCAGTTCCTCATGGTGTCAATTGAATTTGGCCAACCTGCACGGTCATCCAAATAATATCCAAATAGACCTGATCTCCTAGGGAAGCAAGACCCATTCACAACTTACAACATCTCTTCATCCATATTGTGCCATTATAAAGGAAGAAGATTAGGTCATTCTGAAACTCTCACTGAGAGGATACAATAATCTAATGAAAGATTACTTGTCTCATTTGAAAGAGAGAAGGCTTATATCTAAATTGAGATAAAAGATAGAGGCCTCAACCACAAAAAAAGTGAAGAAACTGATGGTGATGGTGATCTTCGAGTATAAGATACTACACTTGGACTCAATACAAAGCATTGCTTCGTCATCACTATCAACCGCCCAACAACTCCTAAGAATCTCATTCTAAGCTTTATGTGCAATATTCCAAATTTGCTAAAATGACCTATTTAAATTCTATCAAATGAATTTAATGTCATGTAAGCTCTTAGCATGCAAATTTTGATAATTTGAAAATGATGTGCTTTGTTAAGCTAAATAGCCTTTTCTACTATGTATCTCATTATCTATCATAAATCAAATATTTAAAATCTTCAAAATAATTGTCTCTAGATTAAGTTTGCTAAGGCTAGTTTAACGGCACTTGTTTTTTTTCAATCAGAATTCATTTGGGATTGTTATAGATTTTTGAATTTAAAGACTAATAAGAAATTAGTTATTAGTTAATGAATTATTAATGTTTTAGAATCCTTGCCTTCCCAATCTAATGCCCTATAGATCCCTAAATCCCCATTTTTTCTCTCACTTAGCAAACATAGGAAGAGGAGGTTTCAAACCCCCTTGTTTTTTGCCGTCATGCAACTAGATCACACCAAGGAAGTGGCTTGGGTCTCCGCATGTTCAGCCAAGTAGGTTTGTGCTAAACCTTACCTTAGAATTTTTTGCCTCTTATCGAAACCATAGCTTTTGTGTTACATCACTGCTTTGTCATGCCTTCTCGTTATGGCTTCGTCACTCGGACCTCAACAAAGAGGAAGTGAGTCCGTTGTTGCTTTGGCATAGTGTTTGGCAAAATTGAGGAAGAGGAGTGTCGGAAACAAGTTTTTTGTGGAAGGAAAGCTAAGGTGCTTTCCTGAGGAGAGAGCAAGTAATGGAAAGTTTGCATTTCTCAAATTTAATTACAAAATAATAAAGAAAAAGCAAAGTGGCATTATTTCCTTATTGTGAATTTAAGTTTGTTTATGTAATTTGCATAATTTGAGGTATATTACATCAAATGAGCTTGAATATGTGATTGGAGCATTTTATCTTATTTAAAATTGTGAGAAAGCATAGAAAAACAAAAATCATATAGTAATCATAAGATGTAATTTCTAATTGGCAACATCAAAAAAGAATTTCGCTCAAGAAGTCAAGCAATTTCATAGATAAAGTAGGTAAATCGAAGAACTATGATATAAGTATGCTTGATTATGTTATGTTTTTAGCATATTATGACTTGAACACGTTACATTGATAAAATATAATCCTTTATAAATATGACCTATGATTTGGCATGAGATATGTTCAAAAAGACATTTTGTTTTATGCTTTATTAGAATCTACTTGACTTAATAATTTTGAGTTAATCATGAAATGAAAAAATAAATTGAGAAATATTTGAATAATTGAAATATTAGTTTCCCTAATACATTATCCCTTGGCTTGGGTATGGCATCCAAGACTATGCTAATGTTGTCACTAGCTTGCCTTTGGATTCGCAGGGCAGCTAAGTACAATCGTAAGCCATGCTATAACATGACATTCCATGCTATAACATGACATGATGAGTTGTTAACTTGTACGGTGGTTAGGTGTAGGTGTGTGCTCATGCCAAAGATTTATCAGCAGCTTACCTTTAGGTTCATAAAGTGGTTAAAAATGATTTATAGAGTCATACTAGTGAGATATGATATGTTTCTCACTAATTGATATATGCCTACGGGTGATCTTCCCTATAAAAAATCTTTTGATAGGTTTTGTTATGAATATGAATATGGTATGTTACAGTGAACAAAGATAATAGTCGTATAAGAAATAGGACCCTAATTGAGAAATAAAACCATAATAAGAAAGAAAATTAAATAAATAAATAAGAAAAGACATAATAAGAGAGATAAAAAGAAAATAAATGAGACTATTTTCCTATTAATGCCCATGCATCGTATAGTTTGATTCTATTTACTTTTGTCATTTTATGCTTTGAGTTGTTTCTATTATTATTAATTACATTATTGTTATGTTGTCTTATTTATTCATGATTTATTCAATAAGCTTTTTCAATACTCATCCCATACTTATATTACAAGTCAATCAATTTCACAACATCGATAAAGAAAATAGAGTGAGCCAAAGAGCTCAGGTATGCATGAGAAGAATAAAGGCAATGCTCATCTCATAATATGGTTATGTTGGGTTGATGATGAAATTAATTATATATTATTCATATTGTATTTTAATAGCAGTAGATATATCATCTATATTTGTTTTGAAAAGATAATAGATTTTTTGAACTCTATGGATTTGTTATTGCAATTTGTGATGGTTGTGGTACGTGTTCTCTAGTATTATTTGTGGTTTAAAATATGCAATGATTGTTAGTGATATTATATATTTTTTTATATTATGTGATTATATTATTGTTATACATGAAAAAAATGAATAATTTACAAAAGAGAAATTGATTTCTAAAATTTGATGAATTTTGATTTAAACATGTGGTTGAACAAAATAAGTGAGGATTTGTACTTTGGATTTTATCATCATTCCCCTTATGATTGTCGAGAGCATGACAGGGTGGTAATAGAGAAATTAAAATACTAAGAAAGAAAAGTTTAGATGATATAATTTCAAAACAAGTTACATACTTATTATAAGAAGTTGAATTAACAAAATGTGATACTTTAGATATCAAATCAAATAGTTAAGATTATAGTAGAGTTATACAATCAAAGAGCAATTTTGAAATGTGTAAGGATACTATCACAATATATACATATGCATTGTTATATTTTTATTGTTATGTATAATTATTCATAATGTTATAACAACTTTGGATATAATTAGAAGTTTTGAGGCTAGTTATGATATTACAACATCTTTATTATATGATATGGAATGCAAGAAGCAATAAATAAACGTTAATCTAAACGAGTTGCTAAAAAAATAGAAGTATGTGCGAATCCCATAAGAGGGAGGTGATTTGTGGGTTTTAAAATATTTTTACTCCTATTATTATTTTTAGATCATATTTATTTTTCAAATATTCTTTATAGAAATAATTTTATTTTTATAGAAAACCTTAATATTCAAATTTATATATATACATAATTTAAATTTTAATAATTAAAAAAATAAAAATTAGAAAAATATATCAAAATTTTTAGATGGTTCGATTTAAACTAGAACTTATGTCCACCCCTAACCAAGGTAAGGAAAACTCTACTATTAAAAAAATTATAACTTGAAGTTTTTATGATTCACCTCCAATTTGAAATTTTTCCTTATGATTCACTTCTAAGATACCAACTTTTGTAAGTTTAACTATAACCCAAGCTTTTAGAGCTTCACATCAACTCGGTTTTATTAGGTCACCCTTGTGTTTGATGAGTCGTCTTAAATTTTTAACATTTTGTTCTAATAGGTTTGTTTAATGTGAAACAAGTTTACTTATAAAAAACAAGACATGCACTTTTGAAGATGGTGAATTAGTGATCTTCAAAGTACCTTAAAGTATTCAATAAATTTCAAAAGATTGAAGGTATATATATCAAATTTGAAAAAGTTTCTTTTTATTATGAAATAGAATGTTAACTTGTTAATTTTTAAAAACACACCTCTTTATTTAAATTCTTTCAAATCCTCAAATATTTCTTGATTTTAGAAACACTTAAGATTTCATTTTTTTAATCACAATCATTTTCTTAGTTGAATTTTCTTTATGCATCTTTGTCAAATTTCATGTTAAATCAATTGTTAAATTTTGGATAAATTAGAACAAATACTTCGATTAAATTTTCATAATTAAAAATGAAAAAAATAATATAATCAAGTCATATCCCAAGCATGTGCACAAGTGCAAGACTCTCGAGCCAAGCAAGCCCAAACGAGCAAGCCTCAGGTCAAGAGACAGCTAGAAAGAAATCAGGTCAAGTCTGATCATGACCACTGTGCATACTGAACCCAGCTAGGGTAAGGCAAAGGATCGAGCCAGGATGAACTCAAGTCAAGTGTTAATGGGTCGAGTCGAACCCATAACCATGAATTAACCTGTAAGTATACGAGTGGGCCCAAGTGATGAAATCCCAAGTGCACAAGGGAGAGCCAACCCTAGTTTGACTCGCATTATACACGTGCTGAAAGTATTATAAAGAGCAAAATGTTTTCTCTAGCAATGTGGAACTAAACACTTTTCTTAGTCTTGCGCTCTACATGAATTTTCTTTCATCCAGTCGTTGATCAGATGACTACAATCTCACCCGCCTATATGCTTTGCTTCAGTGCTCCGATCAGACAAGAAAAATCACTTCTGACAATCAAAATTGTTTCCATCTTTTGACATATCTATCATTGAATCGATTAAATCTCATAGTTGAGATCATTTTCGCCTTTACCATTGATTAATCGAACGATCAAGAATTCATCCGACTTGATCAGACGGTCTATATCTAATCTATCTTGATCCAACCATCCATAAGTAATCCACTTTTACGGCCTTTGATCTGACGGTCCAAAACATCTCCAATCAAAACAACGGCCTTGGTCAATCCCGCCTAATGGCTATTTCCTTAGCTATTATATGTGCCATTACAGTTAGCCATTTTGGAAGAAATGTTTAATCTATTGGAAGTTTTTTAAGCTGTTTGGTAGCAGTTTTTTCTTCACTTTTCAACAACTATAATTAAAATTTTTCAATATAAATCAAACCATTATTCATAAAATGGCTAATGAATGTGAAATTCCAAATTCTTATAGCTAAGCCTAACACTTCTAAACTTTCAATTTCATACTTTTATTGATATTTTTAGTTTTTAGTTTTTCTCTCTATTCATCAACAAGCATAGAAAATTGTACATTTTTTAAATGAGAATTTTTCTCTTACTGTATTTCTTTTCTTTTAGGTTGGGCAGCTCGACATTTACAAAAACCCCAATTCGGTTTGATATCGTAAATAAACAGAGTCAGGTTTGAGCTCGTAATAACCTGGGTCGTAAATGAACTCACAAAAACAATAAGTTGGAGGTGAACTGTAAGGAAAAACCTCAAGTAAGTTGGAAGTGAACCGAAAAAACCTTAAGTTGTAACTTTTTTGGTAGTGGAGTTTTTTTCGATATCAGTTGGGGATGAACATAAGTCCAGTTTAAACCTAACAACCTAAAAATTTCTATATACTATTTTAATTATTGTTTTTATTTTTTTAATCATAAAAATTAAAATATATATAAATTTGAATATCAAGATTTTTTACAAACATAATTATTTTTATAAAAAAAATTAAAAATAAATATAATCCAAAAATTAGAAAAAATATTTTAAAACCCATGATTCAACCCCCCTATAAAATTCACATACACTTATTTTACTTCAAGTTTTTTAACGAAATCAAACCAAACTCAAACTTTTGCACTACTGCCCCAAAAGAAAAGAAAAAAACATTAAAAAACTTTTGATAAAAACGTACTTCCTATGATTGTTAATGAATTAAGCAAGGCATAACAAACTCAAAATTATGAAAAGAAGATAAAAACTAAGTGATCGACTTAACTAGAAAAATTTGACATTTTTAATACTAAACTATAAAGTGCTATCAGAAGATTTTACACCAATAGAATATCGCAAAGTGCCTCATTGAGATCTCAAAAGTTGGTTCATGTTCATTCGCTATTTCATTCATAAAAGTTAGTTTTTTATAGAAAAATTTTGATCATCTGTTAGAGTCAAGAAAAAGCTCTTTTAGAAGTCAAGAACAAATAGTTTAAAAAATCTATTCCAAACAGCTATTGCAATGGCTTAAATAACAGTTAGAGAAATAGCTGTTAAATGGGATCAACCAGAGTCATTAGATATCATCAAAAGATAATTTGAACCGACAAATCAACGAATGTAAAATGGATGGATTATGAATGGTTGGATCAAGGCTCATTCAATTACATCATATAAGATTTGGATCGTTCAAATCATAAATGGTAAAAACAATAATGATCTGTCATAGGATTCAAAATGGATAACTCTAAGCTGCACGATTCAAAGACAAGACGAAAGAATGCTAGCCTTCCGATAAAATCAAATGAGATTTTGGTCATCCAATCCGAGCCTTGAAGCAATGCTTACAGGTGGGTGAGCTCTTAGCCGTTGATCAAATGGTGGGAATTCACGCATGCTTTAGGCACTGATGCGCTTGATTGAATTTAGTCGCACATTGCAGGATATCAAAGGGTTTTGCTCTCTATATTATCTTTCATGCACGTGTAATGTGAGTCGAAACATAGGGCTGACTCCTCTATTGTGTGCTTGAGATTTCATCACCTAACCCACTCGTATGCTTACAGGTTTAACATGATTATGGGTTTAACCCATTACAACCTTAGTTCGAGATGTGCTCGGCTTGATCCTTCCTTTGCCTTACCCTATTCGAGTTCAGGACTACACCCTAACCAAGACTAGGCTCAACCTAACTTGGTTCCACTAGTCTCTTGACCTGAGGCTTCCTAAGCCCACTTGGGCTTGATCAACCCAAGTGATTTGCAGTTGAGTCACCCTTTGGATTTTGGCTTAAGATATATTTTTTCTTCTTTTTATAATTATGCAAACAAAATTATTTTTGTTAAATTTTATTTTTTTAATTTAACCAAAATGAAAATTGGCAAAAATACATAAGTAGAATCCTAGATGTTTTCTAAATCAAGAACATAATAGAATAATTTGAATACTTAAATTTGAAAGTGATATGAATGAAGAGATGCGTCATATGATTAGTAATCAATAAGCTAACATTTTATTCATAACAAAAAGAAAATCTTTTTAAAGTTGATGTATATATCTTCAATCTTTAAAGCTTGTTGAACATTCCAAGATGCTTTAAAGAGTACTAATTTACCATCTTTCAAAGTACATGATTTATTCTTCACAACTAAATTTGATTCATACGAAAAAACCTATAAAAATAAAATATTAAATATATATAGCTTGACTCATCAAACACAAATGTGATCTAACAGTTGAATCTAGAGCTAAAAAGATAAGGTAATAAAAATCTGTTAGCTCAAATGTTGGCATCCCTTTTACAATCTATTAGAGGTATTGATGGCCATGCTATAGGGCCACAAATTGATAAGATAATTGAGCAATTTCATCGAATGCATCCACCCCATTTTACAAGAAGGTTAGATCAAGTGGTAGCAGATAACTAATTAAAACAAAAAACAAAATTGTTTGATGGAATGGCTTATCTAAAGGATAAGAAGGTGCCTTTTGCAGTGATAATATTGAATGATATAGTCAACTTATGGTGGGAATCCAAGCCATAATTCAATTTAAAGGTCAACCAGTAAGGAATATTACATTAATGGCTGCATAACGATTCATTTCACTTTGCCGATTCTTTTGCTTCGTCGATTTCCTTCATTTAATCGTTTCCCTTAACTAGTTTCATTTCTCTTTCACCTTGTTGCTCAAAGTTTTCATAGATTGCCACTTCCACCTACCATCACCTTCCTTACTATTCTCGATTCAGTTTTCATGTGTGTTTGTACCGCCTTTACATGCAATTGACTTTGTTACTCAAGGTTTTCTTAAGATTTAGTAAAATCTTTCAATGTTTTCAATCTTATGCTCATATGACCTTCGCTCTTTTTTATCACGATATTGGTTTATCAAACCCCTTTCCGAGTACCCCATCTCTATGTTGTTAAAGAGATTGTGAACTTAGCAAATGGAGCAACCTTTATGAAGCTCTCGGTCCCTTCTTTGCTAAGATTGTCTTAGATAGATATCTCCTAAATGTTACATTTTTGGATTTCTTATGTTATCTACATTTTCTTTTTTCCTAAAATGTGCAAGTCAATCTCTAAGCTACTCCTAACAATTGCAACACCTGCCTGGCATCACTTAATGTTATAAATACTTTCAACATGTGAGTTTTGATAATGTGAATGAGAATGAGTTTTTGTTAGTTAAATAACATTTTTTGCATTGTGTCATAATTAGTGTCATTGATCAAATGTTTCATATTTTCAAAATAATTATCTTTTTGGATGGAACTCGTCAAGAAAAGTCTAATAGCACTTATTTCTTTTAAATCAAAGTTCATTTAAGATTGTTTTGGACTTTTGAAATTAAAGACTAATAAGAAATTAGATGTTAGTAAATTTATTATTATAATTACTATTATTATTATGATTATGATTATTATTATTATTTTAAACCTCTTTCATTTTTGAGTTGATGCTTAGTGAATCCCTAAATCCCCATTTTTTCTCTTGCTCGACCACTGCAGGGAGATGAGGTTTCAGAATCTTTTTTTTTGTCGTCGTGCAATGATATTGCATCGAGGACAACAAAGTGACTTAGGTCTCCTCGTGTTCGTCCAAGTAAGTTTATGCTAAAACCTTAGTGTTTTTAGCCTAGTATTGAAACTCAAGCTCCTGCTCCACCATTGCCTTTCCATCTCTTGTCATTATTGTCTCGTCATTGAGACCCCACAAAGAAGGAGGTGAGCTGGTTGCTATGCCCACATGGTGTTTGGTTTAATTGAGGAAGAGGAACATCAGCCATGGGTTTCTTATATAAGGAAGGCTAAGGTGTTCTTCTGAAGAGAAAGTTAGTAGTGAAAAGATTGGATTTTTCAAATTTAATAGCAAGATAACATAGAGAAAAAGTCTAGTAAACATGTGAGCATTATTTTCATTTTGTGAATTCAAAGTCATTGTAGAATATGAGGTATATTACATCAAATGAGTTTGACTATGTGATCGGAGGGTTTTAACTTGTTTAAAATTATGAAAAAGCATAGATCCCTTAGCTTGCGTATGATACTCGGAACAATACTAGTGTTATAGCTTGCTTAACTTTGAGTTCACAAGACAATTGAGTATGGTCATAAACAATGCAATGACATTATACGATGTAAATGACACATGATGAGTTGTCATTAAGGCAATGGGGCCACTTAGAGGGTTATCACTAGCTTGTCTTTGAACTTATAGAATGGCTAGGTATGGGTGTGTGTCCCATGCCAAAGAGTTGTCATTGGCTTACATTCAGATTTGTAGGGTGGCTAGATGTAGTTTTTAGAGCCATATTCATGAGATATGATATATTTCTAGTTGATTGATATATGCTTACAAGTGAAGACTTGCACATTAAAGAACTTCTTATGGATTATGTTATAGATATAGATATGTTATAATGAATAGAGAAAATGGTCATACAAGAAACAGATCCTAATTTGGGAAAGAAAGTTGAATGAATAAATAAGAAAAGACATAAAAAGCAAAAAAAAAAAAAACAAATTAAAGTAATTGTTTATAACTGCCCATGCATGTTATAATTAGATTTTCTTATGTTATTTTATGCTTTAAGCTATTTCTATTATTGTTGATTATATTATTGTTATATTACCTTGTTTATTTATGACTTATCTAGTAAAGCCCGTTGAGTCTCCTCCTATACTTTCATTTTAGGTCCGTCAATTTCATAGCACCAATAAGGGAAACAAAGTGAGCCAAAGAGCTTAGGTATACAATAAATATTTTGTAGTTAACACTTATGTTGCAATATGGTTTTGTTAGGTTGACGTTAAGAATGGTTAGGTATCAGCCCAATTGTATTTTAATGGCGATGGATGTATCATATGTATTTGTTTTGAGAAGATATTAGATTTTATGGGCTCTATGAATTTGGTAATTATAGATTGTGGT
Organism: Vanilla planifolia; assembly: GCA_023846275.1. Classification (NCBI taxonomy): domain Eukaryota; kingdom Viridiplantae; phylum Streptophyta; class Magnoliopsida; order Asparagales; family Orchidaceae; genus Vanilla; species Vanilla planifolia. The sequence goes on along the minus strand of CM043878.1, from coordinate 5,595,084 downwards.
TGTTGTGATATGTGTTCTCTAATATTGTTTCTAGTTTAAAATATGATATAACTGTTGGCAACATTATATATTTTTTGATATTTTGTGACTATTTATTATTATATATGAAAAGTGATAATTTATAAAAGAAATATTGTTCATTTGATTTTTAAAATTTGATAAATTTTTATTAGAACATATAATTAAATAGATTAATAATAAGTTACAATTTGGTTCTAATGTCATTCCATTGCCTAAAATAGTCAAGGGCATGACACTAAGGCTCATCCTATCTAATTCTTAAGTCAAAAAATGCTTTAATCATGTGAAGCTTCAAGATTATTGTAACCAAATCAAATAATGACTCACCTTCAACCATCTCAACATTGTTGCTTTTCCCTCAATTGGATGTTTTTCATGCAAATTTTATTTTGTTGAACCTTTTTCTCGTTCTTCTCTACATCTGTCTCTAATAACCTCTAACTATCGAGTACAAAAAAAAATCAATACCAAAAGATGCAGGTTACATGATAAAAAATAATGAAAAATCAGATTGGCACGTCAAAAAAACTATTAAAATTTGACAACAAAATGTCATACCAATCATTTAGGTAGCATATGATCTACATCATCACATGTTATTCCACAATTGATACATACAAAACGGCCATCTAAACTGCTTCAAAAAATAACCTAACCGTGCACAAAAGCCACATGTTAAACGGCATTCATATATTTAAGTATCACATTGCAATTCATATCAAAAAGAAGCATTTGTATATTTTGTTTCATAGTTGCTTCAGTTTTTCAAAAGACATTTACAACATTTAAATGCAAACCTACTGGAACGTACAGCTTTAAAATTTGTTTTTCTACTATCTATGACTAAGGCCCACAAAATATTTTGACCTTCTTGGATGGGATAACTAGTCATTAGCAATTAGGAAAATGTGATAGAGCAAAACTACCAACTTGATAGACACCTGGCCTACCCAAATATTCAAGCAATTACCCAAATTATTTATGGCAGCGAGCAGTGCCTGGTGAAACTAATCTTTTGAAAATTCAACAAAACCTAATGAAGAAAGAAGCTGGGTAGAATTTATGGTAAGTTGAGATGGTAAGTTAAAATAGCAGTGAACCTTGTTGCATCAAATCCTCCCATATAGCAGTACCTTGATGCACTTATCCCACCATCAGGCCCCTGCAAGTCAGAATAAGCAAGGGGCTTTCTGTTTTAAGGAAGTGCCAATCCAGTGGCCATATAAGAAAACAGATGAAAAGGATTTCCATAAGAAATATTTGGGCAATCTGTTCCAAATAATATGAGAAAGAATGGTATTGCATACCTGTGCCCGTCGAAGCCCAAATTCAAGCAAAGATTTTGCTTTCCCAGCGACAAATCGATGCCTTGCAGCATTTGTCGTGACCAATGAGGCATAGTTGACAAGATTCAAAAAAGGGGTTTCAAGTAATTGAACAACCTAATAATTAAAAAAAACGTGTTTAAAGCCAACAAGAAATGAAAGTAGTTATCATGAAAATAGAATTACTATAGCCTATACACTCACATAAACAGAAGTTGTTAAGGACTAATAAACATTAAGAACAAATATTTTAAACTGAGTACTCACAGCAACTGGCCCTTCAACTCTCATAAGCGGAACTTTAGGAAACACAGTGGAACCCTCTGAAATGGAATAAACCTCAACATCCGAACAATCAATAGCCCCAAGGTAGTCAAAGAACCCATCCTAACAACAATCCAAAAGCATTTCAGAATTATGGTGGAAGTTAATTTGAGGAGACAACTGTTTCCCATGCAACTAGCAAAACAAAAACACAAAATCAACCAAAAAAAGAGCATATCATATGTAATATTACAAAATGAGCCAAAACATTCAAAAAATAGCTAAGATCAAAAAGAAATCACCAAGGTCAAGGGAAATAGAACAGAGGTTCTCTAATTTGCCACTGAACATTGTTATATATGTTTACCAGTACTCAACAAATCTGTCATGTTTGAAACTAGAAAGCAGAACCACATGCCAACTTATAGTGAAAGTTAATTTGTTCGGTTACATTTTTTGGAATGGGAATGATCCATCCAAGAACATGTACAGGAATGATGAACCTCAATTGCACGACCCCTTGCTTTTCCTTAATGATAACCACCATTAGCAGAAGCCTAATGAAAATAAACATGAGAAGTTGACATTGCCTTCTAATTTCTTAGTATATCTAATAAAGAAACAAGAATTAATTAAACAATTGGTCCTGAAATCTACATATATCGTTTTCCAAGTAATAGTCAAAAGAGGTAAAAAGTCAGATCTATGCTGCATTATGAACAAAGCATTACCTCACATGTAGGCATTATTGAGTGCAAGAAGGAAATTTCATCCTCCTTAAGTCTGAAGTTAGCAATAAGGCAGATGCATTCTTCCAAACCACCAAATACAGTATATTCACCACCAAAGGGGTTCTTCCGAAAGTACAGGTCAAACCTGGAAAGGCTTAAAAAATCAGAACAAAGTAGAAGAATTCAAACCTTAACCAATGCTTTAAATTATTATGGGAATGGAAAAATTCAAGCATATGAGTTGAATAAAAAGCAAATATCTAATTTCATTGGTCATACTGATTAAACTTCGATATAGTTGTTTTCATCCTAGTCTACTTTAAGACATGCCTATCACTAGCTGACTCACCCAAATGTCCAATAGTTCAAACCTCTACCTATGCCATAATGTATTTGCACATAAGTGTGCACCATCTATCACGCATATATATGAACATATATATGTGTGTCTATACATACATACATATATATGTATGTACATTTGTATATATACATATATGTGTGCATGCCTAACCCTAATAAGAGGTGGATGACAAATCACAATAGCAAAATATCATGTTCTAAACAAAAAGTCAACATAAAGAATATACAAAACCATGAGCAACAACGTTTCTTAGAGACAAATGGGAAGATCAGCATGGCCAACAGTGCCTCCTCTCAACCCAATTCAGGGATGAGGATTCCTATGAACATAGATGGTTACAATGTTTCAAAGATACAATAGATCCCAAGAACCAAATGACAAAAATGAAAACACACTAATATAATACTGGGCAATTTTTAGATTTCATAGACATCTAGTTATCTAAAGAGACACATTATTTTTGTGTATTTATTTTTATGTATTTTTAGTTGTGAATGTAAGCATAGAATATTATTCTGACAAGAGTATTTTGTCGTGGTGCTTAGGAAAGGGAATAAACAAGTATTTTATGGTTCTAGATGAGCACTGCCTATTTTTGGTACTTTTGAAGGTGTTTTGGGCAAATAATTGCTCTATTATGATCAAACTAGAGCTAATTGAAGTCCTCTTACGAGGTCCAAAGATAACCTCGACAACACCATACAGACCTCAAATCACTCAGGGTATTCATGACTATGATGGGACAAGTCAACAAGCTTATCTGAATCACAAACTAGATAATCCTTGACAGAACCACAATGACAAATCTTAGAACTAGATGGGCAATCTTAAGAGTTCTAGCATGAACCTTCCCCCTTTCTTTCTCCTTTGCTCATCCATTTAAGTCCCCATAGGACTTTGATGTAAAGGATGGTTCAAGCATAGAGTTTTCAAAAGTTAAGGAATGTTTTCACACATAGAAGGTGTGTTCTCTCTTTAGTGATTAATTTGAAATTTCCTTTGATGATTCCAAGAGTGCTGTGAGCCTTGTCATCATTGCAACAATGTGATGCCAACAAAGCCTAAATTCCCAATGTTATCTCTCTCACCAACTCATTCAACATCATCTTGAGCTTTCTTTTAGCTCGAATGAAATCTACAAACTAGGTATAAAATATTCACTTCCAAAAAATTTATGAAAATGAGTATATTGTTTTTCTATTGGATCTCCTTCTCTTAGTCCACTCCACTTTCCTAACAAAATCCAACCACTTCTCACTTTTTAGTGGACGATATCTATCTTGAATATTGTGTATACCAAATTTGTCTATTGATTTCATCGTTTTTCAACCATTTCAACTGTAAATCTAGAAATGCCTTATAGTGCTCTATGCAGATCTCAACTCACTCGAGGTGATCGTGGGTAATGATGGGACAAGCCACCAGGCTTTCAAGTTGATTGGATTGCCTTGGGCAATAGTAGTTCGCACTCTTCATTTCTATGTGTTATCCATCTTGCTTGTAAATGCCAAATCTTTCTTTCCCTGAATTTAACTATATTTTAACCATTTCACCAACCAAATGGCCACCAAATCACATGAAATTTTAAGGCAATTTAGCTCTGCATTTTCCTCAAAAAACTTCTATGTTCAAAAGTTTCATCCTCCAGGATTAGCAAATAACAGCATCTTTCAGATATGTCGTGAAAGCTGTTTTTTCTATGCAACATCAAACTTTAGTGTCATGACCATATAAAATCACCTCAAATGACCATTAAACTTTAGGGGTAACCATAAAACTTGCTGATCCACAACTTTTATGTTCATTGGTTCCCATTGCTCCTGGTTAGCCAGGAAAAATCTGTCTTTCTGTCATCGCCTTACTATTCGGAGCAAAACAAATTTCGTGTGTATTTGTTTTGTGTGTTTCTTCCCCTCTTCCTTGTGTCTCCAACCACCAAAATCAGCATTGTATCTGTTATTTGTTTCTTCTCTAATTGGGGCCTACCTCAATACATCCTTGTCCCTGTTTCACACACGTGACATTGGTCATGCCAGGTCATAGTAGCCACTAACACAGAAAAAATAAATTAAAACAAAGAGTGGTAAGATGCCCAATAATGTTGAAAAGTACAGGCCATATAACCAACACAAACCTGAAATGTCAGATTAACTCCTCACCCAATATGCCTCAACAAATAAGTGATGGCAATGTCCATCCACAGCCCTGTAAAGTGGATTGAGTTTTCAACTTCCAACTCTAGAGAAGTTAGGTCCTTGTGAAAATGCTTTGGAGAGGATTCCACGACAAGGAGATTTTGAATTTCTCACCCCCAATGCACCTTAGAGATTCACTCGCCCACTCTCCAATTTAAAGAATTTCATCCTTTGGTATTCTCAGTTCCATGGGATAGCTTTGCCTATCAAATCTCCTCAATGGAAATTGGCTACTTTGGCTCAGCAAAAGCATGGGACAGTAAAGGTTGTTGAATTGGTTCCAACTTTTGACCTCCCCACAAGACCCACGGTTTCCTCAAGTCAATCAATAAATGGTCATTGACTTTACAATCAATCACTCTCCTAGTACTAGATGCTCCATGAATCTTCACTCAAATTTGCCATTGAACACTAACACAATAGTGACAAGAATAAGTCTATTAAGACCATCATGTTTGGCATACTTTTCCGCACATAAAGCCTTGATAAGCTCCTTTTTATCATTTCCTAATCCACAGGTTCCTCCTCAATTCAATCAATGGTCATTGACTTTGCAATCCATCACTTTCCTAGAACTAGATGATGCTTCTTAAATATTCGCTCAAAATTGCCAATGAATGCTAACACAATAGTGCAACAACAAGACTAATAAGACCATCAAGTTTGGCTCAACTGTCTGCACATAGCCTTGATATGCTCCTGTTCATCATTTTATGCACTTTTTGATGTTTTCCTTCTACACAAAACAACAAAGATTTAAGGTCCCACTCCTTATTCATCGTCCTCAAATGCTTGCAAAACATTTCTACCCAAGCTCACATCAACAATTTCCTCCCTTTAGTTCAACCTCCTTAACAATGCCAATAAAAAAATACCCTCACAAGAGGAAGCTCTTCACCATTAATTCTTGATTCTGATTGAGCCAACACATCATTCTACAACCCACTGAGCTAGCTCAAAACCTATTTGCCATGAGCATGAACATCACCTAGTGAGGGAACACGATGATGGTTGATTAGAAGATCATTTGAAACTTATGAATTAGCAGATGGGCATGAAAAGGTCTCAAAATAATTAGCAATGCCAATTGTGGGAAATCTCAAGAGGTTGAAGATACCCTCACAACCAATAAAGCTCTGAAAAACATTATCAATGCCAGCTAGAGGTTAAGAAGAGAACCCTGAAAGAAAATGCCATACCCTTGAGGTTAAATGATGACCCAAGGTGGTTAAGTGACATCCAAGAGTTGTTTTCAAGTCCAAGGGTTGTTTTCAAGAGCAAGAGGGTCCACTAGTACCCTTAAGAGAATGGGAGGTCTAGGCGCATTTATCTTGCCCTGCAAAGATTCAATATGGCCTTGTAAGAGACATTATGATTATCGTAGGTCAATGCAACAATGCCATTGAAATGAGAAAAGGCTTCCTTAAGAGCAAATGAAGGCCAAGCCATTGTCAGTTGGCTTGACAAGCAACCATAGCACTCAAAAGGTCAAGAAGAGGTCTTAAAGAGTTTCCACAACACTTGAGAGATCATGAAAAGGCCTCTAAGCATCATTACAATTAGCAATAAGGGAAGCTTAGGTCTCAAGAAGCAATGACCAATGTCAGAATGGTATTAATAGAGGCTCAAAGGACATCCCCGAGAGGAAGAAACACTTCCTCAAGGCAAAAGATTTCTCAAATAGCAATAGCCAATGTCAAAAGTAATTGAGAGAAACTCAAGGGTATCGTCAAGAGGGTGGAAGGCTTCGTTGAGAAGAAAGAAGTTTCAAGAAGCACTGCAAGATATCAAAAATGTGTTAAAAGAAGCTTGAGGACGATCCTCAACTCTCCTAATGAAAAAGTAGCCCATACTACTAGAAGCCTAAATGAGAAGGCTCAAGTCAATGCGAAACAACGTCAACACCACTAAGCCAAAAACAACTCACAAACAAGATGAAGAAATCACGAGATGATCTAGGAATCAGGATCCAAAGTTAAAAGATGAAAAAATTGTGAAGCCAAATGATGAAATCACATTGTTGTACAAAGTGACAAGAAATAACTAAGCAATCTATGACATTTAGACAGCCTCAGAAAGAGGTAGATTGAAGAAACAAGCTTTTATAACATTAGAAGTGTCGAGATGCTTGAGAGGACTCCAAGGAGATATGATAGGTAGGAAAAGCAATAAATTCAATACAAGTAGCAATAGTTGAATTGCACCTTGGAGTTTGTCCAAGACATTTTAGGAATACATAAACAAAACAGTGAGTTGTTTGGGTTGATCAAATATAAATAAATATAACAAAATCATCTAATATCTTCTAAATTAGTATCATCTAAAAGCTTCTAGGCTCAATATTGCATTAACAAACATCAAGTCTAAGGCATTATGTAAAAAGAAGAGGCTAATCAGTCAAAAAGAACTTGTGGACACTAGACTTGTCTACAAGGTTTCAAGAGGGTAAAAAAAGCATAATAGAATGCCAACTGCCTTAATGGGTGACCCTTCTCCACCTCATTTTTTTATCTTTTTTGTTTTTATTTTCTTAATCCTCTAACTTAAAAGAAAAATAACTTTCTCCAACATTAAATTCAAGACGAGAGTATCATCCCATCTTCCACTACTACGTCGAGGAGAGATAATTGTCTCTCGAACGTTAGATCCAAGATAAGGGCTTCATGATTCATCCGATGCTACATCAAGAAAAAGGAGAAAGACACTCACTCAAAGGAATGAAGGTTAAGGGGTTCACCCACAATCTTCCTTACTAAAGAAAAACCAAATGGAGGTGTGGAAAGAAGAAAGAAAAAAAAACATTGATAGTCTCACCTTGTGAATGGCAACACAAAACAAGGGTGAGTAAGTTGGCCACAATGATTTGGATTATGCTTGGATCATTGTGCCAATCTTTCTTCCATCAAAGAGCTGAATTTGATTAAAATATAACAATAATAACGATCATTACAGATCAATGGGTACTAACTTCCACCTTGAATGAACCTTTCATGGGTGATCATGCATTTCTTACATGGGAAAAACAAGCAAAGGCTTTCATATTCAAACTTTGAAAGAAATGGCAATGCCACCCTTAATTGATGCCTTGGCAAGGATAGGCTTTCTTAGATCCCTCGAACACATACAACCGAATGCAGGTCTACCAACCTCAAACTAGCAACTAAGTCAATCCACGTGGTCCCCACCTTTGAGTTGTTTCAAGTAAGGTTATAAGCATCCTAGAGAACACCAAAAAGAGGAATCGACAATGAAAGCATAGTCATTGACAATAGTTTGAACACTGAAGCTCCACTCATCCAACCCTAACAACCGACCAACCAAGATTCATGGCTCACCACACCTACCCCCACCCCATAAAATCAAGCCATGATACTCAACCAAATTGAAATGCAGGACATTCAAAACCAATATTAACCATTTTTAAGCCATCTATCTAGCCTCAAGTTTCGAACAAAACCTCAATGATGCAAGGTCATTAACTGAGCATGAACTCTTGAGTTCCCCTTAGAATTTCCATTGCTTCAAAATTGTTGTTTTAATGCTCCTGAACTGACTTCCAAATACCTTATACATTCTTACATTGGCAGATCTTTGACCCATAAAGATCTCCTAAATGATCGGCTTTTCTCGTCATCAGCTATCAATTGATGCTTAAGCGATGCTAATAATTTCATGAACATTTCTTCATAAATATCTTAATATTTATATCTATTTTTATGGTTAAGTAAAAGGCATTGTATAATCAACTCTTTTTTGTCATTCAATGCATAGAATAAGGCTATATATCATATTGAAAGAGCGCCCTCAATGTCAAAGGTTTTGAATCAGCCATTGCATGTCGTTGACCACGTTCAGTAGGATTTATGCATGGTACGAACTGGTGCTAACTGTCAAGTGTCGTAAGCCGGATTGTTGTTCTAGAAAAGGCACGCTATCGTCCCCTGTTCTCACATTTGATAAAGTAGGCGCGTCCTTGAATTAATCTAAACCGAACCAAAATCATTCAAGATAGCATTGCTAATTCCTAATAAACTGAGAACTGAAAACTTATCCAGCGACTAAATACTCAATCGCAAGAAACGCAGAAAATCAACCAAAACTCAACTCACACTGCTCGATCCTGATGTTTTCCCGCTTTCCAGTATGCATAGGCCATGGTGAACTGATAAAGGTCCGTGAGCAGCGGCGACACCATCGGATTGGTTGGTTTCGGGTGCTTGAGCAGACGCCGGCTCTTCTCCTCTGCTTCTCTCGTCTCCCCATTTGAATTCGCCACCGCCCCTAACGATTCCATCGAGCTGCTCACACTTGCCCCTCTTTCGGTCTTTTATCTTCGTGCCCGGGCTTCGATCACATGGGAGAGCGACACCAGCTTTGGCGACCGCCACGGCATTGTCGGTATACCGATAGCGGTGCTCTAAAGAAGCGGTAAAAGGATCAACACTGACGACAGCGACAAAGCCGCCTGCGGGCTGCACATTTGTTGGTTCCCATGGCAACTAGAAGTGATGCTATTCTGCGTGCGATGTCCGATATCAACCAAAATATCAATCTCAAAAAAAAAAAAAAGAAAAGCGGACAATTTTGAATAAAAACAAGGATTTTAAGTATAAAAATAAGAATTAAGGGGTACCGACATGAATTATTATTTTAAATTGAGGTATAAATTTTAAATTGATTTTAAAACATATTAAAACTAAAAAATTAAAACGTATAATTCAAAAAAAATAAATATTTTTATAATGGTAAAAATAAATTCAAATTTAGATAAGTACTAATGCGTTGATTAAAATATTTGTGAACGTTTTTTTAAAGCTTTGGCAAAAGATAAAAACATATTTTCTATCTTTATAACTATTTATAATATGATAAAAAATAAATAATAAAATTAACTTATTAGTATAAAATTAAAAAAAACAAATTTTTGCATATGAACATAGCATTGTTGAAGTACTACAAAAAATGATATCCGAATATTTTTCTTAAAACCTTAATTCAAGACTTCAAAATATTTTAATAGAAAAAAGCTTGAATGCTTTTCATTTGATAATGATATTAAGAAGGCAAACTATACCAATAGCATTATAAAGTATCTTGTAAAAAATTATAAAATTAAAAAAAAAAACTCACATGCAAAATTATTGTATAAATTTCACACAATAATGTTTTAATAAGATAATTTAATTTATAAAATAATAGGTTAGAGTAATCCCATAAATTTTAGAAAATCTAAGAAATAAAAAATAATAATTCCAAGTAATTAAAGGATTACTTATTTAAAATATTAAGATACTTAGTTTTTTTTTGGATAATTTAATATCTGTTAAAAAGTAAAACTTGAATTGCAATTGAAATATTATTAAGACTTAGCATCTATCTAACATTGCCATTTAAACATAGTTCTTAAGAAATGTTTCAAAAAATGCTTTCAAAAAGGTATTTAAAATAAAATAGACAAAATAATATGAAAATTGTTTGATAAATATTTTGTATTTATAATATTAAAAGTAAAAAATATTTTAAAAACATATGAACAAAACAAAATTAATATCAATCTTTTGAAGATACAAATTAATAGCAATCATTAGATTGTTAAATATGACGTCAGAATGTATAATCAATTGATGGCATTAACAAGTTTAATGGATTTAATTTAGTTCAATTTGGAGACAATTTAAAGCTCAAAGTCATAAAAAATTTGAAGAGGTTTTTAATGCTTATTGGATCAAATATGTTGTTTAAGTCATTTATGAAATAATACTAAAGTATTAGAGACATTCCATAATGAATTCCTCTTCAAGCCTTCTTTTTAGAAATAAAGGCATCTCTTTTAAAGAATTAGGTGTGCATCTTAACCGTTTTATATGTTAGAATATGAACTGGGATAGGTTTGTTAATATTAAACTTTTACCCAATCTAGAATCTCTTATTTTAAGTGTGATAAAAAAAAATATGTAGTTGTTAATTATTAAAAGAGAGCCATAATTACAAACCTAAATAGTGATAATGATTAAGAAGAGTCAAAAGAAGAAAAAAACATCATGATGAAAAATTTGAGCAAGAATTAAAAAAACATAGAAAATATCATGGTTTTAATAGTTAGATGTACCCTTACAGCTCCACAATTAATAGATGATTAAAAACACACCAACATCTTTAGTACTAATATAAAAATTAAGGAACAACTATATAGGATGATCATAGATAGTAGTAGTTACATCAATATAATATCTCATAGTATTATTAAGCAAATAGAAGCTTCTCTATTGGAATCCAAACCTCTACTCTATCATGGATAGATAAAATCTTTATACTTATTAAGCAATGATATTATTTACTCTTGAAATTAGATAAGTATAAGGATGAGATTTTATGAGATGTTGTACCTATGTAAGTAGGTTATCTTATTCTTAGAGGACTATGGATTTTTGATAGGAACACAACTTTAAATAGTAGAACTGACATGTGCTCTTTTGTTCATGAAGGAAAGACTATCACATTACATGCCTCCACACCTTATAAAAAATCCTAATCACTTAACCCTAAAAGCTCTATACAAAATTCTAAGCCCATTAGACAAAGAAAAGGAAAATATAAAGAATTTAAGTTTGATCACACTATCCAAGATTAGAAATATCCTTAATCAATAAAACTAAGTTTTGTTTCTTATAATTAAAAAGTTAGCCATCATCTTACTAGACTCAACATTCATCATACAAAACTTATTAAATGAATTTTATGATATATTTTTCAGATGATTTACTTGACACTCTGCCTCCTATGTGGGATATACAACACATGATCATTCTAGTTCCTAAGATAAGCTTATCCAACCTTCCTCACTATAGGTCAAACATGGAGACTCATATAGAGCCAACTCATTAAATAAGAGATCTACTTAAAATAGAATTTATTTGATAAAGTATTAGTCCATGTGTTATTTCTATACTTTTAGCATCCAAAAAAGATAGAACATAAAGGATGTGTGTTGACAATCTAGTAATTAACAAAATCATAGTAACATATAAGTTTCTTATTCTTCATTTAGATGATCTCTTAGATCAAATATCAAATTTTACTATATTTTTTAAGATGAACTTAAAAAATAGTTACCACCAACTAAAGATTAGAAAGGGAGATGAAGACAGTATTTAAGACTAATGATGGTTTGCATTAATGGTAGTGATGTTATTTCGGTTATCAAATTCATCAAGTATATTCATGAGATTGATGATCTAGGTTTTAAAACTATTCTTACAAAAATTTATCATAATTTATTTTTATGACATTTAGTTTATAATAAGTCTATTGATGATCACCTAGATCATTTACACAAATTATATTGCACTCTAAAAAAGAAACACTTATTTACCAATCCAAAGAATTGTAAATTCTTCATGAACAAGGTTACTTTCTTAGGATATATAGTTTCTTTTAAAGGATTATCTGCTAACCCTAATAAACTCAAGATAATTACAAAGTGGCATACTCTAAAAACAATTAATGATATTAGAAGTTTCCATGATTTGGCCACCTTCTATCGATGATTTTTCAAAGACTTCAATATTATTCCACACCAATTACTAATTATATTAAGTCTGTTAAATTTACTTAGACCAAATCTATAGATCTAGCTTTTGAAAAGTTGAAAGTGGCTATGACTAAGGCACTTGTTCTAAAACTGCATGATTTTTTCTATTACCTTTGAAGTTGCATGTGATGCATTAGGAGTAAGGATAGATAATATTCTTAGTCAAAATAAACTTATTATTGTCTTTAATAAGAAACTTAATGATGCTAGAAAAAAGTATTCTACATATGAAAAGAAACTGTATGTCGTAGTTCAATCTTTAAGATATTAGAAACATTACTTGTCCAAAAAAAAATTTATACTCTAACCATGAGGTGCTTAGGTTCCTAAATACCTAACAAGACCTTAGACATAGGCATGCCAAATAGTTGGAGTACATTTAAGAGTATAGATTTATTATTAAACAAAAACATAGCTTAGAAAATAAAGTAGTTGATACACTTAGTTGATGTGTACAACTATTCACTATTTTGATTGTAGATGTCTCAAATTTTGACTAAATTAAAACCTAATATCTTGACTATTATAACTTTAAGTCAATTTATCAAGAAATCAAATCAACTCTAAACCTTGTATCTAGATATTTTAGCTTAAAAGTTAGATACTTATATAAGAATAGTATGTTATGTATCCAAAATTCATCACTTAGAGATTTTTTTAGTTTGAGAAATACATATTAGAGGATTATCTAATTATTTTGAGAGAGATATCACTCTTACAGATGTCTTAGAGAGATTTTATTAGCCTAAACTAACATATCATATTGCATCTATTATAGCCCAATGTCATGCATACACAACTACAAAATCTCCATATATAGGCTAAGGACCTTGCATCTCATTACTTGTACATAACAAGCCATGAGAGCACATAAGTATGAATTTTGTACTTTGATTACCTAAGACCTCATCACAACATGACTCTATCTTTGTAATCTTTGACATTTCTTTAAAATGGCTCATTTTATCCCTTGTTGTAAGCCCTCAAATGCTATCCATGTAGCCAAGATTTTTTTAATAAAATAATTAAATTGCATGGTATCTCAAAGACCATAACATCTAATTGAGATATAATATTTATTAATTATTTTTTGAAGATCTTATAGCATTTATTAGGGACCAAGCTAAAATTTTCTTTAGCCTACTACTCTTAAATAGATAAATAAACAGAAGTAGTAAATCATAATTTAGAAAATCTTCTTTATAACTTAATAGAAAAACCACCTAAGTTTTGGGATCAATTATTATCATGAGCTAAATTTGTATATAATAATTCTATAAATCATAGTATTAGTCTGGGTTCCTTTAAAATTTATCATGATAATAAGCTTGGATCTCATTGATCTTATTCCCTCATTAATAGACTTTTATACTTTTATCTCTACTTTTTCTTTGCTTCTCATATCTCTTCATTGCATGAAATAATATCTAAAAATTAACCTAGTATAAAAGATATAAGAAAATAGTAGATGCTCATAAAAAGTTTAGAGAATTTAATGAATGAGACTATGTTATAGTTAGAGTTAGGTAAGAACAGTTCCCTATTAGAGCTTACAAGATATTATAAACACATAGAGCTAGACCTTTTAAGATTGTTCAAAAACAAAGAACTAAAGCATATATGATGGATTTATCTAAAGAGTATGGGATTAGTGTAACCTTTAATATTAAGAATTTAGTCTCATATAAGACATCATATCTAATACTTAGTAAAGTCTGATTCTCTAATGTTGAGTAAAACCATTCCTACCACTTGTTAACCCCAAGAGTAACAACAATATTGAGAAAAAATTAGATAATGAGACAATTCTAACCAAGGATTGTACACTTAGAAAATTTTTAATTCATTAAACGAGCAAGCCTTTGATCGAGAACTCCTAGCTTACCTATGATGACTAATACTATATTGCACCACCTGTTGGAGCATTAGTAAATCCATCACCTTGATATCATCAAGCCAAGCTCTCTCTCAACTAAGGAATAGGGGTATCTTGTTTTAGCTTATAAACACACATCCATTGGCATTGTACTAGTCCTATTCAAACTCAAAGTGGTACCCAAATTGAATCTTATTTTGGTTAGTCATGTTTGTCAACCATAGGAGTCTATCATATTGTTTTATTTTTTCTTATAGCTATCTCTATTATTTTTACTCTTTTCATCCAAACATATTTTGTAATAAAAATATGTCATTATCAAAGTTGGTTCTTATGCATGTTCATCCATTATCATTAGTCATCTATCATCACCTGATCATTTACTACTCCTAATCATTGATGCCAAGTTACCCAACATCACATAGTCACTCATCATTGCCAAGCCACCCACTACACTCCTAATATCCACCATCTTCTGGCCACCCATCAGTTATCACCCTCCAATCAGCATCAACTGCCATTATTTTTCTTGTCCACTACTGGCATCTTAGTTGCATCATCATTGGCATTTGATCATTATATTGCATGATTACATAATTTTTTCTGTCATAATTTTTTATATATTTTTATATTTTGCATTTAATATGATTAACCCACTTGGAGTTAATGTCATGAAATTCTAAAGATCGTTTTGGATTCTCAAGTGACTTAACTCCAAAATTATCTTTTTTTGTACATTTTGGCATTTAATGTGATTGATCCATTAGAAGTGTCATAAAATTATAAAGATCTCTTTTAGATTCTCAAGTGATTTAACTCTAAAATTATTTTTTCTTTTTTTCTATGTTTATGATATTTTCTAAATATGTATTTTCTATTTTTTTTGTTTTTTTTTCATACATTAAACTCTTCTTTATCTATAAATAAGAGAAGCTCCATCATTATAAAGTATTTTTTAATAAATAAAATTTATTTTATTTGTATGCTTCTACCTTAATGAACAAAGAGTGTGTAGTCAGCTCTAGTTAAAGAAATTACAACTTTTCCTCTCTTGTGAGAGACAATGATCGAATGTGAGAGATTTTCCACTAAGAATGCTGATATCCAAACAAATTTTTTCTTTCACTAATCCCCATAAGTCTTTATTCAATCTTTTACTCTCTTAACTTAATTACCAAACCATCACCCTTCTCAATGAGACTTTAGATTCTAGCCAATCATCTTGTTGCCCTTTTAACTAAGCTTCTCTACTATCCTAAACCTCCATCTTGTCACATTTTTACATCTTTGGTACTCCACATATAAACTCTAAAGGGAAAAACAAGCCACTATTACCAAAAATATGTACTTTTATTGTAGTTTTTATTGTTTAAGTGATAATCTAAAATTAGGGCTACTTTTTCTTTTATTAAAATACTCTATATAGGGTTTACCTTTAAGTCTTTATTTTATTTATGTGAAATTAGATGTGATAAAAGTACTCAGTAAGATTTTATGTTTAACTCTTAACGTGTTATCACTTACTTTACTTAATAATATATACTATAAATTTAACGATTAATGTTTGAACAATTATAAAATATCACATATATCACCTAATGTTAATTAACATATGATATATTTTAATATTTTTTTAATAATCTATTGAGTATCTCTAGTATTATAATCTTAAAATTAGATTCTAGTAGAAATCTAATTTATTATGCATCAATTACCATGTAATTTTATATTTTTTTTGTATCGTCATTTTATTTATTAAACTCTATAGAATCTCATTAATGTCAATTTCAAAGGATAAAAACCTATTATACACTAAGATAAGAATTATAAGTCTATGGATAAGGATCATAATCATAAGATGATTTGATGGGTATTGTACTTGTGAATATTTTTATCTAAGATTATGTTATATATATTGGAAACTATTGTCTATAAGTTGTGATAATTAATACTTTCCACTTATTATGGTTTTTTATAGTTTAGACTTCATAATTAGACTCATGTTTAGATGTTTGAGTTATTAGAGATTTGAACCTATTATAAAAATAAGTTGGTATTAAATGGGTCTTGGATTGTTCACCATTAAGTTCCCATCTTAGATTTCAATGTGTCCTCTTATGTTTATTTATTTAGGCTAACCATTTATTTTTATGAATTATTGTAGATTAGTTATGTGGGGCCTTGATAGTTGATTAGTGCTTGGTTTAAGGTTAGATAGGTTATGTGAATAATGACATCAACATAACACTACAATTGCATTTTTTTATTTATCTCTTTATATTGTTATAAATAGTCAAGTATAGAAATTTTAGAAATGGTAAAAGTTTGATTTTGTAAAAGCAATGGATCTTATAGAATTAGAAAATATAAGAAAAGAAAAGGAAAAAAAAAACAATAATGTGATACCCATAATATGTTGGCACAAACCTTGATCACTTATTTGCAATCATTAGAGAAGCAATCGACCAAACTTTAAGGTGATAGATTGACAAAATGGTGCATAAATTTTAGATAATGCATCCACTCTATTTTGTATGGCAAGAAGAACCATGGTGGTAGAGGACTAGTTTGAAGAAATGCGAAGGATTTTTTACTATATATCATGCCTTAAAGATAAGAATGTATATTTGACAATAATGGTTCTCATAGATGTAACAAGTTTGTATGGAGTTCCAAAAAGAGAATTTAAATCTCACGATAGATCTATTAAGAAAAATATCTTAGAAAGTATGATATGTGCAACCACAGCTAGCAAAGGACCATCGATCTAGTATTAGTAGAAGTGGTAATCGATTGGTTAGTGATTGTAAAAGTACAATGAATTGATTAGAGAAGTATAATTGATTCAAGAAAGGTGTAATAGTGATTATTTGCTTGATCCCTTATTCAAGTAGTAAGCATCAAGGATCATATAATTATATTGTGGCAATTAGATGAGCATAATGTTTTAGGAGAATGCTTAACAAAAAGCACCTATTTGATTGATTGTCTAATATATGTATGTTAGGGATCATATAGTATGATAATGTAATTGTACTATACAATATAAATTTAGTAAATATGGATATCAATTATTTTTTATAGATCTTTGGAGGTTATTTGGAATAGCTTTTGTCATTATTTTTACTACAAATAGTGAAAATTTTTGTGAAATAATTTGGAATAAAAAGTGGGAAGCAAGTGCACGTGTCCTTAAAAGTTAAAAATAACATTTGAATTAGTATTAAGAAAATATAATGTAGAATTTATAAGAGATAAAAAAAAGGTGACAAAAGGGAAAGTTCATGAAAGAAACTACTTAGAGTCCTTAAATAAGTAAAGTAATTAACTATGACATAAGTAGATTATTATAATAAATTTATTGAATATAATTATAGAATGCATGTGATATGAGCATCTGTATGGCATGGCATTATTTTCATATATTTGATTTCATTATGATAACTTATTACTATGAAGATATACGTGTATGTGTGTATGTATTTATATATGTATACTTATGATTTTATAAAATAGAACATATGATAAAAAAGAAATAAATATGTGATAGAATATTTTTTACAACCCTATCTATAACTACTCTATATGTGATAGAAATCATCTCTATTATCGTGGGTACTTAAAGGTAGGGACACAACATGGCAGAGGACCCATCCTTAATAACATATGATGTTAGAAATAAAGGGATAAAGGTTCATGATAAATGAGATAAATATCACCCTTATTAACATGGTCATTTAAAAACAAAGCATGACATGACAAAGCCCCCATCCTTATTAACATAAGATTTTGGTAAATGATGGCTCCATGATAATGATGATGATGATATGATATGAGATCTCGAAGAGTTGGGATAGCAATCATAAGGAAAAATTTGGGACTAAAGGAAAATAATAATAGAAGATAGAAAAAACAAAGAGAAACAAAATGAATTCAAATGTTAAAAAATAAGTAACATGTAATATATGTACTATATGATATTAGTATTATAAGAAGACTATGTGTATACATGAGTTGAATGCATACAAGTATAGATGCATTGATATCATATTTTTATATACTTATAGATCATCATGCCTTTCTTTATTTACTGCTCCACTTTATTTATCTGTAATATTGAATTTAGTTTGATAGGTCATCAGCTAGCAACAATGAAACAGGTGACAATACATCGATCAATGTAAAATGATTAATGGATGATTGGCATTGATTATCTAGTAATAGATCTCTGATTGAGAGATGGGTGTCATATCAAACAAGGATGTTAAAAATTAATTGACTTTGAATAATCAGGTATCTTTAAAAGGATCAATAGTAATGGCTTCCACAATTGATCATAACATGAATCTTTCCCATGGGTATGTTTGGAACCTAACATCTAGTACGTAGTCATTCATACTATTCAAATGTGTGCAATGGTGGGTATAAAGGGAACCTCTTCCTATAACTGCTCTTTTACTAAGGTATTTGGTGCTCCAATTAAGCAATTTTTTATCAAAATTAAGTCACTATCTACTTATAAAAGAGAATTATAAATAATCCTTAAGGAAGATGAAATAAACAAAATGATTGAAACATTTAAATTAGTGTTGATAGGAAAAATCTCGTAAGGGAGATTCAATATGGAATCCATTCAAAAAACATTCAACACAATCACCTTTCAAAGTGAGGTTAAGGTTGAACCTTTGGATAATGGACATGTTCTACTTAGATTTAACAAAGAAAGTGTTTCCATTCTTGGCTATACAGATCATGGAATGTAGTTGACTTCCAAATACGAGCTCTTAAATGGCATATAGAATTTCATCATAACCAAAATAATTGCTTTTCCTTGTCTGGTTATCTTTAGAATATTTACACATTCACTTATTCAATAAAGTAGCTTTATACTCATTAGTATTCATAATTGTATGACCACTTAAGGTGGATGCTATAATGTTAAACTTAAAATGACAAAGTGTTGTTAGAGTATGCATGAAATTAACTTATTAAAGGAATTAAGTAAATGAATTAGAATCATGTAGAAGGTTAATAATTCAAATAGATTTTGGCAAAAGATTTAATACGATAATTTACTACTTTTTTTGTAGTTATTGTTGCAACTATAAACAAATTATTTTGACTTATAAATTCAATACAACATAAATTAACACTCAAGCAAACACAGAGGGCCTAAGTAAATGATGAGGAAAACTCTGAGCAAATTCTAAATAAATCTTCACTTGAGCTTAAGGGTCACGTGTGCTCAAGGGAGCTAAAGAATGGTTCCCAATCTCAAGACCTTTCTCAATCTGAAAAAGGGAAATATGATCAGGCTATATAGGCTAAGAAAATGAGTAATTTAGATAAGGACAAAAGTAAATTGTGGTTCAGTAAAAAGGGAGATGAATTATTAGGAATAAAAATTTTGGTTTCTTAAGAACATTAATAAAAATATTTTAAAATATTTATTTAAATAAGTTTGAAAATATCTTTATGATTGATTTTATGTAAAGTTTAATTTTATTTTGAAATATATTAATTTCTATTTAATAATAATTTTCACAAAAATTATGAAATAGAAAAATGATAAAATTTAAAATGTATATCACTTTTTAGCTCATGCAGCTTAAAATCAAACCTACATCCACCCCTTTCAAGCATCCAACAAAAACAAAATAATCAATATAAGTCTTTCAACAAAAGACAATAAACCAAACCCTCATAATAATGAAAACAAAGGACAAAAGTTAGAACAATCTTACAATAAAATAAAAGTGGCAATAGAAAAAGCAATTTGATAACACAAAATTGAACTTAATACAAAAAAAATCATATGCCTAACAAAATGATTAATAAGACACAAGTATTTTAATTGAATCAATTAACAATAAAAACACTAAGAACTTAGTTGATTTAAGAAAAAAAATAGAATTTGAAGCTTCAAGAATGAAGGATATAGCAAATGAAAGCGATGATGATCATCAGGAGCTAATGGCTTAAATGAATTAAAAATTATTTTTGTTCAAATTTTCATAAAAAATTCATCAATTAGTTATGTTTAAAAAATCTTCTACTTATAGACATTATCCCATAACTAAAAGTAGTTACCAAAAAACCAAATATTTGTCACTACTTATCTTAAATAAATTGAGTTTCATGTAAGTTTTTAATTGAAAACTTAGGTATTATTATTTAAATGAAATTTCAAACAACTCACAAATAATGGCTAAAATAGCTATTACATAAATGGTCTATCAAACATTATATGATCTAGATTAACAAAAATGAGAGTCGCACAATTGAAAATAATCTTAATTATTCAATCATGAAAATTGAGTGATTAGAAAGCTAGAAATCAATTTGCACATTTTAGAAAGGGGATTTGATATAGATCATTAGATCTTAATCATGATCTAATGACTGGATTTAGATCTTAAAAGTGAATAAATTTCAATTTGTTTGATTGTGCAATGATGCTATTAAATGACTGATTGAATTAGTGCTTAAAAAAGAGGATGAGATGATGACTGTTTGAATGCAAAATTGCATGATTGGATGGTTCACACAATTCCCATATTTCAAAATAACCGACCAAAAGAGATACTATAGTTTAGTCTCATATGGCCTGATAAAGCATGTTATGCTTGTTTATAAGGAATTTTGCATCCAACTATGTTAGTCGTATAATGGGGTTGGCTACCCCCTAGTTTGCTCAAGAATTTATCACCTATGCTATCAATAATCAATTAGTAGATTTTGAGAGTCATTACCAAATTTGATACTAATTTATATGGGTTTGAAAGTGATGTTTTGACCTAATTATTGTAGCAAATAGCTTTATGAGTAATAACTTAACCCGACTTATGATTTATAAATAAAATTAATCTTTTTTATTATTTTAATTATTATTATTTTTAATTAATTACTATTATTATAATATACTTTTTGTAATATGTTATTGAAAGAAGATTTTTAAAGCTATGGCAAAGGTTAAATGCTTTTTAAGATGGTTAAGATAAGATTATTATGGTAAATTAAAATTAAGATGATCATGATTTGAGAATCCTAATTTTTTTCTAAAATGATTTATAAAATTTAATTTTCGTATCTTGTAATAATGATTTCAATCAATTTTAATATTCAAATAAAAATAAAAAAAATACTTAAAATTAAATTCAAAATACATCTATCAGTAGTCTATCACTCTAACAAAGATGATCTGCATAAGATTTGATATTTATTTCTTTTCTTCTATAAAGTCTCCTATGATCATGAGCATCAATTACCTATAATCTAAAATTTTATTTAACTAAATTTATTAAAAATACTTAGGATTTTTTATCATCAAACAACAAAGTACCATGGTTAGGGCTTAACACCCCAACAAAAGTTGAATTCAAAATGGTGAGCATTGTAAGAAGAATAATACCTACAAAATTCTTTGATGACTTGTAGTTTTTAAGAAAGGATTATAGCTAGAAAAAATAGATAAATGTTGGATTTTAAAGAAACCTTTCAACAAAAAAAAACAAATTATAATAGACCTTTAGTTGTTAAAAAAGTTCAATAATGAATTCGATGAAAAAGAAATCAATTCAAAACTAATTCCACTTGAACAAGATGGCTTTACCTTGTGTAAATAAGAAGATCAAATAGGAGAGCCAAGAATAATACAAATTGCAAACCATATTTTAATAAATGGATAATACATTCTTATGAGATATCAGTGGGGCTTTAAATCTTATGTCAATTGCCCACCTTAAACACACAATTAAAACCAATAACATATTGTTGGTAGCATTACTTGAACTAATGTTTCAAGAAGGAAAATACTCAATTTAGCAACTACTTGGGATTTCTCACTTTACTGGTAATCTATCCAATAAAATTTTGGATATTATGGAAAAGTAATATCCATTATAGCAGTCTACATGTGGACAATGAATGTATCTAATTATATGTTTCAAGAGATAGAATTAACTGAACTCAAACTACATTATTGTGTATGCCAAATATACTAGGGCTTAAAGAAGAAGATTGTGGAGTAAACTAATAGAAATTGTGGTAAATCAAACTAGTTAATAAGGGTAAACTTTAATGTAATCACCTTTATGGATGAATACAAAGGAGCTTCAACCCCTTCCTTAGTAATAACAAATGAGTTTGCAGACTATTTAAACTAATGTATCGTATTAGATCTTTCATTCTTGAGTTCATCTTTTACTTAGTTTGAAAAAGAAAAAGAAATTAAGTCTAGAAAAGGTTACATAAGATGCTTGTAAAAAAGAAATGGATGAACTCAACCCAACAATAATTATTCAACTCCTCTATAAAATGAGGTCTTATCATTCCACTTTGGTACTACAACAAAGTAGTGGAAAAGAATTGCAAAATTCCAAAACACCAATTAAGGATGTTAGCTTTAGCATTCAAGTTAAGAAGACTAAAAGATTGTCTCAAGTAGTGGTATAGAAATGCATTTAATGATATATTTTTAGCTATTAAAAGATCAAATAAAGTGGAGAATGATAGAGCAAATAAGTTCTTAGAGAGCCACATAAAAGAAGATAAGATTAATTTAAATAAAACAAATTAACAACTCATGAAAGAACTAAATAAGAATAAAGCCTACTAACACTAGAAAGCTAAAGCCAAATGGTTGAAGGAAGGAGAGAAAAACACTAGATTCTTAAATGCATTAGTAAAGGATCAAAAAGGCATGACTCAACATTAATGAGATTAAAGATTCCAATGGTGTAATGGTGTCTAATCTATCCTAGATACAACTTGTTGCTATGTAGTATTTTAAAGACCTTTTATCGGAGAAAGAGATCATTTATGATGAAGTTCTAAATAACATTCCTCAACTAATCATAGACGAAGATACTTAGTTTCTTATTAAAAAGGTGGAATTGGAGGAGATCAAACAAGTGGTCTTCCAATTGAACAAAGATAATGTAGCAAGATTTGATTTCTTTAATGATGTTTTTTTCAAGAAAAGTTGTAACATCATAGCTTCAAATGTTTTACATGCTATATAGTTGATTCATTATTGGTAGTCCAATTCCTAAGAAGATTTCTATTGCAAACTTCATACTTATCCCAAACACTCATAAGCTTATAGTTTTTCACAAGTTTAGACTTATATGTGTGTGCAACTTTATTAAAAAGAAAGATACTAAGCAAGATATTGGGCAATAGATTGTAATCTTTACAAAGATTATTTTTCTTAAACAAGTTGGAATTTATAAAAGGAAGAGAGATCATTAACAATTACTCATTGCATAGAAACTCATGGGTTCACTTAATAAAAAAAATAAGGGGTAGAAATTTCATTATTAAGTTAGATATAAATAGTACATTTTATCATCTATCTTGGGAATTTCTCCTTAAAGTTCTAGAAAATTTCACTTCTTAATAAGGTTCAAAGTTCTGGTTAAGAATATCATAAGCTACTCATGGTTATCCATCATAAGAAATGATTTTCCTCATAAGTACTTTCAATCAGTAAAGGATTTGAAGTAAAGTAATATGTCCACTACTATTCGTTATCATAGTAGAGGCTTTTATCAAAGTTTTAAAACTTCAATTTGTGAAGATGAAAATGTTGCATTACACTATTACAAGAGGATGTCCTATGATAACTCACCTATGTTATACATATGATATTATTATCTTTGACAAAGCCAATTAAGTATTAGGAAACAAAAAGACATCATGTTGGCATATTCAACAAAATAAAATTAGAAACCATTATTTGATTAGTCCTCTAGGTATAAATCATGAAGGTTAAATTTCTGAATGAAAATTAGAAGAGGCTTAAATCAAGCACATTGATGGAAAAGACCAAGGATTTATTGTTAGTCTTCACATTAAAACTTCTATAAATGAAATATATTACTAGACATTAAGCAATGATGGAACTTTTAATTTACAACCAGCATTGAATGAAATAAAAAAACAAGTGTTTTGAGAAAGTGAATTTGAAATGAGAAATGTCTCATTAAGATATCAATACTTGTCTGGAGGATGCTAAACAAATTGTTGCCCTTCTCTAACCAATTGAAAAGACTCAACTTTTACTTTGCATCTAAATATCCACATTGCCCAAATAAAGACATAATTGATCATGTATTTATTGATAATTATCATACACAAAACATATGACTTTTCTATGATAGAGCCTTAGACATTGAAGTGTAAGTAAAAAAAATTAGAACTGTCCTCTATCATTGGTGGCAGGTGACTAAAGGGAGTCCCACTTGTAGTGAAGTACTACAAGTTATACCCCTTCTAATATATTTGTATATATAAAAGGCTAGAAATAAAAAATATATATGAGGATGTTAATGAATTAGAGGCAAACATTATACATAACATAAATTGTAAATGCCCAAGTATTTTTAACTATTTCTCGATTATGCAAATTGCGCACAGGACTCAATGGTTGTGAAAATGTGCTTACCTCCCTCATTCAAACAAAAGAAAGTTGAAATAATGAAAGGGTATATTGGAATTCTCCTCCTACACACTTAATTAAAATAAACATCCATAGTGCCAATAAGAAAAATTACTCTATGATAGATGACATCACTAAAAATCATGAAGCTAATGTTATACACATTTTTTCTTACTCTGTAGGACATGTTTCTACAATGGAAGCTACATTATTAGGCATTGAAGAAAGTATATAGCTGTGCATCAATTACCAATTCATAACTGTTTATATTGATCTTAATTATGTTGCTTTAATAAGAATTTTACAAGACAACTTAAAGTTAAATTGGCATATTATGGATCACATTCAAAAAGTAAAGTAGCCACCTCCATTTTAATAACCGAGAGTAGAATTTATATAGAGAAAAATAAAGCAGTGCATCTACTTACAAAGTGAGTGGAAAAGTAAACAAAGCATCAAAAAGAAAAGTAATCAACATAACAAAGCAATGTAAGGCCATTACAATTATGGGAAAAGCTAGATTGCCTTACATTTTCCTATTGTATAAGACACTATGTCTGATTGTACATGGAGATTAAAAAGATGATACTCAAAATCAATGATCAGGAATAGGTCACCTCATAAATGAACAATATTTTTTTTGTCATCATATAAAGTGATTTTTCAATTCTAGTCACCTAACCCTATGTCGTAGTTGTCTTCATACTTCTACTTCAATGGATTGTCTTATTATGCAGGTAACTCATCTAGCACTTGTCACATAAGTGACACATTAAATGATGGCATTATATCTTCAAAATTATATGCCTATATGTGATTATTGTTCACTTCACACCTTATCATAATGACGTTGTCTATCTCATGCAACATATCAAGCTCAACCAATTTTAACAATTCCTTTTAGTACATCTCTAATAAATGACCTAACATTTACACAATATGTTATTTGGGTACTATTCATCAGGTTACCTCTCCATACCAAGATGACATCCTATTCATTATGGGATGATGCATGTTTGATACTATTCAAATATAACCATGCTTATATGTTGATTAATGTATATTTGCATGAAATAAGTACATATGTAGACTTTTGACTACTACTAATGGTCATTTATATACGATGTTGGAGTTTTTGTGACATCAAACTAGTATACTAAGTGTTCCATGTTTAGAGTGGTAAGCCATTCTCCTTCATGATCAAATATTTTATATTTATGTTTGGATTAAACATCCATTCCTAAATGCAATCTTGTATTACTTTTCTTTAATATAATAATAGATACTTAAAAAATATATTTATAAACTACATTACTACATTATTATTTTATTAATAATAGATACCTTTAATATTATTTTATTTAATATAGTAAGTAGCTTACCTATTAAATATTATGCATATTCCTTACTTATTTTATAGATCATGATGTAAATACTCATATAGTTGGGGTTCTTAAATGATAACTTAAGAACCTAAATGAGAGATATTTTGTATTTGAGGATGACATTTATTCCAACATCAAATGTTGTATCAGTGCTTTTGTTATAGCTTCTTTTATTGTATGACAGCTTGGATGGTGCATTACTCTTTATTTGGATGTGCAAACAAATTTGATTTTTGTTTGAGATGTTTATTCATCTTCCTTGCTCATTTTTAGTTTGGCATTTGGATGTATGTTTATTGGACTTAAGCCAGGTGAGGTGTGACATGTAGAGTTTGATCTAATAAATAGGAATTCTAATTCTAGAGGAAGAGAAGTTAATTTGTTTTACTCAAGAAAAAATTCCATTATTTTTGTGTTGATTGCATAAAATTACTAAGGAAGTGAGGGTTTCTTTGTGTGTCTATTATGAATATAAATAGAAGTTTTATAAACCAATAGAGGAACTTGTGGCTAGTGAATGCCTAAATGTTTTTCTAGAAGATTTACCAAAGTTACCTTTGAAAAGGGAGATAAAATTTGAGATCAAATTGGTTCTTAGTTTTAATCATATTTCTAATTCTTTATAGAATGACACAAGAAGAATTAAGAAAAGTTAAGGTAAAAATTCTAGAATTACCAAATAAAGGATTTATAAGATCATAGTGCATCACCTTAAAAAGCACTTATATTATTTGTGAAGAAAGAAGATAGCTTGAGCATGTGTATTGATTACAAAGAACTCAATGTGATCACTTTTAAAAATAAAAATCATTTACCCATAATTAATGATTTATTTGATCATTTCTAAAGAGCAGTTGTGTTTTCTAAGATTTATTTAAGATCTGGTTATCATCAATTAAAAAATTAAGGGAGATGATGTTTTTAACACTACCTTTAGAATAAGGTATAACCATTATGAATTTCTAGTACTATTGTTTGTACGAACAAATACTCTAATCACATTTATTGAGATGAAAATAGTTTTGAAGAGATGCATGGATCACTTTGTTATTATGTTTATGAATGATATTTCAATTTACTTAAAACCTATAGAGGAGTGTGTTATCCATTTGTATATAATGTTATAGATTTTAGGAGAATAAAAATTATATGTTAAATTTTTTAAATATTTTGACTATCAAAGGTAGTATTTTATGGTCATGTAGTGTTATACCCGGTAAAATATTATAGGTTTAATCTTCAATAATTCAATTGTGGCTTGGATGATTTCAGATCGACAGTAGGATGAGCCAGGAGCTCAATTGGAGGCTATTGGAATTTCTGAAATTTTCTGGGGATTTTTCGGAGCACCGAGATTTTTTTAAAAACCGGAATTTGGATTTTTTTCTTTTACCGCGCGTGAACCGGACCGGAGCGGTTCAGCGAAGGCGGGGCGGTTCGCCGAGGTGCGTTTGCGCGTGCGTTTGGATAAGCCGCGGATAAGCGGATCGGACGGGCGAGATCAGCGGTGGAGATTAACCGGCTGATCGGGTGTTAAGCGGCGTTTTTGGAAGGTCAACCGGCGCTTAATGGGTTTTAACGGGTTATTATCGGTTTAAGCTGGGTATTTAACCTAAACTGTTCGGCTGTTAGGGTTTCGAACGGCGGCTAGAGGCGAAGTGTCCGCGGCGAACGGCGGTACTTTCCGGCAGCCTTCCAAGGGGCTTTTGGTAACCGGAGGTTCGCAGGACAGAGGCGAGCATTTTGGTACCGGTTTCGTTCGGCGAGGAGCTGCGGTTGATCGCGTGCGAACTTCACCGTCGCCGGCGAGCAAAGGTAGGAAATTCAGATTAAATTAGTTATTTAGCAAATTAAAAATATGGATTATTTTGCAAATAGCTACTTGAGCATGCGGATATGGGTTTTTGAAATTGATTAATGCAATTTTATTGATTTTAGCATTTTAGGGTTTCTTTTTTTTATGAAGAAGAATATATAAAATTTCCGCCGAATTGGAATTTCTGTGCATAGAAGCATGCCTTAGGTTTTGATATTATCATATTGCCATTATTCAGGTTATCTGAATGCTAGAATGATTTTAATTTCATGAATTGGCATAGTTGGATCGGACAACACTTCGGCGAAAATTTTTGCATGGACATTTAGCTTCGCGACTTGATTATATGGAATTTTTAGGCTAGTACGAGCTTTAGGCTAGCGTTCCCTTGCGTTTCGGTCGCCGGAAATCGACGGGGAAAACGGAGACTTCCGGAAAGTCGACGGTTAGAATTTCGCGGGCGACGGGCGAAGGAAGGGGATGAATTAGGGCTAATTAGGGATTAGTCTGATTATTAAGTGAATAATTATTTTAATTATTAATATTTATATGTTAAGCGTCGGCCCGAATTTGGATTATTAACTTCGGCCGGCGGGGTTCTCGGCTCAGCGCGTAAGGGTTCCGAACAGGCGACGAGAATCGGTTCAGGGGAAGTGCGGCGCGGATGAGAGAGAAGCGGAAGAAAAAAAAAAAAAAATTTTAATTCGGAAATTAATCCGAATTTTCGAAAAAATGATATGCGGATTTTAAATTCGGAAATTTATTCCGAATTTCGGAAAATGGATAAAGGGCAGAAATTTATTTTGGAAATTAAAATTTCCTGAAGTGAGGAAGAGGTGATTTTTGGAAATCACGTAGCCAAGTTGAAATTGAATGTTGGAAATTACCCATAAATTCAGTGCAGCTGGATTAGTTGGAAGGAAGTGTGACACTTGGGTGCTACCAGAATAGTCAGAATTTTGGTACAGTTTGTGTTGCTTGGATGGGAATGACATGGATTGAGTCAGTTTACTTAGTGTTGGCATATTTCATGGATTGGCATATTGGACCGGACTACTATAGGCCCTATATGATGTTTTAGGGTAGTTGTGGTAGGTAACTGTGCGGTACAGACTTAGCTTTCACAGTATACATGTGGACTGTATTCGCCTTGTTGTATCTGGACACATGTTGCCGAATCTTGGAGTTAGAGCTTGGCAATGACTGTAGGGGCGTGAGCTTCTATGGAAATTGTTAGGAGAGGACTTCTTTGGAACGGTGGCTGAGTCGATCTCTTCTGGTCCATGAGTGTAGGCCTGCGTGCCTGAGAGTGGCAGTGGCAGGGGTGACTCGCCGTGGCTAGTCAAGTGTGTAGGCGTGCCTGAGGGTGGCAGGGGTGTCTCACGTTGGCTAGAGATCTATGTGACTGGTTCTGTCTATAGTCTCCAGAAGATTGATTGACGAGAGACGCTGCGGTGTCGGGTGCTAGGCGTTGTGATGCGTGCACAGAGATGGGCGTGTCCCGCTGGCATGCTTTGCCTAGGCGCCATGCGTGCACAGAGATGGGCGTGTCCCGCTGGCATGCTGCCTGGGAGCACAGAGGAGAGCTACTCTGGTGTGACTGGGGGTGACTGTGGTTGGTCAGAGTCTGGGACTGAGAGTGCCTTTCCACCCTACATTGTTATGCTGTATTTCTATACTCTTACTATTATCCTTCTCTTGCATGAGAGTTTTTTTTACTAGCTGTCTTTCCTACTGGGCGTAGCTAATTCCTTTATTATTTATATTTTTCCAGTGGCTCGGCAGACTTGACGCCACCCAGCTTTAGGTGGGATCGTGATCAGTAGGCTAGTGGAGGAGATCTGATCTGTGATTTTCTGAGACATTCTGGTTAGTTGATTGTTGCTGTTGGATGTATTCAGTGAGACTGTTATTCTTATGTCTTGTATTATGTGAGGGTGATTCTGACTCATGTACTCGGATGGATGATGTGGTATTTGATGGACTGTGACTTTTCATATGAGTTACATTTTTATACACTATATTATTTTCTATCTTGACGGTATGGTGTGTGGAGCGCCATTTCATATCGGTGGATGTTATATATATATATTTTTTGTTGATGGTGAGGTCATTACATGACTATGGAACTTAACCTTGGGGGTTCAGACTTCTATTAGATCAGTTCTCCTACCGGTATGGGTTAGGAGTATTGGGTCTAGTAGGAGTAACATTGCGCGAGTTCATCAGTTAATTCAGGAGTCATGAACCTGATTTGACGGTGTGCCCGGGAGATGGGATCCACATAATTAAGGAAAGTAGGTGTGTAATGATGTGTTATATCATATGTTTTTCATAGGCTACTCAGGTTGGTATGAGACGATCTGAGCTGTCTATATGTAAAAAAAAAAAAAAAAAAAAACTGGGGTGTAACATGTAGTTAGTGATAAGGGGTTGATCCTTATAAAAGTTTTCTAATAATAGTTTGGCTAGGTTTACATTAGCATAAAAAATATGACATTTCTTGAGAATGACATGTTATTATAAGAAATTTGTAAAACAATTCTTATATAAAGCCTCTCTATTGACTAAACTAGCTTAGAAAATAGCTAAATTTAAGTGAAATTTAGATTGCAAAAATAGTTTTCAAATATTAAAGGATAAATGAACTTCAATTTTAATATTAGCATTACTGAAGGGCATAAAATGATATGTGATCTAGACGGTTGGTGCAAATATTTTGAGTAGTGTAGAGATTGACTTACACAATTTATGAATAAGAAAACTTCAAAAGATAAACACGAGAAAATTAAATAGGATAATACACAAGAGGTACTTGCCCAAGGTAATCTTATTTAAGAGGAGACTAGAAGTCACATAGAGATTTCTCCATTTACTGGGCCCACAATCTCTTTAATGATGTAAAGATATGGTGCTAAAAAAGAGGTTTGATAAACTTATATCATGATAAATAAAGAATAAAATAAAGGTCATACAACCATAAATTGAAAGAACCAAGAGATATTATTAAGCCTTGTAGGAAAACCAAAATATTGATGTAACTTACTTGTAAAGGAAATCCAAACACTTATGAAAACCAAATCAAAGAGTAGTAAAGGTTTCAATAGATAGAAATAATAACCCATGAAACTTAAGTGACAAAGTGGAAAAGAAAACAACATTATGAAGGGAAATAATGAAGTAAGATTCAACAAAGTTAAAAAAGAATTATAAGTAATGGTGAAAGGAAGATGATGTCATAGAGTCATAACTAAATTGGTACAACATCTCACTGCTTATGCCTCACATCCCCCTCCTAGTATCAGAGCTCTGACAACTCAAGAAGCTAGAGTTTTTATTATGATAAATCATAAACCTCAAAAAGATGCAAGAAAAATTGAAATTTTACTCATCTAAATATCACATTTCTAAAGGATAGTCCTCTTTTTTTTATAGAAAGCCTTAAAACAAAAAACAAAATTAAAAATTAAAAAAATTATAAGAATTATTGTAAAAAACTATTGTTAAATAGTCTTTTGAAAAGTTGTATTTCTTTTTGAAAATTTTATTTACTAAAAAATTATTGCTAAAGATGTGGCCAAAGCTAATGCCAAGCAAAATTTTAAAAAGCTATAATTTTAGTCCAAAAATCTTATGATCAAAGTTGTAGCCAAATAGCTTTCTAAAAGGCTACATTTTTTGTTTTGCATTAACTGAGTTCGTATGGGCCGTCATCAGTCAAATTCGGGTCTATTGATGGTGAAGTAGGTTAGTAGCCATGTGTTATGAACAGTGTCAACTTGGATTAGTTGTTACATGTGATGGATCAGGTTAATGGATTGGTGCATCGTCGGTGGGTAATAGGTCATGGAGTGAGTTGGTGTGTTGGTATGGCATCAATAATGACACGAGTCAGTGTATTGCAAAGTGGGTTTGTGAGTTGACGTGGTGTCATGAATCGAAGTTGAGTCGATATAGCGGGTATAATTTGGTTGTTCTTTCATTATGTTAAGATTAATTATAGATAAAATTGAATAGACATTATGATTCTGAAGGAAGAGAAGTTAATTTATTTTGGTTAAGGAAAATTCTTGTCATTTCTTTGTTGAATACATGGAAATTGTTAACTAAAGCATGTGATGGTTACTAGGTGTTTATTATGGATATGGATAGGAAGTTTTTTACACTATTAGAGGTATTAGTGGTAAGTGAACACCTAGATGATTTTCTAATAAATTTACCAAGATTAACACCAAAAGGGAAGATAGAATTTAAGATTCAATTGATTCTTGGTATTAAAACAATTTCTAAGGCTCTATATAGAATGAAACCAATATATGTTTTAAAAAAGTTAAGGTACATATTTAAGAATTATTGGATATCTAATAACCTTGAATAATAAATGCTAGTAGCAAGATCACATGCTAACTAGTCAACAATTACCAACATGAGAATAACTTAATGGACCAAACAGAAGGAGAATGAAAAAATGAAAAAGGTGTTTTGTAGAACTTAATTAGGGGGAAATTGATAAAATTCTTGTCAAATACAAGTTTAATTGTTAAATTTCCACCCAAGCCAACTATTGAAAATTCCATTATTAATCTATGAAAAAATAATGTTCAATAAAAGTTCGTCATCAATATTCAATTGTTGAAAGGACAATCCTTATAATGCATTTATAAGGTCAATATGAATACAAAATCTTATAAGATGATAGTCATTTCATCCACTAACAACTAATGTTTTGATAATTTTGTTAAGAAGAAAATGAGTTAATCTATGAAAGAATTTTGAAAATATAAACAAAATTAACCAACAATTTAAGAAATTAAGAGTGGCAATAAGATGAAATTCACACAAATGGCTTCTGTTAAGACATTCCAAGCCTTGTTATAGCTTAATCAAGTGATTGTCTCCTTTAATCTGATCTCCATCTAAACATGAGTTGCATGTAGAAAAAAGTAAACATGAAGCATAAAGTTATTTGTAATGATATTCATGGAGAATAAGGTTATCACATGTGTGTTCTACACAAAGTAGAGATATCATCCCCATCTAGAAGATATAGTCTATAATCATGAAGCATTCATTGACAAACTTGTTCCTTATTCTTGTGCTCCACACAAGCAAAACTTGGACAAGTCCTATTCAAACACTCTTTAACAAACTATGCATTTTTTGTAATGACCCAAGCATGTATTGAGCACTAGAGCTTCTCTTTCCTAAACACTATATGCACGTCAGGTTTTTGTAGTAAACAAACCAAAATAGTGATTCATGGTGAGGAAGCCATCAAAACCTAAGTCTATGTTCTAAGTGCATGCATCACAAGGAAATGAAACAAAGGCATTGTTTTAATTATTCTATAAATTCATTATTTATCTACTATTATACTAATATAGATAAAAATAAAAATCCTTCTTGAATCACAATATGCTCTTCATTAATGTCATTGTCATCCTTTTTAAGGAGAATTCCTCATTGCATAAAGTAGTCAATGTTTGATACATAACTTTTTACTATTATTTTATGATGATATTTGATGTCCTTAATATATTAGATGGATCATATAACCAAATAAAGAATACTTGTGATGCATCCAACATCACATTCACTAATTTTGATAATTTAAAAATATTTCAAATTCATTGCTTAAGAATTTTTGGCATGTGTGAGTCAACTGAATATGATCCACCAAAATAATGTTTATAATTATCATAAACAATGATTTTCCCTTCTTATTGTTACACACACCATAAAAAAATGATGCATGATTTGTCTACAGGACATCTTATTCAAAGCCCTTAACGACTATCTTACGTTAGAATTGCAATAGTAGAATTAAGTAAACGTGACAAAGAACTAGAAAACTAAGAGTGTGTGTGTGTGTGTGTTTGCTAAAGATTGAGAATGCCTTTCTTCACCCTTTTTTTTCTTTTTATGAAGGTTTGGATATAAGATTTTATTAAAAAAATATTTATTTATTTATTTCTCATATGTTTTATGTATTTTGACTTCAAATTGGCCACTATAGAGAATCTAAGAGTGCACGCCTACTATGCATGTACCAATTATGCACCCACCACATTAGCATGATCTACATGAGGCAATAGTGTAATGTATATGATGGACATGCATGCTAGGTGTACCTATTTTAGTGCATGCCCTATGTTCTAAAATGGGCTCTATGCATGTCATGTGTGTTACACTTCCAACACCTTAGTTTCCACACGTGTCGTTATTTCTTTTATGTCATGCTATCAAGTGCTATCTTGGGCATAGTTCCATGCTTTGTCTTACATTCTGAATCGAGCACTATGACTCATGCATTGTTGAATGCATTAGGAATCTTGTACTCTATCTTGCACACAATTTGAAGACAACTCAAGATAAAAAAATGAGTATTTTGATGCTAAACATAGACCAATGGATTTTAAGAAGAGTATTTATTTGGTAAATTAAGACTAAAGAAAGATATTATAAGATTTGAGAAGCTAGAAAAATCGAAGCCTAAATATATTGGTCCATTTTAGATTATAAAAAGAGTTAGAATAGTGGTATATAAGATAGCTTTACCATCATGGCTAATAGGAGTTCATAATGTGTTTTATGTTTTATCCTTGAGAAAATATATTATATATATTTCATATGTTGTTAATTATGATGCTTAAGATATTAAAATTCAACCAAACTTAACTTATCTAAAGGTATCAATATATATCTTAAATATAAGAAAAAAGAATTAACAAACAAAATAATAAAAATACATAAAGTGTTACGACAAGATCAAACTAAAAGAGAAGCTATCAAGGAAGTTGAATTAGATATAGTAGAGACATATCTAGATCTTTAATAAATTTTTAATTAAAAGTTTTATAAGGTGAGGAGATTATAATATCTTAAAAATTTTTTTTATATAATATGTTGTAAATAATGAGATCAAGCTAATAAAATTATAAATATAAATATTTTTATGGAATAAAGCTAGTATTATAAAATGTAGTTGTTATAAAAGTGTTTCATGTTGTAAAATAAAATTAGAAATTTTATTTAATCATATTATTGGATAGAACTTTTTGGGAGAAAATTAATGTTGGTTGTTTTGTAATTTTTAAATATCTAAATATTGAGATATACATTTTTAAATAAAGGACACAAATGTCATTTTAGGAATGATTTAGGAGTAAAATGGTAATTTCTAAATTAGTCTTATCATCTTAATTAAGGTAATGAAAAACTAGATAAGCAAAGAGACGTAGGAGGCTGGGTTAAGCTAAGGAAAATAATGAGAAGACAAAAAAGAGAAAGCAAGAGCATGAAAAAAGATATAAGGGAGAAGGAAGAGGAGAAAGGAAGAGAAGCATTATCAACTACAAGAAAGAGTGGGGTATAGGAGAACTAATTGTATAAAAACTTAGGAGGAAAGGAATAAGAAAAAATTTGGTTAGCTATTGTTGGAATTAATAAAAAGAGAAGAATTTACAAAATAACAGGTTAAGAAGGTAAGGAAAAGATTTTATATTCCTTTATTAATTCAATTGGTTTTATTTGAGAATTGAAAAGGTTTTAGCTTTTTATATGTATTAGAACAAAGATTATGTGTTGTTGAGTGAGTTTGGACTGAGTTCAAAAGGAAACTATGTAGATTTTATCATGCTTAATTTTATCTAGAATAGGAACGAATCATATGTTATCCATAACATATGACATGTTAAGGTTAAGTTGGTTCAAAAAAGATTGTATGCATAAGATCTATTAGAGTTGGTGTTAAGTGTCTTAAATTGAACATACTATATATTAGCTGAACATATAATTTGTTACTTAAAAAGCATTGAGCAAAGAAGTTTGAGTATTATTTATTGGTAAGAAATACAATATAGTTGATTATATGTATAATATGTGGACTCAATATATAATATATTAAGTTATGAAACATAAAAGAGTAAGAAAGATAAAGTATTATTTGGATGTTGTAGGGTAGCGATATATAGAAAATCTAGTATAATAGAGTTAAAATATAATACATCATTAAATAAAATACAAACATATAATATATTAGGTACATTGTATAGTATGTTGATATTATAGCAAGAGGAAAAAGCAAAGATGAAATTTTGAATTTAATAATCATAAGCGTGTAATATATTCATTGAAAAGATCATATATTAATAAATGTGCATGTATGGTATTTTTAGAAAATCAAGAGAAAAAGAATTTGGAAAAGTAACATTATCTAAGATTTAAGTAGATAAATCTGATAACTATGATATAAATATAATAAAAACTTAATAGATTATATATTTTGTTTTTAAGATATTTTTATATATTATGGAATATTTTTTATTCTAATATATGATATGACCATCATAGAGGTTATTAGTATTTTATTGGCATGTGATTTTTATCTTTCATTGTGTTATTATATTTATATAATTTGTATGGTAATGAATAACATATATAAAATCATGTATATAGAATGGAATTTAGTTATATAAATTAGAAAAAGGTGAAGATATTATATTTGTTTTATCATATGAAGTATAAACATGCGTATAATTTGAGAAACAAAAATATAATAACATAAATTGATTTCTATATGATATTATCCTTTAGTTAATATTGATATTATTTAGAAAGTTATTAGCATTTATGTAAGATAGTTAAGTATAGATCTAAGACTATACCTTAATTTGATATGCAGTCATGATTATGATATAACTTTATTGGATAGTTATTATTATTCTTTGTAGAGAAACTAGATATTGGTATAAGATCTTATATCTCTATATGAATGATATGTTACTTAGACTAAAACTTTGTATAAGGAATTAAAGCATTAGTCTTGGACCTTATATCTCTATGTATGGATGAATTATGATTTTATTTATGCCTAAGAGCAAAGGCCATTTAGATATGAATATTGGATATTATTGGATAACAAGAATAATAATTAAAAAGGAAATAAGACCTTAAGAAAAAAATATATAAAAATTTAGAATAATTTAATAAACATGAGAAATTATTTTTGGATAGATTTTTTTGTTCTTACTTCATAAATATTTGTTATTATGATATTTCTATAATATTAACTTTAATTTAATATATTATATTATTATTTTATTATCTTATTAATTTTTTTAAGTTTCATAAAGCTTTGTTATTATTTATATCATAGGTCATACTTCAATTTTATATAAAGATGATAGAAATCTTACAAAGATAGTCTTGATATGATGGTTATACACAATTATGATCTATATAGATTATGATGTACTTTTATGATAATTTCATATAAATTGATGATATTAGATATTTATAATTTGACTTGGGATGTTTATGATATGAGATTTAGGCTTGAATCTTTATTTTTTATGTTCTAAATAATGTGTGACTAGTTGGTTTGTAAATTATATGGTGTTTTGAAATTTGGAATGATTTGATCTTTATTTGTATCATTAGATCCTTATTTAAAGAATAATTATATCTCTAAATTTAAACTAATCAAATTTAATATTTTATTATTGATGTATTATGTAAGTAAGTGAGAAATTAGCATATGAGCTAACAAACTCTTATAGCCAAGGACACCTTACCAACTCCCTCTCTTTCCACATAAACTTGAGCTTAAGGAGTATGCTCAAAAGAACCCATATTTTAAATTATTATAATATCTTAAAAATTTATTTTATATAATATTTTAAATTTATGATAATATAAATATAAATATAAGCATTATGAGTAATTAGATTAATATTTTAAAATTTGAATGAGATGTATTACAATATTAATTTTAGTATATCTCATTCAAATTTCAAATATTAACTTAATTCCTTAAAATTCCCATATTTACATTCTTATTATCATATATTCAATATATTATTTAAAACAATATATAAAATCAACTCAATTTCACTCAAATTCAATTCCAAACTTATTCTAATTCTCAAAACCACCATTCTAATTCTTATAATAGCTAAAACTCTCTTAGATGTATATGGAAATCCTCAAAAGAATTTCAAATTCCTTACTTTTAATTCCAACAATCACACAAGAAGCTTCACTCCTCTTTGCTTTTCCTACAACAAGACCTATATTCTTATCTTTCTTGTTTCAAAAAATTATTCAATAGTTGCAACACTTGTTTCCTTCTTGTTTTCACTACTCCATGGCTTAATCCTATAAAAATTATTCTCTTCCTTACTCTTTCTCTAATGTTGTAGCAATTCTCCTTCTTTTCTCTCTTTCTTTTTCACTTCTTTTCTTTTCCTTATTTTCTTTTAACTACTCTTCCTCTAGTGATGTAACAATTCTTCATCTCATCTCTCTTTTTCTGTTACTTTTCTTCTTCTCTTTGTTTTCTTCTCATTACTCTTAACTCACCAAATCATCTTCTTAACCTAATTGAATTTATCCAATTAATTACCAAGGTAGTTGATATTAAAGTATTTTATCTCTAACAAATTCTAAATTAATATTCATATATCTTATTTCATAAATTTATGATTATTTATTGAATATTTAAAATTTCTAAATTAATTACTATTGGATTTCTCTTAAAAAGTTTTATCTAATTATAAACTTTGGTAAAAAATTTTTATTGTATTTTATAATATGACATATTTTCTAAGATAAGATTAAAATATTATATTTTAATTAATAATAACATTATTTTAAAAAACTAATCTTTTTTCATTAAAATTCTTATATTTATATCTAAATAAATCTTAATATCTATAATATTTTATATAAAGCAAATGTTTCAAGATGTTATAATTTCATCACTTGATAAAATTTCATCTCAAAATTTAAAAATGCTTTAAATATTTTTTTTATCATATATGATTTTATTTTTTAGGTAATTTATTTTTTAGTTTAATGTTATCATAAAATTTCAATCATTAGTATTACTTTATTTCTCAACATATTTTTTTATGTCTAGAATTTGTATTAAAATATTTAGATAGTCTGATATTTTAATATTCTAAATATCATAATAATATATGAATGATTTGAAATATATATTTTTTAAAGATATCATATAAAACACATCATAAATATTAGATAATTATGATGATAAAATTATCCTACATATTACTTAGTCGACTCTTTTTGAACAAACAAATTTAAGTTTCAAATTTCTTTACTTATAATATTTTATCACACATTTGGTTATACTTTAACAAATTAAAAAATATACATACTAACCTTTTTAAAATTTTATTGATTAATTCTTGATATTAAAGTACTTTGTTTGTCTATCTTTAGCTGTTTTTAATTTATCTCGAATAATCTTTATCATTTATGTAGTTTTTTTTTTAACAAATTTAGGACTTATTATAACTCTTCCTTTGCCTTCATTCTATCATAAAAAGTTATTGATATTTTTATATAAAGATTAATATAGTGTCATTTTAATATTGAATTGATAATTATTATTATAAATAAACTTAATTAATAATAAGTGAATTTTTTAAATCATACCAAAATCTAATATACACAATCTTAATAAGTCTTCCAAAGTTATTTTTGTCTGATAATTACTCTTTAAAGCTTAACAGATGATTCCAAATATTATAATGATATATCGAGAAATTAAGACACTACAAAATTTAACAATTATAGGCATAGAAACATAACATGCTAAATGGCACTATGTCGTGAGAAAGACAATGAGTGGCAATTTGCATATGTTAAGGTAACAACATTCAAGTAAATGATAAGAGTCAATGTGACAATATGCATGAAAGTAAAGTAGTGAAGTACAACAAAGACACAAAAGAGAAGGGATTTTATTCATTTATAGTTTTTATATTTGTAAATGAACTTTAGAGAATATATTTGATATTCATTTTGAAATAATAATTTTTTGTAGAATTTGTTTCAAAACTTGATTGAAAAAGATATTTAGTAGGCCATTTTGAGAATTAAAATACTAAATCATTACTTTCAAATGCTTAGCTATTGATATATTTTTTTATTAACTCAAATAACAGACTTATCGAACATAACGTAAAAAAAACAATTGTTTTTAAACATGTTGAACTATGTGGCTTCTTCTAGTGGAAGAATCTTGGTTCCTTCTAATTATTTTTAATATTTAATTATAATATACTACAAAATTATTTAAGTGTCGTACGCTTTTAAAATAATTAATTAAAATCGATCAAATTTATATATACAAATTGAGCAAAGTTCTTACTTTTTATTAAAATTTTTATTCCTAATTTTTGTAATATATTTTTTATTCTGTAAAATTTTTATTTATTTTTTAAAAAAATTGGTAATTTTCAAATACTTTTAAATTAATCGAAATAGAAATTAAATAATTCCCCGAAGCGCCACTTTCAAATCAAAACGCTCCGCAGACTCGTTTTGGCGCCATTTCAATCGGCGCCAAGTTGAAAGATAAATCTTTTCGCGCTTCTTTTTGACACATTCTAGCTGACGCTTCGGAGAGAAGAAACCAATTCGTCCGTTCTCCCCATAATTATCCCTGTCAGAATCCGGCTTCCGTGTGGCTCTGTTTTCTTTGCCTAACAGTCGTTCGAGGAAATTCCCCAAAGAGATCCTACTGCGTCTAGGGATGTACGTCATCAAGAGGGACGGCCGTCAGGAGGCAGTGCACTTTGACAAGATAACCGCCCGGATAAAGAAGTTGAGCTATGGTTTGAACTCTGAGCACTGCGATCCGGTGCTCGTGGCGCAAAAGGTGTGCGCCGGAGTATACAAGGGCGTGACCACCTCCCAGCTGGATGAACTTGCGGCCGAGACTGCAGCTGCTATGACTGCCAACCATCCTGATTATGCTTCTGTGAGGATTGATCTGATTTTTTTCTTGGGGGCTTACATGGTTGATATTATGATCCGTTTACTTATACTATGGGCAAATTTTATATTCTGTAGCTTGCAGCTAGGATTGCTGTTTCGAATCTGCACAAGAACACAAAGAAGTCGTTCTCAGAGACGTAATGAATCTTTTCTCTTCTGAGTTTTGCTGATGTAGCCCTTTGTTTTTTGAAATTCTTAGATAGTCATCGTAAGTGGATTTAACTCGGAAATTGTGTTGCTTTTTGGCTACAGGATTAAGGATATGTACAACCATTTTAACGAGGAATCTGGTCTGAAGGCCCCTTTGATAGCTGATGATGTTTATGAAATCATTATGAAGGTAAAGATGATATCATAAATCCTGAAGGGTTATGTTTCGTGAAAGTGTGCAAGTTGCTTAATGCATTATTTATAACTTTCTAAACCATTGTTCCCTAAATTACCAATTGGACTTTGCAATAGGCACTTTTTTTCATTTCTCAGTAAATGGATAATAGCTTTTATAATTAAATGTTTTAAACATGCTTAATCACCTTTTACATAATGTTTAATATGACCTGTCATCTAATCCATGCATCTAAAGTATTGCTCAACTTTCTACCCTAGCAAGTTGTACATGCTCTGCTTTTTCCAAATTTTGGAAGAATGCAATTATTTTTAATTTCTTAAACATACTTGAGCAATTTTTAGTCATTTTGTTGATTCAGCTATAAGGGCTTCATATCCAACCTGCTCAAACATTTCATATACCTCATTTTCCTAGCTTTATCTAGGTATAAAGTGGAAAATTTAAGCTAGTTTCCATAATTGTTTTGGTAAGAATCATGAAATGTGCACATATTTATTTTCAAATTAGAAAAATAAGGTCATCATTGAGTTTATACTGTGGTTTGACACACACCAAGTGAAAAATAAGCACAACAACATCATTAGTTGTAAAGCAATCATCCCGTGATACGCACAAGGGCATTGTGGGAATTTAAAAATAACAAACCCTCATTTACATGTATTGATAAGTATTAATGACTAGTTTAGTCAATGTTTAACACATAGGACTCATGGTGTATTTTTATAAAGAATTTGAGAATAGAACACTTAGAATATTTTATTAAACACAGCATTTAGATAAATTTTGAATAAAGTACTTAAATGTTTCTAAAAAGTACTTATGTTTTACAAATAAAGCACTATTTGATAATGTCATTTAAAGGAAAAGTACTTGAGTGCTTTAAAAAAAATACTCTTATATTAGTTTAGGGGGGAAAAACAACACTTATTCCTACACTTTATAATAATGTAATCTAATACCCATATGCAGTGCTTTAGTGCTAACTTTATAAAGGGATTCATATGAAGGTACACTAGTACTATTAAAACTCAAATTTGCACAAAATTTAGTTTAAAAATCATGTTTATTGTGATTCAAAATTACTAAATAAAGGTATTGGAAAAGTATGTAATGATATTCAATTATAAAAAATAAACTTAATAACCTTTAATTATTGAAATATAAAACATTTACTAAAATAAAATTCATTGTATAACTAATTAAAAAGTAAAAATTATTTGAGTATTCTTTAATAATAATAAT
The DNA here is from genome assembly GCA_023846275.1 of Vanilla planifolia. Classification (NCBI taxonomy): domain Eukaryota; kingdom Viridiplantae; phylum Streptophyta; class Magnoliopsida; order Asparagales; family Orchidaceae; genus Vanilla; species Vanilla planifolia. Next base: position 5,552,674 of record CM043878.1, on the reverse strand, counting down.
AATAATTAAGTTCTTTTCTTTAAAAAATTTGAAGTGATTCAAATAGTATTTATTTAGATTCTTTATAGTACATTTTAAGAATAAATAAAATAATTTTAATCCAGATTTGTTGTGACATGTAATAAAATTATTTTGATAATACATGTTAAATACAATTGAAAATTTGTGATAGTTTGCAATAAATTCTTTCCAAAAAAACCATTAGCATCCTTAATGCATGAAAGTATAGCACTTTTAAAAAGTTTATTACATAATTTTAACATTTAAGTAGGAAGAAAACATTTATTAAATTAAATTTAATTTAGAAACGAATTAAAATAAAGTACTTGGGTTTTACTTAATAGTATTTGAACACTTTTTAAGAAGATTAACAAAATGACTCATCATGGATTTTTTGCCTTTATATTCCTTTATAATATTATTAAAAAGATAATGAACTGTGATTGCCTGAGATTTGCAATAAAATCTTGTTAATACCATTTAATAAATGCAATTGAAATATCAGTATAAAAATGTATATTATAATTTGCAATTAGTGATATCCAATAATGAATGCATGAAATTTTGTACAATAGTTTTCCTTTACACTTTTTGGAATAATAAGAAACTTAAAAACACGTGTGATTAAGATATAATTTTGCTTAAAATTGCATTCTAATGTTCACTATGTATTATAGTTTGCTGTCACAATTATTTCTTTAGGGGCTTTTTAAGCCCTTTGTTTGTGTCATGTAAAATTATTTTTTATCAGTTTTTTTTTAAAAGTTTGTTGTTTGTATTGAGTTTTCATTCATATTATTAAAAGTTTAAGTGTTAATTTATGTAATACAATTTGATGTTCAAAAAAGTTGGATATGCAAAGTATTCTAAATTTAGAGAAAAAAAATAAAATACTCCAATAATATTGATATCCTTCACTTGCAAGTTGGTAGTATGGCCGTTTACTTCTGTATTTTAATGCCATAATTTTCTGAAATCTGTTCATTTGGTCCTCATCTGATCTGATTCCTATTTTTTGAATAAACAAAATTAAGTTTGTTTATTACTGTTGTACTATTAACCTGAACGGTGGTTGTTTTGGTAATTAAGTTCATGTAGAACTTTTGCCATGTGCTTTTTATTTTAATATGCATAGGATTTGTTGCTTGTTATTTTGTATAGTAAGTATTTTATGTTTCTATGAATTCATTAATTAGTAGTAATAGAAATGAAGACTTTGAATTGGATGATGTATAGTTATGATAACATTGATTTATGCTTGATTCACATGTTATTTAAATTTTTTGGCTGAGTTGACTGGTCAAGTGATGCTTGGTTATGTCTGACATTCTCGTTTTAGAATGCTGCTCGCTTGGACAGTGAAATAATTTATGATAGAGATTTTGATTATGACTATTTTGGGTTTAAAACCCTCGAGAGATCATATCTTTTGAAAGTTACTGGGAAGGTTGTGGAAAGACCGCAACATATGTTGATGAGAGTTGCAATTGGAATACACAAGGATGATATTGAATCTGCTATTCAAACATACCAATTGTTGTCTCAGCGATGGTTTACTCATGCTTCTCCTACTTTGTTCAATGCAGGCACTCCCAGGCCTCAGGTGTGCCATATTTGACCATTATAAATTGTAATATTCTTGCTTTGGTTAATTATTTATATATTCCAATTGCATGTTGGCAGTTAAGCAGTTGCTTCTTGGTTTGCATGAAAGAAGATAGCATTGAAGGAATATATGATACCCTGAAGGAGTGTGCTGTTATAAGTAAGTCTGCTGGGGGAATTGGTCTTTCTGTGCATAACATTCGTGCTACTGGGAGTTACATACGTGGGACAAATGGAACATCAAATGGAATTGTTCCTATGTTGCGTGTATTTAATGATACTGCTCGTTATGTAGATCAAGGAGGAGGAAAGAGAAAAGGTACCTTTGTATATTTTTTATTTTGTATTGGCTTTAATCTAATTTTGCATAATTGGAGGTTCCTATATATGTTCATGAAGGTGCATTTGCTGTCTATTTGGAGCCTTGGCATGCTGATATTTTTGAGTTTCTCGAGCTTAGGAAAAATCATGGAAAGGTATTCTTGAGTTTTGTATAGTTCTTACATTTACCTGATTGATTTGTTATATCATTATTTTTTAAATGCATTTGTTAGGTGTGTTAGGCAAATGATTTGTTTCTTTGTATTGCGTAACCAGCATAATTATTGGCCAATCCTTTTTATAGAAAGTGGAAAGAGTACATTATTTTTTTTCTTGTAATTTTGTGAAATCTTTCCCTGAAGGTGAACCCTTCAAAAGGATTGCTTGTGTATGGGTAACTGTGCTAATTTTCAATTATTAAGTTGCTTTTCATTAACATGTCCATTCTATTTTTTAGTTGGAATTGGTTCATGAAAAATGTAACCAGTCTTTGTTGTTGAATTGTGTTTGTTGCTCTACAAATTGCCAGGGAGAAACACTTTGTTGTTTTTTTGATGTATTTGTTTTTTCATATTTAATGCTTAGCATGAGAATGCTGTACTTGTTACCCATTTTACTTAGACATGCACTAGTAAGGCTTTTGTTGCGTTTACAACTTGAATGATGTACTATTTTGTTTGTGTTCTTGTTAGTCATGCATTTGCTTGGCCCATCAATAATGTACATTGTCTAGGATTTTTTTTTTTTTTGTATTTGGATTTTGAACTTTTGATTATTTTTTTAGGAGGAGCATAGAGCTAGAGATCTTTTTTATGCTCTCTGGATTCCAGATCTGTTCATGGAAAGGGTCCAGAGTAATGGACAATGGTCATTATTTTGCCCAAACGAGGCTCCTGGATTGGCTGATTGTTGGGGAGAAGAGTTTGTAAACTTGTACACAAAATACGAAAATGAGGTACTTTGTCAAATTTGATTTTTGGGTACATAAACGGAGTATCATTCATCTATTGCTTTTCATTCTTGACAGGGAAAAGCCAAGAGGGTTGTTTCTGCACAAGTCTTGTGGTTTGAAGTTCTCAAGTCTCAGATAGAAACTGGAACCCCTTACATGCTTTTTAAGGTAGCATGCACAGCTTGATGTTTCTCTTTGGCATTGTATAAGAATGTGACTTTAATCATTTTGTTTGTCTAGGATACATGCAATAGAAAGAGCAATCAACAGAATCTGGGGACCATCAAGTCATCAAACCTTTGCACTGAGATTGTTGAGTATACCAGTCCAACTGAAACTGCCGTTTGCAATTTGTCATCCATAGCTTTACCTCGTTTTGTCAGGGAGATGGTATGTTTGTACCCCCATGCTTCAATATTTAGTAGTTTGCATCAATTTATGTCCTTTTATGCAATTCATACTAGTTTTAATGGAGAAGTAATAAATCGATCTGTACAGGGAGTTCCCATTGAGTCCCATCCATCTAAACTTGTTGGGAGTCTTGGATCGAAAAATAGATACTTCGACTTCGACAAGTTGGCCGAGGTGAGTTTTCGTGATTTATGAGAAATTTGCTTTTATTGTTGGCTGAAGGATTTTATAATGTTTTTCAGGTTACTGCAGTAGTTACAGGAAATCTTAACAAAATAATTGATATCAATTATTACCCAGTTGAGACAGCTAAGAATTCCAACCTAAGGAATAGGCCAATTGGCATTGGAGTTCAGGGTTTAGCTGATACCTTTATCTTGCTTGGGATGCCTTTTGATTCACAAGAGGTAACCAATGACTCTAATTGGGTTTAATAAGCAATGGTTTTTTGTTTCTAATACGGTTAAGTGAATATCTGCAGGCTCAACAGCTGAACAAGGACATATTTGAGACTATTTATTACCATGCTCTAAAAGCTTCTTCGGAGCTTGCTGCAAAAGATGGTCCATATGAAACATACTTAGGAAGTCCTGTAAGCAAGGTTTGCGCCAACTTGTTATGGCCTTTTTATTTCATTTTTTTTGTGAAGTTTTTGAAGTCTTTCTTTGCTTGGTGTTTTCTATCATGGAGGTTTTTGAAATCTTCTTTGCACAGTTTCACTTCTATGCTACAATTTTTTCCCAAATAACTTTTTAATGAAGTTGCAGCCAAGACAATGGTAGCCTACCATAATTTATAGATTGGACCAAGAACAATTCATGTATCGTCCACATCCTTATTTGGAAAAAAAAGGACTTCAATTTTAGGAGATATTACTCTTTCATGAAAAAGTTAAGAGAATATTTTAGTTAAATTTATAACAAGTATTTTATTATATTATATTGTTAAACATAATTTTTGTAGTGTGTTCACGGTGTTGGAAGGATTCTGTTGGCATGGGTAATACGCTTATTTAAGTTAATTTTTAACTTAAAAAAAAATGAAATGCAGGGAATTTTACAACCTGACATGTGGAATGTGATCCCATCCGACCGCTGGGATTGGTTTGCGTTAAGGCAGATGATCCTGAAGAATGGAGTAAGAAACTCACTTCTCGTTGCTCCAATGCCTACTGCTTCAACCAGCCAAATTCTTGGTAACAACGAGTGCTTTGAACCCTATACATCAAGCATCTACAGTCGTCGAGTTCTGAGGTACGCCATGCCTTCGATTTCGTCTTTACAGTCATTTTGCTTTACGTAGGATTCCCATACCCAATTCTGAAGAATTTGCATGCAGTGGTGAATTTGTTGTGGTAAATAAACACCTCCTGCATGATTTGACTGAGACGGGCCTTTGGTCAGCAGTCCTTAAAAACAAAATACTATACGAGGATGGCTCCATTCTTAAGATCCCCGAAATCCCAGATCATTTTAAAGCTATTTACAAGTATGTATTTACACACCCTTCAGCTATTTATATCTCTTTTGATGGCTAAATTGGTTGATTGTCTTCTCTCTTTTCCTTTGGGTTTTAATGTTGAGTTTCACTTCAGGACTGTATGGGAGATCAAGCAAAGGACAATAGTAGACATGGCTGTTGATCGTGGGTGTTACATAGATCAGAGTCAAAGCTTGAACATTCACATGGATCAACCTAATTTTGGGAAGTTAACTTCTTTGCACTTCCATGCTTGGTCTAAGGTATATAGTTGATTCTATCCTTCAATAAATATCCAAAACTTGTTCATTGCATCAAAACTTGAATCCATTGCTTTAACTACCAAGGGTCTGAAAACTGGGATGTATTATTTGCGGTCTCGTGCTGCGGCGGACGCAATCAAGTTTACTGTCGACACTTCTGTGTTCAAGGTTAGCTTTCCTTTTTATCCAACACTTCAGTTTTTCAGTATTTGACGAACGTTTTAACTAATAAACTCCATTTTCAATTGTCTTTTGAGAACTGCAGGAAGGCAAACCAAAAGAGAATGGAGATGTGCAAGAAAGTCTTGCCCAAATGGCTTGCTCTTTTGAAAACAGAGATGCATGCATGGCTTGCGGAAGTTGATCTGTTACTGGCCATACATCAGTAACTTATAGGATGTATCAAATGGCAATGGACCTTTCAGGGTTAGAGGCCTCTTTGTGCTGTTGTAGTAAACAAGTGGAAGATGCTTCAAAACTTTGAAATGCCCTTTGCTTTAGCTTTATTTTGATCTATTTTGTTTTAGTAGCTGGTGATGTACATATGTTTAGTATTATGGCCTGAAGTGCCGGTTTAGATTGTTCTTGAAAAACTGGTGCAAAAGCAGTTTTCGTTTGCTTTTTTATTGTATTGTTTAATAAAAACGTATGCATAGTACTTAGGTTGTATTTAAAATTAATCCATGCTAAAGTGAAGCATATTTTTAGTATAACAAAAAATATTGATACTACATATAGAAATATGATTCAATTGTTTGAGGCATTTGTTGTGAAAAATGGTATTGCCTTCAACAATGAGCATACTAAAAAAAGAATTTGCATTTGTTGGTGAAATTGTGACATGTTTTATTGGAATTGGCTTGCATAATGTGACATAAAAGAAAATATTGAGGAGATGATGTATAGATAGTAGTCATCAATGAAGGGTTTTTTATGATGAGAAGAAAAGAAAGGTGAGGATGTGAAGGGTAGTTAGAGAAGAATTGTTTTAGGAGGTTTTATTATTGTATTTGATTTGTAAACTAAATGAATTTGATATTTTTAATGCTTATATTGGCAAGAGTAAATATTTTTTAATATTAAAAATTGAGATGAATATGTTTAGTAATTACTAGTTATAAGAGAATGGGTTGTGTACTTTGTAGCTTGTTTATTTCTTATATATTTATTTTTCTCTTTTCTAATAAGAGGGTGAAATAATTGAAGTATGTTATTTAATTTGGATCTTTGATGATTAGTTTTATGAATGTTAATGTTGATGCAAGGTTTAAAAACTTTTATGCTAGTAGATCAAGTTGAATTATGTTTTATTGCTTGTGCCAAAATAGAATAGTTAAAAAGTGAATGTTTTATCGTAATGAGTGGACAAAAATGTCGTATCTCATCTAACAAAAATCAATATAATCTGATAAAATATATTCACAAACAAAATTTATTGGATAAATTAGAAAAAACAACATAAAATGAGTCAACTAAAATGAACAAATGTGATGAAAAATACCATCTCAATTTCAAATAATCAACTTTAACACAATTAACAAAAATAACATTATAAAATATAGCTAACATATTATAAAAAGTGGAAAACTAAATTGATATAATATCTAAAAATAATATATAGGCTTTCTTTAAGTATATAAGGTACATCACACTCACAAGTACACATGTTCCCACCTTATGGTCCTAATATATTATCTGAGGATGCAAAACTTTATAAGTGTCAACATCTTAGTTTGTAATGTAAATAGTAAATGCACATAATATACTTAGTAAGCAAACTACTAGCAACATACAATAAAATGATATAAAAGTGCAATGATGTAGTTGAGAGATAAGATGGAGCAATAAACATAATAATACATAGCAATCTATAAAGAGAAGTATAATATTGATGCATTTATGGCCAAATGCATTTAGCTTATGTAAATACATAAACATCGTGTAGTACTATTATCATATAGTACTCATAGTACGTGTTTTTTTTTCTTTTTCATATTTAATTTTATTTATTATTTCTTTGTTTTATTTTTATTTTTTATATATTCATTTTTTTTTGAGATCATATTCTTTTTATGGCCTTTATCTTAACCCTACTCTTAATAGAATATCTTATAATCACTAGTCTTATTTCAATAATGTCAACATCTTGTATTGATTGGGAGATTAAGTGCTTTACATATGAAAGCTTCATCTTTAGCTTCCCATGATACCAAGAAGTGAAATATCTTATTATCATTAGTTGAGACATCTAAAATGACTTTGCTTCACCTTTGAGTACCATGGGACCATGAAGTAAAATAGAAGTATTTTTCTCAATCTATATTAGCCTCCTTTCTTTCTTTCTTTTCTTTTTATTTTATTTCTTTTATCTTATCATATGTTTGGATTGATAGCTTCTTAAGTTCATACATATAAGTTAGACATATATATATATATATATATATATTTATATAGTACTATAACAGAATCACAATATATTCAAGTAATGTGGTGCCATATAAATTCTCACATCATCATGCACTCCATAATAATAAAACAAAATAATCTATTTATATCATAGTAATTCAATTTGTCTAATTTATTCAATTTTTATTTTCAACTTATAAGAAAAATCTTTTAAAAAGTTATTCAAAACCATTCTTTAATTTATTGCACAATTTCTTAATTTTGCTTTTAGATCATACAATACGATCATTCTTATCATATTATACAATCCAAGCCCAACACTATTTGAATAAAGGATCATACAATCAATGTCTATTACACATACCATGAATTGATCGTAAATGTATGATCCACCTTTTTGTACATGTATGATGCAGAACACCTACTTGATTGTATAAGAGATTGGATAGATAATCTAGATTGAGCTTTTCATAAATTGATCATACTAGTTCAACACTACTTTTGTACTTGTATTATCCATCTTCAATAGCTAATCACACTAGTCTAATCTCTATATTGTATTAGTATTGTGACCATTTAACAACTCTTTTCACACTTAAGCTAAAGGTTATTGCCATCCTCTTTTACATAGCTTGTACAAAATGATCTTTTAAAAATCATCTTTGTATAAGCAATGTACTTGGAAGCAACATTAGCCTTTGACCATCAAAGTCTTCTCACCTAGTTTACTGGATTTCATTTCTTCGCATTCCAAACAACAAAAAACTAATTTATATACAAAGATTTAATGATGATCTTATCTTATCATGTGATTTCTATAAGATAGATGAAATATTTTTTCCATTTTTGCTAGCTTTTCCTTTATCACTTGATCACTTTAAATCCTTAAAGATCCACCCTAAACTTGCTTGGATTTAGCTTCCTTATTCTTTGACTCTCCTGTCCCTTCCTTCCTAATTTCTCTTACAAAAACAAACATTGCAAAGGATTTCTTAGCTAGGGAGTTGGAGCTTATCCTCTTATAAATAAGAAAAAATATAATATTTTATTAAGTTCTTTTTTATTCTTTTAATATTTAATAATTTTCTAAAAAATCATATGCCCTTCAAAAAATACAAACAAAATATCTACAAATTCCTTATGACAAGATCTTTGCAATAATATGCTCAAACTGGGATCTAATTACTATCATCTTGGCACACTTTGGAGGGGCCCACTATTCAAAATATACTCAAGCTCTAGGCCATTATAACCTCCCCACCTTATAGGAATTTTAACCCAAAAGTTAAAACAAATCTAGGTATTACCACAACATATTATCTTTCACTTCCTATTTTACTTTTCTTTCTATTTAATTCTTTTAATACATCTTCATCATGAGAATCACTTTATTCTTTAATTTTTTTACCTAGCCTCGATTTTTGTTTACTCTTAATAAGACTTGTAGGCTTTTAGGGTTTTGTAGTGTACTCAATTACATAAGGTGGATTAAGAATTTATCTTCTTAGTGAAGACATGTGAAAAGCATCATGCACACATGACATCTAAGGAGGCAATGCCATTCTATAAGTAATAGAGCTAACTTTATTTAATATTTGAAAAAACCTAATAATTTGGGTTCTAGTTTGCTCACTTTACCAAGTTTAGTAACTCTTTAAAGGACACATTTTGAGAAATACTTGTTCTCTTTCCTAAACTTTGACACCCCTATGTTTTCATCAAAGCATTTCTTTCACTAGTCTGAGCAATCTAAATCTTATATGTGGTTATTTTATTTTCTTTGTTCCTTGATCAACAAAGTCAACACCAATCAAACCAATACAATAGAGATAGACATTTCCTTTCATATAAGGCTTCATAAGGAGCCTCTCCAATACTAGCATAAGAGTTATTTTTGTATGCAAACTCCATTAAAGGTAAGTGTCATTCTCAATCACCTCCAAACTCAAGCACATAGAGTTGCATCAAATCTTTTTAGTTTGTCCAACTATTTAAGGGTGGAAAGCAATACTAAATCTTAACCGAGTCTCAAAATCTTCATTCATCTTCCTCCAAAATTGAGAAATAAATTTGAAAACTTTGTTAAAAATTATTACTTTTAAAATACCATGCAATCTTACAATGCATTACACATACAATTGGACTAACTCTTCTATAATATAAGCGAATCTAATAGTAAGGAAGTGGGTACACTTAGTTAATATATCCATTATTACAAAAGAAGCATCATGCCTTGTAAGGGTTTTAGGCAACCCAACCATGAAATCTATAGCTATACATTCCTACTTCTACTCAGAGATAATTAAGGGTTGTAATAAATTATAAGGTTTTTGTTATTTACACTTGACTTACTGGCATACAAGACATCTTTTCACACACTCAATGTGATGAGCCATATTTTATTATCGTAGTATTATTTTTAAAATGGATATTTATCAGGAAATTTTTTTAAAACATGATATCATAATATAATTTTATAAACATCTCAAATAATATATTTAAAATATTAAAAAAATAAAACATTCTAAAATATAAAAATAAATATATAATTGATAGAGCTTGTCAAGATAAATCTAATGATATTTGTTTCATTTCAACAGAAGTTCATTTGAAATTTCTATAAATTATCAATGCTAATAGAAATAAATACTAATAAATTATATATTATATTATATAATATTCAATTTCTATCTTCTAAAAATAGAAACCCTTCGCCTAGTCGTGCCCGACATCCTTTCCCTAACTTTTCCCTTGTGCAAACAGCTAAAAGTTCATCGGAGAGTTGCTTCGTCAATGATGAGTACATTGGTTGCCATCATCATTTTGAGGAAATCAAGGAGTTGAAGTCGATTTGCACCATTGAGGAACTTGCATAAGTTACAAAAGTTGAATCCTAAAAATCCTTCCGATTTCACAAAATTTAGCTTAAAATTTATGAGATTCTAAGTAAAAATCATTATATGAGACCCTAATTAAAGTTTTATGTTGTTTGGGAGATTTGGGGGAAAAATAAGCGATGACAAGGATCATCGAGTTTCGTAACACATTGTTTGTACTTCTTGCTTTTGATTTCTCTCATTTTTTATAATTTACAAAATAATATAACAATATAATTTTGGGTTATTAGATTGATGGAATAATGGATCTCTTAAGATTTTACAAGTTAAGGTTTCAGAAAAAAGAAAAATCTATGAAAAGTACTTGAAAAGAGAGAAAGAAAATATTTATCAGTTTGAAGTTAGTTGTATAATAAATTTTAATTTACAAATATTTGAAATTAATTATATAAATCAAGCAAAAAGGTACATGATGTCTCAGGTTTGGTTATTAAGTCAACACAGGTTGGAGGGAATCAGTGCAAGTTGATGGGTTGGCATGCATGTTTTGGGTCAGTCTCATCACAGATCGTGTCTATGGTCAACATGGATAGATTAGTCGACATGGGTTGAGTGGGTCAACAAGTTTAAGGGGTTAATGTGGGTCAAGCTGGCTGCACGGGTTGAGTGGGCCATGTGGGTCGATGAGTAAGTAGGCTACAACTGCTAGGAGGCGATAATGACGACGGACGATCGACGGTGATGGAAATAGCCCCAAACTCATTTTTAAGCTCTTTTGAAGTAATTTTTCAACTAAACTTTGCATCAACAAAATTACAAAACTATCAAAAGGATTTCATGTACAAAACTTAAAGCTAAAAAGATCTAAAAACTATCAATTATTCTTTAAATAGCTTGAATTAAAGTGTAGATGTAAATGACTTAACGAACCGATGAAAGCAAACTGAAATATATAATAAATAAGATTCAACTGTAACTGACCTTTATAAAGACAATAATAATAGAATTAATAAGTAAATGATCCAATCTTGGCACAGCTTCGAGTCTGAAGAAAACTAATATATCTCAAAGTAAAACCTCAAAGTGATGCACTAGATGCTATTACGTCAACATATCATTAAATATAATAATAAAATTTAAATTTAAAGTTTGTAGACACTCGAGATCACAAAAATCCTAGGTCACCTAATGATGAGACAAAATATAAATTTCAACTAAATAAGAAATGCATATTATTAAAACATTATAATAAATAAAAAATAATAAGTATTATAATTATATATAGCCATCCCTACATAAAAGTAAAGAATTATGTATATGCAAAACTATATACTGATAAGAACCCAAGTCACACAAAACACTACCCATTCTCACATTTTAGGTGTATGGTCCTCTATCATAGCATTAACGTTCTTAGCTCTTGGCATAATAGATGCATTACTTATAATGTAAATACTAATAACACTTTAAAGAGATAAGAAAATAAATCATATAAGATAACACAATATAGAAATCATATAACATATAAAAATAATATAAAAATGATTTTATAATAATATAATACAACATAAACATAAACTAAAAGAATAAATCAAAAGTGGTACAATAACCTATACATAGAAGAAAACAAAGTAAAATGTAAGTACAAGTTTTTGAATTTGTTTATCCTGAGTTTCCAATATTTCTTATGTTTATAAGGCACAATATCCTTTTAATCTTATCTTATGGATCCAATAATAACTATATCTATGTAATAATTGACTTTCTGTAATCATCCGATCAAAATGGTATAGTCTCCATACCTTCGCATACAATCACATGTTAGGTATAATAATCTGTCTATAAGGTATTATGGCTTCCAATATCCTTGATGATAGACCTACTTTTTTGAGTCTCAGTAATTGAAGTACAAGCATAGGAAATGACAAAGATCTAAGGAAGAAGATGAAGGCAGATAAGGCTTTTATCATAAAAAGATTAAAATTTTCAAGTTTCCTTTCAGAAGGTTCTGAATTATAAAGTTCTGATTTCCAAAGTTCTAAATTGCACAAAATGGGTGCATGTGTTATTAGCCAACTATCGTGCACACATTCTGCATGTGCATGATAGGTGCACCTACCATGTTTCCATGGTCAATGCAAGTGCGAAAGGCTATTTTGTGCACACGAATAATACAAATGAATGTGAATAGTGCCTCAGGGCATCCATATGCATGTAGTGTGGGATAAAGCATGGAATTTGTAAAATTTGAGAAATTTTATATTTTTTTATCAAAATTTTATATTTTTTAAATATTGTTCTAAACCTCTATATAATTGAGTAATAATGATGTATATAAGTAATTTAGAATTATAGGAGTCAAAATTTTGTGAATTCAAAACCCTTGAAGGAATATTTTTAAAGAATTCAATCTTCTCTACTCAAAAAAGAATATTTGTGTCAATGACACTAAAAGTGAGAACACATCGTTGACATATCATTTCCCAAGCCTTTTATTTCTCAGGGAATCCATTTTCATTATTCTTTGTTTATTTTGAGTATTAAATATTTTTATTTATGTATCTTAATATTTTAACCATATAAATAATATCATTTGTGATACAAGATACATGAACAAAGTGTGATATACAAAATTTTAAAGTTAATTATCATGGCCAATATCCATAACACATAATAAAACATAGCATAAAAAATATTTCAATTTGTAAATAAATCAAAAATTAATTTAATAATATATTTATATCATATTTGTTAGATTTATCTATCTCAATGTAAGATGAAAACTCATTGATCGCTCTCTTCCTTTTAAGATTTCCTACAATTAATAAAAACTGAATAAAACTTATACATGAAATCGCAAATGATGAGGAAAACTAAAATGGGGTGAGGTGTAATAAAAAAACTCTTAAAAATAAAAAATTTGGAGGTAAAAAGGTATTCACATGAAAAGACACAACTATTAGAGGTATTTGAAACATTGAGCAAGTGAAAGGTCTTGAGAATAAATATAAATAAGTTGTTGGTCATGATCTAAAGAGTTTCTTTTAAAGAATTTGAGAGATGCAGTATTCAACCATTATTAATAGAGAAAAGAAGAAAACAAGTGAAAGAATTTTCAAAAGATTTGGAAATGCGTTAGACAAGAGAAAATAGCAAAAGAAAGGGGAAAATGTGTCATGTGCTATAACAAATGATACTTGAGACAACTTTCTAAGCCTTGGTGAGACCACTAAATATATTTAAAAGACAAGAAAACTTATACATGATATATATGATTTGATGTAATATATAATGTTAGGTTAAATATTTCAAATAATATATAAAAAATGATATATGGGAGATGATTCTTATTATTTATTATAATAACATGTTAATGTGCTTGTCTTATCACTTTGAATAATCATATGCTAAATGTGTATCTCATGTTGACATATTGTATTGATATGTGATTTGTTTAAGCACAAAGATATTATGTTTTTTTAGTAATATGCTAAATATTTATTATATCATATGTTAAAAGAAAAAAGATAATTAATAGAATGTTGATATAATTTAATTTGAAAGGACATATAAAATGATGTAATGTAAGTGATATCAACAATTGATTGTAAATCTCAACTTGTTATTTGAAATAATGTCTTCAAAAATAAGTATTTTTTTATTTAAAATAAAATATCTTCTAAAGTAAGACTACTATTTGAAATAATATATATCAAGAAGTATTATAAAAAAGATGTCATTGGACTATCTAAAAAGACATGTTTGAGAAGTGCCAAAGTTGAAAAAAGATAAAAAAGAAATTAATATAAATTATTATAGAGAAAATTAGGTTTTAAATGAATCTAAATAAAAATATCATACCTTTTATTGATTTATATTATTATTAATATAGATCATGCATATAATAACCCAAAAATTGCTTGTTTTATATTATATTATATGTTTTTATTACTAAGCTAATATCGATTAATGCATGTATATTTTGACTTAATACATTTAGGTCAAAGGAAGGAAACCATATGAGGCTATTGAAATGGAGTGAGAGTTAGTATATGATGATTAGAAGATATTACATTACTAGTAAATATTTAATTTTTAAATTTATTTTTATTTGAGCAAAAAAGATGTGTAAAAGATTAGTTAACATTGATATTTTATGTATATTTTAAATGATCTTTTAACATTGATCAAAATTATTGTTTATAACTTTTCTCATTTTAAAATTATTAATTATTTCTTTAATATTCTTCTTTTTAACATTTCATAGTTAAAATTTATTAAAATTTATTACCCTCACTTCTAGTATATTGTATGTTTTTATATATTTTAAAAATATTAAGAAGAAAAGACAAAAATAAATGTGTTATCAAAATTCAATAATAACAATGAGGGGTTACCACATGTCATCACCCAAATTGTTTAATATGATCAGTATTCTCCTTATTAAACGTGCATGATTAAACTTACAGTCCTCTATTCTCCATAAATTATATAATACAATCACCCAAATTATATTGTATGATTGTAACCATTTTTCTAGTCAATTAATTTAGCCCAACAACTATCGTACTTGTTATCAAGTATGATGACTATTTTCATTCCTTAAATTGCATAACTTATCGTATAATACAATCACCTACATTGTATATATGTGATCTCTTTATAAGAACTCATATGATTCCCATAACAGACTAACATGAACTTTTAATTGAACCTATTCAGATTAATTGTATGAATAGTATGAAAAAACCTTCTCACTTGTACTATGTCATTGTCTATTCAATCATATCAACTTATAACACATCTTCTAGTATGATTGTGGTCATCGTTCAATATAATCAGTTCACTAATATCTACACAACACTTTTACAAACTTGTATAATTTATCATTCTAGTTGACTTAAATGGATAAAATATGATGAAGGCTATCATACTTGTATTATTTTGCTCAGATAGCTATAATCTTCTCCACACCTTGGTTTCAAACCAAAACACCTTATATACTTCCCAAATTCATTCTCGTGACTCTTCTAACTTTATACACCAACTAATTGCATCTAAATTTGCATAAAAATTGGTTAACCAAGATTAAAGAATGAAATTCAATCCACACATTTTCTAGATTTTTCCCTGATTTTCTCTCCCCTCTTTCTTCAAACATTGTTTTCAACTCTTCTTTTCATCTTTGGTTCTACCTTCCTCTTTAAATCATAATAAGTGATACCAAGCCTTTCCACTAAACCCTTACATGTTTTTGATTTCTAACCTCTTAGTTGAGCTCTCTCCCTCTCTTCTCTTCCCATCCATGCCTTTGCTCTTAATTTCTCCCTTATCTTGCACATCCAAAAACAAATTTAAAACACACCCGTATTAAAGTAGTGAAGGTTGGGATTAAAAAATTATTACCACTAACCATTAAAATAATTCACGATAATTTTTATTTAAAAATTCATAACTAATTATCTAATAATTTAAAAATTATAAACTCGATATCATTAAGTTTTTTAAAGAGTTTTATTCAATAATATACTCAAATAAAATTTTTAATTTCATCTGAGTTTATGATATATTTTTCAAGATTATATCAATTTATTAATATTTTGAATCTATACATATTATATCTCTAAAAATTAATTTTATTATCGTAAAATATACAAACAACAAATTTACACTAACTTAATTGTAGTGTTCATAATATATTAGTAAAATAATAGATAATTGTGATATATATACACATTCATCTATAAATAATAAAACAATAATAAAACAAATTACCTTAATAAGAAAAATTTTGCATTTTTATGACAACGATATCTTTGAAGCACAATTAATGTATTACTAAAAATACAAATACAAATATCAAATCTTAAATTTTCAAAGCATTACTCAAAAATTAGCAAGCCAATGCACAGTGAAATTCATGCATCATGTGCATCTAAATGCTGTGGAGGAGACCATAGAGAATTGATTTTTTTTCAAATGGAGTAGTAAACTTTACAAAAAAAAACCGTTAAATCTGTTATTTAATGTATTAGCACTAAATTTTTCCAACCGCGCTAGAGGAAGGGCTTGAACCTTCGACCTTATGGTTAACAGCCATACGCTCTAACCAACTGAGCTACTCCAGCAACTAGTGGTAGCAACAGGTATTACATTATTAACAAGTTTAATGCAATATCGGAACTATTATATCATTCATCATATTAAAATAAATCAATTAATTATTCATAAAAAAGATAAGAGTACACGGTTATACCATCAAAGAAAGTAATGATATCATTTTAACCTTATCAATAAACATATAATTCTCCTTCACTTAAATGATACAACCAAACAATAATATAAATCACTTTCAAATTTTCACTTTAACAAGTTAAAATATAACTTCACAATATGAAATAATTGGACTCAATATTACTTTTATACTTCTCTTTTAGAGATATTGAGAAGTGGACATTGAATAAAATAAAAGTCAATATTTATTTAGTATTCACAATAAAATTTTTTTTATTATATTTCAAAATATAAAAAATATTATGAATTTATAAGTATAAAAAATAGGTACAAAACTAAGAATAATATTATTCATACGTAATAGATTATATTTGATAGTTAACTTTATATTTGTATAGCATTTTTTTAATTATTTATTATTTTTAATTTTTATAAAATTTTAATGAATCATGTAGATTGTTCTTAATTATATTTTTTATGTTTATATTTTTTTTAATATAAAAATATTTTTTTTATTTATTTTTAATCTAGAGATTCCTATTTTATCTTCTATAAATACATTTTTATGGAATGAAAAACAATATATATATATATATATATTATTTTGAGTGTAAGTCGAAACCTTAAAGATTATCCATCTATGTATGGATTATGAGCATAGATTTAACATTCCCTCATCTTGGCTTATGATTGACTAATGCATGTGTGCATTAGAAAAGAAGGCATAGCTATTTTTTATCTTTTATTCTTTTTTTAATTAAATAAATAAATCTATCTCTCTTGTTATGATACACTTTTGTTATTAATAAAGTAGTAAGATAGTCTGAACATTACATGTCTTAGTCCTCTTAGTTGAATAACATCTTTAGTTTTATATATAAAATTGTTCAATAAATAACATCATTAGTTTTAGAGTTATAAATTTTAATAAAAACATCAAACAATATTAATGTTAAAAATGATTTTTATTTTGTATAGAATTTGAGTCCCATGTAAAAATAAAATAATCAATAGTCATATAATATAAGAAAAGGCACAAGAAGAGACCCAATGAGAGTATAACCATTTTAGGAAAAGATAGTGAGAGAAATTGTTAATATAAAGAAAATAAGTAAACCAATGACATTTTTATTAGGAAAGAATTAAATAAAATATAATAATTTTAAAAACTTAGGACAAGATTAATTTTGTTTGATATAATAAATTAAAATAATCATATTTATCTTCAAACTAAGGGAGGCTGGTCTAGTTCCGGAATTCCCTCGCATGGCTAATTCCACAGCGATCGCATCGTCGTCATCTGCGAAATCGGATCCTTCGCGTCAGTCCTCTCCCAACCCCACCGGTCGGCGGAGTTCCACAATTTCGCCATCGCAGCCGATCCTCCGAGGGGCGTCGGTGCCATGAGCATGGAGGATATTCTGCGAAACATGTACGGAGGCAATATGCCTTCTTGCTTGGGCGTCGGATTTAACACCGGGCGGACATTTGATGACGGCGGCGGACTCGCTAGCACTGGGAGTGGATCGGAGAATATAGATGAACGGGGGATGACCCTGGAGGATTACCTTGCTACGGCAGGAGAGCTGGTGGAGAAGGATGCTCCGTCGGCGAATCCGATAGCGACTGATCAGTCGGAGCAACAGCCGCTGACGATCAACAATGTGGTGCTAGGTTTTGGAACTAGGATGGGGGTTGATGCCTTGGGGGAAGGGAGAGGAGGAAGGGGAAGAAGAAGGCCCATTCTTGATACTGCCGATAGGGCCCAAATGCAGAGGCAGAAACGGATGATCAAAAACAGGGAGTCTGCGGCGCGGTCCAGAGAGAGGAAGCAGGTATCGATAGCGATTTGAACTCTAAAGGGCAATCTATCTATCGAGTTGGTGGAACTTATTGAAGCCATTATTTGATGTGTGCTTCTTTTAGGCTTATACTGCCGAGCTTGAATCTTTAGCCGGGAATCTGGAGCAGGAGAATACGGATATACGGACGTATCTAGTACATTCGAAACCTTATATTAGTTTTTCCACTTAAGTCGTATGTGAATTTCAAGCCCATGTCGTTTCCCCATTCTTTGACCTAGTTCTTTCATTTATTACATGAAGCTTTAGGTTTTGTTCCTGAATTGGAATATGCAGAGAATTCCTGAATGATTTCGTTCATGTTAACATGCCTCATTTTTTTTTTAAAACAAAAGATTTTCTGTTTTGCTTGATCTTTCAAAGTTTCCAGCAAACTGATGTCTCTGATGGACCTTAAATAGATTTAGGATATGAGTGTCTGGTGCCATTGTGGTTGATGATAATTGTTTGACTAGTAGCCTCGGTTGGTTTGGGTGTAAATCTAGATTTAATTCTCCAATCTTTCCTCAGTCAATTCCGACTTTTTCCTCTTAGTTCTATTTACCTCACGAAAGCTTATCCGAACCTCTCTAGTGAAATAAGATTTAACCCTAACAAAAATAAATATTAACATAAAATAGACCATTCAGTTTTTTTGATGGCAGGATAAAATATTAGAAGTTATAGAGCATAAACAATGGTTCTTTTTTTGTTTAACAGTGCTTTTGGGTTAATTGCAGGAGAACTCAAAGGAGAAGAGAGTAATGAAGGTATGAGTTGTCTACATTTTTATCAGCTTTATTGTGGAATTGAGACCAGCATTTTGCCTAAGCATCAATTAATCTTATCAATTAGGGTGGCATGATTTATAAGTTACTGTGTATGGCATATTAGCATTTTTAATATTACATGCACCTCAATGTTTGTTTTCCTTCTTTGGGATACAATTATAATTTTTTGAATGTAGCATACTTCATATTGTTACAAATTTTAAAATGCTAAAAAAAAATCAGTTTAGTTTTGTTCCTCTTGGCCTTACCTTTTCAATATAGTATTAATTTAATATATGTATCTGTAAATTCCTTTATGTTTAAGATTGTTTTATCGTGGAAAAAGCATAAGAGTATTTCATCATGTAAATTGGAAATCACTAAATTCATCTAAATATTATTGTTATACATTTTATTTCAATAAGTAGCAGTGCCAAGTTCTTCTTAGTTGTAGAATTACTTTGTTTATCACTAGTTGTGAGCTTAAACTTTTATCTTAAGAAATTACCAGAATTTACACTTTTCTAGCTAGCTGTTTATGTTTATATTCTACAAGTTAACCCAACTTGCTCAAGAGGTGATTTACTTTGCCAAAATACAAAATCAAAAACTGAAAATCTCCTGTATTTCACCCAGAGCAGTTAATATTGATCAACATACTTTTTGGTTTTCAATATGAGAAGGTATAAGTCCAATAGAGAATTTTTGAATTCCCATCTCACCTCTGAAATTACGAATTTGGTTTACCGCATCATACTCATAGCATGCATCTAGTTGTGAATTCCACTTTGAAATTCATTTTTATAATGGCTTGTCAGGGGAAATAGGAAATTCTCTTTGCCATCCAAAACTCTTCGTACCTGTCCGACATCTTATTTTTCATGCAACACTACTTGATTTTGAGGTCTTATTCACTGTAAATCTTTACTTGTTTTTGTGAATTGAAACCCCATTATCAAGTGTAAGCTCAAGGTTGAAAGGTTTCATGTTATGAGGACCAAACTGGTAAAAAAGAATTGAGTTTTGGACTCATTGTTTTTATAATCTTACAAATATTAATGATCTAACTGAATTGCAATCAACTTCAAGCCAATGTTCGTTTGGACTCAAGTATGGTTTGGTTAAGAATAACTGGGGTTAAACACTAAGCTGACTATATATACATTTATATGATATTATAAGTTAAGATATAAACACTTATTTATGTATATCTTTATACAAGTTGATTGAGTAATATTCATGCATTATGCCTCTTATGTATGCGTGCTTGCACATATAGAATAAAATTTATTTATTTTTTATGTGGCGATACACATTTATTTATACCTCTATATGCTAATGAGGGCAGCATGATTTTAGTAATGAGCAATCTGAACCTGACTCAAAGATGTGCTCAAACCATTCAATCAAATTGAGATAAAATTGAAGTTTGGAGTGTTAAAAAGCTGATTTGAGTCATACGTAGATTACAGAACATTCGATCCGCCAAAACAAACCTAAGTTTCTAGCTCTGTCTTTTGACCACAAAACATGATATGGGATTTATCATACTAAATACAGTAATGCATATATGCATGCATTTTGGAGTTCATTTTATACTTATATGCATAGATATCAATAAAGTTTTGAGCTAATTCAAACTGATACATATTCAACTTGATTTGTTATTGATTAGGCCATACCTGGTTCACATTTAAGTCAATAATGCTATAACCCGAGCTTAGATTTGATCCAAAGCTAGTTCAGATTATTGTAGTCCTTGATCTTTGACCTAATCACGCTGTAGATGCTTAAGAACATACAATTTTTGTATAGGTGTGGTGTATTAACGTTTCCAAGCTTGTATATTTTAGTGTTATTATGGTCGGCATGTATATTTGTACATCTTTTAACTAGAAATAGATTTTGGATTAGTGTACAAAGAAATTGGTCAAGATATAGGTTAACTATTGGTGATAGTTGAAGCATAACATAATGTGAAAATTTTCAAAATTAAACCAAGAGTAGCAACATTATGATTGACACAAAAATATAAAATTGAAGCACATTTCCTCTATCTCAATTGTCATTGTTGGGCCATATATGAACAGAATTTTAATGTTGGGTGTTAACAAGTAGTGATATTGATATATAAAATGATTATTTTAACCCAATATTTTAAGTTTTTAAAATCAAACTAAGAGTAAGGACATGATAATTGACTCAGCAATACAAAATTGAAATATACTTCCTTTATTTTAATTGCCATTGTTGGGTTAAAAATGAAGAGTATTTTATATTGGGTATTAACAAATTTTGTATAAAAAATGATGATCTTAACCAATAATTTTAATTTTTAAATTAATGGATGTTATTTATGTATTAGGTTTAACTTGGAGCTCATTGAGTACGACTCTCTCCTTATTAATTATTGTTAGAGTTGATCTAGTGCAATTAAGATCAAACTATATGATAAGGTCAACAAGGGTAATGGAGCCAATGTGGGGCATTAGATCCAAAAAGGACAGTGCAGCCTTCGTAGTGTAGTAGGGCCGACAATGGTGGTAGAGTTGGTATAGTGCACTAAGGTTGACATATGAGTGAAGTGGACGGTGTAACAAACTCAACAAGAATAATGGAGTCATTATGGCATATTAGGGTTAACGCGGGCGATAAAGCCAATATGGTATGACAAGAACAACAAGGGTAACGGAGCTAGTATAGTGTCACAAGGCCAACATAAGTAGCAAAACCAATACATTATGACAAGATTGATATGGGCGATAGTGTTATGCATGGTCAAAATTGTGCATTATAAAAGAAAAAAACAATTAAATTAATGTGTTATAACAAGGCCAATAGGGAGGCATAATGCGGTTTTTTAGTAGAGTTGATAAAATAACAAATTATCATGGTGTGGTAAAGCCTACAACAATGGTTTAACCAAAGCTTAAGATCAATAAATCACTCAGGTGTTAATCTTAAACTTATCCTAGTTCTAAAAAACTGTTATAATAAATTAGCTTAACTGAACAATTGATGTAACTGGTCCTTGTGACATAACAATTGAACACAATCATTATTCATTTCCGATTTGGTTTCTTCTGCTGTCTATGTCTACTCTTTTATTACTACTGGTGTTTTTTAGTGAAATGAGAGAAATCAAATAAAATTGAAGAAAAAAAAGGGTAAAAGAAACAGTTCTAAGCAAAACTGTGTTTCTTAAACTTATTTGGTGGATTCCACACAACTAACAGTTTTGTGACCAATTAATCTGACAGCTGAAGGAGCCGATGCGGTTTCCCATCATCTTGAAGAAGAAACCGCAGGTAAAGCTTAGGAAATGTGGCTCCATGGAATGGTAGAAACAGCGGCGTAGCCTCCGTTGGAAATCGGATTTTTGTATTGTGGAGAAGAAGATCGAGAAGATTAGGTCTCTCCGGACGAGGATTTCACGTAAAAAAGGCTTCAGTTTACAAAATTTTACAATAAGCTGATGCATAATAGGGGGTCACTCATGCTGCAATTTTTTTTTTTTCAATTAGAGAAATCATTGAAGCAAATATGGAAGAAAAATGTTGTGGAATTAAGCAGTTTATTAAACAGATATTAGTTTGAGTGTTAAAAAAAATTAGCCCCGTTGTATAGTTTTTGGAGTTCTTTTTTATTATTGAAAGATAATTTTTTTTAATCTAATTTAATTTTTTAAGTAAGTCGACTGGATTTCATAATAAAACTTAATCTGGAGAAGTTCTGAATAACGGTTTTAAATTTTGTTTTTGTAAGTCAAGCTATTCGCCAATAGTTCTATTATGTTGTTTCCACGAATAGGTTTGTAACTTTATTGATTTGGATTGACTTGACTCTTAAACAATAGGATAAACCCAATTTTTGTTTTTTATTTAATAATTTACCTGATAATTTTAAAAACATTACTTTTGAAACATGATCAGTCAAAATTCTGAGTCATAGTTTAATCAAATTTTCAATATAGACTAAATTCTGTGCTGGTTTTCACTTAATAATTCAGCTGAACACAATCCACGTTAGAACCAACGATAGGAGATAAGGTTTGATCATTTGACGAAACCTAAAAGCATTGCTTCACTGTTGTAAGACCGCAGACCCATTAATTCCACAAATTACACGAACACGTAATAAAAAGAAGCACAATAAAGCAGCTCTATCCAAATACAGAAAAGTAGCGTGTGACCAGGCTTCTTAACCAACCGAAGCCAGACTTAACTTGTCAAATAGTAACAGGATGACACTTGCAAAAAGCAAGAACGAAGTAAAATATGAGATTGTTACTTAAAACATACAAGAATGGTAAGCAAAGTACAAGTATCAGAAAAAGAGCTACCAGAAACACAACATCGATATTAGTGTGTACGTGAAGTCTCCTTAAATTATTATTCACAAGCCAACTTGGTGTCAAAGCTGCTAAGGCAAATGGCAAAAGCCTGGAAAGCAGACAATGGGTATCTATAGTCCATTGTGAACATATCTTTGGCAACCTTCCCAAACTGCAGAATGATCTTGTCGTGGTCGGGTGGTGCAGGCTGCGATGGCGTTGGTGCTCCGGCCGCCGGCTGGTTCGATGCAACGAGCTGGAAGTTCTTCACCGACGCGACCGTCACCCTTCCCCGGAAGTTAAGGCACCAACACTGCAGCTGCTCGTGCCACCTCGGCGCCTTGTTGCGCAGCACCAATGGTTTATCCTTCACCTCCTCGTCGTAACCATTCTCCCCAATGGCCTCGGAAAACCGGGCACTGTCGAAGTTTGTCGAATGGTCCGTGATCCACGATTTGGAGAAAGAGGCGTTGCTAAAAGACTCGTCGAGCGGGCGGGAAAGGATGTGGTGCGGCTGGCCTGGCACGGTGCCGCCGGCATCGAGCGCCGAGGCGGGGATGGATTGCATGATGCAGTGCATTCTTCGGGGGCCTCGGGTGCCGAGGACGTTCAGCTCGTAAGCCACCTGGGCGATTCTGTAGCTGCCTGTAGGCACCTTGGGGGAGACTTTCTTGGAGTAAAAGCTTCGTGTGGATCGTAAAGGTGGAGCTGTGGTCTTCGTACCATTGAAAGGTGGCTGCGTGTCATAGACGATGAACTTGGTTCCTAGGAAATTTGACCTGAAATGGAACATTCGTGTTGTTCGATTCGTAAACTGGTAATCTATGGGTTCATTATGCTGTTACTTTACTACGTACCTTAGTTTCCCAACATAGGCATCGCTTGATTTCGATGTATTTTCTGGATCCATGGAGATGATGTATTCGGTGCAGGTTGTATGCCGGATCCTCTTCGCACGTAGGAGGAATTTGCCATGCTCGACAAGCAAAGCTATAAGAAGGTAAATACTAAACATGAATGAACTAAGGATAAAAAATCGCATGGAACAGACTAGATAGTTATTAAGAAGCTTTAGCAATAGTGAGGTGAAATAGATCGTATGGAAATAACAATACGGTTCATCTCCCTGTTTTGTAAAACCCTAGCATCCATCTCCTTGGTTGTTCTAGTGATCATTCTTAGAAAGGAAAAGCGTAACTGAAGCTATTGGAAAACCCTGCCTTGAGGTCCATTTACCATGCATTAAAACTTTCTCATTCCTTGTCATCAACAGCTCTCTTAATCAATCTTAGCACTGATTATACTTATGTTGCATCATCTAAAGTTAGAAACATTAAACGTAAAATTTGCATATGAACCAAAATTGTATTTTATAAGCCTTCTAAAGATGTAAAAGTTATTATAAGCCAGAGTACCGTAGAGTGTATTATAAGTCGTTTCATTTCATTTTTCAGATTTTATAATTTATTGAATTGATCAAATTTTGGATATTTGAGTGTATTATATTCGAAGTCATAAGTAGTTTATTAGAAAAACTAGTTATATTATATTAAGAGTTAACGAATAATAGGCATATGCTTTATATAAAAAACAATTGATTGTAAAGTTTTTGCAAAGAATTATGCGAGCAAGATTTTTAATTTTCTCTAATCGTGATATCAGAGCCCAAAAGATTAAAAAATGTTATATAACAATAACTATTTCTATTTCATTTTATTTTAATTTTATAACAATAATAAACAATGGTTCCTAACAACTTTATTCAACATGTTATTCCATACATTGTTGGTCACCATGATCATTGAAGCATGCTAAAGGAGAACTTTTATGATCCAAAGAGTATTAAAAAGTCGTCTTTAATGGAATTGTGGAAAAAATGAAACTAGAGGGCAATGTTTGAACAATCTCAAGGCGAAGAACTGTTTTTTTTTTTTTTCCAAGTAATTAATCACTCAATCTTAGAATCCATTCTTTGTAAGAACACACCTCTAAACAAATCGAGATTCCATAAGAAAAAATGTCCAAGGTTCCACAAAAAAAAAAGCTACAATTTCAAGTATTTCGTTTAGAGTTCAATATACTACAAATTAGTCATAAACTATTTTTCATGGATAATGACACTTATTAACAAGTTGGGGTTCCACAACGATAAGATGGAGGGTGTCAGTAGTATTGTTGAGAAGATTCTTCAATCCATAACACCAAAATTTAATTTTATTGCTTATTATATTGAGGAAACCAATGACATTTTGAGGAATTTTCAAATGATGTACAAAATTCCTTGTTGATTAATGACCACAAATTTAATAAACAAGAAAAAGAGAAGCAAATGTTGAAGGGCCCAACTAAAAGTCACTCGATACTTAGATGACGTAGAGGTAGAGACTAAGGAAGCAATGATCATGGCAAACAATAACAACAATAATAACACCAACACCAAGAGAATACATTTCAAGAGAAAGAGGATGAGGAGGTTATCACTCAACCACTAAGAGACCAAGGTCAATAAACAAATCTTATATTGAATACAACAAATATCATAAGCTACAACCATTATCAATCAAAATGTTAAATTAATTTGACTAGACAAAAAAAATAGAGAAAGAATTAAGTTTGTGTCTCTTTTAATTATGCCACGTGAATGAAAAAACCCTACAAAATATGTAATATTTAAAAACCAGCTTCAACAACTATATGCAGAGACAAGAAGATATTTGCTAAACTAGACTAATATCAAGTTTGGTGTTGACTCAATACTTTATGTTATGAGAAAAGAAAGAGTAACTAATCAAACTCATGAGAATTTTATGCAAGTTATCTCTAATTTTCTTTGTCCTAGATTTAAAGAACTTAGTATAGGACAACTACAAGAAAAAGCTCACAAGATTTCCATCAGAGATTAAATATGTCAAATTCAAAATGCAAAATTGGGGTCAATTTTTTCGAGTTAACACGAAAAGAAAATTATATGTTTTCACTTTATCTTTACAACACCACTCATAATTCTCAACAAAATTAAAGAATACGACATGACTATGATACTTTTGTTATAGTCACCAAAACTTTGGTGGTTTGAAGACTAACAAAATAATATGATGATTAGTTGTAGTATCACAAATGTATGAGTATAATTTTTTTTTAATAATTTATATTAGTTTGAATATTTTAGAATTATTTTCAAAAAGTATATATCACCAAAAAGGGGATACATTACTTGAAATGATGAAAACTAATTATCAAAAAAAATATAATTTATTAAGAACTCAAATTACCAAAAAGATGAAAATTAGAAATATTTAAGATATAAAACAAAAAAAATGGTGATTAAAAAGAAATTAAATAAAAATTTAAATAATAGAAGATGTTACCATAAAATTTATAAAAACATCAAATAGAATTGAAAAATTATATTAGACCACAAGAAAAAGCTCAAAAAAAGTTAAAATTAAAATTATCTTAACATAAAAATGAATTTAACATTTTAAATAATTTTTCTAATATAAAACTCCTTATTATAACATAACCATAAAATAAAAGGCCAAAAAAATTACAGAGAAAATAATTAAATAATTATGACAAGGATTTTTAAATTTAAAAAATTACTAAAATGCTAAACAATATCAAAAAATACGAGTAAAGCACATTGAGAAGAATCACATAAAATTGATTGGCACATATTTTGAGATAAAATGGATAGAAACATTTAAGAAATATAAATATATAACTAAGTCTTAATTAAAATCAATTTTATTTAGATTTTCTTAAAATCCTAAATCCTATTCCCAACTTCTAAAGGAAATGGAGCAGGAGGTGACCTCGGTCAATGGGAAACTACCAATAGAGGTGACAGCACAACAGTTTAAGGAAGAAAAAAGGTTAGGTAAAGGAAAAGATGTGTTCGGTAAATGGAATTTGAAAGGCTGGGGAAGGAGAAGATGCATCCGTGAGAGCACTTCTAACAAGGAAAATAGAAATTTTTACTTTAAATTAAAATGAGTTTAATAGAAAAGCATAAAGAAGAAGTGAAAAGGGTATAAAAACCAAGATTTCATTGAAAGACAAGACAGATTTTAGAATGGAAAAGAAAATAGTGGCTGCCAATTAGATGAATCTTGCTCTAAGAATAAGTTTGGAGGTGAAACCTAAAAAACTATTGATATTGTATTTCGTTCCGAGGAGAAGAACCCAAAGGTTTTAAAATTATTTTCAGCATCTATTTTGCATCTAAACTCAAACGAAAACTAAATAGGAATAAAAAGAATAAAGAAAATAAAAATGATTAAAATAATGGGCACATTTTATTGCTATGTGTATTTCATACGTTTAGCTTTGTGCTTTTGTAAATGTTATAATGTAATATTGAACCTCACATATGATATAACCCAAATATGTAATTATGTTATATAATTTGCGTCTACTAAATTAATGTCAGTTAGCTTAACCTATCATAAGATACCAAGAGAACTATATGAGATATAGTTTCATTATTATTATTTTGGATAGACATTTAATTTTATCATATAACATGTATTAAAAGTTACTACAATAGTTATTTTATTTGTATGGTTTGAATAATATTATATTATTTTTATTATGATAATTTTATCATATGGACACTGTTGTGGAAAAAAGAAATTTTAAGTTTTAAGTTATGTGATTGCTCATTTGGCATCTAAAAAAAGGGTTTCAAATTAAAAAATGTTAGTAAATAAAAATTTTTATGATAAAGTTTTTTATGAGAGCCATGGAATTAAGGGATAAGTTTTTACAACTTATACACCCTAACAAAATGTAGATTGTGAATGGAAAAACTGCACAATTTTGAATATGCTGAGAAGCCTTTTAATGTGGAGCAACATTCCAAAGCTTTTTGGCCCAAACTAGTTAACTAGAGTACTCATATTTTGAATTGTTGTCCCACACTTGCTATCAAAAATACGACACCATAGAAAGCATGAAGTGGTTGATGACAAATGGTAGATCGTTTCAAAATATTTGGTTGTGTTTCTATGCCCATATTCCAAACCAAAAGAGGCCAAAGTTGGATGACAAGGGAGAAAATTGCATTTTTTAGTGTTAAAAATAAATCAAAATGTTATAAGCCTTCTAATTCTATCACTAAAAAAACTGTTATTAGTCATAATGTCATTTTCTAATGAAGAAAAGTTTTAGTCATGAAACAACAATGCTGTTAAATACATGTAAACTTTAGAGTTAACAAAAAAAAGGCAATAGAAAATGAAACATGATCTATAAATTCCATCACATGGTCTATCAGATGTTCCAAGTCACCAATAGCAATAGCAAAAGAAGAAAGGTATTAACACGTTAGAAAAAAGCCTGCATGGATAACAAATTACAAGGTAACTGGAATTGACCAATCTAAGGATGCACTTACACATTTTGCTCTATTTTTTATTTTTTTGATCCTACAGCTTTTGCGGAGGACGACAAAGAATCAAAATTGCAAAAGGCAAGGATGAAGAAATTGCAGCCATTGAATAGAACAATGCTTGGGATTTGACTGATGTTCCAAAAAAGCACAAGAAAATTGGTGTCAAGTGGGTGCACAAGACAAAATTGGAAGATTGAGAAGTTGACAGATGGAACACACACTTAGTAATTAAAGGCTATAAGCAAGAATTTGGGGTAGATTAAAGAGAAGTTTTTTCTCCTATTGTAAGACATGACAATCAAAATGGTGATTGCATTAGCACTACAACATTCATGGCCTATCTTCTAATTGGATGTGAATTCAACATTCTTGAATGGTGATCTACATGAACAAGTACTTATCATTCAATCTACTGATTTTGTGAAATTTGGAAATGAAAATAATATTTATAAACTAAAAAATGCATCCCACAGGCTAAAACAAGCTCCACATGTGTGATATAATTATATTGATACTTATTTTTTGAAGATTTTAGAAGATGTCCTTATGAGCATACACTATTTATTAAAATTGGAGTGAATATGTTTATTGTGTTCTTATGTGTGGATAATCTTATTTTTACTAGGAATGATAATATTATGTTTGACAAATTAAAAAAAATCTATGATGGTTAAATTTGATGTCTAATCTTGAAAAGATACTAACTTTTGGGCATTGAAGTGGTGCAATTTATAAGTAAGAAATTTTGGATAAATTTCAAATGAAAAATTACAACTTGGTTACTATGCCCACTTTGGTCAGTTTGAAGTTCATTGGAGATCCTGAAAGAAGAAAGATTGATAACAAACTTTGACATAAAGCATGCAATAAGCCTCATTAGCAACTATATGGAATGTCTAAGAGAGATACATTTTTTAGCTGCAAAAACAATCTTTCAATACTTGCAAGGTGCAATTAATTATAGCCTATTCTACAAGAAAGACGAAATATCAGCTTTATTTGGTTTTATGGATAGTGATTATGATCAAGATCAAGTTGATAAAAAAAGCACATTAGGGTATGCTTTTGTGTTGGGTTCGAGAGCTATTTCATGGCCATTTAAAAAGCAACTCATTATCACTTTATCAATCACTAAGCTAGATTTATTGCTAGGAAATGTACTTGGTAAGGCAATTGTTTAGAGAAATCCTAGAAAAGCTTCATTTCAAACAAGGACCAACTCTAATTTATTGTGACAATTCAACAATTAAACACTCAAAGAATCTTCTTTTGCATGAAAGAATTAAGCATATAAATGTGAAGGCACCCTCCTTATGAGACGTCACTAAGGATAAAAAAATTGATATTGTTAACTAGAAAAATGAAGATCAAGTTGTTGACATATTCACCAAATTCCTTAAATTACCTCGATTTCAAAACTAAGAATATGTTCCTTGGAAAGTCCAACTTGAAGGATGTTTATTAAGCTAAATATTTGAAGATTTTTCAATTTAATAGAGGGAATGTACAATCAAGTAGTTTTATTTTATTTTCAAATATTATCGTTTGTTGAGTTGACCAAATCTTTGAGCATTTGATTAGTCAATAAGTAATGGCTGCATTATGAGAAGTAAGCAAGTAATTGTTTCATTATATTTGAAGTTATTGGAAGTTAATAAGTAGTGGTTGTATTATATTATAAATTACTGACAATTAAAGAACAATAACTATATTATATTAAAAGTTCATAAATAATAAGCATGCTCTATATAAATAACAATTGATTCTAAACCTTTGTGAAGAATTGTGAATAAAATACTTGGTTTTCTCCAACAACTTCCAGGTCTAGTTTTAAAATCAAAGTTGCTGGTGATTTTGAACTGATTTGAAGCCAATGAAGAAACTCAATTTTGATTGATTTCAACTATTTTGGGCCAAACTTAGTAAGATTAGTTTGTTTTGGCCGAAACTAACCCTAACCAAATGCATGGTTTCAATTAAGTTTCAATATCTTTCTTTGTTTTGGAAATGTTGGAAATATAATATTTGTTAGTGCAAAAAATAAGGATTTGATAAATTTAGACAAAAGCTACTTGTATTGAGAATGAGAAAGTTTGTCCTATGAACAAGTAAGCATCTTTGAACAGTTTATAAGAGTTTTTAATGGCTTGTTGAAGCAAAAGCACTTAAGCAACTGAAAAAATGTGTTTGGATCAAAACAAAACTTTTTAATTGGCATGGAGTGTTTACGCACGTTCCAACATGGTTTGGCATGATTTGACGCAATCCGACATGATCTAGAGTAGCCTAGAGTAGTCTCGAGTAGTCTCGCATAGTCCGAGTTGTCCGGTGCTCTTTGATGTGATCAGGCAATCTCCAGTCTGATCAAGCACGCTCCAGATCTATTAGGCACAATCTGACGTGCTCCGTGGTGCTCCATAGTCTAGATTACTCTCGCATAGTCCGAGTTGTCCGGTGCTCTCTGATGTGATTAGGCAATCTCCAGTCCGATCAAGCACACTCCAAATCTATTAGGCACAATTTGACGTGCTCCGTGGTGCTCCATATTAGTTCCTGGGTGCTTTAGCATGTTCTAGAGTTAATTGAAGTAGTATGGGCAAGTGCAGTGCGAAACGACGGGAGATAGACTAGGCACTTCAAGAAATTTTTGGTGTCATAGGTAGTCGTAAGCAAGCTTCAAGCAATTGTGATGCTTTAGATGCTTTCAAAATGGGCATGGGAAGCTCCAAGAGGTAGGGACAGATCTTAAGCAGATGGAGGAGGTGCAGACAATGGACGTGACAAGAAAAATGTAAAAGAAAAATGTTTTGAGAGGACAAAAATAAGGCATGGAACTCATAAAACCTTTGAGAGGAAAGAAAGAAGGTTTGCTGAGCTTCATGAGATGCAAAAACTTCTTTGAATGGAGGAAGAGAGGCTTGGACAACAGGGAATCTAAGGAAGGCCTTGCATGGGTAAGGCTAAGGTCCCGATTGATATCCAATGGCGAGCAAAAGTAAAGGAAAAATCAAGACAAAAGTCAAGTTAGCGTCTTCAGAGGAAGACAAGGGTTGTAAAGATGCTACAAGTCGAATGGCTTCCCTCAAGCCAAAGGGATATTCTTATAAGTGTTCCCAAATAATGGCGCCAAATCTCCACAAGACTCCTCTTCCCTTCGCTTTATTCTACGTGATCAATTGTATTTGTTATGGTTGATATTATGATTGATTTTCTTAATTTGATATTTTCTTTTTCAATTCTTCCACATCAAAACCATCAATCACAAGTGATTGAGCACTCAATTTTGTGTAAGAAGGATATGGGTTTCAAAACATATTAATGTCATAAGTGTTTCTTATTTTATTATTATTTAATTTGTCACCTTGTTATTATTTTTACAATTAAAATGAGAATTTAGAGTAGTTTGATGAGGTGCTTATGCTGATGTAATATAGGTGTCTTAATAACCTTACATTTATATTTTATTTCTTATTTTAATCATTTATTTTTTTTTTTCCATAATTTATTTCTACATAAACTTAAATAAGAAGTACGAAGTTAGTAAAATAAAATATTTTTTCTTTACAAAAGCATCGTTGCATTCAATTCTAATTTTTATTATTTTTAAAAATTATTAATTTATTTATTTAACTTTTACTAACATAAACATTAAGTAAATATAGGGCAAAGAAATTAATTTAGATTTTAATTTGATGCTTTAATTACATTTTATTTACTTTGAAACAAATACAATAAATTTAAGAGTTCCTAAAACTAGATTAAACATAATTAAAAAATAAACCAGAATCACAAAAGACTAACCTTTCCTAAATCAAAACTTGAAACCTAAATAATTAAATTGAAAGCACAAAATTCAGATTACTGCCACAACAAATTCTATGAGATCAAATTTGGTTGAAATTGAGAACTGCACCAAAAAGAAGTTGAATAGAAAAAAGCTCACCAGGGCTTAGGCAAAGGTAAAGATGATAAGCTGACTTTGATTTGTTCCTCTTAATGAAGCATTGGATAGTACCATCACGAGGGCCAGGCTGTATGAAGTTGGTAGATAAAGAATATTAGTTCAAACATCCAAACACAATTGGGAATTATTGTGCAAGCACATT
The DNA here is from genome assembly GCA_023846275.1 of Vanilla planifolia. Classification (NCBI taxonomy): domain Eukaryota; kingdom Viridiplantae; phylum Streptophyta; class Magnoliopsida; order Asparagales; family Orchidaceae; genus Vanilla; species Vanilla planifolia. The sequence goes on along the minus strand of CM043878.1, from coordinate 5,519,721 downwards.
TGGATAGCCTTTCTTGAAGCTGTGGGGCCAGAATGAGATGTATAGAAAAGGACTTCGATACAGAAACTATTACTACAAAAGCAAATTCATTGACCTACCTGCTTCAGAGAGATAGGGAATGTGAGCTTCCCAGAAAGCTCTGGACTTCCAACAATTTCTTTGCACATCTGCCTCCATGGTTGGCAGACTGCTGCACATGCAACTACATGCTTACGTGAAGGCCACGTACTTTCACTTTCCTCCAACCTTTTGACTACCTCAAAAAGAAGTTCAGGAGGAAGGTTGGCCCAATGACTCTGCTGGCCGATTGGAAATCTTTCATGCAGTTCATGCACAGAGCTCTGAGATTTTCCTTTGTGATGGTGGCCTGTAACCCTCACATCAAAGTTGCGCCTTGACAAGCTCCCAAAACTATCCCTTACATCTCGAAGCATAGCACGGAACGACATCAAGGGCTCTACAAAATCCAATTCAAGAAAGAGCACCAATGGCAGACAACTGATAACCAACAAGAAATATGTAGGTGGGCCAACTTGAGTGATCCTTCAATAACAATAGTTGTCACACATTCCCTGAAAAGGCCTTGGCTTCAGATAAATATCCAATTGGCCAACATGTTAAGAACTGAAAATGGCAAAGAGAAAAAAATTGGTGCACCTGGATTCAATGCTCACTAAAGAATTCAAATCTTCAGACAAATGTAGCTACAATTAATAATAATAATGTAGAAGCCCTGCTAATCGCAAATTTAAACAACCACATGTCAGAGAAAAAAAAATGCAAAGTTAACTAACGAATGTATGAATAATGGAAAGTAAAAAGTACAAATGAGAGGGGTCAGAAAAGAATTTAGGGGAATATTGCCCAAGTCATCCTTTAACTCTTCTCATGGTTTTGAAAAAGAGAGTACCAAGTGAAAAAAAAAAAAGCCAAGATAAGGTCCAGCAAACAAAAATTTACCACAAAATATGGACACACTATTTCAAGTACTTCTGACTTCTACATCGCTATTTTCAACCTATCTAAAATAACATTAGCTTTGATGGCGAATTTAGGATGCCCATTTGGAAACCATACACATGTTTTGTTATTGTACTTATGGAATAAACTTACATAATTTTTTACATAAATTTTTTCAACATTATTTAATTTAATTTAATATTTAAAAAATGAATATATTACATTATTTATATTTCTATTTTAATTAAACAATACATAAAACTATAATTTTAACATTTTGAATATCAATTTTGATCATCATGTCACTTAAGGAATTAATTTTACTAATAAACTAGATGAGATAAAAACTATATTGACAAACATTAAAAAGTTGGTACATCAAAATAGAACACCCACATCACAAATTTCTAAAAATCATAAAAATGTCTATTATGACCTATATGGAAATGTCATGATTGAGCTACTCATATTTGATAGTTCATATAGATCTTATAATTTCTTAATTAGTTAAATTAAATGGAATATTTTATAACTATTATAACATGGATGATTATTTGAGAGTAAATTTTGCGAAATTAAAATTAAGTTATTTCAAGAAATTTTGGTTCTATACCTTGGATAAAGAACAAAGATTGAGTTAGAAAGTTTTTATTTCATCATGAATAAAAGGATTATTAAGGGATAAATGTCATACTAAATAGCATAATAGAGGTCATCAACATAACAATTATAGTTTTGACTTTAAACATACTGAAAATTCATTAGACGCACAAGACCTTAAAAGACGACATTCAATTCTAATATCAAATCCATTCATATTCATAAACTATTTCTATGCGTATTAAGCTTAACTTAAAAAATTCTTATCCTAAAGATGAACTAAATGACGACTTTCATATGTCTACCCTCAAGCTAAAGAAAATAGATACTCTTCTCATTGATAAGAAGGAAAAAAATAAAAAATAAAAAAATAGATCACAAAAAATTAAAATGACTCATGACCTTAGCTTTAAGAATCTTAAAAATATTTCAAACACATCTTTGTATATTGTTAATTTCTCTTTTATATAAATCCAAGAATGATCTGGTTAACATAATTTAATTAAACAATAATTTGACTATCAATTCTAAGCATGCTAAGCCAATGAAACAATTAAATTCTTCAAAAGATTTGATGATAATGACCAATTATTGATATATGTTTATCCAAAGAATTATATTCTTTCACCATTCAAAAATTTTTATAAGAGAACTTTTATACTATATAAAAAATGAGTATTGCTACAACTGTTTTAAGTTTAATACCATATATATTTTTTGTAATATATCTTTAATATTATGTTTTTTCTACTTTCTGAAAATTTGTTTATAAAAAAGAATTAAAAACAAGCTCTATTAATAACAAATTTGCTGAACAATTCTCAAATATCTCTTGACCTACAAATTTAATTATTATATTTAATCTGATATTGTCCCTCCACGTTCTTTTGTTCCTCTTAGTTTTTAGATACATTACAAATATCATCCCCCATCTAATGTTCTATTCACAAACAACTTAAAGAGATTAATATTGAGCATGATAAAGATATACTTATGGTACAACTCTATAGAACAGAGTTTTTCATAAGGAGATAAATTGATGCAAGTCATAATACTATATCAAAAGGATGACATTGAACTGACTAATGGAAAACAGGAAACAAAATGTTCAATTTTGTCATAAATTGTAGACCAACTCATACGAAATAGCAAAAAAAAAAAATACTCATGTAAGAGTTAATAGGTTATTATTTGAGCATTTTGTTATTAGTGGGTTGCAATGAATAATGTATCAAACCCATAAGGACTTCTTATTTGTTTCTACATATGTTTTCTACTTTTTTATTTTTTTATTATTGATCAATCAAGTTAAGGGCATTTTTATCATTTCACATTTTGTTTATGGATTCTTTTTCCATGCTATTTAAATGTCTATTATGAAATAAAAAAGAGAACTTTTGATTTTGATTGCCAATCTGAGAACTATGAAAACTTCTTGTTGTGCATACATGCACATAAAGAAAGGAATATATTGGCATTCTCACACCCTGGGTTACGATATAGATTTATCTCGTCCATCAATATTGCTCCACCGTCGTATCCATCAACCTCCAATCTTCCGATCAACGCTGACAATTCCAATGTTGTCTAAACTAGACAAAATTACTAGTGTATACTTAAGGAGATAAATCTATACAGTAAATAGCTTGGTACACTGATTGCTAGTGTATACTTAAGGAGATAACAAAGGAGTTGTGGTCACTTGTTCTTCATCAACAAAGAGAATGATTCATAAGATTGAGTCCCTTCTTCAAAAGAGGGCCATATTATATGAAAATCATATTTAAGGTGAATGATCACTTGGTATTTTTGGATTCCAGTATTCTCAAAGGGTATTGGAGTAGTAAGGAGGTTGCTTGAGACCTTTTTGGCATAGATAATAGATGTAGTTAGAATCAACGATGAAAGCCACATAGATGATTACCTTGTGGAAGATAACATCAAGAGGTGATTTGCAAGTAGTTCTCAAAAGATGTTTGCAAGACTTGAGTGGGTTAGCTAGAGGTGGTTTAAAGGCTCAACGATTCTTGAAGTGAATTATAGTCTTGAAGGGCATACTTGAGGTGCTAGCTAGATTTCTCAAAAGGAATGCCTCGTAGAGAAGAAAAGGATCTCAAGAGGCTTACTATAGTTATTAAGAAAGCAAAATAGGTCTTATGGATGTCTCAAGACAAATGAGACAAAACTCAATGAGTGTTCTCGTAAATAGTTGAGGCAATTATTGATCAAATAAAGATATGTCATGTAACATGGGTGATTTTTTATTCCTTGTTGTTATAGTTTAGATGGTTCATGAACAAATTCTATAGAATTTTGTGGGCTTTTTAATGCATGTAAACCATCAAATTCCAAAGCCAATATAGAAAGTTATGCCTAAACCACTATAGTTGTATATAAGTCTTCTAAATAAGGGCAAAGTAAAAGTCAAACTGAAATTTGGCGATAATTTGAACATTTATGGATGGAATTTTGACTAAAGTGTTTTAATTTTTTATAGAATTAGATTCATTGATGTATATCTCATGCTTTCTAATGTTCCAAGGGCTCTTAAAGTAATAAAAGGAATACTTAGGGAAGAGATTGATGTATGTGGACATTACATGATATGTAACAAGATCCAAGTATTGAGCATGTCCACTCTAAGTGAGAGGTGCTTTGGCCTTGGAACATCAAGAAGAATGACAGCTAGACCTACTACTTTTTTCATATCTCATCTTCTTCAAAGTTTTATAAACTTCTATTTTATGAATCTATGATAAAAGAATATTTTCTAACAACTAAGATTCTCTAATTCAGCTGCCTTGACATAACCTTAAAAGAAAGAATTATGAAAATAATCCATTCACTAGACTTAATGTCCTAATCATCAAGACTTCGTAATCCCATCCTTACTACGTTTCACATAAATTGGATCTTTAGCTTTCTTCTCCCTTTGACAAGATTATATATGTCTCTTTTGCATGTTAGTATCCTATTTCTCATATAAAGCTTCAAAAATCACTTACCCAGAATCACTAATTCTTTTTAGACTCCAATTATATTACTTTAATCTCATTCAATTCTTCTAATTCTTACAATTAAACAATAAATTTAAAACAAATCTTCTTCTATTTAATCTTTTCTTATAATTGTCCACACCACAACCAACCCCCTTTTGTAATTTAGAACATTAAACCATTAAATTCTCCAAACACGTACTTCACTACCATACCAATATAGCTAATAAAATCTTGTCACATAAAATTAACTTATCTCTATCCCAAAAGCATAACTCTAAGAATTTATACTTGAATAAAATCCTGTTTTCATCCTTAAGTTTCTTCCACCAAGTTCTAAGACATTATTATGACTTTCTTTTACTCTTAAAATTTTTATGGTTCATCCTTAATCAATTTTGGATGGTCAAAACATTCTCTTAAAATGGTTTTACAATCCTAACAATATAGACAATCCTTTTTCATCCTAAGAAAATAATGCACATGTTTTCTTAAAGATCCACTCTTATAACTAATGAATGTTCCTCTCATTTCTTAATGAAAGCTTTAGCAAGTATATGATAATAAGTTAATACAAACTCTTAAATAGTTTTATCATTTTCATTTGCCTCCCAGACCATTAACTACCATGAAAATCTTAAATTCCTTTGCTTCCTTCATATATACCCATTAAAATCTTTTCATTTGACACTAGAATTAATTCCTTTAAATCAACCCAAAATTTTTTCTTAGTATTTGCAAAAATCCTATGTGAGAAGCATAAATACAAACAATATTAACAAGTAATTCGGCTGCATCAAGCCTTAAAAGTATGATTCTATCACCATTGCACATATCATTCACTACACATTTCCCAATGCAGTGGCATCGGCTCACTTATCATTGTATTTAGACAAACACAACACAGAGTATCACAAATTTCTATAGCATTAACACAATTTTGTATATAATCTATTTCATGTTGCTTCACCAAGATTATGCTAGCTGACAACCACTTACATAAACGTCCACTTTATTGCAACCAAGCTTGGGACTGTATATGTCAGTGTTTTTGAAGAAATATTTTCTTGTGTACCCCATCTACAACTATTTCACTACAAGCAGTTATGAGTAACAACATGAAAAGAAAAACTTAACTTATGTTGTTTTGTCAACTGAAAAAAAAAATCAACCTTTCCAACCTATAGACTGTTGCTGTAAAATAAAATTTCATCAGCAATGTGCTTCGAGACTAGAAGGATCAAAGAATTGCAGAAATTTCTTTTCCTAGAGTCGGTCCACTTCCAACCAAAAACCTGACTTTGTTAAAAATCTCTCAAAGTGCAAGATATTCAGTCCCATAAGTCGAAAAGAATAAACAAGAAAAAAAAGACGAAATCAGTAATATAGCCATACCAAACAAGTGCTAATATATATATATATATATATATATATACATATTATTAATGCTCAAGAAAATCAAATGCATAATAGAACTTACAATGTTGTAAGCCCAGAGATAACAGTTTGGAACCCCTTCCATTTTTAAGTGGTTATCAGCACTATAGAATGATACGTGTTTGATTGACTCAAGTTACTAGGGGCCACTCTGGGGATCTTCAGTGGAGAGCCAGTGCAGGTTGCAGGCTTGAACTAATTCATGTAAAAATACTTTTAAACCATAATGTGATATAGCTCTCGTGTGCACTCAACAACTTTCCCCTCACATGAGAATTCATCCAAAATGATCAATCATTCCCCTCAAGTGGAAGTTTTTAACATCAAGTGAACGTCAAAAACCTAGCCTACTTAAATATGTGCAAAAAAATGAGGAGTTACAAGCTTTGAACAATTTACTCAACAATGACAAACACAATGAAACCAATGGGAGCAAAAGCAACGTAAATCACTTTATTCTAATCCTACCATTATCTATGATACCTCTATTATGAGACTAATACTTGTGGAGACCAACTTCAACCCATTGCACCATGAAATAGACTTGCATCTATCATATAAGATGCCAAAATATATAAGAATGATATCACTTTTAACTTACAATGTGGCTTAATTCTCATTTGAGCTCACTTAACTACAAATAAACTGCCCAAAGCATTAGTTTCAACTTTGTCTCGAAATATTTACCTAGAAGCTTAATAACCTTGCAAGCAGATCAAAAGAGTCAATCATGTAGGAATGGCTAACTTGGATATTTAATTGCTCTTATGTTATCAAAAGTTCTACAAAAGCAAATAATAGAGAATGCATGGCCAGTTTTGTTGGTTGCCCTACGGCATAAAATGCTCAAATTATCATAAAACTATCAACAACAGCTTCAACTTATCAAGTAGGCCATCTACATGAATAATCTCAAGCAATTACAATCTATCAAATATCAACTCTTCACAAATCTCCAACTGAAGGGTTTAATTTCCACATTATGCTCCAACAGCATTAACAATAACAACAACAATCCTTAACCCTGTTAAACGGGTGTGTCTACAATTTTCCTTAGGTTAAGTTATTATCCAAGTAGGAGATCCAAAAAAAAAAATTATCGTCATAAAAGTCGATCGACAACCACGAAACATTACATAAAACATCCACATAAACCATAAACCGACACATATCAATCCACGCCGAGGTAGTGCTTCAAAAACTTACCAGATAAGATCTCCATGCCTCCAAAGTCCAGGCCAACACGTCGGATCTAAAGCTTCCCTAAATTACAAGCTTGCACCACGAATGCCCCAAAGATCCACACGAATAAGTTACAACACCTCGCAGACAGCCATCGGAAACTAGTATCCGAGTAGCAACGAGCTCAAATCCTAAAAGGATTCGAAGCTTAGAGCTACAAAATGCATCAAATCTCCATAATCGGGCATGGAAGGCACGTAAGAAACCTGGAGAAACGCTGCAATGAAACTCAAATCAGAGAAATGAGATCTCAATAAAAAGAAACAGATCGAAGAATGCTCGACTCACTCCACTCCCAGATCCGATCCTTTACTTGCCGCCGGCAGGTTCTCGTTTCTCTTTGGCGTCCGAAGCCGGATTTCAAAGCTCAGTTCAATCCTATTTTAGACAAAAAGTAAAAGTACAGTATAAAAAAACAGCTGCGTACCCGCGTTTGCCCGTTTAAATTGTTCTTTCCCGTTCCGTCTATGAATAAATACATCCTTCTTCGAATTTCCCGCTGCAAGTTTAATTCAAAAAAAGAAAAAAAAATTATTTGGCGTTTCTTAAAAAAAAGTTTTAAAAAATGTGTGTAAAAGAAAATAAAGTTTTGGATAAAATATGTGGTAAAATTTTGTATTTTTGAGTTTAAAACGAAAAAATTTTGGAAATAAAAATTGAAATTCATTGAACTTTGTATGGTACTAAAACAAATGTGAACTCATTTCATGAAAAAGGAGATTTTGTTAAAAGAAAATAAAATGTTCATGAAAAATGTTTGTTAAAATGGTTGAAATTATTATATTTGAAAGAAAAAAATTTATAAAATAAGTTGAAAATCATTTTACAAATCACAACTTATAATATTTTCTTTATGTTGAAAAAAAATTGTTTAAGAAAATTACATTTAAATAGAGTCTCAAAATTTGATTGAATACATTATTTGATTGAGAGATTAAACAAATTCAAATTTATAAGTAAAAATGTCTTGATTGTACATTAGGGTTTTTAAATTATAATTAAAAATTAACTTAAGTCTTATTTATATATTATTTTTTGAATTTTGTTTCAATTTTTTAGAATTTATATTTTTAAGTAGTACTTCTCATCAAAATTAAATTTTTACTCATCATTAACTACTAAGAAGCAAAACAACCACCATATCTTATCTTCAATTTTAATTAGGACAAGTCAACTTTTCTTATCTACAAACCTTAAAAACATGATGTTAGCTGTCATATCATATCATATTCAATACAAGAGAAAGAAAAATCAAGAAAACAATCACTCTCTGTAATATAATCTTTATCTCATGTATTTAGTGTATGATTTAAATCATATGCAAAATGACATGTGATATAAATACATATTTTTTAAAAATCAATGTTTTATGTGATATTCATGTTTCTTGATTTCTTTTTATTTCGTTGATGTAATTTGTGTCTATTATTTTTTTTTGTGTTGATTGGTCATATATTTTTTCACATGATATATATCATAAAGATATGTATTAACCTCTTGAACTTATATATCAAAACATAGCTTATGATTTGATTCATGTATTAACCACTTGAACTTATATTGTAGTTTGACGATGATAAAATTATATATCATTGTTTACTAAAGTTATGCTTTAAAGATGTTTTTCTTAAGAATGTTAAAGAGGATGCTCAATGGGATATTAGAAAATGCACTCATTAATGAGAGGAGTTAAGTCTAGAGAATTTCATACTAGAGAAGTCATATATAGAACTTGTAGAATATGATGTAGATAAATCATAAAAGATAGATAAATTATGATTTTTATTAAAATTATGATTATTTTTCAAAATCTTTGTATTATGAAAACTTAAATAAAAATATTAAATTTTTTAGATAGTTCAATTCTAAATAAATGAGTCTACATCTATCCTTAGTCCAACAACCAAGTTCACTTGCATAATTGCTTCTTGTCAAAAAAAACCAATACGAGAATACCTTTACAAGGTGATCCAAATAGATCCAAAGGAGTTTCAAACAAATCAATAATAATAATGACATAAGTGAGTCAAAGTACAATGATAATGAAAACAAATTCCAAGAACTTTATAATATATGCATTACAATTCCAACTATAACCTTCACAAATTTTGTGTGACATATGATGTAAAAAGATGAATGAAATAATGTTGAAATTTGCAAGAAGTCAATGAGCAAAGGGTGAAAAACTTGTAAGAAGCTTTATGAACCACTAGTTCATAAGACTAAGTGTTGGAATGCAAAGGTGCAATTTGTATTGAAAACTAAAGCAATATTGCCTCTATCATGAAAATTCTTTCATTAGTTTATTCATATAAGTTTTAAATGGACTATTTATATGTAGGTAACACTTAGAATGCAACTTAAGAAAATCCCAATAGTAATCCAATGATTAATTTTTTATTTTTTTAGAAGATTAATTAGCTATTGCATAATTTACAATTCTATTCATATTGTATGATTCGACATGATTATAGCATATAATGACTATGAAATGATCTATACATAAAATATGATAATAAAATATTATATTATATAAAATTTTAGATTTTTTGTGTCTTAGTATACTAGTTTGATACTAATCATATTGTATGATAATATTATATTATATATATAAAACTTATAAGATTTTTCTTCACTCAGCATGCATAACATAATGATAGATCATGCTTATCATATTATATGAAAATTGTGATATTTCTTATTAAAACTCATGTACGATAGTCTGACTAATAGTACTACACCTATATGAACTAATTATACTACATTATAAGGTTATTATATTATATCACTGATACAATCTTAGCAAATTTTGGCTTTAATTTTCATTTCTAATAACTATTTTGTTACAATTTTTTAATTGAGTATGCATTGAACAATGATGTTATCTATACAATCTTATAAAAACTTCATAAAAACAGATGATTTATAACAAAAATCTACTTGGTATGAAAGATGGTTCATGAAAATATATGATCATAAGTGCCACTTATATATTAATATATGTTTTAACAATCTAACTGACCTTAAAGAGTAATAAACTAAACCTCTTACATTATAGAATCTAGTAGATCTTATTAATCTGTTACATTGAATGAATAGAAATAATGACAAGTTTCCACATTAAGTATATTGTATTAATGATGTGCTTCTTTGTCACTATTAGAGCCTAGTTCTTTCGTATTGAGAAAAAGTTGACGTTGCACGTCCAAACCACCCTATCAAGTTAGTCTTAATGTTTGTGTTTATCAATTTTAGTTGTTTTGTTTTTTGTCATATATTAGTATGTGTAAATATTACTTTCTTTTTACCTACAAGTCACCTTAAGGCATGTATAATGGACTAAATGAAACAATCATATTGTCCATCATCTTAAATGGTATTCATAACCACGACTAAATAAAGTAGTCGATTACCCAGTGTAAGTAGCTCAAAACTTCCAATATGGTAGAGTCAATATAATGAGCTGTTAGTTAAAAATTCTCTTAGAGGACATGTTGACCATGTACAACAATCTTGTTATGATTTGGCAACCCAAGGATATAATATGACTCCAATGCCATTATGTTATTATCTTAGCTTATGCCATCCTTTTATAAGGATGTAATATGGTTCCTTTTTCTTAGATCAAAATTTGCATTTGATATTTTTATTTTTAGAGCTCTTATGAAGATTTGGTTCTCTCTTTTCTTCCACCCTTAAGCTTCTTTGTGATGCTTTTGTCTATCCAATGGCTTGTTCACCTTGAATAAGAATTTAGTTGGGAGCTTTTTTGTGTTGGTCAGTTGGTGATAAAAAAAACTTCTAGTTTTATTGTTTTTTTTTACCAGTTTCTCTACCTGAATAATGATTTTCTTGTAATCTAGGAAACTAATTTTAGAGTTCATGTGAGATGATCCTCTCACTTGTTTTGAAAATTTGAAACTTGATACTCTTATTCTAATGTTTCATAATTTCGAAGCTTTTATGATTGTTTTCAAAAGATTTGAAAGTAACACAAAACAATACAAACCTCTTAGCATTCCAAGTAATTAGTGCATGTTTGGATGGATTTGATAAATCTTTTTGTTATTTTAGCCTTGCTTTTAGTTAGAAATATTTGTGATTTAAAAGAATAATGAATCTATTTTCTAAAATATCATTTTATGATTCTTAAGTTTACTTAAATCACAATTTGCAAAAAAAAAACATAAATTAGTTATCTTAACACTTTTTCGTTGAAATCATTAGATTTTCTACGTTTGGACAACCTCTTTCTATGTTAACTTTGAAATAAATTTTAAGCATTATATTAAAATTACTCTTTCTTGAATACATAATTGGTCAAAGGATATGACGAAGAAAATTGTCTAAGTGAAATTTGGGACTGTGCCCTTACTATTAAATTTTAAGTTAATGAGTAAAAAGAAAATTTAAAAGTGCTATTTTTAAGTGTGATTTAAAATTTATATATTTGTAACATATGTTGTTGATAATTTCTTGATAAGATGAATATTATTTTAAAATAATTAAGGTTTCTTTTTACATTATATTAAAAGTATAAAGTAATTTTTAAATAGTATTTAAAATATTAAATTATTTTTTGGTCTCATATGTTTTTTTTAATTTTTTTAATAAAACTATACATTTTAAAATATTACCATGTAAATATTCAATTGCATTTTTAAAAAAATCTTGTAGTAAAATTTGAAGTTTAAAAATAATGTATCAAAAGATAGCATTAATCTCCAACTTCTTTATTTTAAAATTTTAAAATTTTAAAATCTTTAGACTTAAAAAAGCTTCTTTGGGTAGCACACTATGAAGCAAAATCTTTATTTAATTAATTAAGTTTAATCCATATTTTGATATGTGTGAAAACATCCCCTCATATTACCATCATCTAATTAGTTGATCTTATGTTGTGGCAAAATTATAAAAGAATTAAATGAACTTCTTAGTATTTTAGGAAAAAATGATAATGAGAAATAGTGTATAAATGATAAGAATGATCCTTTTCAAATGAGTATTAATATGACATTACATATAATTTAATTATTAATACGATTAATATTAAAAAAACATAAAATATATAATTATATTTTATTTATTCTCTACATTATCTATGTTTTGTGAAGATCACTTACATTTTTTTTATTACATGTGAATTTTAGAGATGGTAAATATTTTATTACTTTTGTTATTGTACATTTGAGTAGTTAGTATGCTAGGAAAAACTCTAAAGATATAATCTATATGTTAATGCATAATAATAATGTTATTGGTATATCACCCCTAAAGTAGTGTAATATGTATTTGATACTTTTTTAATTGAACTAGGGCATGATAAGTGGAGAGAAAGAGGAATGAAGAGCATTGCGAAGGTCATAGTTCTACATGAATGCAAGTTAAATTACTAGGAGCAAATTCTCTAGAATCTTTGAATATAACTTTTCAAGTATTTAGTTTTTTATGCTCTATATTTAAAAGGGATAAGGAAAAACAAAGTATGTGTTTGTCATATTTTTATTGATTTCAACTAATCAAATGATTTGATTATTGAGATTTGATGAACTATTTTGATGGAATTTTTTTGAAAATTGACTCAATAAAAATTCTAAAATAGAGTAAAAATTTTGATAAATGAAAAAAAAAATTATAATAAATTTTAGAATTTTTTGAAAATAATATTTTGATGAAAATTTGGATATTTATTATTTTAAGTGATTTTAAATATTTTGTAAAAAAATTGTTGAGGAATATTTTGACATTTTTAGATTAATAAAATCTTAGGTAGTATACAATGATATCGTTATTATCATTTTAAAATATAGAACATGTTTAGATGTTTACGTCACACTACCTAGTTTACTACAACAATTCATTAAGTAGAATTGAGTTCCCATACAAGGGAATTGATGCCGGACGGATTACAATAATTTGAGCAATACAGAAATTACATCCACACATCAGAAATAAAGTAAACTTGAAAGGTAAAAATGTGAAAATTCGAAAAGAAATAACAAGCAAGAGACACCCGTCCAAAGCAATCTTAGCCAAGAGGGGGACCGTGAGCAACACAGAGGTCGCTCCGTAGGCTAGGTGGTCCGCAACACCTCGACGGCACAGACGCGGGGTACTCGGATAAGGGTTTAAATACCGAGCGAGATAAATTTTGAAAAGTGGAATGGTCGCACCGGCGCAGTTGAAAGGTACAAAGATCACGCTAAATCACCGTAAATCAGAAATTTAACAGATATTATTCGAGTAAGAACAGTTCAAGTCCGAGGGGAACCCAAATCTTAAGAGAGAGAGAAGCGTCGAAATCCGGATGAAAAGGCGAATGAGACGATGAGTAGTTATGAAACGTTACCGTCGTGGTAGCGGCGAGGTATGGAGAGTATGTCGACGAAGGGATGAAGATGAAGATGGCGTCGTTGATAAACTGGCACGGCCTCTCACCGCTTGGGCCTCGCACCCCTCCTCCCAGTACCGGAGCCTCGACGAATCAGCACGCCGAAGTCTTGTTGGAATCACACCAATGACTCAACAAGTGAAAGCAAAGCACTAAAATACTTAAACAAGCTCAAATATCAACTGACCTTACATAGGGGTAGGCCTCCCTATTTATAGAGAGCCTAAGGGTACATCGATAAAACAATTTTTAGAGTTTTAAAGGAATAAAATACGTGAAACTTGGAAATAAATAGGAAAATAACAAATATAAAGGCTGCATATCAATTTCTGTCTTTTAAAACATTAAAAAAAAGGCAGGAAATAGTCAAAAGCTGATCCAGAAGCTGTTGCCAAACAGCTTTTAAGGCAAATCCGGCGGGCTAGCAGCGGTTGGCGGCGGCGGTCGCGGCGGCGAATCCGGCGGCGAATCCGGCGGGGACGCTGGCGCGGTCGAGTCGTGTTGTCGCGGGTCGGTTACGGGTCGGCGTGGGTCGGAGACGGGTCGGCGCGGTTCATCCAGCAGGTCGTGCGACCCGAGCCATGACACGGGTCTGAACCGGGTCGCGCCGACCCGCCACCCGCGGGCGCGTCTCGCTCGAACCCGCGCGCGGGTCCGTCGACTCAACGGCCGACAGCGGCGAAGCGGTGGCGGACGGTCGCAGTCGGCGGCGGAAGGCGTCCGGCGGCGGCGAAAACCGGAAAAAGAGGCCTTTTGGCCAAATTTGGGTCCCCGAATCCAAAAATAATGTTCTTGAGTGTTAATTCGAGCCCGAAATGCAACTTTGGGCTCCAAATTGATCCTGTTCATGTAGAGTAACTCCCTTGGTCGTCGGGTAGTGCAGGAGCGCATCTGAACAGATGAAGTACGTCGAAAATCATGCATGGCGCTGGTGTCCCCACCAGGAATACAACCTAGGAAGCTTTTTGTTATGAGCTTAGTATAATATTGTATTTGCTTGTATCAATTGCAAGCAAAAAATACATATGCATACTATAAATTCAATAGTAATTTGAATGTGCATGTTATGGGACTTCAAATGCATAACAGATATTCTCACAATTGTTGTAATCTTGTAGATAATATGAAGGACATTTTGATAATACGTGTGAGAGATGAAAGAAATATTATATCTTATTTGTTGTTAACATAATTTTTTTGTATTAGAATTTAGCTTCACATTTATATTCATATTCTTTTATCTAATTGCAAAAGTGCACTCACCATGATAATCTTTGTCACATTCATCTTAGCAACAAGAAGACTAGATTTATATACTTCCTTTTATCGATAGTGGAACAATGCTAAAGAATTACAAAGTCTAGGATATTGTTGTGAACACCAATTAGGTTTAGGATATCATTGCTTATAATGATTATGAGTCATCAATATCAATTATTTTGTTGAGCAAGTGTAGAGTCTTTGAAGCTTAAATCGCCAAGCACTGAGTTGAAGAGTTGAGGAAGAGTTCATTAATAATAAGAACATGCACAATGTAAGTATTTCATTTTTATATTTATTCATTATTTGATTATTATAAATTTGAATATTTATATTCTTTTATGTAAGATAGTTATTAGGAGATTAATTGCATCTTGTGACAAAATGTATAGATTCTCTCTTTGTAAACCCACTAGAGTAATGACATATCAATATTCAAGATATTTTATATCGTGATTATTGATCGATAAAGTTTTTTTTTTATCGTAGTTATGAATCAACCAATTACAATAAAAGTAATGTAAAAAGCTTATGGAGCTCTTACTATGTTTATGGATTATAAACATTGATGTTGAAAAGTAGTTCATTATATCCTACAAATACAAGGGATGATTGAAATATTCTCGACATAACTTGTTGAACAAATATGTTATATTTTTTTCAAGCTTAAATATTTAAATCTTGTTTTTATATATTTAATTAATTATATTTTGGGATTTTTATTTAATTACTAATCTTATAAATTTTGTGTTGAAGTAATTATTTATAATTAGTTTCATTATATTTTGTGTAATGGATGGATGATATTGTAATTAGACCTGTGAAAGTTTTATTTTAAAAGGATTACAACTAAATATTTCATGGGACAAAAATATTTGATACTAATGTTGCTAATTATTCACACTGATCATTACTACAACTACAATTGTCCTTGAAAACAAATTGTGATGAAAAATGGGCTATTTACAATGTTTGTTGTCATGATTAATCCTTTTTTTTTTTTAATGAAAGGCTGATTGTTTGAAGAAAACAAGGTTTTATTCTCCCATAATTTAACAATTAAACTTTAATGACAATATTGACGTGTATTTATTTTTTAAACTTTTTTCAAATAAAATATTAAAAATCAAACAGTGAGAATATATATCACCACAAGTATTGAAATTGTTTTCCTTTTTGACTTATCTCCCTTTTTTAAAGTACCTTTTCTTGTATATAATTCCTTAAACCATCAATTAACGGTCAAAAGAATCATAACCTGATACATATACTAACGTCCATCTTCCATTGTTCTCCTGAACCAAACAACGAAACTTCCATATGGCCACTTAGGGGTGACCTTCGTTCGGCACTTCACCTTCCACCACCACGCCAATGGCTTCCCTCTTCCTCGGCAGCCCTCCAACCTTCGTCTCTTCTCCTTCTTTCCTCTTACCCCACAGCACCAAGTACAAACCAACCACAATCAACACCGCTCCCACAACACTGCAATAGTTGGGATAAGAAGCATTTGAAGCTCTGCGGGAAGAAATAGACAGCAAACTGCAACCCTTACATAAACAAAGGTTGAGAGAAGGATTACCTCCCTACATGCAACTTCTCATTAAGAAGCAGGGACCCAAAGATGGCCACAACGACGAGCATTAGAGGGTTAAACACAGAGGCATAGAGTGGACCCTTTCTCTGTATGCACCAAGCGAGAACAGACAATATCAAACCAGAAGCCAATAACCCCTATACAATGCATGTGAGATTAAGTTAGTCTAATACTAAAGTTAAAAATAATGCTAAAATTTGATTATCTACATGGACTAAAATATTATATCGAACCCAATTTAAATCTAGTTAAGTTTTTGTAACTTATTACTCAGTAAAGACTATTTGTAGGAGTTATAATGGCAAACGAATTTGGTCACAACCATATGCTATTCGAGTTTCACCTTCAACTACCCATTTTTTTTTAAAGAGAAAAGAGAGTTTTGTAGAAAAATCTAACAATAAATTTGGAAGCCAAAGTGAAACTTAACTTGCATTCTTCACACCTATATCCTCCCCCTTATTTTCCCTACATTCCAAACACATATGACATCACATAAACAAGCAAAAAATGCACACGAATTAATACATCTCAACAATGACACGAAATTGGAAACATCTCACCGAATAGGCTACGGTGTAGAGACGAATGCCGATCCCCAGCCGCCACTGCACCCAACTTGTGCGCCTGCTAAGCGCAAAGACCACGGCCTGGATCGAGCCCATGAGGCACATGAGCGCCGTGCAGGAATGGCATGGGTACACCTTGCTCATTTTGGCCTGCAAACAAAACAAGCAGAGACGGAAACACTCTGAGAACCATTTGGCTTTCTACGACAGGACGGCATTGCTATGATAAGATCACCTGAATGATTAACCAGATTGCATAAGAGAAACAACTGGCTACTGCTAGAATTGAACCCATGACGTGATTACCCGACTCTTGTTGAAGTGCAGAAGAGCCCTGCAGTTCTCCTCTGCCGTGTTGCTTGAGCAGGTTGATGCTTGTGGAGAAGTCGAGCTCCTTTCCTTTGAAGAAGGTGAGGACCATTGCTCCGCCAACTCCAACTAGAGTTCCGAGTACCTTTGTTTGCCCAGATGCTGCTCTTATACGCAAGCTTTCCAACCTTAAATAGAAGTGAAAACAGTTTTGTGCTTGTAAATGTGAGGAGAAAGCCTAGTCTTTTATGTAGATATAGATATTTGTGTATATAGTTTATACCTGAATATGATGGCCAGGATGAAAGTTATGGCTGGAATTAGGTTTGTCATGGCTGAGGCGAAGGTTGCCGAGGTCAATTTGACACTTGAAACATACAGATTCTGTGCCAATGCTCCCCTGAAACAGGAAAAATTGTAGGTGCTGAAAAAATTCATAACTTTAAAATGTAAAATATGAGCTCCATTAAATCTTTTTTAGCTTTGTGCAATTCATATTTTAATAGCTTCTTCTAATATCATAAAGCAGCCAAGAGTTAAAAAGCTTTTATCCAGCACATAAGTAATTTATTTCAAAAGTACAAGACCAATGTTTATCTTATGAAGGGTTATTATAAGTAATGTCGTTGTGAGTCTTATAAACTGATAGTTTTAATAATATATTTTGAGCCTAAGCTAGAGTTGATATTAATTAGTCCAAAGCTGTTTAATGGATCTAAAACGGTGAACATGAATTATTAAGCTTTCATTGAGGTCATGCTAGCTGGAAAACAAGAAAAATAGGGGAAAACAATATAGCAAATATGCTAAAATAAGTAGAATGAGTAGCCACAAGTACTCTAATGAAAAACTCTAAGTTAGAAAAAAAATCAACAAAGTGACAACAACAATAATATCCATCATAATTGAATGAAACTACTAATAATTCTTCCTCTTGCATTTAACATCATAAGAAAGAAGAGATATAAATATATGATCATATACAAAAAAGGAAGACAATAATACAATTTCATGAATTTTGTGATCTTAATAAAGAGGAAATGATTTAAAATGAAAGTCTTATCTATTATAGTATTTCTTTTCATTTATAACCCTCTTTTACTTTCTTTTATTCCAGGTATATTGGTTAGTCTTGTTGGCATAAAATAACTACTAAATGATATAATATCTATTATTATATTTCATGATAATTGTTGTATTTGTTTTACGATGTTATCCTTTTGAATTCATACAAATACAATTTAGTTAATTTTTATGTATGAAATTGACAAAATAAGATGGTCTAGGATTAAATAAAGTAACCTAATGTTACAATGCTCCCGATACACACAAAATTTTGGAAAGGATTTGACCATCTAGTATTTTTACCTTACATTTTTTTGTGAGAGATAACGAAATCATCACCTCCTAATTGAATACAACTTTATCTTGTTAAGGGCACAATAATATATACAAAAATAGAAAAATTAAATAGAATTGGCTTTTACATTAGACTAGTGAAATTCAAGACAATTCGGAAACAGACTTGTCAATGTGTTAGTTTTGGGGTCATTAGAAACACTAATGTTCATGGGAAAAATCATATTAAAAATTAAAATAATGTAGAAAGTATTTAAACCTATAACAAATAACAGTTATCTTGCATAAAAAAAATACATTTATATATTAGTAAATGTTTATGGACCTGCATTTGACATGTGAAGACAAACTAAATGTATAACAAATTATTTAAGATTAAAGATCGAGGGGTGAAGAAAAGTTCCATTGAATGGTCATTTTATTTATTAAATATCAGTTTGGGCAAAAGTATGAACGATGTCATCACTAGAAAACAGCAACAAATTGGGTTTAAAATAATCTATCAAAATTTTTAAATAATATTAAAATATAATAGTAGTATAAATCACCTTTTCTATCCAAAGCATCATTAACAAACGAAGAATATTAACAGTTTTTTTATTCATATAATTTACCTTTATTAGTTAATTTTTTTTCAAAAATTCTTATAAAATTGCTTTTTAAAACCTCTGCAAACAACTGAAAGTTGACCATTTATCGCCACCAGATAAGCAGCGACCGCGCCAAAAGGTGCATGCAAGAAGCCCGGGAAATAGTTGAAAAAAGCACTAATATTAATAAATCGAAGCCGAATCTTCGAGAAAAAGAACGGCGCGGGACGCCTCGACCAAACCGAAGCCATTAGGTGTTTCTACAGAATTCAACCATATCTGTCTCGGCCTCGTGACTGCCCAAAACCAACAAACTACGGCTTTCTGCACTTTTATTTAATGCATAACTCTAAATACGATGAGTAAAAGAAAAATATTTACCCAAATAGTCCACAAAAGAAAGCTTGCATCAGGATCTTCCACGTCAGCCTTGGCCTAATTTTCCTGCAATCGACCATAGGAAATTAATTTGAAATAAAAACCGCTCCAGTTTAATCTAATTAGTATTTTTCAATAAAAGGATATTTATATCAGTAAATCGCTTTTTGTAAGCTGCCACCCCTTTTGGGGTACATTTAATTAGTGTAAAATGTACTAAAACGAGTTCGATGCTTTTTTCTTTAAAAAGTTATATGCATGCAAGATTCGGTGAATAATATTTTAAAAATCTAAAAGTAAAACGAAGATCTTATCATCGAAATCATGTAAACGAATGAAGTATATGGATGGATTTTTATAAGAAATGTACAAAAAAAAGGGGAAAATCAGCTAAGTCTTTGAATGTTTGCATAAAAAAGGGAAAAAGAGCGAATGCGGAGATGCAAGAGGGATGCATATCGATCGAACCTTTCAAGAAAGAAGGCGAATGGTCCCAATGAAGCAGTGGCGAAGAGATAGCGATAGGCGACGAGGATGCTCATATCCATGCCGTCATTAACAGCGAGCTTATAGAAGATATTAACGCCGGCGAAGACGATCTGAACCAATACCATTCCCAGCGCCGGCTTCAGCCCATCCACCATCCCGCATCTGCTTCCGACTCCTCCCATTAGCGAAAATGATTGATCCTCTGATTATTCTATTCGGGCTTCTCGCTTAGTTCAGAGAAATCCGATTTGCTCCGACGATCTACGATAGAAGGGGAGTCGAGCAGAGATAGTGGAAGGGGAGAGAGAGAGAGCGATCGCTGCAGTTTGATCTATAGGGTGGTTGAGACGAGGAAACATTCGCAAGGGGTGAGGCAAGGATGGGAGGCACTATACATAGGAATCCCCATGCGAGTGATCCGATACCGCCGTTGATTTCATAATGAAAGGAACGATGAGATGGTACGCATAGAAGGTGTGGCTGTCACGATGCATCGAATGGCGATGGTGCATCCCGACACGTGCGAAAAGAATGCACCCATCGGTGGTGTGTTTGGGGCGCATTACGGTTCGTGCTGCCGTGTGGCGAGACCACATGAGCTGCCACCCACTTGCATTTGCGATTAAAAAGTTTTCAAAATGTAATAAAAAATGTTTTTGAAAAAACAGCAATTGGAAATAATTGTTTTTGCTCAATCTTCTAATTGATTTATTGAATTAAACACGTGCAACTCATCAATTCTAATTCTTACTATCTAAAGGTGGAACTAGAAGTCAACAAATGTAGGTTGTTTGCTAGATAATGGAATACCCAAGTACTTAACTTAAATCTTATACTTATATGCCATGTGCTCGCTGAAGAAAGTGTAAACATTATCTTATTAATCTCTCTATGCTAAAACAACTTAGACCTATCAAGGATGGCAATGAACTTGCTCATTGTTCAAAGAAGAATGTTCTTGGGCAACATCAATACTTGTGGGGCTAACTTAAATCTCTGTTTGATATAATTCTCAAATAATAATAATTATTATTTTTTATTTTATAATTGTGCTATGTATCATAAGATATTTTTTGGATTGTAAAAGAAAGCCCACATGACTTGCCTTACATTGATTCAATTACTAAATGGATGTCAGACATTGCAATACTTATCTTTTAGGGTTTCTGTGGAAGTTTGGTAAAGGTCCAATTTCACCAGTTGTGCGTCGCGATTTAAGGAGATTTGCTCAATTTTGGTTGCTGAGATGAACTTAGGGCAAAGTTTTCTAGAATCTTAGTTGAAGTATGGCTTGAATTTCATGTGGATTATTTGAGACTTGTGAGTAACGATATAAAACATTTTTTCGTGCGTAAATGTATGCAACTTTAATCATGAGTTTGATGGGTTCATGCACGGTTCTTGCTGGAACATTCTCGTGCTGCGTTCGGATGCACCTTTTCTGCGTTTAAGGCGAATTCGAAGCAAATTTGAATTATGAATCATATTTCCACCTTTCACAAATTCGTTATGTAAAAGCATAGCTGAAAGTTTAATTTATTTTTATTTTAATTTAATTTTAAGTTACGATTTTGATTTTGTGTGTCGTTTATTAGGTTTTGGTTGGTCTCTTTAATGTGAAATAATGCTCGAAAATGGCGCTAAACTAAGTTTAAAAAAAAGTTGAGAAAACAATACGGAATAAATCCGGATATAATGTGCGTGCTACGAAACGCAGGCGTTTGACTTACACAGAAGCAAATCTAAACCGTTCATCGTAAACAACGTAGCCCCAGAACGACAGATACACTGTTCCTGCGGTACACAAGAAGGCCTCGCGCTCCGTCGGCGACGCTCGATTAGCCCACTCCTGAGTCTCGACAGCCGGATCTCGGCCTTCACGACCCCGCGAAGAAGACGAAAGCCAAGAGGCCTACGTTTGGGACTACAAGCAGAGAAGAACAACCGAAACCGAGACCATGAAGCCGAAAGTACACATGAGAAAGCCAAAATGGAGAGCCCAACTTCGCTTAAACTTCCCCAAATAGCTCTCCGGCGGTTCCTGGTAGTGGATCTCGAACTCTCCCGGCAGGAGAGGCGCCTCCTCCCCACCTCTGCCACCGGGAATCGCGGCATCGGCAACGGTGTACCGCATCTTGACCTGCTTTAGACGATCGGTAGCGAGGGCGAGGGTTAGCTTATGGCATCGGCGCTGGTACTTGAATCCGTTGATGCATCGGAGGGTTTGGGCGACGGAGACGTAGAAGATGAGGTGTCCGAGGGACAGCAGGCCGATCGGGGCCCAGCAATGGCGACATTGGAGGCGGGAGGTTGGGGCCTGGATCTGGGCGGTGAAAATTAGGGCGAGGAAGAGGAAGAAGAGCTGGAAGATACGCCACATCTCCTTCTTCTGGGCGTCCACTGCGCGCTTCTTTTCGAGCGTCTTCTCGAAGTGAAGCTGGATGATTGTGTTCAGGGCTTGGATTGCCGCTTCCCGCCGCACCACCATCTCACCACCCACTCCGCCTCCGCCTCCATGGTCGTCGTCGCCGTAGTCTAACTCCGCCATTCCTCTCTCTCTCTCTCTCTCTCTCTCTCTCTCTCTCTAAAAGGTATCCACCTATGTAGTTGGAAATTAACTCGATTTATATTTTATGTAAAATAATGGGAAATTCTGTGTTTTGCCTAGGATTCTCTGATAAATGTTGAGGCTGCCGTTCGGCTCTGTAAAAGCTGTATTATGTGAATTATTGCTTTAACGGTGTGGCGGTGCATTGATATTATTAATATTTATTTAATACATCATTTTTTATTTTTCATTTTGTAAAAACACTTTTTAAACTGTAAAATATGCCATTTTTAATCGAAAAACATGAAACATTATAAAACATAATTTTATAGTTTTAAAGTAATATTAAAACTTATTTCATTTTTAATAGAAATCAGAATTATTATAATTATTTTATTAAGTATTTATTCACAATATATTTACAACGTAAATAATTTGTTCAAAAGATTTTAGTAATAAAAAATTAACTTTACTTTTGATTAATTAACTATTGCAAAGTAAGCATAAGATTGTATATACAATCACATTAATGACAAAAACTATGGCTTCATCATTAAATAACTCATTAGAGAAATATGATAATATAGGATAGATTTTCATGTTTGTTGATGCAAAGAAAGAAGACGTGCTAATAAGAATTACGCAATGCATTCTTGCAATGGACTGTGCATGTATTAATTTGAAACTCGTGACTCGTGTACATCTTTAATCGAACAATATGCTTAGTTCATTACGCATGCATGAGTATAAATAAGAATGTTGATTTTTCATATGATATGTTATTTATTAACATATAATATATTTGGGTTGAAAAACCTCACATTTAGAAGTAAAAAAGATTAAAATAATATTTGTAATGAACATAAGATATGCTAACTATAAAAGATAAAAATCCTTATATAAAAATCACATCTACAAAAATTGTATACTATCTTATGGTATGTTATTTATTTTTTTTGATGTTCATGATATGTTATTTATTAATATATAATACATTTTGGTTAAGAATGTTGTAATAAAAGAATGATAATGTTCACAAGAGGAGGGTGATTTATAGAAATTTAAAACTCAAAACAACAAAACTCAATTTATATCATAATAAAAAAATTTTCTTTTCTTAATCTTGTTGCCTAATGAAAGAGTAGTTTTAATAAAATATTTTAAAGCCTTGTAATAATTAGATATGTTATAGAGTAAGTAAAATATAATATATAAAAAATTTTAAGTGATTTTATCTAAACTTAAATTTATATCCATTTCTCACTAAATGACTAAATAACAATACTAAAATATTAGCTTAATAAATGCCCACAATACTAACTTAATAAAAGCATGCAACATCGACTCGATGAAAGCCTACAATTAACTTAATAAAAGCCTATAACTGGTTTAATAAAAGCCAACATGCTTGCTTAATAAAAGATTATAACTGGCTTAATTAAAGCTAATAAAGGAATAAGTAAAAATTTTAACAATGAGACAAGCAAATTAAGTTAAAGCACAATTACAACAATTCTATAACTAAATTGATAATTAAGTAAGAGGCATAATAACAAGATGTTAGAACAACATAGAATTTTGTTATATAACTTAAGTAAATGTGAAAACTTGTAGCTTATCTCAATGAGGAATAATGGTTATGATGAAGAGATAAATGTATGAACAAAGTCTTGCTCTTTTCTTTTGTTGAATGCAATATAAGTTCTTCATAAAGATTTTTTAATTAAATATTAATTTTTTTATTATGTTTAGATATCTTTATATGCTCTTAAAAGTGCTCTTAAATGGTTGAAAAACTCTCTCAAATGATTATCTCAAAAATCAGTTAAATTATTTGTTACTTATATTCTTGTATTGATAATATTGTCTAATACTAACTAAATAATTCATTTTATCTACACAAATGGATTATATATATATATATTCTAACAAATTATATATTCAAATTCTAAGCCTTTAGAAAAATGTTGTATGATGCATGATTATGATGACAAGTTCTACGATAGGCTCATTTAGACTGATCATAACATATTATATTAGTATCATAAGTAGATTGTACCCTTACGATAAAAATATGTTCAATGTATATGACTAAGTCTCAACAATACACTCTAAAATTGATATTGTATAGGTACGAAGGTAAATGATGCCAGCACAATGAAAGATGGCTCAACCACAACCCAAGCCTTTAATATTAGACTCTTTGATAAATACTATCATACATATATGAAGGTGATATCATATAGGTACAATGAAACTTTGCTTGCTCACAACCTAAGTCTATATTACTAATTACTCTATTAGATTGATTATACTTATATGAAGATGGTAAATGACTAGTACAATAACGTATAACTTAATATTGCATTACTCTGTTAACATGATTACACTAGTACAATAATGAGATCATATTGATACGACATAATTTAGCTCATTTATACCCTGTCCTAAACTCTTAGTAAACTATAATATAGATTGTATAAATACAAAGAATGTATTATACTTATATCACACAACAAAGCACACATACTTTGTATTACATCTCTTAAAATAATAGTTAATATAGTCGTATGATATAAGAATTGTATAAGTATTTCTAGTTAAAACATAGTTTACATTAACATCACTTATTTTAATCTCTTGTTTGATCCTCTTAATCAATATATCATGCATTTAAAAAATATTAAACCTCAAAATGCATCACTTAGGTAAATGATTAGCACACTTGTATGATAGAAAATAAATAATAATGGGATTTTCAAATTTCTAATGGTGGTGTTGTGGATAAATTAAACAATGAACTTTTCTTATGGTTCTCACATTTCAAGCCTAATCCACTAAAATTTCTTGCCACATCTTTGCTGTGACTTATAAATATGTATTACAAGTCTAATAGTGAGCCAAGATCAAGTGAAACTTGAGTTACATTAGTGAGCATTGTTTGGTTGGGAATTTAGTATTGTGAGGAAAATAAGATCTAATATCTCTGTTGACTTCATTGTGAACTCGACAGAGTATTGTCATCATGCTTTGATCAAGTGGGAGGCTTTCTATGTTGTGATTTTAATGTCTCCAATAAGGTATGTCTTATGGCTTGTTTAATTTTATTTTGTTTTCAAGTTTTCTTGTTTGGGCTTTTGAGAGAAGAGGGAAATGATAGGATTGGGAAGAGTTGTTTTTGTTAGCGAAATAAACTAAGAAATGTTAGTTATGTTGTGGAAAGGAGATGAGCATCAAGAGAATAAGTGAGATAGAAAGACAAAGGAAAAGGAGATATTGACGCTGTGATAAGTATTGTATTATTATGATGATATACATCATAAGCTATGATGATGTCATGTCATAAGGATACAATGTTAAGTTGTACAAGGTTTATTGAAGATATTGTATGAGATGATTTTCTTATGGTATTAATACAAGAAGAATTTAAACAATAAGATAAATTGTCAAATTGATCACACAAGGATAATATAGGTATCAAATTTGTATGATATATTTCATTAAATGAAGGCATTATGGGTATTGATCTTATGTCATAGAGTTGTGACATAATACATATAGATATACTGATTAGATATGGTGTTTATACTAGACAAGTTCGTTAAGTTAGTGATCATGATCATGTTAGTATGAAGCATGGAATCATAATTACTTATGATTTTATTTATGACTTGGAATAATCCCAATGGCATTCTGGATTAATATCAAATGATTTTAATAATTATATGATTTACTTGATTTTATGAATTTCTTCATTATGTAGCATCATAAATAATTATTAAAAGAAAGAAATAAAATACAAATAATAAATAAAATAAAATGAAATATATTTTGTCTTTAAAATAATATATTGACTAGCTTGGATATTTCTTATATTTGGACTAGCATATCATTTGGCATTACACGACTAAAAAATAGAAATAAAAATTAGATTTTTAGAGACATTATGTTCAATACTAGGCCTAATGGATATTTTCTAAGCTATTGATTTTTAGATTAGATATCTACCAAGTATATGTACTATAACATGGACGACACAAGCCTAACAGATGTTATCAAAGGACATAACTACCATACCTACTTGGTGGAACTAGGTTTTGCGAATGTTAACATAATTTATCAATCTTAATGACTCATAAAGACAATCCAAACAACTATAAAAATAAAATAAAAAAGATTATGAAAAGATAATGCTAGGAAAAAGTGGAATCCAAAGAAAGCTTATTTGATGAAGTGAAAGGGAAAATAATGTTGTGAAGGGAAACGACGAAGTAAATAATCGACAAAGTCAAATGAATCATACAGCAATGACAGATACATTGGTAATAACATGATGTCATTGAGTTATAAATAAATTTGCACTGTATCTCACACACTTGAGATTTGCACCCCTTCTCCCACTACTAGGGTCTTAACAAATTAGAATGTCAAAATTTTTGTTGTAATTAACTTAGACCAAAATAAGATGCAAGAAAAGTAAAATTTTTACTCATTAAAAAATTATCATTCCAAAAGATAGGCTTCCTCTTTTTATATAGAGCATAAGCACAAAAGATAATAAAATAATAAAAAAAATGTCAAAAATTAGTGTCAAACAACTTTTTGAAAAGTTGTGTTTTTAGTTTATGCAATATGTTTATTAAAACATTGCTAACAAAGTTGTAGCTAAAGTTAATACCAAACAACATTCTAAAAAACTATCATTTCAGTCTAATAGTTTTGCGATCAAAGATATTTCCAAACAGTTTTCTAAAAAGATGTGTTTTCAACTCTATTTTCTTAAGGTTTGCTCAATTCATTGTGGGTCAAATTTGGGTCAAAGAATCACAAAGCTTATTAACAAGCCCACATGCCTTAAGAAGACATGTGAGGTTAATTAAGCAAGTTATTACAAAATTTGTAACTCTTAAAACCAAAAAAGTAAGGAATAAATGATAGATAATGTCTTAAGAAAGAAATTATTAAATATAAATTAACTCTTGTATAAAGCCTCTATGTGAAAAAAATGAAAATAAGAGTTATAAAAATAAAAAGTTGAAAACATAAATGAGCAAAAAAATAACTTAAATAAATCACAACAATGTATTATTTTATACAAATGTTCAATATAAAAATAGATTTAAAAGATAATTACTATACCACATCTAAATTTATATGTGCTTGACTTTGAGAATCTAGTTTAAAAGAATATGAAAACAAATCATTGTGTTTTATATTTACATGATAAGAGAATAATAAGCATTATGATATCTCTTCATATATATATATATATATATATATATATATATATATATATATACATAGGGTGTGGATGTAAATTTAGCTTTGTTTTGATTTGCATTGGAATGTACAACATGATACAAATGTGACTTGTGATATAGAACATGATGTGAAATGAATTATAATATAAAACATGATTTAAATATGCTTTTATCTTATAATTCTATGATAAGATAATTATAGTATCACATGCTATCCTTTAAGTTAATGGTGTCTAATTTAATATTATATTAGTTAGTTTATCTATTAAGTCTATAACAATTGGCTTAAATCATACTTAACTAATACATTTTAAATATATTAAAACTATAATTCAAGAAAGAATGAAACTAAAGAAAAAATGATAAAATATTTTTTGTAATATAACAATACTATAATAATTATGTAATTGTATGAACAATTAAGAATTATTGATATTTTTTTGTTTTAATATTAAGATTATTTATAAATTCTTAAATTTAAATCTAAGTTATTATAAAATACTTTCATTTATACTTACATCCATTATATATTATATCTAACCATTTTAGATTTTAAAACTTTAAAATTTACAAATTTCTCAATATTTGAATAAAGTTTTTAATATGATAATCTTAAAAAATATATTGTAAATTTTCATACATTAATAACTAAATGGGTAACATTTGATATCATAATTAGCTATAAACTAAATAATTGTATGAGATCATTATTATAAACTTCGTGATTGAATATAAGTTGTAAAAATTGAAATTTGATATACTTAAATGATTTAATTATAAAAAAAATTAATCTTTAAGCTTTTGACAAGTAAAAGATCATCACTTCTACACCTTCATCACTTTTTGATATGAAAATACAGATTTTGTAATGTCTTAACCAAAAAAATAATCCATATCAAAATACAAATTTTGAATATAAATTAACTTTTTGGTTGAATTATCACAAAATCTATATTTTGATACCAAAAAATGATGAAGGTGTAGAAGTGATCTTTTACTTATCAAAAGCTTAAAAATATAAATTTTTTATAATAAAATCATTTAAGTATCAAGAGAATAAAAATAAAATTAGTTGTTGAAATGAGAAAACCATATGATTTTAATTTTTTACATGAAAACTAACATTATATATTTAGTTGCAACTTATGTATGGCAAGTACTCCACTTGTATCTATATCAAATAACCAACTTTAGTTAGCTTAATCTTTAACCCTATAAGAGATAATTAAGAGAATGAACTATTTATTTATTTTTAGTCTTCAAAAGATTAAAAATTATGTACTTAAGATCCTAAATTTTTTTCTTGACTAAAACAATTTTCATCACTATTAAAATAATTTATATTTTCTAATAAAAATATTTTAGTTACACGTCTTTAAAATTTGCCATCATATGTTCTTCAAAATCGAACTAAAACATCCAAAAAAAAATCGAATACAAAAGCATATAGAAAGCTCCGATCTTGCAACATAACACGCTGAAGCGATCAACATGATTTGAAGTCGAGTAGTACAATAGGAGAAAACACTGATGTTTAAAAATTCGATGACAAAAGGGGATTTGCTGACGAATTATAGATGAAATCAAGCCCTCTCACCACGGATCCTGCGAGCTAACTGAATGTCCTTTGGCATTATGGTGACTCTCTTTGCGTGGATCGCACAAAGATTGGTATCCTCGAAGAGGCCGACGAGATAAGCCTCGGAGGCCTCCTGCAGCGCGGAAACGGCGGAGCTCTGGAAGCGCAGGTCGGTCTTGAAATCCTGCGCAATCTCCCGAACGAGGCGCTGAAATGGAAGCTTCCGGATGAGAAGCTCTGTGCTCTTTTGGTACTTCCGTATCTCCCTTAGCGCCACCGTTCCGGGACGGAAGCGGTGGGGCTTCTTGACGCCTCCAGTGGCGGGAGCAGACTTTCTAGCCGCCTTCGTGGCAAGCTGCTTGCGAGGAGCTTTGCCGCCGGTGGACTTCCGGGCGGTCTGCTTTGTTCGGGCCATTTGTTGAGGAAAAAGGGATTTCAAGCTTACAGACCCGTGCTTGCTTCTTGCTTAAGGCGGCGGTTTAGTGCCATTTAAGGGCGGAGAAGGCGGCAAAAAGATTTGGAAAGTTTCAATATTTTGGCGCGATGGTGACGTGGGTGAGAGCGTTATCGTTGGATGTTTTTCGTTGTTGACGGTGGGGATTTTTGGATCAGATAGCACACGGATCGTCATTCAAGTGACGTTAGAACAAATTGATTACTTCAAACAATTTTATTTTTCCTCCATTAAGTTCCATGGGATTTAATTATGAAATCAACCCTGAATTATGAATTCAAATGGTTTTGGTCTATTAAGTCGCTACCTTTTTGTTCACTAAGATTGATTACTTAGATATTATTTATTCATTACGTTTTTAATTTTTTTTAAATCTTATTAAACTCAAAATAAATCAAAATATTAGCAAATCTTTTTTTAATTTCAAATTTTACTAATATAAAGTTATTTTTTTATTTTTTAAATCATAATTTTCAATTCTCGTTCTTAATTCACCTGCAAACCCTCAATGACTTTGCAAAGAGTATCTGTCATCATTATGCCTACAAAATAAAAGATAGAGATTTGAATACCATACAATTGCATCCACCGTGCCACATCCTGTTGAATGAAGTAGGAACTTCTATGATAACAATCAAAATGTTGCAAAAGTTGCTCTTCAAATGTATTCATATTCTAATGTTCAAAACCTAACATATGGTCTTTTACAATAATTATTTGTCATGATTCCTATACACAAGTGACTATGAAATGGTTTTAGGTTCACAAAAAGACTGGTCTACTTTGATAGGTTCTGACCTGTTCGACCTACACTCATTTAAGATCAGCAAAAGAAATCTAATAAAACTGAACTATTTGGCTAACCAAGTTTTACTCTTTTTTATTTAAAAAAAATCGAAAATGAAGTCTTCATGCCCTGGAAGGTGTTTCAATTATTCTTAATCAATGTTTGCTTTTGATTACTAAATGTCCTGTAACGCAGGAATCTTTCATATTCTCAATGAAAGAACTGGTTGCGCATAACTTGAGTTCCTCACAATTTGTGCAGAATTCACGTGAAACAATGCCTCAAATACATAGAAATTCGATAGATCAAATGGCATAGGAAATATTACAGTCCTTTTTCTTTAAAAAGCTCGAATCAAAGATGGAAAAAAATAAGAGGCATAATAGTAAACCACGTCACAAAACAGACAAGCATAAAAACTCCAGTAAAGCAAATAACTACTCCGTGAAGCAGTTGGATGACAGAAGGTACCTTAGAAGCACTTCCTGTGGACAATTGAAGGGCCAGATTCATCGTACTCGCCCTTCGAAATCCACATCTGTTGATCACCAAAATAAAATTAATAGAGAAATTTTTGGAATATGATTACAATGAGCAAAGGGTAATATAAACAACACAAAGTCACCTGCTGGAAAGTACTGAGGGAGGCTAGAATGGAGCCACCAATCCAAACACTGTACTTTCTTTCGGGCGGGGCGACGACTTTAATCTTCATGCTGCTCGGTGCAAGGGCCGAGATTTCCTTGCTCATCCGATCAGCAATTCCAGGGAACATTGTTGTGCCTCCGCTGAGTACAATGTTGCCATAAAGATCCTTCCTTATGTCGACATCACACTTCATGATGGAATTGTACGTAGTCTCATGAATTCCTGCAGCTTCCATTCCGATTAGGGATGGCTGGAAAAGAACCTCAGGGCAACGGAATCTCTCTGCACCGATGGTGATAACCTGGCCATCGGGCAGTTCGTAAGTCTTCTCCACGGAGGAACTGCTCTTGGCAGTTTCAAGCTCTTGCTCGTAATCAAGTGCGACGTAAGCCAGCTTCTCCTTCACGTCTCTGACGATTTCCCGCTCTGCTGTGGTGGTGAAAGAATAGCCTCTCTCGGTGAGAATCTTCATCAGAGCATCGGTAAGGTCACGGCCAGCGAGATCCAGGCGAAGGATGGCATGAGGGAGTGCGTACCCTTCATAGATAGGGACCGTGTGGCTAACACCATCGCCAGAATCAAGCACGATACCTACACGCCGAAGAAGTTATATGTGGTCGATACAACTCAAAAGCTCGAATAGAAATATCAGGCACTATGATACGGACCAGTTGTTCGACCACTGGCATAAAGGGAAAGGACTGCCTGAATTGCAACGTACATGGCTGGGCAATTGAAGGTCTCGAACATGATTTGTGTCATCTTCTCCCTGTTGGCCTTAGGGTTAAGTGGAGCCTCGGTCAAAAGAACGGGATGCTCCTCGGGAGCAACACGAAGCTCATTGTAGAAAGTGTGATGCCAGATTTTCTCCATGTCATCCCAGTTGCTAACAATACCATGCTCTATGGGGTACTTCAATGTGAGAATACCTCTTTTAGATTGAGCTTCGTCCCCAACATAAGCGTCTTTTTGTCCCATGCCAACCATGACACCGGTATGGCGAGGTCTCCCAACAATACTTGGGAAAACAGCTCGAGGTGCATCATCACCAGCAAATCCAGCCTACAAGACAATGAGACAACAATATTATTTCCAGTAAATTGTTAGCAAGGTGTTTCTAAAGCTTAGCCTTAAAGTTAAAATGTCAAACCTTAACCATTCCAGTGCCATTGTCACAAACAAGAGGCTGGATGTCATCAGATTCGGCCATTTTTTAAGTTCTGCTATAAGGAAAAGCCATGTTATAGAATTGTTCCATCATAAAATGTGACATAAAAAATAACTTCCATCATGATCGTTGAAATGTTAGCGACAGGACTATCTATTAAAAGATTAGATATGCTTTGAAAATAAATGCTAAAGGTTATTGCTATGTGACTTTTAGGCCTATGGCTCGTGTCATAATCATATAGGAGAAGACTAAGTACAATATATCCTTTGGATCCAAACCTTTCTATACCAAACCATCCTTTTGTCACAAAAAAAAAACACTAAAATGGCAAACAATGAACTGGTACATCTTGAAGTGGTTACATCTAAGACTATAAATGGATTGTATCTTGGCTCATCCATATCTGGTATTTTATCCAACAAAAAATTTAAACTTCGCCAATTAGAAATCTTATCTGATTACTTTAAATCAAATTGTTTTGAGTCAAAGATGGACTTTAATTCAATACATCCTAACAGGTGTATGATGTATTGGAGGGATATCATATGATCTTCTAACTACTCTTCATATTTCACTTTTCTCTTGAGGCACTTGAATTGTTATGAAATCCGAACCAGTTACCCAAAACCCAATGGACTAATTGGATCCATTGGATCCTGATCCAATCCAACTATACTCCATCCAAACATGTTTCAGAGTTTGCATGGAGCAAGTTTGATCAGACCAGAATCCAGCCAATTTACATTATGTTATTTAATTATTTTAGCAGTGTTAACAGCTAGCTTAGATTGTAAGACTTTTCATTCCACCACACTCGTATACTAAAAAAATTAAAAAATCAGCAAATTTTCCATTGTGTTTTAAATTTGGGATGACAATTTTTTAAGTTATCGCCATGGCAACATGTACCACGCATAAGCTTAGTCTGAACTAAAGAAACTTTGCCATGGAAAAGCGCACAAGGATGTCAATCACAACTCATAAAAAATGTAGGCACTCGCTCGAAGGTAGTTGTAGTTCAAAAGAACTGTCAAAAAAATCTTCTTAAAAAAAGCTTTTCAAAAAGACATTTTATATAAGACAAAAAAGTTATGAAAGCATTTGAGATGGAAACAACAAAGTTGTTTTTTATAAAATTATTTATCAAATCTATCATTTTTATTCTGCAGTGTAGATTATGATGAAACGAACAATTGCAAACATGAGCTGCATGGCTGGGGCAAATCAAATTGGATGGAAACATTTCAAGTTTTTAAGTATAAAAAGGATCAGTAATTAGAAATCTTCAGACTCAGTTCATCATCTCGAACATCAACATTAAAGCACCGAGAATATTATATGCAACACAATAGCGCATATGGATCTGATCAAATCAGTTATAAGAATATCATAAAAAAAGCACCCTCATCCAGACCCGATCGGCAGCAATAGCACAACGCTCTTCTAGATCTAACATCTAAGTACCAACAACATCAAGGCTTAACGAAAAGCAAAATCTATAAAGGGAAACCATCCGATCTGTAAGAATCAAGCAGCAGACATAACAACTGGTGTAGAATGAGCACGAAAATATACCAGACAACCGAGAAAATCGATTTCGTCGCTGACTCTCCTCATCGACAAACCAACGGTTAATAAATTAAAACAAACGAATCAAGAAATCAGAACAGAAAAAAGCATACCTCCTCGAAGAAGGAAAAACCAGTGCCCACGCCGTTCCGACGGGAGCTTTGGGGAACGACCGGCGAGGGGTAGAAGAAATTGGGGATCGGATCGTTATATAGCAGTACCGCGCAACCACTGAAATTTGAACAAAAAAATGAAAAAATTAATTTCTTTTATTATTATTATTTATTTTATCTGTCAAAATTATTATTTTAAAATAAATGAAATGTCCAAATGGGAAATGAATTGAGGTCAGATGCTTAGGGAATCATTCGTGAGTGTGTCATTATGGGATAAAAAAAATAAGAAAATTATTTCACCTAAAAAATGGACCAATCAAACGACGCAAGTTGTTTCCCGGAAGATTGATTTCATTTCTTTTTTGCTTTTGCAACGGTGGCAATGGGTGGAAGCTATCATTTGGTGGCATAAAGTTTTACTTAAAGTTGGCGAGAAGTGATCTGGCAAAGACTTTCGGTGTCCTTGACCATTGGATTCATACATATGGTCAGCAATGGACGGCTGGATGTAGATGGGCAACTCCGCTTCGGAAGGAGGGTGCGACAACGCCAACCTGGGAAAAGTGTTTCGAGAGATGGAAGAAAATACGTTAAAAGTGCTATATCAAAATTATGAATTTAATAACTTGTTTAGAAATATTTATTTAATGAAATTGTTATTTATTTTTATTTATAGAATAAAATTTACAAATAATTATGATATTTTTTAAAATTTAAAACCAATGTGATTTGCAAAATGCATATTTTTAGAAGCGTTTTTTTTATTTTTTTAAACATTTTTTTGGTAGCTTGAATGGTCACATCATAAAATTTTGCAACAGTGAATGGAAAATGTGCTCTAATTTCCATCATCTATAAAATATCTTTTTAATTTTAAATGATAAATAAAAATCTTTCTATCTATTTATGAAATGCATGTGATGCACGATTTTTGAAAATAATTGATAATAAAATATTATATAATCATAGTAAATCTATATGATAAAATTTAGTAATATAACATTCATTAAATGTTATTTCAAATCTATCATATGAATATATGTTGATAAAATTGTGTCAAAATAAGATTCTAACTAGATCTAATATTTATTTAAATATATTATAATTTAAAAGTTTAATTCATTTATTTATTTTTTGTATTAAAATCATGTATATAATAAATTTGATATTAATTGATTCATGGAACAACTCCGATGTTTTTTGTTCAAAGAATCATACTACATTTTCATTGTCTCATTGACTCCTTCACCTTTGTTGCATCATAGTAGCTTCATCATCAATTTCAACTCTTTAGTATTATTTAATCTCAATTAAATCATGCATAACTCTCACATATTTTGTTAAGAGAGTTACACAAAATATATGTTGAAGTTATATCTCAAAAATACATAAGTGAATTTTAACAACTAAAAACTTTAATTTTTAAAATAAAAATCATGTAATTATATATTAAAATTTTAATATTATATTAAATTGATATTATAAAATTTAAATTAATTTTACATGTGCTAAATAATCTATTAGTAAAAACAATTATATAATCTTTTTTATTCGTTTTTAAATTAATATAAGGTGGTGAAACATATAAAATAGTGTTTTAAGAGTCAATTTTTAAGGTGAACATAAATATTTTTATGCATATAAACCTAATCTGAACAATGAAACACAAATATTACCAAGTTGCTTTTATAATCCTATATTAATTAGCAAGTTTAATTCTCATATAAAATTCATTTATATGTAATACTTGTAAGGAGATCAAGCCAACTACATAAAATCTATTGTATTTTGTACTATTTTAATTTTTAAAATAATACAAAATAATATAAATATATAAATGTATAGAGTAGTATTTAAAAATTTTAAATTTAAAATAACCCATAATATATTATGGATAAATACTTAAAAGCAATTTGAACAATTGATTAGTTCATGCTCATCATTTAATATTTAACTCATATATAAGAGACCTACACATATACTTCGAGAAAAATAAAAGAACATAATTTAATTTTTTAATCAAAAATCAAATATATTAATTTAATTTAAAATTTTTTATTTTGATTAGCAAAACATAGTTCATTTGTTGTTTAGTTAATTAATTTTTGAAAATAGGTTTAAAAAATTATATTATTAAAATTTATGTATTTCATGAATAATTTAAAAATAAATATTTAATAAAATAATTGACGTTTTAAAATGATTACACAATAGTTGATCTTTGATAAAAAGAGTGTTATATTTTTTTTTAATATTATTTTAAAAATAATCTCTTACTTTTTTAATTCTATGTTGTCATTATAGAATGCCTTTCGTCTTTGTATATACCATTGATGCATTTGATTTTTGCATTTGTGAGGCTTCTTTTATAGCTTTAGTTGACAAACTGGCATGTTTCTCGCATCTACTTTTGTTGTGATTATTAATGATAATTATTAGTTTTATATTTTTTTTATATGTTAAAGTTGTGGGCCAATATTTAAAAAATGAAATAAAATTAATTAAAAAAAAACGAAGCCGTTGAACATTTTAATTTATTCCTTATTGATCATTAAATTTAGTTGACTTGTTTTTGTTGATTTTTCTTGGAGTCGATACACACCAAGCCTCATGAGGACTTGAGCTTATGGGAATTTGGTTCGTTGATGTCAACAAAGTGCAGTATTGTTCTAAGATGTGTAGTATTTAAAATAAATATTAAATTAAATTGTTAAAATTTGTAATTCTATATCTTAAAAATATTATATAAATATGTCCCAATTTAGAACAAAGATGTTAAATATCTTGATATTAAATATATATAAAACATTAGATAAAATTTGTTAAACAAAAATATTAATAACTTGTACATAATACTAATATCTATACAATATGGTTATTTAATTGTTCTATTATCTAATAATTATTACATTAATTAAGCAAATGAGTAGAGTTTCGAATGTTGTCAATCATGATTTATTGATTTAAGGTAAACATCTATGATACAATAGTTAAATTTTGCAACTTTATGATATAGTAAATTTTTGCTAGGAAATATATCTATGTATGAACATTTAGTAGTTCCAAATAATATTTTGAATATATAACTTATGAATCTATCATTTATATCACATTTCGAATGTCAAAAAACAAACTCTGTTAAAAATAATCGGCATAAATTATCAAACTCCAATGATTTAACATCAATGATCATCCATTAAAGATTGCTTGTTTTTATAGACCATTGATGGGAGTTTCATTGGTTGCAAAATTATGAAGTGTGAATTCAAACACTTATTTGATCATTATTTCATCAAAGTTTCCACTAACGAGGGCCCACACTTGCAATTTTCCTTGTTTTCTCTATAGTCATTCACATCAATGGTTGACCAAACCACCAACATGTGTTTTGTTGCCAATCTTGCTTAAGAAGTACAATCATCTTTCTCTTATATCTTACCTAATGTTAAATAGACACATGGTCGTACGACATGTACAACATATAACTTGTGTCATCATCATTTAGCATGCATCTTACAACTTGCATCAAACATCTTGAGGTGTGCATTTTGCATCTTTTGACACGTTTTTGCTTGACAAACTTCATGTTTATAACTTGTGCATTTTAATTACTGTTTGTGTTAGCTCTTTATGTTTTGGATGTAATCTAACTATATTTAACTTTATTAATATTTAGATAATTAAGTTATATTATAGAGTTTTCATATACAAATTGATATCAAGAAAAGTTGGCTTTTGACTTGCAAATGCATAATCTAGTAAGATGATATAAATGTATATTCTTTTCATAACTTTTATGCAATGATGAGTTTAAAATTAAGTGATTCATATTCTGTTTTGAATTACCATATTTAGAAGTTTAAGAATATGTAATGTCTAATTGACATGATGTTCATTTGTTATATTATTAATGATAAAATAATTTTAATAGCTTATCACTATTATTTTCTTAGCACATATTTCTTTTAAGTGTATCCTATGAATTTAAGTTAAATGACATCAAAATTTTATTACAAATAATATAAAAAATAATTATTATATTGCTTACAAACTATGCATTTTTAAATGAGATAAGACCCTTAAGCTTTTATAGAATTTTGTAGGTTAATCATAATATTTCATGTTTATGGACAATTTGACTAAATTATTTAAAGATGTACCCAAAAAAACATAATACTTGATTGATTGGATATTTCATAAATGGGTTAAGAATTTTTTATATTGGGAATACTCATTCATAATACTTTCAAATCTAGTAAAAAAAATAAAATGAATACATAATAAGTGCATATCTTGTCTAATTTTAATAATAAATGAGATAAAAGTAGACATTTGCTATCATAGTTTAACCCCAAATTATAAGCAAGTTAGCATGTTCTAAAGGATCCTATAAGATGAGATCAAATGTCATGCCCCCTAACCTTATAGGTAAGGAGTAACAAATGAGACATCTTTTTAACCTAATTTTTTTTTCATAATATTCAGAAGTAGTTAAATTACTTATAAATCTAAAAAATAAATGAACATATCTCTCTTATAAATTGTCTATTTTTTATATACAATATTTTATCATCATATATACATTAAAAATTTATATAAGAAAAATAAAAAAATTATCATTCACATAAAATATAAAATTAAAACTACATCTAAATCATAATTTCTATCAATCAAATACACAAATTCCAAATAATTAATAAGTCATAAAATGCAAACCATAAACCACTATAATAATACATCAAAATCAAATAATAACAAAATTTAAATAAGATCATACAATTTATATCTCAATCACATGACAAATCCTTCCAACACACTTATTATGTATTTGAATCTTTAATTCTACTAGAGTTCTCATCTTGATATTGTGAATCTAATTGGCATGTAATATAAGTATAAGAATTAGCCTAAGCTCAATGGATAAATTGTTAAAAGATAAGTAATAAAATATGATAAATATAACATACATCAAAGCTATAATAACAAATGACAGATTTAAGAAAGAACAATTATATTAAATAAAAAATAGTAATAAAAATGATATGTTTGATTGAATTTTTATTTTCTTCTACTTATGTCATTTATTTATATATTCAATTTTAAATTTTTTAATTTATTTTTTAAATTTTATTTAGGTCATGCTGTTCTTTGATTATTATCTCTGCTTATAGATTAAATCATGTCCATATAACACCCATCAAAAGATTTCTAATGGGTAGGCCTCCATTTGTACGTATATCAATCAATCAACATCATATAATTCCTCATTGATATGGCTCTAAAAACCACATTTAGCTATCATATAAATTAAATGTAAGCTAGTGATAACATCTTTAGCATAAGCTATTGATATAGAACAAATTTAGATTTTTACCAAGGTCTAATTTGGAGTCTACAATAATAAAGATATTTAATAAATTAGTAAAAAATGTAAAAAGATACTATGCATTCATTAGCATTAGATAATATGTATGATATTTTAGAATTATTTAAAAGTTGGAATCCAAAATTATAGTACATATTACTAAATAGAGTAAGTAACAATATATTAAGCATAGGTCAAGTAGAATTGCACGGGGCTGCAAGTGTTGGCGGGTCGATGTGGGTTGATGGGAGTCAGAACGAGTCAAAGTGGGTCAAGTGGACTAGCTATGTTACCAAGTTAGTGCGGGTCACACAAGCATGCAAGTCAGCTCAGGTGACACTTACGACTTTTGATGGCACTGCTTGGTGTCAAAAATAGCCAAAAACTCAATTTTAAGCATTTTTTGAAGTAAACTTTAATCAAATATTGTACAAACAGACTTATGGAACTGATGTGATACCAATAAATGTGCGTTTATGAGCTAATATTAGATGCTCTTACATTAGCTATACCCATACCCAGTCATCATATTAGTTCAAAGACAACTAATGACAACTTTTTAAGAGGTTAATTATCATATTAATTGGCATTATCTCATATCATAGTATGGCTTATTATCATATCCAGTTATCTTGCATAAAGAACTAACAACAAAGCAAAGTATGGTCCTTTGGTATCACACTCTAGTTAGGAGATAATATCATAGGAAAAAGTATTTATCTTATCATTTTATCATATCAATTCAATGTGTCATTCTTATGTAGAATTTCACAAAAATAATTATATATTTCTTAATTTTTGTATAGTCTTTTTTTATTTTTATATTCACATAAATCTTCTTATTGATTAATAATAAGTTATACAAATCTTGTTATTCGAATTGAAATATATGAACAAGTTCAATTTTATAATCATAAATAAGAAATACTATTTTATTACAACATACTTAAGAAATATAAATAAAGAAACTTACTTATATCATAGTTAATCAATTTAACCACATGATCTATATAGTTGGGATTTATTTCCTTTTGCCCTATCAATCTTATATAACAAGAATAAATCAAATGATATTTTTCATAACTTACTTATGTAATTTCATAATTAAATTAATCCAAATTTTGATCCTATTCCTCAATGTATTAAGCATATATTTATTTAAATATAATAATTTTTTTAAAAAAATAATAATAATCATTTTAATTGTTTTCTTACTTGGCTTCTCCTTCACATTTTTGTGCTTATAATCAAAAGTTCCTAATTTCTAAATTTTGATAAATTTCATCCTGGCTTCCATAACTACAAAAAAGAGATGCAATTTCTTTAGAATTTATTGATTCTTTTCATAGTCTCTTAAAATATCAACTTGATGTCAACAAAAATCAATGCATTCGTCTCAATTTTGGCTTTCATTATGAGTATCCATACATAGATTCCAACAACTCAAAATTTCACAAATTAGACACAAGATGATGCATAATCTTCTAAGAAATTGAAGTCTCACCGTGGATTCGATCTCATTCATAGAAGAAACTTTTCTTTTATTTTTTGGCCATAGCTCACAGTTTTCTTCTAAACAACAAAATCTCTCATGATAAGGGTTGAAACGAAGTAGTAAACAAAAAAAAGGTTTCCCTTAAATTGAATCGATGCTTTTTCCAAGTTCTTGAAGCTTTCCATGCTAAAAGGAGAGAAATTAGAGCTCATGAACACCATGTGATGAAAAAAAAGGAAAAGGTTTCTAGAGTTTTTACTATTGTGGGTGTATGCGTGGTATATATATATAATAATAATTAATTATAAAATGCTAATTAATCCTATATTAATTTTAAAAATTCATGTAAATTTTAAATGAACTATAATTGAAGTGAAACAAACATTATTAGATTCGTCTAGAAAAACTCCACTCAAAAATATTTTTATTATAAATTTTGGAGTACATTTTTTTACACACATTACAATATATGTCACAATTATCTGTTAAATATATTATTTAGCACATATGTCATGCCTACAATATCAAACTATCATAATACTAGCATTTAACATGTTAGGTACATATTATAAAGCTAAAACAATTTTATAATAATACTTACAAATTTAAGATATTATAATTCTTCCCATCTTATAAAAATATTTCACTTTAATTTAAAATAATCTTAGATATCTTATCATTATGTTTGCTTCTACTTCTCATGTTACTTCTTGTTTAAATTGGTTTTACAACGTAAACTTAATTATTTATATTATTTTGTTTTTTTGACATCTTTTCTTCTATATCTAAAATTTACACAAGTATTTTCTCACGTCATATTCAATTGGATCATAATATTGTTTACATCATAGCTTATAATATGCCAGATATCTAAAATATATTTTCTAATAAATGAGACATAAAACACATTATCAACATTAGTCATTTGGGATGGTAATGCTAATCACTAATCTACTTGAATCACTCTTTCTATGATTTGAAAAGGTTCTATATATTTGGGCTGAAGTTTACCCAGTTTACCAAAATATTTTACACCTTTTATTAGACTTATCTTTAAAAACATGTGATCCTCTTCTTCAAACTCAATATTTTTGTATTTTGCATCAAAATACTTCTTTTATCTATTCTGTGCTACTTGAAGTCTTTCACAAATGATCCTTATTTTTTCTCTCGCTTCATCCACAAAATTAAGACTCAAAATTACCATTTCATTACTTTCATACCAACACAAAGATGACTGACACTTCTTTCTAAAATAGACTTCAAGGACACCATGTCAATGCTAAATTGATAATTATTATTATAAACAAACTTGATTAATGGTAGTAACTTTGTTAGTTGACTCCAAAATCAAACACACATAGACACAATAAATATTCAAATATTTTTATAGTGTTTTCTATCTGCCTATCTATTTGAGGATAAAATATAGTATTAAATTGTAATTGAGTGTCAAAAGCTTAACGAAGAGATCTCCACAAGTGCGATGTGAATTTTGGGTATCAATCAGAAGATAATTACTATTGATATACATAAAGTATTACTATTTGCTCTGAATAGATTTTCCCAACCTTCCTGCTATATAAGTTTTCTTTATGGACAAAAAATGAGCCAATTTAATTAATTTATCAATGATCACCAAAATATAATCATGGTGATCTAGGCAATCTAACGATAAAATCCATAACGATCTCTTCCGACTTCTACTCTGGTATGGATAATGGTTGCAATAATTCACTAGGCTTTTGTTTTTGTTACTTCACTTACACATTGAAAATTTCTAACCTACTGATACAACTCTCTTATACAAGGACACCAATATTTTTGTCTTAATTTTTAATATATTTCATTCTCTCCTAGATGCATAAAATATCTAAAATTATGTGTTTTATTTAACAATGTTTGTCATAAATATTAGTGATCAAGAATATACAACATATTTTGAAACTTTAGTAATCAAATTTTTATCAAAGTTAAAATCAAAGATCCGTCCTTTTTCCATTTTATGAATCACCTTTTATAGTTTTGAGTCTTCTAATTGGTTCTCCTTTTTTGATTCTAACCAATTAGACCTTAATGAAATCTAAAATAACATTTACATATTTTTTCTATCTTTAATTCTAGCTATAACTCATTAAATTCAAAAATTAATCATTTTTCATCTTCTTCCATTACTATCATATTTTGCTTAAGGCATTAGCAATTATTACATTTGCTTTTCCTAAACAAAAAATGATTTATAAGTTATAAGCATTAATAAAATTTTACTACCTTTTTTATCTCAAATTTAACTCTTTTAAGTAAAGATATATTTCAAACTTTGATAATCTATAGATTTTTTACATTTAATCCCATAAAGGTAAGGTCTCCAAATTTAGAGAGCAAAGATAATTATGCCAACTCTAAGTCATGTCTTGGATAATTCTTCTCTCTGGCTTTTAATTAATTAGATATATAAGCAATCACTTCCCAAATTACATCAATTCACATCCATAACCTTGATAAGATGCACCACTAAAAATTTGATATCCTTTAGATCCTTCAACAACACTACCATTGGAGTAGTAGTCAACTAATAATTTAATATTTGGAAACTTTGTTCACATATAGAGTCTCACTCAAACTTTTCTATCTTTTGAGTTAAATGGGTCAAAGAAAAACTATTTGAGAAAATCCTTTCACTAACTTCTTGTGATATCTAGCCATTCCCAAAAAAAGCTTTAAATTTTTGTCATCTTGGTTGGTCTATGTCTATTCATAATAACAAAAATCTTCTGAGGATCTACTGAAATTTCTTCTACACTAACTACATGCCCAAAAAATACTATGCTAGATAACCAAAAATCATATTTTAAAAATTTAACATAAAATTGATGATCTCTTAATGTTTACGATACCACATGTAAATGAGTAACATGCTCTACTTTGCTTTTTGAAAATACTAGAATATCATCAATAAATACTATGACTAATTGATTCAAATATTCTTTAAACACTTTATTTATTATGTCCATATATATCATAAAATTATTAGTTAACCCAAAGGCTAATACTAAAAATTCATAACGCTCATATCTAGTTCT
Organism: Vanilla planifolia; assembly: GCA_023846275.1. Taxonomy (NCBI): domain Eukaryota; kingdom Viridiplantae; phylum Streptophyta; class Magnoliopsida; order Asparagales; family Orchidaceae; genus Vanilla; species Vanilla planifolia. Next base: position 5,475,468 of record CM043878.1, on the reverse strand, counting down.
AAAAGCGTTCTTTGGTATATCCTCCCTTTTATTTCTCAACTAATGGTATCATGATCTTAAGTTTATGTTTCAAAAGACTACGACATCATGAAGTGGATCGAATAAGTTACCCATCCTTAGCAAAAACTATTTATTCCATATAGTGATTTTATTAAGTTCTTAATAGCCAATGCACATTCTTAAGCTTTCATCTTTTTTTTCACAAATAAGATTGGAGCTCTCCAAGAAGATATATTATGTCTTATAAAAGAATTTTCTAATATTTCTTGTATTTAAACTTTTTTCTTTTTGTAACTCAATTTTTAGCTATTCGATAAAAGGCTTTTGAAATTCGTTTAGCTCTAGGATTCAAATTCTAATTCTTTGTTAGGTGTTAACCCTAGTAACTCATATAAAAGACATCCAAGCATTCACGTATATGGGTACCTCCTTTGGTTGAGAAAATTTCATATATGTGTCCATCATAAATATCAATTATCTTTTGTGTCCTTTGGATAATAACGTTTGTGCTTCCATTACAGAAAGAATAAGAAATCTTTATCCATATCTAAAATATACTAATGTTTTCTCATTAAACACTTTTGTTCTTATTTTCTTTGCCTAGTAATCTATAGTTACATGATAATCTGATAGCCAATCCACACCTAAGATAATATCAAATTTATTATTGATAAGATGATCAATCACATGGAAAATTTTCTTCTCTTTATTTTTATTTCTTTTTGGATAAAGAGTTTTACTCTAATCTTACTTTTATTAAGTAATTTAAATTAATGTAGATTATTCTAATTTTTGAATTTTTATATTTAATTCTTTTTTATATATATTGATATAAAAGAATATGAAGCTCCATAATCAAATATGTTTATAACTGGTAAACTTTATAAAAAATAAGATACCTATCATTACATCACTAAACCTTGGTGTTTCCTATCAGGTGATAGTAAACACTTATGGTTGTATGTCTCTGTTAAAAGTTTATTCTCTACTTGAATCTCAATACATTGAAGTAGATATTATACCTCTATCTCTAACTATGGTGTCTCTATTATAACCTTGGGATATTGGTGTTTTTCCTGCTTCTGATTTTAATTGAGAGACAAATATGACTATGTCCCATTTGAGCATAAGTGTAACACTTCACAAGACCTTTCTGTAGAAGCCAGCACTCATCTTGATACCTATGAGGACAAACTTTACATTTAGGAATACCATTAGATCTTATATCACAACTAGTGCTAAATCTTGCTCCTAAAGCCCCACTATCAAAAGTTATCCTTCCATAACTACCATTGTTATTACTATTAGAATATCCTTTTTTTGAAAAGAGAGCCACCTCTAAACCTCTAAAATCCACTTTTCTTCTTACCTGTCTCTCTTGTAGCTTCCATTTCTAACATTACTTGCTCTATTAATCTAGTATTTTTTTACCAACTCTTCATAATTAGTAGTCTTCAATATTAATAGTATGACTATGAAAGGTTCCTTTACACCCTTGTGAAACATATAGCACTTTAGCACCTCCAAGAAATCATCTTTGAAGTATATCAAGAGAAGATTGTAAATTTGCATTCATACTCTACTATAATTAAACCCTTTGAGTTAGCTAAATAACTCATCTTGTATCTTCTTTCTAACAATTAGAGGAATATATTGCTTTTCAAATGTCTTAAAAAATTCCTCCCATGTGATGTCTCGAATAGGATGACCTTTAAATGTAAGTTTGTGTTTAGTTTCCCATCATAAGCCAGTTGAATCATCCAAGACCATTATTATCAAAGAAACTTTCCTATCTTCAAGGCATGTCATTCCATCAAATACTTTTTCTATTTGATTTAAAATATTCTCTATCACTACGAGATTTGACCCACTTAAAAAATATGGAGGATGTATCTAATGAAATTGCACTATTATTCTATCTATTGATGGCCTTATGAAATGGCCATCAACTCCAATGGATTATAAAAAAGTAGCTAACATCTTAGCCAATTCATTCCTATTGGCTTGATGATCAAGCCCTTCTCTAGGTTTCTCCCCACAGCTCTAAATTCTCCTCTTTCAAATTCTTATTCTTCTCTAGCTTTCTAGAATTCACACAAGAACTAAAATTATGTAATAACAAACTTACAAGGGATAATTAATTTAATTATTTTCTTTAATAAACATAACCATAAATATAAAGGAATACTAAAATCATACATATACACATGTTGTGATAAGTGTTCTCACTCATATGTTTCTAATCTATCCAAAAGCTTATAACTCTATTCTAGTTCTAAACCCATGCATCAACACTTAAATATAACCTTCCATTGATTTTATATTTTACAAATACATACATATTACTCATCCAAATCTCGGCTTCAAAAACGTTCCTTCTTTAAGATGTCAAATGTTTGCATACCAACCTGTTATGGTCAACTTAATCTAATAAGTAGGGAGTGATAAATAAGACTAATTTTCAACCTAATTTTTTTTTCATAATATTCAAAATTAATTAAATTACTCATAAATCCAAAAAAATAAACAAACATAGTCTCTCTTATAAATTATTTATTTTCTATATACAATATTTTATCATCACATATTCATGATAATTTATATCATAAAAAAAATAAAATTTCTCATCCACATACAGTGTAAAATTAAAAACCACATCTAAGCTATAATTTTCATAAACTAAATCTATAAAATCTACAATAATCCATAAGACATAAAATGCAAACCATAAACCACTCTTTAGTGTATCAACATCAAATAATAACATTATTTAGATAAGATCATATAGTCTACATCTTGGTCACATGACAAATCCTCCCAAGAGATACTACATATATTAATCTTCAATCTTGCTAGAATCTCAATCTCAATATTATGAACTTGGTTAACTTATAATATAAGTATTAAAAATGAGTTTCAAAAAACTCAATAGATAAATTATAAATAGTAAGATGACATAATAAATATAAAGAATAACACAGTTATAAACTAAATAACAAATGACATTAAAAAGAACAACTATATTAAATAATAATAATAATAAATAAATTTGTAATTAAATTTATAACTTCATAGGTAAGGAGTGACAAATTAGATCAAGTTTTAACATAACTTTCTCTTTATAATATTCAAAACCAATGAAATTGCTCATAAATTTAGAAAACAAATGAATAATCTCCTTTATAAACTGTTTATTTTCTATACACGATATTTTATCATCACTATACATTGATAATTTATGTCACAAAAATAATAAAATTTATTATCCACATAAAATGTAAAATTAAAAATCACATCTAAACCACTATTTTTATCAACGAAATCCATAGTAATTCATAAGACATAGAATACAAACTATAAACCACTCTAATCATGCGTCAACATTAAATAATAACATAATCTATATAATCCTATAAAGCATACATCTTAATCATAAAGCAAATCAACTTAACACATACAACATACCTAAATCTTCAATCCTATTAAGATCCCCATCTCAATATTATGAACCTAACTTGTTTGTAATGTAAGTATCAGAATAAGCATCAAAATGGTCAATAGATAAATCATAAATAACAAGGTGATATAATGAAATAAATGTAAGGAATAAAAAAATTATAAAATAAATAAATAATGGTATAAGTAAGAAAGAATAACAATATTAAATAAAAAAAATAATTTATTTGATTTAATTTATATTTTCTTTTACTCATGTCTTTTTCTCTATTTATTTATTTAATTTTATTTTTTAATTTATGTTTGAAGTCAATTTGAGCCATATTTTCTCTTAACTATTATCCTTAATCATATATTATATCATATCTATATCAATACAAATTAAAATATTTTCAATAAATAGGCCTTCACTAGTAGCTATATCAAATCAGTTGACATAATATCAATTATCTGATATGGCTTTAAAAACCATGCCTAGCACTCGATAAATCAAAGGATAAGCTAGTGACAACATCTCTGGCATGGGCCATGCATTCACCCCCAACCACCTTGCTTGTCTGAAGAGAACTAGTGACAACCCTTTAGGAGGCAAATCATATCATTTAGTGTCATCTTATAATATAGTATGGTTTATGACCATACATACTAACCCTACACAGAGCATTAGTAGTAAAATATAATGTGAACCATTGTACCACACCCAAGTCAAGAGATAATGTCATATATAATTATACATTTCTCATTTTTTTGCATGCCTTTTTTTTTCATTTTTATACTCATAAATCTTACTTATTTATGAACAATAAGTTAAACAAATCTTATTATTAAAATTCAAATATATGAATAGTTTTAATTTTTTTAATCATAAATAAGAAACATTACTTTATTACAACATGATCAAAAAAATATAAATGAATAAGCATACTTACATCACAATTAATATGTTTACTAACCTAATCTATTTTTTTAGAAATTTACCTCTTGAATTGATTTGTTATTTCGATCCTACACCAATAAAAATATATCCAATTTTATTTTTCATGGCCTACTTAAGTTATTTCATAATTAAATTAATATAAATTTTAATCATACTTATTAATGCCTTAAGCATTTAACCATAAATATAATTAATTTTTAAATAATAATAATTGAAATTTTAATTATTTTATTACTTTGCTTCTCTTTTGCATTTTTTTAAGCTTGCAATTAGAAGTGTCTAAATTTAAATTTCATTAAAATTTTTTGCTCACTTTCACAACCAGAAAAGTGTAATTTTTTTAGAATCTCTTGGTTCTTATTATAGTATCTTAAAATACCAATTTGATGTCAAGAAAAATCAGTACATTTATCTTAATTTCAATTGTCTCGATAATCACATCACATGGATTAGGACAACTAAATTAAATACAAGTTGATACTTAATCTTCTAAGAAATTGAAATCTTGTTATGGAATCAATGTTGTTCATGCACGAAAAAAGTAATTTTCTACTGTAGCTCGCAATTTTCATTTGAATGATGAAATTTCTATGGTGAGGGTTGAAATAAAGCAAAAATTATAAAAGAAGGTTTTTCTTTACTCGAATTGATGATTTTTCTAAGTTCTTGAAGTTTTTTGTGCAAAAAAAGAGATATTGGAGCGCATGGATGCTAATGATGAGAAAAGGGAAATAGTTTTGAGGGTTTTTATTGTTGTTAATGTATGTGCTATATATATATATATATATATATATATATATATATATATATATATATATATATATATATATATATATATATATATATATATAGCACATACATTAACAACAATAAAAAATATACTAATTAATCTTATATTAACTTTAAAAATTAATTTAAATTTTAAACTCTTTGATTGATATGAAATAAACACTGCTAGATTTCTCTAAAAAAGTTTTATTAAAAATATTTTCATTATAAAATATTAAAATATTTTTTATGACAGGTATTATGAGGCATATTGTAATTATCTTTTAAATCTATAATTCAACACATATCTAGTGCTTATAATGATCATGTAAATCACTGGCCCAAGTGAGCTTACAAAACTAAGTCAAAAGACTTTATAACACTAGTTCATATAAGTCCACAAATCATTGAGTTATAGGATCTTACAAGGGATAGCCAAAAGGTCAAATACAAAACCTTACAATAGGGCAAAGAGAACAGAGCAAAGCTCAAAAATATAATATCCTAGAACTTCATAATTAGAATAAAAAGATGTATTAAATTAATATTTGAAAGAGGGCTAAGAAATGATGAAGAAATAATGCTTATCCTTAGAATCTACCTCTTCACCCAAATGCTTAAAAAATGAATCAAATGAACTCATGAATGATTTTCAATTGTTTATAGAAATTACTTATGTATAGTCGCTTTTATAGCTTTTTAGAATGTCTCATAATGACTCCAAATAAGTTCATAACTCTTTAATAGTTATATTAGAAATTTTTAGATTTTAGCACAAATTAATCATTACTTTGTAAAATAGACTAGTCGTAAGGGCATCATACTATATATTAGTCTTTAATTGTACTACTTTTATTATACATAAGAAATTTGTGTATTGTACACTAGTCTTAGGTTCAGCCCTACTCTTATAATAAAATAGACCAAACTAATTGAAAGTACTATACATTAATATTAACATCTATCGTCAGCTAACATACTAAGTTACTTGAATTAAGCATATTATACGATACTTTTAATATTTATATTTGGTAAAGCAAAAATCAGCAATTTAAATAATTATTATATAGAAATCAACAATTGTTATCTGACATATTACCAAATGTGGTAAATAATAGATGTCTCAATCATTTTTAGTATTCCTTAACATTACTAATTGCTCTCATCATTATCATTGTCTTACAGCAATAACAACAATATTGAATATTGTTATATCTATTGCATCATTTTATGAAAAATGGCATGAAAAGTGATGTCTTAACCATTTTGTTTGCAAGTGAAAAAGAAAAATTAACCGTAGTCTTCTCTAATCACAATAATACCCAAACCAATTGCATCATTGACTCAAATAAGTTTTTCTTAGTTTAGGATGAAGAGGGGGTTTTCATGTAAAAAGACTATGATAACCAAACCTATATAGACTAAAGGATTCTAGTGACCTATAGAATGGAAGCTTTAGTGACATTAGCTTAACCCCACAAACAAGTAATGGAAGGATTCCCACAAACCTTATTGTTGTGGACTCTCCAATCATGGCACATCATAGCTATAATATGCATTAGGAATCGACATGATCATCAATGCAGTGAAAAAGCTATAACAACAATCAATGTGATTGTTTAACATTGTAAGAAACTTTTCACTATTTTAAAAGCTTTAATGTGGAAGTAGCTATTGGTGGATTCATTATTTATAACATAATAATAGTAATAATAATCATTTCTATAATTGATGATGATAACTATAATAATAATGATAATATATATATATATATATATATATATATATATATATATATATATATATATATATATATATATATATATATATATATATATATATATGTTAAAACATAAGAAAAAGAATATTTTAAAACTTTGAGATAGAATAAATTAATTTCTTTGGTGTCAATTATAATGTTGTAATATTACATGTTAATGTTTTTATGTGTTTGTGGTTTGGGTTATTATAACCTTCAAATAGCACAAATAAATGTAATAAATGCTGTAATTCATAGAATATAAGTTTTATTAAATTTATTGATATTTATTAATTAAAATTATAATAATTTTATTTTATCCAATTTTGCAGATTTTTTATTTCTACATTGAATAAAGGAACAGCATGTTGTTAGGGATAGCCCAATAACCCAATTAGATCTACATATGGGCTTTGTAAGGAATGAAAGTTTACAACAACTGAACTTTAATATAATTTAAATTATATATTTCATATAAATGCACATAATTTGACACGTGGGTAATTAGGCTTCGTGCAATTTAAGAGCTTGATATAATGGCTACGAGTTTTATTATCTTGATTTAATTAAAGATTCTTTTTCAAATCTTGGTCTAATGAATAAAATAATATTATAATTAAGTAATAATAAATTATTATATTGTTTAATGGATTTAAAAAGTAAAAACAAAAGTAATAAATTCTAAATATTAGATAACATTATTGTTAGATGTAGCAAGAGTACATTAATGTAAATGATAGAAGCTTGATAAATATTCAAAAAGGTATGAAAATATTCAATTAAATAATTATATAATTATTATGGAGAAATATCTAATTATCATATCTAATAAATCTCGTGATAATTAAGCCATAGAAGGAGGGAAGAAAAATAGTAGAGATCATGCAAAACATGTAAGTTTGTTAATTTAAATTTTTATTAAATGATTATAAAATTTGATAAAGTTATAAATAGTATTAAAATTAATAATAATTGTAAAAAAATGCTAGAAGTCCAATATAGCAGGGGGAAAATTTTGAATAACGAAATATAAATTATTACAAATCTATTGGAGTAAAATTTGATGAAATTGTAAATTAAATTGAATATAAAACTAAGAAAAGAATATTAGTAATTTTAAATTTATATAAATTTAGAAAAGAAAAGACATTTATATAAAATCTTAAATCACTAAAGTTTATTAAAAACTTTAAAAAAATTATGACAAATAATATTTTTTTTGTCATAATTTTAACATTATTTTTTTGTGAAATATGCTGTACATCAATCATGAAATGAGTTGCTAAAATTATAAAATTATAATATTTTTTTTTTAAATTTACATGAGTTTGAAATAAATAAAAAAAAATACTAAGCTACATTAAAAAAATTATGAAAATTTTACAAATAATAGAGTTTGAGGAGTAGATTATTTTTTATTTTAGTATTTTTTAAGATTATTTAAATTATAAAATCTAAGAAATTTGATTAGGATTAACGTTTTAATTAAAATTTGATTTTGTAATTTTTCCTAAAAACTAATTGGATCGATGAAGGAAAACACATGAAATGGTTACCATGAGGATTTAAACAAGGTTAAAAAAGAAAAACTACCAAATTAAAAAATATAACATAATGTAAATATCTATTATTATTGTATGTACAAATGATTATATTATAATCATAACTTTATATGAATATAATTTTATTTTGTACATTATTATTATCATGTTATTTTAGCTATTGAGTCTATGATGGTTAACTTAAACTTGACTTAACTCTCATAGTTTCAAGTAATTAGATTGACACTTAAAAAACATTAAAGCTAAGTTGCATGCTAGTACAAAAAAGAAATGAACATACAATAATATTTTATTTAGGATATGCTTATTGTATAATTAAACTACAATCACTTTAAAAACTATCATTTTATTATTTTATTTTATTATATTTGTTATATATTCTTAGCTACATGAGTTGGTATATATATATTTACATATGTTATATATTTAAATTATGTGAAATATGATAAATAAATATATTGATAGAATAATAGATGAATATGTTGAAGCCTTTTTGTGACAACCAAAAATTGATTAAAAATTATATTAAATAATTTTGATATTATGAAAAATATATTCCAAATATGTGACAGGAGGATAAGAATATCACAAGGAAGCTCAAAATACTAAAAAAAACTTTAATTTTTGGCCAAAAGCATGTTTAAAACTCATGGAATCAAGTGTTATAACTATTCTTTTGGAATATTCAAATTTATTTTTCAAGTTCTTTAGAAACAAATAAGATTTCTCCAAAATTACAATCCTTTAACCTTTGTTTCTTCTTCAAAGTTGTCTTTTTTTCTCTTTTCCTTCAATAGGTTGCTTCTCTCAAAACTTTCAATTCCCATCCCTTCATCTTCTTTGTCTTCTTCAATTTCCTCTCCTACCCTTAGGACTTTAGTGAAGGAAATAAAGTCCTCTTTTTCTTATGTATTACCAATCTTATTAGATTATACTTATCTTGGTGATGTTTACATTTTGTCATCTAATAACTTCTTTAAATTATTAAACTATTTTTAAAATGTCCAACTCCTCAAATCTTATGCATTTTTGTCTTTATTTTAAAATTTTATAATTTATTTAAATAATTTTTGTATAAAATGTTATGCATGTCTACTAAAAGGTGCTTAGAGAAGTTGGTGAAAGTCATGATGAATCATGGCATATCTTACAATTCTAAGCATGACTACTAAAGTGATGGAATTGATGTTTAGTTTTATTTATTGTTTTATTAGAATTATAAATATTATATAAATTGAATAAATTTGTAATGATTTAATTTATTTCAATATTAATTTTAAATAATTTTATGTGATTTGATAAAAAAAAATTAAGATCTTTGATAAAATTAATTAAAATAATAATTTTAAGTATTCTCTTATAAAAATATATTTATCAAGTATGTTTGATTTAAAAAATAAATATACCATTAGATTGAATCGTGTGTTAATGTTTATTTTGTCGTAACGAGAGTTTGTTTGGATTTAATATAAATTTATACAAAAAATTATTAGTAATTTATTATTTACAAATTAAAAAAAAAATAAATTTATATAATAAGTGAAAAAAATGGTGAACCCTAATTTCCTTGCTCCCTCTCTAGCGCTCCTTCGTTTCTTCTCGCGCGAGGCCGACGAATTCCGCCGTTTCGCTCGTCGCTGCCTCACCGTCAGCCGATTTAAGAGGCTCCGGTGGATATGGTCAGCAGAATCGAAAGGAAACCCTAATTTCTTCCACTCCGTGGCTTCCTCGTGTCGCCTCCTCACCGTCATGCGTTCGACCGACCTCCTTGGCTTTTGATCCTCGCCGTCATACAAAATTTTATGGCCAAGATTGGGGACTCACAAGATTCTATTTACTACCGTCCCTCCTCAATTCAACGGGAAGAAAAATAACCATAATTAGGTCATCGGGAACGAGGGTAAATGCTATGATTTAGTTTGATTTCTACTTAATTACATCCTAATTACTTGGAGAGGAGTCGAAAGAAATTGAATTATAGGATTTGACATCCAAATCAAGATCGGCAAATGCCGTTTTTTTTCCAAATATGAGCACTAGCAATTATGGTGGAGTTTGTTGCTTGCAATTTTGGATACAAAGAAGGGAAAATTAATGAGTTATTATGTATTTTTTTATTTTTGATAAGGAATTAAGTAATGTTTAAAGGTTGTTACGAAATATTAGAAAATTTTTATTGTAAAAAGAAGAAGTTCGATTGTTTATGTACAAAAACAATGCAAAATCATTATTAAAATTGCTCAATTAAATATAAAATAAATATTAAGTAGGTAATATTAAATTCATAGATTTAGAAATATTATTTAAATTAATATTGAATAATCATAGAATTATGATTATTTTTTATTAAGTATTTAATCATTTATTTACGAAAAGCTAAAGAAAATAAAAGTTAATATATGAATTTTCTTGAAAAAAAAAGATGAATAAATTTTAAATAATTATAATATAAGTATAATTTATATTATGATTATTTAGTATTTAATATTGTTATATATTATCTTTTTCTTTTCGTATCATATTTTGCATCATTATAATATGCTATGTGATGCGAAATAAGAATAGAGAATAAAAAACAATTGATCAATTTAATGATGCTAATGATGCGAAATATAAAAATTAAATAATAAAGAGAAAAAAGAAAATAGATGAGAAATAATAATTAAAAAGAATAAAATAAAAGATAAGTTCTTGTGACTTGAGATTATATGATATGAGTACCTGATATGATTCAGGTTATGAGTTTTTATTATGATGATGCTACTAGTGATAATATTGATATATCATAAAGATATTATTTCTAGAATGAGTAAAGATGAAATGAATGTATTTGTCTAATAACATTAACTCTAATTATTATACTCTACTACCATTACGAGTAGAGATGAGATAAAATGTTATGATATGCAAAATGATGCAGATATGATGTATGATGAGCTGTATGCTTTATGATTTTGTAGTTAAGGATGAGATCTGCTATGATATATTTATGATATATGATGAATTGCTTGTTATATGATATTACAGTTAGAGATAAATTAACTATGATGTAGACATAATATATGATGAGTTATTTATTATGTAATTTTATAGTTAGAGTTGAGATTTACTGTCAGACATGACATATGATGAATTATTTGGTGTGTGATCTTGTAGCTAGAGATAAGATATATTATGATATAAATATGATATATGATGAACTACTTACTATGTAAACTTATAGTTAGAGATGAGACATGCTATAATATGGATATGATATATGATGAGCTACTTACTGTGTGATTTTATAGTTAGAGATAAGATATGTTATGATGTAGATATGATATATATAAGTTACTTGTTGTGTGACCTTACAACTAGAGATGAGATTCATTATGAGGTGGATATGATGTGATATGTTTATAAGTCGAGTTTATGTATTATGATATGATGTCAGATTGTATGATATGAGATTTGTATATTATATGCTTGATGTAGATATGATATATGAGACAAGATCTCATGATATTAGAGTAATGATCATTTGATAAATACTTAGAATTTGATGGTAAGTTTGAGTACTATGAAATAGATAAGAAATAATACTAAGATGAAAAGTTAAGTTAATATTAAAATCAAAATAGTTTAGAAACATATAGAAAGATTTGATTTTAAATAGATAAAATAAATTATAGTAGTTAGAGAGATATGTATAGATAAATATATTACAAATTATAATTATGCATCTTTTTATATATTGATTATTTTATGCAATTCGATAGTGTGATCTATGCTTTTATATACTTATACATCTTTTATATCTTGATATTATATTTTTGCTAATTTATTTTGTAATTTCTAGATAATGATTGCAAGCATTTGTTTAATATTACTTATTAGTTCTTTTATATTTTATGTTTTTGTTAGATTTTATCTCATCTTATTATTTACATGTAATTTATCTACTAAACTTTCAAGCTCATTATGCACTTATAATACACGTCAAAATCCTAATGCACAAAGAGATGGAAACCTTAAGTTACACTTAAGTTTGATAGCTTACTTTTGAGAAGATTGTGATATTTTTGTTTTTATGTTTTAAAGGATATGCCAATGATTGATTATATTTAAAGTGATGTATCGATGTATGTATTTATTTCTATATCTTTGATAAGCTTAGTTAATTCTATAGGTTCTAATTAATACTTTATGAACTAATGACAAAATTTTGAATTTTGTTATATCAAAAAATATTAGTAATTAGGATATTTTTTGGGGATAAAATATTTGGTTATGTGGATGCATTGTGGATATAATATTATTAAGATTATAATTTTAGATTTATTATAGTTAATTATTAACTTGTATAAAAAAGTATTGCTAGTTTTAGAGAAAATTTTGTTAGTTTTTTTTCTAGAATATAATAGTCTCTTATATAGGATTTGAAAAATTAGATGATTTCAGCACAAATTGGATAAGTTTAATCATCATTCCTCATCTAATTAGGTAGTTAGTGTCATTTTAACTGTGTTTATATTCTATTTCTTCTAATCATAAGATTATTAAGTTTAATATTAAAATGATATATTAGGTGGGATGCGATAGAATTAGTCCTTTATTTTTTATAAGATATGTTTAACATAAAATTTTGCCTTTAAGAGTAGCAAGTGGGAACTATCTTTTGTACACATTAAGTCCTTTTGAACTTAAAGAAAAATTTGTTTTGTTATTACAAATACTTTAATTATTTAAAAGATTAATGATTATAACACTCGAGATTGAAGAAGGTAGGAAGCAATCATTGGATAATGTCCCACAAAGAAATTATCTGATAAGAAGTGGTTCTGATAAGTTTTTAATTGAAGAGGTAATAAGTTGAATGGTTCCACATAGACTATGGAAAGAAATATTCTTAACTTTATAAGTAAAATTATAAATTTTGAAATTATTAAGCACATTTTAAGTGTAAATCTATATTGGATCCTATAATAACTTTATAGTTAAGTAAGTTTGAGTTAGGTTATATTAAGATAATATCTCTCCAAGAAGGTTGAAATGATATAGCAACCATCTCCTCATGATAATGATTAAATTAATTAGTATATATTATATTATATATAACAACCACTTACAACACCACGAAGCAATGTGACCTTATGATGTAGAACAACATAAGTAGGATAAAGACTAGCTTGAATCATATATGACATGATTAAATTTGCTTTATTGATTTGTAATTCAAAATGAAGCTTGGTCTAACTCATTATTTATTATAGTTTATTATGGTTCATGGAAGTTTGGTTTATCATGAAAATCTCTTTTATCTAAAAAAATCATTATGATCCTTTACTCATTTAGATACCTTAATTATTGCATAGCTTGGTGGCTAATCCACCATGAGAAGGCTTGATGGTCATCCTCAATCTTTTTTGTTTATCCCTCTTGCATTCTTTCTCCTCTCTATTCAATCAGATATGTACTATAGTGCTTTACACATTTGCATGACCAACTACTGCTTTATTCGTTAACATGTTATTGTTCCTGCCCACCTATGCCTTCTCTCTTAGTGCTCACTTTTCTACATATTGCCCCCATGCACCTTATGCACCAACCTACTCATGCGATTTTAATTGTCCTAACACCTGTTTGCATTGTTGAAATCATATGCAAAATGAATAACAACTTATATGTAGAATAGATAATGCTTAATCCCAGGCTCTACTCTTCTCCATCAAGTAGTAACAAAGATATGTTCGTTCTTCATCACCTTGGCTTCCCATCCCCTCATATTTAAGGATTCACTTGGGAATCTTTAATGAGGTGTCAAACTAGTTTTACTTTTGAATAGTGACAAAAGTTTGAGATAGTTCTATTTTTGTAGTTGGTAAGCTAAAGCAAAGTGATTAAGTCTCCTTTTAGCTTATAAACTGATGAGAATGAATGACTCAACAATTCTAACATATGAGCCATTGATTAGAGTCCACAAACTTTTTGGTTCAAGAGCCAAATTAATTGAAATATAGTTACCATACTCCCATTGTTGTGCACTTGTATGCCATTTATTATCATTTGCGATTGATGAGAGATGATCACATATTTATTTTTCAACCAAACATATTATGATCAAATTGATGACCTTGTTAATTAGTTGACAAAGGAAATTAACTTCATGAATTGCTAACATATTGGTCAAAGTTTCAAGCTTTCATAAAACATTTTCTTGTAATTATAGATTTTTTTTAATTGGATGATTAACTTTTACATTGGAATTAATTGTATTGTATACTTGTGTTTATTTTAATTTTTCTCACATTTCATATTAATATATACATAAAAAATTATCCCACATTAGAATTTAATATATTATAATGTTGATATACAAATAATAATTTTTTCTTTAATTTAAGGTTTTTGGTTAGTAGGTATCTATTGACTCATGTTTTGGACCTAAATTATGCTTTCAAGATGTTATTCCTCTTATAAGAGGTGTTAAAATTGAAAATTCAGTTATGATGTAGTACTTATGTGGTTAATTATTCCCATCGATCTTATTGCTTCTTTCATGACTAAATAGAGAAATGTAAGAACAAGTGAGTCCCAATGACATCTCATATAGCTGAGTATATTCTTAATGTGTATATATACTTCATATATCAAACTAGAGAAAGAATGATTCATAATAAAAGGATTTTCATGAGTAATAAATTATTAACATAGACATAAAATTATCTTGCATCAAATATTTAATAAATTACATTATTGATAAATAAGTGATGGTCATTTTCCACAATGTTACAGTTTTAAATTAGTAAGTATCAATTCACTTGCATATTAGATTCAAAGTGTACAAGTACAAGAATCAGTATTTGTGTTTGGTGAAACCAATTTCTTGGTTGAGTTTAGATTATTTCTATAGACCTATGATGACCTTAGAGGCCACATGTTAAAACATTTAACATCAATTAACTTAGCATTTTGATGTTGCTTTGTACTTCCATGTACTTGCATCTTCCAAACAATCCTTCTTTTGTAGCATAATAGTGAACAAAGTTGTATGGTAAAAGATACAATCAAGATAGAAGATACACAGAAAGAACAATAAGGTTGTTAATGGTTGTTAGTTTTTGTTATACCTGGTAAAATATTATAGGTTTAATCTTCAATAATTCAATTGTGGCTTGGATGATTTCAGATCGACAGTAGGATGAGCCAGGAGCTCAATTGGAGGCTATTGGAATTTCTGAAATTTTCTGAGGATTTTTCGGAGCACCGAGATTTTTTTAAAAACCGGAATTTGGATTTTTTTTCTTTTATCGCTCGTGAACCGGACCGGAGCGGTTCAGCGAAGGCGGGGCAGTTCGCCGAGGTGCGTTTGCGCGTGCGTTTGGATAAGCCGCGGATAAGCAGATCGGACGGGCGAGATCAGCGGTGGAGATTAACCGGCTGATCGGGTGTTAAGCGGCGTTTTTGGATGGTCAACCGGCGCTTAATGGGTCTTAACGGGTTATTACCGGTTTAAGCTGGGTATTTAACCTAAACTGTTCGGCTGTTAGGGTTTCGAACGGCGGCTAGAGGCGAAGTGTTCGCGGCGAACGGCGGTACTTTCCGGCAGCCTTCCAAGGGGCTTTTGGTAACCGGAGGTTCGCGGGACAGAGGCGAGCATTTTGGTACCGGTTTCGTTCGGCGTGGAGCTGCGGTTGATCGCGTGCGAGCTTCACCGTCGCCGGCGAGCATGAAGTGTTTCGTGCTAAGGAAATCCCACAAGAGGGGGGGTGAATTGTGTATTTAAAATTTTATGAATTTCGAAATTAAACTTAAAAACCTTTAAGCAAGAGTAAAGAGAGTTGAACACACAAATTTTTAAGTGGTTCGACTCAAAACCGAGTCTACGTCCACCCCCAACCGGTGTTGGGAAAAATCCACTAAATGCACCGATTACAAGTGAGGTTTTTCCTACGGTTCACCTCAAACCTACTTGAGTTTTTACCGGGCTCAACTCAAACCCGGGGCTTTTGCACAACTGCCGGGATGCCCTTGCCCCAAAACGAAAAGTACGAAAAATTGGCAAATAACTTAAGAGAAATAGGAGAAAAGAGGAGGCACACACAATCGACAAATTAGAGGGATAGAAATTGAGAAACAATTCAAAAACCTCTAATTCCAAAAGCTTTCTTGCCGCTTTGCTATTTGAGCTTGGATGCACCGTTTTTGCTTGAGTGCTCGAATTTTGAGATCTGAAATCTTTGGAAAATTTAGCAAAGGTTAAACTGAGAAATACATAAATTTTCCCTATTTATAGAGCTTAAATTTGAGCTCTAAAAACACCCCCAACGGCTCCAAAAATTAATTAGCCGTTTGGGCAACGGACAGAAAGCAGCCACCGTCCGATCCGGGCCCAAAAACGAACGGCGCAGATTGATTTACGCATTTTACCGTTCGGGCTTAATCCAGAGCGTTGGATCCGGGCGCGTAATCGAACGGCACGGATTAAATCTCGCGATTACCGTTTTCGCGATTTAATCCCGTGCGTAGGATCCGGGCGCTGAATGAACGGCGCCGATTAAACGGCCGTTCGATTTTGATCTGGAGCGTTGGATCCGCTCGGTGAACGAACGATGCCGATTAACCTTGCGAAGCAGCCGTTCGAAACAATTCTCGCCCTTTGGATCTGGGCGGGCTTGATCTGCGCCTTTGGATCCTGCCGAAGTTATAAGGTGGGATTTTTAGTCTCACACTGCAGAAATGAAATTGGCGCATTGCTTTATAAAGAATTTGCACCCTGTAGCTTTCGAGCCTCTGTGGGGCTGGCTCCCCCCTTCCTTGATCGGGACTTCACCACCTAGTTCGGGTTGACTTAGCCAAGCATTGTTCATTGACCGTTGACCGCGCTGCTGTTTGACCTAGCCGAGCTCCTCTCGGCGGGCTTTGGGCGGGCTTGGCTTAGCCAGTCACTGTTGATTTGACCGTTGACCAGTGCTAGCCGAGCTCCTCTCGGCGGGCTTGGTGCGGCCTTTCCGGGTCAACCAAATTTTTTATTTTTAGATTAAATTTTTAATTTCTAAAAGACCTGGACGGGCTGTTTTCGCGCCGGGTCGACCCGCCCATTGCTACAGTGTATTTTCCCGAGACTTCGGCTGTTTTAGGGTATTTTTGACGAATTTTTGTGCCAATAATTTGAATATAAGTGTATTAAAATAATTTTATATTCTTATAGTATTATAAGTTATTTAAATAGCTATGAAAAGAAATTCATGAAAAACAATTCCAAAATAATATTAAAAAATCAAATACTAATGTCTATACATTTTGGCAAATATGCTTGGCCCAAAACTCAAAATTCAGTATTAAATAATTTTAAAATATTTTTAAATGTTAATACTACTAGTGTGCCTCATAATCTCAAAGTTTGGACATATCAAGTTCGAGAGAAATAAAAAGAAATTCAATTATAAAAAATCTTGTGCATGTCTTAAATTTCCTTGAAGTATGCCATGACCTAAAGGCCCTTAGAGACCATTATTTTAGACATCTAAAATACATGGCTTGATTTAATTAATTATTAACAATTTTACTTAAAATCAAGCCCAAATAAAATATACACATTTATGCTTGACTCATCAAACACAAGGGTGTAACAGAGCAAAGGTAGGAAATTCAGATTAAATTAGTTATTTAGCAAATTAAAAATATGGATTATTTTGCAAATAGCTACTTGAGCATGCGGATATGGGTTTTTGGAATTGATTAATGCAATTTATTGATTTTAGCATTTTAGGGTTTCTTTTTTTTATGAAGAAGAATATATAAAATTTCTGCCGAATTGGAATTTCTATGCATAGAAGCATGCCTTAGGTTTTGATATTATCATATTGCCATTATTCAGGTTATCTGAATGCTAGAATGATTTTAATTTCATGAATTGGCATAGTTGGATCGGACAACACTTCGGCGAAAATTTTTGCATGGACATTTAGCTTCGCGACTTGATTATATGGAATTTTTAGGCTAGTACGAGCTTTAGGCTAGCGTTTCCTTGCGTTCGGTCGCCGGAAATCGATTGGGAAAACGGAGACTTCCAGAAAGTCGACGGTTAGAATTTCGCGGGCGACGGGCGAAGGAAGAGGATGAATTAGGGCTAATTAGGGATTAGTCTGATTATTAAGTGTTACACCCCATTTTTTTCCTAGGCTGATTTTTGGTATGCTACCTGGGAGCACAGAGGAGAGCTACTCTGGTGTGACTGGGGGTGACTGTGGTTGGTCAGAGTCTGGGACTGATAGTGCCTTTCCACCCTACATTGTTATGCTGTATTTCTATACTCTTACTATTATCCTTCTCTTGCATGAGAGTTTTTTTTTACTAGCTGTCTTTCCTACTGGGCGTAGCTCATTCCTTTATTATCTATATTTTTCCAGTGGCTCGACAGACTTGACGCCACCCAGCTTTAGGTGGGATCGTGATCAGTAGGCTAGTGGAGGAGATCTGATCTGTGATTTTCTGAGACATTCTGGTTAGTTGATTGTTGCTGTTGGATGTATTCAGTGAGACTGTTATTCTTATGTCTTGTATTATGTGAGGGTGATTCTGACTCATGTACTCGGATGGATGATGTGGTATTTGATGGACTGTGACTTTTCATATGAGTTACATTTTTATACACTATCTTATTTTCTATCTTGACGGTATGGTGTGTGGAGCGCCATTTCATATCGGTGGATGTTATATATATATTTTTTTTTGTGGTTGATGGTGAGGTCATTACATGACTATGGAACTTAACCTTGGGGGTTCAGACTTCTATTAGATCGGTTCTCCTACCGGTATGGGTTAGGAGTATTGGGTCTAGTAGGAGTAACATTGCGCGAGTTCATCAGTTAATTCAGGAGTCATGAACCTGATTTGACGGTGTGCCCGGGAGATGGGATCCACATGGTTAAGAAAAGTAGGTGTGTAATGATGTGTTATATCCTATGTTTTTCGTAGGCTACTCAGGTTGGTATGGGACGATCTGAGCTGTCTATATGTAAAAAAAAAAAAAAAAAAAAAAAAAAACTGGGGTGTAACAGTTTTCATAAAAGGCACTACTGTTTTTTTTGTCCAATTTTATCTGATTGTTTATATTTTTGTTGTATAATCATTTTTGTAAATTCATTACATTAATTTTAAAATATTCTATTCTTCAAATATTATGTATTTATATATTTATCTAAATTTTGTCCATATTTTAAATTTTTACAATTTAATTTAAAAAGTTTGTTATGTAGAATATTGTGTTTTGTATTTTAATTGTTTAGAAGTTTTCTAAAATTTTAACATAATCCTAAATATAATAAAACTATAACTTATGAAATAAATTGGTCAACCATCCAATAAATTATTATTATTTATTTTTAAAAATGTTTTAAAATAAAATATTTAATTTTGAAGTAAACATCTTAAATATCTTTCTTAAGTTAAAGATCATGATAATGACTTTTAATTAACTCTTTCATATAGGATAATTATTTATGATATCACGTTCACTTGTTCTTTTATTCTCCTATATTGTTTCCCTTAAAATTTATAATTACTTTTCTTAAAACAGGGAAGTCGTGATTTGTTATATCTTTGCCCCTTTATTACAAAAAAGGTTTTCTTTTGTTATTTAAAGCATATAATTTATTTATTATTTAGGTAAATTAAAAAATATATGTTCTTGGAGTGATTAGATATATGATATGTTAAAGCCAATTTGAATCATGAGTTGCAAAGGACTAATGGGTCATAAATTATTTTTGTTAGTGGGTAATATTAAATCATTATGCCTCCTTATTAAAACAAATCTTTTTAAGATTATAGGCATTTAGCTAGTGTTACTCAACTTTGTTCAAGAGATCATTATTTAACCCTGAGATCTTATATAATGGAGTTGACAAGTCAAAGAAGAATATGATATATTTGTTTTTTATGCCTACTTAATATTTGTGATGTAGAGTTTCCTTGGTTTTCTTCTAGGGTATTGCAATTGCAACATTAATCCTAAGAAGACATCATGAATTAAGATGCACAATATGCATTTGTAAGTATTGGGCTCACTATTTAGCAATAAAAAAAGAGAAAAGCCCACAAATGCATGACAACGTTATACAATAGTTCTTAAGCAAGTAATGAAAAGTTTGATGCATCATGGCACAACGTACCATTCCAAACTTGATCACTATTTAGTCCAACCATAGGGATGAGCCTGAGGTTGACGATGTCAAGGATGGGACACACTATTGCTTGGTTATTATGCTTTAAATTTTTACAAGGAATTAAAAACTTAGATGAATTATTCATTTGTTGATCATACATATTACTAGCTATTGAGTTTCTTTATTTTTTCATTATAATTATAGTTATAACATAATTGGAGCAAATTAGTCTTTTGATATATATTTGAATATTGAATAAGTATTTATACTTAAAATTATCTATTTTTTATTATAAACATTTCCTTCTTTGCAACTGGGTAATAACAATCTTCTCAAGATACAGATAGATTTAATAATTACTCAGCTATTAATATTATAGATAATAAACACTTTTTAAAGCTATTGAAGCATCTCATTATTGTGATTTCTCGTGATTTTAGTTGATCTTCTAACAACAAACAAGCATTAATATTAGTTGTTTGTAATTTGTTTGTAACATAACACCTCTAATCATATGGTGATTTTGAAAAGTCTTATACATTTTACATTTAACATCAATTCACTTACATCTTAAAATTATTTTCGTACTTTTATGTACTTGCATTTTCTACTTCAAGGGCAACAACAAAGATAGAAGATATATCATAAAAAGACAATAAGAATAATAATGACTGTCAGTTCTCATAGATCGAATGTTATTGTTTCTCAATTTTATGTGGTTGAGCTCTGTCATCTCTCAATGTTCAACACTTAATAAGTTATGATATTAATAAACAATAGTAACAATTTTTTTGCTTACCATGGTTTGCTCTCGAACCATTTTTTGCATGCCAGAGCATCATCATTTATGGGCATCGATTGATGAGTCCTTGTCGCGTTGGACTATTCCTTTCTCCTTCACAATTGCTTGGTTTTTCTTATCCAACATCTCTCCTTTTCTATCACCTTTTCCCTACAAAAAAAAAAAAAAAAAAAAGAAAAATACAACAGAAACATTAAAGTCTCTTTACCCTCGTAAGAAACTCAAGATCTTTGAGATGTTACAACGGCATACTTCATTTGTTGCTCAAAGCTTTAGCCTAACTGGGTCGAACGCATGAATCTTAATTTACCTTAGATTACGGGTGTTGAAAACCGATTTGGTGAGGGTGTCGAGTGCGTGTCTTTTGCCGCACACCCGATCCAGTAGCGACAAACGTCACGTGACACATGGAGGCCAACAAGAAAAAGGTTGCCCTCAAGACAGGCTCAAGTGGGTGTATGTTTGTGTACTTGTGTTGGGCCCCATGGTTGTGTGGGATGCGATTTGAAAGATGCATCATTCTTCACATGTGCGTCCACATCCATGGATGGTCCCCACGTGTGGTACGCCTCGATGTCGATGCATCAATGGAACGTAATTCTCAAGCGAAACCAACGCAGCAGCTTCGCCTTGGTTTGCTGCTCATCATTAGGAGGGGAGGTTAGTTTTGTGGACCGCGGAGCCCACCGGCATGCCGCGGTGGCTGCCACTTACTCTTGCACTCTGTTTGGTAAAGCTTTTGCGTTTAGAATTGATGTTTGAAAAGCGCGGTTAGGAAAAATAGTTTGCATGAAATATCGATGAAAAATAAATAATATTTTTGAAGGTGAGATTGAAAAATGGCAATCGAGGTGGATTTTAGGCTCTTGATGTATATTGGATTCTTGTAGGTAAGCTCCTTTTGTGTTTAAAATGCTTAATTTTAATATATGCAACTATATATTATGAGTTCAATTAGTTGTTTTTTGACCATTAGCTTATCGAAAACTCTTATGATCTTTTTGGACAACATTCTAAGTGATTTTATGATGGGTTTTAGTTTTATTTTATGATAAATAGCTATCAAATATCATTCTTTGATGAAGATCTAAAGTCAGTTATAAAACAAGTCCAAATTAATGATCACATAAGTAAAATTTGTTTGACATTTTAACTGTCTAGACTTATGAAAATTTCACATATTATTCCACATGTCAACAATATAACTATCTCTTGGTGATAAAAAATATCCAATTAATTAGATTATTTTCACTTTTTATGTATTTCTATTATGCCAAATTTAGGACATATTTATTCTTTTTCCTAAAATCCAAAGTCACAGTATTATTCCTCACAATTTTTTTAAAAACAACATTTGTTTAAAAAAAATCGTGGGACCTCATGTGAATAATTCATTATAATTGATCCTTAAATGTCATGTCGAAATCTTGCTCGTTAAGATACAATAATGTTAGGTCTTTATAATTATTTTTCATTGAACTTAAAAAGTAAGTAAGATAGTTTTGGATTGGATGTTTAATGGAAGGTAGAAAAACATCTTGTTGTGATTCTTAAAAAAAGAGGATTTTATAAGTTTAAAAAATAAAAAATAATTATTTTAAAGTTTAAATGAAAGGATTATTCATAAGAGTGGTGTCTTTTAGTTTCATCTTATATCATAATAGTGACAAAATTTTTAAAAGAAATTTTTTTTTGTAAATTTTATAACACCTAATTTTCTCCTCTCAAGAAATAGCAAAAAGAGTCTCTTTTATGATAAAAAAAGTTATATAAAAAGTACTAGGCTTTTTATATGAGCATACAAAGATCAAATTTGAATGATTATTCCAATGTGAAAAAAGATCCCCAAGTATGTTATCATGTGAGCTAAACTTGTTGTGATGAAAAGTTTCATTGGATGTGAAAGATCTTGGCAAGGATTGCAATCTCATCATTCCTTGCATGTGTATCAACATCAAGGATGGTCCCAAGTAAGGTCCACTCCATTCTTGATGTTTCATTGGTCGTTTGTTTGTCTCTGGACAATGTTTATTAATGCTTTTCAATCTATAAGTCTTAACAAATGTAATACGTTAGCATATGCTATTATGCTTATAATTGTGTATACATATATGTGGTTGAAACCCACCAATACTTGTCTTGTTTTGCATTCATTAGATTCTATCTCTCTTTTAGCTTACTTTTAATAGTTTCCAATGATTCTTGAGTGATAATTACAAAACCAAACAAAATTAATAAAAATTATAACAAGATTAAAGTTAAGAAAATAAAAATTAAATGATTTGGATAATAAATTTGAAAGAATTAAAGTAACCTTTTAGAAAAGTTTTAATTATTTTTTATTGAATGTGATAAAACATAGATATAAAAGATACGAGATGAAAGTATCGAAAAACAAAATGATGTGTTGAATATTAAATAAGAGTTACTGATAGTTGATGAACAATAAGATAAAAAAATTAGATAATTAACCCTTTTTATAATACATTATCATGCATAAGTTCATAAAAATATAAAATATAATTTATGAATCATAATAATATCAAAATAAGGGTCATAAATTTCTTTATAGATTTTAAGCCATAGTTGTTATAGATATAAATAATATACTTAATTTTTAATCTATTTTTAATTATATGACTAAATATCTTATTCTTTAATACAATTTCATAAAGCACTTAATCTATTTATTATATATAAGAAAACCAAAGAAACAATAATATAAATCCAAGATTTAATTAGAACTGAAAATAAATAAACTATACTTTTATATTGAATATTTACAATGGAAATATATAGAAAAAATAATAAAAAAAAAATCATATTTTTGGTCCCAATTACACATTATTACAATTTTTAAAAAAGTTAAATCTTAATATATTTATTGACTAGTGTAATATCAAATTAATGATGCTAGATAATTATTTCCTTTCATTGCTATCTTGGAATCCCAAGACATTCATTTAAGTTAAAACATTAGCTAGTATATAAGCTGAGTTATTGTTACAAAATTAGTAAGTAAAAGCTAAAAACTATACATGCAATGTTGGTCCAATTAGCCCAAAAAAAAACATTTGATTTTAATGATAATAAATATTTTAAGTATTTATTTGATGATCTAATATGTCTACCTAACATATTCTATAGATTACGTTCAAGATTCATAGACTTAATGAACACATGGATTGGCTTGAGAACTACTAAACTTATTTAATTTTTAAAAAGCTTCAAGTACATCAAAGATTAATGAGCAATTTCATTAGTGTGCATGAGTACAAATCTTTTAGAAAATAGATTTTTATTATCTAAAGACTCATTTCAAAAAGATTGGTATGGTATTTAACTTAATTATCAAGATTTGTACACACACATACACACACTTACATCCATGCCTATTATATTTTGGATTTAATCTTATGATAAATTGTAGAAACTATGTCTAAGCAAACTTAATTAATATCACTCACATGAGTCATAAGTATGTGGAACTCAATGGTTATACTTTCAAATCCATGATTTAATATTATGATCAAACTGACTTTGGAAAGTAAGATTTAAAGGTTTTGATTGTAATGTTTTATAAATTCTAAAATGAATTTTAGGCTTGAATTGACTTATAGTATTAACAAACTTTATCTTAATCTATTTGAACATATCATAAGAAAATGTCTATTTAAAGTTATACAAGTATATAACATGCATCCTTTTTAATCCAAAATAAGAGGGCCTACTTCAAATCACACTACATCATACATTACGCATACACTTGCTACATTGTGTTCCACATCCTATGTTCATTTTTCTTGGCATTAGCTCATGTTGCTCTGTCTTTCACACATCAATTGCTCAAGCTACACAAAACAACTAATTTGACTAAAACTTAAATTTTGAAATAGTTATTGGGATAGTAGTTGGAAGTGTTTTGAGAGATTTTTTGGAATCTTTTAACTATAATGAGTCTTCAAATATTTAGAATAGGTTGACCTCACCACATTTTTTTTCTAAATCAGTAAACCTTCTTGCTTTGTATTCTACATCTAAAGAAGAGATTATTAAATTATTAAGTCAAAACCATTTTAATATTATTAATGTGCATGTAAAGAGTTTACAAAATTTTCAACAATTGCAATCTTTCATGAAGGGCTTTTTACTTTTTCTACATTTCTACATCATCTACATACCCTTATCTCACAAGCTCTTAGTTTTATTTGATAGCACTCTTAATATTTTAATAAGATTAATTATATATTTATCTAATAATAATTAGATTGTATTTTATATAGTTTTTAAGCTTGTGTAATTTGATCTTTTTTTATTGATATTGGTTTGTCTCTTAGTCACATTTTGTAGAGTTTTTTTTGTCTAATAAGTTCTTTTGAGTTGATGAATTATAAGGTTTTGGGTTAATTATTATAGGATCTTTTGGTCCAATGTGAGGATTTTTTCTAGTCACATCTACAAATTTTTTTGATAATATAAGCCTACTTTTCTGTTTTTTAGGGTGAATGTAGATTCAATATGAGATTAAACCACATTAAATCTTTGTATATTTATTTTAGTACATTTTTATAACATCCTAGTATGAATAAATAATTTAATAAATTCAAATCATGAGATATTAAAAATAATAATATTAAAAAATATTAATGACTTTAAGAAGTAAGTAATAGTAAAAAGTGATGAAATAATTATGATTTTGATTAAGAAAATAATTGGTTAAATTATAATTTTTTTTAAAACAGGATCATATAATACAATATTAGCATATTATATAATACGATATGCATAGTGTGAGAAAGACAACTTAGTGAAGCTCATCGTCTAGTATGATATAAGATATCATAGTGTATGGTAGAAAAATTAGCAAAAGTTGTATAAGATCATATAATATGATAAGGACCATTATAGTTGTATAATGTCATGGTAAATGATTGTATCACCTATATGGGTAAGATTAATCTAAAATATTAAAGAAGAAAGAACTAAAATATATTATAGAATATAGGTATAACGTATAATATAATCAAGTAATAGAAAAATAGAGTGGGGTATAACGTGAATGGGTTCATAAGATAAAATTGTATTGTATAAGTATAGAAAATAATTGTATTGGTGTGATAGAGTATATAGTCAATGCATTGGT
The DNA here is from genome assembly GCA_023846275.1 of Vanilla planifolia. Classification (NCBI taxonomy): domain Eukaryota; kingdom Viridiplantae; phylum Streptophyta; class Magnoliopsida; order Asparagales; family Orchidaceae; genus Vanilla; species Vanilla planifolia. The sequence goes on along the minus strand of CM043878.1, from coordinate 5,448,889 downwards.
GTTATGGGCAGGATGAGTCCAATAGTCTAAAGGAGGATTGTATTATATAATATGATCAAAGACAAGTGTATGTTACAATCCTTTAAGAGAGAGAGAGAGAATGAACTTAAAAGAAATATAGACATATTAAAAATTGGTTAAAGATATAAGATGACTAAGACATCATATAAGACTTTTAATATATAAGAACTAATGGTTGATACAAAAAGTATAATATTATACAATATGAAACCAAATAACATACAAGTACAATCACAAGAGAATGAAAAAATAAGCATAATACATGGGAATAATCAAGTTAAGACTTAAGAAGAAAGATATATCATACAATACAATAAAAAATTATATAAATGTGTGGTAGGAGAAATGTTTAAGTTGACTAAGTAGAAATAAATAATATATATGACTAGTGGATTATATCAACATGGTTAATGTTAATAAGCATAGATAGTAAGGGATTTAGTTAAGCATATAATATGAAGACAAGTATTGTATAAGTATGATTAAATCAAAAGTAGTAACATACAAAGAAAATCATTTAAACAACATAATGTATGATAATGGTATAGTAAGAGTATGTTAAGAAATACTTAAGTCCGGTTGAAGAAAGGTTAAGAATTATATAATATGAAGTTAGTGATCGTACATATATGATTAATAGAATTTGAAAGGATTTTATAACTCAAAGTGGAGAATGACTAAGTTAAACATTATAGGGAGAGATCAGTTGATGAGAACTATTGAAATTAAGTTAGAAAGAAAGTGAAGGGTAATATATTGAAGGAATATGGATATATAGAGAAGTTGAATGACTAAGAATATGAAAGGATGTAATAATTGATATAAAAGAGATTGAAATCAAGGCTTAGAGAGATTTTTGGCAAAGTTAAAAAGTCCAACACTCAACCAAAGCTAGTAGAGGAAGAAAGAGAGAAGGAGAAAATATCCTTAAGTGATTTGGAATGACAACCATACTAGTTTGTGTAAGATAGACAACTCAAGAGCAAGAGGGATTGTGCAAAGATCAATGCCTTGATGTGACCATTATAAAGGAAGAACAAAAGGTAGGCAATTTGGTATCATGTGTATATGCTTTGAAGTATTTTGTAATGTAAGCCAAAGATTGTTTTTCTTTACATATAGTACTAAACCTATGTTGGTTAGATCATGCCCTTTTTGAACTAATATTTTCATGTCAAAATGAGGTGTTATGTGGGGTTATAGGAGATTAGTGAGGGTTAGATCACTTGTTGACATGTTATAAAAGATTTCTAATTACTGTCTAGATATTTTGTTTGTCATTGCATATTATGTTATGAGAGAAAGCACAAGTAAAAGAATTTAAGTCTATGAGGATTGATGGAACAATGTTCATGTAAAGGAAACATTTAGAATTTATGGTTTAAAAGCTTTTTTTAAGAAGTTAATCTTATGATCAAAGGTTTACATTTATTATTGCATTGACTTTAAAGGACTTTATTCATTAAAAAACTTGATTGTAAAAGATGCATTTACTACTTTATTTTATAAGAATAGAAGTTTGCTTACATTATGATTTTATAAAAGATAAAAAAATTATATGTTTTCAAAATGTTAAGAGAAGAGAGAAAGAAAAATATATGTCATGCCAAAATCTGAGGATAGCCAATAAGGGGCATGTCACAATTTCTTACACAAAAAGATTTCAAAACAAAGGAGTCTTAAAGAATAATTTAAAAGTAATTACACTAAAAGATTTCTTTATAATTTATATTATTACTCTTGGATTGTTGATTTTGTGAAAAGTTAAAATTCATCCCTTATTGTGTGGATATTATAGTGCTTTTATTTTAACATAAAGATATTATAAATTTGGGATTATATTGTAGACTTAGTTTATAACACATCATATAGATATGAAAATAACAAAGCATTATAGTAAGTAATGAAAAATATAATATGCCATATAATGTTTTGACCCATTTGCAATCCATTTATTTTCCTTTATATTTAAATGAATTACTTATAACAGTTTTAACTATTTTTTATTAAAGTATTTTCTTATGATCAAGTTATCTCACCATCAATCATTGGCTAATCATATTATTGCTTCCATAATTATATATACCTTAAGAACATGTCCTTTTGATGCACCACCTTTACGTAAATTGTCTCAAAATATCATATTGATAACTCTTAGGCTTTTGACTTTATTTTGTGAAAATACTTATAATAAAAGCCCATTTTGTTTCCTAAATGATAGTGTGTTATTTGCCATTATCATGTAGACCTTGTTTGCCCTTTTTATAATTCATTTTTTTGTCTAAATTAATTTTATATGATCACTAACCATTTATTTGTTTTGTGTTTCTTATTTCCACATGATCAACTTATTTCAAAACAAGTTCATGAGCTAGTCATGCTGTTATTTCCTTAAAAGTTTGTACAAATATGAAAAATAAATATTATATGAGGTTTTTCAAAAATAAAACCCATTATTCTTTGATGTTGAAAGCTATAATTAGTTTGTTATTTGCTATTTTCCTTGCACTCATGTTTTAAACTTTTTATTACTGACATGTTTTTCCTTGTCCTATGAAATCTTACAATGTATAATTTTTCCTCAACTAAAATTTTTAGATAGAAACATAAGATAATAATATAACAAGGAAAATTGACTATGTGCTTAATCAAGATGATCTAAGATTACAATGCAAACAATGATTTGTATTCATAGGAAATGCAATAGACATGTTTGTAGTACATCAGTCGACAAACAAATGTATATAAAATTGAAAAGCCTATTTATCTTGAGTACTAGTAACTCTGATTTATATCCTTTCTCCTTCTTTAATGAAATTTTGCATATTATATTTTGTTAGGTTATATCCATGTGCCTTACAATTATTTTTTTTACACCTCTCATATGGTCTTTAAGAAATTCATTAGTTGATTATATATCTTTGAACTTTAACCAATTAATTAGTTTCCTCTGTTATATAGTTTATTGGTCTATTGGACCAATTGTTCCAAATGATTAGATTGTTTAATCCTTTATTTGATTATACTTTAGGCTCTTATTAGGTAATGTGATCTTTCTTTGCATAATTTGACAAGAATTAGATGATTAATTAGATTGTCTATTCAACATCTGATTGATACTTTGAATACATTTCTCAAAATTCATCCATTAGGCATCTAATCATTTTCTAACAAAAGCTCTCATCTAAATCTCAAAATTATAAGACTGCCCAATATCCATATTTGATTATGCTATAAGAATATTGTTATTTAATATTTTTAGATTTTCCTTTTAGTCATCTCTTAAAGATATATATTTATAATAAACATCATGCATCAAATATCTCTTTTATGCACATCTTGCCTATTGGAGCATCTCTAACATGACATTTTATTAATCATCATGCCCGTAATCAATAATACACATTATAAGAAAGCATTTACATATAGGTATAGGTTTTGATTATACATACATCCAATAATTCATAGAAACTTATTATTAAAAATAAGGTTAACAAGCATCTTTCATACAATAATTTTTCATATTTTTTAAGACCTTTAACCTAGCATTACACATTGTGTTATACATATACACATAGATACATGATATACTTACCTCTTACTTTCCCATGAAATGATCTCACTAAAGTTAAATCTTCTTTCGTTACTCTCAAGTTACTTAGCCTCTTGTATAACTCATTTTCAAATCTCTTAGAGTCATCTTCACTTGCTCTCTTTTTTTCTTTACTAATAATGGCCAGGTGTTATATATCTCAAATTTTTGAAAAAAAATTTCTAAGTCATGACCAACCCTTCTTTTACACTGCTCTTATGATTTTTGACATTAATGACATTCTCATTGCCTTTAACAATTATATTTTTTCATATGAATACTTTTTCTTCTTTTATTATTTTTTAAGGTTTTTTATTGGTTAAATTCACCCTTTGTCAATTTTCTTGGCCTCTTATTGTATTAAATTTTAAGAGCTATTCAATTTTTATTAATCATATATATATGATCACCAACTTTGCATTAAATGATTCTCAATCTTGTTTAAGCATGTCTTAAGTTCATTCTATCGTACTATTATGATGTCAGTATCATATTCATATGACATTCCCATTCATTCATTCATCGCATGGACTATTTTCATCGTATATCATTACTTTGGATTTGATCATACTTATACATACTCATTTATACTATATACTTAATCAAAATCTCTCACCTTCTATGCTTATTCATACTGATCATATTAATATGATCCTTTAGTCATACATATGATCAATTTCTATTTAATCAGTTGAGGCAATTACCCTACCTTGTATTGATACAATCCTCATCTTAAAATATAATTTATCTTTTTTCCTACTTCATAACTCAATGATTTTCATGTATTATGCTTATTATACACTATATTGTGTTATATGTTAATGCTCATCATAATATACAATTTGTTCATCTTTTATTTAGCTCTTCAAACTTAGTTAATTTTTCCTTCCCAATTGATTATGTTTATATGTTTGTTTCTTTTGTAATGTATATTACTGCATTGTATGTACTAACATTTGCTCATATGCATAAATGACCTTATATGATTACCTGGTCATTTTGTACAATCCATAACTTACTTTTGTGTATTCATATTTCTCTCAAGTTTTTTGTTCTCTCTCTTACTTTATCATACCATACGATACTCTATGGTTGTATTGTATGGTTGTCCTCTTCCTTAACTTATCAGTTTACTTTAACCTATAACGACAATACATTGATTACATGCCATACTGATACAATTTCGTTGTCATACTTGTGTGATACATTCTTATTTTATAAACCCATTCACATTGCACCCGAAATCCCTTTTTATTATTTAATCTTATTGTACAATCCACCTCTATTGTATTATATATTTCATTTTTTTCTTTTTCTTATAAGACTAATCCCATCTATATAAATGATGCCACTATGTACCATAATATCATACTAATTTAATGGCATATATCATATGATCTCATTCAGCTTATGATTATTATTCTATCATATTATATGATGTTTCATATTATACTAGATGATGGTCTTGAATAAGCCATATTTCTTAATATGATCTATATCATATTGTACTATATGCTTATCACATTGTATGATCATTTTTTAAAAATTTTATACAATTCTATAAATTATTTTTTTAATCAAAATTATAATTATTTCATCATTTTTTTATTACTCATCGCTCTTTGAAGTCATCAATAATTCTCTAATATTCTTATTTTTAATATCTTATTATTTGAATTTATTAAAATTTTTTACCCTCACTTTGGGATGTTAACTTAGGCTTTGATAGAGAAAATTTTCATCACGCATGTATGATACTACCATTGTACTTGTTTGAATTTTAAGACTTAAACATAATTGAGCAAAATTATATCATAAGATTATGATCCACTTATCATACTAATATGATCTCTTATGATTAGTAAGAATGAGCTAGTTATATGATATATTATAGTATGGATCACTTAGAAAATATAGTTGCTTAACTATATAAAAGAAGTATAATCTTTATGATCATCTTGTATGATGCTATTGTAACCTATAACACTATAAGCTGAGCAACATTCATATATTATGATGTTCTTTAGTATACTTGTACGATGTGTGCTAAGTAATAGAAATGAATTAATTGGATAGGTGCATTGTTGGGGCGATATGCTATGTCTACTTATCAACTTTATATTGACCCCTGCTATTGTAATGATATGATTGTATCATGAGAGTTGTAACAACAATTTTGATTTTTTAAGAAATGAGATTTTACTTATTGGAATTACATAACTAGCTTTGTACTATTGATTGGAATAAACAACATATTAGAGTATGAATAATTTGATGAATCAATTGTTAAATCATTTATAAGGAAAATAAAGCTTATAGTTATGGGTTGTGCCTTAGATTATGAAGAAGCTTTTATTCTGACTATTATCCCCATTATATTGTGAGCTTGATTGCATTACAATCTATCATATTTCTTAGGCAATTCCATATGTATCATATAAATATTATTTCATATTACTTAAGTGAACAATATATGATTTTTTATTTATTACTTCGTATTAAGTGTTATAATACTTGTTTTGCTATTACTGTACTTTTTTTAGTATGGTGATTAACTATGAGCAAAAAGGAAGTAGGATTGTGTGAGGTCACCTATACCTAAAGGTGGTTGAAAAGGGAGTGAATTTGTGAATGTGACTTATTTTCTATAGGTGAAAATGGAGTGGTTGTGTTGGGTTTTCACCCATCAATTGTGACAAAAGGATCTTGGTTTTAGTAGAAGCTTGTTCAAGTCTATTGCTGCATCACTTTGGTTTACTTTATCCTTCATGAGAAATATCTCTGTTGCAAACAATTTGGAAAGCTAAAGAAACTTTTGTATAAAAGAAAATAACTATCATTAGGATATACGAGTGCTTTTCACAACACTATTTGAGTTTGATGAATTTGGTTTATAAAAGAAAACAACTTTGTGTACTTGAATCTATTATTACTTTATTTCTTAGTTGAATTTGAATTGAGTGAAAAATACTTGTGATATTAAATTGACTTGAGCTATTGTTTTAGATTAAAATTTTCATAATTTAACCTCTTCTCTTATTAACATTGTGTTCCAATAATTCTAACAAGTAGTATTATAATAGTTTTATATAAAGGGAAGTAGTTCCTAAGAGAATACCCTTTTCTTTCTTCATTAGTGTGTGGTGATTGTTTGTAATATCTATTAACACTATGGATTGTTAGTTAGGGAACATTATTCTTTATTAAAAAATGCTTTTAAAACTTTTATCAAAAGGTACCTTATGATTTTTAGGATTTCTTTATACACTCTTATACTATTCTTGATGATAAAAGTGATAGATCTCATACATTGATTCAACTCTGTGTAAGAAGATAAACCTTTTTGTATTGTTCTTTGTCTCAAGATATTAGGATAAAAATTTGTCACTTATCTACTTGCTTTGAGTCTATGTAAGAGTTAAATAGATTGTTTAGTGATAAGAAATCCCAAATCCTTAGTGAAAATAAGAAGGAGAATAAGAAACAAAACAAGGAATAAAAGAAGAAGTTGACACAATGCACTTTTGATCTAAATCCTATAAATAAAGTATATCAAATGTATCTTATTAAAATGTTAAATTATTTTCTAATTTAAGTTATAAATTACTTGATTTATTTGAAGAGTTAGCTCAAGAACATAAAAAAAGCTTATTAACATGTATGCTACTCTTAGGAAAACCTATGCAAATCATGAAAATAAAGTAATTGAATTGCAAAAGAAATGTGATGCACTAAAAGATGAGATATTTTTATGAATAAACAAGTGCAATTACATATTCTTGATATTTTATGTTTGCAAGCATCATCTAGAAATGTTTAAGTAGAATTATCAATGCATACTTCATCTATTATTTTCTTAAAAGAAGGAAATGAAGAATTAAAAACAGAAAGTTGTGATTTGAAAGAAGTTAAAGAGTTTTCTTTTGCTCAAAATGGAATTGAATGCTTTGAATACAAACTTTGTTTGTAATCCATCATATGTATTTTCTCATGCTCATTCACATGTGCCTCATCATGTTCCATCACATAATCATGTGAAAAAAGATATTGATTACTTAAATGAACATTCTAATGCTACATCTCACTTGCATAAAAAGTATAGATTGAATTGTTCATATACATGCATGCATGATAATAAAACTTGCTTTAGTTATATACACACATCTCACTCTCTTGCTACATGAAATATTTTTATGTAATTATTGTACTAGATATGGATATATTTCTTTTGATTACCCAATTAGAAAGTGCATTAATTTAAAATAAAACGAATATTAATGAATTCTTAAAGGTAAATATTTCACAAATAGTTTTTGCAAAAGCATCTTATTCACACCCAAGATGATTTGGGCTCCTTAGATTAAAGCATAAGTAATTGTGTAGGTGTATCTCGATAACAAAGACTTTTGAGGATAAACATTGGCTTGCGAGCTCTGCTCATAGCCCACTTAACAAAACTTATATTTATGAGTAAATGTGGTTCTTGTCTTAATAAATTAATTATATTGTTAAAATTTAATCTTGAAACATAAGCTAAATTATTCTAGAATCTTGTAGTTATCATGGAGAGAGAGTGTTTTAGGAAGGTGTTAAAGGTAATGCTACCTGGAACATATATTTCAACATCTTTTCACTTAGATTAATTCTATGGGATGTAACATTCTATTGAATTATATGTTGAGATTTTATGGAATCCATCTAAATCAAAATTAGAATCATTTACATATGATAGGGTCACACACAAAGTAGAAAATGAGAGTGACTCATTCAAGAAATGTAAGAGTCAGATCAATGAACAATTTGAAAAGCTTGAAGAAAGAGGCTCTAGTCTAGATGTTAAAGTTCATAGTAAATTCAACATAAAATTGATACTCAATAGTTAATGTTTAGATCTATTACCATTTCAATTAGTAAAATTGATACTTTCTCAAAATAGACAAAATGAAATATTTTAAATGTTTGCTATGACTACCACATTTGACAATTTCTACTGGTTAGGATATGCACTTCTATTTTTTGCTTTCTATTCTATACAATTAATTGGTCTTCCTAGTTCATTTAATCATGATTTAAGATTCTCTTTTTGCCAACAACTTGAATAATAGGAAATTTGTGTACTATTTTAATGAAAGAATTCAACAATTCAAGGAGTATTAGGTCTTATTATACTAAGAACTTATACAATCAAGTGCTACAAAAAGGGGAAGAACATGCTAGATTTTAGTGATAAAATGCTTAGAAATTTAAGAGAAATAATGTCTATTTTGATGCATTAATGTTGAATTAGAACATGGATAGATTGTTTTATGGAATTTGAGATTATTAGTATGCCAAAAACCAATTATGATGAGAAAGGGACTTTGTTTTTATTAATCACTGATGTTTTTCTTGCATAAATGTAGAGACCAATTAGTTATGATGTTTTTGTGTATATTCCTTTACTCTCACTTAATGCTAGAATTTCTTAGAAAGATTTTTCATTCTAGCTTGATACTTCTTTTAGTTTTTTGCTATTAATTGATATTTTGTTCTTGTTTTTTTACTTTGTTTTAAACAAGCATTGCTACTTCAGGATTCTTGATTATTCATTACTAAATTTTCAACAACTGGTATAAAATTTTATCTCTTATTTGCTTTTTTTATTTTGTTTTATTTTTTTTATGAATGACAAAAAGTAGAAGAGAAATATGAGTAAAATGAAAAGCAATTCATGTATACCAAATGCTTGTTATTAGTTATTTTAATTACATTCATTGAAGGGGAGCATTACATGCTTGTATAACTTAATATCTTTTCATTTCATTTTTTTTGTAAAATAATTTTTCCATCATCAAAAGGGGGACATTGTTGTACCCTTGATCGTTACACCACTTATTTGATGCCAACAAACTATTATATTGTTACTACTATGATTTTTTTGAGTATTCATTAGATCATACATCTTAAGATCAAACAAGTCTAGTCAAATGAAGAACTTGATTAAATATTTTATGAAACAATCAAAGTAAAGTCAAGTTAAGAAGTTTTTGTGACTTTGCTTAAGCTTGGCTCAACTTATAAATCATGAAGCTATTATTTCTGCTCTTGGTGAAGTGGTTGTCTATCTAGAGCTCATCCTATACACATTACTTTGGTTTAGAATTGTTAAACTTATCACTTGATAATTATATGATATAAAAAATTACATTCACTATTCATACATATTTCTTAAAGATTGAATATCATACAAGCTTATTCAAATATATCTTAATAAACATGAATTGAGGTTTGCATTTAAATGGCATGATCAATATCTTTAGTGTGTAATATAATTTAAGTAATGCATTTACACTTCTTATATTAGTATGATTTCATTATCGTACAATATGAGTTGCATCTAATGGCATTGAATAATGCATCAATCAGTGGTGATCTTACAATATAAGTATAAGTTATGTTGCTCATATGAGTATAATAACCTATTATACAAGTACACTAAATACTTATATGAGAAGCGTGTGTCAAGATTTAGAGTATTGAATCTTCATATAGTATAATGTTACTTATTGTACTTGGATGACATAGTCATTTGGAGGATCAAATAATATTAAGTGCATTAGAGATTGGAACGTATTATATGTATGATATATTAGCATATTTGTACAATAAATGTATCATTGTACTAAGAGTTTAGGACTTTAAATATGGTTGAATAGATTTTCATAGTACCTATACGATACTACCTTCATTCTTGTACTATTAATAGGACTTAAACATATATTAAATAGGTTTGCGTTATTAGAGTATGATCCTTTTATTTTACTAGTACAATCTCATATAATCTTGAGAATGAGCTAGTAGTGCAACAAATCATAGTATGAATCATCTAGAAAACATTGTGGCTTAACTATACTAGACAAATACAATTCTCATGATTGACTTGCATGATGTCATTATTATCTGTAACATTACGAACTGAGCGTTCATACAATATGATGTTCTTTATAATACCTATACACTGTGTGCTAAGTAACAAAAATGAATTTCTTAGACAGGTGTATCGTAGGAATAATCTAATATGTCTATCTATCAGCTTTGTATGACCTTATTATGATAATAGTATGATTGTATCTTAAGAGTCGTAACAACTGTTTCAACTTTTTAGAAAATGGGATTTTAGCAGTTACATGTTTCATTAAAAAATTTGAGCTATTGTAGTATAAATATGAGCATATTAAAGTGTGAATAAGCTAATGATTAATTTTTAAATCATTTATAAGGGAAATAATATTTATAATTGTTAGTTGTGACTTGTATGGTGAACAAGCATTCTTTGCTGCTATTATTGCTATTACATTTTAAACTTGATTGTATTATATTCTCTCATATTACTTGGTAAATTCTTATTATGTCATTTAGACATTATGTCATATTACTTCCTCAAGTAAATCATATAGGGTTTTGTATGTATTGCTTTACAAGTGCTATACTTGTTTAGTCATTGTTGCACTCTTTTGAGTGATTCCTACTTGGCCATTGACAAAATGTGAGTGAATTTGTGAAGACGAGTCTTACTTGGCATGAGAAAAAGGGAGTGGTTGTGTAAGGTTTTCATCTACCAACTATGGTAAAAGGGTGTTGACTTTAATGGAAGTCTGGTTGAGTCAATTAGGGATGGATGTAGGCAAAAGTTTTGCTAAAAGATTTAGAATTCTACTGTACCCTTTCTATATTACATTACTTTGTTTTTTGTTAGATTACTTCATAATAAACATCATTTCTACAATAGAATTTGGAAAGTTAAAGAGACTTTTGTAAAAAGAATAACATAATTGGCATTAAGATAGACAAGTGATTTCCATTGTAGCATTTGAGTTTGATGAATTTGGTGAATTTTATTTGTGAAATCAAACATCAAACTTTGCGCATTTACATCTTACTACTTTATTTTTATTTGAAATTGAATTGAGCCAAGACTACTTATGATATTGAATTATCAAATTATTATTTTGGATTGAGTTTAAATTTGTATAATTCACCCCTCTATTGTGAACATCATGCTTCTGTAATTCTAACGCATGGTTCATGTGACTTAGATGAAAATTGAAGACCATCAATAAAGAATGGGTCAAACTATAGATCATGGAGCTAAGATGAATAGTTTCTAGTGACATGGCTAAACCAATTGAAATTGATCATATTCTACAAATTTTTGGTTAGAATGTCAATCTTTTTCCTTTTGTTAGAGTAGCACTTAGGATTCTACTTATGCATGTATTCTTGTTAACATTTATTCTGGAGTTTTATTTTTTCTAGAGTTACATATGAATTTGAGTGACACTAATATAAATTATTTTATATTTGTATGAAATCCTTAAGTTGAAAAAAAATCAAAGTTTAGTAAGCAATATTTTTAATTTCCTTATGATCATTCATACAATAAAATGACAAAAATCTTACTTGCATGGTTCAACTTTTGGTTGATCTTACAAGTAGTATTCATAACTATGATGGCATCATATAGTTACGATGGCACCATAGTACAGTTGCAATGGTCATTTGACTTAAGAATATAAGGTGTAATAATAATCGTACAATTTATCATCCTTATATGACTTATGTTTGTGTTCTAAGAGTTGAGTTTCTACTATAATTGTATTTAGATAAATTTCTCTTTGTATGAGTACAACAATTATTTCCTCTCAAAATCCAAGTTATGAAAAGTCTTGATGTGGTTGGACATGTGATGTATTTATTGTACTAGTATGACTATATGATTAACTTAGAACAAGAACAATGGCTTAGTTGTTCCATCATTCATTAATATACGAAGCCTAGTTTTGTATTACATCATACAATGTGATGTAGTTTATCATTCTTGTATGATTCAATTCATTCATAGATAGCTTGAAAGACTTAGGAAAAAAATATTTTAAATATCATATATAAATATAATATCATGTATTATATGAATATGATCGTTTTGTGTCACAATTATCTGTTAGTTACTCTCAAATAAATTACAATGTACTTGTATAATAACCTTGTATAGAAAAATCTTGATAGTTGGACATTTTGTTGAAAATAATTATCATACAATAATAATATTTATATCACTCTTGTACAATCAATTTGAACTAAAGAAATGAATAAATATTATAGATTTTAGTAATAAAAAATATATTATTGGCAAGCCTGTATAAAAGGAAATTTTAGTAATTAATTAACCATTATTCTTATTAAGCAATCTTACTAGCATACTAAAGTGCTTTGATAAAACTTTGAAATCCATCAAATATGCCATAATTACCTAGACATACTAAAGCATGTTTTCATATGCCTATGGGATAAAATTATGTCTGGTAACTAAAAAGGCCAATTTCATCATTCTAAGACACCATTACATATGTACCAAGCCATATTGAATGCAAATGATAATATGTATACAAATGCAATAAGATATACATGTAATAAAAGTGTTTTGTATCAAAATAGATTTTTGAAACCAAAACTCTTGATGTGGTGAAGTTGATGGTTTAAATAATACGAGAGGATTGGAAGAGTAATTCAGAGTAGTGACATAATAATTGATACAAGAACTAACATATATCATTTGATTTAAGAGAGGTTTAGTCCCTTTGCATAAGATAACCTTTTAAGCTATATTTGATTATAGGCTATTGGAGAAATTTTATAAGTTGCATCCACTTCAATTCTTTGAGACATTAGATCATTTGCTAAGGAATTGTAAAAGAGAATAGATATGATGTTTAATAACATAAAGGGTCTCCTTAGTAATGAAAGTATTATATGGCACTATTGTTAACTAATAAGGTGAGTGGGGCAACAAACTCTAGGATTTGGAAGCATATCAAATTATGAAATTTCTTAAAAAGAACTTTTTTAAGGTACACATGAGTGGTATATCCTTGAATGCATCTAAGATAAGATGGGAGATGAGTGGCAAGATTAATTGAAAACAACATGCCTATTGCTAAGTATGAACAATGATTTTTAGGCTTAGTGAGATATGCCCCAAAAATGGTGCGGACTAAAACATTGAAATGCTATATGTTTAGAAAAAGGTTGTGTTATTCAATAAGAAGCAAGTTGGCACCTCTATAAATTTTAGGTTATAGAGAGCTAATTGAAGCTACTTGTAGAATAGTAGGATTAGGTTGAGATGGAAGCTAACAATAATACTAGTAAAAGAAAGGTTCTTCATTTTCACCCATAAATGGATCCAAATTTGGAAGGCCAATGATTACTGGCTCAAGGAAAAAATATAATTAGGGTGAAAGTGAAGACAAAGCTTAAGTAAATTTGTTTTATGCTAGAAGCAAGGTTGTATTGCTAAATAATACATAAAATGTACTAAAGAAGTAATAAGAATTCAAAATATTAGTGACAAAACTCAATTTCTTAGGGGTTTCACTGAAACACAACAAGTCAGAAAAGTTTTATTTCTTATGATAAAGAATAGGGTGGAGTCTTACTTCTGTTCATAGATGACACAATTAAGGGATTTATACAATTAGATATTAGGAAGTTCTTACATCTCCCAATACTCAAAAGTACCTTATTATTAGAAAAAAAATAGACCCGTTATAGTATTATTTGATTATGATGGTTCTCATTTGGTTATATCTATTAAAGTTATTATAAAATTGTCAATAGATTAGTATACATTAGCAAATCCACTTCTAGTAAAATTTCCTATGAGAGAATATGTGATGGCGGATAAATACATTAAGTATGACATTGAGATAAATAGGAAATCTTTCAAGTTTTAGCTAAAATAATTTGGTATAATCTTATGAATGAATTGGCTAGTAACCAATCAAGTCATTATTAATTATTGAGATAAAAAGTAAAAATTCATGTGAAAGTTGGCATTGATGTCATCTACTTTGGAAAAGGTAAAATAATACCTCTCATATTACGTTAAGGCATGACACATATACTATTAAAGCTGAGAAAATAGGACAAAAGAGTTGAAAATATTATCTAACTTTTATACATGAAACCAAAAAGAAAGAGCCTAAACTATGAGATTTCCCTTTAGTTTGTAATTATCTTGGTGTTTTTGTAAATGATATGTCATGACTACAAATTAAATGGCAATAAAATTTTCAACTAACTTTGTGCTAAATGAAAAACCAATTTCAAAGGCACTAATTAGATTGTAAGAAATGAAAGTACAATTACAATAAATGATTAAGAAGGGATTTATTAGGTTAAGTATATCCCCATGAGGAGCACTTATGTTAGTTGTATGAGAGAATGATGGAAGCATAAAAAATGTGTATTGATTATAGAAAAATAAACATGATTATCATAAAAAATGAATATTTATTTTGGATGATTGTGTAATTGCTTGATTCTCAAAGATGTTCATAAGATGTACTTATCATCACCTAAAAATAAAAAAAGAATAAAGCATGAATCATAAAAAGTAAGGAACATTGGTTCAATTTGAATGACAATGTATTTCAAGAACACGATATATTCCATTTGAAGATGAATGGAAAAAACTTCTAATGTGAGAAGTTCATGGAACAAAGTATGTTGTACATCCAGGAATGACAAAACCATATTGAGAAATAAAACAATCATTTTAATAATGTAGAATGAAGAGAAATATTAATGAATATAAAATCATATGCTTCATTTGTCAACATGTCAAATATGAATAGAAAATATCGAGTTGATTATTGCAATCACTCCCTATCCTTACATGAAAGTTGGAGAAAATATCTATGGATTTTGTTATTAGTCTTAGAAAGGATAACTAGGGATAGGCTTTTATAATTATAAATATGTTGAAAAAATTAGCACATTTTCTTCTTATCAAGTCTACCTACTCAAATTGAAGAAATAACAAAAAAGTTCAAAATCATCAAAGAGAGAATTCAAAGGGGATAAGATCATTAGAGAAAATATTTTGATACAAAATGCAAGAGGCATTTTAAGAACATATATTGATGAAAATGAACCTTATGAAAGGTGCAACAAGATTTGAAAAGGAAAGCAAATTGAAGCAAGATACATTGAACTTTCTAAATAATTGAGAGAATTAGAGATTTACTTATTGAATAGCTTTATCTTCATCATTGTTTAGAAAATATTATGTATTACATATTTTTACATTAAGAAGATATAATACAGATCTTTCTTATATAGTGAAATATGACTCTAAGCATTATGGATTTGCTACCTAGATACTTGGAGTTGAGCTGATATGTAAAGATCCATACATAATGGTACATATAAAATTGGCTAAAGTTAAGATGATAGTTAAGGAATTGCTAGATAAAGGGTTTGTTAAGCCAAGTGTGTCCTATTGGAGAGTATTGATTTTTCCTGTTGAAAAGAAAGATAATACTCTACATATGTGTATAGATAATTGAAAAAGTTAACAGTTAAAAATAAATACCTTTTAAGAGAATTGATGATTTTTTTGATAAGTTGTAGGGAACCATTATCTTTTTAAAAATTGATTTATGGTTAGGATATTATTAATTAAAAATGAATTAGAATACTATATCTTAAACAACATTTAGGACTATGAATTTTTGGTATTACTTTTGGTGACACAAATGCTTTATAGAATTTATGGAATTAATGAATTGGGTCTTCACGAAGTTTTGGGATTACCTTGTTATTATTTTTTGTTAATGATATCCTAATCTATTATGAATTTATTGATGAGCATGCTATATAATTTTATGTTGTACGTAGACCTTTATGGAGATCCAATTATATGTTAAATTCTACAAATGTTAATTTTAGTTGTCTCGTGTTAAATTCTTAGGACACGTGATTAGTGTAATAGAAATCTTTATGGATCCTTAGAAAATCTTTGTAATTTTGAATTGGCTTAAACCTACTTCAATTTTAGAGATTTTGAGTTTTCTTTATTAGTTGATTACTATTGAAAATTTGTTTAAGATTGTTCCTAAATTACATCACCACTTACTAGATTAAATCAAAAAATAATAAAGTTTGATTAGGACCTAGACTATGAGAACAACATCATTGTTGGATTATACTAAACTCCTACAAAATATGATACCACTATGGTAATTATTGACAAGTTGATGATGTCTAACACTCTACAGCAATTAGAATCACCTTTTTTAAAAAGAAAATTAGCTCATTTTTATGTGAAATATATTATGAGATTACATGGTATTTCAAAAGTAGTCATCTTTAATAGGGATCTTAAATTTATCTCTAGATTTTTAATAAAAGTGCATACAACTTTTGGGACTCAACTAAACTTTAGTATAACTTTCCATCCTCAGACTGATGGATAAATCAAGAAGACTATTAAACCATTAAAGGATTTTGATACAACTTTGTGTATTAGATTTTGGAGTCAATTGATAATATCACCTAATTTTAATAGAATTTGTATACAATAATAGTTTTCGTACTAATATTGACATAGCTCCTTTTGGAACTTTATATGAAAGGAAGTGTTTATCTCACTTATGTTGGTTTAAGAATAAAGAGAAAGTAATTGATTAGCATGTTTTTGTTGATGATGCCACCCATAAAATTAAAATATTAAGAGAAAAGATTTAGATTACACGTGATCAATAAAAAAATATTTTCATGAAAGCATAAAGATGACAAATTTTAAGAAGAAAAACATGTGTTTCTTAAAGTATGTCTACTAAAAGGTGTGATGTGATTTGTTAAAATAGTTAAATTAAAACCCAACTATATTAGACCTTTCCAAATATTAGAAAAAATAAAATTTATTATTAACTGAGTAGCATTTCCTCCTTAATTGTTAGGTGTGTATAATGTAATGATATTTTTAAGAAATCAAATTGAAAAAGAAGATATAATACAATGATACCCATAATTATTTCAAATTTTGGGATGAAATTTCTATAAGATGGGGAGATTGTGACTATCTACCTAATTAAACTCTTAGATTATCTTTATCATACCCCTACTTTTTTATTAACTCTTAATTATTTTCTAATCCTTTAATAATTCAAAATTTTAACATGTGACATTCAAATTTCAAAAAAATAAATAAACAAAACCTCTCTTAGAAACTATTAATTTATATATATATATATATATATATATATATATATATATATATATATATATATATATATATATATATATATATATATATATTTATTTATTTATATATATATATATAGTTATTTTGTTAATTATATATATCAATAATAGTTTATATAAACTAGATATAACATCGTTAAAACATAATATTACTATAAAATTATATAATCATGAGAAAATATTAATATCCTGACAACATCATATCATTATAGAATGTCATATTATCACACAGAAAATTATACTACATAGTCCCCAAATATTATTATATAAGAGTTTATAACAAAATTCATAGTACTATCATTATTTATAAGAAACTTACTTTTAATTCTCAATTCTTATCATTGTATCTCTAAATATCTCCACTCGATGTGTACTTGTGTCATGTCATATAATACAAATAAAGAAATGAGTATAATAACTTAGTAGATAAACTAATTAATAATTAAATTGATATAAAAATAAATATAAAATAATATACACTTGATCTTAAATATTATGATAATATACATGACATTAAGAAAGTTGGGGATTTTGTTCCAATAATTCTATAAGCTTATAACACAATGACTTTTGAGATGTAATATAAAACATGCCATAATCTTTACTCTTTAAAGTATCATAATTTTCAAATCTCCTTATCTTTTGTTACCAACTATCTGTACAAATACTTATATGCAAATTTTGTTTATTGAATTTGACTCAACCTTAGTTTTTCTTATTTTTTATTTAACTTTTTTAAGTCATAAAGATCTTGGTTTTCTCTTATTGATCCTTATCCTTAGGATCCAAATAACATATCTCCTAGCATCTCATCAAACCCATCGGTAGATTACACAACAAAACAATGACTACTAGATCATATAGTAAGAAGTATATATATATATATATATATATATATATATATATATATATATATACACTTCATCACTATAAACTTCAACTGCTATATCACATAGTAAGTAATAGCTCTTGATCACACAATAGGAAACCAAATTATTGAGGTCTAATGCTAATGATTTCAATACGACTAGATCACAACTAGTGACATGCATTTACATAATTACAATAGACCTCAATAGTCAGATCACACAGCAAGCAGTAGCCACTAGATTACGCAGCAAGCGATAACTCCTGATCCACAGTAAGTAACTTCATCATCGAGGTCTGATGCTATTGATACTAATACTTCCTGATCACATAGTAAGTAGTATATTGATATACAACATCATAGATCTTAATTGCCAGATCACAAAGTAAGTGGTGATCATTAGATTATACATTAAGAGTTAGCTCCTGATCACATAATAGGTAGCTCAATCATTGAGTATGATTCTAATGATATCAATATCGTCAGATCACACAAGTGATAACTGCTATATCACACAAGAAGTGATGTTATTGGATATGGCTACAAGAGAAATATATTATTTAATATTATTTATTTTTTCATAGAATATTATGCTTAAAACTAAAATTTCTTTCTTTTATTTTCTTTTTCTATATTGTTAATATATTATATAAGGATTTTTATCTATAAATTGATCATTCTTAGTTATGAATATGAATAAATATACATATACCATTTAAATTATTTCTTATTATAGGCATGTGATAATATACCAAATCCATTATATAATATTAATCATAACTAAATATAAATGCTTACATATATTATGCATATTACTTGTATCAAAATATGCGACATATAGGGCATAAAAGAAACGATAGTTTACATAAAAACTCTCAATAAAATAATTGTATAAATAATTCATTAATTACATCACAATTTAATTTAATTTATTTACTTAGATCTTTGAAGACTACTTTGACATCAATTTTCGCTTTTTCTTTTTTTTTGACTCACAACTAATTACTGTAGATCGTCTCCTTAAAAGTTCATATAAACATCATAATGGTTTAATAATTTCTTTCATAATTTTATGGCAAATCTTTACTTTGTGATTACTAGAATTATTTCATAATATAATTAAATGAAACAAAAAAATCACAATATGAAGATTAGAAATTGCATAATTTATCTTTTGTTACTATTGAATTCATAAGTGTACTTGAGTAATTTATTTCCTTATTCCTCAACAATATAGCTCCACAAAGTTTCCTTTTTATATCTCCCTTTTCAATTATAACAATAGCTTCTACAATACATACACAAATGGTGAGATTCAATCAAATAAATTTCGAGTATCTCTTATCTCTCTTTCTTATTCTATTAATTATATTGAAGGGACTCACTATGTCACCAATAGCCTTTGAATCTCATGAACCCTCATGGTCCTTTGCATGATATGGCTCAATTAGGGTTAAGTTAATCTTGATTAATCCAAAAAAATTTGAAGAAGCACAAATGTTTAAGGGTTTTAAAATACTCACATAAAGCAACAATTTTATATTAAATTTGCCATCACCATCGAAGACTGCTAGATCCCTCGACCTCCTCACTAGACGTCACTCATCGAAAGAAGATTGAGATGCTTAGGTTGCAAAACTCCTTGCGATGTTCTTTCTTCTCAATTCTCTTCCTTCCACACTAAAATTTGTAAGAATTTTTTCCTTGAGAAGCCATTTTGACAGGATCTGAGCTTCGAGTTGGGAGCAAAAGGGATTTAGGTTCTAGGAGAGAGAAGGAGAGGAAAGAGATGTTGGGGTTTTTATAATAATAATAGACTTTAAAACATAATATATTCAATAATTATTTATTATATATATATATATTTATGTTTTTCTAAAATTATCAAAAATTCTAAATTGTTTCTAAAAAATTATAATAAACATGCCATTGGATTCCTCACAATGTGCTTTTTCTAAAAATATATTCATAGTCAAATTCTGATAGTTTGTCATGCTACTTTTTGAGACATAAAAATCATATTATTTTATCTTATTTTAAAAAATTCTTTAGTAAACATCCAAGTTATATATAATACTAAATTAATAACATATGAATCATTATAATCTCAAAGTTTATTTTTTTGTATCAAATATAAATACTATAAGTTTGAAATTTAAAAATACATTGAGTTATAAGCATCTCAAAAAACATGCTGGAATGATAATGATTGAATTTTATATTTAACTATTGTGAAGATCTCATCATGAGGAATCTACTAATATATGGTTTATAATTTTTAGAGGTGAATTAATTTTTTTTTGTAAATTATTAGTATATGGAATAATAAAAAAGGTTAATAAAATAATTAAAATCCTCTTATTTTAAGAGGGTAAACTTCTACTTCTATCTTGAGAAATCAATTGTGATGTTTGTTTCTACAAGAGAGAGCAAAGTAACGAGGGGAGGAGAAGCTCAGAGAAAGAAGGGAAGTTGAAGCTGTTACTACTTTTGTATTATTTCGATTATTGTTTTTGCATTGCATCGTTGAGATTGGAAAAGAAAAGGAATGGCTAAAGGAAAAGGACAAGTGCTTGAATTTAGTTTTCAAAACCCCATAATAAGGTTAGATATTACCTCACTTTCCATTATAATTATTTTGAATTGCCTTCAAAATCTATTTGGCAAATTTTGGTTGTTCATTTTGATGATCAAAGACTATTATAGGTACTAGTTGCATTAATCGTACCAGAAGACTACTCATATCATGTAGGACAAACTTACAACATGATTTTACAAGGAGCTTTCAACCCATGTATGTTTAAGTATACAAAATGGCATCATATTAATATTATTCTATGATTCGATAATATAATTCAACGTATGAAAGGTTATAGTGTGAACAGTATGACTGATCCATGAGTGGATGTTGAGAATCATACTAATACCAAATAAAAATTGAACAACATGATAACTAATGTATTTCTTAATAAAAACAGTATTCTATCTGATTGCTGGTCCAATAATATTCACAAATACATCAATATGGATAGTATTAGCACAACATATATCTTATATATTAGAAGAGTATACTAATTCATAGTATGTTGATTATGAATCACACTTGTAATAATTTGACTCAGACTAGTGCGAATAGGTTATGGTATTATGCTTATATATTATGGATTGTATAAATACGAAAGGTGAATTAGACTAGTATTATTAGTTGTTGGAGATTTAATGTTATTATATTAGTACAAGTACTAAAGCAAACTTATACAACTAGTTCCCATACTACTTAATGGAGATTAGTTTTATAATTCATTGTTAAACCAACATTAAGTATATGTTATACAATACGATATGAATTATCATGTCTTACAATGTTAAGGCAAAAATATCAATATAACATAGATCATACATGTCTGAAATGAGCATCAAAGTGGTATGTTTATTTGATGAATAAGCTTATTATAGATTATTTATGTAATATCTAGTATGATTAAGTCATTTTCATGAATTATATTAGTAAGACATATAGATCAAACTTCTATAATCAAAAAAATATAATGGTCTAACCGTAGTAAAGCCTTAACTATACAGTACAATAAAGTCGATCATATTATATGATGTGATAATAACAAATGAAAAAGTGAGTAGTTTATTATGACATGATTGGTAAAGTTTTTAAAGAGCATTTTATAATAGAATTTAAATTATTATTGATAAGAATTAATTTGAGTTTTATAATAAATGAGTGGAATAAAAAAAAGGAAAAAACATGTGAAAGAGACTTCATAGAACTATTAAATAGATAAATTAATTAACTATGATTTAAGTAGATTATTAAAAATCCCTTATTATTATTATATAATGCATGATGATGTTAACATTTGTAAAATATAACATTTCTTGCGTAAGTTTTATAGCACTTTGTAATTATTAATATATATATATATATATATATATATATATATATATATATATATATATATATATATATATATATATATATATATATATATATATATATATATATATATATATATATATATATATATATATATATATATATATATATATATATATATATATATATATATATATATATATATATATAATTATACATATATAAATATATGAGTTATATGATTCTACAAATTAAAACATATAATATGATAAAAGAAAATAAAATAAAAAAGTGGCTAGTATAACCTAAGAAAAAGCTTGACCATATCTGATAATGATCGAATAGACGTGATATACATCACCCTTGTGTTGTGGTACTGGAGGTGGGGATGTAGCATGTAGAGGCATCAACTTAATGATGATGAGATATTTTACTCTCGAGTATCATGGACATTCAAAGATGAAGCCCTAATATTTTAATATCACCATAAGATGTTGGCTTTAAGAGGTGAGACTTAGTAATGATGAAGTACTTTACTCTCATGTGTCATATGAACTTAAAGTTGAGACACTAGTAATCAGAGCACCTTTTTTCTCATCAACACAAGATGTTGATAATAGGGGATAAGGCTTAGTGATTATGAAATACTTCGCTTCTTAGTATTTTAATACTTAAATATGAGGCTATATCCATTTAGAACATTGAGATTTGTGATGATAAGATGTGATATGAGATCCTCAAATGTTAGGGTAAGAGTCATGAAAGAGTTTCGTCCAATGTCAAGAATGAATATATGAAAATCAAATAAATAAAAAAGAAAAATAAAATTGAGTACAAAAAAAATGAATATGAAAATAAAGAAAAGTAAGACAAATTACTACATGATTATGATGAGTTTGATATATCTATATATATATATATGTATATATATATATATATATGTATATATGTATGTATATATATATATATATATGATTATATATGTATTATTATAATACTCTCTTAACAAATAATAATATATATTTTTTTATTTATTATTCTATGTTATTGCTCAATTACTTCAATTGCTACTCATATTATTTTACAAGTAATTATAGGTTTGTTTACTAAGTATATTATGCTCATTTTTTATTTATATTACAGGATAAGATATTGACACTCATCAAGTTAAGGGTTCTTAGATGATAGTTTGAGACCCAAGGGTTAAGAGACTAATTTAATTTATGAGTATGAGTAATAATGTGTGTGTGAAGATATTTGTATCTTATTTTTGAGTTCATATCAGCATTAGTTCTCAGATTTTTATGCAAAATGACAAATATTTAATTATGCATTGTTATTTTTAGTTTGATGCTTGAAATAATCATAACTTTAGATCACCATCATTCGATTTTGTTAGCTTATGTCCTCAGTTTTTATGCTATTAGCTTTGATTTACTTAGTAAATTTGCATCGTCAATGTATTTTACTAGGTTGAATTAATTTATTTTGAATAGTGCATGACATGAATAGTATGAGATTGTTAAATGATTTAATGAAATGTTTGATGAGAGTAAATAGGAATAAGATAGATGCATCATATATGATTCAAATTATGGAATAAAATTTGGTAAACATTACAAGATGTGTGGCAATAAAGTTAATGAATATTAAAGCATATGAGATGCTATATGATTTTAAGAAATAAAGAATAAAGATAAAGTAAAAGAATTTTTGATATTCAAGTAGGCAAACTACAAAATTTAATTGTGCATCTTACATGATGATATGGTGAATGCTTTAAGTAGATAATTAGCATGATTTGGTTATGTATTTGATGTGAACCAATGATGACATGTCGAATACCTAAATGTAAGTGACTTGTATAGTTTTCGTGTACCTTTTACATAATGAATTAATGTTTGAAAACATGCAATTCTTATGATATGTGTATTTTTTCTTCTAAAAAATCATGGAATAAATGATTATTAATGAATTGCCATGCTTGAACACATAAATGATGTTATATCCATATATATACTATGTTTACTTATATAATGAATGATTATTGTCTACATGATGGGCATGCAAATGATTGAATTATATATTATTATGTAAGTGAAATAAAATAATCATGCTAAAAATATACAAGATTAGTGTTGTGCAATTGCATGAATAAATGACTAGTGAGTCAAGACAAAAGGTAAGGCATAACATGCCATGGAACTCATGAAAAGGTAAGAACCAAAATAGGGCTATCTGGAATTATTATCTATGAAAATAGTGTAAATAGAATAGTTTTTGAAAGAGTACATCAAAATAGGAAGGGACCTGTAAGACTATACATAAAAATATAACAAAACTTGAATTATTTGTCAAATAGAATTGGTAAAAAGAAAACAAGGTTAAAAAAAGTGAAAATTCTTAAATAGCATATTTCAAAACTTTTCTTTTCATACAATATGCCTTTCTAATTACTATAAAAATACCTTTTAGAGCATGTATAAATGTTAATATGTGATCAAGTTGTTCTTTAATTTTACATGACCCATAATTATGATGTATTTCATGGTTATGATTTGTTAAACTTTACCTACTACAATAGCTCAACTTAATTTATTACTAATGTTTCAATTGTAAAAGATGCACAATGTATGACTTAAGAAGAACATTGAGTTGAGATAATGTAAATGAAAAAAGTAAAGCTTTGTTAATGTTCTCAAGAAAAATGTTGTATATTTTGGGTTTTCCTAAAATGTATAGATCATTGATGCAATATTTGTACAAGTTATTGGGAGCAATTATGTTGTATTATAATATTTCCATTGCTTGAAATTACAATTTAATATTATATTTTACATTGCAACTTAACTATAATTTGAAAAATCTATATCTAGTTTTATATTATCGAATAAAAGAAAACAAATTATGGATGTAAAAGAGGTTGTTATATAGAAGGAGAGGGGATTGGGCCGAGTGGAAGCTTAAATATGTAAGAAAATTAGGTCAACACAATTCATTCTACTCAAAGGTAGGATTGTTACATGGACTGGGGCAATGATGAAAGCATGTAGCATAAGTGAGGCTTTTGTAAATGAAATTAGCAAGTAGGTAACATAGGTGCAAAAGTAACAGTACTTGACAGTCCATCACAAACTCGATATACTCTATTTTAAATTTAAATAAATCTAGAATGATCATAATTATGAGCAATCTTTGAATCAAATGAGTCTAATTTAAATAGAAGATTAGTGATGATATTTCATATAAGACATGTTATTGAAAATAAAGGGTATTATCAATAGGAATAATATTAGTAGTATCTATAGTTATGCTTTGACACTTAAAGTTAGACTTAAGAATATCTAAAACAAATAGTGGATTAGTATAGATTGTAAATATAGATTTTTATATTTCTAAGTGAGATGAGGATGAACAATTATCAAATTAAAACTTTTGTAGGAATTAGTCTAGAATTCATATACTTTTTAGTCATTCCAAGTAAATGGTCTTCTTGGTAGGAAAAGTACAATGGAGATTTCTCATATGTAGGACACATGATGGATCTTTTAGCCTCAATAGATTTAATTTATTTTGAAATTGAGTATGATCGATACAAGATGATAAGTTGTTCATAATAGCTTGAAATTTCAGTAGTATTGTCATAAGCATGAATATAAGCAATATTCTTAAAAATCTAGATTTAACTTAACACAATATCTAAATTGAATATTAGAATGACATTTCACCAATCAAATTTATAATAATCTCCTAATATAATTGGTATAATGTTAGATAATTTTTACTCAAGTCTCATTACGAAGGACATCATTGCATGACATTGTGAGAAACTCAATTTGAAGAACTTAGAATTTAACATATTTTAAAAGAATAAAATCTGTCATGCAATATCAATGAATTATGACTATAATGTTCATAATAATGAGTACAACAACAAAATATCATTGTTTGTTTCTATGGAGTTGAGGATACCACGTCATGAATGAGAAAATTGATAAACTAATGATGATATTTTAAAAAAAATTTATAATCATATTTATATAAATATTTTATAAGATTAATTCATATCACTGTCAGATAATGACCACATAGAGATGTTTGCAATGGAACAAGAATTAATAAACATCACGACAGTGATCTAATATGTAAAATGGCCTTCAGGTGAACGCATCGATACATTAAATAATACAGAAAAACAGGCTTACTAAAGCTTAGGGGTGACTTCGAATCTGCTGCAACTGTGTACTGGAGGAGAGCCAATCTCAAGAGACAGGGAAGCTTGCTGAGCTAGATCTTCGTATGTGATGAGGCCGGGAAGAGGTGGTATAGAAGTGGCAGGAGGGATCTGGGAAGCGGTGAGGTTGGGTTCGGTGCTTGGGAGAGACGATAATGCCGTTGTAAAGGTGAGGCCAGAGCAACCGTAGCTGTCGGTATACCGGTGGAGAAACTTTTCGGCAGAGCTAGGGTTAGGGATTCGATTAGGGAACGATGGAGAGGGGAACGAGATGATGTGTCAAGCAAGTAAGGCTGATATGGCTATTGTTGATTTGGTGGAGCCACGTTGGATGCGGGTTGGCTTGGTGAAATGTGGAGTTGTTTCATGAAAGTTTTCTAGGGTGGTTGAGGATATATGGTATGAAAATTGAGAAAAATAGAGAGAAAAAGTTGAATAATTAGTTTTTTTTTCTCATTTTGTCATTTGTTTTATCATTTTTTGTTTACATTTTTACACATCTTCTTCCTCAATTGTTTTGCAATGGCTGGCCTTTTGGCCTTTAGTTATTTTATCATTAATTTTAAAAAAATTGTAAAAATTATTTTAAGTGAAAAATCAAGAAAACCAAATCTGTTAGACAAAATATGAAATATTCATAAAAAAATTAAAATGAGACAAAAATTAAAGTGTAAAAGAGGAGGAATATAAGATAATAATTCTAGAAAACAAAAAAAAATGACCACTTTGATGTTATGTTGATGTAACACATCATGAGGGGAGGGGGGCAAGGTGAAGTAGGTTGGGATGTGAAGACAAAGTGTTTTTGTCAAGAATATAATAAATCCAAGGGGATTTCACATGGTCATTTTGATGTTTTTATGAAATTTAGAAAGAAAATAAGCAAAAACATTGTTTTTGAAATATTTAGACCTCAAAACATTAAAATTTGAAAGTGCTATGAATTCAAGAGGTGTATTTCTATGTGTTGTAAATAAACCCTCAAAATCATATGCAATTTAGATGCGACTTTGTTTGTTAAAATCAAAACAAATTCGGCTTGAATAAGATTGCATTAATTATGAATAATATAGCCAAAGGTAAGAATTGTGTCTAAATGAAAATGATTTCAAAGATGAGTTGAATTACAAATTATGGAGGACTTGATTCTCCTATTTGAATTTAATGTAATTCTAACATCATAGAAAGCACTTGAAGGAGGATTTGTAGAGCATCATCATTTTATAAATGGCCATAATAATATATTTTGTAGCCTTTTAGTAGAGTATATGAAGAAGGATGAAAAAAACCTTTGAAACAAATTTTTTTAACCATATTGACATGGGATCATCCAACCACATAGTGTGGTCCTTCGGTGACATAATGTGCTTTTTATAGAATTTTCAATGTAGTCATAATACTTAGTGTGGTCCAAGTCAAGCTATGATAATTGTTTCAACTATCTACTACCTCCACACAACCCTAAAGTAGTGTTAAAGTAGTACCAAAATACATAGTGCTTGTCTCAAGCCCAAACTACAACCAAATATTTTGAAAACAATAAAATACATTGTGGTTCAATAGGAATATGATATAATCTATCATAGCTTAGATAAATGATAATAAGTGCATCATCTACGTTGCATCCCGTAATGATGGGAGATAGAAATAAGGGTTCTTTGAAAATTTATATGATAATTTATGCAAGAAAATAGAGTGGATTAATAATACAGTTGATGTCATTCTCTATCACAACAATATTCTTAGAATGTGTTAATTGTAGCACATATACAAGCACCCAAATATTCGAAGCACTCAAATGTTCATTGAAAAACTAAGGACTTTGTAACTTACACCATGACTTTTATTTACAAACTCTATAGCATAACTAATGCCCTCATGATTTATAAGATATGTTTGAGCTAGAATTGGTCAAATGCATGCAAACACCCATACCTCACTATAAGGAGGTACCAAAAAAAGATAGTTGTATCAGCCTTGTTTAGAGCGACTAATGATGAAAAAGTGTAACAAGTGATTTTGGAAAATGGATCGTCAAGAGGCTCAAAGCAAGACGTCATTTGGAAGGATGCCATAATGATAGGCTCACACAAGAGTTTGGAGTAGAGGCTACACATAAAGATGTAGATAGTGATGGGTAAGTTTTGAAGAAAGTGTTGTAGATAGAAGGCAATAGTGATGATGAGAACTAATGAAAGTAGTAATGTGATATTGGAAAGCAATGAATAGGGCATGCATAGAAGTTCTGATGATGACCACTAAGTAGCGAGCATTAGATGGAGAGTTGAGGCTCTTACCCAAGTCGTGATGAGTATTCTGTTGTTGCATTGGACTACATAAGAACATGGTGGAGCCCAAATGCAACAACAAAATATTCATCATAAACCTATTACAGAGAGTATAATAAGGAAGCCCAATTAAATTTAGTCTTGTCTTAATTGGAAGCACATCTCAACATTTTATGTAGACTTATATCAAACTTTTTTCCCATTAAATTGAAGTTTCTAAGATCTCAAATCTATTTGTGGAGGTTCAAGCGTTTCTTATAGGGTGCCACCCTTATTCTTGGATTTTGGTTGAAGTTAATAGCTTATTTAATGTAACTTATTTTGAGATGTTTTTAATGCAATATATGCGCATTTTATAAATTTGTTGAAGTCGAAAATGAAAGGAAGTTTTTTTTCTAGATTTAAAAGTATACAGGCTATCCAATTTAGTCGATGGCAAGAGTTGGGAAGTCTTCGTGGTCAATCCTGGGAGGAGGCTTGATGAGTATGATTCTTATTTTCCCTCATTCCAGTTCACTATGTTTTGTTCTCCAATCTTTCTCTTCACAACATAAACATTTATTACTATATTCCTACTCTTTCATTGAATCCTTAAACATTTAAGAGATTATCACCCATCCCTTCATAGCTCTTGGGTTTAGCTCCTCACCATCCATGTGATCCATTCTAAAGCTATTCCAACTCCACTCCTCCGTCTTTAACCCTCCAAATCATCTTTAAAATTGCATCCTGCCATGTACTTTAATGCCACCATAATCAAAGAACCCTTCATTTTATATCATTTTGGTATAAAAGCCAAAAATTTCTCAGATGCTATTGCTTCTACTATCATCATACCTTTGGTAGGTTTGAGCATGCATGCTCATAACCTACGCATAGTTGTCCAGTATGCACACCATGAAAATGCCCTCGCAAATTCTTTCCAACATTACACCCCAACCAACTTGTAATACACATACCTGTATAGCGTTAATTGCCTCTCTACATGCATCCTTCCTCATTAGTTGCACCAGTTTGTGTATCTAACTTACAGCATTTATATTGCTATATTGGGTTATGTCAAGAGAATTTTAAGTACATTCAAAATGTTTTTTGAGGAAGTCAACTTCAGAAGGAGATCTTTCCAATTAATTATTTTAAGATTTAAGGTGTGGTTACTAGGGACTTTGCTTCATCACATTTTATCAGCTTGCAAACTCCAAATTTTTACATTTTCAAGTTTGTTTATCAAGTATTCTCTATTATGAATAAATATCTTAATATATATTTAGCCAATTCTAGCAAATTTTTTAGGTGTTACCAACTATTTGCTTTTGCTTCACTAAACTAACTAAAGTCCTTAAACCTTTTGAATGAAAATCCTTGAGATGGTGTGATCCATTTTTAATAGTCCTCCCAATATGTAGATTAAGCTTAAGATCTAAAATTAACTCCTACTTCCTTTAATTGGTTTAAAAGAAAAGCATGTTTATTATTACCAATTTTGTGGTATTGTTTTCATGTGTGTAAACCTATGTTTATCATTTTAGTTTAGACTACAGGCATACATACATAATTTTTGTATTAAATTATATAAAATCCCAAAAGTGAGGGTAAAAAATTTTAGTAAATCTAAATTATTTGATATTGTAAAGAAGAATATTAGAAAAATGATTAATGATTTTAACAAAAAAAGAATTAAAATATAATGATTTCTTTCTAAATATATTTTGAAATTTTATATATGTTTTTTTATATTTTTTAAATGTTTTTTTCATGAATTTTAAGATATCATATCATACGATATCATGTGATCTTATGATACGATCAAGCTAGAGAATCAATTAGGTGAATAAATTTATTATATGAGATTGTGTTATACAAGTACAATTAAGATAACATACACGTACGATAAAATATAGTCAATTGTGGGTCACACTAATCCAATATGTTAATTAAGGAATGTGGTTGATTGTATAATATAATAATAGAGTATTGTACTATATGATCGAGTAAGAGAGAATGAACATGAGTTGACAATGAGCATGCATAGAAGTAGAATGAGGATCGCACATAACAATCATGACATTGTAATATATGATGTTAATGCATAAGAGCAACTAATCAATAAACAACATAGTATTGTATAAAAGAAATCAACTAACATATAATTATGATAGAGTATAAAGCCAACCATTCAAAAATACAAATATGATAGAGGAAATGTATCATTACGATCATGTGTTTGTAAATCATTGGATCATATAGTACAACAAATGTACATCATACAGTGTGATTAGGCAATGAAAAAGTGAATTGGGCTTAGTATAAAAGAATCCAAGAAAATATACCCTAAAGTGATTGCATAATATGATAAGATGATAAAATTAACACAATTAAGACAAAAGGTCATAGACTGAGATTTATTATGTAGTATAAAAGTGAGATCATAATAGTACAACACAAAAAATGAATATAGCTTCAGGTAAGATTTAAAAACATATAATATGAATCTTATGATCATAGCTATACAAGTAATAAAAATTGAATACAACTTAAAACTTGAAACAACAAAAATCGATAAAATTAATATAGGGGCAAGTTTAATTAATATCAAATCAAACCTTTGTACATGAATGGTTAGGAGGTGAAAAGGTATCCATAAGAGAGGATACCACTGTTAAGGGCATTTGAAAGGCCAAGTATATTAAAATCATGAGAATAAGTATAAATAAAATACTGGCCATAACTTAAAAGCTTTTTTTGGAGAATTTGAGTAGTGTAACACTTAGTCATAATTAGTAAAGAAAAAAGATGAGAAAGTAAAGTGTTCTCAAAAGATTTAGAAAAGAGTTACACAAGAGATAAAGGAAAAACTAAGAAAAAATATTGTCATGAGTACTAAAAATCGACAGGATTGAGTAAAGGTTTAAGTCTTAGTGACAACACTATTAACATCTAAAAGATAAACAAACATGTATATTGTGTATATGACTTGTTATGATGTATAATGCTACGTGAAAAGTCTTAAATGATGTGTGAGAAAAGATATATTTAGAGATTCTTGGTAATCTTGATTTAGAATGACAGGTTGTTATTAATTAGAGTACGCATGAATAGGAAAAACATGTTCATGGCGTACGTAATTTGATATATTATATATTATAGTTAAGAGGCATAAATTGATATAAAAAATGTTATACTTGGAGATGCTTTTTATTATTTACTATAATAATATGATTATATGCATTATTTATTATATATTTCGAATAATTATATACTAAATGTGTATCATATCACATATGATAAAAGGTATAATAGATGATTAACAAATGTTATTAATAAAGTGATGCAACATGAATGAAAGATGAAGCTTCAATAAGTTTTTTTGAGGCTAACTTGCTGCTCATATTAATATCTCTAAAGGTTAGAGTTTTGTTATCAAGGTTAATATATCTTTAAAAGTAAGATCGTCACTTGGGTTAATGTCTCTAGAAGTATTGTCGAAGAGATATTTTTGGGCTATCTAGAGAAAAATGGTTTAGATGAATAACATAAAAGGGTTAAAAGTTATTAATATGATTTTTTAAAGAGAAAATTAGATTATAAATTAATATAAAGAAGAAGAAAGATAACATATCTTTTATTGATTTATATTATTGTTGATACGAACAATGTGTGTGATAATCCAATAGTTTCTTATTTTATTGTATATTATATGCTTTTATCATTGAGCCAATATTACTTAACTCATGCATATTTTGTCTTAACATTTTTAAAGCCAAAAGAAGGCACTTTATGAAACTACTAGAATAGAGTAAGAGCTAATACATGATTATGCAAAGAACATTACTATTGCCATTAGATGTGTGATTTTATATTTTTCTTATTTAAGCAAAAAAGGTATATAAATTATTTTTTAATTTTTATATTATATATGTATGCACTTTTAAAAAGAAATATAAAAAATATGATGTTTCTAATTAATCATAAATAATTATTTCTATTACTTATTTTGAAAAGATAAAGGTTAACTTTCACTTTGATTTTTTTTATAAAAAGTAAAGAATAATTTTTATATGTTTTTCAAAATGTCAAAATAAAAGAGAAAAAAATATATATTATGATATCAAAATTGGATAACGATGAAGAGGGGTATACTACATTGAGTTGTCTCAAAGTAGGTCAAGTGTTACAAAGGATATTTGAGAAACTTAGGCCTGGACATTAGGTATAAAACTAGTTAAAATGTTTTAGAGAGACATGCTATAACTTAGGTATGAAACTAAAAAGGAATAGAAATCCTAAATGATGAGAATAGGTAGACCTTTTAGAGGAAAAAATACACTTGTTGTATCTTTTTATGAATATGTTTAATGTATTGTTGATGTTTAATAAGCATGCAAAAACAAGTTAGAAGCTAGATAGAAAAGTGATAAGTTTTGATTAACAAATCATGTAGTCTAAATTACATGGTCATACGGTGCGATATATATGAAACAGATGATAGAAAACTAGAATAGAAGGAATCATACTATAAAATATCGTATATCATACAATACAATAGGATGTGAAGATAACTAGTTTAGAATATCGATATGTATGATATTGTGAGTGGGATCATCATTTAGATAAATCGAGTAATATGATTAGAGGAAGAGGACTAGAATGTAAGAAGAAACAAAAGACAATATCATACAATATATAATCATACAATGTGATAAGAATGAGTAGAGGAGTTAAGCAAATAGAGATCTACAGTACAATATGATGCCACCTAACTATAAAATATGATATTATAAGGAAAAACCTATTGGATTGAATTACTTTAGCAAATGGATTTGGAATAATGTATATTATAATATGACATTATCATATAGTATAATAATATGAGTGAGTTGAAATAAAAAGGGATCATACTAGCTACTTAAATAATATGAGCATAGGAAAGCAATGAAAACATCATATAACACAATAATATGAATTTTATCATATGATGAGAAGAGATAAGATGAAGGAGTCACATAGATTATCATTTGATATAAGAAGAAAAGAAGGAAGAAATGTATAAGTTGAATAAAGTTGTACAGTATGATTAATTCAATTGTCACAAGATGATGACTTAAGTGATGGTAAGTTGGATCAAATTGATAGCATAGAGGGATGACTATGAGGGATTGTACAATATGAAGAATATTAATGTACTTATATGTTTAGATGAAGAGAAAGAAAAAAGATTAAATTAATCTAAATTACTCTATAGATTAAGTGTAACATGTACTTATTAAACAATATTAATATAGGAACATACACTATGATATGCATAAAAACAATAAAAAAAATAAAGTTGAATTAGAATAAACTATAGAAATGTTTGTTTGTGATATAATTTGTGTGGACTTATGATGATAAAGTGATGAATGATTTAATAAAGAAGAATATTTTGTTAAATTTTATAAATATTATATTTTTTCAATCACAAGAGTTTTTGAAAATACTAACATGTTGAGAGTATATGATCATGTAAAAAATAAATTCACAAAAAATCAAAACATTTATGTGGAAGAATTACATAGCTCAAATGATGGAGCTATACCATCTCAAAGAGAAAGAGATCAAGCATCAAGAATGTAATTACCAAGCAATGATTTGAATGTGAAAGATGTTTAGGATATAATCAAGAAAATTGATTATTGGAGCAATTATGAAACTATGACCACCATACTTAAGGAATAGTGTGGATCTATTCTAAATAGAAGATTGGTTGGAATGAATTAAAATATTATTTGATAGTTTGACATATGATGATCAATGATGAGTTTCACTGGTAGTGTTGGTACTTTACTACTCATTGGTGAAATGACAACAAAGATTATAATTGAGTAATAGAGCAAATTCTAAAATTCTATGGAAGAAATTTTGATAAGACTTTTTGGAATAATATATTCCCAAATCTGTTAAGGAGAAAATGCTAGATAACTTAGCCAAATTAAATCAATGAATCCTAATAGTAAATGAATATGATGAGACATTCACAAGACTAGTAAGGTATTCTCTAAAATTAGTGCAAAAAAAAGCAAGGGTGTTATCTTTTCAAGAGGGGATTGAAAGATAACATAAGAAACATGTTGAAACCTTTAGAGTTTAATTGTTATAAAAAATTTGTTGAAGTTAACAGAAGAATAGAGTAAGACATTATTATTATCAAAATTAAAAGAGAAATAAATAAAAGAAAAGAGTATTTCTACACATAAGAAAGTAACAAGGTTATGAAGATGGAGGCCTAATCACTAAATGGTGAACCAGAGAAAGCTTCTCTCACCACAATTTGTGAAATCTTCATTAAAATGAATGCTAAAGGAAAAATGTTAAATGCTATACTTGTGAAAACATGAGAATCTATGCTGAGTGTCCATAAGATCAAAACAAATTAAAAGGACTTTTCCCAATGGAAAATAAAAATACAAAAATAAAAGGGAAGAATCTACTACAACATCCATACATAGCTTAACCTCATGTGTGTGAACCTTACTCTAAAAAGAGATCCATCATAGTTTAATACTAGAATGAGAACAATATGAATGATTCATTGACTACAAGAATATATAATATATGTTAAAAAGAAGTTAATGTTAAAAGAATATTCAATACATGAAAGAAATCTTAATCCTATGGAATGAATTAAATTTGTAATTACTGATGACGTATGTATAAAGAATATTTTGTTATGTGAAATAAAAGACAAGAGTTTGAATCATGAAGTATAATTTTAGAAATTTACAAATTCTTATAAGAAGAGAGAAAATGTAACATCTCAAAAGTAAAGGTAAAAAATTTAATAAATTCAAATCATGAGATATTAAAAAGAAAAATATTAGAGAAATTATGGATGATTTTAAGGATGAAAGAGTTATTAATTTTGATCTACATATATTCTAAGAAGTTTTATAAATTTTTCTAGAATTTTACTAATGTCTTGATATTTTTAATATATCGTATAGTATAATATCATTGGATTATATAGTATATTCGAACAAGAGAATCAATCGATTAAATATATTCATTATATGTTATTATATAATTAAGATAACATACAAGTACGATAGAATATATTTGGATGCGAATCAAAGTAATTTGAAGGTTTAATTAATGAAATGGGTTGATTGTATAGTATAATAATAGAGTATTATATATTATGACTGAGTAAGAGAAAAAAATGAAATTTAGAGAGACATGAACACACATAAAAGTAGGATGAGAATTATATAAGATGATCATGATATAGTACTAAGTTGTTAATACATAAGAACAAATACGTTATAGATAATATAACATTATTTAGTGCGAAATAAACTAATATATAATTATGATAGAGTATGGAAATGAATAATTTATAGTATAAGTATAATAGGGGAATCATATAAATATGACCATATCTCCTTAAAGTATTAGATAACATAGTACAACATATGTATAATGTACCAAATGATTAAGCAATAAGAAGATGAAGTAGGCTTAATGTGAAAACATCCAAAGAAAGACATCTTGAAATGATCACATAATACAATAAGATGATCAAATGAGTAAGGTTAAGACATTAAAGTAAGGAATGTCATTGGTTCTAGGGATTTATAATATAATACATAATGAGATTGCAAAATTATGATAAGAAGAAATGAATGTAGATTTAAGTAGGATTAAAAAACATATAATATGAATTTGATAATAATATTTGTATAAGTAATAGAAGTTAAATAGAACTTAAAACTCAAAAAGATAAATGATTGAGAATAACATAATGTTAAGTCTAATCAATGAAAAACCTTTGTAGATTAAATGTTAGATGGTGAAAAAAAACATCAATATGAAGGGAATCCATTGTTAGAGCCATTTGAAAGATCAAGAAATGTGAAAAATCATGAGAAAAATATAAATAAGGGATTGATCATGACTTGGTTTCTTTTAGGGAATTTAATGAGTGCAGTGTTTGACCATAGTTAGTAAATAATAGTGAAGAGAAAGTATAGGTATTTCTAAGAGATTTGAAAAGGGTTTGTACAAGAGACAAAGACAAAACTAAGAAGAACATAGTCTTGAGTACTATAATAGTTGTGAAAATTAAGTAAAGTTCTGAGCCTTGGTAAGATCAATTCTTGAGTTTAAGAGATAAGACAAATATCTACATGTTTTATATGACTTGTTATGATATATAATGCTAGGTTAAAAGTCTCAAATGATATATAAATATATATATTTAGAGATTCTTGTTAAACTTAATTTACAATGACATGTTGCTATCAATTAAAATATGCATGAGTAGAAAAAATTGCAATTACACCAACTGTATTTGAGATGTTTGATGCACACAATCAAGTTAGGTGCACTCCAACACTTTCATATGTTTAAGATATTTTTTATGTACAGATTTAATTTTGAGCTTAAAAGCACATTTCATGTTCAAATTTTTCTTTTGAACTACTTTTTAGGACATTAGCACCAAATTGTGACCTTTCGGTCTAGTTTCTCACAAATTTGTGCTAACCTATTATCAACCCTACTCAACCCATAGCTCAGTGTGTGGTTGGTCCATGATCACTCGTGAGATTACTTGAACTATGTTAGTATATTATTCTCTTGGGTTTGTAGGACCTACCTCCTTGCATGAATCATCCATGTTTGTTAACAGGTTTGCATTACCTAAAAGCACACACGAATTTGTGGCATCTGCTCAAACAATAAATCTTACCCCCATTTATTTGCAATATCAATCTACCAGTCTAACTCACAAACCTATGTCAATCTATGACTTGCTCTTCGACACAGTTTTGATTTATATTGTTGTGATATAGAACATACATGTTCCTATCCAACAATTACTTATTTTATATTATATTATAGATTTTTGCCACTGAACCAATAGTGATTATCTCATGCCTTTTTTGCCTAAAACTTTCAGGTTAAAGGAATGAACTTCATGAAAGTATTAGGATGAAGAGAGAGTTATCAAATGATGATATAGAAGATGCTATTATTGTCATTAGATGCATATTTTTTTATTTAATTTGAGTAAAAAGGACATGTTAAGTATTTCTTGACATGTTAAGTATTTCTTAACATTGATATTATATATACATTTTCTTTTAAAAAAATGCAAAAAATGTTATGCTTTCACTTGATTATGAAAACTTGTTTTTGCTACTTAATTTAGATAGAGATGAAAGAGATTTTATGAGAAAAATACTATCCCATACATCATGATACAAAATTACATGTCTAGCTTCTTACACTTAAGCAAGGCACTAACATTATTGTTGACTATTTAAATACTTTTGATGATCTTATAATTAAGATTAAATGTACTAATAATATTGAAAATTATCTAACAAATTTTTTATTGGACTTAGAGTTGATAAAATGAATGAGGTAAAGTTATATTACCCTTAGACCTTAAAAGTTTCTTTTCATTATGCTTTGTTGGTAGAGAAACTCAATAAGCCTTTGACATCTATTAAACTGAAGACTCCACTATCTACTTCTTACATTAGTCATAAATTTATTACTAGACCTAGCTAGAATGGTTAGAGTGCTTTCAATCATTTACAATCACTTTAGAAAGCTCTTCTAAAACATGCTAAGGATATTACCTATTTTTTCTATAAGAAGAGTTGTTTGGATCATCAATGTAAGGTGCAAAACTTATTCTTAAATGAGATTGGTTAGATTATTGGTGAAGATGCACCATTATTTGTGAGGAATTACCTGTAGATAATAAGACTCACTTAGGAGTCATGTAGTACTTATATGTATTTAGGATTGAAACTATAAGTTGAAGAAGAAAAAGCATATTTAATATATTTATGACTTGTAATGATTAAAGATGCAAGCTCACTATTGATGGGTGTAACTTTATGAATATAAATTTCATACATATCCTTATTAAAATAAATCTAAAGGCTGAACCTTACCCTAAATGTTTCATGTTAGTTGTGTAAACTAATTTTTCCTCATGACTTATAGTTGTTTGGTTCCCATAAAGATTGATAGTTATAAAGTTTAGATATAGTGTGATGTCTTCTTATGAAAATAACTTATATATGCCTTGATAAGTTATGGGTATATGATATAAGTATAATTTTCTATGAGAGAGAAAACACATTGACTTTCAAATTCAAAATCAAGTCCAGTAAATTGTTTCCTATAAAGCATTTAGAAAAGCCAACCCCATTACCACATAAAACCAACTTTTTTATGAAACCAACTCCTAATAAAAGGAAGAATCGAAAGTTTCAACTTATTATTGATCTTACTCCTATAGGTGATGCTACATTGGAACCTTCTCAGGTATGATACTTGGTCGCTAAAACTTTAATTTTGGGGATTGGAAGTCTTGTATATAGAAGTGCTTAGAAATAATTTGAAGATCACACTTCTTTAGACATCATGCGTGTGAAAGGAAACACTCTTAAAATTATGGAGACTTATACCTACTTTGGTCTCAAATCTATTAAAGGACTTGTTCCATATAAACTCCTACATATAAGGATTGTGCAAAATTTCATCTATTTTCATTCCCAAGTCCCAAATTCCACATTTTCTTTGTTATAAAATGAATCTCATTGAATATATTGAGTTGAAGAGACAAGTGCAAAAATTACTTAAGAAAGAACTTTTGTAAGTGAGCATGAGTCTTTTTGTTGTGCCAACAATATTACCCACATGAAAGATGGAAGCTGGACAATTGGCATTGATAGTAAATATATGAATAAGATTATTATCAAATATAGATTTTGAATTATTTGATTGGATGATATGCTATATTTTAAAAATTAACCTTAAGAATGGTTATCCTTAGATTAGAATTAAACTATGGTTTTGAACTTAGTAAGGAACAAATATCATAAAAGGGAGATGATTATGATATTAAAATCATTGTCAACTGACCAAGTTGTAAAATGTTCAAATTTTTTTTAGTGATCACAAAACTACTGCATTATTAATTTGAATCGAATAAAAATAAATTGATGGTAAGTAAGAACATGAGAGATAACATAAGAGATTTTTACATGGTTTAGCCAAACCCGTGCTACTTCCATACTAGTTGACTTGATTAGGCTTCCACTAAATCACACCATTTTGCTACAACTGATAGGGATAAACCAAGTACAAGTGCTTAAAAGAGAAACTGATAAAGAACTCAAAAGAGTTACTATTAATAATTAGTTAAAGCACTTAAACATCAAAGCTTATAATGAACTTGTCCCTTTAATCCTTTAAGAAAAGAGTGCAACAAATCTAAATGAATAAAGGATATTACTAATACTAACTGAACAATGAATCATAAATTCAAGAAGAGCATAAATGAATCATTATTAATGGATAGGCACTCTAACTGAGAGAGTAAATCATGTTGAGTTTTTTCCTTCTCTTATTACTTTGCAATATGAATAATTAACCTATTCTTTTCAAAATGAACTAGTATTTATACCCTTGAATATATTAAGATTGAAATTCGAATATGAAAAGGCTAATTTGTGATTTTCAAAGAGATTGAAATTATTATTATAACCTTGAGTTAATGTTTGTATTATTATATTACTTAAATCATATTAAGATGATAGGAATTAAATTAAGATTACTCTAATGATGCTTTAAAATGACTAATATTTTTCATACAAATATGATAATAGATATCATATTGTATGGTGAAAAATCTTGGCAGAAATTATGTTTTTTGAAGAACATATTAGATGATTACTAGTATTGTATAAGTACGTTCATTTCATTTCTTATGCTCAAATATCATACAAATGTGATATGTGAATTGCCATCGTACGATAATTATTTTCACCGAGCACCAAGACTCAAGATTTTTTTTATATGATGTAATCATCCAAGTACATTGAAATTTACTTGGGATTTTTCAAAATAGCAAGAATTGTACCGAATAATAATTATGCTCATGAGATACATGATATCATATTTTTATGACAAGATTATACCATTTTTATTTTAAGTATTTTAAGTTATCAATGTAGTGAGACAAAACATACAAGTATGATAAACTACTTCATATTATATGATTTAACATTTATGAACTTCATAGAGAATAGCTTGATTATCCTAATTTGGATGAAGATTAGTATGATCTAGCTATAATTAATCATTATTAATTAAAGAGTTCATTATACTACTACAATAAATACATAATACATGTTCGGCCATATTAAAGCTTATATATGATAAATTATGAGAGGAAATAAACATTGTACTCATTAAACAGAGCATCTAAGTACAATGCTAATAATATAACTTAACTCTTAGAATATGGACTAGAATTATACAAGGCTAATATCTTATATGATTGATTTCACACTTCATATTCTTAATATATATGAATATCACATATGTACCACAAGATCATCGCACCTATATAGTGCCATGATAGTTAAGAAAGTTGCTAGTATTATAAGCTTGAATCGAACTATATAAGTATGATATTTGTCATCATATTATATGATGATAAGGTAGTTAAATATATTACTTATTTGACTTTGTTTGCTTCAACTTAAGGGCTTGACATGAATCTAAAATGAATTATGTTAATGTTACTCAAACTCAAATGCAACTGTAGAAGGAATATAACATAAGAGCAAAGGTTAATAAGAAGGCAACATGAGAAATGAAGTTCTAAGTGCCACTTGCCATAAGAAAAAGAAGGTTTGTCATTTTAACACAAAATTTGTTGAATATGATTAGATCTAAGTGGTTTAGCCTAAACACAAGGAATGTTTCATCTTAGCTTCATGATCTATAGCTTAAGCCATGCATGAGCAAAGGTCTTCAAGATTCATTCCACTCAAAGTTGCTTATACCTTGCTCCGCATCAACACTCACTACTTTTAATATCTATGTTTTGCTTATACTCAACAATTCAAGAATCCATTAGTAACCAAGAGCTCATTTTATGATCATCAATCTCAAGAGTACAACACAAGGAATGAAGAAAAAAATTAAATTTAAGG
Organism: Vanilla planifolia; assembly: GCA_023846275.1. Lineage (NCBI taxonomy): Eukaryota > Viridiplantae > Streptophyta > Magnoliopsida > Asparagales > Orchidaceae > Vanilla > Vanilla planifolia. The sequence continues at coordinate 5,406,908 of CM043878.1, read as the reverse complement.
CACTTGATGATTTATATGAGTGGTTAGTTATTTCTTTTGGTCTATCCAATATCTTAATTGATTGTATAAGACTAATGAAAACCATTTTTAGAGCCTTTATTAACAAATTATTAGTGATATATTTTGATGACATATTGATAAATTATTGATGAAGCTAGATAGTTAGTGCACCTTGAGAATGGTTGTAGAAAAGTTAAGAGAAAAGAAGTTATAGATAATATGAAGAAATTTTTATTTTTACTAAAGAAAGTAATCTTTTTAGGTTGTATAATCTCTTCTAATGGCCTCTATTTGATCCTACTAAAGCCAAATCTATATTAATAGGATAAACTTCAAGAACTTTAATGATAGTAAGAGCTTTCCTAGACTTTTCATATTTTATAAGAGGTTTATAAGGGAATTTTGTTCTATGATAACTCCCAATCATAGATATTCTAAAGAAAGATAAATTCACTAAGACTTCTAGTACAAAAATATTTTTTAATCAAATCAAAGTTCTTATGACTTATATACCATTTCATAGTTTTCCAAACCTTGACAAGGTGTTTAAAGTCACTTGTGTTGCCTTTGGGGTAGGTATAAAAGGATACTTTGTCAAGAACATTCTTATGACCTTGGTCATTGCATCACTAGTTGGGTTATAGCAAAATCATTCTCATGTTATACTAATTTTTTTGTTGAAGTATTTCAGATCATACATCTTAATATTAAATGGATAAAATAATTAGAGAGCTTGGTCTTGACTCAAAGGGCTTATTGACAGTGTTTTGTGTGAATCATAACTTACACCAAGCATGAAGCTTGATCATACTTAGAGAAAATGTTTGTGGTGTCTTTTTAGGTGTTTTATAATGTTAAAACCTATGACAATATACTAGAAAAATTAGAACAAATAGTGAGGTTTTGAGTGAGCATATTAAAAATCCTTTCAAAACATTCTTTTTTATTTATATAGGTTTAGTTAAAGACATGAACTCACATAGGCTTATTTAACTTATAAATATGCCTTATTAAAGATTAAAATTGACATGTTACTTCATCTTTTAATGCTTATTCAAGTAGGAGATAGTAAAAGATCAATGAAAGTTAAAATTGATAAAAATTATACTAATTATATAATACAATATAATTATTGTATGATGCAGCTAATACATTATTTGTGTTGTATAGTCAATTGAATTGTTTATACCAAAGTCTTAATTTAAAATCTTGAGTCATTCATGTAGTATAATAATTATTTTCATAAAATACCATTTTCTTTAAGCTAAGTTTGCTAATGGAAAAACGAACTAGAAAGTTTTGTATAATACAATATGAGCCTATCATATAATATGATCAATCATTATACTTAAAGAAAGAACAACATAAGAATTTTGTACAATGCAATATCTTATTATCATATAAAATAAATATTTCACTTCATAGGCATCATATAATATTATCATTGGATCATATGATACTATTAGGATATTTTAGTAAGCAACAACTAATTTGATCATATTTCATGAAACTCTAAATTAGCCATTAGAGAGCCATTAGGTGAATGAATCCATTATAAAGATTTTGAAATCTTTATAAATAGTTTTCAAATAATGAAAAGAATCTAATTATCAATTGCAAATATTTTAAGAAAAGCTACATTAGAAGATCATCACATACTTTGTTAAGATTGAGAGATAAGCACGTTTGCATTGATAGTTTTCTATCATCATTTCTTAGCCTATACTTCTTAATGTTACATTAAGATAAGTTTAACTTTATTTAATATTTTTTTAACATGTGTTTAAAGTGTCTCTTGATTTATATTATGGGTTGTAGAATCTTGTATTTGTGAACTTTATATTATATCTCTTATCTTGTTATTGAGACTTTATCTTTATTCTTTTATTGGCTTTTGGCCACCATTATGTGGTAACCTAATGTTGTAGGGCCCTTTGGCCAATTTTGTCTCAATTGTGTGTTATTAACAAACTATACATATAGAAAAGATAGTTATTGGAGTATGCTTGGTTGTTGGATTAAGGGATGGATATAGAATCAGGTTTAGGTAGAACTATTTAAAAATTCTTGAGATATTTTCTTTATCTCATACCTCACACAAAGGTTTTTATGTTAAACAAGAGTTTTTAAAATAAGATTTACAAGAGTAAAGAATAATTCTAAATACTTTCACTATGTTTTTCTTTAATATTTTGAGAATTCTATCTTTACAATTCTCCCTCTTCTTTAATCCACATCACACTCCCATTTTATCAATAGTGGTTTTAGAGTGTATTTATTTTTAGAGATTTACAATCCTAAAAATGATCCTTATGATGTCTCTTACAAAGGTTGATAATTTGTGCAACTTTGAAAGAGTGTACTTCTTATTATCCTACTTTATTTAAAAAGAAGTTCTATTTATTTTAGAAAATTAGGATGCATATTTTTATTGAGTGAATTGATAGTGAGTTATGGGATATTGATAAAAACCTGTTTGAAATATCATCTATAAAGGTTGGTAATAAGTTGTAAGAGAAATGCCATAAAAAGAAAAACAAATAGTCCTACTTAATTATCATGTACTAAATATCATTCATTGTGATATATCAACCACTAAATTAGAACATTTTATGAATTTAAATGCAACTTATGACATTTGATATGTGTTAAAAAAATTTATAAGAATAAGGAAAAAGACTACACCTCTAATCATGAGAAGAGAATTAAATTGGATTGCAAACTTTCAATTTCATCTCTAATGGACAAGAAGGAATAATCCAAAAGAGAAGAAGGAATTTTAGAGACACACTACCATGAATGCAAAGAGCTAGAGACTTCCACCTCAAATGTCCAAAATTGATAAAGGAGAGAAACAAGAAAAATAAATTCCAAAAGAATAATAAGAAGAAGGCCAAGATAGCTACATGGAGTGATGGAGATCCATCATCATCCTCAAGTAGTGAAGGAAGTCAAGAAAAGAAAGTAACGTAACTCATGGCACATCATGATTTGTATGGTAGCAAATATGATGAGGTATGTAAACTCTCTTGTAGTGAATTTAAAAATAAATTAATTGAATTGATGAATATTTTTAAAGTGTTTTTTAAGAAATATAAAAGTTTGAAGAAAGAATGCAATGAATATATTGGACTATGAAAATTTTGAATGAGAAAAAATGACAAACATTTAGAAGAATTGAAGGCTATTGGATTAAAAAAAATATGGCAATTATTATTAATAGAATAACGTACATGGCTGCATTATAAAACATAAAAAACAAATATCCAATTGGCATACCAAGTCTAGATAATGGTTTAAACATATGAAGTTGTATCCATTGTGCAAATACAAGTAGGTCCAAGGATTATGTATCCACATACATGTCCAATGCAAAGGTAGGTTGCCATAATAGTTGTCCAACAAGCGATTAAAGTGAACTATGATATGGAGTTTTCATAATAAGATGATGCAGTAGTCACTTTTGCTTGAAGTGCCAATGAAATAAATAATGAATGATCAAATGTCAGTGGATGATCCAAGTTATAATGTATGAAGGGGGAATAAATGTGGAGGTAATCATATTAATCCTAGTTATAAGGTAATTATCATTGCACATGTATTGTATGATGTAATTGTTCTAGATTGTCATTCAAGTCTAGTGATCCACAAGATATTAGGTCGAAGAGAAAATATAGGAACAATGCTAAATGCATATCATTGAAGAATGTTGTGAGAATTGTTCAAGTCTAACAATGTGCAAAAATGAACAATAGAGGGTTTTGTTACTTTGTCTATGTTTATTAAATGTGCTTGTTAGCATCATATGTTATTTTCAATGCACAAGGAAATAGTAACTTCCAGAGTGCGTAAAAATCTATATATGATGTTGTACATGTGTGATGACTCGTAGTAATAAACAATATCGAATAAAAGTGTCAACACTATGCTAAGATTTGTGATTGTCCTGAGAAGATACAAGTAGAAAATATTGATAAGACTTTCTAAGTTGAAAAGACGTATTATGCCCACCAATTACAAGACAAAGGAAAATGCATTAAGCTCAAACATTGATATTAAATATCATCTTTGAGGTTCTCTTTTATACCCATTTTGAGTATCTTGTACAATCTCCAAATGTATGGAAATTCGTCCTGTCCTATTGTTTTGATAACCTTACATTTATCCATTTTATTAATACCTTCACAAGCTTGTTGGCATATACATTTAGTAATGACCCCTTGCAACCTTACTTTCCTACCTTTTAATTTGTTCCAAGTAATGCAAATACCATTTTTTTGGTTGCTTGATTTGTTGTAACCACTCTACAATGGTCCAATATAGGGATTTAAAACCTAAAATCATATTAATTAAATAAGAATATTTAAGATCAATGATCACTTAAGTATACTACTGAGTAGAGCACCATTAGAGACTCATTATAATGCCAAGCACAATAGCATCCATTGTTGAGTTGAGGTGAGCTTGTCCAACATAGAAATATAACACTTTTAATTTACATCCCAAATGAGTATCATCATTTTTTACTTTGATTTATTTGAATTACCCTTGAGCATTCACTTCAATATCATGTGCTAGTGGTGGAGTCCATGAGATGCATTGATAATAGTCGACCGTCTTGAATTGAAAAGGATGTGGTAAGCTCAACGGCACCAGAACCTAGTCTATTTATTATATTTGAGTCAATGGATAAGCCAAATACTAATGCATTTCCAATTAATATTCTTAATTATTTGTCCTTTTATTTTAATTTTCTATTCATACAGTCTAAGGTTTTCTAGCTTTCCAAATCTATTATCGAATCAATAGTGGAATGAGGGGCATAACTTCTCTATTGGTTGGGTGGCCCTTTGTACCTTGCCACCATTAAGTTAAGAGTGAAGTAATCAATTGGAGTTTCATGACATTGTTATCTAAGTCGAAACTATAGAATTTTCAAACTCATTGAGCAATATTATATTTAGTGAAAACATAGCCAAAAGTGTCTTGAATATGTAGTCTTTTTAGTTGAGTTGAAAAAGGAAGAGCAAGGTTAAGTATATACCAAAATAGAATAGAAATTTTGGTAGGTAGATTTTTATTCTAGATTCTTCTCCTAGACGTCTTCTCAAAACTTTTGCTTTTAATAACATTCTAGACCAATTTCAAGGTGAATAAGCTAATATACTTTGCTGTCTATAGAAGATTTAAACACCATAGATGAAACTAACTCCCTTGTTCTTTTGTCCATATTTTTCCATATATCAGATGCATTTTATGTGTGCTTACCTTTCCTATATTTGGCATTAAATAATTCCAACCAAAGTGAGTTGTTTGTTAGTAATCTCTAGTTTAACTTAGCTGAATAGGCTACATGCCATTCAACTTCCTTAAACCAAGTCCAGACTCCTTTCATAGCTCATTGATTTTATTCCAATTAATCTAATGATTTTTCTTATTACTATTAGTGCCCTGGAGAGAGTACTAGGGTGTCCTTCGTGCAACGGTTCCTTGACTATGTGGCAGCGCCTATGCAGCGTGAAGTCAACGGCGTTTTGCATGCTGCAACCTTAGCCACGGGGATGTATTACATCTGGGAGCTCCGTAATGCGAAGAAGCACAACGACGAAATGCCCAACTACAATCTTATCCTGCGGAAGCTGCAGATTGAGATCGCCTTGCTTCATAGAACTCGCCCATCCACGTCCTACGGGAACCTGCTCAGTTCACCTGAAATGATGATAGCCCAAAATTGGGTTCCCCCTGCCACTGGATGGGTTAAAATCAATTGCGACATGGCCGTTGGTGATGATCTGGCTGGCCTCAGTCTGGTGGCCAGGGATGACACGGGGAAGCCCTTGCTGGTGATCGGGAGGAAAGTCTTCTCTCAGGAGAGTTTGGCCATGGAAGTTTATGCTATGCTCTAGGCTCTTGAGTTGGCTAGGACTGCGCTCCCGGAGGTTCGGGCCATCGAGATCCAAACTGACTCGACACTCGCGATGCAGGCTGTGCGTACCACTCTTGCCCAGGTGCCTGCGGGAGGTGTTTTTGCTAAGGCAAGTCTTCATGCTCAGGCTCTTGATGCGCTTGTCATCACATACATTCAGAGGGACGACAACGCGCCGGCGGACTGGGCTGCATGCGCTGCTTGCCGTTTCGACTTCGCTTGGGGTTGAGGTATGCCCCTCCCTGAGCCTTTACTGAATTTTTTGTTGTATGACTTCCTGTTTGATCCTCCATAGAGGATGATGCATGTACTTTTGCTTCCTTTTGAATGAAGGAAAGTCTTTAGGGAAAATTATGATGTTATCAATGTAGCTGAGGTGTGTAATTAATGGCGTGCCCTTTATTGTAACATAATGTAGTATTGTCTTATTATGAAAACTTAAATTTAAACTTCTTAAAAAGTATTCCATTGCAATGATAAAAGCAATAAAGAGAATCGTCTTGTAGAAGCCACTTATGGTTGAAAAAATCCATTTTGATAGCCATTAAATATAATGGATAAACATGAGATATTAAGAAGAACTCTTGACCAAAGAGTTGAACTTAACTAAAAAAATAAAGTTATGAAGCACTTAAATAGAAATCCAATGAAATGGTATAGAATGTGCTTTTAATATCTTCCATAATTTTCTTGTTCGATGAGACCATTAATTATTGAGCAATTGAAATATTATTAATAATTTATCTTCCTCTAATAAATCCAACCTATCCTGGTGAAATAGTGTTACTCAATAAGCATTGTATTTTGTTAGCTAGGAGCTTGCTTAAATTCTTCTAACGAAGTTAGAAACACAAATAAGCTTAATGTCTTGAAAGGTAACTAGGTTATTGGATTTTGGGATTAAAAAAATATTAGAGATGGCAATTCCTTTGAGTATAACACTGTGTTCCAGGAAATCTTGTATTGCACTCTTAACATCTAAAGAAATAATATTCTAATATGTGGTAAAAAAACACACCATTGAAGCCATCTCCATCCACAACATTATGCTTGTTTAGCTAAAAAACTACTTGACAAACTTCTTCAAGATCCACATATTTTATAAGAGCTATATTGTCTTCTAAAGTAATAAGTTGGGGAATACATTGTAGGCTTGCATCATGAGTAATTGTCTTTGTTTATCCATAAATATTCTTTACAATATTGTATAGGAGTAGATTATAACTATTCCTGACTTGAGATCTTGGTGCCATCTTTTCCTTTAATCTCAAAGATGTGGAGTTTTGAATGTTTATCTTTAACTAATGCATGAAAATAATTAATATTTTTTTACCATCAATTAGCAATTTAGCCCTTGTTTTTCGACAATAGGAAGTTTCTTTCTTACCCAACTCATCTATAAGGTGTTGGTTATCTACATTTAATATGATATTGTCTTCTTATAAACCACTTTTTAGGAATTTTTTTCACAATCCCTATCCCCTTGACCTAAAATCTTGGTGCCATCTTTCTCGTTAATCTTAAAGATGTGGAGCTTTGAATGTCGATCTTTAACTAAAGCATGAAAAAACTTGGTATGTTTTCACCATCAATTAAAGATTTATCCCTTGCTTTCTTATGCTAGAAAGTTGCTTCCCTACTTAGCTCACCATAAAATGTTGGTTAGCTACATTCAATCTAATGTTGTCTTCTTCTAAACCATTTTTCATGAATTTATTTTCACAATCCCTAACTTCCTCTTCAACCTTTTTAATATTCTAAAGACTGTTCCCAAATACTTTCATGTTCCATTATTTAAGACATCTTTTAAGGCTTTGAGGCTTGAAAGCAAGTGCAAGTAAATCAATCAAGTGTATAGGATTTATCCAGTTGCTTTCAATTAGTTTGTATAAGGTAGGATGTGAGGTCCAAATATTTTAAAATTTGAATTGCCATGGACCACGGAATCAATTGAGTGCTGTAGAAATAAAGAAGAATGATCAAATCTCATCCTACCAAAATGTTCAACAGCCATATTTAGGTTGATATCCATCCATTATTAGTTTACCAATGTCCTATCTAAGAGCTTCCAAACCCATTTACTCTTTCTTTTACCTACCCAAATGAATGGTAAACCCTTGAAAGGAATTTTAGATAAATAACATAATTAATGCAGCCCTTAAACTCATTAATAACTACCATGTTAGGAGTGGATGCATCCTTATATTCATCTATTGGACAAATGACATTGAAATCACCTCCCCTTAACCATGACGTGTTCCAATTAGTAGCAATTTTAATAACCTTATTCCATAGCTCATGTCTTAAACTTTTAGAACTTTTAGCATACATTATTGTGTAATTTGAGATCAACTCATTCTAAATAAATTATAGATATATTAACTGATCATCTTCATATGTATTAGAGCATTGAATATCATTCTTCTAGAGTATGCAAATTTTGTTTCACTTGTTACTAGTGTACTTGGATGTACCCTAATTTGAAAGTCCAATGCTATAATGTTTTTACTATGCCATAGGTTAAAGAAGAGCTACAAAGTTTATATTTTAATTTTTGATTATTTTGATTAGTCTGTTAATAAACTTTTAATTTTTAGTGCTCTTAACATTCTAAATGAGCATGTTTTGAATAGGACGGGTTTCCTTCAATAATTTGTATGTTTTTGGCACTTCTATGATTCCATTTTTGAAAAATATGTTGCTTGGTAATCTTTTTGCTTTGTTTTTAGTCCTTTTGGTTTGGATAATAGTTAAATCATTTAGTTCCAAAGAGATTAAACCTAATTTCTTAGCTTTTCATGAATTTCATCTCAAAGATGGTTGAGTTTTGAATTATCAAAAAATTATAAGATTAGTAAATCGTTAGTCCTCACTCGAGTAAGTATTTTGTATCTTCTTAAGTATCAATTTTGTTTATTTTTCAAATATTTCCAAGTAGAAAAAATTAAGAGTTAATAGATATGCAGGATGTGACAGTCTCAATAGCCAAATCTCCCTTTTTCTCGATGGCCTTTACTTCCAAGAGCTCTAAAACATAATCTTTCATCAACATCATTGTTATATATATTTCCAAATCAAATATATTTGAATATCATCTTAAAATAATCCAAGAGAAAATTGAACTATAGCAACTAAAGGCTTTCTCATCCATTTTATCCTCCATTCAAGTTCATATTGCATTGAGCTTAGTTTGAATTTATTTATATATTATTTTAACATATTTTTAGTCTATCTTTTGATATTTTAACATATTACAATACTAGGTAATTGATGTTTAAGCAATTTGTATGATCTTTTGGCTTGATGATTATAAGATCTTTTAACCTAGTATTGTATCCTCTTTTGGGTTGGTCGGTAAGGTCTTTGGGCTCGATGTTCTGTCAGATCCTTTACCTCAATATGGGGTTCTGCTTACTAGCTTTCTACAAAAGGTGTTTCAAATTAAGCCTAATTTTTTTGTTGGGGTAAACATACATTTGGGTTTGAATCGAATTATCCAAAAATACTTGTATCACTTACATTATCACATACTTTCCATAAAGAATTTTCAAAGGATATTTTATAAAATAAGATATAAGAGTAATTACTTATTATTATTATTGTTAGAACTTTATTTTGATTTTTTTATGATTCTTTTAGTTATTTGTAAGGTTTTTTGACTCGGTGATTATAAAGTTCTTTAACCCAGTGTTATATCCTTTTTTCAGTTGGTGGGTAAAGTCTTTTTGGTTTGATATTCTATCAAGTCCTTTATCTCAATGTGGTGTTCTTCTTATCAGCTTTCTACGAAAGATGTTTCAGATTAAGCATAATTTTTTGGTTTGAGTAAACATACATTTGAGTTACAATCAACTATCCAAAAATACTTGTGTCATTTACTTTATGATGTACTTTTAATAAAGAATTTTGAAAGTGAGAATATTTTACAAAATAATATGTAAGAGTAATTACTGTCATGAAATAAATAAATCTTTTATTGCTTTAATTGTCATCATTGAGTTTGCAAGTTTTACAATTTGCTCTTCCTTTTTGTGTGAACATGTTTCCATTTTCTTAACATAGAGAACTCTCTAGACTTATTTATGTATTTAGAGTACCATTTTTGAACTATACTGTGATTGTTTTGGTTATTGAATGATTACAATGTTATCGTGGATATATGATTAGCTTTTTGTAACATAAAAGGAAAGAAGCTTGTTGTTTCACATGCTTTTATTTGATCAAATTTAAACTAAGAAATATTAGTCTAGTATATAAGAATTTGTGCCATAAGTTCAATGAATTGCAATAGATTTGTGCTTGATTCGTGGTGGATAATGTAGCCAACAATTGATCCACCATAAGTATGACCTACATTTTTAAAAACATGTGGCTACGATAATAGTTATGACCATCTTTCCAAATTGTAAGAGATGTGCAATGGAGACAATGAAGGACACTCTATGAAGTGTCTAAACCATTATAAATTAATAGGTAAAAGACTTACATTCCTATTCAATTACATAGGTACTTATGATAGAGTTTCTAATACCATTGTTTATAAACAATATGAATTTCCTTCATTCGTCATGAAAAGTTATACTTGATAAACAACTATTTATAATATATTTTAACAAGTAATGATTCTAAGACTATCAACACAACTAATTATATTATCATTAATAATTTGTATATAGGATTTTTATACTTTAATTATCAAAATATTGTTGTATTATAAATGAATGGATTAGTGATTGGTTTGAAACTTGATTTAGCATTGAATTGACTTAACACTTAACTACTAATAACACTAAAAGACGTTTTTTATTGTTTTTAAATAGATTTGCAATTACACTTCTGTACTGATTGGTTGGAATTCAATTTGTGCCCTGTTCAGAAATATGTATCAACTGGTCCTTTTTGGATGTTCTCGTCTTTGGCGTGCCCACATGCACATGCACATGCCTGCACGGACTCCAGCCTCTTCTCCACCACAACAAAAAAAAAAAAAAAAAAATGGAAGTTATAAAATGCGGACCTCCGCCTTCATCAGCTCGTAAATAGTAACTGCTCTTCCCCTGTTTTCCGAGTTAGAGGTCGAAGGATGCTCCCCTACTGCTCCTTCTGGCCGTCGATGGCCGACCGACGATGGCGGCCAGGCGTCGAGCACGCCCCGTGCTGCCCTCGCTGCGACTCTTCGAACACCAAGTTCTGCTACTACAACAACTACAGCCTCACACAGCCCCGCTACTTCTGCAAGAGCTGCCGCCGCTACTGGACCAAAGGCGGCTCCCTCCGCAACGTCCCCATCGGCGGCGGCAGCCGCAAGTCCCGCCGTGGGCGGACGGCGAGGCCCCCGCCCTCATCTCCGCGCTCCCCGCCGCCTACTTCGTTTCGCCCTGACCACGCCCTCGAGAGCATGGCCAGCTCGTTGATGTGCCCGTATCTGAAGAACACCGCCTCCGCGGGAAATCCGGTCGGCTCTCCCGTCGGCGACCCTACCGAAGGTCTGTTTCCAGTGTGCGGTTGGGTTTCCGATGGCATCGCCTCGATGTCGCAGGGCTCCAGGGATCGGGAAGAGGGGATGGTCTCGGCGATTTTGGAGGACGGAGACAGCGCTCTGCACCAGAGTTTGAATCTGCTCGAGGATTGGGGCGTCTTAGGAGTTCTTTGATGGGTAATTAATTAGGGGTGGGTGACACGACAATTCTCACCGTTCGGTGTTTAGATCGGCCATCGACGTGGATAATCTACGAACATTCGCATTCACGTTCGGGTGACGTGGAGCTTCTTAAAATTTCTTTGCTTGATTAAAAATAAAGCGCATGATTGAAAGAAAACATGTGACAATATCATGCGTAATAATAATAGAATTAATAAGTAATATTTTTCAAATAATTTTATTTACTCTTTGAAAATGTTTCTCTCTCGTGTTGGGAATTCTTCACTTCACCCGGTCCAGCTTGAGCCATCTGCTGTTGTGGGTATTTCACAATAGCACATATTATTTGTCTGTTCATGAGATTAATATTAGAAAACAATTTTTAAAATATTTTTTAAAAAACTTGTTAAATAAACTTAAGGATCATTTAAATATTTGTATTTTGATGCTTGATTCTTTTGAGTGCAAGGATTTTGGAATATTATTTTATGATAAATCAAGTCATAATAATTATTAATAAATTTGAGTGCATTATTTGAGTTTTGAAAGCACCACACTTTGTCAAATTAAGTGTATTGAAATGTCATTATTAGTTCTAAGACCTACAAAGTTATGCCATGTTGTTTGATTATAATTGAATCAGTTTTAATTCCCATAGCTTTTATTTAGAGAAGAAGATCGTAGACCTTAGTTATGTTCAACTTAAAAGTTACGATAATTAACTAAAAAAATTAAAAACTTTAAATCAATTTTAAAAAAAAAACAAATAGATAAGTTTGTATTACCCAATAATATTTTTTTTTCTATTCTTACAATATTATTGAAGTCAATATCGAGATTCTATCATAGTAACACATTGTCCATTTGAGTTATGAAAATATTGAGAAATGATTGGGACATGCAGGTCGAGATGGTTGGATGGAATAGCAATATATTCAAATGGTTCAACATAGGAGATAAGCATAAATAAAGATTTAAAAAGGAACAAGTAGTGAAATTAAGAAATTTATGAGACTTGAACCCAAGAGTTTAAGTGATATCTCTTTAAATATTGATGATGATGCTTCCTTTGCAAGTGTTCTCAATGTAAACTCTCCATTGCGAATGGTCTTACAAATGCAATCGCATGAGATGAGAAAAAACTGGTAAGGTTATGCATAAGAGTATGACTCATGATCGTTGTTGAAGTTCTATGCAATGACGATAGTTTGCAATGGAGTAATGGAATCAATATCTATGATAAAGAGTGAAAAAAGAACTCATTTTTTATTCACATAACTTTCTTTACACACAATTCTCATATTACAATTTTATTTGCAAAAGCTTATTTTGAATTTTGAACAAATGGATAATAATAAAATCACATTTTCACTGATTATAATATTTTCAATTACTACTTGCTTATTATTTTTGGAGTTCTACATCCACTAATTATTTAATTATTTTTTAATATTTTATTTATAAATTTAACTTTTTCTATTAATCAAGGCATGAAGCTCTTGAAACCTAGTTTCTCTCATTTACGTTACAAGTTTTGACACATAGTTTATTATAAAATTAAGTTCGAGTCAGAGATCAAACCAATATCACAAACCATATAAAACATAACTATCTTAGAATGAGTAAATTCAAATGCATTTATGAGTTCAATATACATTTTGACATTAAAAAGCACCAATTGACAAACCATTCAATGTTGGTTCAATGCAAACTTAATGTCCCACAACATCATAGTAAAGATTTCAAGCACACCATTAGTATTGCTTATTTATCATTTAATGAATTTTTAATAATAAATATATATATATATTTTTAATAAATCCTTATGATTAGCCATTTGTCTCAAAAATCCTATGATGAATGTGTAACCGAATGAACAAGTTAAAAATTTCTCCATTTTGCTTCATTCAATGACTATAGTGAAAATGTAAAAAATAGCCGGCCACCTGCTAAACTATAGAAAAACTATATTTGGATGAATTATTACATGACACATAAAAATTTATAATTTTTTTCACTGTTTTATAATAATATGTTATTGAATTATCATTTAGCCTATAAATTACAACACGCATGGCCCAAAAGGCTGGCAAAAGGCCGGCCTTTTAGCTTAAGCCCTAACAATATTTGTCCATTTGTTGTAGAAATAAAAAGGAGATTTATTTTAAGGTTTTTATTTGATATAAAGTAGGTTGGGATAAGTCTCATCTAAGATTTTATGGGACAAATGAATTTATTATTGTGGATAGTTTAAGGAAGAATATTGCAAAAATTGGGTGAATAAATTAGAGGGTTGTGTTAAAATGTGTTCTTAAAAAATTATTGAATGTGTGATATAAAAAACAATTCTTGATCATAAACATTTGTTTTGCTTTTAATGTTATTCATAAATGTTTGTTAAAGTTTTAGGCAATTCGTTGATTGAAGGTTTATTATGGCCAATGAGAACTATAATAATGTCTACACTTCGTAATCTAATATGAATAGTTTCTAAAAAATCTTTATTCTACATGACCTCACTATTGTCGCGAGAAATTAGATTCAAGTGAAAGAGATTCAATGTGTTAATGGATAGAACAATATCAAATTTCATGTTAAAACTTATTAATTCTTGTTAATTTAATAATTCTCTTAAATATCTATTTTTATTTATTATTAATAGTGTACACTTACATTCTTTTCTTCACCATATTAGATAAATGATCATGTGTCATTATCAAGTTTAATTTAATTTTTATTTTCTAATACACTATTTCTTAAAGACATAAGATATCTTCTAGATTAGAAATTTGAATCATAGCTAATTTCAAGATTGTAATTATAACTTTATAATTTGTTTTATTAATGATTAATATATCTTTAAATATACTTATAATCCACAAATTATTTTTAATATTTTTTTAGTAAGTTATTACATCGCATGCATCCTCAATTCCAGGGTATGACGTAAAGCTCAGACCATCTCGTTGCTCTCGAATAAATCATAAAAACTCTATAAGTAAAGCACAATATTTAAACATAGTTGCGCACAAATTAGATAATGGTATATAGTAAACAAAATCAAGACTTTATAACAAAATTAACAAAGTTATGCTTAATAATATATAGTATTAATCACCTATCTTTATTCTTGCTTAGATATAGACCTTACCTTGAATTAGTGTTTGGTTGTTTTGAAGTATAGCACTATATCATATTGCTCAAAGTCAAACATGGACACCCTCAAATATGATAAGCAAGCCCATATAATAACAAAATACAATTGAAACAAGAATAATTAAAAGTAAAATAGTAATTTAGATATAATAATTAAATATAGAAATAAAATGCAAAAAAAGTTAAATAAATAATTACTGATAAATTACTATTTTGACCTTAGATATTTGTAGTTGAAGTGTGGAATTACTCCTGCTCTGTAGGCTTACTAATAAGGGCTCTCAAACATCTACTATGCTAATGTTCAAATGACTAATTAGCTTTATTCTTGATTGTTTATTAAAATATCTATCAAGTTTGGTCGGTTGAAAATTTGTCATATCTCATACCAAAGCAATCATGTTGTTATCTTTAAGTTGGAGTCAAATAAGTCTTTAATAGTCTTGGCTTAGAAAGGTAATATAAAAGAATGATGAGAGACATATTGCTATATATAGATAATGTTCGTATATTCTAAATAAGGTTACACTCATTTATTGGCCATTTGAAAATGCTTTTTCTCTTTTTGATGTTTATCAAACAACTTTTATAACTTCTTTAGTTTCACTTATATAAAGTATCCTTTTTAAAAGCTTAGCTTTAAACAATTGCTAATTTTCAAAAGCTATTCTGAATGATTATGTTTGTTCCATATGTGAAGAATGGCTAAAACAATGGTGGTGTATTCGATATTGGACAATTACGACAACCATGAGTTACAAGGGTAAAATCTTTGGTCACTAAAATGCATTTATGAATCATTGGTATAGTTTAGCAATTAATTAAGTTTGATAATTAAATTATTCTAAAATTGCTAATTACTAAAAAGACTTTCACCAATACTAACCATGTAATGCTAGTTTATTGTGTAATGATTGATTCTGAAAAGGTTAGATCATTGGCTCGTCTCTAGTATGCTATTATATGGGATATCCAACACAAAAAGATGGTCTATGATTTGTCAAATTCTCCATTTTTTGTCACTCTTTGTGTCTTTCTAATACTGTTTAGTTCATAATTAGGATCAACTAAATTATTGCTTGAATATGAAGATAAAACATTGTTTTGAGAGATGCATTAGCTAGAAGAGTTTAATAAATTTTGTTTGGATTGAAGTAAAATGTTTTTTTAGTAATCAACAAACAAATTGAAATATAGTGAAAAATAATACTATGATATTCTTAGTGAGCAATAAAATCACTTTGGTGGGGATTATTAATAAAACCTTTTCATGTTCTTTTATTATCTTCTTGTAGGGTAGAGTGTGATCCTTGAGTGTTGAAGCATTCCATTGAGAACTAAAATGGTGCTCGAAGTCTCTCAATCCTTTCTTGATATTTTGTTATTTTGAGATTTTGTTAGAATCTTCTTCTCAAGATTGCTTTCATAAGTCATTAGATATCATAATATTTGTCTTTCAAGATGATACTAAAATTTCATGATAAGTCTTAAGGCCCTTTGAGACTATCCAAGGTGAATATTAGATCCTTGACTATCAAAATAAGATGCATCATCAAATTCATGACACAATAAAACTTATACACTTGTTTCAATTTTAATTTAAAACATTTTCAAGGCCCAATAGCATAAGTAAAATACTTCAAAATTATATTTAGAAAGCTTTAAAGTGATTATTGGGTTTTAAACAAATTATTCAAGTCATCTATGAAATATGGCAAAAAAATCAAAAACATTCTTAAATGTAGTTAAGAGGGCACCATCTTCTTAAGAGTGGTTGAGGCACAAGAAAAGTAGAAATAGACATTTATTTTGAATTTGAATAATTTGTTATATTGAGTCAACCTTCTTTTATAAAAAAATTTGAAATATTTTGAATTTTTTCTCTTAAATATTTTTAATTTAAATCCAATGTGTAGAATGGAATGAGGAAGAAGTTTTTTAAGTAAATTGTTATTGGCATGTGTGCCTCTTCATTTCCCCTCTAACCCCTTGTAAGAGGTGTTTTTTTTACTCTTTTCTTGATTTTCCTATCTTCTAATCTCTAAGCATGTATTATAATAGTTATAGTATAACATTCTCAAATCTTTAAACTAGGTGTGAGTCAAATTATTTAATAAATTATGTCAAATTACTAAAAAAATAAATATTTTAAAATATCAAAATAAATATAAAATTGGATAGAGTTTATTGATATGAGACTAATGACTTTTATTTCATTTTAATAAGTATAAGTTTTGAATTATTACAAAATTTTATAGTTTAAAGGATAAATATATAAATAATTAATTTATTATTATATTTTTAATATAAAAGAAAACCCTAATTTTAGAATTTTTTAGGAAGCTTAATCATTTTCCTGTATCAATGCTTACAAGCTCTAGAATGTTCCTCTCATCTTAAAAGCTATGAATAAGGGTTGAACTTTGTAAGGAAATTATTCCTTTTTGATTTCTTGATTCCTCACTTACTCTTATTGTTGATGGTTTTATTTGGTTAATACCTTGTATGTCTTAAGCCCTAATCTTTCTTTGCTTTTGTGATTGGATGCAAATTGAAGGTTAAATTGTAAGTCTAACTTCTCTTGGGGTTTGTTCCTAATCTTTCTTTGTTTGCTTGCCTTGATAAGCAATCCTAAGGTGGTGGTTTTGATGTGTTACAAATCATTTAGGAATTTTAGTTATTGTGATTAGAATCAAGAAATTTTATGGAACATAAAAGTTTTTTTTGTGCTGTGGAGAGAGAAAGTGAAAATGAAAAAAGCTAAAAAATATTTCAGATCCTTATTAACAAGTTGATTTGACGAGTTTATGGAACCCTTAGTTAATAATAAATATTTTTTTTTACTTTCTAATTGGTTGAATTTGTGTGGGATGTTAGTGAGTTTTCTTACTAATTAGGTAATGCAAAAATGAGAAAAAAGAATTAAGAACAATAAGTAAACTTAAATTTATGTGCTTTGACTACAATAATTTTGAATTGTAAACATGTTTTAGTGTAAGAGTCTTATACAGGCCTTATGATGCATAATTTGCTAATGTTGTAGTTAAATGTGTTGAACTATGACAAAATTAATAGTTTTAAGGCTTTGAACATGCAAGCATGATGTATATCTATGTTTGTATTACTTGAGTAAATATAACTAGCATGTTGTGAAATATATAAACATGATATTTCATATGTTATTTCAATTGCATATATCTAATTGTATAATATGTAATTTTGAAAGATGTGCAAATGTGAAATAAATAAGTCAAACAACCCAATAAGTAAATTAAAATTGATTCAATGACTAAAAAGTTATTAAATTAAAATCTTTATTCTTTACAACTAGTGATAGTGTGTCACATGATTGATGTTTGATATTCTGATAATAATAGTGGTTAGTATATTACATGATTGAAAATTATTATTGTGATGGTGGTTAATGGCTTGTATGCAATAGGATGAGAATTATCACAAAAACTGTCAAAAAAATAATACCAATGAATGATAAAGGACAAATATATTACATATGAAAATATAAATAAACAACTAATAAATAAATTTTCTATTATAACTAATCAAACTAAAAAGAGAATATTGACTGACCTATCCCAAGAGAGAGTAAGAGTAGTAGTACGACCATCATAAGATTTGCTTAATTATGTAAAAATAATGCTACTAAATAAGACTACATTAATAAAAAAATAAAAAAATCAAAGAATTACATGTATATTTTTCTTCTTTTATGAGTATTATGTATTTATTGTATTTGTGTTTCATATTATGATATAACCTTTAGTGAGACTTGTTTGTTTATTCAATGTAGATAAATATGTTTTAGACTCCTCTACATATTATTATTATTTGATGTAACCTAATGACCTTATAATGGATAGCTTAGTATATTTTTTGGCATAAACATTTAGGTTAACAAGAATCATGATGCAAGGATGAAAACACAGAAATAGCCGATTTGCTTTTTTAAAAGCTTTATAACCAAACTAAACGATTTTTATTATGCTTTGTATCATGCACATATAATCTAGATATAATTGGATATAAAAGTATAGTGGATAGATGTGGAACTATATGGATGTGATAAGATTGTTAGATGAGTAGTAATGATATTTATATATTTGTAATATATAGTTGCATGAGAATATTACATATATTATTTGTATTGAATTTTTATGAATGTATATGGAGAAATAAATAAAATACAAGAGATGTTTTATTAATTTAAAAATTAGAATTTTAAAAAAATAAAAGTATTAATGGGTTAAGATTTAGTAATTAAGTTCTAATTATGGTGTGGTGAGAAGGGTGTCACATTGTTGTATTAGAGCTGTTGAATTCCTAAGGATTGATGCTTAAATGATAAGATATTTGAGTAATTAAAAACCTTGGGAAGAAGTTAGAGAACATTAAACAAGAATAATTAGACTCTCTAAAATACTTTAGGATAGAATTTAGAGATGCAAACCTAGTGAAGATACCCCCAGTTTAAATGATGAAGGCATACCCCCTCAATGGTTAATGTGGGAAGGGAATGAATATTTAATGATTTGGTTGAGTTTCTCTTATAAAGGAGAAGCACAACTTTAGTTGTACAAGCAAGTTTGAGGAAGGACATAAAATAGACAAGTTTGAGGGGCAATTTCTTATGTTGCATGTATCTCAATTTTTAGATGCTACAAGTCCCATGTAGACTTATCATTTCTTTTTAATATAGAGACATTATTTGATAGCTTGGTATATCTTATTAATAAAAGAGTCTTCTTGACAACTCTTGTGCTGAAAGATATTATAAAGGACTTATGGATTGACCAAAAAGACTAAAATTTGAAATATGCAAATTTAAAAATATCTTGACAAGACTTCTAAAAGTTTTTTTAGGAATGATATATACTTCTATTTGTAAAGAACAAATACTAGATGATTTAAATAAGTTGTATCAAGGAAGTTTGACTATACAGCTCATGAATAAAAGTTTTTGTCCATTATCAAGTATGTTTCAAAGAAGGTGACTATAGAAGAATAGAAGTGCTATATGTTCATAAAAGAGATATGATATTCTGTTAAAAGTATGGTTGCTTATATAGATTTCTCCTCATACAAAAAATTGGTAGAGTTTGCTCATCGAATAAAGTTGGATCAAGTTGTAAGAGAGGCAAAGAGAAATCTGGGAAAAAGGAAATGACTTAATTTGTTTATTTGTAAGTGTAATTAAATTCAAAAGGTAAATATGATTGAATAAGAGTTGTAGTATTCTATAGATCCTATGAAATTGAGGATCAATCAAAACCTTCAATATAGAGAAAAGAAAAGCGAAAAAGTGTGGAATGCAAATTATTATAGGTTCTATGGTAATAAGACCTACTAATGCACCTCAAGTTATATATGATACTAGTTGAAAAAAGTTTCGATAATGCCATAGCAAATTGCACATCTTCATATCTATCATCACTAAAAAAGAAACTCTTACATCACTTGATTATATCACATGTACCATTTTATTACAAACCATTCCTATAGATGTTTTGTTCATCTGTGGTACATCATGTTTTTTTATATTAGTTAATTTGAATAAAAATTTTTCAATTGAATTACATGTAATAGAAAATCCTCTTTTAATGAAATTGCTTACAAAAGAGAAAATAAAATAGACAAATATGTCAAGTTAAATGTGAAATTGAACAAAAGATTTTTTTAACTCCTAATTTATTATAATAAATTTGTTAGAATTTGATGTCATCTTTGGAATAAATTAGCAAATATCTCTTCAACTCATTATTAATTTTTAAAAGAAATAATTAATGATTTATATGACTAATGATATTGGTTTAGTTTATTTTGGCAAAGGAAAGAAAATGCCTATAATAGTAGTTTTGAAGGCTAAAAGATTGGTAAGAAAAGGATGCGACTATTGTCTAACCTCAATACGAGAGGCTGAAAAGAAAGAACTACAGCTACGACAAGTTTCAGTTATATGTGAATATCAAGACAACCTGAAGACTTACTAAGGATGTCACCTGATAAGAAAATTAAATTTGTGATTAAATTGATATCAATTGTTGAGCCAATCTCTAAGGCTCTATATAACATGACACCACTTGAATTACAAGTATTAAAGGTACAATTGTAAGACTTTATTATGATGAGTGTATCGCGTTTGGGTGAACCTATTTTATTCATGAAAAAGAAAAATATAAGTTATTAGATTATATATTGATTACAGAGAATTGAATAAGATCATAATTAAGAACAAATAACCATTATTCAAAATATATGAGTTATTCAATTAGTTGTAGGGAGTCAAAGTACTTTAAAAACTTAACTTAAGATCTGGTTATCATTAACTAAATATTAGAAAAGAAGATATTTTGAAGATTACTTTTAGAATCTGATATAGTCATTTTGAATTTTTTGTATTTATGTTATGAATTAATGAACAATTTAGTACTCATTATGGATGAATAACGTGCTTAGAAAATGGTTATATTAGTTTGTTATTATTTTTTTACTTATGATATATTGATTCACTCTAAATATAAAGTAAAACATAAGAACCATTTGCATCTAGTACTATTAAGACTATGATAACAACAATTGCATGCAAACTTTTTATAATGTAGCATTTAGTTAACAATGTATCCTTCTGTGGGCATGTATTTAATGTAAAAGAAATCTTTATTGATCCCTAAAAATTAGCAGTTATTGTAAAATGGCCTAGGCTTATAAATATAACTATAGTGAGAAGTTTTCTTTAATTAGTTGGGCATTATAAAAAAATTGTAAAAGGGTTTGCTAAAATTGTAATATCACTAAAAAATTAACTCTAAAGATAGAATATTTAAAATGTATTTTAGATTGTAAAAAGAGTTTTTGAACCTTAAAGAAGAAGTTGATCATAACACTTAGCTTAATATTACCTGAGAGAGACCAAATTTAAAGTATATACTGATAAATCTTTGAAAAGAATTAGGTGTATATTAATCCCAAATGATGAAGTCATTATATATGCTTCAAGGAAAATATCACCTCATGAGAGAATTTATCTTATATATGACCTTGAACTTGTTGTAATCATGCTTGTTTTAAAGATTTAGAGATACTATCTTTATCTTGTCAAAAGTTACTTGCTTATTAATCACCAAAATTTAAAGTATCTTTTTACATAGAAAAAGTTAAATCTAAAATAATGAAAATGGTTAGAGCTACTTAAAAATGATGACATGAAAATTATTTATCATTTAAGAAAAGCCAATGTTGTAGCTAATGCATTGAGCTAAAGGCTTGTCTTCATAGCCTGATGTTTAGCTTAGAAAAAGCACCAGAAAACGCCCGACCTCATACGTCTGTAACAGTTACAATAGTATTGTTGAATATTGATAGTTACTAGAAGAATTTTTCTTAATTGACTATTATCGTAGAGTAGTTACAAGCTATAAACTATGTTTAAGATCAAGATGAATACATCTAATAAGTAAATGCTAGACTTGCTAAAGTAAAAGTGACAAAATGTTATTTAAATGAAGTTGGATTATTAGTTTCTAAAAATAAAATATACATGCTTTCTATAAGAGAAAACAAACAAATTCTGTTAAAAGAAATTCTCAAAACAAAGTATGTAGTACATTTAGGAGTTACAATGATGTGGTAAGAGTTGAAGCAAAGATTTTGGTGGAATGATATGAAGAATAATGTTAATGATTATATGACTAGATGTATAATATGTTAGCAAGTGAAAGAAGAGTAATAAAGACTAGGTAGTTTATTATCACATTTTTTTATTCTAGTTTAAAAGTGTGAAAAATATCAATGGACTTTGTATTTGGACTACTAAGGGCTAGTCAAGGACATGATGTCATATTTGTGGTTGTAAATAAATTAACAAAATTATCTCATTTCTTATATATCAAAATTATCTACTTATTTTGAAGATTAACGCAAATCTATATCGACTAAATTGTGAGATTACATGAAGTGTTAAAAGTAATTATATCTGATAAAGATTCAAAATTTACTTCTCACTTCTCAATTAAAGTTTAAGATAGTATTTTATCCTCAAACAAATGGGCAAATCGAAAGGACTATAACAACTCTAAAAGATATGAGATTATGTATTTTGGATTTTAGTACTAATTAAGATGTTCATTTGACATTAATTGAATTCACTTATAATAATAATAATTATCAATTTAATATAGAAATGACATCTTATAAAGTATTGTATGATAAGAAATGTCAATCATCATTGCACTATTATACAATAGTTGATAAAACTAGTTTGGAATAGAGTTAACAGATAAAACCTTCCAAAATATTCTAATAATTTGAGAAAGAATACAAAAAATAAATTATTAACAAAAGAATTATTTTGATACAAAACACAAAAAGATTGAGTTTATGGAATAAGTATATATCTTCTTGAAAGTAAAGCCAATAAAAGGTGTCAATAGATTTAGAAAATGAGAAAAACTAAAGACAAGGTATATTAAATATTTTTAGATACTAGAAAGAGTTATAGAGGTCGTTTACAGAGTAACATTAACTCCATAATTTGGTGGCGTGCATAATGTATTCCATATTTCTATTTTAATAAGATATGTTATAATTTATTGCATATTATATATTATGATCTAAGTATCATGAAAGTATAACTAAATCTAAACTATGAAGAAAAGCACATAAGTATCCTAGCTAAATAGGTCAAGAATTAAAGAAGAAAACAATTACATGGTTATAATACAATGACAGAACCAATAGAATAGAATGTTACTTGGAAACTTAAGGATAAGACTAAGAAAAAATATCCTAAGTTATTTTAAATTTTAAGAAAACACTTCTTACAGGAAGGGGAGATTTGTAATATCTTTAAATCTTAAAATTAACAATTAAACTATCTCATAAAATATATAAAATTATTAAAAGATAAAATATTACAAAATATAAAAATAAGTATAAAATTAGATAGAGATTATTGAGATGAGTCTAATAATATTTATTTCATCTCAATTAGAGTCCCTTGAAAATTATTACATTTTTTTAAATTTTAAATAAAATGTGTAAATAATTAATTTATTATTATTTAACGAGTATAAAAGTAGACCCTAATTTAAGATTTTGAAGGAAGCTTGATCCCTTTATCATACCAATGCCTATAAACCTTTGAATATTCCTCTATTGCAAAATGTTATAGATCAAGGTTCTAGGAAGGCTATTTCTCTTCAATTTCTCGATTCCTCCTTGCTTTTGTTAATGATGACATTATTTGATGAAGACCTTGTGTTTGTTGAGCCTTAATCTTCTGTTCCTCATGTGATTGGATGAAAATTGAAGGGTAAATCATAAGTCTAAGTCTCCAATTAAGGCTTATCCATAACCTTGCTTAGTTTGCATGCCGTGATAGTCGGACCCATGGTGTTGGTTTTGATGCACTATAGTTGAATTATGAATTTGAGTTATTTTGATTAGAATCAATAAATTTTCTGGGACCTAAATCTTTCTTTGTGTTGTGATGAGAGAAAGTGAAAAAGAAGAAAATTGAAAAAAATAAGATCTTTATTGAGAGATTGAGTAAGCAAGTTTATGAAAACCTTAGTTAATAATAAAATAAAGTTTATTATTATTTTAACTAGTTGATTTTGTGTAGGATGGAGCTAGTGATTGTTTTTACTAATTAGGCACAGAAAGAATGCCAAAAAGTAAATGAGAATAATAAGAAAACCTTAAGATAAGCATTTTAATAATAATTTATATTGTTATGATTGCATTAATATTGAATTGCAAACATGACCTAGTGCAAGAGTTTTGTGCAATCTTTGTAATGCTTGATGTATTATTGTTGAGATTAAATTTATTGAACAGTGAAAGGAATAGTAGTTTTGAGGCCTTGAACATGCAAGCATGATGTATGACTATGTATATTTCTTGTATTGACTTATGTACTATTTTTGTGAAAATAATTTGCATGTTGTAAAATATATGAGCATGATATACCATGTGCTATTTCAATTACATATATTTAGTTGTATATTGTGTAATTTTGAAACTTGTACATATGTGAAATAAAGAAGTGAAACTATCCAATAATAAAGTTGAAATAGATTCAATAACTAGTAAGTTATTTAACTATAATGTGCTATTTTTTTGTGACTAGTGGCCTATGTGTTATATGGTTAAACTTTACTACTTTGAAAGTGGTTAGTGACTAATGTATTATGTGATTGAGAATTATTTTTATAATGGTGGCTAATGGCTATTGCTCCATAGGATTAAGAATTGCCAAAATAATTAGCCAAAGATTAATACTAGTTAATAATAAAGGATGGAGTATCTTATGTATGCAAAAATAAAATATGCAACTAATAAATATTATTTTCACTATAGTTAAGTAAACTAAAAATATAATACTAACTATCCCAAGAGAGAGTGCAAGTAATAGCATGACCATATTATGATTTTCTTAGTTAAGTGGAGATGATGTTGATAAATAAGTCCACAATAAGAAAAGAAATAAAAAAAAAATCAAAAGATTACATATATGAATTTAATTTTTTTTGTTATTGTGACATGTCTTTTACACATTTATTTTGTCATATTATGGTACAAGATTGATTGAGACTTACTTGTTTATTTAGTTTTTTATAAATATATTTTAAACTCATTTGCAAGTATTTATTGCTAGATATAACCTGCTAAGCTTATGACAGATGATTCAATTTATTTCTTGGTACTAACTTTTTAGGTGTATTAGAATCATAACTCAGGGGTGAAAACACAGAAACAACTTGCTAGAGAGATTTGTTTATTTTAAAGCTTTGAAATCAAATGGAAAGATTTGTATCTTATTATGTACCATGTACTTGTAATCTCAATGTAACTAGATGTAAACATATAATAGATAGTTGTGGATTTATATAGATGTAGATAGGACTACTAGATGTGTAATAATAGTGTAATTTATAAAATATAGTTATATAAGAATGTTATTGGTATTATTTTTATTAAATTCTTGTGAAAATATATAAGAAAACTAAATATAATATAAGAAATATTTTGTCCATTTGAAAATTAGATTCTAAGAAAAATAAGAGTTTTAATGGATTAAGATTTAGTAATTATGCTCAAATTGTGATATGACGAGAAGGTTCATCACATATAGCTATTGTACATGCAATTACCCGACCATGATGCTCTCTCATTTGGCCACCAACCTTGCTCATCGACAAACCTAAGTTCACTCATCCACCTTACGTTTGGGCAACTCCTACACAGAGCTTACATTCATCTCACATCTTTGAGCCTAAGCTCTTGCAACATTTGATTGAGCGCCTTCATGTTCCCATGTGCACCTTCAAAAACACTCTTATGCATCTCACTATGTTAGAGTACTCCATGCAAATGTTAACACCAAACCCTACTCTCCCCTATACTTACAAAGTGAATAATACAATGTACCTTGCAAGTGAACAAAAGCTGTGGCATCGTCTTTCATCTTTTGGTATCAAAACTAGATCAAGACTATTACATCTTTTTTTATTTTTTGGAATTAGAAATGAATCAATTTCTTAATATCATTTCTTTATCATTTGATATAAAAACTTGGTCCATTGTTGTTACTACTAATTTTTATCATTTGTCATCAAAGCCAAATACAAAGCTCCATAGCCTTCCTTGTTCAAAATGGAAAGGTTTAGCTCAAGAATCCTTAGCATTTTTCTTACACTATTAATTCTATAGTAATTAAGGGTTGGACAAATTATAGAAATTATTTTAGGATGCCTTTCTTAAGGGAATGAAAGTATCACTTTTTTGATGTTTCACAATGTAGGTGACTATTTGTATGATCATTAATCTAGTAGTTATATATTATGGAAGGAGTTTAACAAAGTTTTAATAGATTGGTTCATCCAAGAAGATGAACAAAAGAGAAAATGAGATATGAGTTGATTATTATAGGGGAATATGTCAATTACTAAGTTTGACAATAAATTCTTAGTCTTGGTGTGGTATTCTTTAAAGATAGTTTTAATGGAGGAGTATATTTAACATTTGACATAAAACAATAATATAGATTGATCACCTGGTGATGTGCTAGGGGATAAATCACTAAAAAAGAATTGTTTATTTAAAATAATTAAGATGAAGGGATATAAAGATGAATAACTAAATATCGAGATGGAAAGAAAACTTTATGAACTACAATGTAAGATCATAATTTTAAGATGTCTAAATATCTTTTGAGACAAATGTATTTTGGCTAGTATAGAATGACGAAGAATACCTCAACAAATTGAGGCATGATAGTAACAGCTAAGGCATTATTTATTCAATATTAAGGGGTAACAACTAAGCCTTCTTTATATTTCCTTATCATTCACCTATCTTGACAACTAAAGCATGAGCTCTTTTGAAGAGTGTTGGATCGAATCACAATAATTCATGTGGATATAAATTCAGCATGATTTTTCATTGTGATTGTTAATGACAATGTCCTCAATTTGGCAAGTTTCATTAGAATTAGTGCATTTAAATGTGTGATTCCATTGTTTTACTGGTGGTGAGCTAAAGTGAATGGCAAGGATCTTTTATTGATCATAAGTAGCTAAGACTAGTATAGAAGCATGGAAAATTGTTGCAAGAGCAAAGACCTTAGTGGGATTAATAGTAGCTAGTTCAAGAGGTATTGTTATTATTGTTTGCACTATGAATCTATGTTACGTGTTACAATCAGTAGCTCCTAACTAATTTTCTAATATATGTAATTTCTTAGTGGGAGGCTTTGATAGCACCAAATATGATTATTATAATTTTATCATTGAAAAATTTATATGAAGTATATAGCATCACAAATGAAATATATCTTCAATTATTAAGCTATCAAGCTTAATTAATCATCTCTAATAGACATTCATACAATCACAAATCTAATTATTATATAAATATATCCAATGACAATATGATAATTTTTTCTTTGATACTATCAAGTGATAAACACTTTAGAATTTTTTATGTAAACATAGAGAAAACAATTATTCCAAATTCTATTAAAAGCTAAAATCTATAATCATATAATAAAATTATAAAACCAAGACAAAACCTTTTTATCATCTAATATAGTAGAAGATAAAAATAAGTCATGAGTTTTATTGCCCCAGTAACAACTTATTATTACATCATTTTAAATATATTAGATTATTGATGCATAAGTTTCATTAATATAATATTATACTAATGATCATTACTAAGTTTCAAGCTTATATTATTATTTTCTTAGAACTCTTTTATGTTTCACTAAAGTATCTAAAAGTATAAGGCCAAAAATAAGTTGAGCTACTATCATAAGCTCAATAGAAAAAAATAGCACAACTATAACCATGCAATACAATAGTACAAATTTGGGTCATTTCATGTCGATTTTTAACACATACAATAAAGATAACATTTATATATGCATTGTAGTAATAAAAGTACATATTTATGTCATGCCATGTAATAGCTTTATTATTCATTTCCTAAGTGATAATTTTATTTTCTTATTATCCTTTGATTTTCTTATGATCATTTATTTTCCATATAATCTAGCTTATCACATTACAAATTGATTCGACCAACTCTCACAATAATTTTAAATCCTTTGAGTATACCATTATGGGTTCCACTCTTATTTTAATGTATATCGTTAGGAATATCATATACCACCTACTTAATACCCCTTAAGCTTTTAGCCTTATTTCATTTGTTTTCCCTTTCTTTTGATTACCCATTGTTTTTTGTTTAACAGTTTCAAGTGCATCACTTCGTACTATTTTTCATTACCAACATAATTTACCTATTTTAATCATATGATGCCTTACAATTCAAGCTTTACAATATGTAACATGAAGTCCATAATCATGGAACATGTAAGTAATAAAATAACAATGAATAATAATAATATGCTCAATCATTCTATTACATTAAATATTAAACAAACCAATAATTTTAAAATTGTATCATATGTAATGGGCATATTATAAAGAAATTAATCATCAAACAAATACACGATATGATTTTGTAGTACACATTCCTTGAATAGTTTAGATGTTTACCCTTTTATATCCTTTCTACATTCCTCACCAGATCATATGTTCATTTTGTCAGACTAATTGAAAGTCATTGGGCAATAATTGGATCCTCTGTTGGGTGTATGATATAGACTCATGATCAATTTTATGAAAATTATTATTATTTAATATCGACATTAAACCATCCAATCCATATCAAATTATCATTAGACCATTTGTCCTTTGTTCTATAGAGACCATTGTCTTCTTTATATTATTCTATCAAACCATCCAACTTGTTGATCAATATATACCTGGAATGTTGTGTTCCTTTTTCTCACTTATTTTAATGTTTTCCAATTTACTTATTAAAGTTCCCATCACTCATTAAAGTGATTATGAACATTTTCAATTACATCAAGCAATCCACACATTACCATCAAATTCTATCAAATTACTTCAAAACTAAAAGAAGTATATGAAGGAAACTTTTCTTGCTTTCTTGAGAGAATTCCTCTCAAATCTCTTTGCAAATTTTGATCCATTTTTTCCTCCTTGACTATGGAGACAATACAACAAACTAACATATTTACTCTTATTTTATTAAAGCATCATGCTAAATTAGTTTTTAATCATGCTTTGATATTACACCATAGTGTTACCATGTGAATTACCTAGTATTTTTTATTACTTATTTTAATCATTTTGAGAGAAATCATAAAATATTGTTTCTTTTAAGCGAATTGATTTTGTAGAAAAGCCAACCCAAAGTCTTTCATTATAGTTCATTCAAGTTAAATTATTGTATTGTTTGTAGTAGAAAGGAATACATAAACATATATTATAATACTAAATCATGCCAAATCATGTTGTGATAATAGAATTTATTATAATAGAAGTATTTTAATCCTAATATATGATTATGTAAGGTAAAATAAATTAAATTGCTTGTAATGCCAACTTCTTCATTCATTATTTCCCTATATTCCTTTGATGTACATCTATGTTGTTAGTAATCAAGCCAAAAATAAGTTAAGAAAACCATCATGAGCTTAATAGGTAGAACAATATAGTCTCCAAACAAGATATTATATTATTTAACATGTTGGGTCTATGTAATATCTATGTGAAATAATAAAAGACAAAACATTACAAAAAAGAAAAGAAAATACATATGATAATAATGTGTTTCCTTTAAATTTATTTTTGAATTTATTCTTGTATTTTTGAATATATTATTAATTAGTTTGAGACATCCTTGTATGTTATTTTGAGCTAATTATTTTATAATATTGGACTAAACATGTAAAAGAGTTTATAATTAGTCCTTATCACAAAGCAAAGCTTATATTTTAAGGGCAGAACATATTAAATTACTTTAACATTATATTGAAAAGTGTGAAATTTTGCATAAAAGTTGCATAAAATGTTAAAGTATATCATTGAAAAGAGTTTATTAAAAGGAACTTAATGATTCTTAGATTTTAATTTTTTTGAGCTCAACTAGAATTGTTATGAATTAATTTTTTTGAGCTCAACTAGAATTGTTATGAATTAATTTTTTTGAGCTCAACTAGAATTGTTATGAATATCATATCTCTTTCTTGAGATCTAAAATAGGATTTTTATGGAAGGGGTAACTTCTACATTTGAACTAACATTTAAGAGTTAACATACCATATAATGGTATCCTTCATACAATACAATTAGTTTAATAAGATAAGTAATAAGTTTTTCCATGAAAATCATATAATATGAGAATACGTTTTTGTATAGTATGATAAGCTTAGATGGAGCAAGAATTTACCAAGAAAATTGTATGATATAATAATATTTTATCATAGATATGATATAGTTAGTGTTGAATGGCAATTGTATAATATGATTTAAGGTATAATAATATGAGAAATGCTTATTGAACCTCACTATATTTTATATTGCCAACATTAGATAGTGTGATTAAATTAAGGAGAGCTTTGAGCGATGATTGAATGGTTTGGAAGAGGTCCTATATGCTAATTGTATAGTTGGTTCTTTCAAGCATATGATATAATAATAATGTAGTAAGAAAATAATAAAAAATATGAAGGTATACAATGGCATAAATCTAAAATTGGTAATGCAAGTAGAAAGATTTACAAAAATAAAAAGTAAAAATTGACATATGCATTACTTGGTATTGTGATAGGATGATATAAAGCAAATGACAATATCTAATATGTTTGTCATATGTTAAATTGATATATTTATACTTATAATTATATTCCTTACTATATAAAATGAAAATAATGAAGTATAACAAGGGAAAGAATAAAATGGAAATGGAATAAATATGAAAGTAGGCTAAGTAACCATTTTGGCAATTCATTTTTTATATGTGCTATAAAGTAATAAATACATAAAAAGGTGAAATATGGTTTTCTTAGATGCATTATCTTATAATGAATGAAAGAAAAAGAATTATGACTTTAGCACAAGATTTTGTGTATGATAAGGCATTGATAATATATCAAGAATGAACTTGTATTAGAGACCTCTTACTCAATGACATTGTTAGTAGATTAGGCTATGAGTTGGCATTAGAGATCCCTAACTTAATGACACTAGCAGCATTTTAAGCCATGAGTTGGCATATGAGTCTAACACATTATGCAAGGCCTTAATGTATGAGTATGACGTAATATAATGTACATAGAGGCAAAGATCTACATGATGATGTGATGTCAAATGAAAAAAAATAAAAAAATAAAAAAAATAAAAACTATAAGATAGTAGTATTGAAAGGAAACCATGATCTTAATAAAAGAAAGATGAAAACATGAAAAGATAAAAAAAAAAGAAACAAGTAGAAAATATAAGAAATAAAAATAATATAATTATATCTATACATACATACAAATAAGCATACATATACACACAAATATAAATGATTTTATAAAGTGATAATTATATGTAAATCTATCTAACACTAAGTTTTATTTTTTCTCAATAATGTATTAATAACTTGTTAGTATGCATGAGGAATACAACATACTAATAATTCCATAATATTACTTTATATTAGTTATTTCTATTAATATGTGAGTATTGTTCATTATTTAAATTCTTTGTTAAGTATTCTGCTAGCAATGTATCATACTTATATGATAGAGTATGCCACCAACATATAGAGGGGATAAATGAAGGTGTTAGTGTGTGTTTGTATAGGTTTAGACAAAGAGAAGTTGATGATTGATTATTTTTCTTTTGTATGTGCTAAACTTATAGTTGATAGTATTATAAATGTTATGTAATATCATATAAAAAATACAACAAAATATGGGAACTAAAAGTACTATCATCACTCCTCACATAAGGAATAATTTTTATCAACACTTTTTATATAATTATTCTTATTACTGTAAAAATTACTTAATAATTTGGGCTGGGTGTGACATAGTTCCTTGACCTTTTTCATCCCTAAAACCATGTTTTAAATGAATCTGAGCTTACACACTTGTAATTGGGCAAGACAAGTTAACTCTCTCATCTCTAAAAGCACATTTACATGTTACAACAAGCTTAGGTAATACCTTTCATGAGTCTCCTTGAATTAGACAAGTACCAATGAGACCTTTGTCACCTTTTCTTAGATAACTGAACCATGATCAATCAAAAAGATATTTCTTTGACAACTTTGCCACTCTTTATTACAATTTCAAACTCTTATTTATTCATTATCTTATCAGTATGATTCCTGGTATCTCTTATGACAATGTTAATGTAAACACAATCATATGTAATATTAGGATAGCATGTAAAAGTAATAACAAAAAAGAAATCATGTGATAACATTTTCATTATATATACTCATCCAAGAGTATAAATACACATATAAGGGTAGCCATTTCAGTATAATAAACATAAGATGAAATGCACAAAGAATGTAAATATTGACTATAACAAAATTCCAAATTTTTTAACTCATCCAAGAGTTTAAGTATACATACGAAGGAAATATAGTAATATAATAAGCATCAAATAAAATATATCAAGCACACAAAGATTGCTCACCTTAATTATCTAATTCAGTAGACATAGCTTGAGGTTTCTTCTCCTCACCAACCTTTTCAAAGAATTTCTGATGTAGGACTAGACGAAATTTGCTTAGTTAGAAAATTCGAGACTGATGCACAACAAAGAGCAGGGCCGTCTCCCTAAGGGACACACACCTAGATACGATGAGGGTTGAACGCAAAAGGCACCAACCAATGAATCCTAACTAAACTTAGGATCGCTAGCGGCTAAGAAGTCGCTAAATCGATTACGGCTACACACTTTCAAACACGCAGAAATAGGGAGTACTTAGATTGGTTAAGTACCAGTTGAACTTAAAATATAATTTATAGTAAAAGTTGCACTTCGCAGATTGAAAATATATTGAAGACAAATTAATAATCTAGGAATGGAAATTACTCGTAAAAAGGAAGACGAAGAAAAACAAAAATTCCAACTTGAAGATGGTTGAGCGATGAAGGAAGATGATAGACTGGAGTGGCGTCTCACCACTTGGACCTCGCGTCCCTCCTCCCAGTATCAGAGCTTTGACGAGTCAGCACGCCAAAGACACTTAGAGCACTTACGAACTCAGAATGGAAGCAAAGAACACTCAAAAGCTTGCATTAATATCCAATTTTTTACAATAGAAGAGGACTCTCCCTTATATAGGAATCCATAAGGGTACAAAAGACATTTGACTCATAACATGGGAATACTAAAGGACACATGGGTAAACTAAAAGTCACCTAAAAAATACAAATAGACTCCTAAAATTCTGAGAAAAATAATGAAAATTAACCCAAATTTCGGATGGCTGGAGGCGCGGCGACGACGGCGGCAGCGGCGGTGCTGGTCGGTGCGGGCTGGCGCGGGTCGGTGCAGGCTGGCGTGGGTCGGCGATGGTCGCAGGTTGCGGGTCATCCGGGTAGCTTGGGTAGGCGCCTGGCTGGACTCATGCACAGCGGTTCGGGCAAACCCGGATCCGATTCAGGCACGAACTGTTACACCCCAGTTTTTTTTTTTTTTTTTTTTTTTTTTTTTTTACATATAGACAGCTCAGATCGTCCCATACCAACCTGAGTAGCCTACGAAAAACATAGGATATAACACATCATTACACACCTACTTTCCTTAACTATGTGGATCCCATCTCCCGGGCACACCGTCAAATCAGGTTCATGATTCCTGAATTAACTGATGAACTCGTGCAATGTTACTCCTACTAGACCCAATACTCCTAACCCATACCGGTAGGAGAACCGATCTAATAGAAGTCTGAACCCCCAAGGTTAAGTTCCATAGTCATGTAATGACCTCACCATCAACAAAAAAAATATATATATAACATCCACCGATATGAAATGGTGCTCCACACACCATACCGTCAAGATAGAAAATAAGATAGTGTATAAAAATGTAACTCATATGAAAAGTCACAGTCCATCAAATACCACATCATCCATCCGAGTACATGAGTCAGAATCACCCTCACATAATACAAGACATAAGAATAACAGTCTCACTGAATACATCCAACAGCAACAATCAACTAACCAGAATGTCTCAGAAAATCACAGATCAGATCTCCTCCACTGGCCTACTGATCACGATCCCACCTAAAGCTGGGTGGCGTCAAGTCTGCCGAGCCACTGGAAAAATATAGATAATAAAGGAATGAGCTACGCCCAGTAGGAAAGACAGCTAGTAAAAAAAACTCTCATGCAAGAGAAGGATAATAGTAAGAGTATAGAAATACAGCATAACAATGTAGGGTGGAAAGGCGCTCTCAATCCTAGACTCTGACCAACCACAGTCACCCCCAGTCACACCAGAGTAGCTCTCCTCTGTGCTCCCAGGCAGCATGCCAGCGGGACACGCCCATCTCTGCGCACGCATGGCGCCTAGGCAAAGCATGCCAGCGGGACACGCCCATCCCTGTGCACGCATCACAACGCCTAGCACCCGACACCGCAGCGTCTCTCGTCAATCAATCTTCTGGAGACTATAGACAGAACCAGTCACATAGATCTCTAGCCAACGTGAGACACCCCTGCCACCCTCAGGCACGCAGGCCTACACACTTGACTAGCCACGGCGAGTCACCCCTGCCACTGCCACTCTCAGGCGCGCAGGCCTACACTCATGGACCAGAAGAGATCGACTCAGCCACCGTCCCAAGAAGTCCTCTCCCAACAATTTCCATAGAAGCTCACGCCCCTACAGTCATTGCCAAGCTCTAACTCCAAGATTCGGCAACATGTGTCCAGATACAACAAGGCGCATACCAGTCCACATGTATACTGTGAAAGCTAAGTCTGTACCGCACAGTTACCTACCACAACTACCCTAAAACATCATATAGAGCCTATAGTAGTCCGGTCCAATATGCCAATCCATGAAATATGCCAACACTGAGTAAACTGACTCAATCCATGTCATTGCCATCCAAGCAACACAAACTGCACCAAAATTCTGACTATTCTGGTAGCACCCAAGTGTCACACTTCCTTCCAACTAATCCAGCTGCACTGAATTTATGGGTAATTTCCAACAGTCAATTTCAACTTGGCTACGTGATTTCCAAAAATCACCTCTTCCTCACTTCAGGAAATTTTAATTTCCAAAATAAATTTCTGCCCTTTATCCATTTTCCGAAATTCGGAATAAATTTCCGAATTTAAAATCCGCATATCCTTTTTCCGAAAATTCGGATTAATTTCCGAATTAAATTTTTTTTTTTTTTTTCTTCCGCTTCTCTCTCATCCGCGCCGCACTTCCCCTGAACCGGTTCTCGTCGCCGGTTCGGAACCCTTACGCGCTGAGCCGAGAACCCCGCCGGCCGAAGTTAATGATCCGAATTCGGGCCGACGCTTAACATATAAATATTAATAATTAAAATAATTATTCACTTAATAATCAGACTAATCCTTAATTAGCCCTAATTCATCCTCTTCCTTCGCCCGTCGCCGGCGAAATTCTAACCGTCGACTTTCCGGAAGTCTCCGTTTTCCCCGTCGATTTCCGGCGACCGAACGCAAGGGAACGCTAGCCTAAAGCTCGTACTAGCCTAAAAATTACATATAATCAAGTCGCGAAGCTAAATGTCCATGCAAAAATTTTCGCCGAAGTGTTGTCCGATCCAACTATGCCAATTCATGAAATTAAAATCATTCTAGCATTCAGATAACCTGAATAATGGCAATATGATAATATCAAAACCTAAGGCATGCTTCTATGCACAGAAATTCCAATTCGACGGAAATTTTATATATTCTTCTTCATAAAAAAAAGAAACCCTAAAATGCTAAAATCAATAAATTGCATTAATCAATTCCAAAAACCCATATCCGCATGCTCAAGTAGCTATTTGCAAAATAATCCATATTTTTAATTTGCTAAATAACTAATTTAATCTGAATTTCCTACCTTTGCTCGCCGGCGACGGTGAAGTTCGCACGCGATCAACCGCAGCTCCTCGCCGAACGAAACCGGTACCAAAATGCTCGCCTTTGTCCCGCGAACCTCCGGTTACCAAAAGCCCCTTGGAAGGCTGCCGGAAAGTACCGCCGTTCGCCGCGAACACTTCGCCTCTAGCCGCCGTTCGAAACCCTAACAGCCGAACAGTTTAGGTTAAATACCCAGCTTAAACCGGTAATAACCCGTTAAGACCCATTAAGCGCCGGTTGACCTTCCAAAAACGCCGCTTAACACCCGATCAGCCGGTTAATCTCCACCGCTGATCTCGCCCGTCCGATCCGCTTATCCGCGGCTTATCCAAACGCACGGGCAAACGCACCTCGGCGAACCGCCCCGCCTTCGCCGAACCGCTCCGGTCCGGTTCACGCGCGGTAAAAGAAAAAAAATCCAAATTCCGGTTTTTAAAAAAAATCTCGGTGCTTCGAAAAATCCTCAGAAAATTTCATAAATTCCAATAGCCTCCAATTGAGCTCCTGGCTCATCCTACTGTCGATCTGAAATCATCCAAGCCACAATTGAATTATTGAAGATTAAACCTATAATATTTTACCTGGTATAACACGAACGGTTCGACGCGGCGGCGGGTGGTTCACTGTGGCGGCGGAGGTTGCGGCGGAGGCTGCGGCGGAGGCGACAGTCAGTGGCAGGAATAGTGATTTTGGCCTTTTTTTTTTTTTTTTTTTTCAAGACCAGGTCCTTGGATGTCGAAAATCCTTCTCGAACATGATGTCCTCATCAATTTCCCAATCTCTTCTCTTTCTTATAGTATTTTGACCCTGATTCCTCTTCTGTGCTCTCTTTAGAATCTTCCAAACACCTTAAGAACTCATTGAATGCTTCTCTTTCTTCCTTCCCTCCAAATGTCATGTTGTACCTAAAGGATCACACCTTGCTTTCCTTATTGTCATTATTTAAGAAAATTTAGTTTAATTAAGAAATTAAATAATTTTTTGGTTAAAATGTTATAACATTTGATACTTCTTATATTTATCAATCCAATTGGTTACCCAAACTTTATCAACTAGTTGTTAATCAAGTTATTCCATAAGCCCTACATTTTATACAAATTTCATAATATTTTAATGTCATTTGTAATTTTTAATAATTTTACTTTCTTATAAATATGTTTACAAAATATTATTATTTTTCTTATTATCTTTTAAATCTCTTATTTTATGATAAAACAAAATTCAAATTTCATAAAATTGCTACCATTGGTGTAGCACTAGTAGAGGATGATAAGCTAATCAAATGAGTATGAATGTGACTTTTTTTAATAACCTTCTAAGCATGTATGAATGAATTATCTCACATTAGTTATTAAGGTTGAGATGTTGGTCTATATATGAGATACCATTGTCATGTTAAGACACATTTTAGGGCCAAAAAAGAAGGTCATTTCAAGTAGGACAAACCCAAATGCTATGTTATGAGGAGAGTAGTATTGTTGTGGATGGCCAAAGGAGAAGAACTCTTTAAGAAGAAAAAACACCCTTGGGTTAGGATAGGGTGAAAATGGGATAATTTTTTTAGATAATGAGAAGAGGATGTCATAATTTGGTATTGAAATTGATCTCTCACTAGTCCAATGTGATTTAAGGATGAACTAAGTTAAGACTGCAGCACTTTTGACACCCAATGAGGGTGAAGAGAAAATTACATGCATAAGATTGTGGCTTTTATTAATAAATTTTTGGAAGTACAACAACAAATTATTTATAATGATTATTAATGATGAGATCTTAAATTATATGTAAGATACTATGGTTTTAAGATGTTGAGATATATTTTAAGAACAAAGTTTAATTGAATATCATAAGAACTATATAATTAAATATGTTATGGTGAAAGGGTTGTTTAAAAATAACAAAATCTACTTGGGTTAGGGTGGAGACCCAAGAATACTTCTTAATATAATGAGGTCAAGATATCATAATTGTGTTCATAATAAGTTATATTTTTATATTTGAAGTTTCTCTCCATTCTTATGAAATTCAAACCACCTTTTAGTTATTATAATTTTACCAAAATATCTACAAAGTTAAATTTTTTTAAAAACAATTATTTAATTGATTCTCGTATATTTAGAATGTTATAATTTTCTTTCTCATCTTTAAAATTTTATCCTCAAAATTCAAAACAAATAACAATGCTTGTTTTACATTTCTTTCATTTGTTCCCATGTGGCTACATTTTCTAATTGACTTTTCCATTGGACTTTAATCATAAGAACAGCCATTTTCTTAGTTACTTTATCTTTATTACAAAAATCCTTATTGGTCTTTCCTCATAACTCAAATATGTTATATCTTTATGATATCTAGAACATAATCTACTTTATGGGTAGGATCCATCATGTATTTTCTTAAAGAGGATATATGAAATGCAATGTAACAAGCCAAAACCAAAGATAAGGCCCATTTTACATGCAACTTTATCAATCTTTTTAATTTTTTTGCAAGGATCTAACATATCTTGTTCTTAGTTTTGCACTTTTACTGAATATTGTAATTTCCTTCACATGGTTTACTTTAATGAAAATGTGATCCCATGGTAAAATTCTATTTTTCTTGTGCTTTGCATCATTGTACTTCTTTTGACAATCCTATGTCTTTTGAATTTTCTCACTAATGAGTTGTGCCTTTTATGCTACTTTTTATATCATTTTTGTCTCATTTGTGATTTCTCCATTTCTTTATACTAACACAATAGTGAATGATATTTTCTCTAAGTGTCTTATAAAGAGCCATTACAATACTTGATTCATAATTTTTATTATATGTGAACTTAATTAATAGAGTATTAAACTCTAATATAATTTCTAATATAAGAACATAATTTACCTACAAAAATCCCTAAATGTGATTTCTAGTATTGAAATATAAGTTTTTCTTGATTATGTAATCAATCTTAATAAGTCATCAATAAATTGTCAAAAGATTTTAGTGACATTAGATTTATTGAGACACATTATAATTCATCAATAACTTGGAACAATTCAAAATTTTGATTTTTTTCCTAAGTTAGTTTTCTTAAATATTTCTTGTGCATCATAGGTAATCAAATATCCTGAATCCCATAGTTTAAACTCGACAAAAATGAAGTATACCCTTTCAATGGATACCCTTGGTTAGAGTATTGACCCCGCATATGTACAACCTCATAAGCATTTAACTTGAGAATTCATTCTTTGTTAGGTTACCTACCATAGACAGAATTAAAGGAGATACTTTCTTTAACAAAGTATACAGATTAATGAGAATATTGTTTTCATTTTATATTTATTTCAGGTAAATTTCATATAGTTTTTGGTATAGATTGTTTAATGAAGCATCAAGTAATGTTTAATTATAAGGAAAACAAAGTGAAAGTTGGAATTTTAATAGGCATAGGTACAATCTTAAGAATAGAAGAGAATTTTTAGCAATATCTATAATAAAAA
The DNA here is from genome assembly GCA_023846275.1 of Vanilla planifolia. Lineage (NCBI taxonomy): Eukaryota > Viridiplantae > Streptophyta > Magnoliopsida > Asparagales > Orchidaceae > Vanilla > Vanilla planifolia. The sequence goes on along the minus strand of CM043878.1, from coordinate 5,367,195 downwards.
AAAATTGAGAAGAAAATTGAAGCTTATTTGTGATTATTAAATAATATTGAAAATAAGAAAATTAAGTTACAGGATATATTAATAACATATAAGTATTTGAGGTAATTTTGGAGGATATGTGAGAACTATCTTTGGATTAGAAAATTAATTTTCTTATCATTCTTATTCATAAAGTGAGTCTAAATCAAAGACTATATTGTGTGGCTTATATTAAACTCTAAAATGTAAAGGTATGACAACAATAATTGTTGGAAGAAGGCACTTTTTGATATAGTGCATTTTTATGATGAACTCTTTTCTTTTTTATTAAAAAATAATAGTCATCAAATATATATTAACTATACAAATTTGATTAATATTAATTAAGAATACATATTTATTAAAAAAATAGATGATTTGTTTAATCAATTCAAAGGGATATTAATAATTTCAAATATTGATTAAAATATTTAATTATCCTCAATTATAACTTAAAAAGTATTTTTAAAAGACTTCATTCAAAACAAGATATAGAAAATATGAATTTATAATTTTATTATTTAGATTAATTGATGATCTTATGACATATATACATATGATTAATAGAGTATTAAATCTTTAAATATGATTTTGAATATTAAGTTAGCTTCAATGAGACAATAGTATATTCTCATTAGATTTTAGTTATATTAGATTGTTTGAGACGCACTAATATTCATCAACAACGTACAATAATTAAATCATTTTATGTTTTTCTTCATTAGTTGGCCCAAAGGTTTCTTGTTTAGAATAGGTGAGCTAATCTCATGAATCTCATATAATCATTTACCATTATTTTGTAATTTTAAAGGCTTTAACTAGTCTTGTTAATCAAAGTTTATCTAATTAGACAGTAATCATTGAGTGGTTGATTATGACATTTCTATCCTCTTCATTATGAACATAAGATCTAAATTATTGATCTTAAAATCATGTAAACTTATTTTTTCTAAATTTCATATTTCTTATGAATACAATCTCCCTTGTATTTTATTCATTTTTCATATACATATATGTTAATTTCATATATATTTACAATACATACATCTCATGTAATTATTAACAGTATCCATAAAAATATCTACTATTCATCCATGCATATATCAATTATACATTCATATAATTATCTACTATACATCTACACAATAATAAATAACATGCATAAGATGTAAAATAAAATCATATGTATAATTTTTAAAGTATTATATATAACTTTTACAATTAATAGTGAAACTTATGATTTTATTCATGGTGTCTTATGTTACAACCCTAGTATACTTGGAAATGAGCCATCATCATAGGCATAGTAAGTTAAATCTAGCATATGTTGCATGCAAGGTTTTATCACATAACTTAAACAAGAGACATAGAAAATGAAGATCTTTATCATGATATATATATATATATATATATATATATATATATATAATATCAACCATAAAAATATAATCTTTTGATTATCATTTTTTTATCATTTCTTATTTATCAAAATTATTTTTTTTAATTAAGTAAACCTTTTGGTCTTATCTATTTGCTTTTTAAGGAGTTGTCAACTTGTAGAGTTACTTCAATTTAGTTATAGTAAAAACCTCATTTATACTCTCTTCTTGTCATGTACATGGCATTTTCAATTTTTTCTTTTATTATTATACATTGCACATGGCTTATCTACCACCTAAGTACCTATTCCATATGGCTCCTTAGCCATCAAATATTTTCAACCTATCATTTATATAACTCACAAGCTATTACAAAGATCATGAGTGAGGTGAGGCATAAATCTATTTTAGCATAATTAAATATCATGTAAGTAATAAAGTGCTAATATTATAATGCTAATTATAATGTCATCTTGTTCATGAGTAATCATGTTGGATGTAACTTATATATCACATCATTTAGTGCATCGTTCATTTTCTAAATTACATGTGATTTACACATGATTCACATCAATCAACATAATATACACATGAAGAAGAATAATAATAAGTATCATTTGATATTTTTCATATTCGTTGCAATTAACACTGCACACTTTAACTATTTTTAGCAAGAAAATAATATATTGTAGCACAAAAACACATCTAATTGGTGCAGAAGTACCTAAAAAATGCTAAATATCATTATTCTACAAAAATGTAGTTCTAACTCATAGTTTCTCTCAAGTAGATCCATTTTGATGGAGTAATTAACATGTCATTAAAAATGTTAAGGTTAACAAAATTATTGCTTAGAATTTATCACATCACTCTCCTAGCTATGATCATTCACTAGTTAATGTTGCTCATGGAACACATTTTATGAGTGGATTGGTCATTTGGGTTAGGTCATCATAATGGCTATACTCTCATAATGATTTTATACTTTCTTTATGTGAGACATATTGGTCATTCTTATATTTTGTATTTTATTCCCACATCATATAAAGGAGCTCATACCATATGAAAACTTTATATAAAAAGGAAACAATTTGTTCATATCAATTTCTTTAATTTCACATCACTTATGAGTGTTTCACTCATGAGGATGAGCTCTCTATATGGGGACTAGAAGAGATTTTTTGTATGATGGTATTTTTTTATCAAATCTTTTTCGAGCATGTGCAAGTTTCATTCCTTGAGGGTAAAATTTGATTAATGTGATTCTAATAGTGCCTTGGGGAGCAGGTGTGATGTCTAAAGGGTCGATCCTTACCCAAACTATTTTTTATGCATCTAATATTCTTTCAAAACTTATTTTTCTTATTTTCAATTTTTTTTCTTTGTATTTAATATTATTCTCTGATAATTTATTATTTTTTATAGTCTCTTTTTTTTTCTCACTTCTTTATTTTTCTGTTATCATATCTTCAATCTAACACTCCAAAACCCTTCTCATTATTTTCCATACTCTTTCACTACCTTAATTAACTTTCAATCCTTCCCATCCTCTCTCTTGGTATTTTTTTCCTTCTATAAAAAGGGGTTTTTTTCTTCTTTGTACTAATTTATGATTGCTAATTCATGCATAAACATGGTTTCGATTTGATATTCTCTTGACGTCACTTGTGTGAATCACAAAGCTAGAGATTCCTCTTTATATTTATGCATCATTTGTGGTTGGTTTGATCTATCATCTTTGGTTTAGATTTGTTCTTTTAAGTAGGAGTACGATTCTTAGCTCTGGTGGGTTTCTTAATCTACTGTTGATTCGATGCTTTCGCGTTTTAAATAGTTTAGTTTTTCTTATGCCCTCTATAGATTTCACTTAATAAACTTGATGTGGATGAATGCAAAGTTTGGCCTTAAAACTTTTTACATATATGATATTTAGTAAATATGCATGACATATTGTCCAAGATCACTGATGTGAAGTTTGTATATAATTTTATCTTTCAATCTATCTCATGCAAGTTAGCATTGTTCAATATTCTTGTTAATAATATAATAATAGTACATCATTCATATACACATAAACAACTATACAAAAATTCCTACCTTGACATTATATATAGATCTCTTTTTCTTTCTTGGTTTTCATGTCAGTTATAGATATTTGCTACTAACTACCTCCACCTCCTCGTATTAAATCTATTAAATATCAAGAAACCTTATTATGATTGGAATGTATAGATCATTAGACCAATCGAGGATTCAACAACACAATAAGCATGAATCTAAATTAAAGATTTGGGAAACTTACAAATATCCATTATTAAAGCTACTTATTCACTTTCTCTACTTCATTCTCTCTCTCTCTCTCTCTCTCTCTCTTTCTCTCTCTCTCTCTCCCTCTCCTCGATTGACTCTCCTTTCTTTTCTTTTTTCTCCTTTTTTCTCTCTCATAGGATTCTTATTTTTTCTCTTTCAAATCTTCCTTTCACTCCATGCCTCTCCCCTTTCTTTTCACTCCCTTGATTCCCCTTTTCTCTTTCTCTCATCACCAACAGCATACCACCCAACAATGAAAGCCAGGCAAATAGCTAAGGATTTGAGGTCTTTGATCAAATCAGAGAATAGGGGAAACCCTTGATATCTACAACTCAATAAGGGAACAGGAGTTGCTTCCTCCATGACTGTTAGATTATTGCATGACGGCAAGCAATGTGGTGATGAGTGTGAGCAACGCGATGATGAGTGGCTAGAGATTCAAGCTGCACAAAAGGAAAAGAAATTAGAAGCAAGAAGTTCTTTTAAGTGTATAAGGGACTTCAATCAAAATGAAATATACATCATTAGATAAGACAAAACTTTATCTAATAAAATATATACTTTTATATTTTTGAGTATTTAAATTTTTAATTCATCTTAAGACACTTTATTAAATAATCATGTGTCATTACAAATTGATAATATGATGTTAATATAGTTTAAATATTTTAAAATTTTGGGTTTATTTCATCTATGCACAATTATGCAAAAGCAACCCTACATTCTTTCAAAAGCTTATCCAAAATTCATACCACAAAGATCCACTCCTCAAACCACCCAGTCATACTTAACACATTTTTGTTATGCTATTAGCATCAATAATTTTTTATCTACTATTCCACATTAAATCAAACAATAACATCACATGGTTCGCATCATGCACATCGACAAGCATGATTTTTGCATTTTCTCTCTCTTGTCTTCACAACAACAACAAGACCTCTCACAACCACCCAAAGACATTTTTCATTACCAAGGAACATAAACATCATATGTATACTCTTACATTTACTCATCAAATAAATAATTAAGTTGGATCTCCAAACCACCAGGATTTATTCATCTTCAATTAAAGCCCCACAAAGGAAGCAAAGAGATATTAATATTTCTTTGATTCTTAAAAGATAATCCCCCACAAAGGAAGCTTGCTCTTGTTTCCCTTCCCTTTGGCTCCCCTACATATCTCCTGCTTTCTGGTGTCAAGCATCCCATGATTCCCTTCTCAAGCTTTTTCCCTTTGCTTTCTCGTGCTGTAGCTTCTTTCCTGGAAGGTACAAGCACAAATCCCAAACTGGAAAGAGCAAGACAATTAAAGCTAATGGACGTAGGAGAAGAAGAAAGGCTAATGGCTAAAGCCCTTTAAAGGACTCTCCATTCCATTTATCAATTCATATAACATCACACTCCCATACAGCTGGATGATCTTATACGTGGATAAATCGTCAAAAAATACTTGCTTTGGGTTTTATTATTTTTAAAATTATGTAAATAGATTATTACAAAAAAAATTATAGTAAAAAATGTTAGTGACTTAATTTCTACATTAACTAAATAAAAAATATTTATATGATTGTTTTAGAAATATAAAAAACTTCTCTACCTCAATAAATATAATTTTTTTAAAAATATTTTCAAATTCACTTTTAATAAATAATTCTCGTCTAACAGATAATTATCATTTATTAATTGATTGATGTGTCAAGAAAGTAACATCTATGTGAGCATCATCCAGATGTCTCACATCCTCCTTGTTCTGATTTTTAAAAGCTTGAATTGAACCTTTCAAAGACTCATCTTCTTCATCATCGTACCACCACCACTTACACTGTATTTGGATCTCCTGATTGGTGGTCCAATGATAATAACAAGAGGAAGCCTCTCCTTTGCCACGACAGGTGAGAAAAGAATTAAGATCTCAATTATAGAATTTCTTGTAACGAAAAGTATGACCTATTGATCAAGAAGAATAACGACATTACAAATTTTATTTGACCTATATCTTGAAACCCTAGAAAAATAGTCATATTGAACCTTTGTTGAATTTTGTGTTATATTATAATAATTTTTAAACTTATTGTTTTATGCCAAGTTGGATATTAATATGAGTAAAAAATCTTCCAACTTTATGTTGTATAATTTTTAATAGAAAAAACTTTTAATTTATTTTATTTGATTATGTTTTTTTAATATATATCGCAGAAGATTGATGTGTGGTTGTGGTTGGTTGCGTCCACAAGCTTTCAATTGTATTATCTTCGATTCCATCACATCAGCCAACCACATGTCATCAGAAATGTTTTTACGGACGCCAGAATTTAATTAAGATAAACAAAAAGTTGATGTATTATAAAACATTATATTGTAAAATAATATTTTCTAAAATTTAAATAAAAGAATAAAATTGAAAAAAAAAATAAATAAATAAAGAGAATAATTAACACTTTTTTGGATAAAAATATCTTGACGAACATCTAATTAGAACTGACAGTACTTTATCTTTATAAAATAAGTTGTATTTTATATCGAAATTTTATTTTTCCTTATATAAAATTTAATTTTCAAATATTTAATTTATTTCTTTTTAAAGATGATAGTTTTGCTGAATCATAACTTTTTTGCGAGTACAAGTGATATAAAGATGTTAGATTCCAAATTAGGCATAATCTCGAGATTTTAATTTATATTTAATATGATTTTTATAAATAAATTTTAAATTTTTGGATTATATTTGGAATTTATTAAAAATATATTTGAATTCATATTTATTTAATGTGAGAGGTTTATATAGGCTAAGGTCTCAATTGCCTATGGTATTTAAAAATGTGTTAAACAACATCAAGATTTATTTATCCATTAATAACATATTTAATGGTATTTTTTGATTATAATATTATCAACGTTACAAAAGAAACGTTAATGACTGTTTGAATGCAGTTTCTTTTGTTATAAAGTCATGTTTGAAAAAAAAAAGAAATGAAAAAATTTTTTTGAAAATGATTTTTTATTCAAAAAATGGTTGTAAAACCATTTATTTGATTTTTTTTATCTTTTAAATGAAAAAGTAAAAATTATTTTTGTACAGATGGACACGGTAAAACTTTTAGTGAATATGGAAATTAATCCATCTCAAAATATAGATAAAAGTACTGTGCAAAAATTTGTTGAAAAAATAGATAAAATTTAGTTAGAATTTTATTTATTGCACATTTATTTCTTTTTTATTTAAAAAAAAATTAATGATTTCATTATATGTTGTGATGTTGATAGAAAGACCAGCCAATTCAAAAGTATCTGCCTTCTTTCTTCCATCTTCTTGACATGAATAAATATACCTACGTCACCTCGTGCTACTGTTGTTCACTTACATCCCATCGTGTGATAAAGAGGTTAAATTTATTTATAAAAAATAGTTTAAAAATTATTATTTTCAAGATTATTATTAATAATACTTAATAAAATAATTTATATTATAAAACAATTAAATATATTTTTGACATTTTAATATTTTCCGCTTGTCCGAACATAACGTACTGCGCTTTACTCAATCATGGAGCCCAGAGTGCAAAATAGCGATTTTTTTAGGAGTGCAGCGGAAAAAGATGGGCCATTTAGGTTTTAGGTGGAAGAAGACGGGTATCCATCTCCTGTGTCGTCGTCGTCGTTCTCCTCCTCCTCCTCTCAAGCTAGTCTTTTTAACTGCTCCTTTCCTTTCCTTTTCGAGTTGAGGGAAAACGGCCCTGATAAGAGCCGCTGGAGTCCATATCGCTCTCCTTCTCCGGTGGGCTTCTTGTCGCTGTAGCTAGTTCCCATAAGTGGCAGCAGGAGGAGAAGAGAACAAAGGAGAGAGAATCAGTTGATCTCTAATGGCCGATTACACGTGTTTGTGATCTATCATCTCTCGGGTAATGCCATGAAGTATATATTATAGAACCCGGGCGTGAAAGTCGTGTCCTTGCTGTTTATCTTCTCTCCTTTACGCTGTTTCTTATGCGGCTGCAGGAAATTGGCAACTTTTTTCATTTCATGTCATCGATGGACAATTCTGCGCGATCGATTGCCACGTATTACCATCCCGGAGCTCAGGAAGGCCTGCAGACTCTGTACCTCATGAACCAAGGATTTCCGCTCTACGCCGACGAGCCAACTACCGCCGAAGTTCACATGTTGAATTCGCCGGTCGTCGGGACTCCACTGAATCCACGAGTTCCTCTCCACCCGAGAACCCCTATCCATGAGATCTCCAATACCCTCCAAGATTTTCCCACCTCTTCCCATCACCCTCTTTGGGGATCGGCCGTGGCGCCACAGCTCGGCCTCAGGCAGCCGCAAGGCCTGTCTCTGACACTTTCCCCGCAACGGACCGCATATGCGCCTGCGAGCTCAGGGGAAGTGATGGTAACCATAGCCGCCTCTGCTTCTGCAGGACTCTCCAATGCAGTTTCTTGTTTGCAGAGTCTGTGGGTGGGCTCGAAGTACCTGAAGGCGGCACAGCAGCTGCTTGAGGAGGTCGTGAGTGTCGGCGGGCAAAACTGGAGTGAGTCCTTAAGGGAAAGCGGAAAGAAGAACAGGGAAGAGAGAAGAGGACTCAAGCAAGCAGCCGAGCTTACACCTTCCGAGAGGCAGGAGCTTCAGATGAAGAAAGCCAAACTCCTGCATATGTTCGAAGACGTAAAAACACACAAAACTCGCTCCTTGCATATTGCTGAAACTCTCCATTAACATCGTCTTCTCTGCGAAATTGCAGTTGGAAAAGAGGTATAAGCTGTACCACAACCAGATGCAGACGGTGGCAAACTCATTCGAGGCCGTTGCCGGAATCGGTGCAGCGAGAACATACACCGCCCTCGCTCTGCAGACGATATCGAAGCAGTTTAGGTGCCTCAGAGACGCCATTTCCGGGCAAATCCGAGAGGCGAGTAAGCGCCTGGGAGAGGAAGACGGCTTGGGAGGAGACAAGTTCTCGTCATCGAGGCTTAGCCTCATCGGCCATCAGATCCGGCAGCAAAGAGCCCTGCAACAGATTGCAATCATGCAACAAAGTGCCTGGAGACCTCAGAGGGGTTTACCCGAACGCTCTGTTTCCATCCTCCGAGCTTGGCTCTTCGAACACTTCCTTCACCCGTGAGCACTGAAATCTCTCGACCCTTATATGCACCTTTCCAATAATAAAAAAATAAAATAAAATAAACACAGAACACATCCTTAACTCACCTTCGTTGATTGCAGATACCCAAAGGATTCCGACAAGCAGATGCTGGCGAAGCAAACAGGGCTGACAAGAAGTCAGGCACGTTTCATATATTTTACTATAGTGGAAAACGCTGAATTGAACATCATACCATTGCAAACGCAGGTGTCAAACTGGTTCATTAACGCAAGGGTCCGACTTTGGAAGCCGATGGTGGAGGAGATGTACCTGGAAGAAGCGAAGGAAGGCCCTGAACAGAGTAGTGGAGAGGAGAAGAGCAGCAACGCAGGCAGAAGTCCATCAGAAACTGAACAAACAACTCTGCAACTTCCTCCCATTGGATCTCCTCGTCAAGCAACGATACTAAATGGAACTCAAGCTCTCGACCAGTCGAACTCGATGGAGATTGCAAATGGAGATGGTGGGTTCGGCGCTTACGCTGGTGCAGAGCAATTTGGGGCGAGAGGTTTGGGTAATGGGGTTTCGCTGACGCTTGGGCTCCCACACTCGGAAAACCTCTCCCTTTCGAGAGGACATCCTACCTTCCGCTCCAGGGATGGCGTCTCTTTGGGTAGAAGGGTGGATATTGGAAACGGCAACAACGAACCGTCAGTTGCGCTCAATCCGATTACTTTTCAAGGCGTAGACGTGCAGAGCAGCAAACGGCTTGCTGCTCAGTTGTTACGGGATTTTGTGGCCTGAGTTCCTGTATTTTTATTTATTTATTTTGCTTAGCAAAAATACATGTTTTATGTTTTTTTTAATGGTTGTATTATAATTATATTTGAATGAAGTAAAGCAGGACGTATACTAATATTATACCATGGACTAAGTTATTGAATTATATTTGTATCTTACAATCTTAAGATGTGACACTAAGACGATACTAGTGATTAAACTTAAGAATACTTAAACATTGTATTTTTTAATTTAAAAAATATGAAAAATTTATTAAACGTTTTTCATAGTTTAATTTTTTTTATATAAATACATTTTCAAGTATCTTTTAAATTCTTATTTATTGTAAACATTGTTAACAAGGTTGATTTAGACATCTTGTGTGAAAGAATAATAGGAGTAAAAGATGATTGAGAATTAAGAGGAATGGATGTGAAGCATAAATTATACAAATGACAATTTATTAGAAATAAGGTTTCGAGTTTCATTTTATGGTACTTTTTAGTGTTGATTAGTTTTAATGATATTTTAGTTTTTAATTTTACAAATTTTTAATATATTTAATTTATATTAGGATATATTTAATTATAACTATTTTTCTAAAAACATGAAAATCTGAAAAATAAAAAAAAGTTTAAAAAATATATATAAACAAATTAAAATATTGAAATTTTAGATTGATTTTATCCTTTTTATGTTAAATAAAATAATTATCAAAAAAAATTGTGTATGTTAAAATAATCCAAATAAAATTATATTTTGATATATGAGAAGCATATTATTGTTAGAATGTTTAAAGTTTTCTTTCTTTAATATCTTTTTCAATATTAACGATAAATAAAGCATCACATAAGCTAAAAATTTTGAAATATTTTTACATAATAAAAAATTAGTAAAACAATATATTTTAAATAATGAAATTTAGAAGTTCTTGAAAAACCGTGATAAAGATTTCATTAAAAAATGGAATACCTTTATCAAATTACAAAATATCTATAGTAAATTTGTGAACAATTTAGAATAACTATTCATTAGTATACTTAGATATAAATAAAAAATAAAAAATTCATTTTAAAACACACCGAAAAATTAACTTCTGTTAAACATAAAAAATCGTTTCACACATGCTATGTTGCAATAATTTTGGATAGTTTTATAAGAATAATATTTTAATTTTTAAACAACTTCAACAAATACAAAAATTATAATAATGTTTTTGGACTATTGTTTGTTAACATGCCAACATAATTTATATTTATCAAAGTTTATTTGAGAACATTAAAAATAGGTTTTAGGTCAAAACCAAAGTTTTTACATGATTACAAATTGTATTTAGTCATAAAGCAATTCAAAATTGCTTGAAATTTGAGTTTTTGGCTTCAAGCTAAAAATGTTATTGTGACACTCTACCTATTTAAATTCTTATATCCTCTTAAAGAGTATTTTATATATCAAATATAAGTTATGTAGATATTAATTTGAAACTAAAAATAATTGAATTGTGAGCATCTCAAAAAATGTGCTTAGATACCAATGGATAGATTTTATATTTGAACATACTAATGCAAAAGTCTCATTGTAAGAAGTTTGATGGTATATGATTCATAATTTTCAAATGTGAATTAATTTTTTTCATAAATTTATTAAAAAATATTAATAAAAAAGTTTTTTAGTGCTATTGTATAATAAGAGGATAAGATTCACATTGCCTAAGGCTAAGTAGCTTCATTTAAGAAATTTTGAAATGTGGGAGGGATAGACAGAGGAGAGTTGGAGAAAAAAAGAAAGAGAAATAATATTGTCTTTTGAGAAAAATAAGAAATCAGGAAAAGAAAAGAAAGCTTATCAGAAAGAAATGGATTTTGACTTTTTTTCTAATTATATCATGGAAAGGTAAGGATTCTACCCAAACTTTTTTCTTAAATCAAACATTAACTTATTTGAATGCCAATTAATGGTTTCAAATGAGTTCTAATGAGAAGTTGAAAGAACTGAAGACTATTACAATTTAAAATTATAATGATCATACATGACAATTGTATAGATCATATTAATGCTAGCGTAATAGTTGGAGTTGAAAAACATTTTAGCCTAAGTTTGCAAAAAAAATATCTAGTAAAAATTGTATTGGTACAATAAGTTTATCATATAGGTATGATAGTATATTGGATTGAGTTTGGGGCATCATATTAGTATAAAAATATAATTATACTTGTATGACACATGTTGATCGTACTAATATGAAATGAAAATCGTATAGTACGATATGGTTTGTATTACTTAACTAAGGGATTGGCTTGTCTAATTACTTGTCTGACCATATTTGTATGTATGTGTATATCATATTAGTTTGATGCACATATTGAATTGATATACTAAGGCATAGTATGCTAATCATAAATCAAACTTGTACAACACATTTACTAGACTATACAATATGGGATATGACATTGTACATTTGAATTATAAATCAAATAAGTACGAAAAATGAATTAGACTAGCACAATTAGTTATTAAAAATATCTTATTTTCATAATAATATAAGAACTAGATCAAATTATTACAATAAATTTCTAGACTCCTTAATAGAGATCAACTCTTTAATTCATTATTTGAGCAATATTAGGCATTAGTCATATAACACAACATAGGATACCACATCATATATTTTGAAGTTAGAAAGATTAATAAGGCATGGATAGCATAAGTTTGAAATGAGAATTGTACTAATGTGTTTATTTTATGAACAGACTTATTAAAGAACATTTATTTGATACTTAGTATGACTCATTGACTATCATAGATCATACTAGTACAACAAAAAGATTAGATTTGTATGATCCTTATAATATAATTATCTGACCTTTATAAATTACTGATCGATACAATTGGGTTGATGGTACTATACAATATTATAATAACAAATAAAAAAGAGATTAATTTGTTATTTCATAATTAATAGAGCTTTCAAAAAGTATTTTTATAATAAAATTTAATAATTAATAATAATAATTAATTTGAATTTTGTATAAAATAAAGAGAACAAAAAAAAAAAGAAAAATATGATATAAAAGACATCAAAAAATTAATTGATAAAAAAATAATTAATTATAATATAAGTAAATTGTTAAAAAAATCTTACTATTATATTGAAATGTATGATAATATGAGCATTTATATGATATAGTATTTATTATATTTATTCTAATTTTATTATAGTATTTTACAACTATTGAAATATATATATATATACATAAGCATAGATATATACATAATATAATATCATAAATTAAGAATATGATAAAATAAAAAAAATGAAATGAAAAAAAAACCTAGTATAGTCCATTGAAGAGAATGACAATATTTGATAATAACTTGATAGATGTGACATGTTTAACATACATCACTCGTATCATGATCTTTGGAGGTGAGGCCATAACATATTAAAGGTCTCAACTTAGTGATAATAAGATACCTTACTCTCGAGTATGGTGGGCACTTAGAGATAGAGCTCTGACATTCTGAATGACTTGTTTCTTTTCAATATAGAATGTTGACATTAAAAGAGAGATATAATGATGAAAAGATACTTTACTTATAAGTATTATGGGCACTCAAAGATGGGACTTATGTTGATAATTTTATTTACTTATTAGCACTAGATGTTGGCATATGATGATGTTGTGGGTACTTAGAGATGGGGGTGAGACTAGTGATGATGAGATGAGGCACTTCACTTATTATTATAATACTCAGAGGTAGAGTCATGATATCTTAAGTGTTTAAGCTTGTGATTATGAGATATGGTATGAGATTCTTTTGTGTTGGGTTAAAAATTATTAAAGAGCGTGGGCCCATTGGAAGGATGAACAAGTGAAATGCAAGGAAATTAAAAAAAATAAAATTGAATAAAAAAATAAATAAGAAACGAACAAAAAGTATGACCAAAAGTATTATTTTCTTATGATGAGAAATATATATGGTTATATATGCGTTATTATAATAAGCTCTTTATAGATTATCTTGCATTCTTTTATATATTAAATTTATTATTTAGATACTTTATTTACTATTTATACGATTTTTATGATGACCATTCTCACTATAATCTTGTTTTTCCTAAGTATTATACTTCGTTCTTTTAAAATTCTTATGTGTTTTTTTTTCTAATTTTAAGATTTCAAATAGAAATAATCTTGATCATATTTTATTTTTATTTTCAAATTTACAATTACTTCAATATAACATATATATATATAAACAAATATAACATTCTACATAATTATATGTATATATCACTTGAATATTATGCCATAATTATTTGCACAATTCTATTACCTTAATTCATAAGTTCACAATTACTATTTAACTATTATATCATGATTTCAAATAAAAGATACAATACTAGATACAACACATAATTTACTATTCTATTTATACAAAATTTTTGCAAATTTAGTTGTTTCTTGTAGACAATTCTTATGATGATCCTCTTTTCATTATAGTTATAATATACTTAACATATTAGTGCCAAAAAAAACTTAGCTAACCATCACATGCTTAGTAAGCTACCTTTAACAATAAATAAAAGTAGAAAAAAACAAATGTTTGGGACAAACATATGTAGAGCTTAAATCACATATAACATACCAAAGAAATAAACAAGTAGAGCCTCATTCAAGTTAAATTATAACAAGAAAAATGCTATGCTATAAAAGGAAAACATGTCACAAAGTTCAAAAAAGAAGACAAATACATGTAATTTCTTACTATTTTAATTCCTTTTTTAAATATGATCTTGTTTATTAACTCTTATTTCCACTTAGCTAAGTAAAACTGAAGATAGTCATGTTGTTGCTCTCATTCTCTCAGGGTAGGTAATTAATATCTTTTTTATTTTATTTAATCATAATAGAAATATCATTTATTAATTATTCATATCATATTTTTATACACAATCTTACTCAATATTTTAATATTTGTAATGGTCTATATCTTTGTAACAATTATAATAACAAATCTTAATCATGTGGCACACTAGCCACTAGCTATCCCATGGTGATATTTTTCAACCATGTGACACATTGATGACTAGCCACCTTTTAATGAGAAATCTTAATTTTATGGCACATTAACCATTAGCTACTTCTCGAATCTTTATCATTTGGCACATTGGTCATTAGCCACAAAGAATAATATATTTTAAATTAAAGAATTCACTTATCTCATTTAATTGATTTTAGTTATCATTCTCATCATTTTATTTCACATTCAAAGGTTTCTTAATTTGGTAACATTTAACTAGATGTATGTAATTAAAATAAGACATGAAATATCATGTTTAAATAGTTGCAACATGTTGATTAAATTCATATAGTAGTATACTAATTAATACACAATATACAAGTATACATCTAGTTGTATTTACTAATTTTTTCATGATCAATAAATGCATGATTACACACCAAGACATCAAACATTACATGTTCTATATAAGATTCATATGCAAGGTCATATTTATATCAATCAATAGTACATCAAACATACACATGTAATATTTATTAGAGTGCATATCTCAAGTATTTCTCTTTTTTTTGTCCCTAACCCTATTGCTAATAAAAATTCTAACTCCTTGATTTCAACCTCTCAAGTGTTTGCATGTCTTAAGTTAAAGTAAAAAGTTGCACTATTACAATTTATCAAAATTTATAATTTCGTTAACTACAAGGTTGCACAACTCACTTTCAAATGGACAAAAACTTTTTCATTGCATTTTCTCTTTCCTTTCCTCCTCTCTCTTTTGTCTGTTTTGTCAAAACCCACATTTTCTACTTCATTTATGTTTTCCTTCTTAATTATTTAAATAACCAAATGAAAGTCTAATTAGAGCTAAATACTTTGATCCTTACTACAAATTAGGAAGACTGAAAGTTAAGTGCAAATAGGGTTCTCATTTTTTTGTTTTTTAACTTATCAAACCTCTTAATAGAAAAACTCAAATCCTTCTAAATTTTTTGGAATTTTTTATGGAGAGAGTAAATGTCTTCCCTAGTAAGCAAAATCTAGATGAATTTGGCTGATTGCCCAAGAGGGAATCCCTAGTTGTGTCAAGCATGGGAGGCATTGTGCAAACAAAAAGGAAAAAGAAAAATAATATTTTTATAAATGTGAAATCATGTCATATATTTAAATGATTAAAATAAATAAAATTTTATTTATAACCTTTAATTTGATAATTCATAATAATTTTAAATTAACTTCAATGTAGACAAAACAACATCATTAGACTTATCTCGACAAGTTCTATTTGATTCTATATTCATTCTAATATTTTTAATTTTTTAATTTAGTGATTTTATAGGTTTTATGAGAAAATTTGACATGTACTTGATTTGGAGATATGAGTATGTTATAATTCTATCATTCTTGTTGAAATTTTAACTTCAAAATTTGGAATAGCTTTGGCTCCTTCATCTAGTCCTTAAGTTCTTATGTAACTTCACATTCTACTTTGTTTTGTCATTTTACTTTGACCATAGAAATTTCTTTCTTATTTAGTTGCTTGATCTCCTTGGCTAGGATTTTTATGGGCTTTTTTTCATAGCTTAGATTTTATTGGACTTCTATAATGCTTGGATCGTATTGTACCACATGCAATAGATCAACAACATACCTTCTTAAAGTAGAAATATGAAACACATTGTGTACGCCAATCAATTATGAAGGTAATATTACTTTATATGAAATCTCTCTAACTCTTTTTAATATCTAAAAATGTCTAATATGCCTTAGCTTTAGCTTCTTTTACTAAAAAATGTTACACCAATGATTGGGCTCACTTTTAAAAAGACAAGTTCCCCTTCTTAGAACTCTACCTTTTAATGCTTCAAATCAAAGTACATCCTTTTATGATCTTGTTCTTTTTGTATTTTTTTCTCAAATTATTTGAATTTTTTATGTGACTTCATCTATCAATTTTGGCACTAATTTAGTTTTATCACTTGCTTCATACCAATACAACAATGATTGACATTTCTTGTTTCCATAATTTTTATTTATATTAATAATTATTATTATAAGTGAGTTCAATCAATAGTAGATGAGTATTCCAACTACCACTAAAATCCAAAATACATAATCTCAACATATCCTTGAGTATCAAATAGTTCACATACCTTTCTCTAGAAATGCAAAGTAAACTTTGAATCTCTATCAGATATAATTATTTTTAACACTCCATATAATCTCATAATTTGATTAATATAGATTTGTGCTAGTCTTGTAATAGTATAAATAGTTCTAATAAGTAAGAAATAAGCATATTTTGTTAACTTATCTATAACCATTCATATGGAATCATGCCCTTAACTAGCTCTTTGTAATCTAACTATAAAGTTCTTTAATATTTCTTCCCACTTTCACATTAGAATAGGAAAGGGTTGCAACAAATCACTTGTTTTCTATTGCTCACCTTTCACCCTTTGACATATAATAAATCTGCACACATAATCATAAGCATTCTATTAAAATCTTTGTTTCAAGTCATGCTACATGTTTGTTATTTTCAAATGTACTACGTACCTTGTTTCATAAGTCACTTTTAGTAAATTTTCTTTTTCATTCTTCTAGTACAAGAATGCACATTCTATTTTTATAAAACAAAACTCTTTTATTTAAAATAATGTTTTTCACTTTTTGTTTAATAAGTTTAGACTTTATTTGTTGAATGTCTTCATCTTTATCTTGATTATCTTTCAAAGCTTACGACCACTCTATTGAGATAGCTAATTGTGAAAATTTTCTTCTAGTAGCTGCAAAACTACGTTTAATTCTAAATGGTTCATTTTTGCAATTAATTTTGATTTTTGGAGTGATATACCATGAGGTAAAAGATAGCTCGCTAGGTCAATGTATCAACTATAACATTGGTTTTACATGGATGATAAAAAATCTTTATATTATGATCATTAAGTAAAGCATTGGCTTTAACTCTTTTTGTGTAAAAGATACTTCAAACTTTGGTAATAAGTAATAAGTAACTTTTCATGCCAAAAAGATGACATTTCTAAATCTTTAAAGCAAACACAATTATAGTAAGTTTGAGATCATATATAGGATAATTTCTTTCTTGAAGGCATAATTACCTTTAAGTGCTGAGTTTTTAAATATGCTTTTCATAATTTGAGTTCCATTCAAAAGGTATTATCTTTTGAGTTAATTTTATCAATAGTAATGCGATTTGAGAAAATCATTTCATAAATTTTTAATAACTTCAACTAAACCCAAAAAACTTTACACTTCAATTATAATGCTAGGCCTAGGCCATTCTATAATAACTAACTAAAAACATATAATTGGTGCTCTCATATTCTTTGTAATACTAGATGTAAGTACTTATTATTTTCTACTTATCTTTAAAGTAGATCAAGATGTTATCAATAAAAATAATAACAAATTGATCTAATCATTATTTAAATAACATATTCATTAAGTCCATAATGGATTTTGGAGTATTAATTGATCTAAAAATGATAAAAGAAATTCAAATGACCATATCTAGTTTGAAAAATAGATTTAAAAATTTTCTCTTTTCTAACTGCTCCAACCATCGTAACCTCATCAACATGATAGTGTGCATCGATCTACTTTGCCCTTTTGACATGTGCTTGACCCAAAACACATAATCGACCCATCTACCCTCACTAATTTGCTTTGACCCATGGTGACCTGATAGTCAAACCTGAGACATCATGTGCCATCTGTCTATGTCGATTTTGTCACTAGCAACCTCATCATTTGTCATTACTGTCACTAAAATGCATATGCCTGTTTGGGAACTACTTATGATAATCAATTTTGTAGCTTTTCAAGTTAATTTCTTTCAGTTTTATGATAGAATTTAAAGTTTTTACTTTGTAATTTGTGGCATCTTTTAGAATTTGAAAATATCTTTTTAAATTCTAAAAATATGAATCTTAATATTCAAAAATAACCTTTTGTATTCGTAAGTTAATAAATTATTGTTATACCATTAAGATCTTTATGAATAAGGATGTTGACAAACTTGTATGTGTTGAATTTCTGAATGAAGTAACAAAATATTATTGCTAAGCTTGTGTGATACAAACATGTTGTGTGTAAAAATTCAATAGTGTGATTTTAAAGAGGCCTTAGGAAGGCGAGCTAGAGGCTTAAAGGGGGAGATCCTATCCCATTATCCAATATCTACAAAAAGTATTAAATTGTTAAGAAATTATTTAGTCACTTTATTTTATATTTTAAAAATTTTATTCATCACATCCAATTTTTCTATTTGTGCATGTGATAGTGATTCTTTGTTTAGCCTTTTAGAAACTTCACTTGTGTGTGTGCCTTGTTACTTCATTACTAATATGAGTACATAAGTATATGCTATTAAAATCATCTCTTTTAAATTAAGATCCCTTAAATTCAAAATCAGTATAAGTCATTGGCTACTTACCCGATGATCCTAGGATTTTCTATTCTAAACCTATAAAAATTTTGGGTAGGCCATTATATTGATATAATGTTTCAACCTATGTTTTTTAATCGTTTATAAGCTAAAATATGTTTTAGCATTTCTTCTTGCATTAGTACGATACACGTTCTTTTCATACCCTTAAGAACTCTCTCAGGTTTTCAAAATTTTGTACTAAATGATCATGAGGATCACATGCATAAATGTTTAATACTCACATGTATATAAGTTGTATGTTGATCATGCACATCTAATAAAAGATCATCAATGCATGATGAATTTATTCACTTAGTGCAATGCTCTCAGGATTTTGGATATTTTGTATGACTAAAATAATTGAATGATATTAGCATGAATGTTCTCCCTTAGATCATTTATTTTAGAGCTATAGGTTATGTCTATTATATTAGAATTATATTTAAACAAAGGTATTCCAATTAACATGTTCCAATTTTTCACGATGATCATTCTCATAAGATATTGCATCATATGTATATGACACCATTATAATATTAATTTTACTTCAATTATTTTAGAATTCTAGGGGAGAAATAGTTAAAATAAGTATGGCATATTGCTTCATACTATAAAATTCCAAGTTTTGTTAAGCACACATAACACAACCTGGACTTGAACATGGCTGATAGCTGACTATACCATGTACAACCAAGGACCACTTGGTTAGATAAGTTAAATAGAACATCATACTATTAATATGAATCCAATGTAACCATACAACAAGCAATCCTAACTAAAACCTATAGTAAGATATAGAGCAAGAGGTAAATTTGACCAGTATAATAAAGGACATCATTCATTATGATCATTATGTAGATTCTAAATAGTGCTTGTGTTTAGGGTAATTTAAGATACACTTGCACAATTTTTAATCCAAAGGATCTTTCAAGTGTTTAGACTTTATGATCTTAAATTTACTTTGTAGTTCTTTTTCTATTTTACTTCATAAGATGGAGTTATTAATTGAAGCATGCATAAGATATAATGTATGGAATCCTATGTATCATATAGTAATGAGTGAAATGTTTAATGATTCTAATCAACATGAATTGTAGAAGATGAGCTATGGATAAGTAGTCACTACACTAGCAAATAGATCATTTGGCTTCAAGATTTGAAAGTTAAGCCATACTTAAGCAATGTCACCAACACTCTTTATCATATTTTCACTTGTAGAATGCTCCTTTTTTCACTTCTTCAACCATCTACTTACCATTTAAAGTAGCATAAAATAGGATTTGTAACCAAAAAAATTTGTTTTTGTTTTCATCAAACCTCACAAGGTATAGGGTTAAAACTTATAACAGATATTAGTTATCATGTTATTTATTATATACTAGTTTATTTTGTTTCATCATATTATTATATTTAATTACCTTAATAATTTTTCTATTAAATTTTATAAAGTTTGATTAGTATTTATATTATAAGTTATATTTTTATTACACATAGAGGTAGAGGTTATGATGAGATTGATGGTCATTTATTCACAAAATGGATCAATGGGAAGATTATGGCATATATTATTTTGGTTTTTAGCACAATGTTGTACAATGATGAGTATTGTTATGTGTATTTTTTGTTTATATGATTTAAATAAAAAATTGTATTCTTCTTTAATAGAGATGTATATAATCTAGCTTTTTGTCTCACCTTCTACAGCACTCTGAAGGATGAATTATAACTTTAAAGAAGAGACGAAAAATTATAAATATCATTGAAAGGAAATAATATGATAAATGGTGCTTTTATGATTATGAGAATTGTTATGAATTATTAATTTTCTTAAAATCTCTTCTATAATTAAAAAGGTGTTATGGCCCTTAAACAAAGTGAAGCAAACTTAAAAATATAAGTAAAATATATCTAGAATGCAACAATATCAAAATAACAAAACAATTAGAGGTATCTAGAAGACAAAGTAAAAGAGCAAATGTTTTTAATATTTTAATAATATGTTAATAATGTAATTAAAAGTAATCTAAAAATTAAAATAAATACTAAATTATTATAAAAAAATAGAATAAAATGTAAAGATCATGAAGAAGTTTAGGTTAAAATTATCTCAATAAAGATAAAAGTGTGATAATTACAAAAGACAAATGTTAATAAGAAAATTAGTTATTAGAAAGAAAAATATTTGAAATAATAAATAAAGTAAAAAAATAAGAAAAATTTAATAATAAGTAGATCTTATGGACTAAGAATTTCTAATAATAGTTAGTAAATTTTTAGATGATAAATTAATAAAAAATTTACAAAATTAATTAAGCTTAAATTATAATCAAATTAATAAAAAATAATCCTAAAACTAACCCTAAACATGGTTTACTATAAGCAAACAAACTTGAAATCTAATTAAGATAATTAAAATATTTAATTAATAGCTTAATTACATTTAATAATATTTAAAACCTAACAAATCTTATCCTTTAATATATATATATATATATATATATATATATATATATATATATATATATATATATATATATATATATATATATATATATATATATATATATAACCCTAAGCTATTGCTATGACTTCGTGGCTACAAAATTTTGTAGAAAGCGTTAAAAGGGGAAGCACTAGTGCAAGTATAAGGAGTGTTGAGAATTTTGATTGTTATAAAGAGTTGAAGAGTTAGGGAGAGCTCTACATGTGAGGGCATGATTCATCAAGAGTGGAAAAGAAAGTTTATGAGAAGAGGAGGAGCTCTATCACTAGGAAAAAAGGGAAGGAGTGTCGTTACTAGGAAAAAAAGAGAAAGAAGAGGAGTTGTTTTAAGAGTAAGAAGATAAGATAGAGAGTAGTATTGTTAGAAGAAAAGAGGTACTTGGAGGGGAGTGAATAGAAGAGAGAAAAGAGAGTGTCAAAGAGAGGAAAATAAATAATGTGAGAGAGATAAAGGTAAAGCAGATAGCTAAAGCTTACATTAAAAAACTAGTTAAGATGAGTCATACATAATGTTAGATACAATAATATGATAAAGCTCATGTGGTAAGGGCATACCTCATACCCATCTAAAATCATAAAAGATAGCATATCTAGTGATCTAGTCAGTCACCGAGTTAGCCTCTCTCAAAGTATGTGTAATTCTAATCTCCCTAAAGCAATTAATATTAATCCTGACATGTCAAATAGGATCATCCCATCCCAGTCAGCAAATGTGATACCCACCTCCTTAAGGGATGTGATAGCTTGAGAGGAATTGGACTCAATCAAAATCCTCAGTGACTGCAAAAGCTAAAGAGCCATGCATGAGATGGTAAGACGAATGAGCCAATCCTCCATAGCTTAAACAAAAGTAAAGTAATAGGTCTTACCTTTCATCAAAATAGGCCTCCCGTACTAATTCGTGATGATGAAACCAACGCCAACTCTATTATAACTCATAACCACTATATCATAGTTATCCTAAATCCATTTTAGAGGAGGGAGAAAGAAAGAGGTGGGTAACATGGGGCCAAATAACCCATTTAGACATAAAATCTTAACCACGAAAAGAGGACGATCTAACAAGCTACATAATAATGGAACTACAAAGAATCATAAATGATGAAATGAATTTGCCATGAATCTAGTATTTATAGTTCTTCCAAAAGTGATATAAAGCAAATGTTACAATAAATACCCAATATAGAAGAGTGCTTATAAAAGTGTTTCATCCATTCCAATAGCTCTATTAAGGTAAAGAATCTAATCACACTATTATCCAAATGGAATAAACACTCCCATATCTAATGAATTACCTAATAAGACCATAAGGCATGCTTAAATTTCTCTACATATGAATGGCACCATGAAAGTTTATTTAGAATGCAACCACTAGGTAGTCAACCATACCAAAATAGGAATGGCATCATGACACATGCACTAGATAGAAGCTTGGAACCTTAGTTAGACCGTGAGCCTCCATGCTTAGACCCTCACCTCTTATTTACCTTGTCATCATCAATGCAATGATAGTATAGCTTTGAAGAATGGGCCTTGATACTCTCAGAAGTGTGCTAAACCAAAGAAACTCCCCTCTTAAGTTTGGTAAAATGAGAAAGAATAATATGCTCCACCATTAAGGAGCTAAAAAGTGAGATAATCAATCGACATCCCACTCTCTATTGAAGTACAAAAGTTCACCAAATGCTCAAAAACAAAGATCTCCATCATAATTATGATAAGTAACTAAATCAAGATGCTTAGGCCTAGCTAATTATCTTAAAAAGATAAGCAAGTTTTCGCATCATTAATGCTTCGTACGGTGTTGGCATGAGTGAAGTATTTAACTAAATGAAGAAGTCTCCAAATGAATGAATCTCCTCTGTACTCAATGAGAAGGGATGCTTGTTTTACCTAATAAGAAGAAATCTAATCAAAAGTGAGTCCCTCTAAGAAAGAAATACACTTGCATGGCATACCACTAAAGAGGTTTTTCATGAAATCAGGTGATGGAGACTCAACTCTCTCAAGTTCATGAGCCTAATGATAATGGCCTAATCAATGAAGTGAATAGAGTGTTGATCATGATATCTATCCCATAAGAAGGCTCTAATCCTAGGTTCAATCTCATGAATAATCATCATGGGAATAATAGCATAAGAGAGGGTAAACACCAATATAGCTAACAGCATGGAGTTAACTAGCACAATTTATCCCACTAGTAACAAATGTTGCCTCATGATGATATTTGGGCTATAATTAACTAGTAAGATGCATGAAGTCTAAAATTAGAAGTTTTCTCACACCCAAAGTAATATATAAGTATTTCACTTTAGATGACTACCTCATTTTAAGCTTGGCTATAATCCATTTCTTTCTCTTAAGGCCATCCCCTTACTAAACATGATCATAGATTTCCATGATTAATCTGGAGATACGAAACTTAACAATAAGTATCAAGAATATTTCTAATAAATTGATCAATAATCTTAGGCATAAATGGAGAAATACTAATACCTTTAACAACAAAAGTGAGATGCATGCTATATACATGATCAATAATAAAAATTCTAACGTCATGGTGAATAAGTACAAGGATGTGCAGCTCCTCTACCAAAGCCCACATGTTGTAGTAATCCAAGGGAGCATTTTCTTATTTAGAAGGATGTCATACTAAGGCTAAAAGATATAAGCACTATCCTAGATACACCAACTATCTGAAAAGTCTAAAATGATGAAATCCTAGCTAATACTATCATATGCTAAAGCAACATAAAGGTTTAGGGACCTGAGCCTTTCTTGAGATGAAAAAGCAATAAGTTCATGATTCAACTCTTAAGACATAAGGGTATTATTAAGGATTATCTGTCATGAATGAATGTAACTTGCTTAAGGATTATTTAATAGGGAAGAACAACTTGTTGATGTGATACTAAGATCCTTGTCATAATCTTGTAGATTGAGTTACAATGGCTAATAGGTCTAAGTTAGTTGACAACTTTGGCTCTTTGCACCTTATGAACAAGAATTATAAGGGTTTCTCCCCAATAAATAAACAACTAAGCATGAAAAAAATGATGTATAATGTAACATCCAAGCCTTGGTGAGATATTGTTCCAAACTAATCAAGTTTTATTTTATTTATAAAGGTCCCTTCTATGCTTGGCCACCCATCCCAAAATTTTTTAACTCTAGCATATTTAACTATGAATTTCTCATAAGATAAAAGACTATGTTACCCACAAAAGGCACCTCACCATTTTAAGGATTATAACTTTACTTATATCTCTCAGAATCTTCTTTTATATAGTTGACGTGAAACTATCCTATTGGTCCTTATACTTTGGATGTTCTCTTAATCCTTCCATCCTTCTCGAGTAGCCATTCAAATTTTACATGCCCAAGAGCTTTCGAGTTTTTCATTTTTTGAATCATACATCAGACTATAGAAGGTTGACTCTAATATCATATTGAAACATCATAGACTTTCTTAGTGAAGTATTATCCCAAACTATTTGAATTTTATCCTTTCTCTTGTAATCCCTTAACTTAGTCACTCATCTTAAAGTTTTACTAACTTTATTATGCTTAATCATAAAATTCTCATAGGATCAAGCCCTAGTGCCTGAAAAGGTACCTCACTATTTAAAGACTTGTGACTTTACTTATATCATTCAAGATCTTCACTCTTGTAGGTAAATATGAAACTTATTCACCACTTTAGATATTCTTTTGAGCCTTCTACCCATTTTGGGAAACCTTTGCCCCTATATTATGATTGTTTTTGTTATTCTTCCACCTCTCTCAAGTAGCTAGTATAGCCTCCCGAATGCCAACCTCAATAATGCTCCACTAATCCCTAATAAAAGAGCTTGTAAATCCATCATTGCCTAAGGCCAATTTGTCCATAGGGATCAAATAACCAGGTGAAATTTTCATTTGCTATGGGGGTATTAAGAAAAATACCTTGATTAAAGTAACAACCTTAGGAGAAGAAAGTACTCAGGAGGACTAAAAGAGATGTTACAATCCAGTACTAGGTAAAAACTCTAATAAGGCATCTTGAATGTCCATATTTTTCATAATGATGTGCATTTCTCATTCAAGAGGGAGCCAAAATGGTTATCTCATCAATGTCTCATGGTAGATAAAAAGAATAACAAGGTACTGAAGTCAACCATAGTGGCCCAAACCTATTTGGTCCTTTACCACCACCAAATATCAAGCTTGGAAAGCATGTTATGATAGCCCATAATGAGTCAAAGAAGATGGCTATGATCCTTCCCATCTAATCCAATAGAAGAATTCCTACTTTGAAGTATAGCAATTTCTTATTTCAATGACTTAAGGGAAGATGAATGCTACCAAAAGCGTCTTTACTCCATTAAATAATGCCCTTAAAGCTTGGTCAAATTTAATACTCATCCTAATAAGAGGAGACACATGAGTGGTCCTAATCAAATCCCTACCACAATGTTTTTAGACTCTAAGAAATCAAGCCAGAGACTCTCAAAATGTAAATGCCACTTAACTAACTCAAAGTGTTAAAATTAAATCAATAATAATGATATGATCCCATCATGGTGAGGTAAGTGAAAAAAGCATATAAAAAGTTCTAAAGATCTACATAGCTAATGAAATCCCTATCAAGACATTCATGAATCTATACATAACCTTTTGCATTATTGCACCAAGTATAAGGACTTATAGTGAAACCCCAAACACAAAAATCAAGACCTATAATGAACTAATAAAAGTCCTCTTTGGATATTGAAGAGGCCTCCCAAAAAAGGGAATTGGTGCAAGTGGGAGAGCTAAGTGAGCAAAATAGAGAGAAAGAGAGCAAGAGAGATAAAGGGTACAAGGCTAAAAAAATAATAATAAATTAAGGTAGGCAACATTAGGAAGAGGACAAGTGCTACTAAAGAGGGAAAACATTAAGTTAGATTAAGATAAACTCACATCCATCTCATTACATGTTTTCATGTCTAATATTTTACTTGATCTATTTTATCCTCGCACTCCCCAAATCAATTGATAATCATTAAAGTTTGATATTTTATTTTTGTAGCACTTCTATCTAATGAATGACTAATTATTTCAAAAGTGAATAATTTTGATATGAAGGATTCGTTATGTTACCTTATGAAATCAAGAAGATGAAAGATGCGTGCTCCAACTTCAATACCAAAGATAACAATGACACTTAATTTAGTTGTAGAAATCTTAAATCAAGTTCAAATATAATTAAAACCAAAGAAAAAATTAATTGAAGGTGATCAAAAAATATAATCATCATTATAAACCACTAGTCTTTTAAATCAATTCAAGATTCTTCAATAGATAGCTTCCAAAGGATCTAAGAATTAGACAACTAGAAAAGATATAAAGGAAAAATACATTGTAAGTCCTATTTGACAAAGTATTTACACCATATTAGAAAAATATTAATTCTATTCCAACATCAAAATTGTGAAAATTTGTATTTCCTAAATATAATTTAAATTTAATATTGTGTATGCTACATTGAAGAAAATAATTTTCAACATGTGAGTTGTAATAAATGTTATGACAAAATTAATATGTATAAACATATTATTATCATTTATATAATTAGCCTATAACAGCTCTTAGCCTCAAATGTTTCAACATGAAACCTACACCAATGTAGGATTATCACTCTAACCTATATGCTACAAGCAAACTCTAATGCCATTTTTATTATTGAAATATTGTAAGGTTTGCTCCTATATTAATCTATTATTGCATTACTTGACGATTAACATGTTGTTGTTCTAAAAAGTGATAATCAAGTTCAACTTCATCATGAGATTGTGACTCCAACAATGTAATTAAGATGCAACAAGTGTTTCTAAATATTGTTCTCGCCGTGATAGCTCTGATAACAGCTCCTAAACAGTTTAGAAAGAAATCAAAACTCGAAATTACCCACCAATCACCCTCACAATCAATTATGAGCTTGTCATCTACTTTAAACTCTCTTTAACCATCATACATCAGTATTTTTCCATCAATGTGGCACCCAAAAGATGACAACTATCGCTCAAAGCTTGAGCAAATTGGATTCTACTTTAAACTCTCTTTAACCATCATACATCAGTATTTTAGGCATTCATCTTCCTTTACTTGGGTCACAAGCTAGAGCAAATTCCCAAATCTCATAATAGCACAAGGACTCTTAATTCCTCTTACTTCTACACTGAAATCTCCTAAATTGGATTCCCAAATACTCTCCCAAGTTAGCCAACTTTTCTATAAAATCCCATATCAACTCAAGAACACTCTTGATTTTTCCCATCCTCTTTTCCAAAAATGTGCAATGCCTTAAATTTCCTCTTTTCTTCCTTCAATGGCATTGTTCCTCCTCATTAACAGGCTAAAACCTAGTGTTCTTGACTTCCCTTTCTATCGTTTTACACATTATTCCCCTCGTTGGTGTAGATGAACTTTGCCTAAAACCATTGGTTTTGTCAAATTTGAGAAATAAAAGAAATTAAATTAAATTTCAAATTAATCATTATAGGCCAAACCAAAATTTTTAAATTTTTTAATCCAAATAGCCTTCAAATATGTTATTAGCCAACTCCAAATTAAAATATAAATAAAATTCTACAAATAATATTTTTTTATATTTTTTTTTTACAATATTTGATATTTTTTATATTTATTTTTGAATAAAAATTATATAAATATTAAATAAAAATCTATTTTCTATAAGTTTAATATCTTATTTCATAATTGGTACACATCTAATTTTTACAAAAATTATAGCATTTTACTCCTAAGAAAATGTACTACATGCCACCATTTTTTTGAAAAAGTTTTTATGATCTTTAACAATTTAATATTTTTCTTTAAAAATTATATAAATTAAATATTTATATTTCCTATAAATTAGATCATTCATTTTATGATTGATTCAAGTCTAAACTTCATAACATTTATACCATTAGTTTCAAAACAATTTGCACTTCACTTCCTCTTTTTATGACTTATAACCCCTTTTTGACAATTATTTTTAATTTTGCTATAGTGAATATTTTACCAAATCTACTAATCACTTAATGAAATTTCAAGTTAATAAATTTCTACATATCTTAGAGATGTTTGTAATTTCTCCCCCTCATTATAAGACTCAATCACTTAAAATTTGTCAAATATAACAACTTCAAAATTTTTTAAAGTAATTACCTAATTATTTAATTAAATAATTCTCTTGTATTGTTTTTTTGTATTATAAGACATCAAAATTAGTCTTTGTTATCAAGAACTTTAAAACTTCTATCAAATCTCTCATCAATAAACATATTTTCAATTAGGAGATTCCTAAAAATTGCATGACCCCCACAAATGGATTATTTAAAAATGCTAAAAAATTCTAACTCTTTTTGTAACTTTAGAGTTTTAGCTATCCTTTAGCATACATACTGTCTTACAAACTTTTTCATTAACTTTTTGTAACAATGATTCTTATCAATTTTTTAACTTTGGTTCTACAATAATAATTCATTATATTTTTTTAAGCATCCAATTTAACCCCTTTTTAGTGCATCATATATAAGCAAACATGCATTGGTTCTTAAGATCTATTTGGGAAATCTAATTTAATGATAAATGCATAGGAAAATAATCTGATGACAATTTCTATAATGAGATTGTTTGGCCAAAGAGTTCCTCAAATCCATCAAGAAAAAAATAATTCAATGAAAATGTTCTAAAAAGTAATTCTTAAGTATATTTTTGATAAACATATTTTAAAGAATTCCTTAGGTTGGAGGCCTTGTCCCAAGAATAACAATGCTTTGTTTGTTCCCTAATGTAGTTGTCGATAAGAGTTCATTCGATTTTGCATTGTCATATTTAAAAGTAAAAAATCATAGAATTGAGAACAAAAAACAAAAAATTGGAACAAACACTTATGAAAATTTTAACTCCATTCTAAGTTTGTAAAAGAATATATAATATGTAGAATTTTTTGCATCAATGGTTTTCTCTCTTCAACAAATTATTTAAAAAATGGTTTTGAATCAAATTTTATTCTTAAATCAAGAAAGCATCTTACATAGTTAAATTAATGATCAATTTTTCAAATAGAGCCGCAAGAGCCTTTGCCACAATAAAAGCCCTCAAGATAGGCTTATCCTTGAATGATGTTGAATAACTCGAACTACCAAAATTTCTCCATAAGCTTATTGAAAGTGGGCTCAATTAAAGTTGCAATAGTTTTCTTAAATAATTTTTCTTCTCTAGAACTAGTTTTCTCTTATAAGAAGATAAGTCCTTACAGACCTTTAACAATATTTCATCAAGATCCTTTTTCTAATTTGAAAGCCAATCCAATTCTTAAAGATCATCATTCTTAAACAAATCATCAATTTCTCCTCTTCTTCATTCTTTTAGGAGATTTAAAAATCCTTTCCATGATTCTCCATAATCAAATTTTCTACATTTTCAACCAAACTATAATTATTTATAATAAGATGTTCTATCTCTAGTTTTAGTTAATCATTTTCCTTGACTAAGACATGAATTGACAACATTTTATCTCTTTCCAACAAAATCATTGAGGAAATCATCCTCAGATTCCTTCTTTTAAAACATTAAGAATCTTTATTTTAGAAGTAAAGTTGAAAATTTTTGTATTTGAATAAGAGTCAAAAATAGTAATATTGAACAATCATCTTTTGTTATAATCTAAATGCTATGTTATCATTTACAAGATTTGAGTTTGAAAAATAAAATGGGAAAATTTAAGTATTGTATGCAAGTTTTACATATTTCCCTCCCTAAGAAGACTAATATCATGGGGTATGAGTTTTAGAATTTGAGTGAATATCACCTGAAAACCTACTTGACTTCACTAGTGTAGAGAAGTGGATGAGTCTTCAGATTAACTAGTTAAAGTGGTTGTTAGAACCTAAACAATAATTGATTCTTGAGGGGTGATCAATTATTGAGAAATCATCATTCTATGTCAAGTTTGGAGCTCCTCTTAGCAAAGAATTTAACTTATTTTCTTCTAGATCCAATAGAAGGTCTAGTTGAACCAATTGCTAGGCTCTATGACATTTTGAGGTTAGCTCCTCTTGGGGTTCATTTTTAAAGGTTTATTACATATTAACATCTAAGAGAAATCATTATCAATAATGTCATAAGTAAAATTGTGATATTTCTATGCTAATCTCCCTAACTTGAAAAGATCATCTGTGAATTCCTTCTTATAGTCATTGAACTTGGGATTAGAAAAATGCTTACTCTCATTTAACAAGCAATTCATTTCCTAAAGCAATTTATCAACAAATACATATTGACTAAACTAGTTGAATTAAGAGTGGGGTAGCTTGAAGAGCTAGCTTCTAATTGGTTCCTAAGAAATAATGCCCAAGGGTATTTCCCATTTTTAAGGAAATGGAAGCAATATCTAAACAAATTCAAATTCCATGATTGTTTGTTTCTATAATAGAACATGAATGACATAATAGATTGTATCACAATCACATTTAGGCTAAAAAACAAGAACATCTTTAATGAAAACAATCCAAAATTAGAATTGTGATGTTCTAACTTAATTTCAAATTGAAAGAAATCTTTTTATGAAGAGGTTGTGGTAGTGCACAATCATGGGTTGAAAATAGAAATAAATAGAAATGACATGAGTTCTTCGTTGTTGAGGAGAAAAACTTGGAAAATTCTTATATATGTGTTTTCTTTGACATACATCAAAATTTGAAAATAATCTAATATAAGAAATATAACAATATTTTATTACTAAAAAAAGAATAAGTGCATTCAAAGTGTAAGTGGATATCACTTGATTAGGAGTAGGAGCTTATCCACTATTTTGACAATATTGTTGTCAAAAAAATAAAAAATGAAAATTGAAATGGCTGCCCATCTATTTCTATAATTTCAAAAAATGCTAAATTTGATCAAGTTCTTTTGAAAGCTATCAAATTTTGATGGAGGGAGTCATGTTAAAGGCAAGCAAAATATTCTTAAGGGCAATAGATATGATCCTCATCCATTAAAAGGTTAAGTATTATAAGGAATAAAGTTAGAATGATTTATATATTTTTTTATCTTTCTTTTAACTAATATCATGGCAATGATCTTGGCTAAAAAAATTTTTGTTATCAAGTCTTTGTGTCATCAGAAAATGAAATAGTTTACTCTCACTTAGTAACAAGTTGCTTAAAAGCCAATGATAAAGATTTAGGGTTCTCTTGATTTTTTTTTTTTTTTGTTTAAATACATACACATACACATTGAGTTGTCAAATAATTTTAAAACTATTTTTTCTAACCTATTTAATATATATTTATTTACACAATCAAATAATTTTGAAGTAAAATTAAAATATATAATATCTCTTTTTATATGTGTAAAAAATAGATCTACATAGAAGTTCTTTAAGTAAAAAATCTCCTTTAATATAACATTTTTTTATTTTGAAAGTAAACGCATTTTTTATTGAAAGCATCTATCATGTAACCTCTCTTAGAAAAATATAAGTAAAACATGATATCTAAAACAATATAAGTAAAACATATTTGACTAAGTTATCTCTCTACTCCTCATCTCTTTAGCCTATGAAGTGTATTAATATAACTTGAAATTTATTAATACCAAAAACAAGCTAAGTTATTGGTCACTAGCTTAATAACTAATTTACTTCTTATGCATGCAAATTAATACAATTTAGATTCATGTTACATAATAGGTCAATATCATCATAATAAAAAAAAGTAAAGTAACAAATATCAAATAATCATGTATGTAAAATAAGAAAGATCTTCTAAAATTTTAATTATGCCAATTTTTCTCTTATATATATATATATTCCAATTTATTAGTCATTTGACCTTTTTTTTTATTTTCATTGCTCTTAAGATATCTCCATTATGCTAGCATGATAAGTCAATTTTCTCACCATTAGATTGTACCTTTCTAGAACCCTTTCTTTTTGGGTTACACCTCTCATTAATTTTTGCCTAACCAAAACTATTGAGACATTGTCCTTTTTTCTGATGATGTTACTAACCTTATTTATCATTACTTTATCTTTATACTTTTATAATTTCTTAAGCTAATTTTGTCATCACTACAAAAATTATTCTAAAATTCTTCCCTTCACTTATGACAATGCTCACATGAAAATTTAGAAGCCAAACTTGTAATATCATATAAGAATATTTGAAGGAAATTAAACAAACATATGAGTAGTAAGTGACATAAAACTTTACATTAAGTCAAAACATCAAACATTGCCAAAGATTAATCCAATCCTAGATGCTAAGGGCTATTATATTGCATTTAATCAACCATCAAGTATATTTGTCATAAAGTTCATAATCATCTACTTCAAAATTTAATGTTGTGGTCACATGTAGAGTTGAATTTTATGAGTAAAGTTCTCTAAGAGTTCATCAAAATTAAACCATCCTTTTCTATTTTATTTCTCTTGCTAAATTTCTCAAATTAGAGTTGCCCTAGTTTTTTGGATTTTGCAAAAGCTTTGCTATACAATGCTCTTAAAGTTTTGTGCATAAACTTACAATCATTTTCAATTATTTAATGTAATGTTATAAAAATCTTCTTCAAAGAAAAAAATCCTTTTAAATAGTTTCAGTTTTGATTGTTCAAATTTTTTTACCATTCTTGTCGTTCAATTGCTCCTAAACCAACAAAAGTATCAAATTACTTTACCTCAATGTACCAAATTTCAATTGAATTGAGATTAAACTATGTTGGATATTCATTTGAAGTCTCTCACTATTTTTATGGGCATTGGAGACTATTTTGTACAATTTTGATTGTTGCTTTTATGTTAAGGATTTATGTTATTTTGGAAAAATCAAATAAATATTTTTTTAAGAAAAATATTGAATTGATTTTAATTTTTTAAATATTTTGATTTAAATTACTTTCATAAATTATTTAATAAATTTTAAAATCAATTATTCATAAAGCTTTATCAATAAAAAATTATACTCTTTTGACATAGTTTTATATTTTTAATAAAATTTTAAAAATCTTATAAATATAACTTTTCTCATAAGTATAGCTTCCAAAGCTTGTCAAATTTTCATAAAATTTATATCATAAATCTCCAATAAAATGTACTATTTTTCACAATTTTTTAAAATTATTCAAAAGTTTATTATTTTTTCCTTTTAAACATATTTATAATAATTTCTTCTTATGGCTTTGACATTTTTTTGTGATTGAATTAAAAACAAATTTCACAAAATTGAACTATTATATTCTTAAAAACTTGATCTTACTTATTGAACATTTTTCTCACTCCTATGACTCATATTTGTTTTTAATAATGTATGAGTTATTATAAAATAATAATAATTTATAAAAAAATATATAACTTTTGTATAATCATTTATAATTAAATTTTCTTACTTTGATTCATCATCTGATAGATATATTTAATTAATTATATTTTTAAAAATATAATTTATTCTAATAAAAATTTATTAGTTGATGTTTATGCTTTTGAGATATTACAAACACTCATCTCCAATTTACATCATTTCATATAGAGAAAAAAAAGTCCAAACCTTAAAATACCATGCAACAAGATAATTACGTGACGAGTTCTCATTTTCAACATGATATGGAAAAGAAACTATAAACATATAGCTTTTAGCTATCAATCACTTTCTTATATATCTCATCTCCAACAACTTGATGGCTAAAATGTGACCTCATAATTATATTTCTTAAACACAATTTTCTTTTTCTAATTGACTTGGTTTCTTCTCAAACAACCTCTCAAAGTAGTTTTTCAATACAACTTTGAGGCTTCTTTTTCATCCGATTTGAACCAACCTCTTAACAGATACTTCCCAAATTACTATCGATATTATTTCCCCATATCGTTCTCAACTAAAAACCAATAATGAAAAATATAGAACCATTGTATCCCTGTCAAACCTTTAAAATTTTTAATAATTAATTTAACTATTGATGCCTACCCATCAATGTAGTCAATTGTGCATATCCCATCCTCGAATCAATGTTAAAACTTTTGACATTTAAAATTTATAAATTCTATATTTCATTATTAATGAAATCCCTACTTAATAAGTCTAACAAACCATAGAGAAAGAATGTATTAATGGAGAATTGATGAGATGGAATACTTGAGGTTTAAAAAAGGAAGACACTTAAAACACAGAAGCAACTACCTTATGGGGTACCAAGAAAAATCACCATAACTTTGGTAACATCCAATTGGTAAATTCGAAGGGTAAACACATTGGGTGTGAGAAGAAAGAAACCCGGGCGAGGGTGGTGGATCCGGTTCGGTTCGCGCAGGTATCTGCTACTCGTGGTTGAACCGAAAGCGCGAAATAATTCATCTCATTGACCGATATAGCCCCAAGGAAACTAAGTTTCAAGGTTACTATTGACTGGCAAATTGTCCTCGGGCCCCGATGGTTTGGTAATTTTACTTCTAAATACCGGCATCACTATGACTTCTTGCCCAAGAAATTCGCAGTTGGACCGCCTCTGGGTGTATATACCGAGAATACCCCTATCTTACTGTTTAAATTACACGCATTCGATCTATAAAAATCGTCCAATATCTCTGCACCCAAAACTCAAAAAAACCCTATCGTCTGAGTTCTTCTGATTCCTGTTCCCTCTGCGGACGGCCCAACGCATACGCTGGTCCGCCGGCTTCGTGGAGGTGTGATGGGGGAATTTGCGGAATCGACCCCCGCCGCTTCGTTTCCCGTCTTCTTCTTCGACGGAAAGAAAGAGATCAGCGTCGGGAACGTCTTGGTACACCCGGGCATCGAGTTCCTGAGGTTCCAGACGCTGATCGGCCACAAGATTGGGCTCTCCCCGCACGAGATCACGATGCATCTCGTCCGCCGGAAGAAGGTGAGAGAATCTCTTAACACCAGCCAGAAGGTGCTGATCGACGGGTCCTCCGATTTTGCCGCGATCGCTCGGGAGAGGGACTGCGTCGTCCTAGCGAAGCGATCGAAAAGGACAAGGCCGAGGAGACGCGGAGCTCCCATCGGGGCAGCCGAGCAGAGGAAGTCCGCTGCAATCCCGCAAGATAAGACGATCTTGAGGAGGAATCAAGCGGATGGATCGATGATTGACGATCCTTACGGCGGCTGGGTCAGCCACGCGGCCAGATTTGGGCTGTGTTACGAGTACGACGACAGCGGGCTACGAAATCTGCAGAGGCAGAGGGAGCGCTACCTGCTGTCGACTGCGGCGGCGTACGAGTACGCCGCCGCCGCTGTAAATTTCCCGGATCCTTCATCGGGTTACGATGGCGGGCTGCTTGGAGGGCGGCCGCTGGAGACTGCAGCGGCGTCTGCGA
Organism: Vanilla planifolia; assembly: GCA_023846275.1. Lineage (NCBI taxonomy): Eukaryota > Viridiplantae > Streptophyta > Magnoliopsida > Asparagales > Orchidaceae > Vanilla > Vanilla planifolia. The sequence continues at coordinate 5,331,286 of CM043878.1, read as the reverse complement.
GGTCGGCTGTGTGTGAAAATTGCCTCAGGGCCGAGGCCGAAGGGCGGCCCGCGAGTTTCCATTGGTGCGTCTTCGACGCGGTCACTGTGGGCTTCCGATCCCCCGTGGGACCCATTCAGCGGCCGCCCAAGAAGCATATCGAAGCATCTGCTTGAGCGGTTGGATCCGCCTAGGGATCCGCTCGTGGCTAGCCCTATTTAGTATTTTCCTGATGATTTTACTATTAAATTTATATAGGTATTTCATAATTCTTATCAAATAGAAAGCAAGTGACCAGGAAGCCCTCAATGGCTTCCATTACACGTGGGAAACGATTGGTTTCCTTTGATGAAGCGTCGTTATCGCGGTGTGGCGTTATCTGAGAGTCGATGATTTCAGCAATAAGCATCGGCTATGCGATGAAGGATTGAGCCTTCATCCATTTACTTCCCTTTTTGTGTTTTTGTCCATGGAAGAAAGTTATACCTGCATAAAGATTTGTTCCTGAGATATATGCCCTGTGGAATAATAGAAATTCTTCCGAATTTGGGTAATTTTTTTTCCCCCTAAAGTCAGATTTGTTTAATTAATTTCTCGTCGACATGGTCTATTAACTTCCATGGGGTACTGAAGTTGGCTTGCTTTAATCATGGGTGATGTTATTTACTGAAGCAATCAAGCGTTTATAGGTGACGTCGAAGATCAGCTGCATTATAATGGGATCCGGATTGCGTTGGACCAAGCATTGATGTGACTATATGCGATACAAGTTTTTTTATCTTGCTTATTTTTTCCTTCATTAGTCAAACAATATTGTCTTATTTATCTACGTAAATTTCTGATAAACGAAATAAATTGAAATGCGGTCATAAAAATATTTTTTTTATTCAAATGCTTACTTTTCAAGAACTCGTCTATTTCTTCGGTTATGTTTTTCATATATTTTTATTTTAATATTTTTGTAGGATTTTTCAATAAACGGTTATTGAATTTTGAAATGAAACAAGGGCACTGCTAAATGAAAGCAAATAAGGGCATTGTAAACAAAAAAAACGATAAGTAGATAGCAAAAATAAGAAGAGTGAGGAGTAAAAAAAAATTCACCATAGTTAATAGTTGAAAATATAATAATTGATCTTCATGTACTCTATTTTTGTGTGAAATATAATAGTATTAAAATCAAAAAAATAATATTATAAACTAAAAAGTATTTTCAATGGCCCTCTATAAAGCTTTAGATAATTGAATTTGATAAAAAAATAGTAACTCTAGTGTAATTGTTGTCATTCATCTCTTCTAAAAGAGATATATGGTCAAAATCATCTTAGTCAACAGTTTTAATTTCATCAATATGTGAAGTCATCATTCATTTATTGATTGAACAAAATTTTCTCTTTGGATGATTATTTTATGTAATTTACTTACAAAATTTTTAATTTAGTACTATTTGAATCTAATTTAATATGGTTGTTTGTCTAATCTAATCAAGAGAATTTTTAAACAATGATTAGCTATAGAAAGCTCTAAAAAATAATCTAAGCATTCATAAACATAATTTTATGAATCCAAATGAAAACACATAATTTTTATAAGCCTAAAAATTGAAAAAAAAAAAACGTATGAATCCTTTTAAAAATTCTCATTTTAATTGAAAATATCTTTTTGTATCTTCTTTTAAAATCTAGTTACAATTATACTTCCTTTACCTTCCTTAATAACTTCTTATAATAACCCTTCTTATCATATCATAATTTTTCTAATTATTTAATTCTAATACTTTAAAATCTTTATTTTTTAAAATTTTATATTTTAAATAGACATAATATCTTCTTTATTTTGTTTATTTTTTAATATACGATAATATTAATTCAATATATGTCATCAATTGTAATATTCTATATAATTATATATCACAACTAAATATACTATAACTATTTAAACATGTTTATATCTACATTACATAGTTCCACATTACTAGCCATTATAGTCGAGTTACAAGTACATGTCAAAATACTAAAATCATATAATTTTGCAGAGCTATTTGGTACAAAACCTTTACAAATATAATTTTTTTCATATAGAGAGTTCTTACAAGTTATCATTTATGCATTGTGGTTTCGATATAACTAAGAGATTAGGGCAAAGAAAAAGGTTAAGTCAACCATTATAAATTCAACAAGTTACATCTAATATATATGTATATATATATATATATATCACATAAATCAAATCAAGGAATCAACAATTAAAGCCTCACTTAATTTAAATGTAATATGAAACAAAGTATACTATAAAAGAAATTACTATAATTACAAAAAAAATAAACATAACATGCAATATTATTTGTTTTGATTTCTTTTTCTTACTATGATCTTTATTTATACTTATTTTTACTTAATTGAATAAACCTTATAATGATTGTACTACTGTTCCCACTCACTTAAGGTATTTAATTAGTCTTCTCTTTTTAATTTACTTAATTATAATAAAAATCTTATTTATTAATTATTTTTTTATATTATAATGCAATAAGATGCTTGATCTTTTAATTATTTTTAATGTTTTTATCTTTATAATTAATTTTAATCATGTGATACATTAATCATTAGTCACATCATAATAGCAAATCTTTATTATGTGGCCCACTAGCCACTAGTCATATTCATAGTGACACATCTCAAGTATATGGCACGTAGTCACTAACTTTTGTTACAGTGATACATCTTAATTATATGGTAGACTAGCTATTAACCACAAATAAAAACACATTTAATTCAATTGTTTTAATTTATAGTTTCATTTCTCTAAATTGTATGAATATAGGTATCAAAGTTTCATAATATACAATTAAATGTATGCAATTTAATAATTGAAGTAACACATGATGTATTATACTTTCACATTTTACTAATAGGCAATTATATTCACATAAATATATTTAATCATGCTTGCATACTCAAGACCTCAAATCACTATTTCTTACACAATTTTATAAATTTAACCACAATACTAATACATGAAATATCACAAATACTATGGATGACTTTTACACTAAGTCATATAGGTTTCATTTAACATTACATCAAACATATACAAATAAGTTATATTTGAACACCTACCTCAAGAGTTTCTCATTTTTCATGCTTGATACTATTGTTAATGAAATTCCTTGCTCTTGAGGTTTAACTTATCAAGCAACAACAATTCTTAACATAATATAAGAATTTTGCATAATTGAAATTTACCAACTATATGTTTAAGGTTATATAAACTCACTTCCCAATTTCTAAGATTTTTTCTTATATTTACTCTTTCTTCTTTTTCTCTTTCTCTCTCCTCAAACACTTTCTCTCTTCTTGGGTTCAAACCTCCCTTAGCCCAAATTTTTAAAAATTTTTGATATTTCTCCTCAAAGCAACCTTCCCATAAGATAAAAAATAATTAGAACTTAATTTTACCAATTTATATCTTAATTTCAACCCTACACTAATATAAGATAATATGTTAAAATTTATTTTAACTCATAAACAAATAAGAAAGGCTTAGGTTCAAGCAATATAACCATACAAGATCCTACCCAAAGGTATTGTAATTTTAGAATCAAAATTCTTCATATTGCTAAGTAAGAACTTTCACATAAGCTAAGGACTTACTCTAATTTTAACAAAAAGGATCTCAACTTAAAAAAATTTACTTTTAAATAACACATCTAAATACTCATATTAATGGTGAAGTGGTAAGATACATATACAAGTAGAGTTTATAGAAGGCCAAATAAGAATTCACACGATCACATGTATTGACAAGAGAGTTGGATGCAGTAAATAAAATTATTAAAATATGAAATAAAGCAAATAAGGGCTTTTGTAGATGCTAGATAATGGGTGAGGATCTCTCATTTTGAGCCACTCACTCGTCTTCCTAATACACATTTAGAATCACACCATCAAATTCACACACAACACGCATATATCACACAAGCTTAGTAGGAGCACTTTGTTACTTCATTCAAAAGTTTATCATTTACAATATAATAAAAATTTTTATTTATAAAGACCTCAAAAATACAATAATAATTTATTAATCTAGAAATATAAAAAGACATTTAGAATAGTAAAAGACATATTTTTGAAATTTTAAAAGATATTTCAAAATTTTAAAGGTCACCATAAATTATAAAATAAATACTTTAAATTCTACTTTAAAACTAAAAAAAATAACTTAAAAGTAACAAAATTAAATGAATTAAATAGTTCCCAAATAGCATATGCATTTTAGGCAGTTGTAACGACGAATAGCAAGGAAATAGGTGGCGCGAACAATACAGACGGAGAGGTACGTGATGCCTCGAGTCCGATTTTTGGGTCAACACAGGTCGAAGCAAATCGACACCAATTAATGAGTTGGTGGGTGTTTTGGGTCAGGCGCAGGTCGAGCAGGTAGTGCGAGTCAATGCTAGCTAATGGGTCACACAAGTCGACACGATCGACATGGGAGGCACGAATGTCAATGCAAGCTAAGACATCGGAGTTGGCGGTATTGGCATGGTGGCAAACAATGATAGAGTTGACAGACGACGATGAGAACATTCCAAACTGAATTTTTAGCTCTTTCGAAGTCATTTTTTTACCGAATTTTGCATCGAAGAAATTGTAAGACTACTAAAGAGATGACTAGTAGTATTAAATTTAAAACTAAAAATATCCAAAAATTTCTAACTATTCTTCAAACAATTAAAAGAAAATTGTAGAAATAAACAACTTAACAAAATATTAAAAACTAACTTAAATAAGTAATAAATAAGGGTCAGCTTTAATTGACCCCTGTAATGATAATAATAATAAAGACTAATAAAAAGTAGAGAGGCTAATCTTGGCATGACTCCAAGTTTGAATAAGATTAGTAAACCTCTAAGTTAAACATCTATGTGATGTATTATATGCTACTGCATCATCCTCCCCAAGTAAAAAAGAGCTCAACTCTGTGGAGCTAGGATGAAATCTTTGATATTACTATAACATCTTTGTGTTTAGGCGGTGAAGATCATCCTCAGTAATCCAAGTGTAATAAGAGGTGGAATGTACTAAATGCTACTACATCATCCTCCCCAAGTAAGAAAGAGCTCAACTCTATGGAGCTAGGATAAAATCTTTGATATTACTCTAACATCTTTGGGTTAAGACGGTGAAGCTCCTTAGTAATCCAAGTGTAATGAGAAGCGGGATGACCTTGACATCCCACCAAAAATTTTTGTTGTGCTTAATCTTTGTGTGAAAATTATTTGATCATCTAAAATTTACTTTAATTGATCTCCCAACTCACTAAATGGGACTAAATGAATTGGTATGATAGATTTACTTGATAATGATAATGAAGGCTTAAAAGACTCACTAAGTATTAGGCATGGTTCTTTATAAGTTAAAAGATCTCAAATATTAAAAGTAGCACTTATTTCACAATCTTTGGGTAAATCAAAAACAAGTGTTGATATCAAATTTTTTTCATAATTCTAAATAGTCAACACCATGGGCATACAATTTCTTGAGTTTTTTTGATGAAATCTATCAGACCTAACACGAATCATCACATAATCACCCCTTAGCAAATTCTTAAGGTTATTTATGAGCATTTACTAGTCATTTAAATATTTTATTATTTAAATTAAATTATTTGGTAACATGTTTATATAATGATGAAATATGATAAACAAAAGACTCGGCAAACTTTACAATGCAAAAATCATGAGGTAATGAAATCAAATCAACAAAACTATAAGAATAATTTTCAAAACAAATTTTAAAAAGACTCAAACCAATTGTTCTATTAACAAAATTATTGTAAGAAAATTTAGAATGTAGTAATAAAAGATCCCAAGTTGAAATATGTTCATTTATTAAGCTATGAAGAAAGTTACCTAAGCTTTGATGTACTACTATTTTCCCATCTATCTACAAATGGAAAGCTTATTAAAACCTAAATTTTATTCCCATTAAGTGCCAAAGTGTTTTCCAAAAGTAGGTAGTAAGTCTAACATTATGATCTAACACAATCATTCGAAGGCTTGCACTTTCATAACTTCATTGAGAAATAACATCGTAATATATTAGGCATCTGATGTCCTATGGTAGGATATGAAATGAGCTATTTTAAAAAACCTATCACAACTACGAATACAGAATCATGCCTTATAATAATTTTGTGCAATCCTAAAACAAAGTTCATACTTATATCTTTCCATGGTCATTGTGATATAGGTAATGATGTATATGCACCTTAGGCATAATTATTTGATTCAATTGTGACACGAGTTTTATATTGGGCAACTTGTTAGAATAATTATGACCAATAAAATCATTCAGTCACATCTCTTATTATTTTTCCTCAACCAAATGTTGCCTTCAGCATGTATTTCCTAAACAAGAAAATTCCTAAGCAATGTGCATGGAATGTAAAATCAGGATCCACAAAATAAAAAACCATCTTTTAAATGATAATCATCAGAAACTTTAGTAGTGAAGTATTGACTTCTTAATAGATATCACCTAAAACTAGACGATCACATATAAATTCTTGATACATTCGAATCCAAGAACACATACAGTTATTTTTTTATAATAAACAAACATAATGACTTAATGCATCCACTACTTTATTCTCCACTCTTGGTTTATTTTTTTAAAACAAAAGTAAATTCTTATAAATATTTAACCATTTAGCATATTAAATTCCTTTATAAATTTAAATATTTAAGTGTTTCATGATCCAAATAAATAACAAATTCTTGAGACAATAGATAGTGTCTCTAATGTTTTAGTAATTATACTATCACATAAAGTTTTTTTTCATACATGCAATATTACTTGCTTGCTTTATTTAGCTTTTCACTAAAAAATTTGATAGGATGATTGTTGTATTTTTTACCATAGTCATGGTACTTTGTTTAATGATAACAAATCCTAAATATTTCTAATAAATTTGTTTAAATAAATTTTTATATTTTAGGTAGCCAATATTCATATTAATGGGAGAACTAAAGAAAGAAGATACTCAAATGCTAAATCTTATGAAGATCATCTTGGTTAGAGTGGCAAACCAAAAAGAGATGTATTCCAAATTTAATTTTAGGTTTTTTAATTTTATTTTAATTAGAATATTATTTTTTATTAAAATATTTATTATAAGACACATAAATTAAATTTTAAATTAATTTTAGAATATTTAAGTTTTCAATATTTTTGATCCATCCTCCTTGATTATCTTAGCAATTATTTCATCTTAATAATATTTTTGAAATTCTTAATTAATCTATAAAAAAAATATGTTAATAATAATAATTAATTAATTAAAATTTTAATAACAAAATATAACTCATTCATACAAAAAATTATCGCCTAAACCAACTGAGTAGATAAAGTGAACCGGTATTATTCAGTCGTAAATACTTATGAACGTGGTTCGGTACATAATCTGTTATACCCGGTAAAATATTATAGGTTTAATCTTCAATAATTCGAATTGGCTGGGATGATTTCAGATCGACAGTAGGTTGAGCCAGGAGCTCAATTGGAGGCTATTGGAATTTCTGAAATTTTCTGGGGATTTTTCGGAGCACCGAGGAATTTTTAAGTAATTTTCCCTGTTTAATTGGATTTTTGGAAATTCGAAAATCTATTTAAATCGGTCCATTAAACCGGAAATTGGTTTTTACCGCGCGTGAACCGGACCGGAGCGGTTCAGCGAAGGCGGGGGCGGTTCACCGAGTGCGTTTGCGCGTGCGTTTGGATAAGCCGCGGATAAGCGGATCGGACGGACGAGATCAGCGGTGGAGATTAACCGGTTGATCGGGGTTAAGCGGCGTTATTAGAAGGTCAACCGGCACTTAATGGGTTCTTAACGGGTTAATACCGGTTTAAAGCGGGGTATTTAACCCGAACTGTTCGACTGTTAGGGTTAGGGTTTCGAACGGCCAGAGACGAAGCTTTCGCGGCGAACGGCGATATTTTCCGGCAGCCTTTCAAGGGGCTTTTTGTACCTGGAGGTTCGCGTGATCGAGGAGAATCGATTGGTACCGGTTTCGTTCGGCGAGGAGCAGCGGTTGGTCGCGTGCGAGCTTCACCGTCGCCACCGTCGCCGGAGAAGAAAGGTAGGAAATTTCAGTTTAAATTTCGTTAATTAGCGAATTAAAAATATGGATTACTTTGCAATTAACCACCAGAGTATGTGAATTGTGTTTTTTTTTGAAAGTGATTAATGCAAATTATTGATTTTAGCATTTTAGGGTTTTCGGAAAAAAATTATACCCGTCAAATTGGAAATTTTACCGAGCAATTGATGATTCTATTATGGACTTTAATCATGTTAAGATTGTATCAAATGCTGAAAATTGTTTAATTTCATAGATTGTTCGTTTAATTTCATAAATTGTTAAATGAGGATCGGACGAAAACTTCGGCGGGAAATTTGATTGAATCTTAGAAATTAGTGGCATTATTGACAAATTAGGATAGTATGAACATCGGATTTTGCTTCTCCTTGATCTCGGTCTCCGGAAATCGACGGGGAAAACGGAATTTCCCGGAGGAATCGTCGGCTAGGGTTTCGCAGGCGCCGGGCGGAGGAAGGAGATGGATTAGATTAATTTCAGCTTAGTTAATTAAATAATTGTAATTAATTAATAATTAATAATAATTAAATACTAAACGTCGGCTGGAAAATTTGATTTAAAGTTCGGCCGGTGGGTTCGCGGTTCAGCGCGGGTTTTCCGAACCGGCAGCGAAACCCGGTTCAGCGGAACGCGGGCGCGGACGAACGGCGGAGGAAAAACTTAATTCGGAAATTAATCCGAATTTTCGGAAAATATGTGGAATTTAAATTTTCGGAAATTTATTTCAAATTTTTGGAAAAAAAAGATATATGTGGAATTTAAATTTTAAATTCTGAAATTTATTCCGAATTTCGGAAAATGGATAAAGGGCAGAAATTGAAGTTGAAATTTAAAATTTCCTGAAACGAGAAAAAAGGTGATTTAGGGAAATCACATAGACAAGTTGAAAGTTACTGTTGGAAATTATCCATAAATTCAGTGCACCTGGATCAGTTGGAAGGAAGTGTGACACTTGGGTAAGTGTTACCAGAATAGTCAGAATTTCGATACAGTTTGTGTTACTTGGATGGCATTGACATGGATTGAGTCAGTTTACTCAGTGTTGGCATATTTCATGGATTGGCATATTGGACCGGACTACTATAGACCCTATATGATGTTTTAGGGTAGTTGTGGTAGGTAACTGTGCGGTTCAGACTTAGCTTCCACAGTGTACATGTGACTGGTAGGCGCCATGCGTGTTTCGAGTGGGCGAATCCCACTGGCATGCTACCTGGAACCCCAGGCTAGGTTGTGATGCGTGTTTCGAGTGGGCGAATCCCACTGGCATGCTTTGCCTAGGCGCCATGCGTGTTTCGAGTGGGCGAATCCCACTGGCATGCTATATAGACGCTGAGGTGTCGGGTGCTAGGCGTTATGATGCGTGTTTCGAGATGGGCAATCCCACTGGCATGCTTTGCCTAAGCACCGTGCATGTTTCGAGATGGGCGATCCCACTGGCATGCTACCTGGAAGCCCAGAGGAGAGCTACTCTAGTGTGACTGGGGTGACTGTGGTTGGTCGGAGTCTGGGACTGAGAGTGCCTTTCCACCCTACATTGTTATACTGTATTCCTATACTCTTGCTATTATCCTTCTCTTGCATGTGAGTTTTTACTAGCTGTCTTTCCTACTGGGCATAGCTCATTCCTTTTAATTCTATATTTTTCCAGTGGATCGGCAGACTTGACGCCACCCAGCTTTAGGTGGGATCGTGATCAGTAGGCTAGTGGAGGAGATCTGATCTGTGATTATCCGAGACATTCTGGTTAGTTGATTGTTGCTGTTGGATGTATTCAGTGAGATTGTTATTTTTATGTCTTGTATTATGTGAGAGTAATTCTGACTTATGTATCTAGTTGGATGATATTGTATTTGTTGGATTTGGATCTTATTCTTGTGATGTAGTTTCCATTCACTATTTTACTTTATTATCTTGATGGTATAGTGTGTGGAGTGCCATATTTTATCTGAGGATGTTATGTATTTTATTTTTGATGGTGAGGTCATTACATGACTATGGAACTTAACATTGGGGGTTCAGACTTCTATTAGACCGGTTCTCCTATCGGTATGGGTTAGGAGTGTTGGGTCTAGTAGGAGTAACATTGCGCGAGTCCATCTGTTAATTCAGGAGTCATGAACCTGATTTGACGGTGTACCCGGGAGATGGGATCCACATTGTTAAGGAAAGTAGGTGTGTAATGATGTGTTATATCCTATGTTTTTCGTAGGCTACTCAAGTTGGTATGGGACGATCTGAGCTGTCTATATGCAAAAAAAAAAAAAAAAAATTTTATGCCAAAAATCAGCCTAGAAAAAAATTGGGTGTAACATAATCAATCCCGAATATTGTATTTTGGATCAGATCATCAATCCCATCTCCATAAATCAAATCAAGAATACTTAACTAGCTGGCCACTTGGGTCATTAATTCCTAAACTTGGACAGGGGACAACCAACCTCGAAATCAGGCTGCTTATAGCGCAGCTCCAGAAGGCTTATATGGTGAAAAGCATTTTCAAATACACCATGTGGGACTAAATGAATTGCTTTTACTGCACAGCAAACTTCTGAATTACAAGAGTGACGTAGGATTGCACATTTTTGAGATCAAACGATCACCACCATATATCATCTTTCAAATCGCTAATTCTTTCAATCGTCCGATCGCTAAATGTCGTGATCACACAGTCCATATTTTCTTCACTGAAAAAGTTAAAGCCTGTCATCATATCACAATTCTGGTCTAACGACCTAGATAAATTTCATAGTTCTAAAGGTGCATATTCAATTGCATCCATCCAATAGCTCAGTTTTTGCCATCGAATGGTCCATGAGTATTCCAATTGAATGGCTGGTACGCAACTGCTATTTTAGCCATTATTTCGAGCAATTGGATATTTGTTTTATTTATTTTCTAATTAAAATATTTCAAAATCTGTGAATGTTATAACAGGTAAATTAAGTGTTTGGTAAGTGCTTTTAGCCATTACAAATTAACTATAAATAAGAGATTTTTCTATGAAAAAAAGGAGAATTTTTTTGTGATCCAAAGAAAAATTTTCAAGTCGTTCATGTCGTCACTTTCATAGTCTACTATGACATTCACTCGACAAACTCTTAAAATTCTTTTTCTTCTTAAATCAGCTAAGTTGTTAATTTTCTTGCTCCTTAATTCATTTAATTAAAATACTTATGTATATTTAATTATTTCATCAAGTATAAGACTTTGGTTTTATAGATTTAGATTTTATGTCGCCAAATATTTTTCTTCTATTGTCATTTTATTTTGTTATAAGGCAATAAAAGTCTATCCAGTTTATTTCATCGTAAGGCCGTAATAATCTGCCTCTTTATTGTAAGGGTTTAACCTACTCGTCGTTTGGTAAAAGGCGTATATTATGTTTGTATTTGGCTAGTTTTTATGGGGGGTGAACGTAAACTTATTTTATAAATTGAACCACAAAAAAATCGATTGTGTATATTTTTAATTATTGTTGTTTTTTCAATTACACAACTTTTATAAAACTTAATATGTTTTAAAATAAAATTAAAATTTATATAAAATCACTTTTATATATTTGTTAAACTTTATTTAAAATTATTTTAATTAGTTTATTAAAATATTTTATAATTGACCAAAATTTAATTTCTAGCAATTCTCCCTCTCTTGCTAAACCTCACTTCAATATCCACCTCGACTCAAGACTCTACCAATTCCTACTCTTAAAGCATCACAAGCGACTTCAAAAGCAGTTGAAAAGTCTAGTAATCTAAGGACTGATGCTTGAGTCATGGCATCTTTTAATTTAGTGAAGACTACTTATATTACTTTTCCCTAATTAAACCCTTCCTTTTTAATACAATTTGTAATTGAGGTTATTATTGTGTTAACTCCTTGTTTGAATCATCGATAAAAAGTAGCTAGGTCATGAAAGCTATGAACTTCATGTACATTAGTTCCAGTTGGCCATTCAATAATAGTTTTTATCTTTTCAAAGTTAGCAATTAATCCTTCTTTTAAAACTATAAAACTTAAGAATGATACTCTTTTTGACCAAAATTTACACTTTTTAAAACTAGCAAACAAATGTTATTCACATATAATTCATACCTATTGAAGATGTCTTAAATGTTCATATTAGTTATGACTATAAACTAATATGTCATCAAAATAAACAACTACAAAATATCCTAGATAAGACCTCAAAACTTGAGTCATAAGTCACATAAATATCCTTGATATATTTAACAACCCAAATGGCATAATTAATCACTCATATAATCCATCTTTAGTTTTAAAGGTAGCCTTTCATTAATCACTTAAGCAGATTCTAACTTAATGGTATCAACTTTTTAGATCAAGAAAATATGGTGGCTCCAACCATGATCTAATAGATCATCGAGTCTAGGAATTAAAAACTTATAATTAATAATTATTTTGTTAATAACATGATTATCAATATACATGCACCAAGTTTCATCTTTTTTGGAGCTAACAGAGTAGGTACAACACATGGGATAATACTTTCTCTAATAAACTCCTTTTAAACAAGCTCATTTACTTGTCGAATAAGTTCTACATGTATTGAGAGATTTAATTAGTAATATGATAAATGTGGTAGTGAAATATCAGGAACAAGATCTATAACATGGTAAATATATCTTAACGATGGGAGCATATCTGACAAGTCATTGAGAAATATGTCCTTAAATTCTTTTAAGAATGGTTAAACTATAGATGGTGGGATGGGTATACTATTAAGTATTTTCTTAATTGATACTAAATAATTTTCCTTTTCCTTCATCTTTTTTTTGGAGTATTTTGATTAGAAAGTTTCTTTGAGAGAGGTGAAGGATATAAAATGATCTTCTTTCTTTTGCATATGAAGGTACGCATATTAGCTCATTTATTTAAGGTAGCCTCTCGATCGTATAACCAAGGTCTTCTTAAGATAAGACTACCTACCTACATTAGGAAATTATCATATCATAATTTTTTATAATATTGACCAAACTTTAAATTAACACAACACCTTTATTATATGAATATTGAAGTTTTATCAATCCAAGATATAGTGTATGGGTGGGGATGGTCTATAAGTATTAAACTTATATTTTTAGTAATATTTTGTACTATGATATTGATATAGTTATCACTATCTATAACAATCTTACATTGTTGCTCTTTAATCTTAATGAAAGTATTAAAGATTTCAATTCATTGCTAATCATCAGATGATCTTAGTATAATTAAAGTACATCTCAAATAGCTAGGGGTGGGCTAATATAATAAAGTCTTTCACCTAGTACTTGTAATTCTTCTTTAACCTCTTCATTAGGTTGTATAACCTCCTCTTCCTTAACATCAATGCTTTCTTCTATATCTTCTTCTCTATTTATGTGTAAAGCTCTCTTAGGGCATTGGGTTGTGACATGTCATCTACCACGACAATGATAAAACCTAACTCCAAAACTAGTAGATAGTTTGTTCGAGGGTTGGATTTAAAAAGTCAGTGGTATAGGTGGAGGGGTAAGGGTTGCTTGTGGAGTAGAAGTATTAGAAATAAAGGAATTGGTGGTATGAGTTTAAGGATAAGAAGTAGACAAAGGAATCTCATTCTTATGGGCAATTGATCCTCTAATTTTTCTATATCACAGGCCATTTTATATGTATTTTTTATATTAGTAATATTTCTCAAGTATAACTCAGCTTGAATAGACTCCCTAAGCCCAACACAAAATCAAGACAATATTACTTAATCCAGCTCTTGAACACCATATCTATGCATATAATTCTCAAATTTAGTAATATACTTATCAATAGTCTTTGAACCTTGGGATAGATGTTGTCATTTATCCAAAAGTTCAACTGAATAAGAGGTTCGCACATATTTAGCTCGTAAGCAAATCTTTAGTTCTTCCCATGATCAAGGTAATGCTTGATCTTCATCAAGATGTCTCTTTTCTAATGAGTGGATAGATAATCTAGCATGTGATGTAAGCTTAAGTTTTGTAAATTAAGTTTAGCTCAAAGATAATTAAGAATGGCTTAGGTTCAAACAATATATGTATACAAGGGCCTATCCAAAAGTATTGTAAATTTAGAATCAAAATTCTTAAGATCATTGCGTAAGTAAGAGCTTTGTTAGAAGCTAAGAACTTATACTAATTTTAATAAAAGAGATCTAAACCTAAAGAAAATTTGATCACCCAAGTACTTATGTTGATTGTGAAGTGGTAAAATACACACATAAGTGGAGTTTATTGAAGGTCAAATAAGAATTCACATGATCACATGTACTAACAATAGAGTTTGGATGCAACAAATAAAATTTTTGAAATATGAAATAAAGTGACAAATATTTTCTTGATAATTTGATGCTTTTGTAGATATTGGATAATGAGTCAGGATCTCTCCTTTTGAGCCTCTCACTCACCTTCTTAAGACATCTCTAGAATCACATCATCATATTTTATGCACAACATGCTTACATCTCACAAGTTTTGCTATAGCACTTTGTTATTTCACTTATAAGATGGTAGCATCCCTATTTATAAATACCTCATTGATACAATAGTAATTTGTTAACCTAAGAATATAAAAGGACATTTATTCAAGAAAACATATTTTTGAAATTCTAAAAGATATTTCAAAATTCAAAAAGTCACCATAAATTACAAAAAAATACTTTAAATTTTACTCAATAATTGAAAACAAGTTGACTTAAAAGTTACAAAATTAATTAAATTAAGTAGCTTCCAAATAACATGTGTTTCAGGCGATGACAATGATGAACAATGAGGTGACATGTTGTGTGAACGGTGCAGGTAAAAAGATGTGTGATGCCTCCTATCTAATTTTCATGTCGACATGAGTCAAAGAGAATCAGCACGGGTTAACGAATCGACAGAGGTGTTTTCGATCAAGTATGGGTCGAGTGGGCAGAGCAGGTTAATACGGGCTAGCAGGTCATGCGGTTCAGTGTAGTAGACACAAGAGGCACGTGGGTTGGTGTAGGTTGTAGCGCTATATCTGAAGGCAACAACATGGTGATAAATGGCGACGAAGGTGATGGATGAAGGCAGTAATAGTCCAAACTCAATTTTTAGCTCTTTCGAAGTCATTTTTTTACCAAATTTTATATTAACAAAATTATGAGACTACTGAAAAGATGATCAATATTTAATTTAAAGATAAAAATATATAAAAAATTATTAATTATTCTTCAAATAATTAAAACAAAATTATAAAAGTAAATAACTTGACAAACTATTGAAAGAGAACTGAAATATATAATTTAATAATGGTCAGCTATAATTAACCCCCACAACGATAATGATAATGACAACTAATGGAAGTAGAAAGACAAATTTTGACACGAATCTAAGTTCGAATAAGACAAGTACATCTTTAAGTGAAACATCTGCTTGATGTATTGGAAGCTACTACATCATACACCAAGTAACCATGCCATACTGAGCAAAAACAAAAATAAAATTTCAAAAAAAAATTAATGGCTCAAGCAAGAGGATGCATAAAATCAAGTCTCACTTAACTAAAACAAGTTCCTATCTCATTAATCCACTATTTTGCATGAGATAAGGAGCCTAAGGTTTACGACATTATGCATAAGATAGGAGAGAAGGGAATCTTCTTTTGATAAATCCAAAATCAAGATATATATATATATATATATATATATATATATATATATATATACTTAAATGAATACAATAAATAGAAATATTATTTATAACCATGAACTTAGATAATTTGGAATAATTTTAAGCAAACTCTAATTTAGATGAAATAAGTAACATTAAACTTGTATCGACAAGCTATAAATAATTTCTATGTTCACTTTATATTTTGGTATACTTTATTTTTTAGTATTTTGACATGTCTTTCAAGATAGTTTGATTCATGCTTAACTTAAAGATTTGAGGATGTTATATTCTCTCTATTTCTCATTTAGTCCCTCTCTCTCTCAATAAACATTTTATTTTCTCATTATTACTAGGGGTAATTAAACCCTTTAATATTGTGCACAACATTTTTTATTATTTATTTGACAGTTAAATGTGTGTACATTTTTTTGATTTTTTACTATGTACATTCTGAAAAAAATTATTTTCAAAGCTCAACAAACTAAAATTTTTTGCTACATGTTGGTGCATACAACCAAATTTATAATAATTTCATATATTAACAATCTAAAATAATAATTAAACAAATAAGTTGTTAAATATAAATAAATTAACTTTTGAGATATATATTTGTTCCATCTTTACAAAAGCTTTTTTCCAAAAAAATTATCAATTTAATTGTAGGTATAGTTCTTAAATGTCTTCCTTTGACTTTGTAACATCTTAATATGAAGAGCAAAAAATTTAATAAATTTAAATCATAGGATGTTGAAAAGAAGAATAATAAAAATAATTGATGATCTTAATGAGAGATAAGTTTTAAAATAATAGTTTTATTATAAAAATATTTTAAAAAGTTATATAAATTTTTTTTGAACATTTTAAGAATGCTCAAGATTTTTAAGATATCATATAATACAATATCACAAGATCATATGATACAATCAAACAAAAAAATTAATCAAGTAAATAGATTTCTAAGAAGTTAATATGTCATACTAATATGATAATAATGACATACTAGTACAACAATGCATAATCAACACATCATCGCTATAGTCTAAGTAGTCCAATATGTTAAATGGTTAATCGTGCAATATGACCATAGAGTTTCTATATTATTGACTCTTAGTCATGATATTTTATTTAATGATAATAAAATCTAAGTATTTCTAATGAATTTATTTAAATGACTTTTTAGATTTTAGAAAGCTGATATTCATATTCATGAAAGACTTAAAAAAGAAGATCTATAAATATCAAATCTCATGAAAATCATCTTGGTCGAAATGACAAACCACTAAGAGATCTATTTTGAATTTAATTGCAACTATTTAAATTTTACTTTGATTAGAATGCTAAGTTTCATTAAAATATTTATTACAAGACACATAAATTAAATTCAAATTAATCTTAAAATAATATTTAGATTTTTATTATTTTTTATTCATCCTCTTTGATTATCTTGACCATCATTTTATCTCAATTATAGTTTTGAAATCTTCAATTAATCTATTACAAAAAAATATGTTGATAATATTAATTAGTTAGTAGAAAAATTAAAAATAAAAAAATCTCCATCTAACAAAAACAATTACGTCTGAACTAGTTCAATACAATAAACCATTGCGGTTCAGATGAACTAATTTTAAATTTGTACACTAAATGTTGTCCGTATTCAATCCCAAATATTACATTTTGGATTGAGTCATCAATTTTTTTTATCCATCCTCCTTGATTATCTTAATCATTATTTTATCTTAATAATATCTTTAAAAACCTTAATTAATCCGTTATAAAAAAATGTGTTAATAATATTAATTAATAAATAAAAAATGTAATAATAAAAAACACTATTTTGTATAAACCGTTATGCCTAAACTGGTTTGATATAGTAAATCACTATGACTTAGTGAAGAACTAATCCTAAATCGGTACTCCAAACACTATTCCTAATCAATCCTAAACATTGCATTTCAGATTGAAGCATCTATCCCACTCTATAAATCAAATACAAAATACATAGCTGGTTGCATCGGTGATTAATTCCCGTACATACCACAAGGCAACCAATCCTAAAATCAAGCTACCTTTGAAGTCTACAAGATTCCTTATAAGAAGAAGGTAGTAATATAATTTTGCAATGTGGAACTAAAACACAGTTTTTCTGCACAATGAACTTCCAAATTATGGGAGTGATATAAGCCGTCTAATCGTGCATTTCATGATCAAATGATCACCGTCATATCTAATTTTTTCAAAAGCATTAATTCTATCATACGTGCAATCTTGCCATTTCACAATTGCACTGTCCTTATTTATGCTATGCGTAGGATCAAAATCAAGCTATTAAATTGTAATTTAAATCTAAGAGCTTAGATCAATTTCATATTTTTAAAGGTGTGAATTTGATTGCATCCATCCAATAGCATAGTTTTCACGATCGAACAATCCTAGAGTGCTTCGATCGAACAGCTTCTACGTAACGACTATTTTAGCTGCTATTTTAAGTCATTGGTGGTTTTCAAATTATTAATTTCTAAATTAAAATATTATGAAAGTTGCATAAATTATAATGACTAAATTGGGTGATTAATAAGTACTTTTAGTCATTATAAATTGCTTATAAATAGGATATTTTTATACGAAATTAGAAAGATGAGTTTTTATTTTATCGAAAAGGTTTCAAGTAAAAATATTCAAGCAATTAGCAGCTTGTTCCCATCATCACTTTCATACATTGTTTCGTCATTCACTCATAAACTCCTCAAATTCTTTTCCTTGTCAAATTAGCTAAGTTATCAATTTTCTTGATCTTTAATTCATTTAATTAAAATACTTGGGACTCTTTAATGATTTTATCAAGTATAGAATTTTGGTTGTTTTGATTTTAATTTTATGCTACCAAATATTTTTCTTTTATTACCATTTTATTTAGTTGTAAGGCCATAGTAGCCTACTTGTTTATTTTATTGTAGGGTCGTAGTAGCTTGTCTTATTTTTTTCTTTGTTGTGAAGGTTTAACCTACCCGTTTTTTGGCAAAGGGCTTATATTATGTTTATTTTTGCCTGAGTTTTGCCAGGGGTGAACGTATGTTATTTTATAAGTCAAATCATCTAAAAATCGATTATGTATAATTTTAATTATTATTAATTTTTCAATTATATGACTTTTATAAAACTTATTTGTTTTAAACTAAAAATAAAATTTATAGAAAATCATTTTTATATATTTGTTGAATCTTATTAAAAATTATTTTAAATATTTTTTTGAAATATTTTATAATAAACTAAAATTTTATTCCTAGTAATTCACCCCCTCCTCTCTTGCTGAACCACACTTCAAGAGTATCATATGGTATGATCAAGCAAGAGAAAGAATGAATATGGGACAATAGCATACATGCATAAAACATGGATTAAGTATTGTATAAGATGATCATATCTTACTATATCATTAATATATAAGGGAAAATGTCAGTATAGATAATATAATATCACACAGTATGAAATAAACAAACATATAAGTATAATAAAAAGTAAAACCCAAAATCTAATCATAGAAATATGACTGAAGACATGAATCAATACGATAATGTGTACTTAGCTTGAAATCCCTACAAGTATTAGATCATACAATACAATAGAAATATATTATATTATACGATCACACGAGAGAAAATAAATTATCTCAATCTAATAATATTCAAAGAAATATATCATAGAATGATCATACAATATGATAAAAAGATCGTATCAGCATGATTAAGACATAACATTTAGCTACCACTAAATAAAGAGATAAACTAAATGGTTCGTACAAGTACTCTAAGCAATATTATATAGTACAACATCAAGAGAGTGCATGAAAATGGTAAGTTGAAAGATTTTGTATAGCATTGTGAGCAAGAATGTACACTATATCATCATAAATATAATCATGCATATTATGTAAGAGAAATGGGACTATTGTATTAGTATGATACCTTTCATTCTTATCCTTCAATCAAAGGTTCATTATTAGGATTTGCATGTTTCACAATTCCTTTACACTTCTTACAATATAATTTTGGGATCAAACACAAACTTTTTCTATTTTATTATCTACTACAAGAATTAGCAAATAGGTCTATAAAAGAAATTTAAAAGATCTATTGAGACAAAACCCTAATTATTCCATGCATTTGCATTGTTCTAATATCAAGCAATAATTTGATAAGCATTTCCTACTATAATTGGATTTAACTTCAACAAATCTTTAAATAAAAATGTTGTAAATCTTATTTTAGTTTTTCTTTATATCAAAAATCCTTAAACTCAAATCTTGAAGGTGAAAAATTATAGCCAAAATGTAGAAGATGTGTGGAGTGCTAAATAAGATTGATTGATAGCAACAAAATTCATTTCATGGCCTCAAAAGCACAAAATTTAATCAAAAGTTTGACCCTTAACATTAGTTTTTCAATCCATAAAGTTCAAATCATTCCAAGTTGTATCTCTTCAATGATTTGGATGTTTCTATATTACATTTGATATAAATCTTCATATTCAAGTTTTATACCATGGATTTTATCTTTTAATGACTTCAATAATTAATTAAGAGAAATTAAGTTAGATATTGATTGAAGATTTAAATCTTTTTGAATTTCATTATCTCATTTATCCTGAATTTGAGCTTAACATGTATTTATCAAATCACTAATATAAATCAATTTCAATTATGAATAGAAAGTGTCATTGAGGAGTAAAGGTTATATAATTCAAAAAGAGTTTATTTTGTGCCTATTTTTTTAAATTTTGAAAACGGACGTTTTTTAGGTCTGGATTATAGTTGTTGCATAGTTTTCTTTGTAAAATCAAAATCTTTTTTAATTCTCTACTCAAACTTTGAAATTATTCTTGCATGAGAAGCATTTTTAAGTTATTGATCTTGTTAGATTAAGAATATTATAATGACAAGAAGAATGTCCACATAATAATTTGCTCTACGTTTTGCTAATCTACCAATATCTTCAAAGACCACCCATCAACAACTCATTCTTAAGATTGAGTTCATCTCCATATGGTTCTTTCAATAGAGGGATATCAATCATTAAGCTTCCTTAGAATCTCTATTAACTTAAGTCAAATTATGCACCATTATATTGGAATTATATTAAACAATATGTGATATTTACACATATTTTCTTAATATTGAAACTTCAAAAAATTGTATTCTAATAAGTTGAGACAATAGAAAAAAAAAGTTGCTATTACATTTTTTAAAAAAATAGAAAAATGATGAATAAATAATGGAATACATTTTCCTTATTTTTTAATTATGAATGATTTCTTTGTCAAACTAGCTTTAAGAAATACGTAGTCTCACCTAAAATTCAATATGCTCATGTTAGATATCATAACATTTTGTGTTGATATTGAGCTACCAATCTTGAATTTCACAAATCTTTTTAGTTATTTTGTTAATTAATTGTGAACTCAAAATAGCTTTTGTACTCTCATGTATCAAAGCAAATTTTATTAACAAGTCCTTTTATATAGTGCTTCTAATAATGTCATACCAATACTTGTTTGGAAGTTTTTATTATGAGTAAATTATATTAAAATCAAAAGACTTTCCCAATTTCTTTTACAATTTAATACACATAATGTTATCATGTCTTCTAAAGTTTCAATAGTTCATTTAATTTATCTATTTGTATGTGGTTGAAATGTTTTTTTAAACTCAATTAAGTAACAAACTAATGAAAAAGTTTTTTCCAAAGTAAGATTTTCATTTATGATCATGGTATGAAGCAACCATTTCTAAAATGATTTGAACCTAAATATTTGACCTGCATAAAGCTTTTTCTAATTTATCAATAAAATCTATTAGTTTGGTTGATTAAGAATTAGCTAATTTTGTTAAAAGATCAACTTAGCATCATGTCCTTGTGGTGATCATGATAATATTATCATAAAGTCTATACTTTTTTCTTCTAATTTATAATAGATATGAAAGATGTTAGAGCACCATAAGCTATTGATTCTTAACCTTGACCTGGTGGCATGTTAAGCATTTCATAACAAACTTAGCAACATCGTTCTTCAAACATGGAGAACAAATCAAAACTTTCAATTTCATATTTATTTTATTTGTTCATTGTTGGATGAAATGTCTCAAATATTGTGCTTAATTTGAAAATTATTGCCTTAACTTTTTGCATTGTGGAATTCATGCTTTCTTTCTTAATTTTAAAATCCTTTCGTCATCAAGCAGAAGTGGTAATTCTTGTTCTAATGTTTTCTTAGAAACTTGCATAAGTTTATAATCAATTATGCTTTTCCTTTATTTTCTTAGTTTAGTCAAATGAAATGGCTTATATAGAAAAAACTATTATTACTTCCTTCTATCATTGCATTTAGTTATAGCCTGATCATCACAAGTATTGGTTATTACTCATCAAAACATAACATTAACATAGGTAAGCTTGCTTTTTTACTTAAATGCAATAATCAAAATATTTCCTCCTACTAGGATATAATTAATATCTAAATCATAATCCTTAAATAGTTTTAGTCAATATCATTATATATATTTATTCTCTGTATATAAAGATATATTATAAACTTCTATATTTTTCATGATATAGGTAATGCTTCCAAACCTTTAATTCAAATTTGATTGTTATTAGTTTGAATTATTAATTAGAAAATCACTTTCATGCAACTTTAATTGTTAATCATCCACCTAGCCTCACAACCTTAGAACAAGTTCTTACTATGTGCACTATCTCTCATGACTAAAACAATGACATCTATCAACCTATACATCAACCTTAATACATCTTACAATGTTGAGAACATTGCAACCTACCTCCCGCATCAAAGATAGGATATCCTGATGCAAAGCCAAGAGCTTTGAGAACATGAAACTATTGTTATCATTGTATTAAGACAGATTTGTGGGTCACAAGCTTGAAATCTATTTTTCATAATTTGAATACTTGATCTCCCTTCAGTCGACGATCGATCCACATGATAATTAGGTGACCAATGTTTTGATTAGAATGATGAACCCAAGAATCCTCTCAAGAATCTCTTCTTGCTTACCCATTGAATGTTTAACTTGGTTAATTAGGTAGTATGACATCAATTTATTATGCCACATTTTCAATTAGTGAGCTTCCAATTAAAGAAATTGGATGGTTCAAAAAAATCTTATTTATCTTATGTTAACTCTTCAAGATGACATATACAACAACCTAGAATCATTGATTGAGTGTTATGTTTATTTATGAAACCATCATAATCATAGTTTTGATCTACAAAATGATTCTAATATAATCATATCTTATTGAATGTCAAAATTAAGTGATTCTTTAAGCAATGAAAGAACTGAAATAAAAATGATATTCTAGATCAACTACTAATTCTAATCACATAAGTTTAT
This sequence comes from Vanilla planifolia, assembly GCA_023846275.1. Classification (NCBI taxonomy): domain Eukaryota; kingdom Viridiplantae; phylum Streptophyta; class Magnoliopsida; order Asparagales; family Orchidaceae; genus Vanilla; species Vanilla planifolia. Next base: position 5,308,080 of record CM043878.1, on the reverse strand, counting down.
AGAGAAAATATGAATACTATTAGTTTATTATAATATTTTAATATTTGAATTTTTTAGTAATTTTACATTTATTAGCCTCATGATTTGTGAGAATTTAACTTTAATTTTATTATTTATTTTGTCATTTATGATTTTTTTAATTGAAGTTTGAATTAGCCTTATGTTATATATATATATATATATATATATATATATATATATATATATTTATATCATGCACATTATATTCAATGTAATAAGATTGAATTGGTTTGAGGAATGAATTTTCTAGTTACCAACCTTAGAAAATTTTTAGACGTTTGACAAATTCAAAGTTCACGTGCTTCTCATGAATTATCTCAACTTGCCACTTCCATTGATGTCTCCTTCAATAAAGTCTAATCAGAAGGTGTTCACCATGTTCTAAAATTACCTTTTATCTCAAAGACTTTGACTCGTCTTCTTCCTTGGACAAATTGTCGTGGTCCATGCACCTGTGTTTGTGCCTTCTCCGACCACCTCCGCCGCCTGTACTCGCTGGATCTGCTGCATCCCTTGCCGTCGTTCTGGCTGGCTCTTCGTCCGCCCGCACCGTCGGCCTTCTCCTTCACGCGAATCCTCGGCCATCGACGACCATTACGCCAGCCGGTAACCTCACCTTTCTACTTCACGGGAGCTGCTGCCGACGCTTCCCCTCTGGCATCACCAATGGGTACCGCATCGTCATTGCTCCTCGCTCTGCCGTCGACCATCCAGGTCGCCACCGGCGTCCCGTTAAGAGATTAGGAGAGAGAATCTTCAGATTAAAAAAAATAAAAGAAATTTATTTTTTTTTTTCGTTTTTCAATCTCGCGTTACGCTGTATTTTTCAAAAATTTAAAAAGTCATAATATCTACGAAGAATTGCAGTAATTATATAATCCTTTTGTAATTCATTTAACTTTATAGTAATTGTATCTTTCCTATGTTTGGGTATTTAATTTTAATAAATTTGAAGTTGCCATTTAAATTTAATAATAAATATTTTTTTGGTTATTATCATTTGATTTATACTTAGTTTACTATTTATGTCTGTCATGTGGTTTGCTTACATCTTTTGAGACATGATATAAATATATTTGTTTTTCTAAGTTATGATGATTTCTAAAAAGGAATAAAAAATCACATTTTATGCATGAATTATGTTACATCATGTCTTGCCATCCTACACGTGATTTTGAGTTGTCATGCTCTTTTATTTCATCAATTGAAAGTTTGTTAATTTCTTGTATGATTAAAATCAATGATAAATATATGATGAATTTAATGTCCTCCTAACATGTCATCACTACAAAGTTTCATTATAACAAACATCCATTTATCTATTTCTCTAATAGCTCCAACATTAACTCATGTAAGCATGTGGTGCATTAATCTAATACAATGATTATTCTTATTTTATTTGGTGATGAAGTAGATCTAGCTTTTAGTAGTTTTATTATTGGACAAACATAACTAAAAAGAAAATGCGCATCTTATGATAGCAAAACTTATATTATCTTTCACAAAGATTAAGAAAATATTATGTACACACATCTTTATAATTTATATCATTTTATCAATATAAAATTTTTAAATAATTATCTTTTTTTCAAAATTTAAACCTAAGCTTTAATAAAAATATGAAATAAAACATGAGCCAAAAATAATTCTTATATCTAAATCAAAATTAAAACTAGGGCTACAACTAGATTTGAACCCTAAACCAAAACTCAAAATTGAATGTAAACAATCCTAAAGCCATCCAATTTTATTGTGTCACAAAGTACTTCTAAATACTATTATACCCTATCAATGCTTACCAAAATGAGCTTACCCATATACTACTAAAAGGAATATATATCTATATCTCAACTTTGACATTTGAAGAAATTGAAGAATGTAAGAGTTTTTTTGTCTTTCAGACACTTGTGATCCATCCCTTCATTAACCTACTCTTGCTAAATTCAAGCCGTTGCAAACTTCTAAAATATCATCCCCTCCATCTTAGCCAAATGAAAAATTATCAAATTTCTAAGGAGATAAAAATCACCAAATCATTTAATGGGCTTTGAATCATGTCAAAAAAAACATCATTGGAGACATTTTTAAAAATTTGAAAGGGAAAATTATTCTTCCACGTCTACTAAGCCTCACTTTATGATCTATGAAAATCTTTTGTTTGTTTGAATTTAAATGCCACTTTGCTCTATCTATTCAAAAGCTACTAAAGACCTTACTTTCATTTCTAATGAATCTCCATTAAAAACTAGAATCCTTGAGTTTATACCTTCTTATCCAAAAGTTTTAAAATTTGTGCTCTTAATATACTAACATCTTCATATCTACATCATTTCTCTCATGCATCCTCTTGAAATTTATAATTTGAAAGGGATTTTAATTTAATTGTAATATGAAGATTATCCATGACCATTAGGACACTTCAATGCCACTTTCTTGTCTCATAAACCCCAAGATTTGGAAATATAAACAAATGATACTATTAGGTTTATATTCAGGATGTCCATATTGAAAAACAATGAAGTTATCATTGTTATTGAGGTTGCATGATAATAAGCAATCATATATTAGCTATTTGTTTCTACTAAAACTACGTTTTGATCAAAATTTGATATTTTGATGTTAACGTTATATTTATATCTAGATGAGAAACATAATTTCCTATTTGAATTGAGATTTTATTATAATAAACTCATTAATGACTTATGATTAAGAATTTCCTATGAGATGAATATGAAAATTGTTTACTCCAGTTGAGGTCATTCCTAGTCAAGTTACCAAATATTGATCAAATTTATTTCATTTTGATAAATCTACCTCTCTTCATCCTACTATGAACTCAAGTAAGGTTTGTTAAGAATATGAGATTTAATGTAGGAAACAACTAATATAATTTGATTTTCTAATATTAAGTTTCAAACTCTGAAGAGATGATGTGGTTCTATCATCATACATAAATGTGTCTATTAGCTAATAAGTTGACATCGGCATTGCACGAAATTAAACTATTGATCTTCCTTCATCAAACATCCAATCTACATAAAAATCAAATAATCAATAATTTGATCAAAAAATGATGAATAAGAATCTTCTTGTGCATCTCTTTCTATTGACCCATTAGATGTATGACATGATAAATTGGATAATCTGATATGAGCTCATTATTTGTAGTTCCATATTTTTCTAGTCCTTGAATTTCAAATTAAATGAACTAGATAATATAGTAAAACTCATCTATTTAAACTCTTTAAGACATAATATTAGATATTTGATAGTTATTAAATGGATATCCAAATTGAGTGATTTTTTAAGCGTTAGAAAATTGACTTAAAGGATATTAAATATATATTTCAACACTTGACCTTGATTAAAGACATCATAGAAAGCTAATATTTTTATAAAAGTTTAACATTTTGATCTAGTTGTCTCTACCTACCCATCTCATTTTCCTTAAAATGATTTCCACTAATCATTTATGGAAGTTTCTCCATTACAATTATTTGACATCCCTAACTCTATTGACATTGCCTTAAATCAATTCTAATAGCAAGGCATGCATGATCATGCTAGCTTTTCATGCACCATTGCTAATATTTAACCTGTTTTGTGGAGCACTTCTCTATTGGAAAATCATGTCTTCTCTTTTATGTCTCTTTTTTTGTTTTCCCAATTACTTATGGTGTAGAGGAACCACCAAAGATCTAATGCAATTTTATAGTACTTGCTTGAACATAAAGCATTTCTTTTCTTTGAAATATAATACCTCCATAGTGTACCAATTAAAGTTGGGAGCTTCTCTTCTTATTTTAACAAATATATGTTTCTTTGCAATTGTTTGCTCAATTCTTCAATTATCTTCTCATTAGATAAATCTGTTATATAGTATTTTCTAAATGTCTCACAAAAATTCCTCGAAGATAAGCCCTTGATTGACCATTCCTAGAATTGAATCCTTTGTTGTTTACTACATCTATGTTTTGTGGCAGCATCTAACATTAAAGTTATAATAATTACTCTCCTATCTATTAGCAAACCCATTCTTTCAAAATTCTTTTCATGTGCTTCAACCAATCCTTAACCAGCAAGAGATTAGTAGAATCCAAAATTGAAATAATAAGTTGGTGGAGGATCCACATACCAATATCAATTATAAGAAAGTGCCAAATATTTACAAAACTTTATCTAATAATGATTAATATTCTCTAACCTTTCATTATATTGAAAACCATCTCATCTCTTAAATTTTAAATATGTGTTGTTATTTTCTTGAAAACTATCTTGTGTACAAGAGCATATTTTTCTCTAATAATACATTACTTTTTCTTTTTATGATGTAACTTTCAAATTAAATATAAACAGATACAATTGTTATTAAGATCCTAACTTATCTTATTTTAGTTAATAAGTTTGATATTCATTTATAAGCATCTCAGTCTTAACTTAATATAACAATAATGATATTTATTTTTTAAAGATTTTTTGTTTTAAATATAATTCTTAAGTACAACTATTCTATAATAAAATTAAAAATATAACTAAAACTATACATATTGCATACATCAATATAGTTAGTAGGTGTACTTCAAAACAAAAGTTATGCATAAATCATATGATTTTTTACATCAATGAGTATATATACTCTATATTCCACTTTAATCTCCAAATATCAATCTTGATGGTATGATTGTATCAAAATAATCTTACATATTTTCTCATATTTATTCTTCAAATTTTTCAAATGATTTTCATTTTACTATAATTCTTATATTGAACTTTCAATATTGAAATTTACTAATTTCATAATTACTTCAAATTTCTTGCAAAAATTTTCTCTTGAAACTCTTTCCAACTTAAGTGTAATTGTATTCAATTGGACTAAGATTGTATCAAATAAAATGTGTATATCATATACATGCTTTTTTATACTTGAAATTGAAAAGCATTGTGCATTCCAATTAATTTAGGTCACAACCTAACCTACAAGTCATTGTTATAATTTTTTTTTATAACTTAATAAATCAAGATTTATTCTTATCTTTTATAATCTAAATATCATCAAACTAATCTTAAATTTATAAGACTTGAAATTGAATATATTTGTTGAAGAAGAAAAAATTAAAAAAAAAAGAAACCTACCACACTTCTCCGAGTTCCCTAAGAAAAACCCCCCACACCAAAAAAAAGAAGAGAAAGTAGGAATCCAAGGTGGTTTTGGCATTATTCCCTAAACACCACTATATGAACTCCCCTTCTCACCAACTACAAGGGAAGAAGAGAGAGCTTCTCCAATGACCTCTCCATCTCGACGAAAGTACTTTGCCCACATTATCGAAGGTCATTTGCAAGTTGAGTCACCTTCGATTAAGGTTTTGAAGCCTCGTGTCTATGCTCCCAAGTTCACTTCCATTTCCCAAAAGCCCTAGCTATCTTCTCTCCTCTACCACCAAGAGTGATCCCCACATCTTCATCGCTTTTCAAGTGCTTGAAACCTTTCACCTTCTTCTTTTTTCTTTCTCTCTCTTCAAGAGAAGCAAAGTCTCCCCGAGAGCCTACAACACCCAATTATTATTAGAGATTTCAAAACGCAGTGTCTGACTGTAGTTTTTCAAAAGCTAGCCACACTGCCCGAGGAGAATCTAGAAGATGACCGAACTTATGACCAACATTGACCCGCTCTACCTCTAAGTCAACCAGAGTAGACTAACATCAGCCTGTGCCTACCCAAGTTGACCAGCAATCATTGTGCACCCATCTCAGTCCGACTGAACCACTCTAAGCCCAGCTGAGCTGGCTCCTCACCTAACAGTGCTGCCCTTACATCTAGATGCATTGTCTTAATGTCGACTATGTTACCTTCATTTCTGACATTACAAAGACCTTCTAAATAAAGAATAACTACCCCTAACAATACTGTGTATCACAAAAAGAATTATATTCAAGTCCCCAAATCAAAATCTTGCATGTTGTGTTAATTCACCTCAAATGTTGCTCCAATTCTCTTTGTGACATATTTAGAAACTCTTGATTAAGCTAACTAAATTGTGTGTTAAATGTTATAATATTTTTTATCAATCTTGAGCTCTTAATATTCATTTTTGAATTTCAATAATCCTTATAACTAATTGTGAAATCAAAATAGCTTTTCTACTCTTTGTATCAACATAATGTGGTTGATGCTTCTTTCTATATAATGGTTTTTATAGTGTCTTACTAATGAAAATTTCATAACAAAAAATTACAGTAAATTTAAGCAATATCAAATGATTGTCCTAATTTTCTCCAACATACCCAAATAATCTAAGCATATTTTTAGATATTTAGATAATCTTTCAAATATGTTTATTTGATTGTGGATGAAAAATTATACTCAAGCTCAATTTAGAATTGAATTCTTTATTAACAATTTTGTAAAAGTGAGAGATCAATCTAAAATTATCAGATTTCATATCTTAAAGTTTCAATATTTGATGTACATATAACTTTGCTAAATTCTTTGCCAAAATTGTTACATTTACTAATAAAAAATGAGTTGAATTTGTCAAATGATCAATTACTATCAATATAATATCATGTCCTTATAATTATCTATGTAACCTTATAAAAAAATCCATAACCATTTATTCTAATTTAAAACTATTTATCTAAATCAATTGTAGTATAATAAGTTTGCAATGCTTGTTCTTGACTTGATATGCTAAGCACATACTAATAAACTAAAAAGCATAGTTTTTTTAATCTTTATTACCAAATTAACTATTTCATATACATCACATTTGTTCCCAAATGAATGGAATATCTTGAACAATTTGTTTCACTTAACAATAAATATCACAACTTAGTGCAACCTAGAATGCACTCTCCCTTTAAATTTTTAAACCCATTTCTCAAAATATTATGATAATTTCTCAAAAAAATTCCAAAGTTTAGCATCAAATAGCTAGTTTTTCTATATATTTGATTAATCTATTTTGGTGAAACCACTAACTAAAAAATAATGAGATTAATTGTATTTTTATGATAGTTTTTATTTTCCTATTATGCACCCATCATCAAAATATAAGTGTGTCTAACCAATAAATGCACATGTAATTATACTTTAGAAGGTTGTTATTAACATCTTTTATATTACGAAAATCTATCTATAGTTCAAAGATACATAAGAAACATCTATACTAGAGTTTTTTATCCTCTTTGTCTTAAATTTCTCCTCTAATATTAAAATTTTTCACAATTATACTCTTATATTTTAATTAGACTTTAAAAATTATTATATTTTTTAAATAAATAATTATTATTCTTTTTTTTAATTTACTAGATAATTATTATTGTATTTCTACTATTAGAGTATTTCATATAAAATACCTTTTTTTTTTAAGGAAACAATTGTTATTCTAATTGACATTTTTCCAAAATTCCAAACAATTTGTCATCCACTAAATAAGAGCATATCAATTTATCAGATAGCTAAAAATGCAAATTGTTGTATATATAGGTAATATCATTTAGCATTAGTATTATCAATATATCAAAAATATCAATAATTGATATTTGTTTAATTCAATATTTCTATATTACATTTTTCGTTTCTTATATTTGGATATGTGCAGTCTAAAAGACAAATTATCAATTTAAAAAAATAAAATATATTTTAATATAATTTTCAGATTATCAAATTAAATGTCAAGCCTATTGTTTTACATTAAATTAAACCAAGCCTATTAATTGACATCTGTTGGTCTTCCAACTCCACGGGTAAAAAAACCAATACCCAATCGTTACCTCATCGTTGTCTTCCTCGTTCTTCTCCTCCTCGCGCCGACAAACGAAATGCTCTCCATGGGACAAAGCAAAGCCCATCACATCCCTTCCACATCACGAAAGAGAGCCGGCTTCAGCTTTTACACCCTCCTCTGCTACCTCGTCAAGATCTTCACCATCTTCCTCATCGCCATCGGCATCGTCGTCCTAGCCCTCTGGTTAATCTACCAACCCGAAACCATCAAGGTCTCCGCCGTGTCCGCTTCCCTCTCGCGCTTCAACCTCTCCTCCTCCAGCGACCACCTCGCCCACAACCTCACTGTCGGACTCAGCTTCCGCAACCCGAACAGAAAGTACAGCATCTACTACGAACGGGTGGAAGCCGAGGCATGGTACGACGGTGGAAATCTGCAGATCGGCGATTTGGGTCTTCCTCGGATGTTTCAGGGGAGGAAGAGCACGATGCCGGTGAGGGTGAATTTCGATGGTGGGACGGCGGTGGCTGGCAGAGAAAGGCAGGAGGTGAAACAGAGCTACGACAGAGAGAAGGCGGAAGGGTTCTTTTATTTCAATCTCAGGTTTTACTTGACGGTGAGGTTAAAGATGGTCGTTGTGAAGAGCGTCAAGTTTAAGCCAGATGTGAATTGCTATCTTCGGATTCCGGCGACCTTCAACGCCTCCGCTATCGTCGCTGGGTTCAACTCTACGAAGTGTGATGTAAAAAGTTTTTCGTAATTTTTTTTTTTCTTTTTTTGATACTAAGTTTGATTTGATGCTTATAAATACATTTATTATTATTATTATGTCTATTCAAAATCAAATAAAATAATCCTTCCATTAAAAAATTACAAACAACGTTTTTGTAAAAATAATGTTAAACCTTTTCCTAAAGTTTTGTAGCCGTACTCATTTATTTATTTTTTAATTCAATTTATGCATAATTGCAAGCTGGAACAGGTCACAATCAAGAGATCTGGCCCGCGCCAGCACATCTTGGCATATATAATAACACCATAAAGCATACATCCATGACAATACATTTAGAGATAAATGAAAATGTTATCTTATTACACAAAAACATCAAAAAAAAACTATAAATTAAGAACTCATCATTGAAGTTTTGTAGAACAGAGCAGAACTCCAGAGGAAGAATAATGAATCGCAACATAGAGCAGAACGCAGAGAATGAAACGGTTCCAAGTTTAGCTAACAAAACAACTGATGAAGCCCTCAAAGACCAACAGATAAAGCAGTGGAAGAAGCACAGGTCTTAATTCTTCAAATAGCTGCAAAGTACTCCTTACTAAGCTTTGGATCTGGCTTCATGGATTTCTCACCGGGTTTCCATCCTGCCGGGCAAACCTCATCAGGATTCTCTTGCACATACTGCAAAGCCTGCAAGACGTGGAAAAGATAGGGTTTCTGGTTAAATATGGCACCAAATAGAATTCAAGTATACTATTTTGGTGAACTGCAATAAAGGATTATTACCTGGAGAGTCCTCAAGGTTTCATCCACACTCCTGCCAATTGCAAGGTTATTGATAGTCGAGTGCTGAATGATTCCTTCCTTATCAATGATGAAGAGACCACGAAGTGCAATTCCCTGTAATGTTTTGTGAGCAGTTTGTTACTATTTAAGCTATCTTACTATTAGCTTTCTTTATCTTCAATATTGCAAATAGATATCAAGCATGGAAGAAGAATATGGCAGTAGTACCTGATCAGGGATCAAGACTTCGTAGGATTTTGCGATCGATTTAGTCACATCAGATAGCAAAGGATACTTCAGGTCACCAAGCCCGCCGGACTTCCGATCAGTTTGAACCCATGCAAGGTGGGAAAACTGAAAGAAATAGAACCATGTTAGAATTCATCTGCAAGAAAACACCTGCATTAAGTACAAAGAGATTAAGCATATAGGAAACCCAACAACATAACGCAGTAATCATCTGAACCCAATTTTATTCTGTTGTTTTAATAGTTTAGATTTCAAAATCATGTGGTATTAAACCGGAAGAAATTGAAGTTTATAAAAACATCAACTACAGAGAGAGCAGAGGTACTTGTAAGATGTAAAGGAGATGCAAAGCACCATCTCGTGCTCAATGATTAATAGGCATCTCTACAGTTAATCATGTGGCTGTGGAACATACATTAATTCATATTTACCGTTGCCATGCAGAGTAGTGAACCCATAGAATAGAAAGAATCAAGAAACACTAAACATAGAGGCCAACGCCATTAACAGCTGTTTTGGCTGCTTAAAGATGATCTTCCAATGCAAAGGTTATTAACGACTTCTCTGTAGAGTACACTGATGCCCATCACACAGCATGCACTCGCCATTGAGGCTTTCTAGTATTCAGTACATGGGTAGACAGCAATTGGTTCAAACAAAAAATGCAGAAAGAAAAGTGAAGGGATGGGAAAACAAATGGAAGGGTGGGAATGGAGAGGAAGGGCATAAGAATAAGAACGCACAAGGAATGATGAAATCATTTGCATTAAATCATTACCCAAATATTACCCAGCAATTACAAAAAAAAAAAAGAACACATCAATTAAGCAAATTTGGGCGGTGAATTTAGGTTTTTGAACTTCACTTTATGCATCAACAAAAGCTTCTTATTCTAAAGCTCCTCAACATGCGTTGCATGAAATCTCAAAATCCTCAAGTATCTGATCTCAAATGCCTAAATTTGAACAAAAGATCATAGCATCAAATCCATAAAAACTCTTGATCGTAACCTAATAACTTTCTCTAATCTCTATTTCACAAACTTCTTCACCCAATCATTAATCTCAAAAACCTAGATATGAACACAAAATTCACAACATTAAATCCCAAAATCCTCAAGTATCTGATCTCAAATGCCTAAATTTGAACAAAAGATCATAGCATCAAATCCATAAAAACTCTTGATCGTAACCTAATAACTTTCTCTAATCTCTATTTCACAAACTTCTTCACCCAATCATTAATCTCAAAAACCTAGATATGAACACAAAATTCACAACATTAAATCCCAAAACACCCCGTCCTCTATCCGATTAGCCAAATTCTAATCGATATTTCATTAACATTGCCCCTAAATCCATAATAACAAAACCTTAAACATGAATTCAAAACCCATAACACCTAATCACTAAAAGCCCTAGTCATTATCATAATACTTATCTCTAATCCTTATTTTGCTAACCCTTTATTCTAATCCCTAATCACAAATCCTTAATAAGAATAAAAAACTTGTAATATTAAATCCATAAAAACCTTGAACCCTATCCAAATCCTTAATTATCAATCTGTTTTACTAATCCCTTCTCTTAATATGTAATCTTAAAACGTTAAACATGTATTAAAAAATCATACCACAAATTCCTACAAACCCTAGCCCTATCATAATCCTTAATCTCTTACTACTATTTTATTAACCCTTCACCAAATTCCTAATCTTAAAATAATTACAAAAAATATAGTACTCTCAACATGAATTCAAAAGTCATAATACCAAGTGATTAAAAGCCCCAATTGCTATCCTAAGCCCAAATTATTATTCTATATTTTATTACTAATCCCTTCCTCCCATCCCAATGTCAAAAACCCTAAGCAAATTTATAAACAACTGAGTTTGAGAATGGTTTACCAAACAAAGCGTTACTTTTGCCAAGTGTGGGCCCTAAGAAAATAACTAATATGACAGAAAATGTATAATAATTCTACTAGCATTAAATTTAAACAAGGTTAATCTAAAATATATTAGAGATTATGTTTCATAACCAACTCGAAGATCAATAAACAGCTAACAAAAACTGAATAGAAAATATATAGTTAATTCAAAATGCATCTTGAAAAAATAAACTTCAAAAAGCTCACAAAAAACTTCACCCGTTATGTACTCTTCTTCATTTGTTCTCACGAAATTAAGTGATTATTCAACTTACATTTAACCTCTCCAATCCATCTAAACCTACTCACTTAGAGTTGATAAATCAGCTTTTCTCAAATATTTTGATTTCTATGCTTTTGAATATAGAGACTCGTCTATCTCAACATCTACAATGTTGCAAAAAAACTAAAGCTCAAAATTTTTTATTCAACAACATAGGTTTCAGTGCTTTCTTAAAAGATGTGAAACTGCCCTCAAAGAGAATAACATACCACACTGTCAATTGAAACGCCCAATATTTCTGTATTTATCTTCTCAAATTCTGAATATCGATCACTAAAGGCCGTTATCTCTGCAACCATCATGCACAAAATTAGCATCCAGGAAAGTAACATTAAGAAACAACATTTGACTCAACTTGGTAACAGAATTGGAATCAAGCAACTTATCACTCACCTGTTGGGCAAACAAACGTGAAGTCCAGCGGATAGAAAAAAAGAATCACGTATTTTTTCCCAATATAATCAGAGAGCTTAACCTGAAATATGGATCATAAGAACATAATAACTAAAAAATTACAAAGATAATTTGAATAACAATTTATTAAAGCCTTAAGTTTCCAAATAAGAGGACATGAAAGGAAAAGGGATCCTCATCACACCATCTACAAATCATCCAGAAAAAGAAAACACAAAAAAGCACCTTACAAAGAAGATGAGGATCACATGGTTCGATTCATTTGACAAAAACAAAAAATCAATCTCTTGAGACACAAGATACCACTTCTCTTTCTTTTCTCTTTCCACTTTCTCAAGTTTTCTTTTAAGAAAAAATATAAATAAAAATCTCAATAACCCTAAACAAGTGATTATAATAACCTAAACTGCACATTATAAATAAATCCATTCAATCCATATACCACTATAGACCTAATTATAATTATTAAACCACAAAATATAAGACAGGACCCCTACAAACCATCAAAATATGCATGCATAGAGTTCAAGCACAATGCAATTTCTAGGTGTGTACAAGATGAATTATACACCCATGGATGTAGGCACAAGTTGATTTCTAATAGATATGCAAAGGGAAAATGTTCATAAAGTAGTATGTGTGCATACAAAAATGCATGTATAAATAATAAATTGTAATTACATCAAAAAGTGACGAGTTATCCCAAAGGGATAACAAGATAAATCGATCGGGAATTGGACAAAGACTCGCATCTATCTCTATTACTTTTCATCAACATAACAATTTATTTGAACTTTAAGGGAAAGAGTTATCTATATTGTACAAGAAGCCCTATGAGTATAATAAAATGGAGCCTTTGGGAATACAATATCTCATTGTTGAGATTAAAATCTTATTTAGCAATGAGAAGGATCATCTTAGGGAAAGAGAGAGATCTAGAAAGATCTTCAAAGTTCAAGTTCAACAATTTAGGTTTCAAAGTTTAACAAGATAAGGAAATTTTCCACTAAGGAAAAAAATGTCTGACAATCCTTATCAATAAGAGTTCATGTATTGTATCTGAGAAGGGTTTTTCCTTAATAAAGTTATAGCTTTCTCTATACAAGTTTCTATAGTATGAGTTGTTCACTATCCCCCTATCAATCTAGTCCAATTGAACCATTCATGACGTCAAGATGATTCTCCTTCAACAACTTCAATAAGATGTAACTCAAAATTTGTTATCATAGCATAAAACCTATCTATGATCGATTTGAATACTCATAAAGAAGAATTTAGTAACACTATGTAGATTTTGCATATGATAGATCTAGAGTTTTGGCATTCTATCAATTCATTCATGCATACGATAAGTGAGGAGATTTTAACCTTTAAAGATACAAGTGAGAAAGAAACTTTTAGAAAGAGAGAGAGAACAAGAGAGGGAAAACTCAAAAACAAAAATCATCTATCTATAAAAAAATAGGTTGTCTTTTTACAAAGCATTCATGACTTCTCATGGAGATTGTGAAACAAAAGGAGCCAATGGTGGCTTCTATAAGTTATCATTAGCAAAAGGAGGATAAGTAACCTTAAGGAGGAGGGAGGACAATTACAAAGGGCAAAAAGAAAGAGACTAGTTGTTGACTATGAGAAATACTACACAAATACATTGTGACTTCTAGTTTCTCTTTCCAATCAAATTCTTAGTATCGTATTAGGGAGTACGAAATATCAATAGAGAATGCTATGAGTTAAATCTACAAATGTGGAAGTAGATGAGAGAGAATATTGTTGACAAGAGAAAGAAGAATTATGTTGCCATTGCAAATGATGAAGTTAGTGACCAAAGGAGCACACAAAATGACAATAGTCTACACTAACTACCAAGACAAAAATGACACTCAAGGAGTTTCTACACAAAATCTTTCATTCTAAGAGTTGCATCAATTTGTATGCTGTCTAATGGACAAGTTTGGTTTGAGGCAATACTACATCCACATCCATACATGCAAAAACGGATTCATAAATACGCTTGCGGTTAAGAAAGATAGGTATGTATGAATAAGATAACATATCATAATCAACAAGGCAATATAATAAGTGATGTCAATTAATATTTTTCAATGATATTTGGTAGCTATAGTATAGAATGCTCTATTCACTTCCAGAGATAGCAAAGAATGAAAATTTACAAGGAAGTGAATTCTTCACAAAGATCAAGATGCTCAACTAATCCAAGTGGAGCAAAGGTACACTAGCTTGTTTTGTAGAACGAACAAGATGCCTGTCACTCTACCAAAGGGAGTTGTGAAGCATGACAATCGATAATAGCAAGAAGAAGTTGTCCATTTGTAGACACTACCATTGAAGGAGCAACATTTAAAGAAGATGGAGAAGCACATTTGAGTAAGTTGGAAAACAAAGAAAGTAATGACGGTGTTGCACACCCTTTCATTTCCTTAATTGCATGCAAGATGATTCATAAAGGTAAATCCCTTCTTTGAGAAAAGGAACTTGTGATCAAGAGACAAACAATTATGCATGGCACAAGATCCTAAAGTGTAGCTCTCAAAGTTTGGGACATGAAAACAAACAAAAGAAGTTCAAGAAGTTGCTAAACAAGATTGTGGGCTTGCATTATGGCAAGTACAGTATAAGTTGAAAGCCATAACACACATGAACACATGCATGAATCAACACATAGAAGACACTCCATACAGGTGGAGTACAAACACTCATGCAACATGCACAAGCAATTAGCATGCATGCGCTAAACCATATGCACATAAATGCGATTATGCACATACAAAACAATATGCATATAATTAAAATCACATGTATTCCTAGTTTAGATGCAAGAGAATTTCTATACAAACACACGATGAATAATGCATGCATAGGTGCAAGCTAAGACTAATTTTGTACACGTGTAAAAAGGAGAAATGTACTAACAATTGCACATGCACACTTAAAAATATGTCATACATATGACAACTTATAGAACAAAGTGGCTCAAAGTAACACCATATTGTATATTTAAATAACATCAATTACAAAAGCAATTATTGAGATATCCCAAAGTGATACCAAAATTGAACTTAAGGGAATTGAAGGGGCTATACAAATCATCTAGTTTCAACTTAGATCTAACCAAAAGCCCTTGCCTTTATAGTCTCTAATAAAACAAAAAAGAGTCAATTTTGTTGTGGATCGAGTAAAATAGTATCAAACTGAGCTACAAGATTCTCTCTTCTTACAATGCTCTTACCCTAAGGATCTATTCAGATTATGAGTAGTAAAGCAATCAATAATTGCACAAATTTCCTTGTGATTATAAAAAGGAGACTTTGGGGATGGGTGATCTCATGTACTAGGGATCATCATCTCAGATAGAGAGAGAGATCTAGGACAAACTAAGGAGGTCAAGTTCTAAGAAAATGTTTTAGCTTGAAAGTTTTAAGGGAACAGGGTGTTTGCTACCAAGGGGGATTGTTGTTTGAGAGTCCTTAAAAGGTAAGAGCTTTTATTCTATACCAAGGAAGGCTTTTCTTCAAATAGTTTTCCATGTGTGCATTTCACTTTGCATGTAGTGTTTTCTACTTATCCATACTTCCTTTCTCGCAAGATGAGAGAGATTGTTTGCCACTTGTTTTCAAATACTCTACCTTTTTTATCTACCCAAACTCCAAGCTTGACAACATCAAGTTGATTATACCTCAAGGAGGGCTTGTTAAATGTTGCTCATCTACAAAACTTAAGAAAAGCACTTTCAAATAAATGCATGTGATCTCTTGAATCAAGTGCTCCTAACAAAATCAAGTTAATCATTTAAAAAATAAAATGCCTAAAATCAGTCAAAATTCTTGTGATATCATAAAAAATGCAAATATGAACATACATGCCTAGGAAATCTTGCACATTACACCACTTCATCTTGATCATGACACTACCAAAAGCCAAATATATGTGAAGTTTCTCTTAAATACATAAGTGAAATGAACATTCACAATTTAGAGTGCAATCTAAACCATCCATATCTAAAGACATAGCCGTCATAATATAATCTCCATCACCACTATCCAATAGAACAACTACATCCTTCGATGATGCTATCTCTTTCTTAGTTTTATTTGTTTTCTTATGCAATGGATAACTGTGCCTATAAGTTTCCTCCATTTATCATCTTATAGCCATGTTGTTGTTTTTATGAAGTTAAATGATTAATCAATGAATTGGACTCATACATATTCTCCAATTTCCCAAGCCTCTCGAGAATTCATCAAAATGACCTCTCGAAATGTATTGTGAGCAAGAAATAGTTTTGATGTGCATTTGACCACTCCCATAGATCTTACTATGCCTCATCAATCATTGTTGTAGGTTTTTTATGTTTCTTAAGAGGCTTTATATGGTACAAGTGAAACAAACTGTTTAAACTGTGTTGAGGTTTCTAATTAAATCCTCCAAGATTCTAAAGGATGAGTTTAAGGATAACAAAGATGCATCAGATAATATTAAATCCCATACTACTATAACTCTACCCTATCAAAAATATGACCATTCAAATGTAAAAACAAAGACGATGTTTATTAGCGGTATACCTTGATAAACTCCTGATCGAATACTGCCTCTGCCTCAAAATCTGGAGCCGGATTGCCAACCAGTGGTAAGCTCTGCCAGGAAATAAACAAATAATTCAAGAAAAAAATTAGTAAAGTAGAAGTTAAAAAGAAACCCAAATGGAGCATAAACAAAGAGAACCAGTTACAGCGACAAGCATAGGACTCAAAAGATAAGCCCTGATTTGTAAGTGGCAAGGAGGTCGATGCTTGGAAGTTGCAAATGTTACGAAGGAAATAACTTACGGCATTGACGGAGAAGCTTCTCCTATGAGATCTAGAAGTTGATATGAGCCTAGGAGCGCGATGCTCGAAGCTCCTTCTAAGGCCATGGAAGCTCCTGTGAACAGGTAAAGTTGGTGCGAATTGCCTTCCCGGTGAGTAGGAAAAGGCCATTGGAGTGGAATATCTGGAGGAAAAAGCCCTGGGGCTCGTGGAGAGCATAGAAGGTGCTGAGGATGCCATCTGCTCGCTCGTGCTACGCCCTTAGGAGATAAGCCGAAGGCAGCAGGGGATAGGGTTTTTCCATGCCGCACAGGTAGCTTAATAAAGAAGAGCCCACAAATCATAATTTTAGAAAAAAAAAAATAAAAAAGAATAAATAAGCAGCTATTAATCAAATATGGCCTAAATTTAGGAGCTGTTTTATACTGATTTTTTTATTAATCATTTTAAAAAATTGAAAACTTTCAGAAAGTGACTTATGTTATAAATGATTTTAGATTTTATTACTTCTAATGTTATTAAAATATATTTTTTATTTGAATTAATAATTTTTTTTGACAATAATGATCAAATATTCAACAATAATCGATGACAAATATGAGAGCCAACTTCTAATATTTATAAAAAGATGCTCATAAATTAATTTTTTAAAAATTTATTGATTTTATATAATATATAAAACAAAAAAAATAGAAGATATATGCAAAACAAATGCACAACATAACATCAAGCCAAAAAAATCCCTTCTATATAAAATATTTCACTACTAGGAGAGTATAAATCACATAAATGCATGCAAATCAATAAGAAAAATGATTGTTTATCCTTAAGAGTTGGTTGTCATGGCACATTTACTAGATCCTCAAATGGTGTAGAGGAAATCACATCATATGCATCTACAATTAGTGTTGATGGCTCCTCATGATTATCCAATTCTCTTAAATGGTCATCCCAACTAAAGAACTTATTATATTATAAATTAGGTTATGTGTAGAATTGATCTTGAAAGGTTTATGCAACTTATTGACGTATTGGCAAGAAATGAAATTGTGCATGAAACAATAATTAGAGCTCAATAATCTAGTTACTTGAGTCGATGTATTACCTTGTGTTGCTCCACTTAATCCAATAATTAATAGCATTATACATATGTGGTGTAATACTATTATATGTCAAATATGAACAAAATTAACATTAAAATTTTTTTTGAATATTTAATGTATAAAATAAAAAGATATGAGAAGTATATAAAACTTCAAACCCCTATACAATAAGAGTGAAAAATTGATACTAATAGAAAGCATTAGTTCAAGAAAGACAAGACAGATGTACAACTATAGCTTATTCATGTCATGTAAAACTCTACATCCTCTATTTCATCATTATTTGATCTTTTACCATAACCTCTACAAGTCAAATACACATGTCCAAGACACATCAATATGCGATGCATGGTGCACCAATCATAGTGAGTGTAGCCTTAAGAATTTCTTCTTTTGATTCTATACTTTATGACCTCAAACATTACATGCTATAAGGGCCCAAATTGGCACGTAATATGCTTGAGTAGAAGTCATTCTATTACAATCCATTAACTTGATTAATACTTAATCCAAGTAGATATTCATGCCCTTTTTATGATCAAGTGGATATAACATTATAAACAAATCTAATTTATAAAGCATCTATCCAAATTAAACTAGTATTATTTTGTATATATCTCAAAAAACATAAAATTTTGATAAGATTGTTGTTTAATGACATTGAAAAGAGCTTACTTAATAAAAGATATCAGTTCTTTTTTTATGATTTTTGATGATTAAAAGAATCTATGATAAATTATGAAAATAAATGATGCGTGTGTATATATATTACTTTTTATTATAATTGGCAATTGTACATATGAGAAGCTTTCAAAGCAATGAGAAAAAAATGAGGAGTAAAGAAAGAATAAAAAATAGTAAGTTTTAGTTAGTAGTAATAGTTGAGAAAAAGGAAGATCAAGGAGGAGAAGCCAGGAGTTGTTATATCAACAAAAAAAGGATGAACAATGTATGATTTTTTTGTGACAATGAGTTGTGTCATGCATTTTTTTATTTTCTAATGCTTAAGAGCTTAGTAAGAAATTTTTGTTTTGATCAATATAATTGCATGTGAAAATTTGAGATTTTATATAAGTTATAAAGAGTGTAGAGAGCTATGAGAACTCCATACTTCATTTTCTTTAAGTTTGAGATGAGTTTTGGTAAGTGGGTTGACTTTGGCTATAAAGTTTTAAGCCTAACATATGATATGTTAGCATATAATATATAATACATTAATTTCAAAGAAGACAAAAAAAATTTTTCAAGAAAACCTATGATACGTTAATATTTTATAAATGATATGTTCAATTTGGGAGGAGCAAGAACTAGCTTTCTCGATAAAAATGTGTTTTAAATTAATATTTTATATATGATATGTTTAGCTTATGAAGCAAGATCAGTCAGATGAGAGTATGATACATTGAATAAATAATAGATTCTGAACTTTAACATACCATATATGAGTTAAAGTGGTTGATATACTATGTTTGAATAGTTAAGTGTAGGATAAAGAAAGAAACATTCATTTAGTTGAAGCTAGAAATTGTGTTAGGATTGACCTGTCGTGACCGCTAAAGCCTGGGATATGGCTTAGTGGTGAGCTGGGGAGCACTTTTTTGAATATAAGGGGTTACCGAGAATGTGCTTTGCTTGCGATCACGTAGGTCATCTTGTGGAACATTGCAAAGCTGGTAAGCCTTCTTCTAGGATACCAAAGCTGGGGGTGACTTCATTGTGCACTGCTATGGGTGTGCCAACACTTGGGATGACCACGGCGCACAATCGCATGGCTTTGCTTGCTCCTGCACCTTTGCTCCTCACCGGTTCGTGCACCCTCCTATGCCCGCTCATGTGCACACGCCTGTGCATTGGCCTACTGGCGCGCTTGAGTCGGGGCACGTGAACATTCTCGTGCACACGCCTGCACATGACTTGGATATTGCCTACACTAGAGACCATAGAACTATTGTGGATGGAATGGCTGAAAGCCAAATGCTTGGGGCACAACACTCTGAGAACATTGATTTTAGCTTGAATACCGAGGATAGCATACCAAAGGAAGGGCTTAGACCATGGATGCTAGTTCAACCAAGGCATCAACGACAAGGTGCGACTGTGCGAAGCAGTGAAATAACTAGACATGATGGTCGAAACCTCGGGAAAGGATCAAGGGGGCCTGGGTACATTGGAGGCCACGGAAGACCTACTACAAGAAGTAGAAGCATTTCTGTTGTTCGTGGAAGGGAGGCCAATAAGAGACTCTGGGCTCGTAAGAACTCGAGGGAGAAAGGTGATGATGCTGGGGCTTCACTAATTCTGACTGATAAAAAAGAGGCAAGCATACCAATTGCCATGGATATGAAAGGAAATTCAATTATGTAATATGATACTCAGGTTGCGGGAGGAGTCACTCAATATGATGTTACACAACCTAACATGTGATGGGAGCGAATTCTCTCGGCTACACATCGTGGTGTGTAGCAACCCCATTATGCTAGTTTGTCGGCTATTGCTCATGGTAGTTTTAGACGGGATGATTGGCGGTTGGTGCAATGGTGTTGTGGCAGCAATGATGCTGCGGCTGTGTTGTGCGGATGTGTGGGGTGGCATCTCTTCTTACTGTTTCCCATGAAGTTTGCTATATGGAATATTATAGGGGTTCGGGACAGAAAATCGAGACACTATTTGCAAAGGTTCGTTAGGGATGAAAGCGTTGCTGTGGTGGCACTGGTGGAGGCCAGAGTTCAAAGTTTCAATAAAAGAGATGCTGATGTGCTATTGGGTAGAGATTGACAGTATGCAGTGTAGCCCTCGGCTAGGAAGTCTGCAGGTATTGTTATGCTGTGGAGAAGCTTGGTGAATCTCGAAGTCATTAGAAGTTCCATGCATGAGGTGTCTGTTGAGGTAACTACTGCTGGTTGCACCTTAATTAAATGTTGTGTTGTTTATTGCCCAAATGAGATCCATAAAAGGAGGATGGTCTGGGATATGTTAAGGGAAGAGGCTAGGTGTGCGTGCCCCCTTATTGTGGCAAGGGATTTGAACCTGGTAATGTCTCAAGATGAAAAAAGTTGGGGAAGTTTCTTTGCAATTAGAGCTAGCTGGAGTTCGCAGAATTATTACACGAACTACAACTTGAGGACCTCGGCTTTATTGGTAACAAAAATACATGGTGCAATGGCAAACAAGGTGGTGCATCGAATCTGGGAGAGGCTGGACATGCACTCATGAATCCACAGGTTATGCACGCTTTCCCAGCTACAATGGTTACTCACTTATCTAGAATTGGGTCGGACCATTGCCCATTGATTATTGATTTAGGGGAATGCAAAAAAAGCCTAAGAACAACAGAATTCAATTTGAGAGCGCATGGCTTAAGCTCCCTCATTCGGAGAGGGTGGTGTGCTTTGCTTGGAGTAGGCGTACTAGGGGCAACTCGATGGAGGGACTTGCTACAAAGTTTCGTCGCTCTCTAATTGCACTTCGCAATTGGAGCAAGGCTGAAGTGGAGTCCTTCATCAACAACAATGAGGTGCTAGAAGATAAAATCAATACCCTTCAAATGAAAGAGTCTGATAGTGGCTTGGATGCTGAGGAGAATTCCCTACTTGGCCAGCTCATTGCAGATTTTCATAAGAAATGTGCCTTGAAGGAAAGATAGTGATGGCAAAGTGCTAAGGTATAGTGGGCTAAGCTTGGTGACAAGAACACACGGTTTTTCCACACTGCAGCAACATCAAGATGGCGCAACAACCAAATTTTGTACATGAGGGATGACTCAGGAACTACTTTCTCTTCGGCTGAGGGTATTAGTACTATCATCACCCACTTTTTGAGGCTAAATGGTGCAACGACAATGTGGATTTCCCCTTGCGGCATTTCCTGCCGCATGCTTGCATATCTAGCTACCAGGAGCGCATGCTCGTGCACATGGTGACTGAGGAGGAGGTCATATGCGCGATCAGGGCTCTTAAGAAAATAAGGCATCTAGGATGGATGGGATCACTACCGAGTTCTTTCATGGTTACTATGAAAGTGTTCAGTGTGGTTCTGACATTCTTTGAGATGAAACAAATGCCTACATCATGGAAGGATACTCTAATTGTTCTGATTCCTAAGCGGTAGGGCGCCAAAAAGCATGATCAATTCCGGCTTATCAATTTATGCAATGCCATTTATGAAGTGGTGGCCAAGATTCTTGTGGAAAGATTGAAGCAGGTCTTACCTGATATTATTTTTAGAGAGCAAGGGGCCTTTGTGCTTGATCGGTTTATCATCGATAACATCTTCATAGCCCAAGAGATGGCATCTAAAATGTATTTATTGACCTCCAAATTTGGCACGATGGCAATCAAAATCGATGTGGAACAAGCTTATGACAGTGTCAAGTGGTGCTTTGTCACTGACATGATGAGATCTTTGGGCTTCCCTACGGTTTGGTGTGAGTGGGTGAATGCGTGCATTAGTTCACCTAGATTTGGGATACCCCTCAATGGAATTAAGCTTCCCTAGATTGTGGCGCAGAGGGGCTTGCGTCAAGGCTGCCCATTATCTCCATATCTCTTTACAATCGTGGCTGAATACCTGTCTGCGCTCACGCGGGAGTACAAGGAGGGCATGCTGCTTGGATTTCGATGTGCGTAGCGCATGCTCATCGTCTCGCACCTTTTGTTCATCGATGACATATTGTTGTACGCGCCTGCTTCACGTGGAGCCGCACACGTGGTGCGCTCTATTATGTAGAAACTTGGCAAATACGTGGGGCTCAAAGTTAATCTGGCTAAGTCAAAGATGTATTTTAATAGAGCAATGACGGGCTGAAGAAAGAAAAATGTTGCAAAGATAGTCTGCATGCTTCAAGGTAAGAATTTAAGCTATCTTGGAATCCTTATTTCGACAAAAATGCTTGCAAGGGAAGATTTTAACTTCATCATTCAGAAGATGGAAAATCAGATTGCCAAGTGACGGATCAGGCCTTTGTCTTTGGTGTGTAGGGCTGTTATCATTAATTCGGTGCTTGCGGCTATTCCCAGCCATGTCCTTACTCATTGCGTAGTGTCGAAGGGCCCAATTGATGCAGTTGAAAGAATGATCAGGAGATTTCTTTGGTGTGGTGCTTCTAACGCAAAGTCTATTCACTATGTTGACTGGGCTACTAACACATTGCCTGAGGAGATAGGAGGCATGGGTATTCATAATTTGCACTTTATGGCAACGTGTATTGCAAATGAAACATTGTAGAAGGATTTTATTGCGAGAATATAGCTTGTGGGTTAACATCATGCTTAGCAAATACCATGATGTGCGCAACCTTCACAGAGTGCAACGCGGCGCGTCTCACGCTTGCAAACTCACTATGGATGCAATGTCGGATGCAATCTCTTGCTTTGTTTGGCAGATGGGGGACGACACATTTACCCTGTGTGCTGAGGATAGTTGGCTTGGTTTTCTCCCCATCAAGTGGCGGCCAACCTATATCAATATGGACGTTGTGTGGCCAACATTTGTGGGGGACTGCTTTGCGGCCTTTGGGGTTTGGGATGTTCTCAAAATCTGTGCTTGTGCTGATGATATTCTGTATGATTGGGTAATGCATATGCCTGGAATCAAAGGCATAACAAGGACATGTTGCTACAATCGCACATTAAGTCTATGAAGGTCAACAATGGAAAATTCTACATGCATCTAATGGATTGTGCTCATAGAGACAAGGCGGTTAGCTCAAAATATGACACTAAACAATTCATGTGGATTTGGAGATTGAAAGTGGAACCCAGGGTGAGGTACTTTTTCTGGCGTATGGTGAAGGATTCACTGCCCACGGTGGCGTGGCTTGCACGGAGGGGCTTGGCTGACTGTGGCAATTCCACCTGGGGGTGCAGCACCGTCGAGTTGCTTAAGCATATTTTCTGGGAGTGCCCACGTGCACAGGAGCTCTGGCATGCGCAGCATGTGTGCACGGCCATTGTGGCAATTGGTGCTGGCCCATCTGTGTGAGATCGGGGGGGGGGGACTTCTTACAGTTTTTTCTTAGTTATGTGGCGGCTTTCGGGCTGAGGCATTGCGACGATAAGATGCACGCAGCTACAATTGCTATTGTATTTCACTGTATTTGGGAGAATAGAAATGCGAATAAGCATAAAGAGCCAGTGATCAACTACACCACCTTAATTCGTAATGTTCATATTGCTAGTGCTGCAGCAATGAAGCAATATAATGGGTATGCATCCAAGCCCAAAGGGAACCCTCAGAACTCCTTGCAGTTAAATGTAACCCTTCACTAGGTTCCCCTTCCAGCTAGATGGATAAAGATTAATTGTGATGCTGCTGTAGGGGACGATGTTGCTAGTGTGGGCGTTATAGTTAAAGACTGTTTGGATAGGCCACTTCTCTTGGTGAGCAGAAGGTACTATTCACACTCTAACGATGCCATGGAGGTTCAGGCAATCTTGGAGGCCCTCAACGTGTTGAGGCACAGCTTTCCTGAATCCCATGCTGTCGAGATCCAGACGGACTATATTCTGGCGATGCAGGAGGTGCAGAACTTGATCATGCACCCCCTTTGCGGAAATCTTTTGTGGAGGCGATCGCACATGCGGGGAGCCTCAGTGTGCTGCGCATTGTGCATGTGCATAGAGAGGGCAACGCCCTTGTGGACTGGGTTGCACGCGTTGCTTGTAGCACTGACTTTACTTGGGACTGGGGAATGCCCCTTCCCAAGTCGCTTCTTAAGTTGTTGTTGTCTGACTTTTTGTTCGATCCTCCTTAGAGAACTTTTGTAATGGCTTTGGCTTTTATAAATCAGAGAAACTCAACATTAGCATATGATGCATTATAAATAATGAGTAGTACATTAGGTTGTTTTGGGTGATCTATAAACAAAAAATGGAAAGTCTATAATATTAAACTAAAGCAACAATGTATGACATAATATACTTAATGCACCATATGTTATAAGGAAAAATGTAATGAAATATTAAGGAAGACATAAGACTATAAGATATTTTGGAATAATTAGTTATTGATTAAACTAAAATTAATGTATAATACAAGACTAAAAGGAAAAAAAAGTAAGACAATCCATTTTTAAAATTTTAGGTAGATCAATTTTATATCAAAAGATAAATAAATAAGAATGATTAGTTAGAATAATAGTTTGATATGGGCATAACATCATATTATGATTTATACATATTTCATGATATGAAATATATTATAATATCAAAATGAATGATATATAATTAGTAAGTATATGATTTACTTATGATGTGGGATATATATATATATATATAT
This sequence comes from Vanilla planifolia, assembly GCA_023846275.1. Lineage (NCBI taxonomy): Eukaryota > Viridiplantae > Streptophyta > Magnoliopsida > Asparagales > Orchidaceae > Vanilla > Vanilla planifolia. The sequence goes on along the minus strand of CM043878.1, from coordinate 5,282,734 downwards.
ATATATATATATATATATATATATATATATATATATATATATATATATATATATATATATATATATATATATATATGATAAGTAAGTTAGATGAGCTATATATGCTTATTAGCTTAATGAACATTATAGGAAAGTAAACGTAAATAAAAGAAGGCTAAATTAGCATATTATATTTCATTGTTGTATATCAAATAAGATAATGAGAAATTAAGAAACAAATTATAGTTTTTCCCTAATACATTATCCCATTGATATGATAAGAAGGATATAAAATCTTAACACAACATAGAGGACATGATGAGGCATTCATTACAAATCAGAAAATAAGTTAGCATTAAATATCTCTAATTCCTACATTGTTATCAGATTGTATAATACCTTTATGTATAGAGATTATGATATTTAGACATCACTCATATTTTATATAAGATAAATATACTTAGAGATAGCAAGATTATAATATTCAAACATTACTCATACTTTATGTAAGGTATATATACTGAGAGAAGATAAAAATATGATATTCAAACCATGATTTATATAAGACTGATATAATGAGAGTTGATAAAATTATGATATATCAACATCACTCACATTTTATATAGGATAAATGCATGAAAACTATCATTGATAATACTTTATTCATGATCTTGATGTATGGGTATGATATGATATGATATGATATAATTGCTAGCCAACTATGATATGTCTATAAGTAAAAATTTGAAAAATAATATGATGTTAAATAAAAATTAGAAAAATAGAATAAATGGGATTGTGGTATCAAGAAAAAATTGGGCCCAATAAAATGATGAATATATCAAAAGACAAGAAAAGGAAAAAGGAAATAAATAAGTTATAACATATAAGAAGAAAAATGATTATATGTATATTTAGGACCATAGATATCATAATATGATATTATCTAGTTATTGTAACATTAATCATTCACTCTTTTTATTTTAAAATATTATTTATTATTTAGAATTTTCTATTAAGATTATTATACTTTATTTGTTTTACTTATATTATAAAACATGTTATTGACATACAGAGAAGCATAGACTAAATTAACAATAATAAGGAGTAACTCACTACAGGGATTTAGGATATTGCATATGTTATTTTGAAAAACTTGTGTAAACTTATAAATTAATGGTACATCATGTTTCGTGGGATAGTAAATTAGTTGTTATATTTTAAAAAAATTGTTTTAGTAGTGCCACTCCCTATCTTAGAGATTTGTTGTGTCCTTATTTTCTAGTTTATTACTCTAATTAAGTTAATAATGATTTCTTTTTTTAAAATTAATAAAATAATACAGGTGCTACATGATAGTTTCTCTACTCCCTTCAAAGCTAAAATGAATGTAGGGAAAGCGACAGGTTACTCTTATAATAATAACAAGGCACTAACATGCTCTTGTGTTCTAACTTGGTCAAGATGTAACCGTCAGTTGATCTTATGAAAATTCTCAAGAAAAACATGAATGGTATGAGGTAAGTCATTAGCATAAATGGTCTTTCACCCAATTCTCATTCTTTTTAGCCTAACATGCCCCCTACAAACATACAAGAATAAGTTGTTTTAGTATTATAAATCATGAATGATATGTATAATAAAAGACCAAATAATTTTCATGGTTATGATTTAAAGCATTATAATTCTCACAATGTTGACTACTAACTCTTTTAGTCTTGTCAATTATGCTTTTAAAATATAGGCTTGAAGGTAAACTATACTTTCTAGCATGCATTAAGAATACCAACTCAACCAAGGCATGATCCCCCTCAAATGACACCTAATATGCATACCATGTAGCCTTCGGAACTTATCAGCATATATCTCCTTATAATTTCTATTCTTTTAAAAGCTAGAGACAAATTGGTTTTAGTTCACCTTATTAGATCCAATGCAACCATGACTTAAAAGAAAGATAAGCAATACATTAATGTGTGCTAATGCATTATCCATTGCCATTATATAAAACCCCACTATCTTCTACTTGTAAAATTTTGTTCTTTAATTCTCTTTGATTAACTTCCAATGGATACAACTATGAACTAGTCTCATGTTCATGTGGATGAAATGTTGATTAGATCTTCAAAACACACAAGAAATGTCCCTTAGATTCTCAAGAATTGACTTCAACCTATTGTTTTAAAAAAAATCTAATGGTGTGATAATAGATGGTATATATAAACGCATGAATGGGTAGCTTACAAGCTTCCCTTAGACCAACATTGAAGTACTCGGATGCATTAATCATCATCATTTCATACCAAAAGAAGCCTCCATCGTGTGTAGCCACATTCCTTCATCCAGTTTTGAGACACCTGATGAACAAGAATGATATTGCATTTGTCTATTAAAAATGTAAAATTTTTAATGTTCTCAATCAGGGACATCTTGTGATGAAACATTTCTATTATTGGATCCGATAAAGGTCTTATACTCCATGTCGAGGAAGCAATAAAAGCCCTCCCATCCACCTGTGATGTCCTTGATTGCTTTTCACCATACTCCCCCAGGCTTTATGTATCATAAATGTAGGTTAAACTAAGGTTCAGCATAGCAAATGATTTCTTTGAAGCGCATGTCTATTTATGCCCTTATAAACAAGATAATGATGAATCATGTAATAAATATTGATGAGTATTGTTAAGGCATCATGCACTACTAGTTTACTATAATTCATTTGCATTGTTTGATTCATGCTTCACAAAATTTCCTACCAAAAGCCATAAACACCATTCTCCCTCTCTCTATTGTATTCTTTCCATCTCCTCCCTCTCTGTTTACATTTGTGTAACATCCTAAACTACTATTCTTTTCATCGAGCTTATGTATTTGAAATTATAATAATAGTATCTTAAATAATTTAGTAGACACTTTAAAAGTTTGATTTAGTTTAAAATAAAATACTAATATTTGGTGCATCTTAAAAGACATTTGTAAATACTTCATGATCCAATGATAAGGATTATTTTGATAAGAGCTCATCACAAAGAATTCTTTGGTATGTAACTTGTAATTTTTGAAAGCTAAATAAACTTACTTTAAATTGTAGAGCTAAGAAAAATTAAGAAATTGAATTGTTTATTAATTTAAGCACTAGATTTTCTTTCTTTAAAACATTATATTGATTTTCTCCCTAAGGCAATAGTTTATTCCTTTATCCTTTCATATTAAGGGTTAGAGCATTTTGGTCTTTTCTTCAGAAGCACTAACTACTACCTTGGGATAAGAAGCAAGATGGAGGCTCTCTTACATGCAATAGCTTGCTACTTAAGGTTTGTGTGTTGGAGTTATGATTGTTGTTGTTATTGATGGAGAATTAAAGGTTTTGGATGCTTAAGAAGGTAATATAGCTAGGAAAATGAAGAGTAAGAAGGGAATAAAAAGAAGAGAATAAGTGTTAAGTTGTAAGGAAAGTAGGTTGCTTGCTACAATTATTAGTTTCATCAAGCTTTGTCAGATAAGTAATTGTAGTTAGAAGGTAAGAAGGTTGCTAACTATGGTGTATATAAGAAGTTCTTTTAACTTGATTGTGTTGTACCTTTTGAACATTCCATCACTTATTTGATAATAATAAAATCATTATCATATTATTAATACTTTTTATAAGTTATTTTAAGTCATAAATATTAAGAGTAATTGGGCTTATCATATGAAAAGCTTGATCATATGACTCAAGAAGTTTAATTAAGATGTTTAAGTGATAACTATAGCTGGCATCAAGAGAAACACAAGCTCAAGTAATACGATAAGAAAATCTTTCTTAAGACTCTTTATTTTGATAATTAGAATATCAACATATATAATAATTTATTTGAGACATTTAGAACTTATTTAAGACAAGTATTTTATCTTATATTATATATATAATCTACCTTAGAATATTATATTCATAATGAGTTACCTCATATATTAAGGCTAAATTAAATTAAAATGGAAATGTAAATAACTTCAGCATAGATTACATTGTTATTGTTAATCAAACTTATATAAGCTCATCATTATATAATACAACAATCTATTTCAAAAGATTGGACAGAGCATTAACCCCAAGAGATCCTATGGTACATGCATAAGTTATATTGTTCATGTTAGTACAATAGCCATGTTGTACAAGTATGCTAATAGTTTACCTAAGAGGTAATTGTTAAGGTTTACAACTATTGACTTTCATACAATATGATATTCAATTTTACATTTGTATAATCTATTCATTTGAAAGATTAGACAAGAGATCAAATCGAACGATGTGAGTTGAGTGATCGAGAGGTAAGGGATTGATATGGTTCATATATTACGGTGGTTCTCATCATCTTAGTATGATAATCTTAATAATGAGTGAGTAACATGCTGAATTTTGTTATACTGATTCAATATAACTTTTGTACATGTTTGATATAATTTACTCGAGAAGACTTATGCTATGATTGAGTTAATTTTGGTAATACATATATGATATCACCATCTTGTCTGTATAATATCATTTTACTTAAGAGCAGAGCAATTTTGCATCATAACAATACAATTCGCTTACTATACATATAAAATTTGTTATGATTAATATAAATGATTTTATTATAAAACATATCATTCTTGTACAATCATGCATCATATAGTATTTTTTGAGAGCTCATAATTTGGATGTGCATAATTTTGTTCAAATTATATTGTACTATGTCATAATCATTTTGAACGATTTATTTGCATACTGAAAATGAATTAGTCAAGATGTAGCAATTATTTGGATGATACATTTAGAATTATATCATACTTGTATGATACATTGGATTGAATAATGAAATCAATTTAAGAATGTAAGTAATAGCTAATTTTATTGATTTTTGATATAGTCATTCAATAGAGTTTTGGAGCCATTTGAGAAAGAATTATTAGGAGTATGTAAAGACATCTAAACATGATAAAAAATCTTAATGCTTGATTAAAAAATCTTTGGTGAAAGAGCATAATTAAATTTATCATTTTAAGAAGAGGAGAGTATAATGCCATGGTATTTAGCTTGCAACACTCATTATAGCATTTTTTTTATCCTTAAGCTATGTTGCCCTTTGTTATTTTAAGTTATATTTATTAAATTATGCCTTGTATGAGCATTGAGGTTTACTTCATATCTTACATTAATTCAAATAATGTACCTCTTAGTTATTTAATATAGACTTATTGTGTTTGAGCTTTGTATTTCATTTGCTCATATCATTGTTGAGACTTTCACTTGTTCATTTTATTGGCTTTTACTAAGCCTTGATTGTGTGCTTTTATTAAGCATGTATTATTGGCTTTTATTAAGGTAGTTGTAAGCTTTTATCAAACTAATGTTGTAGGTTTTTATTAAGTCGATAATATAGACTTTTATTAAACCAGTGCTATAGGTTTTTATTAAGTCAGTTTGAAAGATTTTATTAAGTTGATGATTTAATAAATTTTCTAGCCATTGGTTGGGAGTGGATGTAGATCCAAGTTTGGATCAAATCATTTGAAATTATTAAGTTTTTTACTTGCACTACAACACAAATTTTTGCAAAGTCTAATATTTTCTAAAATAAATATTATAAAAGCTAACAAAATTAAGAATACTAAAATCTTTTATTACAAACTTAATTAAGATATTGAGTTGGATTGAGTTTTGTAACTGACACAATTCACTTTTACCCTGCTGTGGGCATCATGGCTCCTTCAAATTCAACAAATTGCTCGCTTGTCTATTTGCAAAGCTATTAAGACTATCATAAGAAGTTGAATCAGAGAGAAACAAGGGTATTTGTAGCTAGAGAGTTTAAGGAAAGTTGTAAAGAAAGCTTTTGAGCGACATACATGAAGAAGTTAAGAAAAGCTAACTCTATCTAATATTTTACCCTTGTAGTTATTATAGTTTTCCATTGAGGGCTACTAAGAAAGATTGTTTTTGGAAGTTTTACAAGTTTTCTGAACAAATCTTATATGTTTGTTGTATAAAAGAGATTTATCCCTAACTTTATTGTCTTCAATTGTCATTAGCTCTCTAAGGAGTTTAAAATTTTTGTTTTAATCTATGTTATAAGATTATTTGGCATTCTATGTGACTATTGTTGAGTCTGGGATGGATAGTTTGTTGAATTGATGAATGATCCATTAAGCCTTATTGTGTCATTTGTTGAGTTGATGGATGTTATGTTTAGCCTGATCACATGGACAATCCCAAATTTTGGGAGAATTTAGGAGTATTTCAATTATGAAAATATGAATTTTTTGTTTTTTAGGAAAAGAAATAAAGAGTTATGATCATGTTTAAATAAAAAGTGAGTATATTATGATGATTTGTGTATAATTTGATTGCGTGAAAAATGAAAAGAAAGAGAAAGCTAGAAAAGGAACCATTTTTTTAAGAAATATAATAGGTAAACTAAAATAATTATGGTATATGAAGGAATTATTATTTACCCATGACAATGTATTCATATAAGCATAATAATATGACATCATCTAATATATGCATACATATATTCTAATAATAATGGCATAGTTATTAAATTGTTGTATTTATTTCATTAATATATTTTCTAAAGCATCTAAAATATATAAAAGAAAGTAATAAGAATTAAGATATTTCTATATAAGCATATGATATGATATGATATAAAATGATAAAAAAGAATTGCATTTTTATGGCACTATCCCACAAACGCTATTGTAATCAAATGGCTTTAATGTCAATTTTGTGGTGTTCTCGCTTACCTTTCTAGGATAATCCACATTCTCTTTCTCTTATTGGTTTTGAAAACCCTTTTTTAACATAATTAAAATTAACATGTTCACATTTTGAAAATCATAATAGGAGCAATATAAAACTTTTACATTTCTTTTTAAAAAAAAGAGTTTGTACAACATAATGGAATATTAATAAGTGTCCATATAAATAGAAAAAGAGTTATTGTTGAAGCTCGATACAATATGATAATAAAGGAAATAAACTACTAATTAAACTATGGTGTTATCTCTCTCATTACTCATCTATAATTCTATAATATGTTTTTATCATGACTTAAAATATTAGGTTATAAAAATAAGATAATCAAATTGTCATTATCTTAGAGATAGAAATAATTTAAAATAAATATAAAAACATTTTTTAAGTCATAGCACATGCAAGGTCAATACCACACTAATAAACATGTGATAAGCAAAAGAGTAAATGCTAATTTTTCTTTTTATTCTCTTTTAGAAAACCAGCCTTCAATTTTTATAAGAAATCTTGTAAATTTCTTTTCAACTCTTTATCTTATTTTGTCTCAATTCTTTTCTCTTGTTGTTATTTATAGGATCAGGCCTTTTCACATTTGTCAAATTAAATTAATCATATTCTCCTAAGCACAACATTCCAAATAAGAATGGGCCTAATAATGACTCCATTAGCACCACATCCAGAATATGTTATTCTAGATTATGGCTCCACTTTTGGAACATATTAATCAAGATAGTAAATTAAGCTACTTTGCACGAACATCATATGTTCAGTTTTTGAAATTATACTTAGCCATTTTCAACCAACTCTTATTCTTCTTCGCTTCCTTTTTCCTTTTATTTATAATTCATAATATATATCATTTTCTTTTAAATCTTTTTTTCTCCATTTTCTCTTAATTGTCATGATATATTATTATGACATGCTTTTATACAAAACTTTTACAAAAATAATTAACAATATCAAATCATGTTAATTAAATCAATAGAAATCAAAATCATTATAAATAGGGATGATAAACACACTTGAATTTTTTTATTTCAATTTTAATTATTCTCAATGTAGTCACTTGGTAATACAATATAACATCAAGCATATACACCTATAGTACAAAGCCTGCCTACTCTAACTTCATTCTACAGGGGCCTGACATTGGAATGGATCTTGAATTGTGTGTTTTTCCATGAATCTTTTTTATTTAAGTGTTGAATGATTGCTACAGTACTTTGCCATAATGCAAATTCCTGCTTTCCTTTTGCTTGACCTTGCCACACATAAGCGTCTCCCATTTCTTTAGCTCCATTATAACAGCTTCCCTTTTTCCTTTCTTTCTCTTTCCTTTAGCAATTGGCTTAATAAGTTACAATGCATATTATTTGTAAAACAAACAACAATTACATTAAATAGTGGTGCAAAATATGTATTTTTTCTTCTAAAATGTGTACTCAAACTCACCATCTAAGTAGTCTATTTATGTATAAATTTCACAATCTAGTTTTTAGACATGTCTAAAATATCTTCATAAATCTTTTTAATTTAGATTTTCATCCTAGGCTATATTCTCTTTAAATTTGATTTCAAAGGTTGTTTATTTTGATTCTTTATCTTAGAACTTCAATTGTCTTGAAAAAATCACCGTCCTTTACTAAGATTGATGTCATATTATCTATTTCTTTTGTTTTTCTTTTGATTTTGAAAACATTTTATTTTTTTGGCAAAAAATTTTGTAAATAATATGATAATTTTAAAACCATTTTAAAACAAACAAAAGCATTTTAAACTTTTATAATTTAAAACCAAAATGGCAATAAATTTAATTAGCATTTGTCAGATTATTTTTAAATAACATTGTTCATATAATTGGAAGTGAAGAAAATGCTATAAGTCTAGTTCTAGTAATATTAAATAAGCCAGTGTAGTAGCTTATAGAACATGATATCACAAAAACAAATTATTAAACCACAAAACCTCTTAATACTCTCTTAGAGTATTATGCTGTCTTATTTTAACATAAAAATTTTAGATCATAAAATAGGTTGAGTCAACTACCACTAGCTCGATGACAAAAATTATGTAACATATATGTAAAACAAAAAAGTTATAGGTTACGTTGCATGCTAGGTCAAAATCAGAGAATATATATCATATAAACAACATATGATGAGGATATAATAAGATGCTATTTATTTTATTTTCTTTTTAAAAGCTAGTTTTCATTTTAAGAAAACAAGTAAATTACTTTTTTATTTTTTTATTCATTCCATTTTATATTTAAATTTTCTCTTTTAATTATTTTAGGTCGAAGACCTTTATCTTTTTAATTCCTTTTGATTACTATTTGAGGAACACGTCATTTTTAAATGAGGTTTTCAAGTTTTTGAAAACACTGCCACACCATTTTAAACTAATTTTTGTTCTTACTCATTTTTTTTCTTTCTTTTCAATTCAATAAAGTGAACAACTAATTTAAAATATTATTTTTTTGCTACAATTAGTCATTATCAAGATATTGTAATGTCAATATGCTCATAAATAATATAAATTGAACAATTCACTATCAATTAAACATCATACTTGAACCAAACTTGAACCTTTAATGTTAGTACAAGAAAACATCACAATCATCCTTTAAACTTTTCAAATTCAATGGTGATTCCTAAGGATCAATATATATTAATCAATAATACATCAATAATATACACATAAGACACAAATCTTGTTTATCTTAATTTTTTTTGTTGTGGACTTACCTTATAACGAATCTTAAAGTTCACGCCTTTTCTCATTTTTTTGGACTTACCTTATAACGGATCTTAAAGTTCATGCATAATACTATCTCATTTCTTCTCTCTTCATATGCTACAATACTTCTCCCAATTTTTCTTGGTTTCTCATAAAATTCTTCCAACACCTTAGCAACTATTCCTTTCTCTCTCCTTTTCCTTCTAAGGTTTTGACTAATAACCAACTAACCAAAATTTTCCAAAATTCCCTCACCAACGTCAAGCTTCCTTTATATTATTATTTAAAGTCATTTCTTGTTCCCAACTTCCCATTTTCCTTCTAGATGGCAAAAACCTTGTTATGGATGATTCCTCACCCCATGTCACTTATTTTCAATGGTTTCTCATCAATCTAGGTCTCTATTTAATTGGATTTCCATCCCTCACCACGTGTTAGGTTAGGCTTAAAATAATTAGATAATTTAGAAATTAATAAAAACTTATTTTAATTAAACTTAGTACTTCAATAGTTTTTTGCATTTTTCAATCAATTCAAGCTCCAAACTTTCATCAAATGAATTTGTTTAAATCTTCTTGATTAACTCTAACCAAGGGCAAATATCCCATTTTTTATGAAATTTATTATTTTAGATAATTTTTCAAACTTAAAAATGCTAATAATTATTATTTATTTTTTTTTGTAAATCCTCTTTGACATTTAATTTCTTGGTCATCGCACATCTTTTCTGTACCAAAAGTCTTTTAACTAATCTTATTCTTTTAATCTCTATATCCCAATAAAGTTTTATAGTTGTTTTTATTCTATTTAATATTTTAAAAACTTTTGGAACTCTTTAAGCTTGTAAATAAATCCGCATTCAACGTCTAATCTTCTATTTTAATACTTAGAAGATTTCATTATTCACTAACTTGGTATCATTGGACTCAAAACGATTTGTTTGCTTGTTTCATAACTCATCCACTCCTTTTAGGTGCTGTATCTCCTTTTTTTAATATATGAGTTTTAGAAAAAATAATAAAATTTCTTAGAATTGACACAAATTCCCCAAAAAATCCAAATAAATCCAAATCTTTATAGACTTCAATCTTTATTATATTTGAGATGCTAAAATTTCTTCCTCTTTATGAGATATCTATCAACCCTTAAATCATATTGTTTTCATCAATTTAAGTATCCAATCATTAAAAAATCTTTAAAATATCATTTAATTAACTATTCCTACTATTGGGACACTACATAAATCCAATTAACTTAATCTTATCTAGCTCAAAGAGAGTAAGGCTTTTTGAAGGAAGAAGCTTTTAAGCTCTTGAGATATGTATTCATGGATGAAGGAAGGACATAGGTGAAGATATAGATGAGAAGATTTTTCTTCAAAGATTTTTTTTCTATTTTGGGTTTTGGCTGATCCTTGACCTCATACTAAATATTAGGCTTAGAAGAGTAGAGACCCAGAAGTATCATGTGTTGTTAGAACTGATAAAAATAATGTTTGAAAATGCCTTAAGATAGGAAATTGGCTTCGTGCTGCCTTAGCTTCAAGTGTTGATAAGACAGTCCAATCATACGATCGATTGGTCTGTTACTTGTCTTTGTTGAACGTTTATCAAATAGTCTGATGGCTTGCCCCATTAACATCAAATAATTTGGCATTTTATTAATAGATGGTGTATTGTATGCTATAAAATAACATACATTTTGATATTTTCTAGGTTTTAGGCTTGGGAAGTTTAGATGATTCATGTAATATTAAATGATGCAAGGGAGTCTTAAAGAGAGAGAATCAAATGGAGGATTAGAGTAAAGCGTGAGGAATCAATTAGGCATGAAGTGATCTAATGAGTTTGTGAAAATCCTCTCATCACATTACAACTTTTGAAATTATTAAATTCTGTGCTCTTAAAAGTTTTTTTCTTCAATTTTTAGATTTCAAAAGATAGAACCTCCCATGTATTTTTTCCATTTTTAAATATATAATTACATTAAGATAATATATAACAATAACTATAATATTTCACGTAGTTATATATCACAAATAAATACACAATTATCTATACATGTTTATAATTACATTTCATAGTTTTTTAGTTACTAACTATTTCATTTTGATTATAGGTACATGTCACAACACATATACATGGAATTTTATAGAGTTATTTAGTACAAAACCTTTACAAAATATAGTTCTTTTTTATAATCAATTTTTTTAATGGTCCTCCTTACATTGTGATTATGATATACATGAAAAGTTAGTGTAAAAAAAAGACAGAGTCAATTATCACATGCTCAATAAGCTACATCTAACAATATAAATCAAAGCAAAGAATAAACAAGCAATACCTTATTTTAATTAAAATATTACATGCCACAAAACAATATACTACAATCACAAAAGAAATGGCCGACATGTAATTTCTTATTTGTTTTCATTATTTATTCTTAATGTGATCATGTTTATTAGTGCCCATTTTCACTTTACTAAATAGACTTTATAATGGCCATGCTACCACTCTCACTTTTTAAGATAATTAGCTAGTATCTTCTTTTTAGTTTAATTATAATAAAAATATCATTTATTTATTATTCATATCATATTTTATGTACAATTATAATTTTAATAGTCATAACTTTACGTTAAATCTCAATTGTGTGACACACTAGTTATTAGTCACTTCATAGTGACAAAAATCTTCATCATGTGACATGTTGGCCATTATCCATTATTATAATGGTATTTCATAATCATGTGACACATTGGCCACTAGCCACTATCATAATAGCACATCTCATTCATGTGGTAACTAGTCATTAGTCCCAAAGAATAACACATTTTAAATTAAATAATTCACATTCATTTTTAATTGATTCAAATTTGCATTCTTATCATTTCATTTCACATGCATAAGTTTCACAATTAATTGTATATAACTATATGTATGTAATTATCGTAGCACATAAGGTATCATACTTATATATTTACAGCATGCTAATTAAATCCACGTAATAGTGCATCAATTAATATGAAGTGACACATTAGTCAATATGGAAAAATACAACTCATACATCTAATAATATGTCCAAGGTTCCAAAACTACTAATTCTCATACAATTACTACATATAGTATTACAACAATATATCAAATGTTATAAACTCTATGTAGAAACCATAATACAATATCTTATTTATATAAATCAATATTACATTAAACATGAGCGTATAACATTTATTTCTGAGTGCCTAGGTCAAAAGTTTTTATTTTTTGTTTCTTATCTTATTGCTAGCCAAATTTTCTTGCTCCTTAAGTTCAAACTAGCAAGCTGTAATAATTCTTAGCTTAATGTAGGAATTTGCAAAAATTTGTATTTTCATTAACTACAAGTCTGCACAACTCACTTCCAAATTGATGAAGATTTTTCATTCAATTTCGTCTTTTCTTCCTTCTCTCTTTCTTTATCTCACCTTGATTTTTCGTTTTCTTGAACCCTAATCAACTTAATAGTGAAGTAAAATCTTGATTAAGACTTAATCTTAGCAATCTTTATCAAAGATTATGAAAACCTAGCATAAGAATTGAATTTTTGGTTTTAGAGACTCACAAAATCCTCACCACCATGTGAAACTCCTTGATTTCATTGGGGTTTTAATGATGAATGCAGCTCTTGCCTCTGACTCAATTTTGGCCAATCACACAAGGTGAACAACCCTAGTTGCACTTACGAGCTCAAGAAGGAGAATCCGAAATACTACATTAAGATAAATCGTGATTAGGATTTAGAACTTAATTATTCAAGTTATATAATTGTTTAATTATTTAATTTACTATTTAAACTTAAATTTTTTTTTGATAATTTCAAATAAATTCTAATTGAGATGAAATTAGTGTCATTAGACTTATCTTGATAGATTCTATTGAATTATACTCTTTTTTATATTTTAAAATACTTTTTTTAGTTATTTGGCATGCTTTACATGATAGTTTGATTCATATTAACTTGAAGTTTAAGGATGTTATAAAGTTTTAGTAGACAATCCATTAAAAATCCTGAGGGCAATCGAAAGATGCATTAGACACTTATCAAATGATTTGATAAGATGTATTAGATGGTCTGGTAAAACTGAAATAAAGAAGATTTGAAGGTATCCAAAGAGATTAAATAAAACCCAATAAATACGATTTGAATAGTATATCAAAATAAGAGAAGGATATGATGTAAATTATGTGTATAATTATAGGGCAAGAAAAAGGAAAGAATAGTTAATTGAATATTAGCTCTTCAGACTTTGAGTTAAGCATGTGTCACTTTCTATGTATGCATAATTTTTTATTAATATACCATTATGCTAAATTATCACATATGTTGTATTTACATTATTTTATTAATATTAAGCATTATTTGTTTATGTTAAATGTTGAGTAGGTATATGGTAGCATATAATTAGTTATGAACCTACATGATGAATATATATTGATATACAGTTGCAAATGTATGTTAAAATAAGGTATGTAAGTAGAGTTATGAAATTACGGTTTGCTCTATATGAAGGATTAAGATAACTTTGTAAGGTAAATGTAGCTTTGTTCAAAGGAGAGAATTATGATAAACTCTATGGGATAATAATGGCTAATCCATATCTGGGTTGAGAGTCCATGTAGAAAAGAGATAGCTTATCCATATGAGAAGTTGAGAAAATTCTTATGAGATGGTAAGATGGTCAGTCCATATAAGTAGTGAAGGATAAGAAAGATAAAGTGCCAAGTAAATAAAAAGAAGAAGATTGTGTAGTAGAATATATAATTTAATATATATATATATATATATATATATATAAACTATTATTACACTTGTACATTATTATATTCTAATCATTACCTTATATGTGGCATAATTTAAATACTATTTTATTTCACACATTATTATTATTGTGTTATTTTTACATTCTAAGCTTAATAGTAAACTCAAGTTATATTTGACATTCACAATTTCAAGTGCATTAGATGGACACAAGAACACCTAAAGATTAGGATAAGATGCTTATTAAGAGTAAAAAAAGGAAAGAAATGCTATGTGAACATTTTTTTTATAAAACATGCTTACTATAATAGTAATAATTATGTCAATAGAAGACTACTATAATAAATTTTATTTCTATTATTAATATTTATAACTCTTAAGATTTAGTTGGCATTATTTTTTCTATTATGTTACATATTATTAAACTTTAAGCATGCTTAGAATTTGAATGAAGATGTACATAGAGTTTTGGAGTTTGCATGTATGCATGTCTTATTTTATATATAGAAAGTAAGAAAAAATGGTGCTAACATATGATTATATGCGAGGCATGATAATGTTATTGTTACACCCCATTTTTCCTAGGCTGATTTTTGGCATAAATTTTTTTTTTTTTTTTTTTTTTTTTTTTATATAGACAGCTCAGATCGTCCCATACCAATCTGAGTAGCCTACAAAAACATAGGATATAACACATCATTACACACCTACTTTCCTTAACAATGTGGATCCCATCTCCCGGGTACACCGTCAAATCAGGTTCATGACTCCTGAATTAACAGATGGACTCGCGCAATGTTACTCCTACTAGACCCACTACTCCTACCCCATACTGGTAGGAGAACCGATCTAATAGAAGTTTGAACCCCCACGGTTAAGTTCCATAGTCATGTAATGACCTCACCATCAAACAAAAAGATATATAACATCCACAAATAAAATATGACACTCCACACACCATACTCCAAGACAATAAGGTAGGGCAGTAAATGGAAACTACATTACAAGAATAAGACCAAGTCCAACAAGTGCAATATTATCCAACCAGAAACATAAGTCAGAATTACCCTCACATATTACATGACATATGAGAATAACAACCTCATTAAATACATCCAACAGCAACAATCAACTAACCAGAATATCTCAGACAATCACAATCAGATATCCTCCACAAGCCTGCTGACCACGATCCCACCTAATCAGGTAGCGTCAAGTCTGTCGAGCCACTGAAATATACAATACAGGAATGAGCTACGCCCAGTAGGAAAGACAGCTAGTAAAACTCACATGCAAGAGAAGGATAATAGCAAAATATAGGAATACAGCATAACAAGGTATGGTGGATAGGCACTCTCAGTCCCAGACTCCGACCAACCACAGTCACCCCCAGTCACACCAGAGTAGCTCTCCTCTGGGCTTCCAGGTAGCGTGCCAGTGGGAACGCCCATCTCGAAACACGCATGGCGCCTAAGCACCCGACACCGCAGCGTCTCTCGTCAATCAATCTCCTGGAGACTATAGACAGATCCAGTCACAAAATCTCTAGCCAACGTGAGACACCCCTGCCACCCTAAGGCGTGCAGGCCTACACACTTGGCTAGCCACTGCGAGACACCCCTGCCACCCTCAGGCGCGCAGGCCTACACACATGGACCAGGAGAGATCGACTCAGCCACCGTCCCAAGGAGTCCTCTACCAATAATTTCCATAGAAGCTCACGCCCCTACAGTCATTGTCAATTCTCTAACTCCAAGATTCGGCAACATATGTCCAGGTACGACAAGGCGCATACCAGTCACATGTATACTGTGGAAGCTAAGCCTGAACCGCACAGTTACCTACCACAACTACCCTAAAACATCATATAGGGTCTATAGTAGTCCGGTCCAGTATGCCAATCCATAAAATATGCCAACACTGAATAAACTGACTCAATCCATGCCGTTGCCATCAAGGCAACACAACTGTCAATTACTGACTGTTCTGGTAGCATCCATGTACCATAATTCTGTTTGACTGTTTCTAGCTGTACTGTCATCACTGATAACATTTTTCCCCACTTGAGGAAATTTTTAAATTCCGTCATCAATTTCCGTCTTTATCCATTTTTTCGAAATTCGGAATAGTTTCCGAGTTTAATTCCTCATATATCTTATTTCCAAAATTCGAATTAATTTCCGAATTAAATATTCTGCATTTTCTTTTTCCCAAAAATTCGGGATAAATTTCCGAATTTAATTCCTCCCGTCTTTCCTCTTCCGCGCCGCATTAAAATTAAATAAATCATTTCCGAAAATTCGGAATTAATTTCCGAATTATAAATCCTTCCGCTTCTCTCTCATCCGCACCAATTTAAGTTAATAATTGTTAATTAATTAATTTACGATTAATTATTAACTAATTAACTAAATCCTAATCCATCTCCTTCCTCCGCCCGGCGCCCGCGAAACCCTAGCCGCCGCCATCGCCGACCAATACGATCCTTCCGTCGATTTTCGGCGACTGCGAACAAGGAGAACAATTTCCTAACATGCTCCTAAGCATTAATAAATTTTTTTTCGGCGAAATGGGAATTTTTCCAGGAATTCCGAAATTTGCAAAAGACACAAATTAGCATTCAATTAAATCCGATTTTCATCCACATGCTTGTTTTCATTAAGCAAAGTATTTCATGCTTTTAATTTTCTACTAAATCACTAATTTAAACTGAATTTCCTACCTCAACGACGCCGGCGACGGTGAACTTCGTCCGCAGCTCGCCGCAGCTCCTCGCCGAACGAATCCGGTATGAATTGACTCTCCTCGTTCCCGTGAATCTCCAGGCACAAAAAGCCCCTTGCCAGGCCGCCGGAATCACGCGCCGTACGCCGGAAAAACTCTCTCTATCGGTCGGCCGAACGAACCCTAATCGTTTCGTGAGGGTTTTATATTTCTGGCCGACACGGTGAAACCCATTACGCACCGTTGACACGCTTTCGACATGGTAAGCACCTGATACGCGCTGTCGACACGCTATCGACACGGTAAGCACCCGATCAGCCGGTTCAATCCCAACCGTCCGATCCGCTTATCAGAACGCACGCGCAAACTCACTCGGCGAACCGTCTCCGCCTCCGCTGAACCGTTCCGGTCCGGTTCACGCGCGGTAAAAACCAATTTCCGGTTTAATTTAAATGGATTTTCGAATTTCTAAAAATCCAATAAATCTAATTAAACTGGGAAAATTACTTAAAAATTACCTCGGTGCTCCGAAAAATCCCCAGAAATTTCAGAAATTCCATTAGCCTCTGATTGAGCTCCTGGCTCATCCTACTGTCGATCTGAAATCATCCAAGCCAAAAATTAATTCATTAAAGATTAACATAAATTTTTTTACTGGGTATAACATTTTATTTTATTCAATTGTATGTTATAGACCTAATATACAGTTTGACTTAAAATTTGCATTGTTTTATATTATGTTATATAACATTATTTGTTGAGTCTATAACAATTTGAGTAAATATAGAGAGGATTATTTAGTACACTATGAATTTATTTTTGCTCTTAAAATCTTGTGTTAGGATTTAAACTATGGGGTTATAAGAAATTTTTTTCCAACAAAAAAATTGGGCATGAAAGTTATTACGATTTTATTTATTTTATTTTTTTCTACAAAACATTGATGTCAAAGTTGTTATCATTTTTTATTTCAAATGAATAATAAGTTTCCTTTAAATGTTAAAAAGATGGTTTACTTTTATATTTCATTTTGAGGTTAATTTAAATTTTGATTTAAATTAAAAAAAAGAATGATTTGATTTAATTACACAAGTTTTACTTGGATTATGATTTTCAAAAGAAATAATTTTATGACAAAAAGGGTGTTTTCCAAAATAAAGTTTTCTAAAAAAATAGTGAGTTTCAAAATTCAATGGTATCATATTTTATTTGGAATGGAATACAATCAAAAAGTATCTCAATCTTCACTTTTGTCTTCGTCTTGAAGTAGATCAATTATATATGAGATGTGTGTTGGCTATAGTCTCAAGCAATGTTTCTCAACTCATCATTCTAATACATTCCTATGTGTCACACATTTCTAGTAGGTATGATCTCTCTTTGAGCTTAAATCCTTGTTGTTCTTTCCCTACTCATTTGATCTCTTCTGCTCTAGATATTATTTCCATTGCTATTCAATTGATGGATCTTATCATCTCCTCATCATACATGTTTAGGTTTCCAAATTCTACTATGCACATCACCAAATTTTAACAAGAATTTAAGGTCTAAACATCCAAAATCATTTGCATGTCACACATGTTAAAATAAAGGACAAAAATTAAATCATTTTTCATAGCATCTTTCCTCAATCATGGAATTAGATTCTTATAAATTTACTCTAACTCACTTTTAAATTCTCCAAAATAACCCTCTTAATAGTTTTTTTAGATTAGGTTCCTTGTATTATTTTCAAAATATTCTCAAAATTCTTGAAAATTTCATTTTAAATCTTTGCATTCATGGCATACTATACATCCTAACCATGTACTATACATATAAGCTATGTGTATTGTACGTGTAATTGGTCTAAAAAAAACATTTATTGGACTATCTAATATGCCAATGTATGTACCATATGTAAAGCTTAGCTTTTTGTATGTTTTGTTTTGTTTTAGTTTATTTTTAGTTGTTTTTATCTTATGTACCTTATGTGGCCTTAAACAGTTGTATATGGAATCTATTTCAAGTTTTCAATTGTCATTTTCTAGACTTTTCATATGAGACTTGCATTCTAAGTGGTAAAACATATTTGTCAAACATATAGTAAGTAATCCATAACAAAATAAGGTTTGTGTTCCCACTTTGATGTTTACTTATACTCATATAATCTTGGTTATCATTTTTCTAAGTTTTTCATCCTAGTTTGTCCACCTTTAAGTTTTTCATCCCAAGTTTTTTCATTGCTAGGTTTTCATCTTAGACTTGTCCACTTCTAGGAATTCATTATAAGAGCATCCATTTATGAGTTTTGCATCCTAAGTTTGTCCTTTTTTATAGTTCTTTTTTTCTAAGATTTCAACTACTTTGAAAGTACCAGTGTTGCACCTTGTTATTGTCATCTAATTTATGAAACATTTTTTTATAGAAAATAATATGTTTTAGAAAACCATTTTTTGTTTAAAAAACTTGTTTAATTTGAAAACCATAAGCAAAGTAATTATTTTGTAAAGAATTCAACCCAAATGATTCTTTTCTTATTAACTTTTATAAAGTAACATAACCAAAGTTTTATCCTTCTTTCAAAAGAATTAAAAATATATACTACTTATTTCAAAATAACAAATTCACATGTTAAACTATTTCATAATAGAATAGAAACAAAAAATCATACATGACTTGAACTAAATATTTTTTACTAAAAGCAACATAAGTAAAAAATGGCCTAGAGTTGTATAAAATGTATTTAAACTTGCACCCATTTTGGAGTTAAAATATTCTTTCATGGCATCACCCAAGGATTTGTGTATTTGTGTTTATGTTAAAATAATTTAACTCCAAAATGGTCTTTCTCATATAGATTTTTCATCTTTCCCTGCTTATGTAATATTTCAAGATGAATTTAATTCTCTTTTCTCATATATATAGTTATTAAGCTCTTATTCATTTATAAGTAGAAGAGTCTTTCTCATTATAAAATAATGCTATTCTTGAATGAAGTTTTTCTTATTTTTGTATTTTCACTTTTGTGAGCAAAAAGTGTATACTCAACTCTATTTGGAGAGATTCCTTCCATAGGGAGAGCCAACAACTCATTAAATTATCTCTTCCTCCAACACCCTTTTCATGACACCCGTAAGTCCTTGTCTACCCTTTTGTTCTCTTAGTCAAACTACCAAACTACCATCCTCCTCAGCAAGGCTTTAAATTCTAGTAGACCACTTTATTACCCTCTAGCCAAGCCTCTCCATCAATCCAAACCTCCACCTTGTCAACCTTTTCAATCTTTGGTGCTCCACATGCTAATTCTAAAGGAAACTACAAGCCATCATTATTAAAGAGGTGAATTGTTTATGCAATGTTTATTTTTTAGGTCATAATCCAAAGTTAGAGTTACTCTTTCTTCTATTACGATACTTTATATTGAGTTTACCTTAAATTATTTATTATATATATATAATTAGATGTGATAAAATTACTTAGTAAAACTTTATAGTTAAGGCTTAATGCATTGTCACCTACTTCACTAAATAATCTATATTACAATTTAGGATACTAATCTTTAACTAATTTTAAAATATCACACACCCCTAGCCCTAATTAGTATACAATATCATTTAATATTTCTTATTAGTTTAATAAGAATCTCTTATATTGTATGCTTAAATTAGATCCTCACACAAGTTTAATTTGTCTTACATCATTAATTCTCTCGTCTTCAAGTACATCACTTATTAGCTTTACCTAGGGTTTCACCTGATCTAAGATAACTGTTATACCCAGTAAAAAGTTTTATGTTAATCTTTAATGAATTAATTTTTGGCTTGGATGATTTCAGATCAACAGTAGGATGAGCCAGGAGCTCAATCAGAGGCTAATGGAATTTCTGAAATTTCTGGGGATTTTTCGGAGCACCGAGGTAATTTTTAAGTAATTTTCCCTGTTTAATTAGATTTATTGGATTTTTAGAAATTCGAAAATCCATTTAAATTAAACCGGAAATTGGTTTTTACCGCGCGTGAACCGGACCGGAACGGTTCAGCGGAGGCGGAGACGGTTCGCCGAGTGAGTTTGTGCGTGCGTTCTGATAAGCGGATCGGACGGTCGTGATCGACGGTTGGGATTGAACCGGCTGATCGGGTGCTTACCGTGTCGATAGCGTGTCGACAGCGCGTATCGGGTGCTTACCGTGTCGAAAGCGTGTCAACGGCGCGTAATGGGTTTCACCGTGTCGGCCAGAAATATAAAACCCTCGCGAAACGATTAGGGTTCGTTCGGCCGACCGATAGAGAGAGTTTTTCCGGCGTACGGCGCGTGATTCCGGCGGCCTGGCAAGGGGCTTTTTGTGCCTGGAGATTCACGGGAACGAGGAGAGTCAATTCATACCGGATTCGTTCGGCGAGGAGCTGCGGCGAGCTGCGGACGAAGTTCACCGTCGTCGGCGTCGTTGAGGTAGGAAATTCAGTTTAAATTAGTGATTTAGTAGAAAATTAAAAGCATGAAATACTTTGCTTAATGAAAACAAGCATGTGGATGAAAATCGGATTTAATTGAATGCTAATTTGTGTCTTTTGCAAATTTCGGAATTCCTGGAAAAATTCCCATTTCGCCGAAAAAAAATTTATTAATGCTTAGGAGCATGTTAGGAAATTGTTCTCCTTGTTCGCAGTCGCCGGAAATCGACGGAAGGATCGTATTGGTCGGCGATGGCGGCGGCTAGGGTTTCGCGGGCGCCGGGCGGAGGAAGGAGATGGATTAGGATTTAGTTAATTAGTTAATAATTAATCGTAAATTAATTAATTAACAATTATTAACTTAAATTGGTGCGGATGAGAGAGAAGCGGAAGGATTTATAATTCGGAAATTAATTCCGAATTTTCGGAAATGATTTATTTAATTTTAATGCGGCGCGGAAGAGGAAAGACGGGAGGAATTAAATTCGGAAATTTATCCCGAATTTTTGGGAAAAAGAAAATGCAGAATATTTAATTCGGAAATTAATTCGAATTTTGGAAATAAGATATATGAGGAATTAAACTCGGAAACTATTCCGAATTTCGAAAAAATGGATAAAGACGGAAATTGATGACGGAATTTAAAAATTTCCTGAAGTGGGGAAAAATGTTATCAGTGATGACAGTACAACTGGAAACAGTCAGACAGAAGTATGGTACATGGATGCTACCAGAACAGTCAGTAATTGACAGTTGTGTTGCCTTGATGGCAACGGCATGGATTGAGTCAGTTTATTCAGTGTTGGCATATTTTATGGATTGGCATACTGGACCGGACTACTATAGACCCTATATGATGTTTTAGGGTAGTTGTGGTAGGTAACTGTGCGGTTCAGACTTAGCTTCCACAGTATACATGTGACTGGTATGCGCCTTGTCGTACCTGGACATATGTTGCCGAATCTTGGAGTTAGAGAATTGACAATGACTGTAGGGGCGTGAGCTTCTATGGAAATTGTTGGTAGAGGACTCCTTGGGACGGTGGCTGAGTCGATCTCTCCTAGTCCATGTGTGTAGGCCTGCGCGCCTGAGGGTGGCAGGGGTGTCTCGCAGTGGCTAGCCAAGTGTGTAGGCCTGCGCGCCTTAGGGTGGCAGGGGTGTCTCACGTTGGCTAGAGATTTTGTGACTGGATCTGTCTATAGTCTCCAGGAGATTGATTGACGAGAGACGCTGCGGTGTCGGGTGCTTAGGCGCCATGCGTGTTTCGAGATGGGCGTTCCCACTGGCACGCTACCTGGAAGCCCAGAGAAGAGCTACTCTGGTGTGACTGGGGGTGACTGTGGTTGGTCGGAGTCTGGGATTGAGAGTGCCTATCCACCATACATTGTTATGCTGTATTCCTATATTTTTGCTATTATCCTTCTCTTGCATGTGAGTTTTACTAGCTGTCTTTCCTACTGGGCGTAGCTCATTCCTGTATTATATATTTTCAGTGGCTCGGCAGACTTGACGCTACCAGATTAGGTAGGATCGTGGTCAGTAGGATTGTGGAGGATATCTGACTTGTGATTGTCTGAGATATTCTGGTTAGTTGATTGTTGCTGTTGGATGTATTTAATGAGATTGTTATTCTCATATGTCATGTAATATGTGAGGGAAATTCTGACTTATGTTTCTGGTTGGATAATATTGCACTTGTTGGACTTGGATCTTATTCTTGTAATGTAGTTTCATTCACTGTTTTATTTTATTGTCTTGGAGTATGGTGTGTGGAGTGCCATATTTTATCTGAGGATGTTATATATCTTTTTGTTTGATGGTGAGGTCATTACATGACTATGGAGCTTAACCATGGGGGTTCAGACTTCTAATAGACCGGTTCTCCTACCCGTAGGGGTTAGGAGTATTGGGTCTAGTAGGAGTAACATTGCGCGAGTCCATCTGTTAATTCAGGAGTCATGAACCTGATTTGACGGTGTACCCGGGAGATGGGATCCACATTGTTAAGGGAAGTAGGTGTGTAATGATGTGTTATATCCTATGTTTTCGTAGGCTACTCAGGTTGGTATGGGACGATCTGAGCTGTCTATATAAAAAAAAAAAAAATTTGTATGCCAAAAAATCAGCCTAGGAAAAATGGGGTGTAACATAAAAAATAACATTTCATCATAACAAAAATAGATTAACTTAATAACTATGCAATCTAGTTTATCACTGAAATTGTTGTACTGCTTTGTTTTAGTTTTTTGTAAATCATTTAGCCATTTATAAAATCTCATTTTGAAGTTTTTATTATCTACATAAAATTTTACATGTTAGTCTTCTAAGTAGGTTGAATCTCAGTTTATAATAAAATAATAATTTATCATAATTTTGTATTATTCAAAATTTTTGAAAAAATTTTATGATCTTTTATTTTCTTTCAAATAAACATATACTACTAAAAAGGATATATGAAAACACAAAAAATGAGGCAAGCTGAAAAGTATAAATTATTTAAAATTTAACAACATGACGTTAGTTAAAATAAAAGTTTTCTATGTTGTTAAAAATGATAAACACATATTTAATGAGTTTAATAATAAATTATTTTATATGCTTAATGAAGTCATGTCAATTATTAAAATATTAAATAGATTTAAAGAATAATTAAAATATATTAAGACATAGAACTTATGAAGATTAGAGTTAATAAATTTTTTTGGTTCAAAAAGTAAGTGTGATGATCACAAATTTAAAAAGTTGAAGAAAGTTTATAGAAAATAATAAAACAATTTTTATAAGTATTTGTAAGTTTCAAAAATTTTTAAAAAAGTTAATTGACATAAAACAAATGTTAAAATTTACTAATAAGTAGAACTCATTGATGAGAATATATTTAAATAACATGTTTCTAAAGTAGGTCTATTATCCAAAATAACATATTTTAGAGATAGAATCAAATGAGCCACTATCTAGGTATATCATATTTAAAAATAATATATTTTAGAGATGAAGTCTAAAAGAATTTGAAATGTGAAAAAGTCTTATCATATAACTAATTAAAAGAGAAAGATAAATTTTAAAAAATTCAAAGGAAAGAATAAAAAAAATTTGCTTGATGCTTTTAAGAAAAAGATTGGATGATCTTAACCTAATATATGGTATGAACCCAAATGTGTTTGCTCTACATAAATATTATATTATTTTGACATTGAGTTAGTGACAATTATCTTAGCTTATTTTATGCCCTAAAATTTCATGACGAGATAAGACACAACATAAGACTTGAGAGTCATAATAAGGGAGGTGGTATTGCTGATATGACGCTTAGTGGGTTTAGTTCCTTTATATTATGTTGTAGAAGTTGTTATGATAAGTAAACTTAAAAAGATGATCACAAACATGTTCAAGTATTACATTTCTATCACAATGTATTACCTTTTTCTAAAAAGACAATGTGATAGTTTTTAATATTTTTATATGTGATTTTAAATTTATTTTAAAAAAATGTAAGGATCATATGACTCGACAATTATTTTTTATAAAAAACATATTTTTAGTTTAAAAAGAAGAAAATGATGTAGCATCACCTGAAAAGGTGTGTTGCAGTGTCATAATACCTATCCAGGTCCACACTAGTGAGTTCACATAACCATATCATTTATCTCTTCTTTTAAGTTATATCGAGGTTCTAGCTATTACATGACCTTTTTGTCTTCCTTTAAATGATTAAACCTAGAAACAATTTTACCATATTTCAAAACAAAATTTAGTATTTTGTATATTGTCGAATAACATTCATTTTTCTTGTTTTCTAAAGAAACCCATTATTTCTGCATAATTTCATGCTTAAATATGAAACAATTTAAGGAACTTTTGCATCATATCTAGCATAAAAGAATAATAGCATGCCAATTACAAAGAGATGCATTAACCTAATCAATGTGTATATGAAGGAATTTCTAATACTATCATGCCAACTCTTCACAATTGCTTACAAAACAAATTCATAATACATAACTCATCTATAAAGATCTAAGGTTCTACATAATTTTAAATTTTTAAAATAGAGGCTTTGCATTGAAATCACAAAATTGTCAAATATATCTATCGAGTATGTAGGTCACCAACCTTGTTCCTATGTAACGATCACGCTAACTAGATTGCTTACTTGAGTGACCTCTCTAACTTCCTAAAGATAATTTTTTTCTTTTTTTTTTTTGTGCTTAATTTGATTACTATAAGGCCAACACTAGTGAATTCACATGACCAGATCAATCTTTTCACTATCATATCTCTTTTTCAATTACACTAGAACTATACCTATAAGGATGACACTCTTTAAGTTTATATAATATATCTTTTTAATTCTTTTACATGACTAATCTCTACGTCTCTGTCATGTTTCAATAAAAAAATTTAGTATTTTGCAAAAAATCAACATTTTCAAATAATGTTCGTTCTTTCTATTTTCTAAAATAACCCATTATTCATGCATCATATCTAGTCTAGAAAAAAATAATAACATGTTAATTACAAATAGGTACATCATCCAAATCCATGTGTATATGTAGGAATTTCTAATGCAATCATACCATTTCTTCACGAGTATTTATAAACAAACACAAAATACACCAAGCATTATCCAATATTTAAATTTCTACAATATTTTGAATTTTGAAATAATGCTATAAATTTAAAACCATGCAATTATCAACCAAATGCATTTTGTACATAAAAAACCTACTTTTTCCCCATGTAGAGATCAAACCAACTTCATTACTTGCTTGTACGATCGCATTAACTTCCTAAGCTTGACTTTTTCTCTTGGTTTTTCTTGCTTGATTCAAGTACTATAATACTTTTTTCAAATTTCACATCACCTGGCTGCAACATCTCCTCTTCCCTTTCTCTCTCCCATGTCAACATAAAACCAAGAAAAATGACTCAAAATTTTTTGCACAAAGCTATTGGAACCTTTAAATTTTCCTAAAATTGCTTGAGCTTTCACCCCTGTTGATCCCCGTCTCTTTCACAAAATCATACAAACATTCCTTAATTTCTCCTATTTTTCATTGAAATCAAGGTTATAAATAGTAAACTCCTTAATATTAAGCTTCATCAACGATTTACCTTCCTCCTTTAAGGTTTCATGTGTTTCTCATTTACAACGAGGTTTAGGTAAATAAGAAAAATAAAATTTTAAGTTAAGTTTAATTAAAACTTCAAGCTTAATTAAATTCTTTGAATTTTTCAATTCAATTAGCCTTTAAAAATTTATCAACCACTTTTTAAAATAAATTATTCATTAAAGTCTACCATCCATGAGACTATTTTAATTTTTTACATCCTTTGATATTATTAATAATATTTTATTTCTAAAGATTATATAAATATTAAGTAAATATTTTGTTTTATAAGTTTGATATCTTATTTGGAACTAATACAAATCTAATTTTTATAGAAATTACATTATTGTACTCATGATAAAATGAATTACTATCATATTTTTTTAAAATCTTTTAACATTATATGATAACTTAACAAATTTTAACTTTAAAAAATATTTATAATAATATTTTCTTATAACTTTGTCTCTTAGTTTCATAGCCATCATGAAATTTGCATTATTATTTTCAAAATAATTTATACTTCACTATTTAAAGTTTAATTCTCTCCTTTGTAGGCTCATAATCCCTTTTTAATAATTGCACATAATTTTGCTACATAGTTCACTTAATAAAAATCAAATAAATGAACTTATATGCCTTGAATGATGATTATTATTTCTTTTCCTTCTTATAGGTTCAACTATGCTAAAATTTGTCAAATTTTCTAATTAAAAGTTTCTTTAAAATTATTATTTAATTAAATAATTAAATAATTAAATAATTATTCTAAAAATAGATGGTGCTACAAGACATTGGTGGCAAGAGCAATGAAGGCTTCATTACAATAATAGGCTCAACTTAAAGATTTTATGAGAGGGAATTATGTGATACTATTTTGGAATGGTACATTCCAATGCTAACTAAGCAAGAGATAAGGGATGTATCATAAGGGACTAATTATTACAAAGTATGACCAAACTTCCTTGAGGTTGTCCAAATATGTTCCAGAGTTTGTGACAATAGGAAAATAAAAGGGTTGTATGTTTTGAAAGGGTTTGTGAAACTCAATCAAAAGTGTTACAATTCTCATAGAATTTAAAACTTATAAGGAGTTGGTAGAATTTGCATGGAGAATCAAGCAAGAATAATATGCTTTGGAGGCTAAGAAGGTAATAATATAAAGGAAAGGGACATTCTTACCCAAAATTAAGCAAAACTTTTAGAATATAGTAAGAACAGGATCTCAAGCTACAAAATCTAAAACAAAAGAGAAACTAAAATGCATGGCATGTGGTAAAAACCACTAAAGAAAATGATTTAGGAATGAGGCACTACAAGAATAATCTAGATGAGAGTAGACATTTTACGAGATAGATCGATGGTATGCAACTACCTTGAGGTGTTTCCTTGTAATCTATTATGATTAACAACTAATTAAGAGATCAAGTTGCCAATCTAGTAGTTAAAAGAATAGAACTCATAAAAAAAATATTATACAAGATGGTGTAACATGCCAAAAGTGGGGATAATTTTAATAAAATCAAATCGTAAGATATTAAAAATAAGAATATTAAAGAATTATCGATGACTCTAAGGGGAAATAATGATTAAAAATAATAAAATAGTTATAATTTTGATTAAAAAATAATTAGTTGGATTATAGAAATTTTTTAGAAAAAAATTATATAGTATAATGGGTGTTTATCGTACATTACAATATATATAGTAGTGAGAAAGACAACTTAGTGAAGATCGTAGTCTAATGCGATACAAGATACTGTATGGTACCATACATCAATAAGCAAAAGTTGAATGAGATCATAAGGTATGATGAGGACATCATATCAATACAATACTATAGTAGATAGCATTATCACTTATATGGGTTGGATCAGTCAAAAAAGAAAAAGAAGAAAGAATTGGAACGTAAAATATGGAATAAGTGTATTGTATAATACAATGATATCATAGAAAATAGAGTTAGGGTGGCATAAAGTGGATAAACTCATAGGATAAGATGATATTTTATGAGTATAACAACATAATTGTATCAGTACAATAAAGTGTAATTAGTGCATCGATACTACAAATTGATTGAGTTCAATAGATCAAGGAAAGGTTCTTATCGTATAATCTAATCAAAAAATAACATACGATACTATTGTTGTATTATTAACCCCTTCTATGATATTTTATTTGATGATAAGAAATCTTAAGTATTTCTAATAAATTTGGTTTAATAAATTTTTAGATTTTAAATAGTTGATGTTTGTATTCATTGGAGAATTTAAAGACGAAGAGAAGCTATAATAAACTCTTATAAAAAGATCTTGGTGAAAGAGACAAACCACCAAGAAATATTTTTAACATTACTTTTAGATATTTTAATTTTATTTTTAGAACATTAAGCTTGATTAAAATTAGTTTTTCAAGATACAAAAAATATTAATTAACATTCATTTTTAATATCCTTAATCATCATCATTGATTCAATACCTAAAATGTATATTTTTAAGTATTTGATTGATATTTTTGAAATCTTATTATTTAGTAATGATTTAAATAAAAAATTTAAAAAATAATAAAAACAAAAAACATAATTACCTTCCTAATAACTACTTGACATTCCTCAGTCACTATAGGTCGGGTCGGGGAGTGAATCCCAAAACTTGTTCAACACATTCGAATGTAGCTTGGATTAGGAACATATTATTCAATTTGCATAATTAGCTCTTTAATTAATAGACATGAGGGTATTGAAATCTCACACGAACCAAAAAGGTAGCTGACCTCAAAATATAGTTGCCTCAAACATGCCATAATGTTTATATGTTAAAATGCCTATTTCAAATACACCATATGGGACTAAATGTATTGCTTTTACTACATAATAAACTTTTGAATTATGGGAGTGACGTGAGTTATTTGATTATACATTTTTACGATCAAATGATCATCGTCTTATCTACACTTTTCAAATTGCTAATTCTTTCAGTCGTCCGATTACCTAATTTTGTGATTGCACAAACTGTCTTTCATCTGCTGATCAAATTAAATCCTATCGTCAGATTACGATTATGATCTAATGACCTAAAACAAATAAATGAGTCTCTGATACCAATTGAAATCTTGTTCAACAAGTGGGGTGTAAATTGCTATAATTAAAATTTTTAATTTCTTAAAAATACTTTAATTTTTATTTTGATAGTAAAGCTTTAAAAATTATGAAATAATAAGGTACACAAATTTAAACATGTACACAAGTGATTTTTAGGTGGTTAAGCAAAAATCAAGCCTATGTCTACCCTCGATAAAAATCAGACACAAAAATAAACTATTTAAGCCTTAAGTAAAAAACGAGTAGACTAAACCCTTATAATAAAAACATAAAAAAAGCTACATTAACCTTAAAAAAAAATAAAATTGGCAAAAAGAAAGAAAGAAAATGTTGATAAAAATTAGTACAAATAATTCTTATGATTGACAAAATATTTAACAAGGCACAATTATTTTAAGTTAATCAACTATAAAATAAGAAAATGAGAGCTTAACTTATTAGAAGATGAATCAAGAAATTTGAAGTTCGTTGAACAAAGGCATAGTATAAGGAGGTGACGTTTAACAATGACTATGAATTACTTTGAGGTCGTGGCAAGAGTTTTCTTCTTTGCAATTTTGTAAATGTTTTCATCACAAAACATTTGCTAAAAAATTCTCCTAGTTATAGACAATTTCTAGCGACTAAAAATACTTACAAACATCTAAATTAGGTGTCACAGTTTTTGCTTCTGTAAATTTTAATTAAGAAATTAATATTTTAATAAAATAGCTCAACAGCTTGAAATAACAGCTAAAATAGCCATTGCGTTGGAGCCGTTGGATCAGACAGAACCACGACAATTTGATCATGAAGACTATGTGATTAGACAAACAGAATTTAATCAACGCTTCTTAGACACATTCACTTATTCTGGGCCATTCGATCAGAATCATGATCTAAGAGTATGATTTAATTTAACAAGCAAAAGAAATACGATCCATGCGATCGTGACACTGCGTGATTGGATAGCTAAAAAAATTAGTGATTTGAAAAATGAGATATGGTGGTGATCATTTGATTGCAAAAATGCACGATCAAATGGTTCACGTCACTCCTGTAATTCAAAAGTTTATCATGCAGTAAAAATAATACATTTAATCTCACTTGGTGTATTTGAAAAGCACATTTCACCATATAAGCATTCTATCATGCATTTGAGGTAGCCTGATTTTGAGGTTAGCTGCCTCCTAGTTCATGTGGAATTTCATCACCAACGTGCATTAGTAATTGAAGGGTTAATTATGCACATCAGATAATATATTCTCTAACCAAGCTAAATTTGAATACATCAAACATATTTCGACATTCACTACCCGACTTGACTTGAACATTGTAGCGACCCATGAACAGTGAGTGATTATTAAGAAGGTAATTAGGTTTTTTTGTTTTTATTATATTTTAAATTTCTTATTTAAATCATTACTAAATAATAAAATTTTAAAGATATTAATCAAATGCTTAAGAAATATGTATTTTAAATATGGAATCAAAGATGGTAATCAAGGATATTAAAGATGAAAGTTAATTAATTTTTTTGTACATTGAAAAACTAATTTCAATCAAGCTTAATATTCTAAAAATAAAATTAAAATTCTTAAAAGTAATATCAAAAAATATTTCTTGGTGGTTTGTCGCTTCTATTAAGATATTTTTCATGAGATTTTACTATAGCTTTTTTTTCTTTAAATTCTCCCATGGATACAATCATAAACTATTTAGAATTTGAAAAATTCATTAAACCAAATTTATTAGAAATACTTAGGGTTTATTATCATCAAATAAAACATAATGACTAGGAGTTAATAACATAATAATCTCTACCTTTTGATGATAATAAAATCTCTAATAAAATTAATAAAAATATAAGCTATTTAAAAATATGTGTGTCATAACAAGATTAGGAGTCTCCCTCAGTTCATGTTTTTTATCTTTTAATTTATTTCAATATTTTTTTCTTTCCCTTTTTGCTATCACTCAAATGGAGTTAACACTCTTAAACTTAATCTAAGTTTTGTAAATTGATCACAACCTAAAAGTTTTATGAAAATGTCGACCAATTGATCATTAGTAGGCACATATTCAAATAAAATATGGTTGAGTTTAATGTATTGTCTTATAAAATGATATCTAATATCTACATGTTTTGCTCTAGAATGATTAGTTATAATTTATCTCAAACTTATTACACTTGAATTATCATAATAAATGAGAATTTTTCTTAATATAATATTGTAATCTCTTAGTTATTGCTTGATCTATAAAACTTGGGCTATATAACTATTTGTAGCTATATATTTTGATTTCATGGTAGATAATGCAATATAATTTTGCTTTTTACCACTCCATAAAATTAGAGAATTTCTTAAAAATTGGCATGTATCATTTTTTGCTTTTTTTATCAATTCAAATTCCAACAAAATCTGCATTTGAGAATGCTCCTAATTAAGATTTTAAATCTTCTTTTGGATACCAATGTTTTAATTTATTTGTTCCAACTATATATTTAAATATGTGTTTTACAGCTATTAAATGAGATTTTTTAAGATATGCTTGAAATCAAGCATATACACAAACACTATAAAGTATATCATGTTTATTTGTTGGAAGATATAAAAGTGAACAAATTAAACTTATATACATTTTAGTGTCTACTGGCTTTCTTTTTCATCTTTATCTAAATTTGTATTGGTGGTCATAGGTGTGTTTCTCTGATTTGTAAAGGCCATAGCCATTACAAGCAGTCCTCAAAGGAGGATCAAACAAAAAATCAGTCAGCAACAGCTTGAGAAGCTGTTTGGGAAGAGGCGTTCCCCAGTCCCACGTAACGTCATTTCTACATGCAGCATGTGCAACCTAGTCCGCTGGGGTGTTGCCCTCACGATGCACATGCAAAACATGCAGCGTGCTAATGCTCTCCGCATGTGCGATCGCCTCCACAAAGGATCCTTCCGCGGGTGGGTGTGTGATCATGTACTGCACCTCCTGCAATTTCAGAGTGCAGTCTGCCTGGATCGTGATAATAGGGGAATTAAGAAACCTTTGCCTGAACCACGATGAGGGCCTCCAAGATTGCCTGAGCCTTTATAGCCTCGCTGAAATGTGAAAAGTACCTTTTGCCCACCATGAGAAGGGGCCTACCCAAATAGTATCTAACCACAATGCCCACACCAGCAACATCGTCCCCAACAGCGGCATCGCAATTAATCTTTATCCTCAAGCTGGGGGGGAACCCAGTGAGGGGTTACATTCAACTGCAAGGAGTTGTGAAGGTTCCCGTTGGGCTTGGATGCATACCCATTATATTGCTTCATCGTCATGGCAGTAGCAATCTGAACATTTCGAATTAAGGTGGTGCAGTTGATCATTGGCTCTTTGTGCTTCTTTGCGTTTCTATTCTCCCAAATGCAGTGAAATACCATAGCAATTGTCGCAGCTTGTATCCTATCGTCACAACGCCTCAGCCCGAATGCCACTACATATCCAAGAAAAAACTACATGAAGTCCCCCCCATAGCGCACAGGTGGGCCAATGCCAAACACCTCAACGGCCACGCTAAAAAGAATATTTAGTAATTTAGTTTGTAATAGGTGTGTTTTTAAGTTTTAATATTTATGAAATCATATTTCTTTAATAATTCTAAAGTATATTTAGTTTGTAATATGAAAATTTTATTGAGTTTATTTAACTTGAAGAGCTAAAAAGAATATTAACTCTTTTATTAAGCTCATTTCAAATTTATTTTTTATTAGATCCAAAAAATTCTTACATAAAGCTTCAATATTAGCCCCAAACATTATATCATCTATATATATTTTACATATAAGTTGATCTTCTTCTTTATTTTTAAAAAATAATATGTTATCTATTTTTTTCTTTTATGAAACCATTTGAAACTAAAAAGCTATATAATCAATCAGACCAAATTCTAGGCACTTGCTTAAGTGCATATAAAGCTTTATTTAACTTATATATGTGATCTATTTTATCATATACTTCAAATTCTGGGAGTTATTCTACATAAACTTTTTCATTTATATAACCAATTAAAAAAACAACTTTAACATCTATTTGATATAATTTGAAATTCTTGTAGCAAGCATAAGCTAATGAAATTCTTATTATCTCAAATCTTGTTACAGGTGCAAAGGTTTCTTCAATATCTATACCTTCAATTTAATTATAATCTTTTGCTATCAATCTTGTTTTATTTTTAATTCTTTTTTTATTTTTATTTAGTTTATTTTTAATGAATCATTTTGTTTTAATTATATTTTTATTTAATGGTCTAGGGGTTAACTCCCACATATAATTCTTTTCAAATTGATTTAATTCTTCATTCCTAGCTATTACCCAAAATTCATTATTTAAGGCCTCTTTTACTAAGATTGGTAAAAAATTTGCTACAAAAACGAATTGATTATAAGAAGATATAGTTCTAATACCATCCTTGATTTTACCTATTATTTGATCTTTGGGATAATCCTTATTATATGTTAAAGTTTTACGAGTTTTATTTTCTTTAATTATTTTATTTTTCTTATTTGTCTCATTTGAGTCTTTTAAACTTAATTTTTTAAAATTTTATTTATTCATCATCCATGTTTATATTATTTAATTTTGTTGATATTGATTCATCAAAATTTATATGTATGAATTTTTTTACTTGATTAATAGTTGTATTATAAACTTTATAAGTTATATAACTAAATGAATATCCTACGATGATTCTTTCATCTGATTTTGTATCAATTTTTTTTAATTCTTTTTTCCCATTATTTAAAATGTAACATTTACAATCAAATACATGTAAATGAGCAATTTTTGGTTTCTTATCAAATATTAATTCATATGATGATTTGTTTAATATGACCTTATACAGTATTATATTTGAAACATAATAAGTTGTAAGCACAACTTTTGCTCAAAAGAATTTTGATGTATTATATTCATTCAATATACTCCTAATTAAATCTAATAAAGTTTTATTTTTCTCTCCACTATACCATTTTGTAGTAGAGTTTTAACTGTCAAAAATATGTAAAAAAATTTTCATTATTATTATAATAGTTAATGAATTTATCATTTCTAAATTATCTTTTATCACTTCTAAGGATAATTAAATTGTGACCTAACTCATTTTATAATTTGGTTATCAATATTTGAAACTGTTACATGATTCACTCTTTTTTCTTAAGAAAATAACCCATGTATATCAAGAATAATCTATTATGACTAATCCATGTTTCTTACCTCCTAAGCTCATATGATGTAATGGTCCAAACAAGTCTATATGTATAAGTTCCAAAATCTATTTAGAAGTTAAATCTTTCTTGGTTTGAAAACTTACTTTTGTTGTTGTCCTAAATTACATGATCCACAGATAAAATTATCTATAAAAGTTAATTTAGATAAACTTCTTACTAAGTTATGTTTAATCATTTTTCTTTATGTATGTGTAATAACATGACAAAATCTCTTATCATAAATTTAAGTCATTAACATGTAATACAAAATATTTTATTTGAAAATTATTTACAATTTTTTAATTAAGTAAATAAGTATTATTTTTTTAGGTGTAATAATTATTATATTTTTATTTTTGCTAATTTTACGTCAATAGTATCAAATAAAATACTAAAACTACTATCACGAAGTTGACTAATGCTAAGTAAATTATAATTTAAGCTTTGAATAAATAAAACCTTAGTAATTAAAAATATGAGGTTTTTAATAATATATATTCCTTTAATAGATTTCTATGAATTATCACCAAGCATAACTTTTTTTCTATCATAGGCCTTTAGTTGAGCGAATAGCTCGATGTTTCTTATCATGTGTCTTGAGCACCTACTATCCAAGAATCACATGTCCTCCTCGACCTTAGAAAGAAGACATGCCTGCACTCACAAATTATTTGTTAGATAAGAACCCAAACCATTTTGGGTGTAGCACATTTAAGAGTAGTTCAACTGCTATTTGTCTTTACTGCTCATGCATAAGTAGGATAATTTGAGTGAACATTATTTTTAATTCTACATGTATATGAATTGTGACCTAAAAGCATGCAATGATTACATATAAGCTTATTATAACCATGTGACAAGTTAATATTATCATTAAACTTATGCATATTAAATCTTTTAACATATGTAACATCTCTACTAATTAATTTTATTTTTAAAAATAAATAACTAGAGTGTAAAGATTTAAATTCATTAAAATCTTTAAATAAGGAAGCTTGCTCATTAATTTTTTATACAAAGACATCATTGGCATTTTTCATTTCATCATAAAAGACTTACACATTCATAATGTTCTTTTTTTAGCTTTTTATATTTTTACTCAAAGTTTCATACTTTTTATAAACATAAAGTAATTGTTTAGCAAATTTTTCATTTAAATTATTTATCTCTTTCTTACTTGAGGATACACTCTCTTCTTCTTTCTCTTCTTCTCTAGCCATCATGTAAAAGAATCTTACACTATTATTCTCCTCTTCACTTGTACATGTTTTTTTGAATCATTCAAAGCTGTTTTCAATGTTTTCTTCTTATTATTACTTTTCTTCATCTCATTCTTTTCTTTTTCAATTCTTTCTTGCATGATAAGATATATTGGTCTAATATATCCTGACTTTTCACATTCATGACAAATTATTCCTTTTTCTTTCTTATCATTCTCTTAGATTTTTGATTTTTATACTTTCCTATAACATTAAAAATTTTATATAAACCTTTCAAAATTAAAGCTATACCATCATCATCAATGGATTTCTCTTTTGAAATACCTTCATCTTCAATGCTATTAGTTGTTCCTTCTTCTTTGTTTTATTCTTCTCAATTAATTCTTCTTCTTCTTCTTTTCTCTTCTCTATATTTAACTTGTTTGTCCTAAGCTAACCATCAAGTCATTTATTATCATCATAGAAATATTTTTGACAATCTTGACAGTGGTGGTTAATGGATCATGTTCTTTTGACAAGATTCATAGTATCTTCTTTACTGTTCATTCATAGAAATTGGCTTTCCCAAGCTAGTAAGTACATCAGTAATATTGTTAAATCTAGTAAACATATTTTTGATAGACTCATTTGAAAGCATCCTAAATAACTCATAGTTATGCATCATCATGTTTATTTTTTTTAAACTAAAGAAGTGCCTTCATATGTTACTTCTAATTTATGCCAATCTCATAAGAAGTTTTTAAATTCATGATTTTATTAAATTCTATAACATTGAAAATATAATGTAAAATATTTATGATTTTATCATTTAATTATACTTTATGTTTTTCACTATCATCCATTTCATAAAAAAAGGTTTAGATATTAAAGCACTTTGTGCATTTTTTCTTATGAGAAAATCAAAAGAAACTTATATTAATTCTCATATTTTTTATTAATAGATTTTAAATGAATTGCCATCTTAGCCTCTAATAAAGATAATAATTACCGCAAAAGAGTGATCTATTGAAAGATGCACCTTTCACTTAACTTAATTAAAGCATCAATTTGAATCATAGATCTCCTAGATAATTTCTTCTCATTAAAAGCATCCTTGCTATGATAGAAATTGAAATATTATTCAATATTTTAACTATTAAGTAAGAGAGAGAATAAACTTGAGAGAATTATAAACAAACACAAAAATAAGATAAAGATCACATAAGGTCATTGATGCATGATAGCAAATGTCAATATAAATAATACAATATTGTATAGTATAAAAATCAATAAATAAACTAATATGATTAATTGAGAAAAAATTAACTCAGTCTGTAGGGTTGAGTAATATATAGACAAATTGTACAATACCATGAGCATTAACTTCTAAGAATGGTCACTTGTATAATATGCATAGTATATAAGAATCATCAGATTATGATGTAAGAAGAAAGATATATTATGCAACATGACTAGAAATAATATACGTATGAGGTTAGGTGAATTCTTAAGATAATTAAACAAAATAATATGATATAAATAACTAGTAGATTGTATGAAGTTGAGTATTGTATAAGTATGATTAAGTTGAAAATGGTGATGTATAAAGAAAATTATCCGTATGACATAAGATGAATAGGAATATCATATAAGTATGATAATGGTATGCTAATACTATAATAAGAACTTATGAAAGATTTAGACAAGGATAAGAATCACGTTATATAAGCTAGTGATCATACCAATACAATTAATAAGAAATGAAACAATTTTAAAACATAAAGTAGCCAACAATTAGGTTAAACCTCATGGTGATAGATTAATCAATAGGAAACCATTAGAATTAATTTGGAAAGAAGATGAAGATTCATTATATCAAGAGAATGTGGTCATTTACAAAAGTTGAATGGCTAAAATGTGAAAGGATGCAAGAATAGATTATAAAAGAGATTGAAGCTAAGACTAAGAAATTTTTGACAAAGTTAAGAAATCTAGCACTCAACCAAAGCTAGTAGAAGAAGAAAGAGAGGAGAAAGTGTCTCTAAGTGATTTGAAGAGCCAAACATACTAGCTTATGCTAGGATCAAAGGCAACCCATGAAGCTAAAAGAGAGATTGTGCAAAGATCCAAGCCATGCTATAACCATTACAAAGGGAAAACAAAAGGTAGGAAACCTTAATGATTATGTGTATATACTTTGATGTAATGCATAATATAAGCTAAAAACTTTAATGATTTGGGAAATGAAAAGTTGAAAATACTTTAGGCAAACTTGTTCAATGTGTATGAGATTGTTTGCTTTATACTTGTAAGTAGAGGTAGTTAAATTATCTTATTTATTGGTAAAAAAATTAAACATGCTTGCATATAATTATTATTGTCATGTTTGATGATGTAATGTTGATTTATTAGAGTATTATGAATATATTGAATTGCTTCAAATGAAATTTGTTGAATTTCATTACATATTGAAACACTTGAATGTATGTTATATTTTCATGATGATTAAGTATGATATATTGGTATTTGTTTATAGTTAATCTTTTCATGTTAATGTCAATTTATATACTCATGCTTACAAAAAAGAAACATAAGAAAAGAGAAAAATATGTTGTTATTTTTCAAAGGATAAATATATGAAAATAATAAAAAGTAAAGAAGGTTTTGGAGAAGAGATGAAAATATTAAAGATGAAATGATATTTTAGTTGTCTAAAATAGTGATTAATATTTTGAAACAACATATGTTAGAGATGAGCTAAAGTAGCAAATCATTTGGGCTATTTATCATAGAATAATAGTTCTTAAATATGCCCAATCATTGATAATGTGACCTTTCCTTAAACAAATTCCTAAAAAGATAAAAGAAAAAAGGAAAAGAAAAGTTGCAAGGTAATAAAAGAGAAATATGATTATAAATTGTTATATGAAAAATTACTATGCTCTTCATAGACATGATCTTTTGTTATTATAATATTATTATTGATTATGCATGCCATCACCTAACAATGCATTTCTTTACATATTGTACATGCTTTTGCCACTAAGCCTATGTTGGTTAGCCTATGCCTCTTTTGGCCTACATGGGGTTATAAGGGAGTAGTGAGGACTATATCACTTATTAACATGTTTTGATTGTCTAGATGTTTTGTTTAATATTTCATACAAAGTGGATTGATGAAACAATATATTTGTAAAGGAAACATTTGAAACTTGTGATTTAAAAGCTTGATTTAGAATTTAATCTTATGATCAAAGTTTTATATTTGCTCCTACATTAATTTTAAAGGATTTTATTCACTAAGAATTTGATTATAAAAGATGTTTTTGCTACTAGATTTAAAAAAGATAAAATTTTACTTCCAGTATAATTTTCTTATGCAAAGAAAAGAATATTTTTTATACATTTTTAAAATATTAAGAGAAGAGACAAAAATGAAGTCATGGCATTGAAAATTTAGTAACGATTGGGTTGAAACTTAGGGATGCCACTGATGGTGCTAACAAAACTTTAAGAGGCAAAAATTTAATTACAAGAAATTCTTAACAAAGGTTTCATCTAGCTGATTATCTCTTCATAGAAAATACTAGTTCTTTTTGTTAAGAAGAAGAATAAAATTCTACACATATGAATAAACTATAAGGGACTAAATCAAATTACTAATAAAAGCAAGTATTTATTATCTTGGATAGATAAATTGTTTAAAAACTTCAAGAAAAAAACTATTTTTTAAGTTTGATCTATAATCTGATTACCATAAATTGAAATAAAAAATAAGATATAACTAAGGCAATATTCATGAACAAATACATTCATTACAATTATTGGCACGTTCTTTCAGGTAGCTAATGCATCAATAGCATTCATGGATGTAATGAATGAGGTCTTCAGATAATGATCAGACAATTTTGTAATTGTGTTCATTGAAAGTATTTGAATCTATTTTTAAAATATTAGAGATCATACAATGCACTTAAACATGGTATTACAAAAATTAAAAGAGAATTAGTCATATGCTAAGTTTTATAGGTATATTTTTTGGCTACCCATTGTCTCATTATTAGAATATGTTATCAATGTTGAAGGGCTGTTAGTTGATTAACAAAAGATAGTAGAAGTAGTTAATTGGTTTAAACCTACGAATGTCATAAATATCAAAAGTTTTTTAAGATTAATTAGTTATTACTAAATATTAATCAAAGGATTTTCTCAAGTTGAAGTTCCTTGACTAGATTAACTCAAATGACAATTTTATTTGTTAGATATAAAAATTGTGAGAGTAATTTTCAAATTCTCAAAAAACTTTTAGATCATGTAATATCTAAATGATATTAAAATTTATTTAAATAATCATTTTAAGTAATTAAATAATTATCAAATAATTCAACAAAATCATACAATCATAGGATTATTAAACTTTATAAGTAGTAAGAAAAATTATAAATAATCTTAAATTTTAGATATTTATTAATTCAAAAGTTTATTAAGTATTAATTATTTTTGGTAATTTATTAATTTAGTAAATTTTATTGCATTATTCAAAAATAGACTTCAAGATCTAAAAGGAAAGATGTATACTTAAAAAATTGAAATATATTTTATTAGAAATCTAACAATGACAATTTCATAAAACTTAGATGTGCCTTGAAATAAAAATAAGAGACCAAACTTATAATATATATATATATATATGTATATGTGTGTGTGTGTGTGTGTGTGTGTGTGTGATATTTGTAATTACTAAAAATATTGAATGATGTTAAAAATTTAATAAATTTATATAGTGAATAGAGATTATGTAGTAGATTACTTTATAAATGACTAGTGAATTTTAAAAATTATTTAAATTGTTCAGTCAAATAAAAGGAATAAAAATGAGAAGTTAATTAAAACCTTTATTTTCT
Source organism: Vanilla planifolia (assembly GCA_023846275.1). NCBI lineage: Eukaryota > Viridiplantae > Streptophyta > Magnoliopsida > Asparagales > Orchidaceae > Vanilla > Vanilla planifolia. The sequence continues at coordinate 5,241,745 of CM043878.1, read as the reverse complement.
TTTATTTTCTTAAAAATATATGAAGGGGAATGAAAATCCTACGTTTTATTTTAATTCCTAAAAATAAACCAATATGAGAAAGAAAGGGAGAGGCCCATCCTTACGGAAGATATCTTTTGCCTATGGCTCGATGTCTTTTTGAAGATAAAATTTAAAAGGTATAAAACAATCTCCCAAGGAAAATAATTAAGAGAAATATGTGAAGGCAATATTGGGGGAAGCATTTCAAAAAGGAAATAAGATTTGAAATTCTATAGGTTCGCATGTAAATAAGGAATAACGTGTGTTCACTTAATTAGAAATTAAGGTAAGTATATTATGTATATCTTAGTGCATATGCTTAATATTTGATATTTTCAATTTATCAACCTTCTTGTAAATATGGATAAGCTCTTAAATGTGTAAAAAATTTGATATATCTCTCTCACAAGGGAAGAAAAAGTTAAATCTATCCAATTGGAGCTGGGCACACACACTTTACTCATAAAAAATAAAAGTACACAAATAAGAGAATTTATTCATCAATAATAACAGTATAATGAGAGAGTCTCTTTGATTTATAGATGAAAGAGAACATAACACCTATGAATAAGAAAAAAAATTAATTGTACATTAAGAACATATAAGAATGAAAAAGATGAGAAGCTAATATAGGAAAAGTTAATTTTGGAGTTAAATTATTTGAGAATCCAAAAAAAATCTTTAGAATTTTGAGATATTAACTCCAAGTATGAAAAAAGATAATTTTGAAGTTAAATCACTTAAAAATTTAAAAGAGCTTTTTAGAATTCTAAGATATTAACTTAAGTGAGTCACCTATAAATATAAAATATAAAAATACATAAAAATTTTAATACATTAACTCTAAGTAGGTCAACCACAATAAATATAAAATATAAAAATACATGAAAAAATAATGACATAACAAATTATGCAATCAGACAATATGACAATCAAACGTTAATGACAATATGACTAGGATGCTAGTAATAAACGAGACAGATGAAGAGAGTTAGTAGCTTTTGGAGGATGGGTAGCTTAACTAATGTTAGGTAGCTAGGAAGCATTGAGCATCCTAGCGATGGTAAGCGATCAAGTGATATTGGGCAATTAAATGAGACATCAATAGACCAAGTGATGACAGACGATTGACGATAATTAGTGAAGCATGCACAAGAATTGAAATAAATGATGATATATTTTATTGTAAAATATGCTTGGATAAACAAAGTAAAAATAGTGGAGATAACCACAAAAAATTTAATGCTATAATTGACCCCTATGGTTATAAAGATAACTAATCAAAAAAAGATTAGACTCAGGTATAATTCTGAGTTCGAATAGAACTAATATGAAACTAGCAAGTGTGTGTTTATGAGTTAACGCAAGATGCTTCTACATAAATGAGACTTTTCTTAGTTATTATATATATGACATTTAATCTGAGTTGATCCATCTCCATGCATAATTGTGCTTCTTACATATTCGTAATCATGAAATTCAAGCTTACTCTTCAACTTAAGGCACCCACTGGCATATTAGTCTTTGTAAGATATATGATATCCATATCATAATGCTTTATTAATTTAAGCTATCATTTTTCCCACTAGTTTTGCTCCTTTTAAGTATATGTGTTTGTGTTTATATATATATATATGTGTGTGTGTGTGTGTGTGCGTGCGTGTGCGCGCGTGTGTGTATGTGTGTGAATGTGTAAACAATATATAAAAAACCATTTAAATAAAATGTCACATTTTTTTTTAAATTATCACTTAGATTTAAGAAATCATGTAAATTTCTTATTACTTTTTTTTACCACATTCATAATTCACTTTTTTCAGTATAGCTCAAGTTCATATTTGCAAAATTTCCTTCTCTTTTTCTATGGTTTAAGGTCCATGACAATAATCATTTTAAAACAATTTTAGGCTCCTTTTTAGAACATATAATTTTGAAGTGAGATATACCCTAATGATGGTTCATTTAGATAATTTCTGAAACATATCATTATGTGATGATAATCATCATTTTGAACAACCATCGTTTTATTGATTTAAATTCATAATTATATCATTTACAACCAAATTCTTAATTTTAATCTTTTTATATTTGTATAGTTTATGGTCTCTTTAATTTGATTTGTGGTCTAAGGCTGAAAGCCTTTTTAGAACAAATTATGCTTCACTCGAAACATATAATTCCAAAATAGAATTCATTTTAATAGTGCCTCATCTTCAGAATATATCATTCTAGAATAAAGATTACTATTTTAAACAATCATCTCACCTCCAAGACACATTTTCAAAACATGATGTACTTTAATGATGACTTATTTGCTCATCTCTTAAATATATTATTTTGAAATGATAATTATTGCTTTGGATAACAATCATTTATATATGTTTAAAAATTATGCTTCAGTCGTTGCAACTAACTTTGTTTCTTATAGCTTTTTGCCTTTCATTTTTTTTCAATTTACTTTTGAGAAAAATTAATAATTAAATTAACATATTCTTTTCCTTTATCACTTTAAATTTTGATTTTGTTTTACACACACCTACACATACATGTAATCTTCTGATAACAATACAAAACAAGTAATGCAACTATGTTTAGATGTTCTAAATTAAAATCAAATTCTTATTTAGGGTTACTAAACATTAAGAAATAGTACAACATTTATATGCACACATGATACGATTTTACTTATCTTAGTATTTTGATTCTTAGTGGTTCTGTCTTTGAATGTTTCATCCATGAGCCACTGAAAGTTCTCAACATTTTTTTCCTTATCCTCTATCCTTCTACTAAAAATGTTCCCAAAGTTTATTGTTAGTGTAGCCATCCCCACTTAGAGGGTCGCATAAGCCTATAAATCCCCTCCTCTTGAATGATTATCTGCTCAAGACACAAAGGGTTGTGCACCTCTCCCTCCACATGTATTAGTTGGGATCTTGTTCGGGTAATTATTAGTCCAATAACCCAACAAATTTGTTTTCGTGATCACACTAGTTGTAATCCAACAATTTAGATAAAAAAACATTTTTAAATTATAAATTTCCTTTAAACAGTTAATTAAGACCCAATTAAATATTTAATTAAATCCTTTTCACCACATCATAAGAAATTTCAACAAAATAATAAAAATTCAGTTTGCATCATTAAATACATAATATATATATATATATATATATATATATATATATATTAATGGTTTAATTAAACCTCAGTGTTTTTATTGTTTCTTGAATTTTTTTTATCAATATAATTTTTGAGAATTTGTTGGACACTTTTCCATCAATGAGTTCTACTTTTTATCCAAGTTTCATATTTTTTCATTGTAATGTACCACTTTAAATCATTTTTCCAAGGCTTTAAATTCTTATAAAAATTATTTTATTATTTTTATAAATCACTTTTTGTTTTTAATTTTATAATGATCACATTTTCTGTTTATGGTGAAAAAATTTTATTATGTCAATCTTTACACAATCTATGTCTAGGACAAAGTTCGTTACCCTTTTTTATTCTATTTAATATGCTTTTAATGATTTTCAAGGTTTCTTTAACCATATAAATAAATTATTTATTAAAACTTTTAAATCTTCAATCTTCCTTTTTATTGATTTGATAAATTTAATTTCCACCAACTTAATGTCATTAAATTTTAAATTATTTATATATTTACTTTTATAATTCATCTTTATTCTTTAAAAAGTCACATCATACATTCGTAGTGTACGATTTTTTTAGAAGAAATCAAGTAAATTTTAAAAAATTCATAATAACAAAAAGGTCTTTTTTTCTTTTACATATTGAACGTTATATTTTATCCTATTTTAGGATCTTTAATTAACTTTGATATCATGATTTTTTGTGAATTTAAGCATTTGATAAATTTAAAATCCTCAAAATAATTATTCCACTAATTATCCTTACTTTTGGGATATTATACCACCAATCTCAAAAATGAATCAAGAAAAAATTCTATTAAGAAAATAGACATAAGTGTCTAACTAATCAATAAACACAACAAAAAGTTGTTGGCCTCTAGCCAACCATTAAAATGTTAAGGATTAAAAGCAAAGCAAAATTAGGGATAATAACTTTATTCATTTGTGATGAATGTAACATTTATATGATGAGTTAACTTTTTTTTTTTTTGTTTTCAAGATAAAATAAGAATTTAAACACACTTTGAAAAGTTTTATAGGCTTTATTTGCCGACGATTTTGATGGTTAAAAAAGAAGCTTAAAAATAAATTGGCGAAAGAAAAGCGAAATATGTTTCATCTTGTAAATAAGATATTACTATTAAACCAACGAACAACAGAAAAGCGACAGTTTGGCCGAGTGGTCTAAGGCGCCAGATTTAGGCTCTGGTCCGAAAGGGCGTGGGTTCAAATCCCACAGCTGTCACAAAAGTCACTAAACATTTTGAATTTTTGTTTAATTTTGGAACGAAGCAATTATCGAACTGCCAATAGCCAAGGAGATCATGGTTTAACCCACGAATCAACGTGTAAAACTATCATCAGGAAATGGGCCGGTCTCCCTCGAGCTTTCCTCGCCGGCTTTGAGTTCTCTTTTACTGTCCTACGTTTCTTCTCAATTCAACGCGTAAAACTATCATCAGGAAATGGGCCGGTCTCCCTCGAGCTTTCCTCGCCGATTTCGAGTTCTCTTTTCCTGTCCTTCCTTTCCTTCGTTTCTTCTCAATTCAACGCCGGAGTTCCTCGGAGGTTCCCGGTCTCTCTCTACCCTATCTTATGAGGAGATCCGTGCTTCAGAGAGGCCCTTCGATTCCTCTGTTTTCGTTCTTCACGGTCTGCTCGGATCGGGCAGGAACTGGAGGACTTTCTCTCGAAAACTTGCATCTGAGCTTCAAAATACTTCAAACTCGAATGGTATTTTGGAATGAGACGATCCTTTTTTTTTTTTTTTTTTTTTTTTTTTTGTGAGTTGCTGCACATTTGATTAAAACTGTAAAGTTGCTGCTTTGTGTTCCATTCTGAGGTTTGGTGGTCGACTCTTTTTATTCCCGTAGCATGATGCTAAAGATTTTGTAGCGACGTTTGTTTCTTAGTTGGATAAAGAAAATTCCGTATGTTCTTTCAATGAAGTTGATTTTTTTTTTTCGCTACTTGTTGAGTGCATTATCCTTCGGTTTCCTCAAAGAACTCAATAGTGTTTTCTTTCTTCACGGCTGCCTTGGATCGGGCAGGAAATGGAGGACATTCTCACGAAAAGTTGCATCTTAGCTTCAGAATACTTCATCCTTGAATGGTATTTTGGAATTAGAAGACCCTCTTTTTTTTTTAGTTGCTACACATTCGTATAAAATTGAAAAGTTTCTCCCTTTGCGTTCCGTTCCGAGTCGGCTTCTTTTATGCTGCTGCATAACGCTTAATGTTTTGTTGCTACATTTGTTTTTTAGTTGGACCAAAAAAATTGTGTGTTCTTTCAATAAAGATGATGTCTTTGTCACTAATTATCGTTCAGTTTCCGAAAAGAACTCATTGTGTCGGGAAAATGGCATCATGCTTGTCTTTTCTTTTCTGTATCTGATGCTGTTCATTTAATTTTGAAAATTAATTATGCTCGGTAACAAGATGGTAATGTAATATCCTTTTCCTTCCTTCATCTTCTTCACTTGTCTAAGATACTTGTATTTTTTCCTTTTTGGTTTGTAAATGTAGAGTGGAGGATGGTCCTTCTGGATTTGAGGAATCATGGAAAGTCTACTGAGGTAAAAGGGCTTGATCCTCCGCACGACATGGAAAATTCAGCTCGTGATATAGCTAATCTGGTCAAGTCTCATGGGTGGAAGTGGCCAGACGTTGTCATTGGCCACTCCATGGGTGGAAAGGTTGGCCTAGATTTTGTTGCTAGTTGTGCTCGTGGGGACTATGGGGAGTCAGTTGTTTTACCTAAACAGGTATTTTATGTTGCAGTCCTCGTTAATTATTGTTTAAGGTTTATTTTATACCATGAGCCATGTTTGACAACTTACCGTCAATTGCCAAGTGCCATCGTCTCCTATCAAGAACCATTGATGCTGTTTACTTACCACCATCATTGTTGCTTCCCAATAAATGCTGCCGTTGCTACCCATTGCACGCTGTCACTGGTCGTCATCACTGGCCATTGTCATTTGCTGGTTTGTATCATTGCATACTGCCAATCAATGTGGCCATTGCACCCTCACAATTGTCATGTTCTTTGTCACCACCATTGGTAAAATTTGTAATTTTATGATAGGTAAAACTAAATTAAGATAGCAATAATAGTCATCAATCCAAACATGAATTATCTCTTAATATTCATATTCAACACTAACAAATCAAACAATTGACTCTTAAAAGACAAGTTCAACTTTTGAAATTATTGGCCTCATGAGGAGTGCCATTTTGGATTTGAATCAATTGCATGTTTGGTTAGGTGCAAGGACTTGGTCCTCCTTAGGTGAATGCAACTAGTAACATAGCTAATCTAGTTAATTCTTATGAATGAAAGTGGCTAGATGTTGTCACGGTCTGCTTTATAGGTGGAACAGTTTCTAGAATTTGTTTTCAGCTGTTCTTACGAGAATATGGTTAGTTTGTTGTTTTATCTAAGCATTTAATTTATACCACATAGTTATCTCTATTGAGTTTTATTTTATTTTATTTTTAAACTTATCCGTTATGTTTGTTAAACTTGCATGCGTGATGTGTGTCACAACACTATGTAGGCTTTTGGATGTGCCTTTTTGGGAAAGGGTGACCTTTCATTTGTCATATGGAAAGAAAGCATTTCTTGGCGTTTTATCTTGGTTGATCTGAATTTTGAATTTGAGATGGAGTTCATTGGACATAATAAACTTCTCAGATAATTTACTTTGTGGCAACAAACTTCACATTCAAGTAGATGTATTTATTTGGTAAAAGATACAAGGCATAGTTTTAAATAAAAATTTTGGAGTTCAATTTATTATGAATTTGTGTCTATTTAAATTGGTTTTGCCCAATAGAGTAAACATGTCCCAATTTGCAACAAAGGTAGGATTTGGAAGTGTTTGTAATGGTAGAGATTAGACAAGTTTCTTTGGGAAGAAAATCTGTTATGATGCAATTGGAGTTGTAACTTTTCATAGTTGTCGTGACCTTCTACTTGATGTGGCGTCAGTTAACATGATGATTTGTGACTTCATTTTATTATCCTTGATACATGCTAATAATTCTCTGTACTGATTTGGAAGTTAACAACTTTAGTATATTATAGTTTTAGATCTTTTCTCTTCAATCCATTGAATTTGTTATAGATTGTCATTTATGTAGCAAGGTTTAGGATATATTTTGGGTGTCAAGTGTGTATTTTCCCTTTGTTTGTTGATTATCGTCAGCATCTTCATCTTGCCCATCAATACGTATGGCTTGCACATCTATTTCTTCATTCAATTCTTTAGTGTCACAAACATTAGCCAATTCCCCATCATCTGAACCTTCTTCGTCACTGTCATTCTTGCAGGCATCATCTTCCAAACCATCAATACCACTAGATTCTCCACTTTCAGGGAAAAATTCATTGTCACTCTCTCCATCATTTTCTATAGAATACTCATCTTCTTCATATGCAACTCTAGCACAGATATCATTGTCAACTGGTGAGGAATCATTTTCAGCTTCAGAACCATAAGCAGCCATTTCATCCTCAGAACTACTATATAAAGGCTTATCATTGTCTTGTTTAAGTAACTCAACACCAGGCACGTCATTGGCAACACTGACTTCTCCAAATGCTTTTGGTTGTCCTCATTGTACTTGTGATATTTGTGAACCTCATAAATTTTTGTACCTTCTTTAGCATTTTTTTAATCATTTTAAGTTATTGTTTCTCATATTCTTCACATTCACTCTTGTTTTATTCTTTTGTACAAATGCTTCAATTGTAGCAAATTTGTATTTAAGCTTATGTAGATGGTGACAACAAAGTTAGAGACCAAGAAATTTGGTGGCTTAAAAACTATGAGCCTTTTGGAGAACAAAGATGTTAGTATTGTTGATCGTCATGGATTAATGTGAAGCAATGTACTATTTTAGTTTAATTATATTATTAGAGATATGTTGAATTTAGATGTGAGAATGGATTGTGAGCCTTTTGCATTATCATCTTTGAGAAAGAGTCTTGATTGACAAGATTTGGCAAAGTGTAAAGTGTTTTTCTTAGTACAATCTAAGTTTCAGAACAAATTGGAACTCTTTAGAGTTGACTTTATGATTAGGGTGATATAAGTTTATGCAATTTGTTGACTTAGCACTAGTTCGGATTGTAATTACTTTTAGTATGTGGCGACAGTCATTTTAAATTCATGGATATTTTGTGACAATTGCACTTTGATTATTTACAAATGTAGATTAGTTTTTTGTAAGAAATGTATGATATCTATTGTTAATGTTAAGTTAACGCACAATTTGGGCCTTGTGAGATTACAATGTGTTCTTCCTTCAAAGCTTTAGGAATTTAACATCTTGTTTCAAGGAGGTGGGGTGTAGATAGTAGAATTTTTGGTTATTGCCTTGATTTTAGTCAAGTGGGAGAAATGTTGAGATTTTACCTTGATATTTATTAATAGAGCTTGTTGAGCATATAAATATAATGTTTGGAAATTGAACTCAAGTTTGTTATAGCAAACTTCAAATGCAAGTACAGACATGATTTTGTGTAAAAGTGAACTTTTGTGGATGAGATGGAGTCAAACCTACTAGATAACTTAGGGCTTTGTGTTATCAACATTTATATATGTTAGTAAATTTTCTTGTTTATCTAGAAGACAAGATTTTTAGTGTCCTTGATTAACATGTTTTATCCCTCTTTCATAATTTTTTATTAATTTGTGAGATAATTTTGAGGGAGTTTTATATGTTTAGGATCCATGTGTACTTGTTTTTTGGCAATGGATGAGTTTTATAGGTTCTTTTTATTTTGTATACCATTATTTTTGTTTTTTTTCCAGTTATTTGTCCGCTCTTTTGTTAACTTAGGCAATGAACAAACAATGCAAATGTTGGCATCTACTTTTGTATATTTGATATCTTTATATTATTACTTTCCAATTATTATTTTTCTTCATTGTTGTATTCAGTCTTGTTTGACACTTTCATGCAAAGATCTCTACTTGTAAAAATGCTGATAATCATAATTTAAGGATGTTTGATGAACTAGATAGTGCCAAGAAAAATAACAATGAGATTGTCATAAATGATGATGATTGTTACTATCAACAATGACGAGGACATCTGTAATATCCTGGAAAAAAAGACGCACGGGCGTCGGACGCGAGGCGATCCGACGACGCCGCGTGCGCCCGTACGACCCGATCCCGAGGGAGGAGAAAGAAAGGGAGAGGAAGCCGTGCGAGTGATCCCGTGCCGAGACCATGCGAAGCAGCGGAGTTTTTTTTCCCTCAGCAGTCTCCGTCCCGACGAAAAAAAAAATCGGAAGAAGGGAGTAGTCCGTCAGCGGCGATTTCAGGTCCCGAGCTCAGCAACGAGGGGAACCGGGTAAGTCCCGAGCCATTTTCTCTCTCTTCCTGAGCGGTTTTTCTCTCTTCGAACCGTAGAAGGGAAAGTTTTTTTTAGAAAGGTTTTTTTTACGGGATTTTTGGGATTTTCGGGTTGTTGTGCAGCCCTTCTCCTTTTTGCATCCCGAGCCAGGGAAACCGCGAACAGCAAAGGGGAAAAAGGAATTTCTGCGGTGCAGCCCTTTCTCGTTTTCCGTGCCGAGAAAGGAGGGTTGCATGCGAGTGTCGGCTTGATCCGAGGGGAATTTCTGAACCGTGCAGCGGTCGGCGGCAGCCTCCGTGTTAAAAAGGGGGGAGAAATTGAAAAGAAGTGTTGAGTGGCGAAGGCTGCATAAGTGTGAAGAAAGCAAACTCTGACAGGTAATTTAATGTTCATTCTGCAGAGATCAATTACCTGTATGTTGCAGCATTTAAAACAAATTTTGATAAAAATATATTGATTTGCGATTTCAGCACCCTGTAATTGAAATAAATGAGAAGAAGAGGAAGGGGAAGGGGAAGAGGCCAAAGAATGGCAGGACTCTCAGGAACTCAGGTAGGTGAATTTATTTAAATAGTAATGTAAGTAGTGATTGTTATTTTATTATAAAAGCATGGCTTTGAAATATTATGGCATTATATGAAAATGAAATGAGAATTTGCAATATGATACTATGGTATAGTAAAATGTAAAGCATGCCAAAGAAAATGTGTAGAGGTATCGATTATGCCTCTTAAAGGGTTAAATTCCCTAAAAAGAAAAGTAAAAAAAAAAAAAAAAGAAAAGAATTGATCCTAGATCGCATCCCAGTAGTCCCCGGACATATGAGCACCAGCACAGGATGCTGGGCATGATGAGATGGCATAGAGACCTCCCCCGCATTGCTAGTACTTTGTGCAGGGCTGAGTGCGGAGGGATATGATGAGATCGAGACATCTCGTATATGGCTAGCACTTTGTGCAGGGCTGAGATACGGAGATGGTCCGACGTGATAGAGATCGAGACATCTCGTATATGGCTAGCACTTTGTGCAGGGTTGAGATACGGGGATGGTCCGACGTGATAGGCTTGGCCAGCCACGATATGCCTACGGGCAATGGTCTCTAGATGAGATAGATGCCATAGAGATGTGATATGATATGATAGGGATGGGGGATGTGGATCATGGGGAAAGTCTGGGACCCAGCAAGAAAAGAAAAAAAAAATGAATAAGAAAAAAAAAAAGAATTGAAAAGAAGAAGAAATGAATTGCATACTTTGCTTGATTCATTGCATGCTGATTTCAGATTTATCTTTGCCATATTTACATTTGAGTTAAAGCATGTTGTTAGATATTCATCATGTTATATCCTTGTAGCCATAGCATTCACCTACTGGGCTTTATAAGCTCATTTCCCCTACTTACATTACAGGACATGCCACTGATTCACAGAGAGAGGGTGCTTAGGATGGTATGGGACTTTGTACAAACGTATCTGTTATTTCGTTTTTTGTAATTTTTGTACAGGATTTCCCAAGTGACAGGTATGCATATATTGAAGTTGCTGTTGATTATAAAGGTAACAGTTTTATTTTGTTTGCGTCACCCTCGCCTAGTTTTACAGTTGTGTCCTCAATTATATGCTGCTATGCTCTGATTAGCTGATTTTATCAGTAGATTATAGTGATAGTTTAGGCGGGGCGTGACAACATCTTACTTGTTAAGCTTATCGCCCACTAGGACTATTGTAGTTATCATCATACAACAACAAGAATTCATCCAAAGCATAGGGAACCTTAACTTTTAATGGGACAAAGAGCATGTATTTATATTCTAGTTCACATCAAAATCAACCGCATAAAAGGTTATTTATAGAATCCTTGCATATGCCAGTGAGTCTTATATCTATTGCAACTAGTTAAATATAAAATAGCTTGATATTTCCAATTAAAATTAGAAAATTTGGCTACAAATTTGATCCAAAATGCAATTCATGCGTGGGTGTTATACTTGTTGGGTAATACCATGATTATTGGTATATAGAATCATATGGTAACATTTCTATGGATAAATCATGGGTCACAAGCACTTCATCCATCTTACAATTATTAATAACATAACTTATCTAAATTTTATTAAAAAACAAAATAAATATCTCAATGATGGTAGTCCTCAATAATATTGATCCTCAAGAAAAGATGCAACTTTATAATCCATATTTTTAGTAGTCTATAATGTGGTAGTGTTAAACTATGTGGGCAAAAAGTTTTTGTGTGACAAGTTGGATACTCATCAAGTTTGAAAGTGCCATTGATGTAGAGCATCTTGACTTGTTTTTTAGGAGGTAACATTATCATCTTCTTTTATAAGTCTAAATTAGGTTTTATATATTTTTTACATAGTTATTTAGCTATTTGGATTTTATTTTTTTACATTATTTTTTAGACTATTTTATTGTAAATGAAAATGTCACTGAGTGTCATATATTTGTTATAGTTTGGAATATTCATCATCAGGTTATATAATGAGTCACATAACACGAAGTTAAAGGCTTTGATTTGGATCTATTGATTCGCCAAACATAATTGTGAGCTCACCAAATGCGTGCCCGTAGATTCACGAGTGTCCTCAAGCATACAAGTGTGCACTTTCTATTGCATGTGTGTGCCTAGATGTTGCAATTATGCAACTTGTTCTTAGCAATGTCCACAATAGCACCCATTACACACACACACACACTGTGCCCATAAATCCATGGGAGCCCATGAGTACCTTAGATTGCTTCTTGTGCACCCACTATCCTCTTAGGTAGAATCATCGGGATATGTTAGAGAGGTTGCATGGGTGCATGGCACAATCTTTTTCTGTGTTCATGAACATTTAATCCATGCAAATCAGCTTTAAATTTGCAAAAGACGTGGGTTTAAGTAAGTTACCCATTGGAAGGTGTTTGGGAAAGTGGGAAAAGTGCATCATATGCAATAAAAGGAGGATTTTTGGGGTATATTTGGGGATTTGTAACATATGTGACATTTTCGGCACAAAAGATTTGAGAGATTGATATCATTGGGAGTGGTTTCTAGTATAGTTGGGGTACCAATACCACCATTTCTGGACAAAGATCTTGTTTATCTAGTTCTTAACCTATGAGTTATTGTAATATTTTGTTACTTTTGTGTCGTTTTCTTGTTTTGTTATATTGCCTTAGTTTCATGTGAATATAATTTTTATTCGTGCAATTTGCATTTCTTAATTTGCTTATCTTGTTGAAAAAAACGTTTCATTTGTACTCCTTTAACTTTTTTACTTGATTGAGATTTTTTTTCATATATAGTTAAGAATTAATCTTCTTATTAAACTTATATGAAAAGATCATTTAGGAATTATGTGATTTGTTTATAATCCCTTGAAAATATTTGTTACTTATGAAATTTTTGTCTTATTTATGTTGTGCATAATTTAGTTAAAATTATCCAACTTTTATGTAATACTTTTGCATTTAAGATAAAAAAATAAATTATTTGAATGTTTACTTGTGCATCGTATAGATCTGAGAGTTGAAATAAAATTATAGTATAAGTTGTTTGGAAATGAATTCATTTTTTTCTTTAAAAAACATTATTTGTTTAAAATCCAGTCTAAATTAATAAAAAATAATTTAAATTAATTTATTTTAAATTCATTTATTTTATATCAAAAAGGTTTATTATCTTTAAATCTAAAATTAATTAGATCTAATTTTTAAATCATATTAACTTAAAGTAATTTTAAGGAAAACTAATCATCAAAAAAATATTTATAAATATTTAATTAATATTAAATAATTAATTAAGTTATATTTAGATCACTTAAATCATAAACATAACTAATTAAAAAATATGCATATATTGAATTAAATAAATATTACCCATAACTTATGGTGTGTCAAGTTGGTAGTCATAGGTTTAGCTTATGGACCTCCATGCTTCATTATGTTAATATCAAAGCTTTAGGTTGATTAAGAAGTGTTACTCTTACAAGGGGTGGTTGACCATGAAAGCATAGGTCAACAAAAATAAGAGATTTTCATTATACTTAAAGAAAAAATAAAAGATTTATTTGACATAACCAATAGACAAATTGAGGAGCTATGAGCACACAATCTAGTAGACGGGCAACACTTCATCAAGACCTTGTCACATCATGATTTATAAAGGGATGAAGAGTTGGTTCTAGGAGAGGCCCCTTCCTAAAGTGAAGTCAATAACTATGTGTGTGAAATAGTTGATAATTGCATGTGATGTACATATATTGAATTGTATAAATTAATGTATTTATGTATAGGAAAAATAAATGAAAAACATATGAGATTCTATTCATTTGAAATAAAAAAAAATAGAGTAAATGATATTAAATAACATTTGGATTTCAAACTTAGATTAAGTGATATTAAATGACATTAGGTTTGTGAAAAATAGATCCTAGGCCTATGATAGAATGTGGTATTATGTCAAAGAGACCGGTGTATAATGAAGAATTTGACTTTTTTCAAGAACCAATAATGAACGAACAACATCAACTCGTGACCAGTTAATATTGGAACGAAATTGATATAAACTTCTTTAATAAGAGTTTTCAGTGTGAAATGAAAGACTTGAAATAGTAATTTAAAGAATATTGAGTTTTGTGATCAACAAAATTTTCTCATGGAATTGTAGTGCAGTCTCATTCTTTTATGTTGAGGTGCATGCAAAGCAAAGTGAGCAAGGTTAACACACCATCTTAAGTCTTGATGAGCATCTTTTTTTTGCATTTATTTGATCATTTCTTGAAAAGAGAATTAAAAATTGTTCAATACAGTTAAAAGACAAAACATTGGGGGAAATGTTTAGATTCAAAGTGTCCTCACTAGGTTTTGACTAGGTCAACGTGGTAACTTCAAGCTTTGTGTTATTGGCATTGTAAATGTTGGCATTCTTCATTGTGTTAATGATCTGTTTATTTCAATACTTGTTCATTGTATTTGATTTGTTTGGCACTTTTACACCAATGCCTTTAGTTGTGACAATTTTTGATAATCTTAATTTAAGGATGGTTTGTAAATTGGACCTTAGTAGTGGGGAAAGTTGCCATGAGGTGGTCATGAATGAATGAAGATGATGGTGGTGGTTGCCATTGTAATGGCAAGGACATCTTAGCCTTTGGACTCATCATCCCTCTTAGAATCTTGTAGCTATCATCAATCAACAGGAAATCATCCAAAGCTTAGGAAAATCTAAACTTGGATGGCGGGAGGATCATCTATTTATATTCTTAATCACATCTAAATTGAACATAGAGAAGGTTTTTTATAGAATTCCTATATAGACCAATGACTTTTTTATCCATTACAACCATATATGAATAAAAAAATTGATATCTCTAATACAAATTAGAAAATTTGGTTGCAAATCTGATCCAAAATACAAGTTATGACTGAGTTCCATACTTTTTGCGTCGCCATGAATATCAATATATAGAACCATTTGTTAACATTTCTATAGAAAAATCATAGGCCATAAGCAGCTCATTAATCTTATAGTTATTAATAACATTAATTTGTCAAAATTCTTGTAAGAAGCTAAGTAAGTAAATAGTTTAATAATAGTGATTACAACATTATAATACATCTCTTTAGTGGTCTATATTCTACTCATATTAAATCGTGTGGATATAATTTATGTGAAACATTTGGATATTCATCAATTTTGAATAGGTCACAGTCTTTTTTATTTTATGTTTTATTTATTTGAAGTTTGGTTGCAGCCTGTCTATTGATAGTGGTAATTAGACAATGAACAAAATAATGAATCCCAACATCAAGTAACTAGAGGTGGATACTCTACGTTACCAAAAAGAGAATACAAAATGACCATCAATGTTATAAGATGGATTGGCTACCTCAGGTGGTAGACCCACAGAGTCACCATGCAATCTAGTTTAAGGGATAAGGTTACCAAAGCAAGTTTGAGTTGCATGCCCCATAAAAGGGTAGGATATATTAGGACCCCATAGCCAAGTTGAGAAGGTGAGCTTCAAGGAATCAGCCACTATGGGTTGGGGGGCAAGGGCAAGGGGAGCAGCCAGCTTGGCCATCGCATCGCCATTGGTACGCCATTACATGCTCGAGGTGAACTGAAGAATTCGAAGTGCTTTAAGCTCATATTCCCAGCGTGACTTGGAAATATGCTTCTTCACCACTTCCTTTTTAAGCCTAGGATTGTTGGCCAACAGCTGCTAGCTGTGATCTTTTTAAACTCCATATAAGGAAAACTGTGTTTAATGTAATTACCTTGCACTGGAATGTCAAATTAATGAGAAAACTGTGGTGCTTTTTACTTGAGTGTGATTTTAATGCTTCAATTGGCATTTGTATTGTATTCTACTAAAAATTGGAGTCAATGATAGATTAGCATGTATTCTTCTTTCAGATAATGTCTACAATGTTTCTGTCACCCGACCTGTGAACTTAGTGAGAAAACTATGGTGTTTTTAACTTGAGTGTGATTTGAATGCCTTACTTGGCATTGGTATTGCATTCTACTAAAAGGTGGAGTCAGTGATAGATTAGTATGTTTTCTTCTTTCAGCTAATGCTTATAGTTAATGAGAAAACTGTGTTTTTAACTTGAGTGTGATTTTAATGTCTCAATTGGCATTGGTAGATTTTGATTTGGCATAGCAATGCTAAGCATACAAGTGACGATCAATTGATTGACTTGACGAGTGTGATCGATGTAATGGCAGTTTGTCTCCATTATGATTTGTATAATAGGAGTTTTTTTAGCTGTATTTATGTATAGCTTATGAGTTTGGAAAAAAGATTTTAAAAAGACACTTTGAAAAGAGCTTTTGTAAAGGAAGTTTTATTCTAGTAGAAATAAAGTATTAGAATAAAATATTGTTGAGATTTTGATATTTTTGAATTTATTTATTTATTTTTTTTGAAAAATTCGATTAAAACTCAACTAGCAAACAGGGTCTTAATCACGACAATATCCTGTTTGCCATCCATAAGGCTACATGCTTTAGCGGTTGCTAGGTTGTGCATCAGATAAATGAAGGAATATTTCTGAAATTATCAATTTTCCAAATTTATTCACTAATAGCATATTCATTTTTATTGTTGCATTTTTATAATTTTGGTTATGGTTTCTTGTTAGGGTAATGAACCCTGTCCTATGGAAAAGATCCATTGACTGCCAAATAATTGTCAGGCATTGGCAATTTGAAATTCCAAATTCAGTAGTATATTAATTAACTATGTTAAAAATGCAGCAATGTTTATTTCAAATAGTTTTTGATATTCATATTTAACTGCTGTTGTGCCTATCAGGAAGGATTTTTTGACGCACCAATCCAAATTTCTTTATTAGTATATGCCAATTGAGAGATTATATATTACTCTTGTGTTCTTCTATAGTTCCATATAACTTTATGATCAGTATTTGTGGCTTTGCATTGTAATATTTTTGTACCTACAATATTGTTATATGAACATTAATTATCAGAACAAATTTTTTAATGAATGACATGTGTTTTGGTACCTGATTAGGCTTCCTTTTTGTCTTGATGCAGAACAGCTTTGGGTATTAGATTCTGTTCCTGGAACTGTCAGTTCTGAAGAAAGTGATGGTGAAGTAGAGAAAGTTTTACATACTCTGAGTACTCTTCCAGCATCCCTCCCATCAAGAAAGTATGTTCTCCCTTCTTTATTTTTCTATCTCTCGCATATGCACACACACAAATTACAGCATGCTTTACATTCTTTGCCCATACGTACTTGTGCCCACAAAACTACATTTCTTAAGCAATTGATGTCACCAATAAACCTTCATGTATTCCAAAATGTTTTGTTATAATGTTTACCCAAGTTTTCTAGTTGTGACGATAAGCCAAACATGATGCCAAATTCTTTGATGGAGTTGAACAGTATCATGGCACTCGAGACTTGAGAAGAAAACAAGAAGCATTTAGGTTTTGGAGACCTTCCAAAGTTATCTGGCTCAGGGAGATGATGTACTTGGTTTACTACTGATCGTCATACTTAGTGCTTATCTTTTCTCGAAAGGCAATTACACGTTCAACATAATCAAATCTTTTCATGAAAATTTTCATTAACTTTCTGATGTTTGCACTGAAATAAAAGATGTACTTCAGCATCAAATCAAGGTGAACTTGGTTTTGCACTAGTAATTTCATGAAACCTTACATCTTTTCTTTAGAAAATAGGACCAATTGTATATGAGTTAACGGAAATTTGCATCTTTTCAGCATGAAGATGAAACACTAAGACTATAGTTGTTCTTTTGTACATTCATGGTAGGACAAAAGTAAAATAAGAAATGTTCAATTATAGAAAAAGGAAAAGAACAAAAGTGCTGAAGCAATTTACTGAATTTAAAGCTGAAACGAAATTTTCTTCCATGGATATACTTGTTTGTAATGTTGTCATCTACATCCAAAACAGGTGGGTTGTTGATCACATGATTGAGCTGGGATTCTCCAAATCCCTTTCTGATTGGATAGGGAGCAACCTAAAGAAATCAGGAGATTGCGTTACCTGGGCTTTTGATCTGCAAGCTGCAATTGCCATGTTTAATTCCTACAGGTACAAATGCTTCATCTTCCTTGCTCAATCTTCTCTGCAGTACTAAAACTTTGGATTTCTCAGGGAAGCAGATTACTGGCGGTTACTGGAGCATCCTCCGTTTGGGCTGGAGATCGCGGTTGTGAGAGCCGAAAAGAGTGACAGATGGAGCAGGCATGTGCTTGAAAAATTGGAATATTTGTCCGCCAAGGAACGGAAAGCTGAGGAAGGGAAGGTCACACTTCATGTCCTTCCTAATTCTGGTCACTGGGTTCATGTTGACAACCCTACTGGATTGCTGGAGATAATGGTTCCCAATTTCATAGCAAAGACCTGATAGTATGGCCGAAGGATCGTTCTGCTTCTGATCTCATTTGCTCTTTGGAACAATTTGTGGCATCCGAAGTGATGCGGTCGATGCTATTTGATCTTGTTCTATGTAAAAGGGTGGTTTGGTACGACTTTTATTGAATATTAAAAATAAAAATAAAATAAATTGGTTTGAAAGGTATTATTAAGTGATATAAAAAAATGATATTTAGTAATATGTTATCAAATTGTAAAATGTTTATAGTACGTTTATTTTTTTGACAAATAATAAGCAAAAAATTTTATTGTTTTTTAATGAGAATAAATTATTTTTTTATATATTTTTTTATGAAATTTTTTTCGTAGAAATATGATTATGTATTTGTTTTTTAAAAAGCTTTTTGGCAAATATAAAGGATTTAATAGCTTTTTGAATGAAAAGTAGCGGAGGCACAAAGTTGATTCGTTGCATTGTAAAGGGTAAAGCTGTCCATTCACTTCTAAGTTTTCGAGAGCAAGCCCTATAGCCGATCTCGCGGTGATACTATAAAGCCGCGCATATTCCCTTCTTGATAGGAACGGTTGGCTTAGGGAAAACGGAGCTTAGCAATCATGCAGATCTTTGTGAAAACGCTGACGGGGAAAACCATAACCCTTGAGGTAGAGAGCAGCGACACGATTGACAATGTGAAGACCAAAATTCAGGACAAAGAAGGTTGTCCCTATCGTTTTTCAGAATCTACAATTTAGATCTCTTTCGATGTTCGTTCATTGAACTCTCAGTTCTATGAGGATTTTTTTCTAGGAATTCCGCCGGATCAGCAGCGTCTAATATTTGCCGGAAAGCAACTCGAGGATGGAAGAACCCTTGCTGATTATAACATACAGAAAGGTTTGACTTTGATTTTAAATTTTATTTTTTGGAACCTTTCCTAGAAATTTTTCCTACGAACGAGTTATGGCTATACAGAGTCGACACTGCACTTGGTGCTGAGGCTTAGAGGTGGTATCATTGAGCCGTCCCTGATGGCTCTTGCTAGGAAGTACAACCAGGATAAAATGATCTGCCGCAAGTATGTTTCCTTCTTATGTTGTCCTTCAGTTTCCTTAGAGGTCAATAAGTTCATTGAATGTTACTGTGTTGGTCTTTTTTTTAATTAGTATCTTCCGATTAATTTTATAGGATGCATTATTAATTGATGGTTGATTAGACTTCCTGCTATGCTTGCTTTTCCTTTCACTTGTGAACATAGATGTACACATATGGCTGGAACAGCACATGAGGTACAAATATGCTATGTGCTTGGTTTAATGTAGATCGCTAAAATGGTAATAATGTGTTAGGTTTTGAATTGTGCAACTAATTTAACCTACTTGTGCATGGAATTTTAGTAGATTTAAATTTGTGAACATAATATGGTCTATTTAATGCGAGTCAAGATGTTTTGAAACCAAATTATTGGGGAATGAATGAATGTTTGGGTTGCTCTAAAATTGCAAGAGATAGGATGTGATGGAGAAAGATTGCATAGATGTGATACACACATCGATCATCTTCTTAGCAATTCAAGTTGGAATAGATGGAGGAAAAAACCCAGCACTCAAATTACATTTTTAATCAGCTATTCTCTAAATATAAAATATTTTTTGAAACCTATTTACCAAAGTTCTCTTATAGGCCTAGGACTCCACTTGATAATCATAGGCATTAACAAACCAGGGAACAAGCTGACAATAAAAAATTAAGCAAGGATAAACAACAGCTCATAATTTTAATGCAGGTGCAGGAAAAATTCACACTTCGTGCCATCTATTTCTTGACTTGGTGCAATCCTAACTAGCTGAGAAGTGAATTATAAAGATGTTTACTTTCTTTTATCTTGCCAAGGCTCAAAAGTTATCCTATTTGGAGCATGAAGTGAAAATATATTGTAAAAAATATGGAAATTTTGCAGTGCTGGCAATCTTGTTTCCCACTTTTTAGCCAATTGATTTTGTCTTCAATCAAGTTGTTGAAAAAACAATGTGCTTTAGTTTGTTGAATTGTACTTTTTGATGATTGCAAAATCTATCAATTGTGAATTAACAACCCCTTCTTCTAGAAGAGGTTAGTTAATGTGAATAATTTATGCCAGATGTTTTGAAATTTTTTTTGGAAACAAATTAAAGGAAAACGAAAATTCAAATTGAAATTTAAATATCAAACATTTCTTGTAATCATAGTTTAAGTAGAATTTTGCATGTTGGGGCCTATACTAGTTGAGAAATATGGCATAACATGTGTATTTTTTTTTTTTTTTTTTTTTTTGAGGATTGTCTTGTCATAATGGAAGTGGTTACTGTTAGGATGTTAATATTATGCATATTTTTATTTTTCAAATTCAAGTGTTCTCAATTATTTTATTCTTGGTCAATGATGTATGTGCTCATTTTTTAAATTTTGCACACATTCAGGATTTTGATGCAATGATATGAAATTTATTTTGGACAGATATGCTCACTTGTGCATTGCGATTTGAAATTTGCAATTGAACTCCAATTTTTATGGGATATATCTGGCTCTGGACTAGTCAATTTTTCCAAATTTAAATTTTTGAAAAAAGAATTATGCTTTATATGTTAAAGGTAGGATGTAGGAGCTTGTTTAAACCATGAAATGATCACATTTTCTTGTCTATGGGAAATAAAATTCCAAATAGAATTTTTTTCTATTGATTGTTTGGACCCATGATGATAGTTCATGCCAATATTGTACTCGTGAATTTTACAGAACAACATATTCAAAAACTTTGTGATCCAGTTTGCTTTGATTATCACACCACATATATATCTTAATGCATTGTGCTTCAAATAAGACAATGGTTGTCTAAAATTCCTCTCCTTGATTAATTTAATTAGTTCGACAAACCTTTCTTTAACATGTCTCCTCTCTCCTAAAGGTGACGGCATCCCTCTCAGCAATGCTGACTTTGTGGGCACCGCCTACCTCTTCATTCTAAATGTTTTTATGCCCTTGGTTATTATCTTTGCATATACTATTCCTTTGATGACACTGGCATTGCCATGTGAAATTTCTCTTTTGTTTAAGAGTTTGTATTTGGATAGAAGCTAATTTAACTCACAATTATCTTGGAATTTGAAATTAATTGGTCAATGTTGCTGTTAGATGGTGACGAAATGCCTTAGCTATCACACATTCAATTTAAAAGTATGTTTGGAGTGCAAGCCCGAAAAAATATTAATTTTTGAAATTAAATTGTCGATGTTGCGGTGAGGTTTGTTTGCTTATAGCCACAACCACATCCAATTTCATAAAGTTTGGCTTTTCCAGTGCAATTTCTTTTAGTTGCATTGAATCCATCTTGAAATTTTCTTGCCTCTATGCCATTCATATGTTTTAGTTCATTTTGAAGATCTGCTTCACAAAAGTTACCAGTTCCAATATGTGTTTCAAGTTGCTTGCTTGATGTTGCAACATGAATGACAAGACATTCACCGTCTTTGAGGTTGTGGGAAAATAATACTTATTTTATTTGAGAAAGTGTAGCATAATTATTTTATTTGAGAAAGTGTAGCTTGTTTTCACCTTATAACATGAGCTTGTTCAGTGATTCTAGATTGGAAAAAAAAGACTGCAAGCCATGAAGGAGGCATCTTCTCTCTTGAATTTATATAGAATTTGTAAAATTTTTTTCCAAGAATTTGAATTTGAAAAAAATACTTAAATCTAGCACAAAATCAAACTAGTGTACAGTAGTAGCATGCTTAAAATTTGAATGTATAAGCATGCACAGCTTTCTAAATAAAACTATGCTTGTTATTTCTAGGTCTTCAATGAGTTCATAATTTTTATAAAAATAAAAAATAATGTACCCATAATACAACAATGCATACATATTATCACATGTTTTTCATCTAGCATCATTTGCATACAACTTATGTGATTTAACTATAGGAAGAGGTGTATAGCAAGTGCCCATTGATTATATGAAAAACTCTACTTGTCCAAAAATTAAGTAGATATGGATATCACAAGTACAAAAATCAATTGATGGAAACAAAATCAAAAAGAGGTCAATTGGGTAGACCTAGAAAGAAATGCATGTAATGGTTTAAATTGTTTATGAAATCATATTAATTATTAAAAATTAGTTTACTAAAAGATATTTTACATGATTTTTAATTTATGTATTTTATATTAAGCATTTTTTAATTGTTTAAATTTGTTTATGATAATTGTCATTATTTCACTCATTTTTTTATTATAGGTCTCCAAATATTATGAACTATGTTTTATTAAAATGTAGACTTAATTGATTTCAATTTCATGTATAAATGTATAATTTTTGGATAATTGAGTTATGCAATATCTATACTCAACATAGATCTAGATGTTGTTTCCTATATTACTTCATTAAACTATCCAAATTCCTTCAAGCTTGCTATTTTGAAAAGAATTTTTTGTCTCAATTTGACATCTAATTTGGTTATTTTTGAATAAAAAATTTATCTAAAATTTATTTTCAAAATTGGTTGTTTAGATTTGATCTTAGTCTAACACATGTTTAGATTTGATCTCAATTGATTTTAGAAAGTAAACTTATATACCTATAACTTGATATGTATTTTTAATATTTTTGAATGTTGGATTTTAAAATTATTATCTTTTAAATACAAATCACAAATTTTGATAATTTTCACTTAAATGCAATTTTGTCACTTACCCTAGTTAACTCTTAACTATCTTATTAAAGCTTTCTTAATTAGGTTAAGTCATACCATGGTTATATATCCCTATTCACCTTAGTGTAAAACTACTATTTGGCTTCAAAGTAGTCTTTAAGTTCTTTCTTTTACATTCTAAGTTTTTGTTTTCTTCCTTGTGCTTAAGTGTTTCTCAAGTTCTTATAGAAGACTTGTAATTTAAAGCCTTGCCTTAGAGTTTGAAAGCAATATTTTGTTTTACATGTTATTTTTTATTCTTAGTTTTCATTTTTCTATCTTACCTTTTCTTAATGTGTTTTTTCAAAGTTTTCTTTCTTTTTATTTGAGTTTTTGTTTCAATGTTATTCTCATTTATTCAATATTTCAAAGATTTAAAAGGCTTTATTTGAAACAAATTTTTATAATTTGAAGTTTTGGGAGACTTAGGAGTTTTATAGAATTTTCTTAAAAGATTTTCATTATAAAATCTATAAGTAGTTAAACCTTATTGTAGAGGTTCTCGTAAAGTTGTATGTAAACCTAGTATATGGGTGTATTAGTTTATCCTTACACTTGTGCAATGGGTCGGTTGGTCTTGAGCATGAAACAAGACTGGTGTGCTCCTTGTAATTTGTTTTGTTTTTTGCTTGTTCGTTATATAATTTGGGATAGAGAAATGGTTTTGGATGAGTTGTGGGAATTGGATTAAGCTAGAGTAGTGTTGCCAAACCTAGATAAATCCTTGTGTTTACTTTTCTCCTTTGCTTTTACTCTTAAATCATTTACACTAGCATGTGCTCTAGATAATTTTCATGTTGAATTTCATTTTTGTTTTTCATTTTTTTTCATTTTTTTGAAGGATTGAATTTATAATATTTTAAGATTAGTAATACTTGTGAGTGGTTAGTCCAACCCTCACCTTAGAAAGGATTTGATAATTATTAGAGTGAAAACTATTATGCAATAGGAAAATAAAAAATTGAAACTAGGTTGTAGTATGTATTTTCCTTGTTAGATTTTGAATGAGGAATAAATAAAATTAGTCTTTAGGATGACAATCCACCCACAAGAGATACAGAAAAATGAATTAAGAAATTGTAAGTATTAATGTGTTAAGAAATAAAAGCATGTTGTGTTAATATCACAAGTTTGTTTGAAGGCTAAAAATCTAATAGTTTGAAAGATTGAAAAAATTGTAATGGCTAGAAATGTGAAATTAAACTTGAAAAAAAATTGTCGATAGTATGTGTGAGTATAAGTGATTATGGGTAAAAGAGAAGGGGAAGAAAATATAAATATTTATCCTGGTTTGGTCATTTTACCCTGCCTTACTCAGTTCTCTTGGACCGCTTTAGTGGTGCTTTATTTATCTTGGGTTAAGTAACAATGTAACCCAAGCCAAACTAAGTTTAAAGCATATTTGCAGTTTGAAGACCAACTCATATTTCTTCATGGGATCAAGGCTAACTCGACTTACCTATATGCTAGTCTCACACGTGACTTTACAATAGCTTTTAGAATAAGGTTTAGTCACATGCAAGTTCTGCAATGGAAATCTCATAAAGAAATACAATGCATTTCTTAAGTTTTTACAAAGAAAAAAGATATATAACATGGACTATCTAAATCTCTCAAAAACTTTAAAATGTAAAAGCTTGTTTAACCTAAGGCCTTTTGATTTTTAAACAATTATGTGAATGAGAGCAATATTGGAGCTGAAATTTGAATAAAAAGGAAGATAGGCTTTGAAAGATTGTATTCAAGAAAAAAAGAAAGATATGAAAAACAAATGTTGTAAATGAAAAATAACTAAAAAAAATCTTGTTTGTGGACTCTAAGCTAATACTCTCAATTAAAGCTTTTTTTAGGATTTTGGGAGCCTTTTGAGGATAAAATTGGTAGGGGAAATTAGAGTGCAAGAGAAAACCTAAGATTATTATGAAGTCAAGAGTATTTTTTTTCTTGAAGTGACATGGATTTATATAGCCATGGGATGGTTTAGTCTAGTTAAAAGGGTTCCAATATTGTGGTTGAGAGTTAATTAGTATAGATTTCATTTTTGCATTAAAGTGGAAGTGAAAGATTGAAAAATTGGATTTCAAATCAAACTAAAGTTTGGGTCTGCATTCAAAGAAAATTATAACTTAGGTCTAGCACACAAAAATATTAAAAATATGAGCGTAAGAGAAAGCCTAAGATTATTATTAAGTAAAAGAGTATTTTTTCAGAAAGTGGCATGGGTTTATATAGCCATGGGTTGGTTTAGTCTAGTTAAAATGATTTTAATAAAGTGGTTGAGTGTTAATTAGTATAGATTGCATTTTTGATTTGAAGTGGAAGTCATTGATTGAAAAATTGGAATTCAAATCAGATTAAAGTTTGGGGCTGGATTCAAAGAAAATTATAACTTAGGTCTACAGCCAAAAAATATTAAAAATATAAGTGCATGAGAAATTCTAAGATTATTATGAAGTTAAAGAGTATTTTTTTTCGTGAAGTGGTATGGGTTTATATAGCCATGGGATTGTTTAGCTTAGTTAAAAGGGATTTTTGGAGAGTTAATTAGTATATTTTGCTTTTTTGCATTATAGTGGAAGTCAAAGTTTGAAAAATTGGAATTCAAATCAGAGTAAAGTTTGGGGCTGCATTCAAAGAAAATTATAACTTAGGTCTATCCAAAATTATTAAATCAAAGAAAGCCTAATATTTCTAGGAAGTCAAAGTGTATTTTTTTTTTAATGAAGTAGCATTGGTTTATATATAGCCATGGGATGGTTTAGCCTAGTTAAAATGGTTTTAATAAAGTGATTGAGTGTTAATTAATGTAGATTGCATTTTTGAATTAAAGCGGAAGTCAAAGATTGAAAAATTGGAATTCAAATCAGATTAAAGTTTTGTGCATTCAAAGGAAATTATAACTTATATCTAGCTACCAATAATATTAAAAATATGTATGAAGTTATAGATATGGAAGTCTATTTTTAAGAAAATCAAATTTTGATGGATTTGGGCTTCTGTATAAATAAATTCAGATGAAATAGTAAATGTGTGTTGGATTAAGGTTAAATTTAGACAATTAACTTGGCAACTATGTATTAAATAGATTTTTTATTCAAAAATAGTAAAATTATATATCAAATTAAGAAAAAAAAAAGATTTCTTTTGAAGAAACCGCAAGTTTCATCTTTAACTTAATCAGTCTTTATTGTCTCCTCTTTGTTTTTTGTTTTTATTATTGCATCTTAAGTTTCATCTTAGTTCTTGCTAGTCCACTCAAATTGCTTGATTCTAACTTTTCGATTACAGGTGATTAATGCTTACAAGTTTTACTAGCTCCTGCATGCTTTAACATTTTCTTGTTTGTCTTATTTGTGTTAATAAGTTAATTTTTTTTACCTTGTTTTTTTTGTTTTTAACTTTCTTTTTCCTCATAACAAAGAACAACTTTATATTATGATTTTTTCAAAACCAATTTTTATTCTTTTTTTCAAGTAGGAATTAACAAATTTGATTTAAAAATTAAAAGAAATTAAATTTTTAAAATCAATTGAAATTTCTTTTTTAAAAGATAAAAATAATGAATTTTTTGAAGTTTTAAAACATTCGGTTCATCCCTTCCTCCTCACCCCCATCCCACCCCACCCCCAGCTGTCATCTCTGGTTTGCTTGAGAACAATTCTTTCTTTGTTCTTCTTTTTTCATTTTTTTAAAGATTGTAGATGTGTTGTTGAATTTTGAGCTGTTGGATATTTCATTGTGGACCTGTGGTTATATTCCTCTATTGACATTAAAGTGCTCGAGAGGTCCCCATAGCTCCAGAAATTGAGCCTACCTAGACTTTGTCATCTGCTTCTAACTGTTCGCTGGTGATTTTAATTGGTGGTACAGGAAACACACAATGTTGGACTTACTAAAATTATAACTTGAGATTAAGCTTGTTTTTCGATGATTTGATTTGAAATTTCGTGCTTGATGAGATTTTTACTAAATTTATGCTTATTTTATAGTCTTGTGCATCTTAAGATATGTGTCTGTTTTTGTAGACGTGGACATGTATTGTATTTCCATTTGGCTAGTCTGCACCTGCTTTGTTGCATGAATTTTCTCTTTAATGCACTACCATTACCAAGTTTTTAAATTTATATGGTTACTTGTTTAATTGGTCCTTGACATACTCGGGATGGCAGGCGAATTGGGTTTTAAATCCTCTTTGTTTATTAAAATCTTGTTAGTTATATGATTTATATGAAAAGGGTAATAGCTGTAATTTAAAGAATGAACAATAAAGACCATAAAGAAATTTTTAATTTCATTCACCCCTAAGCTATCCCTGCTTAGGCTTACATTTTTAATTGCTTAATTCGATCTGTACTTGTGGAAATATCAAATGTACAATAGGTCTTTTGACGTCATAAAAACCACAACCCTAATCCCTCCTATAGCTAAGGAGAAGGCATGCTCCCTGTAATGCAAAGCAGGCCAAGCAAATAAATGGAGTGCGAATGAATATAAACTCAAGAGTGGTGATGTGATGCTGTAATGATTAAACCTTCAAATATGAAGGTTAAATAAGAGAAAGCAATGTGAAGTTGGGTGTCAATGAAGGGGGTAATTGTAGGCTTTAAGAAAGATTGGTATTTCATATATGACCGTTTGAGTTTACTTGAAACCTCAAACAATGATGGGGCAAATGGCTTCACAAATGTTAGGGCGAAATTGTTGTCCTCACTGATTAACACTTCTAAATTTAGTTGAATTATATGTTGATTTAAAGCTTAAGAGTTCTGTTTTTTGATAAATTTAAGCTGTTGCAGCTATTGAAGATTTTATGATCAAACGAGTGTAAGCTAGCATATTTTGACACCAATTTTGGATTAAGTCTTTTTGAATTTGATATTTGTTTTCTGCAAGTCCAAGAATCAATTAGATGCGAGGTGTCATGGAAAATTACCAAATGAACTTAACTTTTGAGACTATTTTTGACCTAGTTTTTGAACATTTGCTTATACTTATTGTACTAATTAACTTAATTTTAATTTTCCTTAAAATATGTGATTTAAAACTTCCCTAATGAGCTCTACTCCTGAGTTAACTTTTGTTTGCAGGTTTTTTGTTTACTTTTCGTTTCCTTGCTCTTGTGGCAATTTAACTTCCATTGATCATTGCTTCCGTTTTCATGGTTTCTTACTGTCATTTATTGGTTCTTACCAATTCCTTAATTGCTTCAAATCTAACATATTGAAGTTATTGCTAACATTGATTACTTTAACCCTTTTAAAAGGAATTTCTCATTACTAAAAAATGTGGAGAATTCCCAGATTTGAATCGTTTTCCTCCCTTCTTGAAGGCAAGACACATGATCTACAACTCATTGGTTGTTGCATTCTTTTATTTATCAGATGTTATGCAAGACTGCACCCCAGGGCTGTTAACTGCAGGAAGAAGAAATGTGGACACAGCAATCAGGTAAGATCTTGATACTTTCTCACGTTTTGTGTCATGTCTCAAATCATCCGATGTTTTTTTATAATATTTTTGTTGGGTGTTTTTATATTTTAATTGAAAAAATTGTGTTAAAACTTTTTCTGTGATTAAGTTTTTTATGTGCTTGATAAGTCTCTTTCATCAGCATATTTTTAAAAAATAATTATTTAATATCAGTTTTCTAAACTCAAAACCAAAACAATTTTCTTAGCAATTTGCAATGCTCATCCATTTATTTCCTATAATATATATGAACTGATTTTTTTTTTTTGTTTTTTCTCCTGGTAGCTGAGGCCCAAGAAGAAGATCAAGTAAACCATTCTGTTCATTTCTACATTTTTGGACTCAGAACTTGTTCTCAAAGTTTTATCAGCATTAACTAGCTTGCTAACGTTTACATTATATTAGGCTTAAGGTCTATTTGTCTTGAGTTACCTTCTCATTAAGCACTCTCCCTTTAGCTTTGGACCCTTTGTTTTTGTAATGCTGTTGTTGTGAAGAGCTGCTTTGCTGCTCCTTTATTCAGATAGCAGATAATAAGCAACAGAATGGTAAATAATTAAGACAAGGGATTAATGACGCGTTATTATGACGGATAAATAATAAATAATTTTGAAAATATTTAACGATGAAGTGATTCGTTAACCAAGGTTGGAACTCTGTAGATCCCCACCACGCCGAAAGTGAAGGCGGTTTCAAAAAGCAGAGCTTCGATGCTGATTTCCTGCACTCGTCTCTATTGACTCTCTCCCTCTCTGTTTCATGGGTAAGAAAAGAGCTTTCCTTCTCCTGATCTTAGTTTCAGTCTTCTCCTCTGTTTTACTCCTTCATGAAGCGCTACCTATCGGAGACACATCGCCAGGTAAACAACGATCGTCTCTAATTCTCTTCGAGGTTTCTCTCTTTGATTTAGTTACGATAGAAACCTTGCTGTATTATTTCGCCCATCGTCTTGCATTTTTTATGTGAATCGAATGCTTTGCTTGGGTTTTAAAACGAAAGATTCGGATTTAAGTTCTTCGTTTCGAGAGAGGCGTTTTCTAGGGTTAGAGGAATTCGAATGGTGAAGCGGGAATTTTTAGTGACCAAAGGGAAAGTAAATCTTGCCGTTGGTAACAATGATGGAAAATGGTTAAAAATAGGATGCTATTTTGGTAGAATATATACTTTACCATTCTCATCAAGGCAGGGATTTAGGGTTATTTAATGGCTAAAAAAGGAGCTTTTATTTGAAATGGAACCCTGTTTGATAGTATAATTTGGGATTAAAAATAAAATATTTTTTTGTAAATATCAAATGAGCATATCCTAATGAAGGTAACCTCTTTGTTGAATATGAATTGGTGGTCTCATGCTTATAGCCATTAATAGAGCTTAAGGGGTTTGGGTTTGCTACCTATTCCAAAACAACTATCTTTTGTTTATTTGGTGCGAGTTTGAACTCTATTGATTCATCTGGGCCTTAGTTGGGATCGCTCAAACTTGATTTAAAAGTCAACACATTAGTTTTTTGTACCAATTCATGATTGCAAACTAAAAAGGTTATGTTGGGTGTTCTATATCTTCACCACGTGAAGTCAACACATTATTGTTAAATATTAAGTAAATAAATAAATAAATTAGAAAATACTATCAGTTAGTGATGTTGGAAAGATGTATGTTGGTTAGAAGTATTTGTTGAAAAAAATTAATATTATATAATGATTAAAATATTTCTTAATATTTTCATGAAAAATCTAAAGATGATTTTAGTAATATTATTTTGAAAGAGAAATTATTCTTTTTGTTATGGTTTTTTATTTTTTTAAAGATGATTGTAAGTTAGAAAGAGTGTTTGAAAGAATGATTTGTTGAAAAAAAGTTTTTTTTAATGAATGTAGATAAAATTTCGTTCAAAGTATTTGTTAATATTTTGTTATTTTTTAATCTAGAAAATAAAAAATTTGAAAATCGTGTTTGGCAAAAATGCTTAAAATCTTCTGTAAAAGAGAATGTCAAATTAATTTTTTAAATTTTTTTCAAAACTTAAATCATGAAAACTTTAATAAATCTTTTTTACTAAAATATTATTTTTCGGTCTTTGGTTTTGAACAAGCCGTTTTATCACTTCATTTTTAATTCTTAAGTTGTATGTATTGTCTTCTCCCTAACTCATCCACTTCCAGTGAGCCTAACCAAAGTTGCAAGAAGAGGCAGTGTTCCAAGCAGCAGCCATGGAGGTGGTGGCCACGGCGGTCGTGGCGGCCATGGAGAAGGCGTTGGTGGAAACAATGGTGGTTCGTCGTCACCGTATGGTAAGGCAATACCAGTTATCGGCGGTGGAGCCCTCATTCCAAGGACATCGACTGGTCATCACAAGCGAAATGCAGCTTCCTTCGGCTGCAACTTCTCTTTTGCTGCCTTCTTTGTTGTTGTTGCAAGTTTGCTCCAGTTTTGTGTTAATGTATGTTAGGGTCAGTTCCACATGATTATTATTAAATATTAAGTTACTAAATAAATATTTTGGTTTGAAAAATTGTGTAATTAAATTTTTATTGAAAAGTTTTTTTTGTCATTAAGGAGAATTTATCATTGTTAGATTTTGAATGCTTGATGTTTTTATTGTTTGAAACGAGGGCTCAATATAAGAAGAGAGGTCAGAAAGGTAATTTTGTCGAGCTTTGTTTACACAACGTTATTATGTAATTCAAGTTATCTAAATATTTAAAATATTTAATTTAATAATATTTGAAAAAAAAAATATTAAAAATTAATGTTTGCGATCGCTCAGATTTAGACATCGTATAAATATTGAATATTTTGATATTAAAAATTTAAAAAAAAAATATTTTCATATCATTGAAGAGCTTTATTATGATTTCACAAATGGAAGCCAATACAATGGGCCTAAGTATGTTAATGCAACCCGATTTCCCTTAACCACGAGTGCCACGGTGAGGTCTCAATCGCGCCGGCGAGGGACCGGAGCATGGTAACGGCACGCCTTTCATCCCCTCCGGCGACGAGTCTCACATATTGTAACGCCTCGAAGGGGAGGAGACCAGTCGCGAAGAAGGCGAATAGGCGGGAATGGGTGGCCTCGGTCAGTGCCGCCACTTGTTCCACCCATCGGCTCGGCGGCCAGGGCTCCTCCCGTTCTTCTCGCCTCACCCTTTCTGAATCTACGAGCAGGGGAAGCAACACCCTTTCCTCCTCGTCAAAGTGCTGCTTGCAGTGTTCCTAAACAACAAGTCGAGGATATACTCATGTTTGTCAATCAAAAGAAGGATGTGCGCAGAAAGCATGCAAATTGCAAGCAAAGCTGCGATCTTTTTTAATAGTCCGCAAAAAGAAAAAAAAAAACCTAACGCAAAAGCAAGAGGAAGAAATCAATGATGAGGAGTACCTGTAAAACTTTGAAGCGAAGGGAGAGGTTGAGGGCGGCTTCTTTATACAATGGCCCGTCGGCGTTCATCGCCATCATCGATTTTAAGTCCTCTTTAATCCCATTAATAATCGGCAGATCTCTTCCATGCTGTTGGTTAGCCACCCTGCAGATATCTTAAATCAATCCAAACAAAACAGTTCAGATCAATAAGGGCGTTTGGTCTAGTGGTATGATTCTCGCTTCGGGTGCGAGAGGTCGCGAGTTCGATTCTCGCAACGCCCCGAAGAAAACCGTTCTTTCTTTTTGAACGCGATCAAGAGATGAATAAAAAATTTACGGCGGCTTACCGTCGTCGGCGGTCCGAGCGAACGCCGGAAAAAGTAACCTTTCTTCCATCTGCGCGTGCTCAAGCATTATCTCAACTAAATCCCCATACCACTTTCCCAGCCGCCGGCCTTCCGCCGCACTCACATTGACTCCACCGACTCCGCCACTCTCCTCTTCTATCTTACTCGCCCACCTCGCCATCCCCTCAACGTGCCGTCGAATGCTTCGATGCTGCATCGTCACCACCTCCGCCGCCGTGTTCCTCCCTTCCCATTGCTCCGACACGGTAGGGGCGGCCGCCTGGGGGCCGCCAAACCTCTTATCGATGTATCGAAGAAGGGATTCTTCGGACCCCGCGACCTTCTCAGATCCGCAGCGGAGAAATGGCGCACCGGCGTAGGCACCGGTTTCCACGAGATCGACGATGACTCCCTTGTAGAGGAGCGCGACGCGGATCCGGCAGGTGATTGGACAGGTTCCCAACCCTATGAGCTGCACCGCCGCCGGCGAGGATTCCGCTATTGTTTTCGAAGATCGGGGCCGCCGCTTGGTCTTCGGCAAGCAATTGCCCATGGGAGAATAGGGATTTCTATCAAAGGAGAATAGGGATTTCTATGAGATTTTGGTCTCTATTTAATCAATGAGAGAGAGAGAGAGAGAGAGAGAGAGGCGTCGAAGCTACGAGTCCGTTGCTTCAAAAATAATCCGGGTGCAGTCGATTTGCTTCCCGGTCTTTGGTTGGACACGTGTGATAGGAAAAAGATTTGATGCTAACAATACTTAGGAGAATTTTGATTTTTGAAATTGGCCGTAGGATTATGGATTAAGGGTGATCTAATTGTCCATCTGTAATGTACCGTTGGGTTTGGGCTTTGCGAACATTATGTTTGAGAATGAAAAAAAATATATTCTGATGAGCCAAAATTATTTTTTTCTCTTTTATTTTAAGATAAAAAATTAAAAAAACATTTAATCAATTGTTTAAAAGAAGTGATTTTAATAACATAATAGAAAATATGAATTTTTTATAATACTTCAATGATTTTTTAAACCTATTTTAACCATTCAATATGAATTGGTTTATAGGAAAGAATCAATATCTTTTGATAACATAATTATTTAATCTTTTATAAAATCACATAGTAATTCATAAAAGTCAATAAAATTTATCATGAATAATAATTGACTGTCCTTTGGCATATCTTGAGTTATTTAGATTTGATTAACATTTGATATCTATTTTATCTTTTAAGTATTCTCATTATTTTTTATATATTTTGACATGAGATTATTCATTTTTTAATTTGTATCACTAATTGTGATGTCTTAGAAACATACGTCATTTTTCATTTTTTTTTTTTCATGTCTATTTTGTCCTAAAGGAAAATTAAGAAAAACTATTTTCAAACATAATAAAAAGTGAAATACCAAGAAAGAATTAAATGCATTGTAAATATTCAACATGATTAAAAGGCAAGCAGTTCTATTCATGAACATACTTTTCAATAGAGTACATACAAAATTCCGTCATCCATTTTTCAAGCAGCTTTATATTAGAATATCATTACTTATAATTATTAAGCATTTTCAAAAACGTATGTATAATATTAACATTAAAAATAGTTTCTTGAACCGAAACATTATACTATTTGATGATCACAACCATAATTAAAACCGAAAGAGTCAACACTTTCTAAAAAAACAAACTTACCTTCTCCGATCACACACCATCCTTCACACAAAGAAACGCCTAATCGTGTCCCAACTTAGAAAGAGAAAGCTGCAAAAAAATACATAACAGAGATCACAAATGTGATAACTTTAATCGAATACAAATAAAAAACATATATCTTCCAAAAAAAAATAATAAAAAGAGCAGAAACTTATTAAATGCCATACTTTTTCTTTTACATCTAAATTGCTTATTCACCATAAGATCAAACACTGAAACTGCCCATAGATAAAGCACACAACTTTAACATACCACAAAAAGTTAACTCATCAGAGAAGAAGCACAACAAAAGCAAACATGGTGATCATTACAGACAGATGGCCTGAACCTTCCAGATGCTGCATCAAAACCGCGTTCAGTATAGATCTCCTTCCTTATGGGTGTGGATGACACAGTCAGACTTGGGATAAGAGATGCAAGTCAGAACATATCCCTTCTCTATCTGTGAATCGTCGAGAAAGGAGCCATCCGATTGGTCCACAGAACCCGACTGCAAGAGGCCAGCACAGGTCGAGCAAGCCCCGGCTTTGCACGAATAAGGCAGGTCAATTCCAGCCGTTTCTGCTGAGTCGAGAATGTAACCATCGTCGGGGGCATCGAATTCGGTCTCATTCCCATCTGGGTCGATGAGCTTGATCTTGTAGACCGCCATTGCAATAGTCTTCAGGCGGTTCGATGTGGTAGGACCAAATGTGGGTTGGTTTGATTTTGTGAGTCCATACTTCTTCGAGATTGGCATGGTCATGCCAACAGAAGCTGGGTGCGGCTGCACCAAATTAGAGGAACGGACTGGAATTCTGATGCTTTGTTGAAACATGCAGCCAGTGGAAAGGGTAACGGTCGACATTTTTTATCACCTGAAACAATGTACCATGGAAAGTTTCTATTAAAAAATCCTTATTTGGATAAAAAAAAAATGTCAAGAGAGAAATTAAAAAAAAAATTCTCCTGTGGGCAGATAAAAAAAAACGTATGGCTTATTTATTAGAAAATAAAAAAAAATTCTCCTAGTAATTGACTACATTTACTAGGCAAGGTTTCCTAACTAGAACACCATATGAGACACTTGGATTCATTGGCATATGAAGTTTTATGTTATTAGAAGATGAAAATTGTAACAAGGTTCTCATCTTGGACGTACACAAAACCTAAAAATCTAGATTTCTACCATCTGTATTAACATGGATTGTTGGTGATACTACCTATCAAATAACATTGAACCAAAAGATTTCAATGTTATATAAAACCTGTCAATATTATTTTATTTTTTAGTTTAATATTATCTAACTAGATCTTATTATCTTTATTTCTATTATCAAAATAACTGATTTTAAGATACCACTCAACTTTGAGTGACCCATTTTTTGAATAATAATAAAATAATTTTTAATAATAATATTTAACAATATCGTCAAACTAAACACTCAAATTTTTTAAATAATATAACATAACATAACGATATCGCTAAACCAAACACTCTAAAAAACTCGAAAGAAAATCTAAGGTATAAATAACCATAAGATTTATTGAATGTAGTTTGTTACCCAACTTGAAACAAGAAGCCTCAGGATGCTTTAACAACAAATTTATACTGATACCAAGACGGTCCATGTAGATGTAACAGACAATGGCTAAAAATTTTTCCTAAAGAATTTATAGCTATGTTACAAACAAGGGAGTTTGGGATGCTATAGAAGCAACGATCTAAGCGACTTTGCTTGTGACAGGCCATCTCTTTTGGAGCATTATTTCAATGATTTCATAAATGAAGGCCAGTCATTGGTCTCTTAGAAAGAGCACTACATATGCTCTTTGAGCCCTTTAAGACAAATAGAGATACAAATCACCACACGACAAGAGGTATGGTTCACCATCTTGATTATTGATTGGTCAAGACCAAAAAAATGTGACAGAGATAAACTTCTTAGATCAAGCTGGTTATTATAGGAATTTTGTTAATCAATTTTCCCAAATAGTTACACGGACCAGACTAAATACAAATGTCATAATTTTTCAATGGGATGATTTTTTGAAAAAATTACGACATTTGTATAACCATATCCATACTGGTACTGGCAGTGCATGATGAAGAATTTCAAAGTTATAACTATGTCTCCTTCAATGGCCTAGAATGTTTGCTAATGCAATGTGGAAGAAATTAACTTATTCATGGAGTTATTTGCAATAGCATTCACATTAAAGATCTGATTATACTATCTTAATTGGGTCAAGTGTCAAGCATTTACCAAATACCAAAACCGAAAAATATATTTTTTTGCAAAGAGAGTTTAGTCAAGAACTATGATTTGGAGATTAATTACCAACCCGAGAGAGTTAATGCTATAGTAGATGCATTGAGCGAAATGGACAACTGGAATAGCTAATCTTTGGATTAGATGAGATCCAAAAAAAGAATGAAGTAGATCACATCATACTAAATGTTACGTATGCAGAAAATGAGTGCACTTTCTCACAATTGTCCGTATTTGCGAATTAGCTAGAAGACTTGAAGTAAGAGCAATAGAGATACAAAGGAATTTTAACAAACTAGAAGAAATCTAGGAACTACAGTTTTTATATAGGCAAAGATGGTGTTGTGATTTAAGAATCAATACTCAAAAATATATCTACTGCAAACAATACGCATTTTATATGAAATTGAGATATATCTATGGACTTACTATAGGATTGCCAAAAACTTCATGGGGATATGACGTGTTTGTCATAGTCAATAGATTAATAAAATCAACCTATCTCAAGATAACATTCAATTGATAGATTGGCAAAAATATGCATCAAACAAATTGTTAAATTACACAGAATTTCAAAATCAATCATATAAGACCAATACTCAAAGTTTAAATCTTGATTTAAGAAGAAAGTACACAATTTGGCACAAAATTAAAATTCAATATTGCATTCCATTCTCAAAATAACAGACAGACAAAAAGAACTAATAAACTCTAGAGGGTTATTAAGATTGAATATATAGGATTTTGGAGAAAGATTAGAAATGCATTTACCTTTCATAAAGTTAGCATACAATAATAATTATCAATCGAGTTTTTGAATTATACCTTATGAATCCCTATATGATAGAAAACGTCAATCTCCATTTAGCACAAGCTAAGAGAAAAAGCTTTAATAGGTCTTCAGCTCTCTAAGGCAACAAAAAATATCCAAATGAAAAAGAAAAGAATACAAAGTGCTCAGGGCTGTCACGAGAAGTATTTTGACTCGAGGCATAAGAAGATGGAGTTTCAAGATGACAAACATGTGTTCCTAAAAATAAGCCAACAAATGGAGTGACATGCTTGGAAAGGCTAATAAATTGAATCCAAAATTTATTTGACTCTTTCAAATTTTAGAAAGAGCGGCAAGGTTACATACCAGCTGGCTTTAACATCACAAATGGCTAGAATGCATAACATATTTCATATCTCTACACTTAGGAAATACATTGTAAATCCATCAAATGCAATACAATTTCACACATTCATTACAAAAATATAGTCCAACCTAAGCTACCGAGAAAGAACCAAAAAATTCTAGCTAGAGATATCAAACAACAAAAGAACAAAGACATCCCAATGGTGAAGATTGAATGACAAAATCAACTAAAATGCAAAGCCACTTAAAAGATTGAAGAAGAAATGATAAGAAAATATCTTGATTTATTCCAAATTTTGAGAACCAATTTCTTGCAATAAGGTTCAATCGTGACATCCTAAATTAAAAAAAAAAAAAACAGCTTCTGAAAAGCTACTCCTTGAGCAACAGGGCCACCACAGCAACACCTTCACTGCAAGTACTATCATTAAGAAAATGAAGAAAAAGCTTTGTTATCCCCTTTTCCATGTCAATCTCACTTATAAATAGGAGAAGGCCAATAAGCATTGAGCATTGCAGCAAAAAAGGGGAAGAAGATAGAAAATATTTTAGAGGAGAAAGAATGCCTCAATTTTCCTTGGGTCGTCAATTGAGCCACCACAAAGTTGTTCCTAACAAGAGGAGATTTACCAAAAAAAAATCAAACAATATGCCTAAAAATCTTCTCTCTGCATCATCGTCAAAGCACTGGAAGAAGGCAGCAAGATCCAAAGAGGAGAGAGAAGATTAGGATGAGAGATAATAAGCTGGTTAGTTTATTTATATAATTGACCTGGTTCAACCACGTCAATTTAGTTGCACCCAACCTAAACTCGACCAAATTTGAACAGCACCCATGCTTGCACCCAATCTTGTGACCCAACCCACTACTTACAACCCAATATGTTGAGCCAACATTTAAAAATTTAGATCACGGTTTTCTAAATCTTTTGGAAAGTCTGTTTGAACAATTTTTTATGCATAATGACCAAAATTTAAAAAAGAGAATCTGAGAGAGATTATGAAAATAACGCAACAAATAAAATTACTAATTTAAAAAACAATTCGTAATACTTTTAGTAAAAATAATTTTAATGATGTTCGAAATATTATAATTAGAATGACATGTGAAATTTCAAAAGATAAAAAAGAGGAAAACCAATGGAATGTCACAAGAAAACAAGTAAACTTGGATGTTTCTGAGTTGGAGATGTTTGTTGCATGTTTACATGATATTTAAATGTTCAGACGAAACTATTGAATTATAAGCTCTTGTATTCATTTCAATATGATATATGTTTCACATGATGCTTTTAATATTGTTTGATATGCATGCTTAATGTTTCATATGAGATAACAATTTTATTGTTTGGATCATTGACATTATAAATATTTATAAATGCTGATTGTATAGTGACTAGGAAGAAAAGAGAAAAAGAAATTAGAATGCAAAGAAAATAAGATCAAATGGCATGTAAAGAGACTAGTTCTTAGATGTTGCACATTCTTTGTTAGAGCAATTAATCAATGGTTGCAATCTAAACCATGCATGTTCTATAGATAATCCCTATAATGATTATATATCTGACAAATGATTATCAATGAGTACTTAAATATGGTTCAATAAGAAGAAGGTGAATTATTAAGAATAAAAATTTTGATTTCTTACAAAAATATTTAAAGATATAATTTAAAAATATTTTTAAAAACTTGAATAAATCTCTAAAAATAATTTTGTACAAATTTTAGTTTCAATTTAAAAAATACTAATTTTCTTTTAATAATAAATTATTATAAAAATTTTGAAATAAAAAATTCAAAAAAATTAAAAATGTGCACCAAAGATTTTTAAATGGTACGATTTCAAAACAAGCCTACGAGGAAGGTGAATTGCTAGGAATAAAAATTTTGATTTTTTACAAAAAAAAAAATTTAAATATATAATTTTAAAATATTTTTAAAGGTTTAAATAAATCTCTAAAAATGATTTTTTACAAATTTTAATTTTAATTTAAAATATATTATTTTTCTTTTAATAATATATTGTTATAAAAATTTTGAAATAAAAAATTCAACAAAATTAACAAAGTGCACCAAAGAGTTTTTGATGGTACGACTTTAAAACAAACCTACGTCCACCCCCGACAAAAGTCAGGCAAAAACAAACACTTAATACAAGTCTTTCGCTAAAAAATGAATAGGTTAAACTGACACAACAAAGAAACAAATGAAACAAGCTACCATGGCCTTACAACGAAATAAACGAGACATACGACAACAGCCTTACAACGAAATAGAAATAGAAGAAAAAAATTCGGTGACATAAAATCGAAATTATCACAAACAAAATTCTATGTTTAATGAAATGATTGATGAGACACAAGTATCTTAATTAAATCAATTAGGAATAAAAAAATTGATTACTTAGCTGATTTCAAAAACAAAATTTCAGGAGTTTAACGACTAAAGGATGAAGCAGTGTATGGAAGCAACGATAGGAATGGGCTGCTAACGACTTGAATATTTTGGTTTAAAACATTTCTTCAGATCACATACAAATTCATTTACCAATTTCATACAAAAATTCTCCTATTTATAGGTGATTTGTAATGACTAAAAGCACTTATGAAACACCGAATTAACTATTATTGTTCCGCAGCTTTCGCATAATTTATTTGAAAATTAATATTAAAATAAAATATCCTAATGGCTCAAAATAACAACTAAAATAGCTGTTGCGCACCGTTCGATCGGAACGCTCTGGTACCAGTCGATCACAGATCGGAATCGTGATTGGACGACTAGATTAAGATCTTACACTCGAAATACACATGGACCATATGATCACTAAATGGT
The DNA here is from genome assembly GCA_023846275.1 of Vanilla planifolia. NCBI lineage: Eukaryota > Viridiplantae > Streptophyta > Magnoliopsida > Asparagales > Orchidaceae > Vanilla > Vanilla planifolia. The sequence continues at coordinate 5,201,468 of CM043878.1, read as the reverse complement.
GCAATCGAACAAAAGATATAATAAAGTATTATAAAAGGGCAAATAACGCAAGGATCATTTGATCGAAAAATTGCGTGATCAGACGACTATGGTTAGTCCAACAATTCGAAAACATGCACGTGAAAGCAAGATGGAGTTTAAGTCCCACACAGTAAAAGCAGAAATTAGAAATGTTACTTTTATAAGTTTGTGTTATCACCTAAGGCAACCTATTTGGGATTGACTATCCCTGGTTCGCTCGAGAGGTCATAACCTAAGCGGCCAGCGATGCATTAGACATGATTTATAGATACGGGACTGATGACCCAATTCGAAGCACGGTAATCCATTTGGGATCTATTATGGGCACTGATCACTCACCCGTTCATTAACCCGAACCTGTAATGTAGCGAACGAGTTAACAAGCACGATAAGTTGAAATTGTTTTTACTAATTAATTAATATTACTAGACATTTTTTGTACAAATTAATTTAAAATTTCAAATATACAATTAAGATAAAATTATGATTAAGATAATCAAGAAAGATTGATAAAAAATATTAAAAACTTAAATATTTTTCTAAAATGATTAATTTGGATTTAATTTGTGTACTTTATAAATATTTTAATTAAACGTAATATTTTAATTGAAATAAAATTAAAAATACCTAAAATTAAATTCAAAATATATCTCTTAATAGTTTGTCATTCTATCTAAGATGATATTCATAGAATTTAATATTTACACATCTTTTTTTAGTTCCATCACAAATAGGAATATCGACTACCTAAAAAACAAAAATTCACCTAAACAAATTCATTAGAAATATTTATGATTTATTATCATCAAACAAAATACCATGATTAGAAGAACAATACAACAAGCACAACCTAAACCCCACACATTCTATAAATAACTCCTATGACAATCATATGGTCAATGAGTATAGTATAAACATCATATGTTCTATATGTAATTCTATAATGATCATACCTTTATAAATGCTTGATCATTGGATGTCATTTAAACCACACATGATCTATACGTAGCTCTTCTAGTGATCATATCCCAAGAACAAGGCATATTACCTCCTAAAGTAAGATGATGTAGGGCTTGAGGACTAACCAAGCAAAAGTCAATGCACATGTTGCCCTAGGACCCACGATGGTGAGGAGCGATTACCAGAGGAAAACTAAAAATGGGATCATCAAAGCTGCTTTAGTACAAGGTTTTAAAGGGAAGGGTATAAGGATGAAGGGTCCTTACATAGGAAAAAAATAAAGAACATCATAGATATGAGATGATAGATAAGAAATGTGCAACAAACTAGAATTGGGCCCAAGATAACAAAAGAAAAGAAAAAGAAAAGCATTAAAAAGAGAAATCATTACATTGCATAACATATGCCATCTTATACACCCACTTATACTTGCTCGATGATTTGGGTGTTTTAGCATACAACATGTTAGATTTCTCCCACCAAGTCTACACTAGATTTTCAATACTGAGTGGAGAGTGAGAATAGAGAGTAAGAAATGAAGCTTTTTACTGTCAATGTAATATGTGAAATATTTCAAGATTGATATAGAACTTGTTATTATAGTTTCTATTTAATGTTATCATTTTATGATTAACATAGTTGTGATTTGCTCCCACATACATATTTTACAAATATTAATAATATACATTAAGATATAAAGTACAAAAAAATAGAAAGAAATTAATGTAACTGACTTGATTCGATTGGAAACAACATTACATTATTTATTAAAAAAACAAAACCAACCAATCAAGTTGGGTTCCTACATACGAAAACAAATAAGAATGAATATTACTGCAAGTAATGACAAATCTAAAAAGGCAATAAAAGAAATATAAGATTAAAAGGTCACTAACGATAGAGGATCACGTTGATGAGAAGGAACTTGTGAGGATGAATAAAACTGATGTTGAAGGAGATTTTGATGGGTAAAAGGAAGAAGAGGAGACAAGGCTTAGTTTATAAACAAACATAACATGAAAGGGGCAAAGCATTTGTAATAATAATCTATTCCATGTTGGTTCAAGTTTAACTTAATTTTTTTATTTTGGAATTGGACCATTGCTGGCAACAAGATCTCCCATCTTTTTTTGAGTTAAAACTTAGTAAATCGAATTGTAGATTGTTTAAATAATTTTCTTCAGCAAATATAAACATAGATTTACATCTTGGTTATGTACAACCAATAAGAGCAACTATTATCCCTAATACCAAATCCCAAGTTAAAAGCTTACATACAACTTCATACTTTACTCTCATTTTGTACTTTTTGACAAAAAAATAGTATCCACTTGCAAGCTTCAGACCTTCCAACACATTATCCTACCCCAATATTCAAGCTAAATTACTATGTATTTCATTTAATAAAAGCATTATATAAAAACATCTATCTACATGTAGTTGATGTGCGATCAAAGGAGAATGCAATAACTACACAAAGTACCCCAAAACACAACATTGTATTTCTTATGTCCATTGAATTTTAGGTGAGGCATACCTCTTCACACATTGATGTGTTCACTCCACATCTTATTACCTTTTGCCATTGCATTAAACAATTAAGAAGTCAACGGTGATCCTTGCTATATTTGTTAAAAAAAATCAAAACCTGATCAACAAATATAAATATTACCCACACACACTGATATTGTTCCTCCACCTCACAAACTTTAGAACAAACATCTTATCAACAGCACTTTATAATGAGCTTTTCAAACTCCTTGAAAAAACTTTCCAAACTAACAAGTCATATGCAAAGTGTTTCATCAATGCATGTCATCATCATCACTGTCCCCATTTACATAAATGTAATGCCTCATCCAAAGTTACGCAATGTCATGCTCCCTATCACAATATGGCACTGAGTTTCCCTTTAATAGAACAGAGTTGTGTTCAAAATGATACATTTCTTCTTCCATATCCAGAAAGTGTGTTTCAACAATGCATTCTATGGAGTATTTGTGATTGAAAACCACCTTATAACCAACAGGTGACCACACATTGCAACTGAACCTTGACAAATGGCATCATGCTTCTATGTATAGCTTGAGAAATCCTAACACCATTGGGTAACCAACATGCACCAAATATTACTTAAAAAGTTTACCAACCAACAAACGTTATGCAAAGGGTCAAAAGACACGTATTCAAGGTGGATTGCTGAGCTAGAAAACATAAAGGATGCATTGGGCGGCTGTGGTTTGGGTCACGAACAACGTAATGAAAAATTTGATTATATTGCATTGATCCCTCAACCTTAAATGTGCGAATATAAGCATATGTCAAAGTTACATGCTGCTAAAACTTTTTGGGTTAGCACTCCACTTTATCCTACATCCTACATATTTCGCTTGATCCGTAGGATTGGCCATTCAAACCATATGCAGCCCAATGATAGCACCAATAAAATTCTACAAAGAAAAAGGAAGTGATGGCATCTAATATTACATAAGCTTTCTATTACCACACCTTTAAGTACGACATATATCGGTAATCATTCGCGACTTTTCCTTGGTTTGATGGCTGCACCTTTTCCAATGTAAGACTGCAAAGACACCCGATGAAGAGCATATTCACCGTCTATGTGGAATACTAGAAAACTTTGCTATATCACGCACACTAATAAGGTGCTACAAAATAAGCACTCTTCTAATACCATCTAAGCCCTATTGTTATCAGAGCACTTTATTGAGGTTAAGGAATGCTTGCCTTCGTCAAACTAAACACATTGTAAACCATTTCCTCAGTGAAGGCTAGTAGTTCTACCATGTACTCTACACCCACCATTTCAAAATCCATGATGGTTACATGAATCCTTTTTGCAAGTTCCATGTTCGCACATTCAATTGGTTGCAAGACATAATGTTCAAAAAGTTGGTATTAACACTTGCCCGATGATCATATTGTAGAAATTTCTACCAGATTGGTCATCATTCATTGGCCAACACTTTCTATATCTTTGCATACGAGGTGTTTGCTGTGGTGAGGGTGGTTAGGATAACCAACATTTGAAGGGATTGAGCACCAACATCCATACAATGCATACAGTTGCTATGTTGACCGTGAATGCATTTCTTAGCACATAGCAGTGCAGCCTATTGTACTCGGCCCAACAAGAGGCAATTATCGGTTGCATTCAAAGCAAGCACAGTGGTTGCAGCAGTCAAAGTAAAACCAGCTAATGATTTATTCATCACCCAAACTTCACCATATTTCCTGCATCAAGCAGGTGTCTGCAGAGGCTCGATCACAGATGCAACCTCCACCCTTGCTGCATTCATTGCATTACCTGCAACGGATCACAGATGCAGCTATAATAGAGAAAATATTTGTTTCCATTGTTACACTTCCTACAAGAGGTCACAGATGCAGCATTTGCTGCAAGTCCTGTTTTGTTGCATGTAACAATGCAGAAGGCAATCTTAGCATAGATTCACCTGCAGCTACCAAAAGCAATTAATGTACAAAATGCTTTCTAAAAATATGCTGTAAGAATGTATCAAACATCAAACAGGGGAACCTTTTGCCAACTAGACATGCAGAACCTGTTTTTGTCCTACAGTAACAGGTTAATATTACTTTGAATTACAATTACAACACAGATGTTGTTTCAATAAACACAAAGAATGTACAATAGAATTAGATACAAATCTAAACAGAAATGATTTTCTCACAGATAGTTCAAGCACAGGTTGTAGAAGTTCTAACAGTGAGCACACCGTTATAACAAATTTAAACCAGAATTAGTATTTGTCACATGGGAAATTAGCCTGAAGTTCTTTGTGCTTAAGGAAATCCCACAAGAAGGGGGAGGTGAATTGTGGTAAATAAAATTTTCTTTCGATTTTCGGTTTCAATTAAAAATTAAATCTTTTAAGCGCGAATAAAAAAAAATATAACACAAAAGATTTTTAAGGTGGTTCGACTCAAAATCGAGCCTACATCCACCCTCAACCGGTGTTGGGAAAAACAACACTAAAAATACCAAATTACAATCGAGGTTTTTCATACGGTTCACCTCAAACCTACTTGGGATTTTTCCTACGGCTAATCCTGAACCTACTTGAGTTTTTCCGGGCTCAACTCAAACCCCGGGCTTTTGCACGATGCCGGGATGCCCTTACCCCAAAAGAAAAGAATACAAAAATTGGAAAAACTTAAAATAACTTTAAGTGAAATAAGAGGCACACACAACCGAAAAATAGAGGAATAGAGATTGAGAGATTGTTGAAACAATAACCTCTAATTTTGGAATCCTTCTTGCCATTTTCTCTTTATGAAATTGGAAACACCGTAGTCACTTGAGTTTGCTCGAAGTCGTGATCTGAAAGCTTTAAGATCTTAGCAAATGTCACCCCTAGAAGTTCTTCATTCTTTCCTATTTATAGAGCTTAAATTTGAGCTCTAAAATCACTCCCAACGGCTCTTAAAATCAACTAGCCGTTTGGGTAACGGACAGAAAGCAGCTACCGTCCGATTCGAGCTCAAACACGGACGGCACGGATTGAATCTCGAATTTACCGTTTGAGATTAATCCCGTCCGTTTGATCTGGGCGGGCTTGATCTCAATCGTTCCGCGTCCTGGCACATATCCGCACAGCCTGGGTTCGATTCTTCTGCATGTCATTTTAGGCTGAATAATCTCAGTCGTCCGATCGCGCTTGCCCTTCCGACTTCTTTCATAGTTAGGTTGGAGTTTAGTCCCACGTCGCGGAAAATTCTTTGCCATGGCGCTTTAAAGGTAATTCGCTTCCTGTTACTCTCGAGCCTCTTTGGGGTTGGCTCCCCCATTCTTTGACCAGGATTTTATCACCTGGTTCAGGTTAACTTGATCTTGCACTGTTCCGTTTAACATTTCCTGCGGGCAAAATTCGCCGTTCTGTTCAGCGTCGCCTGCGACCTGAAATTGTCGTGCTCCGTTCGACGTTGCCTGCGGCCTGAATTCCTTTGGACTATGGGCGCCCCTACCGGGTCAGCCCACCAATTTTTTATATTTATTATGTTTTTAAATTCTAAAAGCCTGGACGGGCCAGTGGTCTGGCCGGGTCAACCGGCCCAATGCTACAGTGAAAATTCCCGAGAGTAACGTTGTTTTAGGGTGTTTTGTGAGAATTTTTGTGCTAAAATATTTAATATAAGTGTACCAAAATAATTTTATATTACCATAGTATTATAAGTTTTCTAAATAACTGAAAAGAAATTCATGAAAAATAATTCCTAAATAATTTTAAAAAATCAAATACCAATGTGTATACTTTTTGTCAATAAAGCTTGGCCCAAAAATCAAAATTCAATAATTATTAATTTTATAACATTTTTAAATATTAATACTACTAGTGTGCCACATCATCTCAAAATTTGGACATATCAAATTTAAGAAAATAAAAAGAAAATCAAATATAAAAGCTTTAGTACATGTCTTCAATTTCCTTGAAACTTACCATGACTCCAAGAGCCTTAAAGACCACTATTTTAGGCATTTAAAGTTCATGGCTTGTCTTAATTGAATATTAACAATTTTGTTTAGAACAAGCCCATATGAAATATAAACATTTATTCTTGACTCATCAAACACAAGGGTATAACATAGCCTACTAAAACCATTTAAGAAACAAACAAGCAAGAAGCACATCATACAATTCTAATACTTCTCAAGCTCAAGTCTAACTGATGCAGACTATTCAACTTGCATTCATCAAAATCTTGCAGTACTCACTCATTGCTACCCATGTTTCAAGACATTATGGTTTTTAGAGCATTGAATGGAAAAATGATATGACTCATCTCATTCTTGTCATAATAGTAGGCATGCTTCCTTCACATGAGAACCGTCAATAGTCTTTTTGGTGATTGTTTTTCTCACATGCACAACAGATCTAATGTGAAGTGTGAGAGAACAGATGATGTAGCATTTGTAGCTACACGGATTGGAAGTATTGTGCTTTAATATCTTACCCAGCCTCTTCCTTCTTGATTTGGTTGGTTGGGTGGAGCTTTCAATGTTGGAATCAGTTCACTTTGGGGTTCGTGACTCATTTCAGTCTCCAAACTCCTTGCAAAGTTGTGTCAGAGCAGGTCCAAATGCTTGCAACTACAAGTTGCAACTACTAATCTGAACATCTACAAGTGCGATATGCTGCATGTTCTAAATTTTCTTACTGCAAGATTCACCTATTTTATCACACACCTTTAATGTCGCATTACAAAATAGATAACACAAATTATAAGGATGCATAAGTCAAGAGATTTAATCTATATTCTACATGCCACCAATGTTGAGATGGATCAGTAACCCTCTTTTCAGGGGACTTGTCCTAGTCTAGTTTCTATTCCCCCTTTTCAAAGCTTCCAATCTTTCTTCAGCTGATCCCACTTATTTTGAACTGAGATTTTTCATAGGTGGTTCCTCAACTTATGTTGAACTTGTACGTGATCTCCATCCAACAAGACATACTAAAGTGTGATTGACTGGTTTCCCACGTTTATTTGCTCAACGCACATATCATAAAAAGCAAGCACGGGCACATCATCTCAATGGTCAATACTCCCACCCAACAAATCAAATTACAAAAAAAAAAAAAATTCAATCACATGAACCTGGAAGCAATTTCATCAACCTACCTTGTAATCTGATAGTTCTGATGAAGGAATTTAAAAACTTAGCAATTTTAGTGCTCCTGGACAAGCAAAAAATTAATGCAAAAATGAAATTTCATTCACAATAGCACTGGATAAAAGAAGTTAAAATCAAAAGGCAAACAATTGCTAAAATAATACATCAAATCCAATTGCATAGAATCAATTCAAACAGATAAAAACACAGCAAGTTAAAATGGAATAAAAAGGGAAATAGATAATTTCTTCGATGGTAATATAAAAACCATATAATTGTAATTTGCATTCACAGACCAAACTTAGCAGTTCATCACGAAATTAATCTCAAAAGGTTGCAAGGTATGACCAACACATCCCAAGAAGCAGTAAAAACACTGAATAGAACAGCCAACGGGAAGCTAAATGTACAAATATGGAAAAGGAGCGATGCATGTAAGCGAGTTCATCGTGCGCAGGTTTAAGACAATCTACAAACACTGGTCAAAGCTAGGACTCGCAAATGATAGGTTAAATCTGCAGGTTGGACTATTATATGAAAGCTCCAGGCGATCGATAAAAAAAACTACCGCATAAATCAGCCCGAGAACTCCCTACAAGCAGGTATTAATGACACTTCTCATAACTCAATATTGGAACAGCCGTTCAAATGAAGACCGCGATGCACGATCGCCAAACACCGCAGATCAGCCAAAACCAAAAGGATTTGAAACCTCAAGCACGGGAAGTAGCGCAAAATAACCATTGCACGCAGCGTAACAAGTGCATAGCATACCTTTTGTCCAAGTGGTGCTCCGCGGTGAGTATCGCACAGTGAATCGCCGAGTTTTGGGATGGCAAGACCACAGGATGATCTCTTCCCTTGAAAGCCTCCAATACAAGCGCTCCGCCCGCTACCGCTATGAAATGGCTGCCGACTGGAGTGAACCCTAGCCGGTAGAGAAGACGCGAACAGCAATAACGACCATAAGTAGGGGGGTAAAATCGTCTTTCCGATGACACAGATGCACAAATGCGAGAGTGCGACGGCTTGATCGAGGATCAAAGCAAACTTGTGGTGGAGAACTGGAGTTTACATCTGATTTGAGTCCCTTCATTCATGCTCCAATCAAAATAACTAAATTTAGTTAAGAGGAAAAAAATTGCTTAAGTCGAGTTTAAAATCAAATATTATATATATATATATATTTATTTATTTATTTATTTATTTATTTATTTATTTATTTATTTGAAAGAGTTTACAAACTTATTTTCTGACAAAAATCAAATCATTTTTTATTAAGCGCAAACTGATTGGTCAAACCTAATTCTAAGTAAGATGGAATATTTTTTATCCAAAATTTTGATCTAATTGAATATCCTAAAATAATCTTAAGCTTTAGTCAAATTGAATAGATATTAGATCATTAATAACCCTACTTGTAAATTTAGTTATGAAAATCTAAAAATATGGACTAAACACTTGGATTTTATATACAAAAAACTTCTTAAAAATGAGGATTAGAAAAGATGTTTAGAAAAAAATTTTGGAAAAAAACTTATGAATAAAAATTAAATTTTAGAAAAATAATTGCTTACAATATATAGGAAGAGAAGTTCCATGCAAGTTTTGATTGAATGCTCTTTATGGGATGCTCTAGTATTTTATAGATGAATATTGACTCTAGCAAAAACCGAGCTAGTGGCATTAGGTTAATTAAGCTCGATTTAAAAAAAATTGGTTCAATATTTGATAAAAAGACACAAACAACTAGAAAAATAAAATATCATATATAACATCTTTCTTAAATAAAAAGTTTATCAATTTATATATTTTTATCTTTTATTTGAACTACAATTTGATTTGTTGATTATGAACTTGATCCATTAACAAAAGTTCAAATAAAAGTTTGTATTTTTATTTGGTTCAAATTTTGCTCAAAGTTTGTTCTCTCTATTTGGTCTAGTATTTATTTGAAGTTCAATTTTTTTGTTCGATTCAACTTTTAATATGATTATTTGATTCAATGTTTAGCTTTGTTTAATAAAAGTTGTTTAACTTGATCAATTAATTTAATAAAGTGACCATAATATCAACTCATTTGTGCTTTTGTAGCTCCCCAAAAAACACATCATCATTTCAAAGCTTATTAATTTACTTATACTATTTAAAATTTTTCATCTTATACTTAGTATAGAACTATTTATCTCTTGACTTGCATATTGTGAATGTTCTTTATGTCCTTCCATCATTCTCAGTACCCTGGCTCATATTCTTCAATGTTCATCATAGTCCTTATGTCATTCTTGAGGAGCCAATCAAGTTTTATATACTAGCTTTTATTTAGTTCATTCTTGAATCATGTTGGATTAGAGAAGATTAATAATGAGATATTATATCATACTTAGCTTTCTTTCAAACATTTGATCTTTTATAAAATCCTTAGGTGCAACCAAACTGATGTATTAGTCGAACTAATATTTAAACGAGAGGGTTGTCATCTTTTAATTAGATTATCACGCTTATGGTTTGTTGCCTTGAATAGATCTCATTCATTTACTAATTGGTTAAGTAATTTAGAAATGAATTCACCTTCAGCTAGAGCAATTATCAACATATACCAACATGTACACAATACCAATATGCAAACTTGTTGATAACATGTAATAAATCCATACGCAACCATAATGTCGATATATCATCACAATTTATAAATAATCCATAAGCCAATATACACCAATATACACCATATAAAAGCCAAATAAAAAACATACATGTAACTGTCAATTGAGCATAATAATAGATTATCATTTCGTAACTTCATCTTAAGTTTGACCCAAACTACTCAAAGAAGTTTAAAATCAAAACACACACACACACGCACGTACGCACCCACAAGCGCACGCACGCGCACGCACTCACACACACACACAGATATATATATATATATATATATATATATATATATATATATATATATATATATATATATGATTAGTTGATTATTAGTTTAAGTTTAATTAAAAATGATTTGATTTTTTATAGAAAGCAAGTTTATAAATTTGTTAAATTACACACACACACAGATATATATATATATATATATTAGTTGGTTATTAGTTTGAGTTTAATTAAAAATGATTTGATTTTTTTATCAAAAGCAAGTTTATAAATTTGTTAAATTACACACACACACACACACAGATATCTATATATATATATATATATATATATATATATATATATATATATATATATATATATATATATATATATATATATATATATATATATATATATATATTTAATATGATATTTTATCATATTTAATTTAAAAAAATTATAAACTTGTTTTTATCCAAAATTAAATCATTTTTAATTAAGCTCAAATTAATAATGAATTAATCAAACCTAATTTGAATTGAGATTGAATACATCCTATTAAAAACTTTAATCTAGTTGATATCAAATTGGATATCCTAAAATAGTCTTGAGAATGAGACAAATTGAATCGATATTAGATCATTGGTAACCTTACAAAGTTAGCTATGAAAATCTAGAGGAACAAATACTTGGATTTCATTTACAAACAACTTTTACGTTTAAAAATGAGGATTAAAAAAGATGTTTGAAAAACTTTTTTCAAAAAATATGTGAATAAAACTGAAATTTTGGAAAAATTATTTCTTAGAGTATATGTGTAATGACTTATTTTTTTCAATATTGATTTAAATATATCTAAGTAATTTGATAAAGGTAATTGAGATTTTTATTTTTAACAAAATTGATTAAAATAATATTTTTAGATATTATATGATAAAATATGTATTTATCAAGTATGTAGATTTTAAAAATAAATATACTATTAGATCGAGCTTATCGAGATGAGTTTGTCAACATTTATTACATTTCAATTAGAGTATGTTTGGATTTAAAACAAATTTATTAAAAAAAGAATGATTAATAATATATAATTTATGAATCAAATAATTAATAAAAAGTAATATAATAAGTAGAAAAAAACATTAACTTTCTAACCTCTTTCTCTCAACTGGTTTCACCCCTTCATCACCTCGCCCCTTCATCGTTATGTTTGCGATCAACCTCCTTGGTTTTTTATCCTCATTTCCTCATCGTTGTACAATCTTAAGGAGTTTTATGACTAAGATTGGAGATGTGTAGGCTACTATTTCTCTTCCATTCCTCTTCAATTGGATGGGAAGAGCCTAGTCACAAGTAGGTCACCAAAAAATGGGAAAGACAATAATTGATTTTACTTTCTCATCTAATTTCATTCTATTATTTTTGGAAGAGTTGAAAGGAATTGATTTTTAATATTTTACATCCAAATTGAGACAAAAAAAGTGTTTAGGTTTCACAAATCCAAGCCTTAGCAATTACGATCAAGTGTTGTGCTTGCAATTTTTTATTCGAATAAGCGAGAATCAGTAGGACATTGTGTATTTCCTTACATTCGATGCACATGGGAAGGAACTAAGTGATGCTTAAAGATTGTTGAGCAATATTAGAAAATTTTTACTTTATAAGAAAAAAGCTTGAAGGTTTTTTTTGCAAAATAATGCAAGGTCATTAATAGATTCGCTCAATTGAATAAAAAATGAAACTTAAATAGGTAATATTAAATTCATAGATTTAGGAATATTATTTGAATAAGTATTGAGTAATAATATAATTATAACTATTTTTAATTAGATGTTTAATCATTCACTTATAGGAAGTTAAATGAAAAGAAAAGTTAATACAAGACTTTTTTAAGTAGGTAAATTTTAAATAATTATAATGTAAGTATAATATTTTGTTATGATTATTTAGTATTTAATATTATGACATATTATCTTTTTTTTGTACCATGTTTTACATTATTACATGGTATGCGATAAAAATTAAAAATAGAGATGTTAAATAATTAATTGATTTAATAATACTAGTGTTGTAGAATATAAAAAATAAACCAAAAAGAGAATAGAAAAAGTAGATAAAAAATAAGAACTAAAAAAATAAAATAAAAGATAAATACTTATGATATGAGACCATTTGAAAACTTGATATGATTCATGCTATATGAGTTTTGTTGTGATGATTCTACTAATAAACGTATTGATATATCATAGATATATTATGATTAAAATGGATAAAAATAATAATGATGATATTTATCTAATGACATTAACTCAAGTTGTCGTACTCTACTATCATTACGAGTAGAGCTACGCTGATGTGCTATGATTTAATGCCATTGATATCAAACTTCATATGATATATGATAAGTTATTTATGTGATTTAGTAACTAGAGATGAGATATGTTATGATGTGAATATGATATATGATGAGCTACATATTATGTGATCTAGTAGATAGAGATGAGATCTATTATGATGTAGATATGATATATGATGAGTTGTTCATTATGTGATATAATAGTTAGAGATGAGATCTACTATAATATGGATATGATATATGATGAACTACTTATTGTGTAATCTAGTAATTAAAGATGAGATCTGTTATGATATGAATATATTATATAATAAGTTGTTTGTTGTCTGATCTCATAGCTAAAGATTAGATCTATTATAATATAGATATGATATATGATTAGCTATATACTTTGTAATCTAACAACTTAGAGATGAGATCTGTTATAAGAAAGACATGATATCATTTTCCTTTAGATTAGGTCTATATGTTATTGTGCGATGTCAAGTGATATCATATGAGATCTACATACTCGGTGCTTGATATAGACATGATATAGAATAGTTGAAAAATAATATTGAGATAAAAAGTGGAGAAAATACTTGAATCAAAATAGTTTAAAAATATATAAAGAGAAGAAATTTTAGATAGATAAAATAAATTATAGTGGATATGTGTATGCTTAGACATATTACAAGTTACAATTGTATATTTATTGTGTTGATTATTTTATAAATTTTAATAGTTTAATCACATGCTCTTACATGCTTATACATCTTTTTATATCTTGATATTATTTTTCTCCTAATTCATTTTATATACTTTTTTAGATAATGATCACAAGCACTTGTTTAATATTATTTATTGGTCATTTTATAGTTTATCTTATTATCATATTTTATTTTATCTTATTATTTATATGTAAATTTAATTACTTGGCTTTCAAGCTCGTTACTTATATTAGAGTTCAAAATTTTAAAATATTAAAAGATGAGAAACTTTAATTATACTTAAGTTTGGATAACCTATTTTTGAGAAGATTGTGATATTTTTATTTATATATTTTTATAAGATATGGATAGTTGTATTTGAGATGATATACTAATCTATATCTTTGATAAGTACAACTTGATCTACAAATTCTAATTAACACTTTATGAGTTGATAATAAAATTATTGATTTTGTTATATAAAAAAATATTGATAATTATCATATCTTTTAGAGATGAAATATTTGGTTATATAGGTGTACTATAAATTTGATTATGTTAAGATTATATTTGTAAATTTATTGTTATAATAAATATTATATATCTTGTGATTATTTTTGTTGATTGAAACTTGTATAAAACAAATATGGGTAATTTTAGGGAAAACTTTGTTCATTTATTTTTGAAAGTATAATATTTTCTTATGCAAGACTTAAAAAAAATTAAATAATTTAATAAAAAATTTGAGTAAGTTTTATTATCATTCCTCACTTGGTTAGGTGCTAGTGTCCTTTAATTGTATTTAAACTTTGATTATTCTAATTTTAAAGTTTTTAAGACTAATATTAAAATGAGATGTCATGTAAGATATGATAATATGGGAAGAGAAATTTCATGAGAGTTATAGCTACACTTGATAAGAAAAATTAGACTAAGTTTTAATTAAATATTTCTCATAAGATACTCTAATTTTTCATAGATGAACATTAACTCTAATAAAAACAAAGTAGATGACATTAGTTTGAATAAGCTTAGTTTTAAAAAATTTGCTTTAGTCTTCAATAAAAATGCATAATCAACTAAAAAAATGAAATTATCATTTATAATATCCTTCTTCAATAAGTTTATCAATTTGATTACATAAGCAAAATCAAGCTAAGTTTTGACTTAATGTTTCTTATTGGATGCTTGATGTAGGATGATACATTAGAATTTATTTGTGGCTCATGAACAATATATAAATGCTTAGGTTTAAGAAATTTTTTCATATAAGGTTCTACCTAAGGTGCTTTAGGTTTTGAATAAAAAAATCCAATGATCACTAGATAAGTAAGAACTTTTTTAGAAATTAATACTTGCACAAATTCTTTAACATCAGATATCTCAACCTATAGAGAGAGTGGTTTAGTTACCTACATGCATTATATTCAAGTTGGTGGTGAAGTGGCAAGATATATACAAGTGTAATTCTCAGAATATAAAAAAAATCATATGTTCACTTGCACAAGCTAGAGAATTAAACAAGATGATTAATACCTTCCAAAAAGACAAAAAAAGAGTAGTAGGGTTAAGCATTTTCTTACCAATTTGATACTTTTATGGATATTAGATAATGAGTCAAGATCTCTCATTTTGAGCCTCTTATTGGCTTTCCTAAAGCATCTTCAAAATCATATCACTAGATTGATCACAAACAACATGCTTGTATCAAGAAAACTTAACAAAAGCACTTCATTATTTTATTTAAAATTTTATACTTATAACATATATAGTAATATGAAAGGACACTTAGAAATATGAAATACCAAATTTTAGAATTCTAAAGGACACTAAAAATTCCAAAAAGTCATCACAGATTATTAAAATATACTTTAAATCTTACCAAAAAAATCTCTATAAAACTATAAAAGTAAATGCCATAAGCAATTCCTAAATATATTTTACATTTCAGGCTATGGTATGATGAGTGACGAGACAACATGCCACGTAAATCAAGGCAATGCAGGCAGATTGGCGAGAGCTAATCAAATGGGGCTGGCTATGCACCACGGAGTGACAATGGTAGAAGACAATTGACATCTAGTACAATAACAATTCCATAACTAGTTTTAAGACATTTTTTTATCAAAATTTATACTAGTAGAACTAAGGAATTATTATAAGGATATCTTGGACTGAATTTAAAGTTAGAAATATCTAAAAAGCTATCATTAACCTTCAAAAATTCAAAATAAAGTATAAATGTAAATATTGATGAATTAATAAAAAATATAAACTAAAATATATGATAAACAAAGTTATAATTGAACCCTCTAATGATAGTGATAATAGAGACAAATAAAGAGTGGAGAAGTAATCATTGCATTATCTCTATGTTTAAATATGATTAATGTGCCTCCAAGTGAAACTTTTGTGTGGTATGTAGGATGCTACTAAATCATCCTCTTTAGGTGAGGAAGAACTCAACTTTATGAAGCAAGGGTAAAATCTTTAATACTAGTCTAATATCTTTGGGTTTAAGTGATAAAGCTCCTCTTAAGAAATCCAAGTGTCATCAGAGGTGAGAATCCTCATAATTACAAAAAGTCTTCATTATGCCTAATCCTATGTAAGAACCTTTGATTATCTAAGATTTACTCTATTTGATCTCTCAACTCACCAAATAGGACTCAAGATATTAATGAGATAGGTTTAATTAATAATAATGGTGAGGGCTCAAAAGGCTTTCTATGTATTAGATGTGGTCATAAGTTATGAGATCCCAAATATTAAACATAGTATTAATTTCATAATCTTTGAGTAAATCTGAAACACATATGTTGATTCTTAAGTTTTTCATAATTCTAAATAGTCTAACACGACAAGCATTTACTTTCTTAAGGGTTTTTGATGAGAATCTCTCAAACCTAACACTTATCATCACATAGTTATCTTTATCAAATTCCTTAGATTGTTTGTGAGCTACTATTATTTGATTATATATTTCATTATTAGAGTTAATTTATTCAACAATATGTTTATGTAAAAATGAAATGTGATGAGCATAAGACTTAGAAGTGTGGAAATCATAAGGTCAAGGAATTAAATCAACATGACTCTAAGGATAATTTCCAAAATAAATTTCAAAAAGACTTAAATTCATTTTTTGATCAACAAAATTTTTGCAATCAAATTTAGGTCGTGAAAAAGAAGATCTTAAGTTGAAATATATTCCTCTACTAGGCTATGAATAAAGTTTCCTAAGCTTTGGTTGACTATTATTTATCTATCTATATGGTGATGATAATGAAAACCTAAGTTTTGTTCCCACTAAGTGCCAAAGTATTTTCTAGAAGTAACTAGTAAATATGACATCATGATCTGATACAATTATTCATGACAAACTATGTAGTTTCACAACTTCATCAAGAAATAGTTTCGTGATGTGGGAGGCATATGATATCTTATGAAAAGGTATGAAATGAACTATTTTAGAAAACTTGCAAACAACTTTGAATATAGAATCATGTTTTTTAATGAATTTTGACAATTCTAAAACAAAGTCCATGCTTGTATCTTCTCATGGTCACTATGGTATAAGTAATGATGTATATACTTCTTGGTCATAATTCCTTGATTAGTTGTGGCACAAGTTCTATATTTGACAACTATCACTATAACTTGTCAAGGTAATTTTGGCCAATAACATTAGTTGACCATGTCTCTTATGGTTTTGTATCAACCTAAATATCCTACTAGCCAACATGTATTTCCTAAACAAGAAAATCCTTAAGAGATGTATAGGAAATGTAAAGTCAAGATCTCCACTTTTGAGTATTTTGCTAACCTTCCTATAACACATTCGAACTCACACCATCGAATTGATTGCACATGATGTACTCATATCAAGCAAGCTTGATGATAATACTTTGTTACTTTATTCAAAATTTTGTATCTTATAATATGGTGAGAATCCCTATTTATAGATACCTCAAGGGTACTATGGCAATTTGTTAGCCTAAGTATACAAAAAGAAACTTTGGAATACAAATAGTTACATTTTAGAATTTTAAAAGGTATTTTAATAATTCCAAAAGTTATCAAAAATTACACAAATATAATTTAAATTTTGTAAAAAAAATTCTTATAAAGTTATAAAATTACATGTAATAAGTTGTTTGCAAATAGATTCTATTTTTTGGGTGGTAATATGGCAAGCAATGAGGTATGATCGAGGTAGTTTTGCGAGGGAGACATGGATATGCTTAAGGAACTAGTCATGAGTTAACAAATCATTGTGGGTTCATGGGTCTGCAAGAGCGACAGGTCAACGTGGGTTCATGAGTCAATGCTGGTCAGCACAAGTTAGCACTAGTTCATGGTTTGATGTAATTGGCATATTGTTGGGGTTTGCAAATTAGCATAAGTCAAAGTGGTTGATAGGGTTGGTGTTGGTTCACAAGTCTATGCAGGTCAACACAGGTTTGTGGTTCATTACTAATGGTTGGTGGGTCAGCATGAATCGTCATGGTTCAGTGCTAGTTCATGGGTCAATATAAGTCAAGTAATATAGTTGGTTGTGTGGATCAGTGAAGGTTAATTAGGCAGGGTGGGTTGCACACAATAGAGTAGTGGTGGTGGGTAGCATCAAACGATAATAGTAATAGTTTCATAGTTGGTGTTAAGTCATTTTAAAGTCATGTTTTACCAAATTCTGCATTAGTAAAACTATGAGACTGTTATAAGGATGTCCTAGATTGAATTTAAAGTTGAAAATATTTGAAAAGCTATCAACTAACTTTCAAATGACTCAAAATAAGATGTTGATACAAATAGCTTGATGAATATATAAACTAAAATGTGTGATAAATAAGAGTTAGTTGTAATCAACCCCCTAATGATAATAATAGTAAAGACTAATGAAGAGTATATGAACCAATCTTAGAATGATTTCAAATTTTAATAGGACTATTATGTCTTCAAGTGGAACATCTATATAATATGTGAGACATTATTGTGTTAATGCTCTAGGATTTCATATATAAATTTTCACTTTAACAAAAACTGAGTTAATGACATTAGGTTTATTAAGATTAGTTTTCAAAAAAATGATTCAATCTTTGATAAATAACATAATGAACTAAAAAAATGAAATTATAATGTACAATATCTTCTTAAATAAGATTATCAATTTGGTTACATAAGCAATATCAAGTTTTGATTGAATTCTTCTTATAGGATGCTCTGGCTTATCATAAATGAACAATAACTAGTAAAAATTGAGCTAATAGCATTAGATTGATTAAGCTTAACTTAAAAAGGAAAGTGCTTCAACTTTTGATAAAAAAAGACAATCAACTAAAAAATGAAATTATCAGGTATAATATCCTTCTTAAATATTTTTATCAATTTTATTAATTTAATTTTACGATTTTTATTTTCTATCTCAACTATAATTCAACTTTTAGATTATTAACTTATTCCATTAACCAAAGATTAAACAAGAAGTCTATATTTTTATTCAATTGAATTTTTCTCAAACTTTTGTTTCTTTAATTTTTTTAGTTCAATTTTTCATAAGATTATTTGATTTAGTTTTTTGTTTTATTTAATAAAAAGTTATTTAATTCAATCAACTAATTTATTATTGAACCAAATCTACCTAATTATCAACCCAATTGATAATAAAATAAAAAAGATTGTAATGGGATAAGGTTTTGAGCCTTCCAAACAAACTTTGTTTACCATTATGATAATAATAATTCATACTCAATATCTACATAATTTCAAATTCAATTGCCAGCCAATGCAATACATCTAGACAAACTCATATTTCTTAATAAATGATAAACACCAATATAACATTTGTTTTTGAGTTTTGATTATAACATCTTCACTTTCATGGTGAGGTATTGCTCTATTTTAATTGGGTTGGTCATTCTACAAGGGGTTCTTTTTTACTTGATTACCATGCTAAAGTTACTTCAGTTTTAGCATGTTTAACCATAAAGTTCTTATGGGACCTAAGCTTGAATTTTCTCCAAATGACACATCACCATTTTAGAGCTTATAATTTTACTTATATCATTCATAATTTTCTCTTGTATAACTGATATGAAACTATTCACCCCTTCACCTCTATACTTTGAATGCTCCTTGTGGTCCTCCCATCCTTTAAATGTTCATCGTGGTCCTTCCATCATTCTTTGGTAGCCAGTCGGTTATTACATGCCCCACAGCTTTCAATTAATTCATTAGCGAACCACATCAAATTAGAGGAGGTCAGCTCAAATATTATATTGCAACATCCTAGGCTTCATGGTGAGGTATTATCTTCATTTGATTAGGTTTTGTCTTTCTTCTAAGGATCTCTGGTTTCTTGGTCACCCATATTAATGCTCTAACTGTAACAAGCTTAACTATGGAGTTCTTATCAGATCCGTGCCTGGGTTTTCCATAAAAGATGTCTCATTATTTTAAGACTTATGAATTTACTTATGTCATTTAAGATCTTTCCTCTTATAATCGATATGAAACTATTCACCCTTTGGCCCCTATCCTTTAGATGTTTTTTGGTGGTCCTTTCATCCTTCTTAGATATCTATCCTTTAGATGTTTACTGTGCTCCTTCCATCCTTCTCAAGTAACCAGTTGAATGTTACATTGAATTCCCTTGAGTACATAATATAATTACTATACACATGATAGGACCACTTATAGAAAATGACTTATAATAAATTTGTGATATAATGTTTAATTTTTAAAAGTTAAGGATTTTAATAACCCATTAGAGAAGGAACTTCAAAAAGTTTTGGAAAATAATAGCTAAAATTCACATGAATACTTTAACATAGTATTACATCCAATCCATCATTAAAGTATCATATGAAGGCCTACAACTCACCTCTCCCCTCAACAAAGTGGCAATCCAAACACCTTTGAGCTTATAGATAAGTAAATTCTATAAGAGGGGGTGAATTATGTAATTATAAGAATATTTAAAATCTTTTTACTAAACTTTGAGATCTTTAAAATACTTTTTGTTTATTCACAAAAAATTTTGAAATGTCAAATGATTGTTATGAAATAAAAAACAAGTAAACTAATTAAATCAAATAAGCAAAGCAAATTAGAATTTTAGGTGCTTCAATCAAACCCATGCCTACTCACCCTTAGTTGACGCAATCATGCTTCTACTAAAAAAACACTCCCTTTCATCACAACTAGTAAGATAAACTTTACAAATAATCAATCTTTTGCCTTAATAGGTATGAGAATCATATAAAATGGTGTTTAAAGGATCCACCTTTAACAACAACTCATAAGAGTAAACAACAGTTAATAAAAGAATAAGTACAATTTTTTGAAAACAAGTAATATAGAAAACCTACACCTTAATCTCTTAGAACACAAGTGACACAGGAAGTAAATATGATAAAAACAAAGTTACCAATATATATTGTATCAAGATGAGCCTAAACTAAATTAAAATGTGCTTCAATTAGCCAAGAATAAGTAGAAAAATTAATCCTTCTAACTGTTTGATGTGTTAGCAATTGAATCATTCAATACCATTAGCTTATTCATCTTGAAAAACTTATTATTTATATTACTACATTTCTTAAGACCTTTTATGATACTTTCAACAACTAAAAATGAAGTTCTAAAGAGATCAAACTAGTTGTTACCATCTTAATTTATGATCAAATATAAATGATCAACAGAACATACCAACTGATAAATAAAGAGAACTAATCTCCTTATTGAATGTCTATAAGGTTTGTTAGTTTTACTTCAAATATATTATATGATTATGATAAAACATTTTATATTGTATGATTTTCACTTGTTATAAGCTCTTATGTTTTGTTCTTGAAACTTCGTATAAGACAATCAAAGATATCATACAAGTATGATATAGTTATATCCTTTAGTCTACTTAAGAGTTTTTAAGATTGTACGTATTTAATAAAGGGGTTATATGTGCATAATGAAGTGATTGCACTCACTTATTTTACTTTCTTAGGTTTTAGGTTACTTTTTACATGCACGATATAAAGATTATAATCATATGAATATATGAATATTAGACATGTTACACTATTTGGTTATTGTATTACTTATTTAATGACTTCAAAATCATTATGCTATATTTACTAATACTTTTCTTAATTATTGATTCAGATAATATATCTTAAAAGTATATAGATTATTCATATGTATAGCATAATTAATTGATTCAAGAAGCTTAACAAAGATATTTAGGTACTAATTATATTTGATAATAGAAGAAACACAAACTTGAGCAATATGAGAAGATATTTATTGATTCCTTTTTTATAAGAATATTAAAACATATAACAATTTACTTAAGACACTTAAAATTTACTTAAGATATATATTTTATTTTATTTTACATATATTATTGGTCTTAAGATATTACATTCATAGTAAATTGAATTAAGTGTTAAGGCTAAATCAAGTTAGATTTAAAAGAGAACAAATTGAGTGAGTTTTTATTGGATAAACTAATTTCTTTGTATGATATCATACAACACAATTAGCTAATATTTGGATCGAACAAAGCATTGTCCAAAGGCCTTCTAGAGTAATATGACTCTTTTATGTTTGTCATACCAATATGATATCTCTATTATATAGTACATTGATCATTTATTAAGAGATTTGATAGGTTTAATATTCTTGAATTTTAAAATGTATGATATTACTTATTGTGCTAATATATTATATTTCTTAAGAGGATCAGATAAAAGATCAAATAAAGTGATGAGAAAAATTGAAAATTATTTTATTGTCATACAAGTATGATCATATATCATTTGAATACATCATCTATAATCCAAAGTGATGTGATAAGTTTATAGGTCTCATAAAATTCTATGACATTCATCATAGCAATATGATCCATTTATCTATTTAGTGAAAGTTTATGACGTAGGCTATGAGCATGCCAATTTCTATTGTACTTACATGATGCTATCTTTGTACTTGTACGATTCCATTTCACTTAAGAGCCTAGTTTTGGACTTAGTTAGATATTGAGTAGATTTATATTATAATAGTATGATTTTTTTATCATACTAATATGATATATTATTTTAATATAAATAAATTTAACATAAGACTTATTATAATGTATTATCATATATTATATAATATTTTCTTAAAAGCTCATAATTTAGTTTTGCATAGTTTTACTCTTATTATATCATTTGTTGTCTTCATCATAGCTATGCATTTAGACAGTGAAAATGAACTAGTCGAATGTTGGCAATTAATTAGATAATACTATTAATGGTGCATAGTACTTGTGTGATCCCTTTGATTATAAAGTATGATCAGTTCAAGATATAATGACTAATTTTATTAGTTTTTCATAGTCATTTGAGAGTATTTTGGAATCATTTGAGAGAATTATTATATATAAAGACCTCTAAATAATAAAGAAATGACTAGTAATTTACTTGCTTATTATTTAAAAGAGATTTTCATTATAATCACCTTACACTTAGAGAAAGTTTTGGAAAAGAAAGGGCTATGAGTTTCTCTTCATTCATCATCATACTAGCCATCATTTTATTAAGTTAACATGCATACTACTCTTTAGTTTCTTTCTTGAGCTTTATTACATATATTTCTATATTGTTATAGTGTGCCTTTTGTTATAGTATTAATTAGTTATATGAACTATTATATTAAGTTTTATTTGGTTGGTTTGTCTTATTATTAAAACCTTTATTTGTTCTTTGATTTGTTAGCATTTATTAAACCATTATGTAGGATTTTATTAAGCCAAAATTTGTAGTTTTTATAAAGTTAATGTTATAGGCTTTTATTAAGTCTAAGTTATAGGCTTTTATTAAACTGATTTAGTGGATTTCTTAGCTATTTAACTAGGGTTAGATGTATATTTAAGTTTGAATTACATTATTTAAAACTCTTTATATACACTTTACTTGTTCTATAATAAAATTAGTTTTTAAAGCTTAATAATATTTCTTAAAACAAGAATTACAAGAGCAACTAAGATTTAAGAAAAGAAAATATTTCATTACTATACATTGTCAAATAATTTGAGTTGATTTAAAATTTATTTAAAGTTATAAATTACATAATTTATCCTCTTCTTATGGATATCATACTCTTATAATTTACAACATGACATAAGCTTTTAGTTAACTTATTAAGGTTTTTTCATACAAGTATTATAAGTTTAATGTATATATATGAAGGTGTAACAATTATATTACTTGATTCATTATTGTTGAGTCATACTTGTATGATCTAAGAGGGAAATACTATCATACAAGTATGATAAGGTCTTTATATTTGTATGGTACATAGGAAAGCTTAATACTCAAAACACAAAATAAAATTTTATAGGGTTAATACCTTGTATAATTAAGTTCATGCTTCTTAATTTTAACCCAAATAATTACCATATTTGTTTGATAAAGTTATCATACATATATGATGTCTACATAGTCTTGAATTATACTTATAATGTAAGCCAAAATATAACATATACAAGTACAATAGATGGTATTATATTGTATGGTTATTAGATAGTAAAGAACAATGCTTTGAATTAATTTGATTTCTTAGCCTTTACAAAATATTTTGAGTGTAAGATGTTTAAGTTTTTATGTTAATCATGATTACTTGAACTCATGAAAAGATGTCTTATTTAAGATGCATGCATAAAAAAATAATCCTAAGTGTCTCTTTACAAAGAAAAAAAGTTTAATAATTTTACCATTGATAATATAGTAAATGAAGCTATAAATGGTTTATTTAAGCCACTTGAAGTAGCCTACATAACTTTAAGTTAGTAGGTTGAACCAAGGCTTGAGCAAAGATTAATAATATAAGCTTAGTTTTGTGATCACCAAACTCATGGGATAAACAAACCTAATCTTTTTAGGCGTAACATTCTAAGAGTGGAGAAAAAAATTTAATAAATTCAAACATTAGATATTGAAAAAATATATTATAAAATGATTGATGATATAAAAAAGGAGGAATTATAAAATAATGTATTTGATTTAAATATATTTTGAAAATTTTTATAAATGTTTCTAGAAATTTCAAAGGATGTTTAAGATTTTAAGTAACATAAAATATAATTAAATGAGATAATCAATTGAATGAATAGATTTATAAGCTAGGATTGGGTTATACAAGTATGATTATGATAGCATATAAGTATAATAGTGCATAATGACTATGGTTTGGATTCTTTTAATAAGTTAGGTATGAAAGGGGTTGATCATATAGTACTATCATAGAATATTGTGTGGAATCAAGTTAGAAAACGAATGAATATAAGACAATAGTGAACATAAAAAAAAAATAGGTTAAGAATTATACAAGATTACTAAGACATCATACAAAGCCATTATTATATAAATACAAAAGATAGATATGAATATTATAATATATTATAATATGAAAGTAATGAACACATTATACAATATAATTTACAGCCCAACTTTGAGTATGACAAGACAAAAATATTAGTATGACCACATGTAATTATAAAATCATAAAAGAATTGGATCATACAGTATATTAGAAATATATTTTATCATATGATTACACGATAACAAAATGAAGTAGACCCAATATAAAAGAATCTAAGAAAAGTTATCTTAAAATGTTCGTACAATATAATAAGATGATAATATCAATATGATTATGATATAAAAGTATAACATATATAACCATTGTTAGTTATTACTTAATAAAAGATAAAAAGAATTGATCATAATTGTACTACAAGTCATATAATACAACATAATGACAATATTTACAAATAATCAATTGAAGAATATTATACAGTAAGATGAATAATAACATATAGTATGATATGGTAAACACTAGCATCGTAAACATAAATTATCAACATGCTTAAGAGGAGTGGTAATATCATACCATTATGATGATGACATTGTAATAGTATAAGAAGATGAAATTAAAATAAGTTTAGGTGAGCTTGAGAATTGTGTAGTATGAAGTTGGTGATCATACAAGTATAATTAATAAAAATTGAATAAAATTTAAAAATTAAAATGACAAACAACTAAGAAAATTAACATATGAGTGAGTTTAATCAATGATTAACCTTTATAAATGAAATATTTGAATTGAAAAGATATCTATATGAAGGGACGAAATTGTTAGAGGTATGTAGAAGGTTGAGAATGAGAAAACTCATGAGAACAAGTATAAATAAGATATTAATAATTTTTTAAAGAGTTTCTATTAGAGAATTTGAGAGATGCAACAATTAGTCATAATTAGTAGAGAAAAGAAAAGAGCAAGTAAAAGTATTATTAAGACATTTAGAGATGAGTTATATAAGAAGAAAATATAAAATCACAAAGAACATCAAGTTAGGTACTATAACAAATTAAGAAATTGATTAAAATTTGAGCCTTTGTGAGACTATTACTCAATTTTAAAAGATAAAAAACTTATACTTATGAGCATATGATTGTTTGTAATATATATTATAGAATAAAGGCTTTGATTGATATATTAAAAATATTAAATTTGAAAAAATATGGACATATTATATATAGAAGATGTTTGTATTGATGCTTGATATTAGCTAAAATTTATATATTTAAGAGAAGATCAAAAAGTAAAATTTATGAATGATGATAAAAATCAAGTATTTTTTACATCATGATTTATATATTTATGTGATGCTTAAGCATGAATGATATTTTACTTTGATTATAAGTCATTTATTTTTATAATTGTGTGATAATGTTCATAAAAGAAACATTCAAACCAAAATGTTATTGTGATAACGATCATAAAAATGAAGAAGAAAAGAAAATGAAGTTTGGTGAAAAGATTTTTTTCATTATGATAATAGTTACACAAGAAAATAAAAAAATGATGTTTTATAAGAGAAATAAAAAAGTGAGTTTAGTGAAAAGAAGATAATATTTAAAAAGAAAGAGTGATTAGTTGTCCAAAATAGTATTTATCATACTAGGACAATATATTCTCGACATAAGCCAATCAAGATTGTTTAATTTGGAAAAATGATTTCTAAACATGCCCAAATTGTTTATGAAAAGGGTTCTAAGTGAATCCATAAAAAGATAAAAAAAAATAAAAACATAAAGAGATAAGAAATGTGTATAAACTATAAAAATAAATATGATAAAAGTTTCACATGGTAATTACCATACTTTTCATGATTTTCTCTCATGCTTTATTGTAATGTTGCAAAAGACCTTACATGTAAATACAAAAATATTGTATTATTATATATATAGTTATTTGCCATTAAGAAAGTGTTGGTTGAAACATAGTTCTTTTATTTAATATTTTTAGGTTAAAGAAAGGTACTTCATGAAGCTACTAAAATGAGTGAGAGCTAGCACATAATAATTTAAAAGATGTTCTAATTATCATTAGATGTGTGATTTTTATATTTATTTTATTTGAGTAAAAAGATATATAAAGAAATTGTTAACAATTGACATTATATGTATATGTATTTTTAAAGAGATATGTAAAATATGCTTCCATTATTTGATTTCAAAAGAATAAAGGTTTACTTTCACTATAGTTTTTATTAAAAGCAAAAATGATTTTAATGTGTTTTCAAATCATTAAAGAAAAAAATAAATAAATTTCCTAACACCAAGATTTGAAAAAGCTGGTGAGAGGCTATCACATCAGTGGTATTAGAATAGTTGAAGTCCTAAGGAGGATGTGAAAGAAAGCTTAGACATAAACATAAAATGCAAAACAAGTAAAAAAGGGTGAAGAAAGACTTATTATAACCTTCATATGAAACTAGAAATGAAATAAAAACTTAGGTGATGAGCATGGGTAAATATTTTAGAAAGGAAACACACTTGTCCTTTTTTATGATTAGGTTCGATGTTTGTTTATGTTTTAAAAAGTTGGCAAAACAACTTAAAAGATAGATTAAAAACAAGTAAGTTTTGGTTAGTAGATCATATAATATGATTTACATGATTATACCATGCAATATATATGAAATAAATGATATAAAACTAGAATATAAGAGCTTATACTTTATGATATCAAACATTGTATAGTGTGATTAGACTAGCAATGAAGTAGTTGAGAATATGAAATAGTAATATACCACATTATTATATAGTATGATATTATGAATGAAATTATCATACAGACATCAATAATATAACTAAATGGAGAATTGGAACATAAGCAAAACAAAATTTCATACAATACATAGAATCTTATAGTTAAATGTAATGTGTAGAGTTGTTATAGGTACAGTTGTCAGATATAATGATCATATAAATACAAATAAGACCATCGTAAGATATGATAATATGAGTAGAGAACAAATTAAGGAATATTATACTATATGATAGTACATGACTATATAATATAATCAATGAGAGAGTTAATGTAAAAATGGATGGTACAAACTAGATGGATAATATAAGTAAATGAAAGAAATATAAATACCATACATTATGATATATGCAATCATACCATATGATGGGATGAGATGTGAAGATTGAGAAGAATCATATAGACTATTGTGCAACACAAGTAGAAGAGGAGAAAATGTGTAGATAAAAAGGAGCATATAATGCAATTAAGGAAATTACAATAGTATTACTCCTTAACACAATGGCAAAAGTGCATTAAACTAATAAGATAAATGAGTAACCAAATGGGATCATATAATATGAATAATAACTTACATGTGCAATTAGAATGAGAGAGAAAAATGATGGATTAGATCTAATGATCCTGTAGACAAAGAGTAAATGAATTTATTACATAGTAAGAATATAGGGACTAAACAATATAACATACATTTAAAAGAATGAAATGAAGGAAAGATAAATTGTAAAAATACTTTTAATACAATTTTAGAAAATTTTGTGATGGTAAAGTGATGTATAATGACTTGATTTGTTACAAAATCATGAAATTTGTATGATTTCTACACTAAGAATAATGTTATGAATTGATCACTTTTTATATCCATAATTTGAAAGGAATTATGAGTGAAAGATCTTGATTTTTTATTGGTTGAAATGTATGTACAAAATTTGGAGGATCTAATCAATATGGGGAGAGGATGTTACTAGTATAAACAACTATTTAGAGCAAGACAAATCTTTTAGAGAGGAGAAGAACCCAAATAAGATGACTATAATAAATATGAAATCTCCACAAAAGTTAATTTTAAGAAGAAGTGAATAAAAGTGAAATGGTGTCAATAAAATCATCTAATTGAGCAATTCTTGATGTTTGATCTCTTCTAAGTTGAAGATTAGCTTGAAAGAGTGAAAAATATTATTTGATCACATGACATGCTAGGAGCATAAGCAAGCTCATTAACACATCTGATATTTGATGGTGAAGTGAGCCAATGGTGGAGGAAACAACAAAAGTTATGTTTAGAAGAGCCACAAAATCTAAACATATCTTGGGAGAAATTTTGTTGAATATTCACCAAATGATATATATCAACAATGACAAAGACAAAGGACAAAACCACTTAATAAGAACATATAGAAAATGCATAACTAGCATAGAGTTGCAATAATTACTATCCAAACTGGTTGCACATAGTCCAAAGCTAAAGATATTGGACAAAAAAATGTTATATGCTTTGTAAAGGAATAAGAGACTCCTTTAGAAATGTCATACAATTCCCTACTTATAAAGCGATAAAGGTAGCTGCTATAAGGGGGAAGAAAAAGAAAAGATTATGTTGAAGAATATATCGAAATGGAAGAAGATAAAGATGGTAGAACCAAGATTTAACTCATCACTAGAAAAAAATACCAAAATGTGCAATATGTTGAAAATTCTATTGCGGTGAATGAAAGAAAAAAGTTTATTAATTGTTTTTGTTCTAATAAATTTGGACATATTACTAAAGAATGTCCATTGATGGAAAAATTAGGCATAACTGAAATCAAAGATGCTAGCAAGAAAGTGGATTTGATACCTTTGTACTCTTAATAAAATATAATATTTATCTTAAAATTGAGTTATAGGTATGCTAAATTCTCAAAATAAACAAATTGATCCTTACTAAAATTGCATTAGTTATATCATCTTTAAATTTAATATTTTTTATTTTAGCAAATTAAAAATCCATTATTTATCTTATCCTAAGTTTTATATATTTTTTGATGAATTTAACAACAAAGCCTTACACTTCTACAAAACATTTCCTACATATCTGGGTTTATCTATTTAACGTAAAGGTTCTATATATCCTTAAAACATTGTTATAAGATATTTTTAATATTGAAATTATATTTTGGATCATAATAAGTCATATAGATTATGATAAAACTATTAATTAATTAGAGTCTAGAGTTTATTGAGTCCTAGTAAAGACTAATTTTTGTTATATTATTTTTTAATGGTGTGACTATATACTAGTAATGAATACTAAACAAAGATATCATGACACCTCAAACTTTCCTTTCTTAGATTCGACACCATGATATCTAATACCTTTAACTTTTCCTTTTATTTTTGAGAAACATTTAATTTTTTTGTTTTGATCTTTGAAATCATGTCATGGAAACATTTATGATAAGACCATTTAAGCAAAATAGAAACAAATAGAAAAACCCTTATAATGAAATCGATTTTTCATATTGTGTTTGAAAAACACAATATTTTACATTTCGTTTAAAAATTGAATTTTATATGATGTAAAGAAATAGAAAATTAATTTATGTCTATCTACTATAATAAAAAAAATATTGTCATAATAGCTAATAACTGATAAGAATAGTAAAAATCATTTATGTCAAATAGCCTGTGATGCTATCCCTCACTAATTGTTGGCATCTCTGCGATAAGTCTCATATTGACCTAAAAGCGTTAGGTGAAAAATATGTTAAGCCAACTATCATTGGTTCAATGGTAAACTATATAACATGAATGTAAAGCAAACATCTTTAGATAATGCTACATGCAAGGGTGTATATCAAATAACAAGTATATAAATAATAAATGATATCTTTCTTTTGGATGGATTCATTCAAAACTCATATTTCACTTTTAAGAAATCTTATGATTTTCTTTTAACACCTTTTTCATATGCGTTTCATTTCACTTTTCCCTTTAAGTTATATTTAGAGCTAAGTCTTTTAAATTTATTATATCTAAAAATATATTATTATGAATAATCATAATGATATCTCTTTAGCATTATTGTCAAAGAAATTTTATTCCAGTTAATGGTCTTACTTTTGGAGACATTTGATTTCGGTTAGCATGTTAGTCTTTGAAACAATTGATTTATGATCTTGCCTAACTCAATTTACAAACTCTTACTTTTATTTTGTCACTTTATCATTTTTCTTTTCAATTCAATTTAATAAATAATATGTTAATCAACATTTTTTATCACAATTAACATCGTTATATATATAACATGTAAATAAATTATCCAAATGTTATCATGCTCAAGTAAATCATGTATTAAATCAATGACATGTCATTACAAATCAAAGATAACATGCATCCTTAAAATAAATATTTTTATATCATCTCCTTAAGTCTAAATCTCTAGCACGTATCAAATATCAAACATAGTCATCATAAAGCAAAGCTTACCTAACTTATTTTATGAGTAATGGTCACTACATGGATTGAATTGTTGAAAGTGTACACTTTTCTTCTTCTTGGTGATATAGTATTACTATAGTACTAGTTAAGAGTTCTTTCATGATTTTTCTTTGCCTCTCACTCAATTCATCCCAACACTTGGAAACACCTCTTTTCTTTTTTCTTTACACTCTAAAGCCCTTGACTAAAGTTGAACTACTCCATTTTTTTTCAAAAATTTTTGAAGTCTTGGCCTCCCTCTCTTTTATAGTCTTTTAATGCTCATTCATCTTCTCACGATTCTCCATCTTCCTCTAATAGCTATACTTATCAAAGGATGACTCTTCACTTTTTTTTCTTCTTAAATTTTGGGAGTCTACCATTAATTGGACTCTCTTTCACGATGATTCCCTCAGTTGATTCATCATTTTGATTAAAAACTTTCAGTTGTACCGCATTGTGCTATATGATATCTTATTTTATACTATATGTTTAATGATATTTCTATTTATTGATAATTAATTACATTAATAATATTTTTACATTTCCTAATCATACTTGTATGATCCCTTTTAGTTCATTCAACTTAGTTATTCTCACAACATCATAATTGAATCTACATCCTTTCCCACTTAATGTTCTTGTACTTATTTGATGATCTTAATGATATTGTATGATTCTTTTTGAGTTTATTCATCAATTTCTCTTTCTCACTTAATCATTCTTGTATGATTTATTGCTTTTGTGCTGCATAATTCATGTCTTCTCTCACCTTATTAAATGTCTAATCCATTATGGTGATACACTGTTCAACGTCAGGCTGTACTTATATGATGCATCTAATCATATTATACTATGCATGCATTCTCTTTTTACATATCGAACATTGACTTATTGTAGTGTTGAATTATCAAATAAGGCTCGTACTTATACGATGTTCTTAATTGTATTGTATAATTCAATTAAGCTTATTCGTCTCATTAATTTTATTCTATTATACTATGGGATATCGATTATTGTACTACATATGATCCTTTAAAAACTAAAAAATATTTTTTAAAAATTTTCAAAAAAAACCTCTAAATTTAAAATAACTCAAAAATATTTTTATTTTTATAAATTTGGGATATTCAAAATTCTCACTCTTTAAGATCATTAATTAATCATGAGATCAATATTTTTCATTGATTTAAACATACTAAAATCCTCAAATATTAATTAAAATATTTTTATCACTTTATATTATAGATCTAGTAAGTCTTTGATAGTTAAATATAAAATTCGAGAGTATATTTCTATATATTTGTTTTAAGACTATCTCATATTTTTAAACATGATAGTATTTTTGTAATAGTGAATATATTTTTAAAGATGTCATATTTTATCCCAAATAAAAAAACTAATAATGCATTTCATATTGCCAAATTATTTTTAAAATTTGATACCAAATTAGAATTTTCTTATGCATTCTACCTGCATGCTAATAGACAAACTATAAAGGATAAGATGCTAAAGAATTTATTAAGATAGTTGAAAAACACTATTGAGAATTAGAATTATACCTATCTACAACTTAATTTTCTTATCAGATGTAATCTCTAAGACTATAAATTGTCATTCTTTGAAATAGTTTATGATCAAAAGTTTTAAAAAATCATTTATTTAATGGATTTTTTCATTTATTTTATAATTTTGTATTTTTATTTGTAAAAAAAATTCATAATTTCCATGCAAAGGTAAAATAACACATTGAAATTAGCAAAATAAAATATATTGAGATTGTAGG
Organism: Vanilla planifolia; assembly: GCA_023846275.1. Lineage (NCBI taxonomy): Eukaryota > Viridiplantae > Streptophyta > Magnoliopsida > Asparagales > Orchidaceae > Vanilla > Vanilla planifolia. Next base: position 5,168,526 of record CM043878.1, on the reverse strand, counting down.
ACTTTAAGAAAGTTTAACGAGAAAGGCTATATAATAATATATGTTTGTAATAATTGATTTATCACCACTAGAAAAAAAAAAATTACATTTTAAGTTATGTTATCCTTTTAAAATTACTAAAAGCTGAATACTAATGCCTCTAGAATTTTCACCCAAAAATGTTTATTAGTAATTTTTTTAGTTTATAAGACCTATTATCATATAAAAGTAACTTATATGAAGAAAATTTGTAAGTTATTTTTTAATAGGTGACACAAATAATGGCTAACTTTTTTTTGTCTTTTGTTATCAATTTTTTTTTATAATTAATAGTATCTTAATTAATAATTCTTTTAGTTTAAAAGTTTCTCATATGTTTTTAATCCATTAGAGAGATGAACTATTCTTATAAGATACTTTATTTGCCATTGGGGATATGGAGAAATTAATACAAAACTTGAATTAGGATTACTTGAACATTAACTTTATTAAATAGAAATCTTTTAGTGGGGTGGTGTTGGTGTAACATAAGAGAGTAAAAAAGACCCTGAAATGCATGAAGCCCAAGTTCATTATAGTCCTTACACCGAGGCACAAGAAATAGCCCAAAAAGGGTATGAAAATAACTCCAAAGTGTTTTTGATCATAATGATTCATTTATGAAGAGCTATTAAACTTCATTTTTGTTCTAGGTGCTAAGCACTTCTTCTTTAGAGTTATCTTGATATTTTTATTATTTCTGTGTTTATCTAGTTAGTTTTAGATTGAATGTTATTTTAGTCATTTTGTTACATTTAAGGTTGTAAAGTAAAGCCTTTTTAATTTCTAATTTGGATGAATAAAATATGATCTTTGGGAATTTGTCAATTTTAAAAACTTATTTAGGTTGAGTATGTTGCATGTGTGTATAGAAACATTTCTCAAAAAAGGTGCAAATTGACATTTCTCTTTATATAAATTATTGATCACCTCCATATGATTGTTGGCAATAAATCTCCTATTTTGGCTATCAAACTCCTGTTGGTGACCTCATCTTTTCCAGCAAAAAACCACCAACTTATATCTTTTTATTATTAATCCTCTATCATTGATTGAATTAGCTTTTTCACCCTTGAGCATGATGCTTCTCTATTCCACAAGTCCTCATGGTCATAACTCTTTTATTAATTCTCTACATGAATAGAATTACAATTCTTTCCTCTTCATAATTGTTATTCATCAAACTCTACTTTTACCAACTACTTATCTTCTACTTCTCATGTTCTCTATTATTGATCTCCTTATCCCATCATCAATCACCATTCTCTTTCTTCCATAACCAACCACCTTCCTAATCTTTTGTCATTATCCATTGATCTCTCATCACATCTAAGACTAAAGAGAGTGAGAGGTGAGCACTTGGTGATACCCTAAAAGGGGAATCGATGAAGCAAAGTAACTCTTAGTAGTTCTTCAGGTGGTGGGGGTATAAAATGAATTGTGTCAAATTGATTATTACTAGAATGAATTTGGTGTTTATATGAGATATTATGATCTTAAAGTATTAAGATACCTTTTAAAGGCAAAATCTACTTGGATTAGTTTGGGATAACCTAATAAGACAATACTTAAACATATTAAAACCAAGATATCATATTTTGTATCAGATCCAAACCTTATTAATTTGATGTGATTTGAGGATGGTGGGCTTGTGACACCTAAGGCAGAAGAGGTAGAAGAGTAAGCATTAGGTGATGTCTTGAGAAACACTAAATGAAAGAATGGCTCATTGAAAGTTCTTAGGTAAAGAGATATAGGGATGAATTATCGTATATTGACTATTAAGAAAATAGCTCTACTGTTTATATGAGATGATATGATTTTAAGATGTTGAAAAATCTTTTTAAAAAAAATCTACTTAGGTTGATATGGGATGACCCAAGGGGACAATACATCATGCAATTATTAGACATACCAAATCCTCTTTGTCTCTTATCATTAATTTAGCAAAATCCTTCATCTATTACCACTGGACCTATTATCCTCTTCTCCTCGTATCTTTAGTCTCATTTCCTTGCTTTTTTAAGACATAACATACCATCAAAAGGTTACATAGCCTTAAACTTTTTCTATCTCTTTGTGAAACTAAATTCAACTTGGACTTACTATGTGCCTAAATTGCTCATAATCCCACTAAATGGAGTTTAATTTGATCCATTTAAGCAAATATTTCCTAGCCAAAACATAATTTGAGCCCAAAAACATCTTGATTAAGCTAAACTTGAGCTCTATGAGTTAGAACTCACCAAAAAACTTGATTAAAAGCAATTTGAGCCCTGGTTGGACCAAGCCTAAAAAAATCAAGTCACTTAACCATATTTAAGTTCAAATAAGCAAAAAATAAACCTAATTAGAACTAAACCTCATTCAAATCAAGCCATTAAGCCCAAATTAAGTCATTTGGTTGAATTGACCAAATTATCCTAACTTAAGTCAAAATTGAACCTCTCCCAAAACTCGATCCAACCATGTTATAAGTCTAAGATAGCAAATTCTTAAAAATAGCAAGTGGGTAAGTATTTAGATAATTAGGGAAGGATAATATGATATAAAACAATATTGTTTGCTTTATTGATGATGATGGTCATTGCGTTCTTCAATGAAGTTATGCACATGTTTTTTTATTTTCCAATTTTTCATGCATACACATGTTTGCATTTTATGGTAGAACCAAAATCACATGGCACTAGTTTAGCACAATCACCCCAAGCATTTGTTGAACCAATAGGGCAATCTATTAAAACCACTTTATATAATTTTTCTACTACCAAAGCTGTCATAATCAATTTTTTAGCCATTTTTTCTTATTTTGTGTGTCCACCTTATTCTTTAGTTTCTTTAAAAGTCGCATATATCTTGGGTGTGAAAGGAAATGAATAAGTTTTTAGAATAGATATTTTTGTACTTTGAGAGTGGAATGGACTGCCTCTTTCCTTCTCCTTGTGTGACTCAAGGATTCATTTCTCCTCCGATGTGGTAACATTAACAATCATATCCATGGTTCATTGGAGATGTTTCAATGTAATGCAGAAGCTAATTCAAAAAGTTTAAATAGCTTGTTGTTTTCAAAACAAGGTAATACAAGATTAAGTAGGTTCTCAACTTTTTGTTTTTATTTTGTATTGCTATTGGATGAAGTTTAGTAATGTAAATGATTTCTTGAGTTTTTGAAAAGTTTTGAAAACATTCTTGGGGTCTTTGAATTACATGTTTAATATTCATAAATTTGTTTGATTTTACCTCTAATTTGTGAAATTATCTTTGAACCTAAATCTTTTTTGGAGGTATAGAATTTTGTGGCTCATTCTAAAATCATACTAAACCTTACTAAAACTAAATGGAACTTTGCTAGAATATCTTATATGAAATGTGCTAAAAGATTGAAGTTTTAAGAATTCTTGAGTTTAAGCTTTATTACGAAGATTTAAAGGTTTGAAAATTAAATTTAATTTCATTTTATAACTTGTTGATAGTCATAGGTAGTATAAAACCATATGCGAAGTTGCCTACGTTTTATGGAAATTCCTATTTTTTTATCAAAAAATGTTTTGAAATAAGTTTATGGTATAGAACTTTTCTTTATGAACATAAATTAGTCAAAATATTTGACAAATTTTTGTGATTTATGATTTCAACTTCGTAATTCATTCACTTGAGATTAAATTAAAGTAAAACTTACTGCATTTTCTCTTGTTAAATTTGCAACAACTTAGTTCCAAGCATAAGCAAGAATTAAATCGATTAGTGAAAAAATATTTATCTCCATCAATCACATTAGTTATGATAGAAATTATAAGTTTAAAGGTTGATGTATTGTTACTAAAATATTAACATTATTTTTTTCATTCAACTGTTATATTTCTATTTTATCAAATTTTCAAAAAATTAGAGGGTTCTTTTTTCTTGTATACCTACATACATTTTAATAAAAAATCATTTTGTATTTTAATTTATAAAATATAAAATTCTCTTAATTTTAGTTAAGATTATTATTGAGAGGGTTAGTTCGCTATATATAAACATTGATTATACTTATATTAGTCAAAATGTTTTATGTCAAATTGATGAATTGTGAGAGATAAGGAGAGAAAGTAAATAACAATACATGTTAAAACAATTAATAATGTGAAAATTTTTTGAAGGGTTAAAATCACAACCAAAGGAGTAAGTTTCACACTCTTTATAACATACAAGAAGAATGAGTTTGTTCTTACAACTTTCTTATTAAAGGCTAAAGGAAAGTTAAAAAAAAAAAAAGAATAACAAGTCTAATGAGTTTTAGATGTTGAGCTTATAATTAGAGTAACAATAAACCTTAGTAGAGAGAATGACCAACAAGCTAGAAAACTTGTTAAGTGCAAGATGTTAAAAAGATAAGAAAATATGCCAGTTTTTAGTCAGAATTGAATTTTAAAAGAGTTAAAGGAGATAACAAGTCTTGTCACACAAACTACATATAGGTTTAATAGGTGGTAAATTGGGATAAATCAAAGAGATAACACATTAATAAAAGAACTATTTAAACTAGCTAGTCATTTAATGTCTTGGATATCAAGAAGCTATTGAATTTAATGTAAATATGGCTAATAAAATGGTTGCTTGTATAAGGATGGGAATCAACCAACAAAGTAATGTGCAACCTCATTAGAGGCATGGGCTTAGTTCAAGGTGCAATGATACAGTCTAGTTAAGAAGATCAGAATGGAGGGAATCTTGTCTTGTCGAAAATGAGAGTTTAACTAATTGGGAGATAACAATGACTAAAATTTCTTTGACAAAATGCTTGGACAAGAAAGCTAAAAACTAGTGAAATTGAGCAAATGAACATCATTTAAAAGAGATTTAGTAAATGACTGTTAAAAGCAAAGATGTGGACAACATATGTCGAACAATAAGAAGATGACAAATAATTGCATTAACAATTAATAATGTTATAATAAAATTAAATAACATTTTAAAGATAACTTAAATTTTGTTAAAAATTAAACACTAATATAGTCGAATAATGATAAGACTTTATATCAAGATATGCTTGATTCATTCCAATTCACTTTGGGATTCCTTGCAAGACATTGTTATGCATTTGTAGTCTTAAAATTTATTTAAAAAATATTTTTAAAATTTATTTTAATCAAATAACTTTTTTTTTACAAAACTCTATTTCATTTGACATTAATCTTTCCTTTTAAGTGTTTTTCTCATGATTTTCTTTTGAGAACTCTTTTATAAACTCACAAATCACAACTTTTCTTTCATATCAATATATTCTTAAACTAATTCAATTTTAGGTTTTTTCTAAGATATTATTTTGCATTTGAAGTTTTCAATTTTGTTTACAAAATTTTTTAAATTTATTTCATTCAAACTATTTTCATCAATTTTCTATTTTATTTGACATTAATCTTCTTTGTAAGATATTTTTTTTCATAATTTTATTTTCAAAACTCTTTTATAAACTCACAAATCACAACTTGTCTATCTATCAAAATATATTTAAACCAACTCAATTTTAAATTTTTCCTAAGATATTATTTTGTATTTGAAGTTTTAAATTTTGTTTACAAAAAAAAATTTAAACTTTATTTCAATTAAATAGCTTCCATCAAAATTCTATTTTATTTGACATTAATCTTCTTTTTAAAATATGTTTTTATAATTTTATTTTCAAAACTCTTTTATAAAATTACAAATATATGCCAACAAAATCATTTATATATATATATATATATATATATATATTAATTTGAGAATTTGGATTGATTGGCTCCTGTGTTGTTTTGGTTTTTACCACTACCCACAACTCTAAAGTTGGAGATTTGAACTGGTCATTGATGTCTCATAGATGGGACTTATTTGAGATAAATAAAGACTTTGTATAAGTTAAGAAAAAAATAGAAGAGATTGTTTAAACACAAATTAATATTTTTCCCGATTTAATTGGGAATAGTTTTTTTTCTTAAGCCTTTTGTCTATTTGGTTGACACCGGCGTGAGCCGAGTCTTCAAGGGAGAAGTCTGCGTTAAGAAACGAAGCGAAGAGAGAGACCGCAGGATTGTAGACTCGAACGGATTCATGGAAGCGACGGCGGTGAGAAGCGGAAGGGGAATCTGGGAAGGGCTATACCGTGTTTTGATGCGCCGGAACTCCATCTACGTTACATTCGTCATAGCCGGTGCTTTTGGGGGTGAAAGGGTAGAGTTCTCGATTTCCATTTTTCTTATCATCGTCTGTTTGTTTCTCTGCCTGCGGCTTCACTAGATTTTTTGGTGGATCTGATCAGATATGAAAATTTTATGAGGGACCGATCTCCACTTTTCCGATCTATTGATTTTTCTTTGAATTGCTTGTGCGACTTTCATCAGTTTCTCGGATCCAACTACGTATGGAGTTTTTCTTGGTATACAATTCAGTTACTGCGACGAAGTTCTTTTTCTTCTTATATTTATCGATGTGTTGGGGTTTGTCTAGTCATGGCATTGCAAGTCTGTGTTTTGTATGCTAGCAATTGATTCCCGCAGAAGGCATTGTTAGGTAGGGAGTTTGTGACTTATCTGTGTTTGGAAGATGGTGCACCCCGACTACATAGGACAAAATGAATTTTCTTAAATTTAATTTTGATGGGTTTGTGTTAACCTTAATTTGGGGGCATGATGTACTTCTCATATTTACTTCTGTATTGGGGTTGCTCTGGTCATGGAATTGGAAGTCTGTGTTCAATATATGGGAAATTGATTCCGACAGAAGGCATTGTTAGGTAGGAAGTTTGTGTTGCACCTGGGTCTGGAAGATTGTTTACCTTGGCTATATAGGGCACGGTGAATTATAGTAACCTTAATTTGGCCATAAAAAAGACTCAAAAGCTAACCATTTCAGACTTTATGCTATAATATGATAACAATATAGTTATTCACATCTTTTTATTACAAGATACCACCTAACTGTTATAAAAACTAAAACAACAAAATTAAAATGATTAACTTCAGTAATGTACTATTGAAATAAAAATATGAAATCAAATACTTGTCCCACAACACATTTAGTAATAAAGTTTAGGTTGATGCTAATTATAGATTCAACAGAATATACTAGAAACTTATTTTTTTGAGAGTATAAGGAGAGAGTCACAGACTAAAAGAAATAAGAGAGAGCTTGGGATCCTCATAGGTCAAAGATGACCAAGAAAGAAGAGAGAAGAAGAGAAACAGCTCCCCATGGGGGTATTTAATCTTTGGTGTTTTTGCCACCCCTTGATTATAAGGATCAATAGATTCTTTTGAGAACTACAACTTGGCTTATTTAGTGCTTAATTTCAATTTTCTTGTTGCTTCTTACAAAAAGTGCTAAAACTATGAACAAGAATTATGGATTCATGAAAATGTAGCAAAAACTTATTTTTATTAAGATCTGAGGAGGGAATTGTATAAGTCAAGGAAGACCAATGAAGAGGAAATATGATCTTCATTAAGGAGAAGTATAAAAGAAGAAGGGAAAGAGTTTTTCATACGAGAATTTGGTTTGAGTGGATTAGATTTAGTTGGCTTAGATTGGATTTATTGGGATTTGATTGAACCTAATTAGATTTGATAACATAAGTTGAACTTACTTTTGGACGTGAGAAATTACAAATGTCATTCGGTTATGATGTTCTAATCATTTGGGGCTAACATATGGCTTCTACTAACATGACATATTTAGTTATAATTATTAAGTAGAAACTTGTCCGTTGATGATGTAAATTGGATTAGTTATAATAATTGCCTAGGCAAGGAATTCAACTCTAGATGACGAGGAAAAATCAATTATAACCACAAAGACAAGGAGGTCAACCTTTGGTGATGTAACTAACTTACAATTGAAGTGATGAATCTTAGTTCTACAAGTACAATGTATAGATGAAATTGGATCCATATTGCTTGAGAGTCTGACCTCAATGAGCTAGCTTCAAAGAACTAGCCTTGATGGTAGGGCCTTGAAGGGCTAGTATCGAGGGGCTAGCCTAGAGGTTCTAACTTTGTTGATGTGTTCTAAAGATTTATTGTCATGAGTCATTGATGATTGTCACATAGTAGTGATATGGATTAGTTGTGGGATTTAATTAGTAAAATTTTACTTTTTTGATGATCATTGTGGAGAATATTCATTTGACAAATCTTAAAAATCAAAATAATGTTATGAGACGTAAAACACATTATTTGAAATATTTTTCCTTCATATACTTGTCAAATTTGCAAAATTTTAAAACCTTTTTTGGAAAGTTTTAAGCAAATCATTATGTTGAAAAACGAATAAATGATATTTCATGGATAAATTCTTGTCTTATAATTATCCAAAATCTTAATTTTCATAGAAAAATTTTATTTTTTTTGAGGATTAGGGCACACATTGTTTGGAGTCTCTTCTTTGGGCCTTTATCATCATTTTTTTTTTCTGAGATGGGTCTTAGGAATTAGGGCATATTTTGGTTGAAGCCTCTTCCTTTGGCTTATGTCATTGAATAAGTTTTTCATGATGGATTTCAAGGACTAGGGCATATGTTAGCTATATTTTCTTTGAGGTCTTAGTTATTGAATTATTTTGAAGCGATGGATCTTGAAGATCAAGGCATATATTTCTTGGAGTGTCTTTTGAGGGTCTTTGTTGTTGAAAATTTTTTTGCATGTGCAATAAAATAAGTAACACAAATATTTCATTTTATTTTGATCAATTACACTAAAATTTTTTTGAAGTCATTTATGTTCCATATTCTTGCTAGTGCACTACCATCATGGTCAATCAAGGTGTAGGAGTTCAAGCTGGTTATCAATCTGATTGTATTGATCCTTGTCAATTGGGTGCAATTTTTTGATGCATTCTATTCTTCAAGGCATCTCACATTTTTTGGGAGTGGTTCTTAGGCATGAATGATCTCAACCAAACATATTTGTTGAAGTACTTCTCAATTAATTTCTTGTACTTTTTTCTACCCCATATAAGCTTTTAGTTGAAGTTTCTCTTAAAAATCTAAATGAAATAGTTAAGCTTTGTTATTTTTCTTAAGCCATCCATTGTGTTATTCTTGAGGGATGGATGCGGCATGTTGAACTTCAAAGATAAATGTTTAATTTAAGCTATAGTACTGCTTCTCCCCAATAACTAAAAATGAGTCCCTAGTTGATAAGCCCATAAAGTTGGGAGAGTTCATCAACTAACTTTTCTTTCTTGTCCTTGAGCCTTGGCTTTGTTGTTTAGAGAATATTGTTATTGGTTGCCTTGGCTTGGTTGTTTGACTTGGAATGTCAAGTAATGGCATGTTTCAAATAACATCCATATGGTTCACAAAAGGATTGAAGGTCTGTGATAGTAAACATAGTTGCATTATTGGTCATTATGATTGTTGGAATTTTGAAGAGTTGGAAAACCTCTGACTACAACATTGGCAGTGATCTACTCATGAAATAATTGACTTGAATTGGGCATTGATTCCCTTTTGCTATTGGAAACTGAGAAAGTCTATATACTAAATTATGAACAACCTTGACCATTATAAACTCTAGAGGTTGCTTGGTCTATGAATTAACTTGCATTAATCTAGCGCTTGAAGCATTTCTTGGCATTGTTGGTGTCATCTATTGAAGCATTAGCCAATTCCTTGTCAGATTATTTTGGTCTCTTGAGATCTTTTTGATGAATGGTTCTTGCATTCACCTGAGAGTGAGTTTTCTCCAAAACCTTAAGAGCCTCGCTCAAATGAAACATCGAATAAACAATTGCAGATGGTATCTTCGATGAAACACATCGATTAGAATATTCTAATAAGATTGTAGATGGTATCTTCTTTTAGGGTGGCTCTTGTTGAAGCAAAAGGATCTCTAAGGTGATGCATACAATCCTCCGTTGGCTTTTTGCCTTTAACATCCTTGGTTGGATGTGGAGTTAGAGCAATTTCATGGGTAATATTACGAGTTGGATCATTGGGATTGATCTTATATCGAATTAAGCTTCCTTTTTTTATTGAATTGTTACAATTTTGCTTCATTGTTGTCCTCATGATATTTTCAATGCTTATAGAGCTTCCTTAGCATTGGAAAAACCTTCGCTCGGTCAAGGTCTTGATAACACTCTTTTATTTCAAAGCGGATAGAGTCTTGACTCAAGGGTGGGTTTGAGGGGTGAACTACTTTGACTAAAAGGCTTTGGAAGGCTTTGTGACCTGTTTGAAACATTGAGCCTTCTTGTTATCTTGTGCTTAAGTGTAGTCGGATTGCCCACTTAGCAAATGTTTTTTTTTGTCCTCTTAAAGATCTCATTTAATGGCATTTGGAGGCAATCGTAAAAGGAACTTGTTGAAATCAGAAGTCCTAGCCCCTAACCTAGTACTCCTATCTCGAGATTATCTTCAATATGGATGAGGTTCCAAACTGAATCATTAAATTGTTGCTTATACTTTTAGAGGGATTTTTCATTTTCTTGGAGAATGGAAAATAGATTTCCCCTCTTTTGTTCACACTTCAATAGGTGGCAAAGATCGATTAGAAGATCATGTGATATATGTCATCCATTGATCTACTAGAGAAGATGTATAATTAGGATCATGGTGGTAAAAAACTTCATCGTTAATTAGAGATGATGAAAGGTGGAAATTTATGGTAAATGGAGAACATATTTGCTTGTCTTGTTCACCATTTGCGAGGTGGCAAAGATCCATAAGAAGATTAGGAGACATGTCATCTATTGATCTATTAGATAAGATGTACTATTGAGATTATGATGGCTAAAAATTTTATCTTCAATTAGAGATAATGAAAAGGGACTATTTGTGAATGATGGCTAGGTCTTGACTATTTTGGAATTATGTTATAGACAATTGTGTGGTAAAATTTTGAATAATACATGTAAACTAAGAAATGTAATTATTATAACTTTGTATCTTAAATGTTAAATCAAGATTAATAAAAAATAGACAAGCCCATTTAAGTGAGCCATACAAACTTTGGCAATAGTGTTAGAAGCTATTGTCTTTTTAATACATTGTTTACGCGACTAATATATCTTCACAAATTACAATGCACATCAGTTGTTCAATCTCCATGTTATTATCGAAATCAAATGGAGAGCATTAGTTGGTTCCATTTTTTATTTAAGGTTTACCAAGAAAAAGTGAAGAAAGCATGCATGATACCTGGAAATGGAGAGAAAAAAAACTGAATAGATTTTAGTTATCATCTTTTTGTATATCACTAAAATCTTTTTAATTCGATTCCTTCCATGCATATTATGAAAATCGCAGTTATGCTTCAAAGATCAAGTGTTGTATAGCCTAAGGGACATACGATGTCAATCCTCAATTAGCCTATTTAGACATTCTTAGGTGAAACAAATGGCTTCCGCATATTATTATTCTTGCTTGGAAGGTACTTTTGATTTAATAAAAAATAATAAAACTTTACCCTAGTGTTTTTTAAAGGTTTTTCTGCTTGATTGAAAATGATCCTTAATCTTGATCTTTTATTCTTGCATGGCTCAGTGATTAGGGGAATTGAGTATTTTATCCATCACAGTCCTTTGACCCCTTAAAATCTTATGTTCTGAAAACACAGCAGTAACTCTCAAATGAAGATTTTAATTGGAACCTTAACATTTGCGAAATGTAAATGTAGTTTTTAGCTTGATGAAAGTTCTGTATTTTTTTTTTTTTTTTGGAAGTACTATTTTCATATTTGTTGAAGGCGATATGTTCTTGTGCTTACGAATATCATGTTCTTTTGTTTGTTTACTACAGATGGTGGACTATGGTGTTCACAAGCTCTGGGAGCACAATAACGTTGGGGTATCAACTTCTAAATCATTGCTATCTGTTTTTTTCTGTTCAAATAATTTATAAAAATCATATTTTGATTTAAAATTAGTTTTTGTTTTTACTTCCGAAGGACTGTAGCTGTATAGCGATACTACTCCAAACTGCATGACTTTCTAGCTCATTTTCTTTTGCTTTATTGCTTCCTACCTTTCTTGTTTTCTGAAAGAGATTCGTTAAACTGTAACTTCCATGCCTTCGTTTTTTTTATTGAAGAAAGTTAAAGATTATGTTCAGATCTGTACCTTAGAACTTTTTCTTTGCTGTAAGATGAAATACCATTCACTCATTTGCCCATAGCAATTATTTTGTTTGTTCTATTTTTCTCTTAAAATGGTGGAAAGAAGTGCTGGAGAAGTTTACTCTATTTGTGTAGCTACTTCTGATGGACTTCATCTCTTTCAAATTTCTGAATAAGTCAAATATGCTTTTGGACGTGTTAGAAGCTATAGCATCATGATTTCATCTTTCTCTGAAATTGGGTTTTATTTTATTAAAAGGCCAAAGCCAATACAAAAGATCCTCTAAGGAGGATCAAACAAGAAGTTAGCTAACAAAAGTTTAAGGAGTTGCTCGGGAAGGGGCATTCCCCACTCCCACGCAAACTCGTTGGTACAGGCAGCACGTGCAACCTAGTCCGCAGCAGCGTTCCCCTCGCGGTGCATTTGGCAAATGCGCAGCTCACTCAGACACGTGGCATGCGCGAGAGCGGAAGGAAGTGCCCGCCCAAAGGTGGGTGCCTCAGCATGATTTGAGTTTTTTGCAGAGCGATCTGAGAGTCCGTCTGGATTTCCACAGCGGGGGATTCCGGAAACGAGTGTTTCACAGCATTAAGGGCCTCCAGGATAGCAAGCATCTCCATGGCCTCGCTCCATGTGAAATAAATCTTTTACCAACAATCCGCAAGGGCCTGCCCAGATGGTCTCTAATTACAATACCCAGTCCAGCAATGTCATTGCCCACCGCGGCGTCACAATTAATCAATATCCCTCCAGCAGGAGGGGGAACCCAATGTAGGGCTGCGGTCAACTCAGGCGAGTTGGAGGGGTTCCCGTTGAGCTTGGATGCATGCTCATTATGTCGCTTAACCGCAATTGAAACATCCAAACGAACCTTGCGAGTTAACATTGTGCTGCTCATGGTTGGTTCATGTTCTTTTCTCGCACATCTGTTCACCCAAATGTTGTAAAGAGTGGTGGCAATTGTAGCCATGTGTGCATCATATCACCACTGTGCCTCCAGCCAACCACCTCCCCGTAGCAGCAGAAGCACTGCAGAAAGAGCTCGCCACTGCTAACACACAGGCCACCGCTCACCACCGTAACAGCAGCCCGCGCATGCCACGAGTCCCACACCTCCTGTGCGTGCGGGCAGTCCTAGAGGGAGTGGCACAGGGTCTCGACAACGGGGCAACCCCACGGGCAATTGTAATTTCCGGCCAGGCCGCTGCGCGCGAGCCATGCCGTCGAGGGCAGAGACTTCGAGATGATGCGCCAGATGAAAACACGGACCCTGGGAGCTACCTTAAGTCTCCAAATCCACTTATATTGATTACAGTCATGCGGCGGCCTTCCCATCTCAAGGCTGCGCGCACGTAAGATCAGGTGCGCATAGAATTTACCATTATTGATTGTGGTTGTCTCTGTGAGCGATTGGAACACCATATCCTTAGAATGATTTTGGCCCCATGGCACGTGCAAAACTCTGTCCAATAAGCAATCGTCAGCCCACCGGCGAATTATCTGTTCGTCCCACACTCCGGGCGCAGCCATGCATTCTCTAACAAAAATTGGCCAGGTCGCATCCATATTAACATATGTAGGCCACCACATAATCGGCAAGAATCTCAACCAGTTGTCCTCCATGAAAAGGGTTGTCAAACCATCATCGAGCCTCCACACGAAACAAGAGATGGCATCCGGCATGGCGTCCAAGGTGAGCCTGCACGCATGGGACGCGCCGCACGGGGCACAGTGGGGTTCACGCACGCCGATGAGTTTGCTGCGCATAATGTTTGTCCACAAGCTGTCTTCCCTAGCGATAATTCTCCTGCATTGCTTCATTTGCATGACGCGCTGCTATAAGCGCAGGTCGTGGATTCCCAGACCCCCCAACTCCCTGGGCAAAGTGACGGTGTTCCAGTCCACATAATGCATCGACCTTGCATTAATATTTCCACACCACAAGAATCTTCTTATCACTTTTTCAATAGCCTCAATTATCCCCTTGGGCACCACACAGTGAGTAATAATGTGACTGGGAATGGCAGCGAGCACAGAGTTGATCATGAGGACCCTGCCCGCCATAGACTATGGCCTAACTTTCCATTTAGCGACTTGCTGCTCCAGTTTTTGGATAATGAAGTTGCAGTTAGCCTTAGTAAGGAGCTTTGTTGAAATGGGAACACCCAGATACATCAAATTCTGGCCCTTAGACATCCGAATTTTCTTCGCCAGCCTGTTCTTTCTTTTCTCCTTCATATTTCTGCTGAAAAAGACTTTTGATTTTGCTGGATTAACTATAAGACCTACAGCCTTACCAAATTCGTGAAGAATGGTGCCCACAGCACGGGTTGCACTACTCGTAGCCGGTGCATACAACATGATATCTTCCGCATAAAGCAAATGAGACACGGGAGGCGCACGCTGCGCACAACGAAAACCAAGCAGCACTCGTGCCTCGTAGTCTCGCGTGAGCGTGGACAGATGTTCGGTGACAATAGTAAACAGGTAGGGGGATAAGCGGCACCCTTGCCTAAGACCTCTTTGCGCCAAAATCCAAGGAAGTTTGGCACCATTCACTAGCACCCCAAACCTAGGTGAGTCAATGCACGCGCCAATCCACTCTCACCAAGCCAAAGAAAACCCCAGGAAGCGCATCATATCCATCACGAAATTCCATCTAACTTTATCATAAGCTTGCTCCATATCAATTTTGATGGCCATCAAACCTTTCTTGGATGCAGAGGAATGCATTTTGGAATCCATCACCTGAGCGATACAAATGTTATCTGTAATTGCACGACCAGGGATAAACGCACCTTGTTCTTGCGAAATAATAGCTGGCAGAACTGCCTTAAGTCTCTCCACAAGGACCTTAGCTACTACTTTGTAGATTGTGTTGCATAAACTAATTGGCCGAAATTGTTTAGGCTTATTGGCTCCTTGCTTCTTAGGAATAAGAACAATTAATGTGTCTTTCCAAGATGTAGGCATTTGCTTTGTCTCAAAGAACTCCAGAACCGCCTGCACTATATCCTCTTGAGTGACATCACGGTAGCCCTGAAAGAACTCGGCAGTGATCCCATCATTCCCAGGCGCCTTATTCTTCCCAAGGGCTCTGATCGAACGCACGATCTCCTCCTTAGTGACCCTAGTAGTAAGCATGCTTGCTTGCACATCTGAGAGGCATATGCGCGGTTAGAAATGCTGAAGGGGTGAAGCCACCATGTCATTGCTCCATTTTGCTTCAAAGAAAAGGGTTAAAATATCCCCGATGCCATCAGCCGAAGTAATAGTCTCCCCCTTATCATCCTTCATACACATAATTCGATCGTTACGCCACCTGATTGTTGCAGCAGCATGAAAGAAACGTGTGTTATGGTCGCCAAGTTGAGCCCACTGTACCTTTGCACGTTGCCACCACCAACGTTCCACAAGTGCACTTTTCTTGTGAAATTCAGTTATAAGCTGGCCAAGGGCAGCACTTTCTTCTGCATTCAGTCTCACACTTGACTCTTTCATTTGAAGGGAGTTAATTCTGCTTTCCAGCTCCTTATTCCTTCTAATAATTCCCTGCATTTCTCTTCTGCTCCAGTTTCGAAGGGCAGCCAGTGCCCTGAGAAATCTAGTGGACAGCCCTTCCATCTGGTTGCCACGAGTGCCCCTTCTCCAAGCATGCATCACCACCCCCGTAGATTGTGGGGAGTCCAACCATGCACTCTCAAATTGTATCCTTATGTCCTCCTTAGTTTTCTGCTGCCTTCCCCCCAAATTTATCAATACCAGATAGTGATCCGAGCCAATACGGGATAGGTGACTAATTGTGGTAGTGGGAAACGCCTGCACACCTTGAGTATTCATCAATACTTTGTCCAGTCTCTCCCAAATATGTGCTCCCCCCGATCTGCCGTTGCACCAGGTGTAAATATTTCCAATAAACCCAAAATCTTCCAGCTGAAGATCACGAGTCAATTCAGAGAGCTCAATTTGCCCCTGCCCATAGATGAATTTTTTTCCCCCACGTTTCTCTTCCTGGGACATAACTAAGTTAAAAACCCCCGCAATAGTAAGAGGCACGCTGGTCTTGGTTTCTTCCCTTATAAACTCCCAAACGGCTCTCCTTTTCTGAACCTCCTTTGGAACATAAACGAAGCAGCAATTCATCAATTCACCTCCCGAATTCGTAATCTGGACAGACATGACGTGCATAGAGCTTCGTAGAAGCTTGAGTGTTATCCAGTTCCTCCATAAAACAACTATGCCCGCAGACTTCCCAGCAGAAGGCTGTAACTCATACAGCCAGTCCCTTCCCAGGAGCACGTCAGCCTCTTTACGGCTGAAGCTCTGCACCCTGGTCTCCATCAGCGCCACTGCAGCCACATTCTGATCTCTTACAAATCTTTGCAGATAAAGTCTGGATTTCCTGTCTCTAATCCCTCTAATATTCCAAACAGCGATCTTCATAGTAGATTATATACGTCAGTTCCCAAACAGTCCCCAGAACAGCAGCAGTCCCTGCCCCTCACGCACCAGGAATGCAGCCGAACCACTTCAGCCTCCACGCATGGTGCAGTAGCGCATCGCCAAAGCACCCCACCATGGCCGCAACGAGCACTGAACCACATAACCGTGGGCACCACAATTCGCCTTCGAATTCTCATTGTTACCTGCAGCATACTCCAGCACACCCAAAAGGGACATCTGCACTCCACGAAGTGCAGGCGGGGAGCAACTCTCCCTTCATCGCCTTGCGTGAGATACAACGTAAGCATGCACATCATCTTTCTAGTAACTGCAACTGGGAATTTAAAAGCCAAGCGTCGCTACTCGAGAAAAAGATCAACTTTGGTTAACTCCTCTTTATTTATTTTATACAACGTCTTAGTAGTGCTCAACTAAGTAGAGAATTTTTGATGCAGTAAACCTCTGACTCATGCAAAATGATGGCTTGCCCTTAACACATGGCAGTAGTTCATTAAACTTTGCTGATTACTTCCACTGTGAAAGTTAGATTTATTTTGTACAGCCATAATTCACAACAGGATGTTTAGCAAAGGCATCTTTTTTCACTTCGCTCCATACAGAAGTGTGCATAATGAGATTACTCATATCTTTTAAGAACTTAGACATAATACTCATTTATTTGATGAGTTTCTATAGACTATCCATTTAATTTCACATGAAAGCATCAATGTCTTGAAACTATTATGACTTCATAATGATTAATATTCTTTGTTTAATATAATTCAGCTTAAATGGTTGTGTAATACCAATCATTTTATAAGAATTTATTCATTTAAGCCTTAACCCAATCAATCTTATGTCAAATCATAGACATTAATGTAATAGCTTGTGGATAGATTGGAAACATCATTTGTTGTTACAGTAATTGAAAGATGTATAGGTAGAAGAATTTAACTGAAGCAATGGTTTTGTTTTCAGAATTTATTTCCCCTGCTAACCATCCAATATGCACTTTGCATTACGTTTCCCTATTTTTGTGCATTTAGCTGAGATCTTACATTGTTAATTTTACTGCTGTTTTCCAAAATGCAGAAGCGATATGAAGATATTCCAGTTCTGGGCCAAAGGCAATCTGAGTGATATTCATCCTACACCTTGTGTGCATTCTTCAAAGAGGTCCATAGCCTAATAAATCACTCAAACTTTATGGGGAAATGCCTTTGTTCTCTGAGGTGTAATCTGCTTTATTCGTTCTTGTTCATCTTTTGCTATGTAAAAGAACATATGATGTCTTTGAGCTCGTTGCTAGGGTTCTAAAATTGAAGCAATTTTTTTGCTAAGACCATGTTTTTTTTTTTTTTGAAATGGGACAACTGGTTCCAAACTCCCAAATTCGAGTTGGAATGCAAGAGTTTTTTTATTTTTAATATTGAGTTTTAATTGTAATTTATCAAATATTATTTAAAGAGAGGGATTGGGGTTGATTGAGGTGGTCTTAGGAAATTTTTAGCGAGCTGAGAGAGAAGTTTTTGGAGTACTTGTTGATCTCTTGTCTACATTTAACGTTCGATCTGATGGCTGAATAATGGTCACAATGTGTTTGTAATGTAATAATGTTAAATATTAATTATTTAAGTTTAAATATAATTTTAATCTCTATTTGTAGGGATGATACTGATTGATATGGCAAAGAGTTACACAAATTCAATTCATAATGGGTAGATCAAACTTATCATGTTTGATCTGAGTTGAAGAGGCCAAGTTTAGGTTGGGTTCATTAACGTTTATATTGACCAAAAAAAAAAAAAAAATGAAGTTAGTTTGATGAGCAACTTGTAAGCCTTTCTTAGATGGATATATTACATGAATAAATGTGTTGAAATGAGAATATTTGAAAACTTGCAATAGTAAATAGTCTTACAAATTTTGTTTGATATTTTACTGTTAAATAATTTTACTTTTTTAGTTTAAAATCAAAATAATAATAAGAAGAAGAATCACATATTGTGTGGATAAATCATGCTTTATTCTTTAAAAATAATCAGATAAAATGATAATATAAAAAAGCATTTTATTCTCAAAATAAATTTCATAGATCATGTCTTCAGCTTGTCAAAATCTACTTATTTTTAAAAATATGAGAGCTGATACTATCATTTTATATCATTATCTTAGACATCCAAAAAATCATTTATTTTAATAAAATATAATAACTTTCTTATTTTATTTTTAACTCAAAAAGTCAAAAAACAATTTGATCAAAATAAATACATTATAGTTAAGTATTAATTGCATTACTTATTAATAATATTTTTTTGTCATTGGTAAACTTTTTATGATGTGTCTTGAAAATATTCCTTAATAATGTGCCAATTTTTCTTAAGAATTAAATAAAAAAAAATCTTTTTATATAAATATAATTACATGCTTCAACCATACTCTTGATTCCTTGTCCTTCAAGAGTCTCATTGAGTGTCAAAATCTCATCCATCCATCCAACTCAAAAAGTTGTCTTCATTTTATCTCTTTTCATTATCATTTTCTTTAAGAATCTCTTAAAGGATTGTTATGCCCCAACAAGCAATCATCCATCGATAGTTCTCTCTTGTGTGATTCGTGATTAAGTGTTGACATTCAATGCTAATGGCATATGCCCATGGATGCCATTCAAGCTGATGGACATTATCATTGACCTTTAAGATACACAAAGGACCATATTTGATGCATTTAATGCTTTCTTTCTTTACCTTAAATGCTTTCTTTCTTTACCTTTAAATCTTTCCTTCTTGATACATAATTAAACATATTCAACAACTTCAAACTTCTCCATAATACAATATCAATTATGTTGTCCCTTTTATAGGTACTTAACGGCTTATTATTTGCATATATTCTCCAAATCTAGAAAACTTTGTTGAAATTTTCTCTTAAGACCAATCATAAGATTGAACTCAAATTCCAAGTCAAATTAACATGCCTAGATTAGGTTCTCCATTGTTGAATCATAAAATGTTTTAATGTAGGAAAATTTGCACGTGTCAAGCTTTCGTCCCATGTTTTTTAGTATGATGATGTATTATACCTTTGCAAGAGTTGCATGACAAATTAATTTATGATCACAATTTGGTCGTCTAATGAGAGGTTGTGCTCCCGTTAGATAAGCTTTCAATATTACCCATAACACAAAAAATTCACTTAGAGACCTAATATCTCTATCATATACTTTAAAAAACAATAGTCTATAATGAATCTAATTCTTTTTGAAGAATAAATAGGTTGTTTCATCACTCCTTACATAATATAAGCATCACTACTTTGAGAACTTATTAGTCGTTAAAAATAAAAAGATATGATTTGACAAACTTCCAACGAAGTCTATAAAAATAATCATATAGTACTTTGTTAGCACTAATAGAGTCATAAAAATACCTTATAGATTTCGTTGTGTAATACAATACATCCATGAACATATCTCAAAATCTAAGTTCATTTGAAACTAGTACACAAACCACTACAAATTTTGTATGAAATTCCTCTTTTTAAGATGATTGAAAAACTTTGATGTGTGAGATTCTTGAGTACATGTTAGCTTATCCTATTTGCAAGGAATGCAAAGTATTAATCCCCTATAAAAAAACTCATCCTAAATGATGTACTTCCTAGAATATAAAGTCATCCCTTATACGACAACCCTTCTTAACTAGTTTGTTTAAATAGCTTTCCAATATCAATCTCCTTTATTACTACTTTAAAATAAAGTTTTTCAAGGATCTACATCTATTGAAAGAGTTGAACTAAATGGAAGGTCCAAATTAAACTCAATATATCTTTTTATGAAAAATCAGTAAACTAAAATCATAAAAATATGAAAATATATCTACTCTTACTTATACTTAACAAATCTCCTACTTAAGAATATCATCTGCATTGTTTATCACTCATCTTTTGAACTTTGAAAACTTTAGACTATCACATCAAGTACGCCAATAGACTTTAATCACCTTCATACTACATGTGAATTACTTTAATTGATTCGACATTGATGGTCAAACCATAAAAGTCATATGCTAATCATGCACACTAAGAGCTACTCAATCACATGAAGATGCCAAAATTCTACTCAATCATAGTAAAAAAGTGCCAAAGGTCCATGGATGCCATCAACTACATGAGCTATTTAATCATAGAATAACATATAGTTCTAATATCATTTGTTGACAGACTTGCAACCAAATGAGAGCTCATGTTGAACCTAATATATTCTTTTTAATACATGTAATAATCAAAAACTTAAATTTATGAGTAACAATCATATTAATTATATATTAAAACTCTAACATTATACTCCACTTAAAAATAAATACTAAACTCACTCTAAATAATTTCTCAAGGGGATGAATGGTCTTGAGAGATTATTTTATAGGTTTTGAGCCAAACCTCCAAATGCGTATCTCAAGAATATCTCTTAATTGGTTAGAGCACGGAGAATGAACAAAGCCATAGGGCTCACTTGGGGTGACCAAGGCGAAATATTCAAGTCGTGTCAGGCCACTGCACATGTTATAATTCTCAGTCATCATTACAGTTGGAATACAATGTTGCATTTATAATATAAGGAGATATTTGCAATATTATGGGTATAAACTCTTAAGTATATGGCTTATGATTATAATTACAAGCTTAGTTGAGACAATGTATTTCGCATAAAGTGTAATTATATTACAATGATTGATAGATCTCAAGTTAAGTAAGATTTGAGGGTTTGTGAGATAAACATGGATAATATGATGATTATAAAATATCAATAGAAAGAACTATCAAGATGATAAGTGATTTGAATTTGTTTCCAAAAAGAGGAAAGGAAACTATATAAAGTAACATCAAAGTAATGTGAGAATTACCTAAATCCTAAATGACCACTTCTCTCATGAAAGTTTTGATAAAGATTTTCTCAATGCAACCATGAGTTTTCAATGTTCATTCAATATCAATTTTGCTTCAAATCCATAGGAATTATACACCTCTGAAAAGATGGGATATTTCCAACAGCACTTAAGACCTAGGAAAAAAAAAAATAACAGTAATGGCGACAAGGTTGAAGGATCAGGCATGAGTGTCTTCCGTCACTTAGAGCACCAAAGCATTTTGTGAGTAATTTAGGAAGGCGTTCCGATTACTTTTCCTTCAATATTTGCTATCAACTTTAAGCCGTCTAACAAGAACAGCACAGCATGATGCTATATTTTGAAGATATAAGTAACTCCTTGTAAGGGGATAACAACACTTTCCTTTTGATACAAAAACCAAATAAATAACACATTTGAAGAAACTATATAGACCAAAAGCTTCATCGATAGGAGCATGAAAACCCAGATAAGAAATAAAACAGAAAACTATTAGTACCTCGCAAGCAAAGAATTTAAGTTACATACAGAATAAAGCAACAGAGTTTTAGATCACATAATGGTGCGGGAGATAACCCACTAATAAGAAGGAATCCACTTTCTTAAACTACAACACCCCTCAAATAAAAAAGGTATTGTACGTAGTCCTGCCCCTAAGTTAATGATCTCTTTGCTATCAAGCTAACAAATTATTGTAAAAAGAACACACCTAGCCAGAGGATTAGCAAAAAAATAACAATCAGTAACTTGAAGAGTCAAAATGAATGAGTAGACATCATCCTCAGATATCAAGGTATCAAACAACTATCCCATGGCAAATTGGATATTCAAGTGTGGCAGAAGCTTAAATAGATGAACGACATAAAGAGTGTTTCATTTGTTAAGTTGCTACTAAAATACGAAGCTGCTATTGAGTTTTTATGATTCGTTTACATATGCCGCAACATTAAACAGACCAAGAAGGTGGACAAAAAAAAAAATAAAAAATAAAAAATAAAAAACAAAAAATAAAAAACAAAAATATAAAAGGAAGAAAACATAGTTTCACCAAAATATGTTGTATATGGATGACATTAACTAATTTTAGAACAATGTTTTGAAAAAGCAGGCATCTTGAAATTGACAGCAACGACTCACAATGTAGCTTTATGCTACATAAAAAACAAGATACAAAACCTGCTTAAGCATTTACTCAAAGGAAACTAATGAAAATTATGTACCAACCAATCATGCAATAATTTGCATATGAATTGTCATTTTGCACATAGATTCACAGGTATCTTACAAATGAAAACGGAAATTCATGTAGACTAATTTCCATTTGGGTGCAAACAGGAACAACACAGCTTGAGCAGGTAAATGCAAGAAACTAATTTTCGTGCATGTACAGTTTGTTTCCATTTCCTAACCATTTGTTTGAAATATTACAACCAATTGACCTGAAGCTTGGCATGACATAAACCTAAAAAGCCCAAAGGAATCAAATCTAATGATAGAAAACAAGAGGAGGAATTTTAAACCCAGAATCTTTAAGGAAAGGTATTACCTCTGGCCTCTGAACCAGATCTCTATAAAAGGCATACTCTGCCTCATAATCATGCAAATCGAGTTCACCCTTTTGGTTTGTATGGTAATGATGCTTGGCCTCTGCGGATTTCCCAAACCCAAAGACACTAACTTGATCACAAATACCCAGTGCCAACATCACCGCCTGCATCCCCGAGGAGTAATGAAACATCTTCTCGTCGTGAAACTTGGACCAATCTTCCGGCCGCTTATCGGTCTCCTCCACGAATCTTTTCAGGGAGTAATACTTCACGATTCGAGCGCACAGCATATCGAAACGGATGTCAGTGATAAGCAAGGGGGCTTTGAAAGAAGAGTTGCAGACCGCATAATCCAGAAAGTGCACGGCTTGGCACATATACATGACGATGGGGACGTTCTCTCCGTAGGGATGGCAGAAACATCCCCGTCTCCTGGCGCATAGAGAGAGAATGTTGCTGTTCATGAAGGAGAGCCCGGTCTTGGAGCCAACGTTGCGCTGGTACCCCTGGGTGCGAGCATTATTGAGTCTTACAACAAGGTCATGTCCATCGATGAGCTCACCGTGGTTGTTTTTGAGGAGTATCCCGCTGTTTCCAACCACAGCGCATGAATCGTACCGCCGGCCGGAGTCCGAGGGGGCTTTATTCCGGTCGATGGGGCGCTTCACGAGTTCAACAAGCTCCGACATAATTTCCGGCCGGAATATGCGATTCCTCCACCAGTTGCGCAGAGATCGCCGGAACTCAGGCAAGATCCGGTACTCCTGTGGGGACCTGAGACGGATCAGATATGGACGATTCACTCCAACAGTATATCCTACGCTGAGATGACCGTTCTCCCTTCGCCAAACTGCGCCGGATTGGTAGCGCCTATTGGAAGCGTCTCGAGGGGATGCCGGTAAGTTCCCCTCGAGAAGTTGTTCGATATCCCTCCTAAGCACCGCCTCGGCAGGGTCTTCCATGGATAGGGCGAGGAGCGTGATGTTGTCGTAGCGCCGCTCTTTGACATCAGCGACGGAGGCTGGAGATCCTGAACCCAAGCCCAGGCGAATGGCGGCGCGGCAGCTTACAACAGTGAGAATGGCTACGATCGGGATGAGGCTGAAGGGCAACCGGAGCATAACGATGCGCTTCATCGGTCCCCCCTACAACCAGCTTCGTCAGCTCGGCATTACGTCGAACAGATAAGCATCTTCACAAAAGACGAACCCTAACTTCCCGGTAAGGCCAGAACGAAAGAGCCAGGCAATAATGATCATCTAATAACTGGGGCACACACACAACATTGGATGAGATTTACTTCTGCATAATTTTAGTTCTTTTATAGTGGGAGAGCCGTACACTCCCAGGTTTTATTATCTTCACGGCAGCTGCAAAAGAGAAGTCCCGCATCTGAAAAGACGAGTCAACTTCTCAAGGAAATTAACTTCTCAAGGAAATTAAAAAATAAATAAAAATAATGTAAATTAATATAAGTTTTCATAACTTTTGATTTTTTTTTTCCTAAATTTGGGTTGTAAAAATTTAGTAAAAAATTATCTTCCATCTCTCATTGATATATTTTGGACTTCTAAAGGAATTCAAGTATATTTAAAGTTTTTTGTTTGACCATCTTTTGAATTTTGTTTTTCTAGATCTTGAATTTGATTTTTTTGACCAAGGTTTTGTTTTATAATTTTTGATTAATTTTCTTTTCAATCACTTTTAAAATTATTGATAAATAAAACTTCTAAATTTATAAATAGTTGAATTTAAGAAGAAAAAACATTTTATTATATTTTACAACATTAACAAACTCTAAAGACCTCTTACAAAACAATGATTGAATCGAAATACTGACATTATTATTAAGTTAAAAAAAAATATCAAAATATTATTTGTTGTTAGTAATTATTATAACATTATATTAACTAATTATTGATGTATTTTAATTGTTCATTCTCATCTGACCAATCTTGTTGTATTTCAAATTTTTTATGATCATTAATTATTTTACATTATTTCGTAAGTACAAAAAAATTCTTAAAATTGCTATAATCAAAATTTATTTTACTTTTTCAACATAAAAATGGAAAAGAAATTGATTCTCATAATATTAATCAACGTAATAAATATTTCTGGATAATAAATTATCGAACACAATTTTTAATCATTTAACAGCTAATTCTTTTTAATTTTTTTATAATCAAAGTTAATATTCTAAATTCCTGAAAAAATAATTCACATAATAAAACCCTAGACTTGGTCAGAAAAGCTCAAGCGCAACTACACCGGTTGATTCACTTTTTGGGGAGGCTTATCGGGAGCATTCTTTCCAAATTTATCCACAGAATAAATTGATTTTTTTGACAAATTTTTCAAAATAAAAATAAAAATAACATTTACTCGTTTTTTATTAAATTCTACGCAATAAAAAAATAAATTTATTCTCGATCATGCATTAACTCGTCCTTCCTTTGTCAATCACTATCTTAATTATACATTCTAAACATATTTGTTTATTAACGCTAAATCTCTTCAATAAGATATCGGCTTAGATATTAAAAAAAGGAATATAGATATGTATAATATTTTAAAAGTAATTATTTTAATAAAGTTTTTTTGAAAGAATAGTATAAAATGTAATATATTTTTTGAAAAATATTATTTAAAAATATCATTCTTTCCATGGATTGAAAGGAATGTGAACAAATTAGAAGTATTTGCTCATAGATATATCATAATCAATTGAGTGGGATTATGTAATTGATGGACCTAAATTATATAAGATGAAAAAAGAAATATTATTCATAAAAAATTACATATATAAACAATGTCTCATATATAGAAAAAATATTTATAATATAGGAACCTTTGACATCAACGATGTAGTATTGATAAATGAATGAAAAAAACAATTATGATTAATACTCAAAATTAGATCATCAATCTTTTTACTAAAGATAAGTATTTAGCAAAACATAAGTTTATTTGCATTTGCTTAATCCAAATGCACTTGAAATCATTGATCTTAAGAGGATTTAATGTCTTTTCTAGGTGGCTTCCAAAATGGGAGACGACAAAATTGGGCACAATCTTTAATCAAAGTTATGAAAACCCGCTTAGGCTATGGACTATCTCATTTTAATGCATTTATGTATTTAAAATTTATCTTTAAATGAAATAAACTTATTTGAAATAGTCAAACTTCAATTATAATTGTGTAGTGATGAATTTTTACTTGGATTAGAAATAATTGTTGTCATTTATAGAATCCATTTTAGATAAATGAATACTAAGTCCTAATGTTAAAAAATTATCTAACCAATATGAGCATACTATATTGATTAAAATTAACCTATTATCTTCTCAAAGAGCAACCAACTAGATAATTAGATGGAATGAGATAACTTCTTCAAAATAATGAAAAATCAATAATGTAATTTTTCCTAAATCTATTCTTAATCATGAAGCTTAACAAATAATTCAAACTTCCAATTGAGATGTAGAGGTTAGGTTTGATGCTGACATAATTTTAACTTTTTTTTTTATGTATTGATACCTTCCTCTTCAAATGAATCAAATAAGAACTAGAAAACTAAATCTAATAGAAATTTTACAGAACTAATACAAGAGGTAAGAATTTTGGAAGCCCAAAATAGCTCATCTCATTTATAAGAAGCAATATTTGGAATATGAATAATTCTTACTAATCAAGAATTTTAATTAAAGAAAAATGAAAGTTTACAAAAATGGCATTTTAAGGCTTACAAGATGAGTAAATATTTAATACATAAAGAAACTTATTTTAAAGAAATAAAACAAAGAACCTCTAAAGGCTTTGGAGTACAACCTTCTCTTGCCGCCTGCAGTTTCTTTACGGCGCGCTTTCGCCCCGCTTTGGGGCACAAATGTTGGGGCCCTACTGGGGGTCGCGAGCGCGCACCCGGGACGCACACTTGCTGGCCTGAGTGCGGCATGCATAGAGCGGAGAGCAGTGATTACTGCGTGTGCATGCTGGATTTGGTGCGCACTGTTGTTATGGTGCGCACATATGGGGGAGCCCCTCGCGAGATTTTGCGTTTTGATGCATTTCTTGACTGTAGTTGCACGCGTGGGGGTTTGTCCGTGTGCTGTTTTGAGGGGTGGATGGAGACTATCAACAAATTTCTATCTTATGATAAAAATCGTAGCATGGAATATCCGAAGGATTATGGACAAGAAATCACGTTGCTACTTACAGAGATTTAATAGAGAGGCCAACATTGGGGTTGTTGCATTGGTGGAGACAAGGGTTGAGATCTTTCATAGGAGGGATGCTGACCTACTACTGGGCAGAGATTGGAGGTTTGCTGTTCAGCCTTCTATGGGAAAATCGGTAGGTATTGTTATTCTCTGGAAGCAGGACATAAATCTTATGGTGTCTCGTTGCTCTACACATGTGGTGGTTGTTGATGTTGGGCTTATGAATGGTTTGTGCATTAAATGTTATATGGTCTACTCTCCAAAGGACCCCTATAGACGCAGAGGCATTTGGGAAACACTTAGGGAGGAATCGGCTGGGGGTGGCCCCATGATTGTGATGGGTGATTTCAACATTGTTCTATCCCAGGAGGAGAAATGTGGGGGAAAGACTTTCAGCTGTGGACTTGGGTAGCAGGAATTTTTTTATATCATGTAGGAGCTAAAGCTCACGAACCTTGGTTTTGTGGGGAATAGATATACCTGGTGCAATGACAGGCAGGGCAATGCTAGGATCTGGGAGAGGTTGGATAGGGCTCTCATCAACATGGAGGGTCTGAATGCCTTCCCTACCACTCTAGTTACTCACCTTTCGCGTGTGGGGTCGAATCATTGCCCCTTGGTGATCGATTTGGGGATGAGGAGCATAAAGCTGGCAGAGCCTAAGTATCGTTTCGAGAGCATCTGGCTTGATTATTCTAATTCAGTGGGCATTGTTAGGTAGGCTTGGGGGAGAAGAACTAGTGGGAATAGGATGGACTCCTTAACCACAAAATTCCGCAGGAGCTTGGTGGCCCTTCACATGTGGAGTAAATGGGACATGAAGGATATTATGGGGACTAACAGGTAAAAGGAGAGGATGATCACGTACCTACAGGGGAAAGAATCAATTTAGGGACTTAGTGAGGAGTAGAACACAAATCTTGGAAATCTAGTTTCGGAGTTTCACAAGGGGTGTGCCTTGGAGGAGAAGTGGTGGTGGCAATGTGCTAAGATTCAATGGGCTTGTTTGGGTGATAAGAACACGGGTTTCTTTCATGCTGCTGCTACATCTAGATGGAGGAACAATCTTATCACTAAACTCAAGGATGAGGCAGGTGAGGAGGTGGACACTTCAGTAGGTATTGGCATCATCCTCATGAGGTACTTCGACACCAAATTGGGGGGGGGGGGTGATTCTAGAGCGTTACCTTCTATCCATCACTTGTCTCACAACTACATTACTATGGCACAAAAATTAATGCTGACACAAGATCTCATAGTGGAGGAGGTTGCTACTGCCATTACGACTTGTAGGAGAAACAAGGCACCTGGGTTGGATGGCATCACCTCTGAGTTTATCACGGGCTACTGGATGATCACTCAAGATGATATTATTCAGGCTGTCTTTTGCTTCTTTAAGGAGCAGCGTATGCCCACTTCTTGGAAGGACACGTTGGTAGTTCTTATTCCCAAGAGACAGGGTGCATGTAGGCCTGAGCATTTCAGACCCATCAGCCTGTGTAATGTTATATACAAGATTGTGGCCAGGATTTTGGTTGAAAGACTCAACGGTGCTCTACCAGATATTATTGCTAGAGAGCAGGGGGCTTTTGTCTCGGGCAGATCCATTTCTGACAATATTTTTATGGCATAAGAGATGGAGGTTATGATGCATGCCTTCTCTTCTAGGGCTGGGTTAATGGCTCTTAAGTTGGACATGGAGCAGGCATACGATAGCGTCAGGTGGCAATTTGTGGTGGAGATGATGCAATTGGTTGGGTTATGGCCTGTATCGTGGCCCAAAGATTTGGGGTTTTACTTAATGGTGACAAACTCCCATGGATTCATGCTGTTAGAGGGCTTCGTCAAGGATGTCCTCTCTCCCCGTTTCTATTCACTATGGTGACAGAGTTTTTCTCCATGTTGGCACGGAAACATGAGGAACATGCCTTGCTTGGTTTTCGCTATGCTCTTACTGCCCCCATTATTTCTCATCTCCTTTATGCGAATGATATTATCATTTATGCACCTGTCTCTCTCACATCTATAAATGCTATTAAGAACTTTTGCATTTCGGTGAGCACACTGGACTTAATGTCAACTTAGCAAAGTTCAGCCTCTTCTTTAGCAGGGGTATGAGGGAAAGAAGGAAACGCCATATGGCGAGGAAACTTATGATTCCGAGCGGCTCCAAACTTTTCTATCTCGGCATTCCCATTTCGGCTACTTGTCTCAATAAGGGTGACTTCAACTTCGTTATTCAGAGGATTGAGACTCAGATTGCCAAATGGAGCGCGAGGCACCTCTCCCTAGCTGGCAGGGTTCTCATGATAAAGGCGGTCATTGGTGCTATTCTTAACTTTGTGCTGAG
The DNA here is from genome assembly GCA_023846275.1 of Vanilla planifolia. Classification (NCBI taxonomy): domain Eukaryota; kingdom Viridiplantae; phylum Streptophyta; class Magnoliopsida; order Asparagales; family Orchidaceae; genus Vanilla; species Vanilla planifolia. The sequence continues at coordinate 5,138,965 of CM043878.1, read as the reverse complement.
TCACTGTGTGGTTCCTATGGGGACTTCGGAGGCTATTTGAGCAGAGGATGAGGAGGTTCCTTTGGCGTGGTACTAGCCATAATCATTCCATTCACTATGCTGATTGGAAACAGTTACCCTCCCAAAAGAGATAGGGGGATTGGGCCTGTTTGACCTGAAGGTGTGGAGGCATGATTTGATTATGAAACACTGCAGGAGAATTTTACATCGTGATGAGTCTCTAGGTGGAGATCATGAGCAAGAAGTACCCCTTGGGAAACAACCTATGCAAGGTCCCTCGGGGTGCTTCACACTCTTATAGGCTTTTCATGGTGGCTCTTCCTTGTGCTATTGAGGGTTTTGTTTGGAAGATTTTGGATGACAACAATACGAATTTTTATGAGGACAACTGGCTGGGATTCTAGCCAATCAGGTGGTGGCCCACGTTTATCAACATGGAGGTCCCATGGCCTAATCTGGTCAAGGATTGCATCTTGGAGCTGGGTAAATGGGATCTCAATTCTATTATATTATGAGCTAGCTACCTACTTAGGGACAGAATTGTTCATCTATCGTGGAGACATAATGGTGTGGCGGACGAGCTCATGCAGGCATCTACTGATTCTAGCAATGTTTCATGTGCTGCATTCTACAAGTATCTGATCTGGCATACCCGGGGGGATCACCATGGGAACCGTTTAGCATGGATTTGGAAAATGAAGACACTGCCTCGGGTTCACACCTTTATTTGGAGGGCGACTAGGGATCTCATCCCCACGACTGTTTGGTGTGTGAGAAGACACTTGGGGGACTGTAGCTATTTCATTTGGGGCTGTGGTGCGGCGGAGTCCCTTTAGCACGCATTGTGGGAGTGCAGGGTGGTGCAGAATATTTGGGCTGACCTCGCACTGCGCGCTTGGCATGGAGCGCGGTGCGTGTGAGGGAGTTGTTTCGCGCGCCTTGGCGTTTTTCTTCTCCTGCGCCGAGAAGCCTGGCGCGGTGCGTAGGAGCATGGCACATCACTTGGCTACGATGGCTTTTACCATGTATCACATATGGGCAAATAGAAACCACAAAAAGCACAATGAGCCTACATTCAACAAGAGCATTCTTATTCAAAAGATAAAATTGGAGATTGCGTCAACAACTAGTTATACTATCTCTCATCCATTCACATCCAGCAGGAAGTTTCATTACCCTTTGGGGTCTTCAACCTTTACTTGGCTTTGCCCCCCAACGAGATTGATCATGATTAACTGTGACACGGCGGTCAAGGGTGAGGTGGCGGGTGTGGGCATGGTGGCTCGGGACTATTAGGGAGACCCATCTATGTTGAGGGCAAGCATTTTATATCTGGGTCTTGCATTGCTATGGAAGTCCAGGTGATGTTAGAGGTTATAGTAATGGCCATGACGAATCTTCAGAGTTTCCCGGCTTCATGAGGTGATGCAGCAGTTTCACTACCCCATGGAGAGAGGTATTTACTCGGATGCGCTACATTATGCGAGAAGTAGGCTGGCTCTACGTTTCACTCATGTTCTTAGGGAGGGCAATGGTCCTACCGACTGGATTGCCAAGATGATATGTTTTTCAGATTTTGTTTGGGATGGGGATATGCCCTTACCCGAGCCTTTGAAAAAGCTTTTGTTGGTTGATTTTGTATTTGAGCCTCCATAAGGGGTTCGATTTTGTAGGCTTCGGCCACTTTTGAATCAGAGAAAATTATTTTAAGAAATATGATATTTAAAAACAATAGAAGAAAAGTAAATAAACTCTATTTACACACCAATACTTCAAACAAATAGAAACTAAAAATAATGAAATAAAAATAGTCACATATGAAAAAATGAATTCAAACACTATAAAAAAATATAAACATGTTTAAATGAAGCAATTGTACAAATATAGGAATACAAATTCCAGAAATTCTTTTAGCAAATCTTGATGAAAAAAATCAAAAAAATATTACATAAAAAAATCAATCTCATATTTAGAGTTATAGAAATCCCTAATTTCTTTTAAGCCTCTTAGTATTATTTCCTTTAATTTAGCACCCTTTGTGAAAGAGATAAAAGAAACAATAGAGGCCTTTAAAATTACAAAATTAAATACACTAGCACTACAAGAAATGCTGGATTAACAATTCATTGCATGAATTTATGGAAGAAGTTAGCAATAATTGATCAATAGTTAAAATTGAAGCCTTGCTAAATGATAAGAAAATTAATGCAATCAAGAATCTACCAAAATGAATAGAATGATATAATCTTAATAGTGCAATATCTTGATTTTGAAAAAAATATATAGTTTAATGTTATTGGAATATATTTGAATTTTAAAAATTATTTTTTAAATTTTTAGTATTATTTTAAATTCATAAAAATTTCATATATTATCAAAAGGAAGTATGACAATTTAAATGAAGGAGATGAGCTGAGAAATAAGTACTAATTATTTGAAATTCAATGACATCTACTTGGTAAAAATTGAAATTTTCTTAGCATTAAAATAAAGGATTGGTGATAAATAGGACTTTATTTGTGAGCTTAAAAAATTTAAAAAATTAATAAAAAATATTAAATAAATGAAAAAATTTTAAAAAATTATTAGGACATAGAATTTGAAAGAATAAGCTTAATGAGATTTTTTAATACAAAAAAGAGTTGCAATGGTCATAGAATTAAAATGCCTACAAGATTTAAAGAAAATTATTAAATAATAATTTCAAGTATTTTAAGTTTAGAAAATTATTAAAAATAATAAATGATTAAAAAATATAAAATTTGGTTGATAAGTAAAACTCATTAAATAGAGTCAAAAGAAATTGATTGAGGAATTTTTAGAACTCAAATATAACAAAAATGTGAAAAATATTTAAATTACTTAAGTTTAATTAAAATAAAATTTTAGTCTAACCAAAAAATTCATAAATTCTTTACCTAAGAACTGGTAGGGGAAACTTGACCAATAGTGACCTAAATTAGCAAGAAATTGCTAGATTCCGAACAATGAAAAGGGGAGGAAGGATCCATTTGTAGATGTGATTGTTTGGAAAGAGATGGAGCATTGCAAATAGGAAATGACATCAAGAAGCTATATAAGATGAAGTGTGTAGTTGTTGCAAAACTTTTGGGAAAATTAGAAAATTCCTTCGAATTAAGAGCCAAGGGAAAGAGAAGGAGAGAGAAGAGAAGACATATTCCCAAAGTGTTGGATAGAATTCGAACAGTTAAGCAAGGAATTGAGGAGGTTGAGAAATTGAAGAAGAGGAATTATAGTATAGTAAGTACTATAACATCATATAATACTTAAAGTGAACAAAGAAAAAAGATTAAAAAATTTTGAGATCTATTTTTAAGAGAGACCATTACAAAATAGAATTGAGATAAGAAGATTTGTACATCTACGATTATGTTTAATGTAGTGTTGCATGATGCCCAGCAACCACAATAGGGAATGAATTGAAATTTTGAGGATGATTATGATCCACGTTTGATTGCTCATGTTTATTTATTTTTCATTCAGGAGTATACAATTGTGATTTCATTATAATGTTATGCATAACATGCTATAATAAAATGCAACATGATGATAATACTCACTAAATGAAAACAAAAATGTAATTGTTATTTCTAATGCAATAAGAAAACAAAAAGGAAAGAAAAAGAGATAAGAACAGAAGTTGATAAAAAATAAGATATGATTCAAAAAATATAATAATGTTGGTTGTTTAAAGTGGTGATTATTATGTTAATGTTATGTATTTTGTGATGAGCTAATGAAGCCATAATTAGGTCAATTTATTTCAAATGATGTGTTTCGAGAAAATAAGCCCCATTTATCTACAAAAAAGGTATTGTCTTTACCAACTTTATATGTTAGGTAGCTTGATGATAATAAAATCATATATTTATATACTAATATGTATTTTAAGATTATGTTAAATATGTTTAAAAAGCATTGGTTAAGCATGCATTAGTCATGGACATGGAGGTTCAACTTTCATATGAAAGAGCTATGTGGATTTAGCTCTTGATGGGGTAGGGCTTATATTTACTTCACCTGGTTAGGATGTTAAAACTTGCACTAAGAAATTTGTGGCACCTCGATCATGTATTGATTTATTATTTGATTTGTCTCATACTTTATAATTGTACAAAACTAATTATTATTACTTATAGATCATGATTTGTAAGAAAACTTAAGTTACGATTCAAGAGAAATGCATCAGAATCATCAGAGGTTTAATAAAATCAAGATTAAATTGAAATTAAAATAATATAAGTAGTAATATGCTCAATATATACTAATTGTTTAGTAAGTTACCATTATTGTACAATATAGCTTGTTCATTTGTGTGATTAGACAATGGCTCAAACGTGATAATCTATTACTTGAGTTGATTTGTGAGGATGTTTGTATTGTACAAAGCCTTTCATTATACAATATGACATTTATATTGTATTTATATATTTAAGAGATAATATAAATATCAATGTTCATATAGTATAATATTTTGCATCATACTTGTATAATCATAGATCAACAGAGAGGGTATAAAAATTTGAAGTACTTCATATAGTCTAATGTCTATTTATTGGATATTATGATCATGTTATGTACTTTGTAAGCTTATAAAAATATATGTGATCATACAACATGAGGTTTATTATCATACAATACAATGAATATCAAACCAGTGAGTTGAAAATGACATTAAGAAGCTTTCCACAATATGATGTTTATTATCATATAATATAATGTATATTAAACCAAAGAGTTGTAAGTTGATATTTAGACATGTAAGAAGACTAAAATGCTTTGTATAGTATCATTGTACTTGTATGATCCTTCTTAAGTGCATGAGGTTGATTCAATAGGCTAATAGTTTGGATGATTAATATATTGAACAATATCGTATAGTATGATTCTTTTGATCATATAATATGAACAAAAACCAAAAATTATAACTACTAGTTCATTTTATTGAAAATAAAGAATTAGTCGTTTGTATACATTGGGATTTCTAAAAATGAGTTTATCCTTTATTCTCATATAAATTGCACCTCAAAATGATTTAGAAGAGAAACATGCAATTAAGTGAGGATTTTGCTTCAACCATGCCTTAAATTGGGCATCTTAATTTGTCAAGAATTTCAGCTTTGAGAAAGCAATATAAAGTTGATTCAAAGCATGTTTTTTCAAATTACAATCATTTGTTAATATCATTATAAGATTCATTTACATTTAGTTAATGCTATTTGATACTTGAGTTAAGGTTATAAGTATATTATAAAGAGCTTATTATACTAGTGCTTTAATTCATTTCTAACCTCTCTTGTATTGACTCTTTTGAGTTTGTTGTTTGTGGCTCTTATAAGACCTTTATTGGTCCTTTTATGAACTAGCTCTTGTATGGCTTTACACTTAATAGTCTTTTGGTAAAGGTGTGGTTTAAGTGTGATCAAACTAGAAGTGGATGTACATCTAATTTTGGATCAAATTATCTTCTAAACTCTAAAAAAATTGACCTCATCTCCAATTTTAGCATTACATAAAGGTTTGGAAGGATATCAAATTTTTAATGATGCTTCATACCAGGGTCTGCAATGTGTGCTCATGTAATTTTTGAAGTTATTAGCTTATACTTCTAAACAATTGAAATCACATGAAAGAAATTATCCTATCCATCACTTGGAACTTGTGTTAATTATATTTGCTCTTAAAATGTGGTGACACTATCATTATAGGTGAAATGTGAGATATTTATCAACCATCAGAGTTTAAAATATATTTTTACTTAGAAATAATTAAATTTAAGATAAATACAATGGTTTGAATTTATAAAAGATTATGATCTTGAAATATCTTATTATCCTGAAAAGGCAAATATAGTTATTGATACACTAAACTAAGTAGGAAGTTCAAATTTAATATGATAATAGCTCAACCTGATGAAAGAAAAATATCTTTTGAATTTGATAAGATATAATTAGAAAAAGAAGTGAAATAGAATATATTATTATTATACCAATTGTTTATTAGGCTATATTGGCTAGATTCTATTAAGGATGACTAATTATAAGATGAAAAATATAAAAACATGATTAAAAAAGTCAAAAAAAAGGATATCTAGTTTTTACATTTGATATAGATGTTGTATTATTTTTCCAAGATTGATGTATCCCTGAATACAACAAATGAGATAGACATTATTGAAAGAAGCTCATAATTCTCACCCTAGAAGTAACAAAATATATCAAGAACTTAAGTAGAGATATTGGTGGCTTAGATTTGAGATTGGGACATCACTAACTCACTATCAATAGATCAAATATTCACTAGACTAATTAAATAATGTACAGACATTATAAATTTTTGGTGCTATTTCTTGGCTTAACTAACACATCTATTATATTTAGTAACCCCATGAATAGAGTATTTAAGAAATATTTGGATTAATTTATTATCATTTTTATTGATGATCTCTTAATATCTAAAGTTTGTATAAGATGATGCAAGTCATCTATGTATTATACTACAAATATTAAAAGAATATTAATTATTTCTTAAGTTTTTAAAATATTAATTATGGTTGTCTAAAGTATAATTCTTAAGACACATTATTAATAAGGAAGGGATCTTTGTAGATTCATGAAAAAGTTAAAACATTATAAATTAGGCTCAACCTGTTATTGTATAGAAGGTGTGAAGTTTTTTGGGGTTAGTTGCATACCATAGGAAATTGTAAAAGGATTTTCTTAGATAGCCAACCCTTTTGTAATAGCCATCACTTTTACCCTTAATAAATTAGACAAAATTTTAGAATCAAACCCAGAAAATTATGATCAAGTATGGATGAACCTAATCAAGTTAATTTTTTAAAATATATTATTTATATATAAAAGAATTAAAATAATAATAAAATATTAAAAAAATGTGTCATAAGCTTAAACTTGATTAAAACAATATTTAAGTATTTCAAAAGAAAGAACTATTTAAAACAAACTTAATAATATTAAGTTTGTAATGTTGGTAAATATAAGAAATTAATTATGAATTTTTAAAGATTCAAGTATAACTATAATTTTAAAAAATTTATAGGGATAGATTTACAACTTTTAATATTTTAGCTTAAAAAATTGATTGATAAAGGATATATTTACAGATATAAGAATGTTGGTTTGCATCAGAGCAAATTAATAATTTCTTAATTTTAGTGTCAAATGAAATCGAAGTGATAGAGTACACATTTATAAGCCATCATTTGGTGGAGAGTTTAGTACAATAAGCAAAGCAAAATATTATCATCTCTATTAGGGTTGCTATGAACTTAAGGAAACCATGTTTTTGTGCTTCAATCAAGAGAGAAGCATTCTGGCTCTTAGTTTTGGCTTCTCTAATAAGGTAAGTCTTAACACTCCATTAATAATGTTTTTCCTTAGATTTTGTATGTTTTGAGTTCCTATGAGTAGAAGAGTAAATATAAGATTGGGAAAAGTCAGTTCCATCAACAAAACAAGTCAAGAAACATTAGATCACTATGAAAAGGTGATGGGCAACAAAATAATAAGAAGAGGAGAGATTTTAGATATGGATAAGTCTCATACTAGTAAGATGGTACATGTCATAAGGTATGATTAGCTTAGGTTGTAAGGATATGATGTTAGATTTTATAGAGTTTATTGATGGTATCATATCAGACAATTTTTTTTGGCAATATTAATGTAAAGAGAATTTAAGTTGCATGTTAAGCTATCAGGTTTATTGCATAATGACGATATGAGTATCATACTTTTTTGATAGGTTGAGCTATTAGGTTCAATGTACAAAGGTGATATGGGTTCCACCTTGCATGATAGAGTTGTGGCATAATACATTTGGTTTGACTTGTCTGACTATGGTGATGTTTTAGAGAAGTTGGTTGAGTTAGTGGTTAAGATCATATCAATATAATGCATGGAGTCATATTGGATGATAGAGATAGCAATTTAATTAAGGGATCAGACTCGTCCATTAAAAGAATTATACTAAATGATCATTAGAATCTATGTATAAAACAATTAAGTTTGGTGAGTGAAGAGACTATGGTTAGACTTGTTTGTTGAGTAGCATCATACAATATGATAACTTTGTGATAGATTAATAGTAAAAATATTAGAATTAAAGTAGACTATTTGTTGTAGGATAAATTAAACTTCTACTAAGATCTAATTTAGAGTTTATAATATATAAGATGCTTAATTGACTAATAAAAAAATACTAAATGACACTATACATTAATTAAGACTAGGTGACATGTATGATATTTTAGAATTATTTAAAGATTAATGTTCAAAGTTGTAGTGTGAATTATTTAGCAAAGTAGGCGATAACTTGTTAAGATTCTATTAAGTAGTTTTGTCACATCTAATTTTGCTATATAAAATAAAAAATTTAGCACAAACTTTATGTAAAATATTTTAATAACAGAAAGAGTAACTCTAACTTTAGATTACTACTTAAAAAATAAAAGTTATAAAAAGAATTTACCTTTTTAGTGATGGCTTATAGCTTCCTTTAGAGTTGGTGTGTGGAGCACCAAAGTTGAAAAAGGGTGACAAGAAGGTTCATGAGGTTGGTAAAGAAAGCATGACTAAAGAAGTAACAAGGTGGTTGGATAGGATTTGGAGTCTTATTAAAGAGGGTGGTAGTTTGATGGTTTGATCAAGCAAGTAAAAAGGTGGATAAGGACTTAAGGGTGTTAAGAAGAGGTTGAGAGAATTTGATTAGTTGTTAAATCTTCTAATAGAAGGACTCTCATAAGGGAGAAAAAGTTGGAATATCTTCAACTAGAGTTGGGTGCATACTCTTTGCTCACAAAGGTGAAAGCATACAAATAAGAGAAATTTCATTCATGAATAATAATATTATAATAAGAGAGTCTCTTTTATCTATAGATGAAGAATAGCTCATAACTAAGCATAAAAAAAGATAATTAAATATACATTAGAATATGACATAAGCATGAGAGAAAGAGAATTAAATGTAACTTAGAGAATAGTATAAAGTAGAAAAGATAAAAAGTTAACATAAGAAATGACTATTTTTTAGTTAAATCACTTGAGAATCTAAGAGAGATCTTTAAAATTCTAGAACATTAACTTTAAATGGGTTAATCATAATAAATGTAAAATAAAAATTTCATGAAAAAAATTATAACATAAGAAAAATTATATATCATGCAACATGTCGATCGGACATCGATGACAATGTGGTGAGGGATGCTAGTAGTGGACAAGACAGATAATGGAGGACGTAGGCGGTCAAAGGGCAAGTAGTTGTTAGGTGGCTAGGCAATGGTGGGTGGCTGGGGTGTAGTAGATAACATGGTGATGGTGGATGATCAAGTGAAGTTGCCAACCAGGTGGTGTTGGGTGGCCGACAATTACAAATGATAGACAATCACAGTGACCGAGAGTAGTAGGTGACCAGGCAATGACAAGCAAAGCACGCATAAGTTCAAATGATTAGCTACAAAAATGTATTAAGACAATTAGAGAAAAAATGATAGGGATAACTATAAGAAAAAAATAAAGTGTTTTAGTCGACCTCTATGGTTAATAAAGATGACTAATCTAAATAGGATTTGGGATAGGCACAATTAGTTAAAATGGGACTAGTACGATGCCAATAGGTGTTCTTGTGAGCTAATATAAGATGCTTTTGCATCATCCTCTCCAAGTGGGAGAGAGCTTGGTTCAGTGGTATGAAGGTGATGGGTATAGTATTGCTCTAAAGGTGTGACATGATATGGTGTTTGTCATCATAGGTGATCCAAAAGTCTTCAATTAAAGACTTACTTTCTAATGAACTAAAAAGTTTCTAAGTATACAATCTTTGGTTAGAATTATCTCATGGTTTAAATTTTTTTTTTCACATTATTCTTACTTACTCTCAAGGCTAATGTAGTGGTAAAAATGAATTCACTCAACATAAGAAGATCATACTCAAATGGCTCATTAAATATTGGATATGAAACTTTGTATGAGACTAAATATTTAACATTAAAGATTGAATTAATCACATACTCTTTTGGCAAATACAATACATATGTATTAGTTCTTAGTTTTTAAATAATCTAAAAGGTCCAGCTCTACACACTTGTAATATCTTATAAACTTTGCAAGAGAACCATTTTTGACCTAACTCTAATTATAATATAATCTCATTCATGAAATTAATTAACCTTTCTACAAACATTTTTTAGTTTATTGTTCCTTTCATTACTAAGATTAATTTTTTAAGATATCATTTTATATTATAAAGAGGTATAAGAGACAAAGAAAGAAACAAAGATAGAAGTCCAAAAGTCCACTAGTACAGGAATAAAATCAATGAGAGACTTAGGCTTATTTCAATGACAAATTTTGATGGGACATATACTGACACTACAATTCATGAAATTATTGTATGCAAATTTAAGTCATGGAAATAGTTGATCTCAAAGCTTAAGTTGTTCCCTTATCAAGCTATTAAGAAGCTTTCTTATGCTGTGATTTATTGCTTTTATTTGTCCATCCATTTGTGGTTGGTAGCTTGAAGAAAATTTTAGCTTGGTCCCTAGTAAATTTTGTTAGATCTTTTAAAAATAACTAATAAATCTTACATGTTGATCGAATGTTATGGTCATTAGGATATTATGCAATTTAACTATATCATTGAAAAAAATCTTGTCTATGTGGATTGCATTTAAGGTCTTACATTAAGGAACAATATGAGCCATTTTAAAGAAACTACCAATGACCATAAGGATAGAGTCATGTGTAGATGGGGACTTAGATAATCCAAATATAATATCTATACTTATGTGCTCTTATGGCTTGTTAGGTATAAGTAGTGGAATGTAAGGTCCTTGACTTACATTTGAAGATTTCGTAGTTATGCATGTATGAAATTGGGTTACAATAGATGCAATATATTGCATCATTCTAAGCTAATAAATTCTTTTTTAGACATCTCTAAGAGTCTTGTCTCTCTCAAAATGACAAAATAATCTATCAACATGTATTTCCCAAACTAATAATTCTCTAAGTGACATATTTGAGATACATTACTTATTACTCTTATAAAAGTATCCAACCTTCAAACTAAAATCTCTACATATAATGGCTGATGTTGATTTGACTTTTTTATAAATTGGCTTAAGGTTAGGTTAATCAGAATATTGGTTTTTAATTTGGTCAAAATCTAGGACCTTTACAAACAAAAAGGTCAATATGTGAACATGTTGACTAAGTGCAGCAGCGACTTTGTTTTTTAGTTTTCATTGAGAATTTAGGAACCTAAGTATCTCATGGTCAAAATATAAGAAAAATTCTTTAGACAACAAGTAATACCTTTAATTTCTTAAAGATTGAACTATGACATACAATTCTTTTTCATATATAGAATACTTCTTTTAACATCATTAAGCTTTTCACTAAAGAAGGCAATAGAATTTTACATTGACTAAGCACACCACTTATCTCTACTCTTGATGCGTCACACACAACCTTAAAGGCAATAGAAAAATTAGTAGTTTTAAAACTAGTGCTTTGCTCATAGTCTCTTACAACTTTCTAAAAACTAGTTCTACATATTTGGCCCAAGTAAATTTACCAAATTTAATATATTTGATAATTAGTGTGATAATAATACTAAAGTATTTAATAAATCATTGATAAAAGATGGTTAGACAATAGAGGCTTCTAATATCATAAATTATGTTTAAGATAATCAACTTTGTAATTTCCTTGACTTTATTAAGGTTAACATACAATCCTTTAGAAGAAACTATGTACCGTAAGAAGGTAATCTTAGGCGTAAAAATTTTATATTTCTTTAGATTGGCAAATAAGTGTTCCTTATTGAGAATTCTACATAATTTGTATAAATTTTCTAAGTGATCCTTAATAAACTTGTTATAGACCAAAATATCATCAAAATATACTATGATAAATTGTCATAAGTGGCTTTAAAACTTGGGCCATCGATCTCATGAATGTATCTTGGTGTATTTGATAAGCTAAATGGTATTAATAATCATTCATACAAACTATCCTTAGTCTTAAATATTATCTTTTATTGATCTCTTATCCTAATTCTTACTTGGTAACTACTTTTAAGTCTATCTTAGAAAAATGGTGACACCTGACATTTGATCTAACAAGTCTTCTAATCAAAAAATGAGAATCTTATATTTAATTATGACTTTATTAATTACCCAATTATCGACACACATCCTTCACATTCCATCCTTTTAGGTGTTAAACATATGGGGACAGCATAAAGAGTAATACTTTCTCAGATAAATCTTTTTTAAACAAGTTTCCTACCTAATGGGCAAACTTAATATGAACATCTAGAGTTTTGTAACATCCTTGATTATTAATTTAGGTACTCATTAGCATGTCTCATAAAACATGTCAAAATCTTAAAAAATAAAGTATTAAAAAATAAATAAAAATAAATATAAAATTGGATAGAGCCATTGAGACGAGTCCAGTGATATTTATTTCTCTTAATCAGAGTTTATTTGGAGTTTTTGTAAATTTTTGAAGTTAATAAGTATAATTGAATATATATATATATATATATATGTCTTTTAATTTTTCTTAAAACCTATAATTTCTCTCCCTCCCTCATCCTCATGCTTGACACAAACCCAAAAAAGAGGGTTTTTGTGTTATGAGTTGGAAGCTTGTCGATTCCACCTCACCGATGGTGAGGATTGCTAGAAATTATTGAAATAGTAATGGAAATCAAGGAGGATTGGTGCATTAGCAAGGATTAATGAGTTCCAAGCCCATCATTTGTGGTTAAATTTGCCTTTAATTTCTTCAATGTTTGACAATATATGTTAGGATTTGCTTCTAATTAGAATCCTAATTGGCTATTGGATTGATGGTGTATCGAACCCCTTTAGTTTCGCAAATTAAGGTTTTGGGAAAATGGGGAAAACCAAGAAAGGAAAGAGAAAAAGTTGATTTAAGAAGTGAGTTTTTTTATTATATATTAATACTTTGATAATTTTCAATTTTTGTAAGAATGTGTAAATTGAGTTGAGAAAATTTTAATTTGATAGACCAAAATTGACAAAAAGAGAAAAGTTAACAGCTGCAAAACTATCCCAAACAATGAGAAAAATTGTGAGGTAACACTTTAACATAAATATTTATGCTTATTCTTGATGTAGTGTTGTTTTGTTGAAAATAAGACATATACTTAATGAAGCATTATTTTGCTAAAAATAAGATCTTACATTAGAAATAAGCTATCTAACATGAATAACATATGTGTAGTTTAATGTTATATTAATTTATTAAAATTAAGACATTGAATGTGAATTTTATATTGAGCATGCGATTTTGATATAATTATGACATGCCCTTGTCTGTATCTGTACGAAAATGTATACTTACAACTAGATGTATACCTATTTATTGTTAATAAATTATTATGAGAAATTATTTGGCATGATTAATTTCACAAGCATGATATTTGATAAATTAATACATAAATACTATAAAAAAATGAGAATTTTACATATAAAAAAAATTAAAGAAATCATAGTTGATATATATATATATATACATATAGATATATATTAAATGATATGAATATATGCACACTTCTTTGTGACTAGTAGCCATGAGGGCCACAAGATATTACCATTATGGGATGGCAGGTGACCATGCAAGTCACAAGATTGAGATATTATCACTGTAGGTAGCTAGAGGTCATGCAGGCCACAAGTTTAAGGTATTACCATAGTGATGTGGCTAGTGACCATATGGGTCACAAGATTGAGATATTATCATCGTGGGTGGCTAGTGGTCATGTGGGCCATAAGATTGAGATATTATCACTATAAAGTGGCTAGTGATTATACAAGTCACAAGATTAAGATATTATCATCATGAGATGGTTAGTGATCATTCGAGTCACAAGATTTTATCATCGTGGGGTTGTTAGTGGCCATGTAGGACACACTTTTGAGATTTATCACAAAAATATATACATCAAGAATATAACTAAAATGAGCATTATTGTGCATAAGAACATAATATAATAAATTATTAAACAAGGTTTTATTATAACTAAGTAAACTAAAAAATGGTGTGTACATAAAGTTACTTAGTTAAGTGGAATCAATAAATAAGATTTTCATTATAATTAAGTAAATAAAAAAGTGGTTTGTAAGTTATTTAGTTAAGTAAAAACAGACATCAATAAACAAGATCACATTAAGAAAAAAAGAAATTAAAAAGAAGAAAAACTATATGTGTATGTTATTTCTTTTAGAGATCATGTCATATTTTTTAATAGCATAACATATTTATTCTTTACATTCATGTTGTCTTGCTTGTTGAAATACTATAGTTAATGTTTATGATTAGACTTTACATATGATTATCCCAAATTATTATTTATTTTATATATTTATTTGTTAGAGATAGCCTCTTAAGCGAGTGATGATTGGTTTAGCCTTTTCTTTGACACTAACATTTTAGGTACAGTAAAAACCTAACAAAAAAAGAATTGCTCATAAATCTAGCTTATAATATAAGAAAAAATTAATGTTATAAAGGTTTTTATTATAAGAGTTATGCTAAATAATTAATTAATAATGTGATAATCTCAGCATTATATATATACATGAAAAAATAGTGATAATATTGTTATAGATCATGAAAACTGTGACATGTGAAAGGTGTAATAGTTTTGATCATTTATAATTATAGTTGTGGAAATAAATTGCTTGATTATGATATTATGGATATAACTATTATTTTGTTATATACTTATAAATTAAAAAAAATAAACAAAATTTAGAGGAGATTTTGTCTGTTTAAATTCTGAATTTTGAAGCACAATCTTGTTAGAAATTAACTCGAGTTGAAATATGAAAAAAAAGAAGGGTCATCACAGGTTTACTAATGGTGGGAATGATTAGGTAAGATTTTTGTAAGAATTAGATTGATCATGAGTTGTATGTCCCTCATATGAGGTAGAGTATAGGTTAAATTACCAAGAAAACATAAAAAAATTCATTTAATAAAACTTGAATAATAGGTGATAGTTATAGTAAGATGATGACTAACTTCTTAATTACTAAAAATCAAACTAAGTCTCCTTAATCAAGCATCTTCCTAACATAAGGTAGTGTGATCAAGTAGAAATCATTTACCTTTCCCTTTTCTTTGTCCTTGGGCTTAAAATTTTTTATAGATTTGTTAGGCTTAAGTGCTTGGGGTTTCTCATGAGGTGGGTAGAGTGTAATGTGGTAGTCTTTTCCTTATGAATAAAGAAACACATGTTAATCCAACCCTTCAAAGTCATATCCTTTAAAAAGATCTTCTTAGGGATAAGGTGACTTACATAAGTATGACATCACATAAAATCCCATCACTATACCTGCCCAATTTATGGGTACATAATATTATTACTTAATAGGTATAGAGATTTTATCCATCCATGATAAAAGTAGGGGTTTAGGTATTATAATAGGAAAATTCCAATTTGATTGGCAGTCATGTAGGATATTGTATTAATATAACTATCATTATTTATGTTCATCTTATATGATTGTTCCTTAACTTTTATTCTTGTGCTAAATTTGTTAGTGTGCCTCCAATCATCTTATGATTATGGGGGTTTGAAGGTGAATTTATCCACTAAAACGAAGGAATTTTCTATATTTTATAATTCTTACTCAGCTTCTTTATTCAGCATTATGTTTTTTTCTTCCTTTGACTCTTCTCATTCATTATCACTATCGAAATTCATATCATGGCTCTCTTTTGGGAAATTAGTAGTTATATGTCTCTTTTTATGGTACTTAAAATAGGTGATTTTAGATTTGGTGGTTCAGAACTTAATGGGTTGGCTTAAAAAAGGGTGTAAAGAAATAGATGGTAATATAGATTTGAGTGACTTAGAAACTATGATGAAGGGATAGATGAAGTGGTGTGTATATAAGTAAGTTAAGAAATGGTGATGTGGGCCTTTGGAGAGGCTAGATTATCAGTTTTTTAAAATAAAAGTTCTATTTTTCTCTATATTTTGAGCTATATGATAGGTTTTTTTTAAGATAGTAATATTTCTTAAGTTTGGCCTATTTGTATTAATTTAAATTTATCTTAAAATAGGAGAGTACTACATATTTAGGTTCATCTATATTGCATCTAAGTTATAATCATTAAACATAATGCACTTCTAAAAAGACCTATTTTCTTAAAAAAACTTTAGTAATTTATTTAATAATTTGATATTATAGATTATTAAAAAAACTTATTGTAAAACTTAACCTTATGGTTTCTCTATGTTTGGTGTAACTCTTCAGTAGTGTTGGCATATTATTGCTCTAAGTTTATAACAAACCTATAGGGAGTGTCGATGGGCTTAGTCTTAATGAATTAATACTTTCTTTGCTCGCTTTTTTTTGTGCCAGTCTAAGTAATCTTTCATACTAGACTACTAGTTTATATAATCCTTAAGGTCAAAACTACCATCAAAAGTTGGGGTATCCAATTTTACATTAAAGATATGCTCTCTCTCTCTCTTTCTCTCTTTTGATATCTCTTAGGTCTTCACTAGGTATATCTAGTCATCATTAAGGTCTAGCGAATTGAAAGATTTATTTCTTATTCTATGATCATAATTTCTCTTGTGGATATCTTGGTCAAATTCATTTGAAAGATCATCAAGTGTTCTATGGCTCTTATGTCTGTTAAGGTTTTCTTCTTTTAGATCATTGAGCTTGGCACTTCTTCTCCTATTATTCTATTCTCTCCTAAGATTTGGTTCATGTTATTTGTTTAGAAAGATTTATCTCATCATTCAGGTGAGCTAGGTTATTGCTTAAGTTATTTCTAATAAGGGATCTTGGTTGGAGATTTGTCCTTGTTTTTGGTAGGGTTCAAGATTTCGATCTGTCATTTGGTAAGACTTACTAAATCTTATGGTCATACAAAGGGTTGACACATAGGGGATATTAGGGAAAGAAAATAAGGTAAGATATTTTCTTCATTTTTTTAAATTATCAAAGCTAAGTGATCATAGTTATAGACCATCAAAGCTTAGATAGGATAGGTTTTCAAGAAAATGGTGAGTGATCAAGATTCTATTAAGACATATCACCTTCTAAATAGAACTAGATGGTTCTAAAAAAAGATAATGAAAAATCATATCACTACTTTTATATCACATCTTAAGACAAAGTTTGCCCAAATTAGCTAAGAATTCTTAGTAAATATACTAAATAAATAGAATTTTTTAATAAAAAATCATGATCTCTGATATAAAAAATAATGTAAAATAAATTAAACTTCTATCGTGGTCTAATTTAGAGCCTACAAGATAAGAAATACATAATAGACAAATAAGAAATATTAAATAATGCTATATACTAATTAAGATTAGTAACATGTATGATATTTTAGAATTATTAAAATATTAATATCCAAAGTTACAGTATAGATTATTTAGTAGAGTAGATGATAACATGTTAAATATTAAACATACAGTCATATTGATAGTTTTTTCACATCTAATTTTATGCATATAAAATAGAGAATTAAAATCAAACTCTATGTATAGTAATTTATAGAAAAAAAGACTAATTTTCATTTTAGATTGCTACCTTAAAATGACTTACAAAAAGAATTCATTATTTTGGTGATGATGGCTTGTAATTTTCTTTAGAGTTGATGTGTGGAGCACAAATGTTGGAAAAAGATGACGAGGTGGAGGTCTGTGATGGTGCAAGAAACTTTATTAAAGGGATAACAAGGTGATCGACTAGGATTTAGAGTCCTTTTAAGGAAGGTGCTAGTTTGATGGTTTGCTCAAGAGAGTGAAAGAGTAGATAAGGACTTGAGGGTGTCAAGAAGAGGGTGCTAGGAGATAAAAGAATTTGATTGGTTATTGGCTCTCTCGATGACAGGTCTTTCACCTTCAATCCTTATCTCTCACAAGGGGAGAGAGTTAAAATCTCTCAAACTAGAGTAGGGTACATACTTTTTTCTTACAAAGATAGAAGTCTACAAATATAAGAAACTTCATTCATGAATAATAATATTACAATAAGAGAGCTTCTCCTATTTATAGATGAAGGAAAGCTTATAACTATTTATGAGAAAATGGATAGTTAAATGCACTTTAAAATATGACATAAGCATGAAAAAAAAGAGAATTAAATACATCTTAGAGCATAACTAAGGTATGAAATATAAGAATTCAACATGAAACAAGACCATTTTTGAGTTAAATTACTTAAGAATCTAAGAGAAATCTTTAAAATTTTAAGACATTAATTTTAAATGATTCAACTACATTAATTATAAAATAAAACAATACATGAAAAAATTATGACATAGACAAAATTATACAATCATGCAACATGATGATTGGAACGTTGATGATGATGCGATGAGGGATGCTCGCTTAGACAAGATGGATGATGGAGGAGGATGACAATTCGAGGGCTAATGATTAGCAGGCGGCCAGGTGATGGTGGGTGGTGATCATGCAACATGACAACTAGAAGTTAACAATGATGCCATGAGGGATACTAGTAATGAATGAGATGAATGATGGTGGTTAGCAATGGTTAGAGAGTGGGCAACTGATGGACGACTAAGTGACCTGGCGTTGGTGGGCATGTGACAATAATGAGTAGTCAACGATGGTGATGATAGAGTGTAACGAGTGACCAGGTGATGGCTGGTGAAGCATGAACAAGTTCAAACGAATAGGAATCAAAGTCGATGATGACACAAAATAGCTACAAATTATACTAGAATGAACACAGCAAAAACAACGAGGATAATCATAAGGAAAAAATAAAGTTCTATAATCAACTACTATGATGGATAAAGATGATTAATCAAAATAGGATTTGGCTTAGAAACGACCATTAGTTAAAATAAATGAATGAGATTAGTATGACACCAATGGATATGTACTTGTGAGTTGACGTGAGACACTCCTGCATCACTATTTGTCAATAGTGTAAATTGTTGTGCAATATTTTGTCAAATTGTCCTCTATATAAATAGAGAATAGAGTAGTTCAAGGAAGAAAAAAAGGAGAACTCATTGAAGCTATCTTGTAGCGATAGATATAGCTCCAACATTTGATGAGGAAGGAAAGAAAGAGAGCTTAATTAGTCTTACGACAAAAGGTGATAGCTATGAAACTTCAAAAAATTATGAGGTATGTTCAACCCCTTCTTCTTCATCTTTAAAATATAAGAAATTAGCTTCAAAATATACTAAATTGAAAGAAGAACATGAAGATTATGTGACATTATATGAGCATTTAAAAGAAAAAATGATAATTATTTTAGGAGTAAAAAATGATTAGAGATGAAATGGCTACTTTGATAATGAAAAATACAATTTTAATTAGAGAATTGAATGAATTAAGTAGTATTCACATTGTAATACGTCCTTTCATAAAACTCATTATGAACTCTTTTATGGTTTCATATGTTAAAGGACGTAAGTGCGATTATTGTATGAAGGTCGATTATGTAACATCTCATTGTAAAATTAAAAGAAATGTTAATTTTATGTTTCTTAGATTTGTATGGATTCAAAGAGATAGCTTAAACTATATTAATTTAAGATATGTAGATACAAAATGATAAGGGTCCCCAAAGCTAATATTTGATTTTTTTTCTTGTAGGCATGTCTTTAAGGACTAGGGAATGTATGGTATTTAGAGAATGAATGCTTAAAACATATGATAGGAGATGCTTCAATATTCATCCACTTTAAGGAGTGTGATAAAGGTTAACTTTTTTGACAATTCCAAGAATAAGGTCATTGGAACAGGAACTATGGGCAAGTCTCACACCATAATATGAAAGGTCCTTCATGTGCAAGATTTGAGGTATAATCTTTTAAGCATTAGTCAATTATATAATTCAAGTTTTTTTGTTATGTTTAGCTCAAAAGAGTTTATTATCAATAGATATAATATTCCTCTATTGTTACATAAAGAAAGATAATGCCTATGTATGGCATTTGTATATAGTTAGGTATAGTGGATTAGAATGCCTTAAAATTCAAGATTTTAGCTCCATGGCATAAAAGGTTATGTTAATAAGGTAAATCCTCACTTAAGAAAATGGTTAAGCATGATAACCACTAGAAGACCATTAGAGCTCTTACACACAAGCTTATTTGGTCCAACCCATCTTTAAAGCCTAGAAGGTAGGAAGTATGGATTAATTATGGTAAATGGTTTTTCAAGATTTCTTGGGTGTTATTCTAAAAATGAAGAATGAGTTTTTGAAAAATTTGTGCTTTTAGTTATTAGGTTAAGAAAAAGTATAATTCATAGTTTTAATTAGAAGTGATAACAATGTTAAATTTAAAAATGAATTATTTGAAGATTTCTATAATGATAATGAAAATTTTCATACATTTTTTTCATCAACAACTCCATAATAAAATAGAGTTATAGAGTAAAAGAATAGATCATTGGTAGATGTAGCTAAGTGTATAGTGAATCAATATCATCTATTGTAATACTTTCAAGCTAAGGCTATTAATACTCTATAATACTTGTTGAATAGGATACATAGGAGACCATTACTTAATGCTTTCATCTTATGAATTTCTATATAATAAGAAGCTAGAAATATCACTTCTCGATTATTTAAGTGCAAGTGTATCATTTTAAATAATGACAAGAGTTGCTTGGAAAACTTTGATGCAAAATTAGATGAATGTAATTTTTTAAGTTATTTAATAAATAATATAGCTTATAAGGTATATAACAAAAGAACTTTAGTTGTGAAAGAGAACATTCATATGAAATTTAATAAATTCCCTTCTAAAACGTTTTGTAGTAAATCATCATGTGATCATTTAGAAAAGTTAAAAGAATTAAGTTTAAAGTATAAACCTATGAAAAACTTCAAGAAAGAAAAAGAAATAGTAAATGATGAAAGTTAAAATATGAAAAAATAGAAGTTCTCTAAAGATCATCATAGTAATTTAATCATAGTGAAGGAGGAGAAAAAATTAAGACTAAAAGTTCAATCAATCATGCATCATTTGTTTCAATTTTTGAGCATACTATAGTTGAAACTTTTAGTGATGATTCTGGATAACTTTCATGAATGAGGAACTAGAACAATTTAAAAGAAATCAAGTGTGGGACTTAGTACCAAGACCAAATGACCAAACCATTGTTCGTACTAAATGGGCATTTAAAAATAAACTAGATGAAAATGAAGTATTTAGAATTATGGCAAGATTAGTTGCAAAAGATTATAGTCAAATTGAGAGAGTTGATGTGGAAGAAAGCTTTGCTCCAGTTGCTCATCTTAAGATAGTAAAAATTCTTTTAGCATATGTAGCCACAATGGTTTCAAATTATATTAAATAGATGTCAAAAGTATTTAATAGATTTATTAGAGAAGAATTTTAAGTAGAATAACCCATGGGAGTTGATAAATTAGATTATCTTTACAAATTAAAGAATGCTCTTTAAGGATTGAAGCAAAAACCACATACATGGTATGAAAAACTACGCATTTTTTTTTATTTCAAATCGATTTCTTACAGGTAAACTTGACAACACCTTGTTTATTCTAAATTCAGTGGAGAACAATTAGTTTGTAAAGTTCATGTTATTGATATTATATTTGAAGCTACATATGATGAAATGTATAAGAAGTTTGCAAAATTAATAAAGAAAGAGTTTGAAATGGATATGACGTGTGAGTTAACTTCTTTTTAGGACTCCAAGTTAAGCAAACTAATGAAAGAATTTTCATTTCATAAACAAAATACTTAGTAAAGTTTCTTAAAAGTTTTGGATTTGAAAATGTGAAGGCAAAAAAACTCCAATAAGGATGTACATTTTTAGATAAGAATGTTGCTAAAAAATTAGTTAATCTAAGAATATTTAAAGGTATGATCAATTCATTACTATACCTCATTACAAGTAGACCAGATATTGTATTTAGTGTTAGTTTGTGTGTTAGATTTCAAGAGATCTTAAGGAATGTCATCTTCAAGCTATTAAACTTATTTTAAATATCTTATTAATACAAAATCATTAAGACTATAGTATCTTAAGTGTGAACTAAGATTTGATTTGTTAGATTATACAAACTTTGACTTTCTTGTTAGCTGAAATAATAGAAAAATACTTTTGGAATGTATCAATTGATTGGTTGTTCTCTTATTTATTATGCTAGTTGTAAGAAAAATTATGTTACATTATCTACAACCAAGGCTAGGTATATTATTATTGGGAATTATGTAATGCAAGTTTTGTTGATTAAACAATAGTGAATGGATTATGATTTAGAGATTACAAACATTCTAGTATATCGTAACAATGATAATTCAATTGATTTAATAAAAAATCCCATTCAACACCCTTACATTAAGAACATTGATATTAGATTTTATTTTATTAAAAAACTTGTTGAAAAGAATCATATATATTTATCTTTTGTCCTTTCTTCTGATCAATTAGCTGATATATTTACAAAACTACTATCTATTGAAATATTTACAAGACTTTGATTGACCTTAAGAGTGATTAACCCTTTGAGTAATTACAAAAGGAAGGGAACACAATGCTAAGATTTAGGAGTAGGGAGCATGTTTGGAATCTGATATTGTTATATGACTTCTTGAAATTCTAGTATTGTTATACAACTTACTAAAATTAAAGTTAATGTTGAAAATGAGTTATTTGCAAGCATAGATTCAAAGGGAGCTAGCTAGAAATGATATAACTTCATACACTTCTCTATTATTGCATGTTGTAATGTATATTATTCTATTGTTTTTTTATATTATTTATATGCATGAGTAAGTTGAATGTAAATAAGAAGATGCAATGACTAAAATAACATTTTCAAGACAAACCACCTAGTCATTACATGTTCCAATAACGTATCATATTAGTACACCATAATAATCATATTGTGATGATTAGAATAGAACTAGGATCATCTCAAAGATCCAACGATTTAATTAGTGATATTTCTCACAAAACAACTTATTATACAAGTTTAATAAAAGTCCTTATATCATACTACACCAATTTATAATATAATATTTAAGTTCTTATATATATTATGTAGAAGATCACATAGATCATTCTAATGAAATGAAATTCATTTCCATATATTTGATAACAGTTCATTACCATATGACACTTTTTCTTAAGGGTTGAGCTCTTAAGAAGATGCTCTTAGAAAAATATTGTATGATATGAGCATATAAGTATGAACACTTGTACGATCATATATTAATTAATTTAAGAGATAATCACACACGTATGATAATCCTATCATAGTGTTATAACACTTTGAAACATATTTGATTCAAAATGTTATATAGGAAAGAATTGTACAAGTGTCACACATTAATTGCAACAATACGATAATGTAAGCAATGTCAATTATAGTTTTAATAGTTGATGATCACGTTCATACGATACAAATATCATATTTATATAATAAAATAATGCATTTTTTAAATTAATCATATAACTATGATAATTTACTTCATACTATACGATTTAATAGTTATGCACAACATAAAATAAAATTTGAAAATTGTACAAGGGCTAATAGTGATGCAACAAAGTGATTATATTATAATCTAAATTGAACATACAGTCATATCGATATAATATATCAATCATACGTGTCTGACCACTATTAACCCAATAAATATAATAGATTCTAAGTGGAAATAAAGTACATAGTCATGCAAAGTAGACTTCATACTCATATAATACCAATTAAAACTTGACTAAAAAATTAGACATCACATATACAAGACAAAGATCTTGTACAATCAACTTTGTATATATAACCCTTAGTCAAGATGACAGTCGCATCTATACGATAAAACATTCATCCCTATACAATACATTAACAACCTCAAACTTCACTTGTAGCTTTAAGCCAAAATATAAACTATATAAGTAAAATATAAGACATTGTATTATACGATAATTAGGCTGTACTAAACATTGCTCATTTTAAGTTTGATTTCATTATCTTAAAGCTTTGATTTAGTCTATAACTTATTGTAATGAAATTGGTAATGTGTTAATATAGTTCTTGAAAACATAATAAAATTTTATAAGACTCATGATCCATAACAAATTCAACAAAGTAATGCATGAGTTAAATATGAAACCTAAATGCCAATTTGTAAAGGATAAAGATTTCATAATATAAATTGAGTAATGAAAGTAATGTTCAACTTCATGTGGATTAGCTATATAATAGGGAACTTTTTTATAATACTTTATGATTTGCAAGTTGAGCCATCAATGAATAAGATCTACTAGATGCATTTAATTTTCAAATATATTATTCCTGCTTCATTCAACATTCTCAACTTTTATAATCTAAATCTACATATATACAAAACCCTCAATCATCTATTAATAACTAATAGTTTAGTTCTATGATCATCACCTGTAAGGGTACAATACCTTTGACCTTTAAGTTTATAATTTCTTTTGTTACTATGATTTTATCGATCTATCATAAGATGTACTCTTGATGTCCCATCTAGTAAGAGTAACACCTTGTGATACTTTGATAAATAATATGATGCACTCTTGTGAGCTTTTATTAGTCTAAAAAACACTAATATTTTTGTTTTTGTTAGTATTTAAATTTCCTTCTTATGTGTTGAAAGGTAAAGTATAGGATGCACTATTACGAGCCTCTTCTAACCTTAATACTATCCTTTATATTGATTTTTTTATCGTAAATATCTTTTTTAATAAATTTTGTATTAAATTTCCTTTTTGTTACAAATATTCATGTTTATGTTAGTACTCATTGTTCATAAATATAATTCTCATGATCAAATTTTGAATGATGAATATCTGAAATAAATCATAATATTTCCAACCAAAATTAACATATATAAATCTATGCATACGTACGTGTGTGTACATGATTTGCATTAAAATAAAAATTACACATTTAATCATTTGCTACTAGTCATAATACGATAAAGATGTAAAGCATATGAGAACATGTAAACAACCAACAACATGTGAAGCCTAAAAAACAAGTATAAAATTCATCACCTCATCAACTTTTTCATTCTTTTGATTCCTAAGTCTTTAAAATATAATCATCACTGTGGTAATCAAATGCAAATAAGTTATATAAGAAGCCTACTTTGATTTTTCAATTGTAATGGTCATCCCATCAATTAAGTTTATTAAAAAAATTACTCTTCTTAATTCTTGAATTTTTCTTTTTCCTTTATTGATGCACGCAAGAATATTTCCTCAAATTTGTTAGCTCAGCTACTTTTTTCTTCTCTCTCTCTCTCTCTCTTCTTCTTCTTCTTTTCTCATAACTACTCTTTCAAAAGATTTTTCTCAATTTTCTACTTAAATGGCTTCTTAACCATATCTTTTTAAAGCCCAATCTCCTTGGGCCTCTTTCTCTCTCCAACTCTTTAAATTCTACCAATGATTGCTTCCATTTAGTTTCCAATCTCTCCCTTTATTAGACACATCACCCCTAATTTTAACAATTTTTGCCACTTAAGACCATCACTCTTTTATTGTTTAGGTTTTGAGAATTTTGTTTTTGAAAAATAAATTTTATTTAATTCAAACTTCAAAACTTTTGATATTTTTAAAATTTTATGTTGAAATAATTTTAATTTTTTTAATATATTTCTTTTTATTCCTCTTAATAATGTTTTCCAATATACAACTTTTACATTTTTTTCAACATAATAATTTTAATTATTTTTAAAACGAAAATCCTTTTTAGAAATTATTCTATTATTTTTTCATTTTAATGCTTTACCTTTTTAACATTTCGTTTTCATACTAGAATTATTTTATTATGATTCCTTCTATAAGGTTTATAATTTTTTCAAATTTCATAATTTAATAACTTCACTTATCATTTTTTTAATTTTTAAAAATTCTCGATTCCCATTTTGAGATCCAAACACTTTTGATTTTTATCATTTTGATAATAATGATTTTATGATAATTTATTATCTTATTTTTTTAATTTTGCATTCTTCTTTTTAAAAGTTATAATTCTATTTATCTAATTTATAAGTTTTTGAAAAAAATTAATAAGTTATCAAAGATCTTAAAAATCATAAAATTTTCTTTTAATTTTGAGCTTATTTGGTATGATTTTAATGATTGTTGAGAAGTGTTGAAATTATGAATCGAGAAATTCTTTTTAGTGTAATTATTGGTTTTCTTTTGGAACACAAAGAAATCATGATAAAATGAATTTTAGGGTTTTATAATTTATATATAATGAAATTACGCAGCTCATAGAAACTTTAATTTCTTTACACATTTTAAAGTATCGTTGATTATTAATTTAACAACATCAACTTATTAATATGATTGATGCCTTTAAGAACCTGTTGAAATTGAATCAAGATAGAGCTAAAAAAAGCCTAAGTCAAATTATTGCAACGTTAATAGCTCCACTTCAACCCTTTTTTCTTAATATCATCAAATACCACATTCTTTTTACATGGAACAGCCAAAGGAAAATAGACGGAAAAAGAAACTGCCAATCTGCTGCATTAAGCCATTTCATAATCGACCAACAATCGATCTCCATCACACCAAAGCCTGATCGAAACCGTAATCGCTGGAGAATCACAAAGCTGAGATCCTTGAGCTCGTCTCGAGCCGGCGGAGCACCGCCAGAGAAACATAGAGGAGGAAGTCACGCCGCGAAATCCCGTTCACCGGCGTTCAGATCTTGTTGAGCTTGGCGGCCTTAACGACGGGATTGGCCCGCGCAATGGCCTCGCGGCCAGCGACCTTAAAGTCGAAGGAGCAGTCGTGCTTTTCCGGGTAGCGATGGGACCCGCAGAACATGAGCCCGCAGCGGCACCGGAACCCCGTGAGCCCCACCCTCTTCCTGCACGCGGTGCACCGCCCCGTCTGCATCGCCGTCTCCGTTGCCGATTCCGCCGCAGGGCTTACGACCGACGATGCCGACTGAAGGTGATCAGAAGAAGAGGGAGAAGGGAAGGACGGCGGGGGATGGAGGGATTTCTCTACGGCGATCTTGGCCGAGGAGGCGTGCTCCTCCTTGACGCGGAGGTCGCTATAGCACTTGGAGCAGAGGTTCATCGTCCCCGGTGAGCCAAAAAACCCGCAGTTGTTTGCGCAGAGACGGTGGCCTTCCTGACATCGCTGCTCCTCCTCCATCTTCCTAATTATCTTTCTATGACTACCGATCCAGGTACCGTTTCTTTCACGATCTGCACTAAATTTCGATCTCCTTTTCAAAATAACGCAAAATATCCAATTACAAATCAATTCATTTGAAAAAATTCGCACAGATCGTGCTAGTATGGCCAAATTAGCTCATCAGATCCCAGAATCAAAAAATATCTAAAAACAAACTTAAATTTCACATGTAGAGAGAAGAGCAAGAAATCGGAGAAGGGGAAATCAATATGATACCTCCAGTAATAAACCGGATATCTCTAGAGAAAATACTTCAGGATTGATTAGGGATTCTTTCGTCTCGGCTCCCCGAATTGGAGGAGAAGAACCGATAAGAAGAGCGGAGTTGGGAGGCTTCGGTGCCGATGGCGTACACGACACGCAGAGGAACTTGCGGCTAATAAAAGAGTCGTAGCCCATCCACCTAACGAACCCAGTGTCGTGCTTTCCGCCCTTTTTCCTTTCTCCGCCAAATGCAGACCTATTAAATGCCTCCAGCCTTTCATGTTAATAACGATCATGCCATCATGCCACCGTTCTCAGTCGCATGCGGAACGCGGATGACGTTCCGCAGACGCATATGACACTCCCAAGGTTTCAATCGACCCTTCAACGAATTCAAGGGGTGTGATGTTTGCGGACAAAGTCAGAATGGGCAAGAAAATTAATAATGATTACGAATAATTATCGGAGATGAGTGGGTTTTATTATATTGGCAAACAAGGTAGTTGACATGTCATTACACGTTAATTACATGATTAACAATTGTTAAAATAAGTTTATTCAAATTATGTGTACGGCGAATTATTTGTTTTGTTTAAAAACAATACGCACCAATGTTAAGCACTATGTCTGTTTGGCAACTACTTTAAGTTTGTGTTTTAGTGATTTGGAAAGCTCTCTTTGGTTGCTATACAAATTATGCAGAAGAAAGCTTGTAACCCAAATGTAACGTCTCATGTTAAGACTCATTAGTGAATAACTTAATTAAGTATTTAGAGGTAATTTGGAAAGGTTTGGTAAGGATGCATGGTAAGGGAAAAGATAAGCATGTAAGAAAAATATAGAGAGAAAATATATTCTAAAATAGAAAAAGTTATTACATTTTGAAGAACTTTTCTCATAAAAAATTATTCATAAGTTATAGAAAGAATTAATCTTATAATATTATCATTGATTTGTTTGAGTTTTTTTTTACCCCAAGCTCTTATAGTAGACCATTTTTTTAGAGACAATAGTAGAAGTTAAAGCATGAGAATGATGAAGAACTAAGGATGACAGAAAGAATAAAATAATTTTTTATTACAAAAGATTGAATTTTTTAAAAATGTCTTCTTTTAAAAATTTTTAAATTCATGAAGTTGTAAATTGTTTTATTTTCATTCTCATTTCTTATTTAAGGGTTGAATCTAATATTTTATTATAAAATATATATATTTTAAATTCTAAAAAAATATGATTTTGACTAAAAGTCTAAAAATTTCATAAATTCTTTGTCACTATGGCTCATCCATGCACATGATACACCATGTCAGGGCATAATTCATGAGTGTAGATACTGCTCTAGTGCATGAACGGACCCTATCACATACACAGACCATGTGCATGTGGTTCGCACTACTTGGTACTACAATGATGATTTTTATTCTTTTGTCTCCTTTTTTGATTTTTTTCATAATTTTGGGTTTAATGAATCTGAAATTAAGCTCTTGATCAATCCCAAAAGTCATTTATTTATCCTCTTATAAGTGTATTTATAAGTAAGCTTTTGGTAAGAAAATAAGTTAAAATTAATTATATATAGTTATAACAATTATAACACTTGAAATAATTCTTGTTTTTAAGGGTTTAATTGAGAAGTGACGTGTGTTGGTAAAAATTGTTGCATCATTCAAAATGGAAGTCGAAGACTAATTAGGAAATGATTCATAGATAACTCAAAAAACTAAATTAGATATCGAGAGAAAAATTCTAAAGTTTAAATATATTAAAGCTGAAATTAATCTCACAATGTAAGGAATGAATAATTATAATCAAAATAGTCAAAAAGTATACTTTCATTATTCCTCAAACTTTCTACTTCTACATTTATGTTAAAGGTAAACAATTGTTATTTGTAGATGCATCGAGATTTTTATGCTATACTTATATGTAAGTCCAAAAGTTATAGAAGTTCCTTCACCAATGATTCTTATTGTATAACTTCTTTTGAAATAATTACTCTATCAAAGTTCATCATAGCACATTAATTAGGACTCAAAAAATATCTTTGTTGAAACAAAGTCAAGGAAGTAGGATCAAAAGGTTCTCTAACGTGCCTTTAAATTCATAGAAATTGGTCATCACTCTTTTGACCTTACCAAGGATGCAAATCCTAACTCGAAATATTGCACGTTGCCTAACCACTATCTCTTAATTCCTTTCTCTTTGAATATATTTAAAGAAAGAACAAACTTTTAATACATTATAAGGACATTATTAATATACCTAAATGATGAATATTGGTTAATCATACTCCCAATTGATTTTAATCCTTTAATTCTTCAAATTTGATTAACGAACAATTTCAAAATTCAGAGAATAAATAGATAAAGTTTTTCCTATAAATTGTCTCTTTTTTCATATACATATAGTTTAATTTCACACTTTATCAACAATTATATATATATATATATATATATATATATATATATATATATATATATATATATATATATATATATATATATATATATATATATATATATATATATATATATATATATATATATATATGTATATATGTATGTATGTATAACAAAATAAATTATCATTGAACCATAATAACACCATAAAATCATGTCATCATGATAAAAACAATCTCAATATCATGTTAAATATCACATCATTATGATAAAACCACATGACAATAATAAAATCTACATCATAGAATCTCCAAAAAGTCTCTATACATGTGTTATATTAGAGTCCATGCTACTATATAATTATTTACAAAATATACTACTTTTAATCTCAAGTACTTATGTATCTCTAAGTTTCTTTTACTCAAGTATACTTTTGTCATACTCTACAATGTAAGTAAGAGATTAAATAGAAAGACTTAGTAGATAAACTAATAAGAAATAATTAGATAAAAAAATGAGCATCATAAAATATATCTAATTTTAACCATTGTATAAAGGTACATGACAAGTCATATATCTACAACTCTATGCGAATATAACAAAAATATTTGAATACAAATGAATACCATGCTAAAACCTTTAATATCTTTTAAAACATAATTATTTTTGCATTCCTTTATATAAAATAACTTGTATAAATATTATATATATATATATATATATATTTATATATATATATATATATATGAAATGTGTTTTTCTAGATGCTCTAATAATAATATTATTATATTTTGATTCAAAAAATTTTAAATAATGATAGTTTCATAATTAGTTTTGGAAACAATAAGGATTGCTACATGAAAGGCCAATTGAGAAATGACTCCACCTCAGAGACCCAAGAGCATCACCATTCTAAATGCTCTTGCCTTTTCCTTCGAAGGTTGCTTAGACTCTGTAGCTTTGTACTTGCAATCAACTAGTGATTGAGGTTGATTCCCTAAGCTTGATGGAGGTGCCAACTGTTTATGTTGTCAAGGTAACATGATGTGTAGTTCCTGATTTGTTAATGATGCATATGAGAGACATCTGATGACATCAACTTTATTAGTGAGCTCTAGCGATGAAAAAAATTTTCAAAGGTAGTTCTGGGTGATGGTAGTGGATGACAAGACAACAAAGATATCTTATTTATGGCATTTTAGGTATGAGTTTTGGTTAAGAAAAAGCAAATTGAAGGGATTCACTAAGCTATCAAAGAGAACTATGATGAAATTAATTAGAGGATTAAAATAAAATTGTGAAAGTTATTGAAAATCTATAAGTAAACTATTTTAAGTAAAAGAAGTGTTTAGGAATATTTATAGAATGATTTGGTAGTGATTTTAATAGTTTGAGATAAGATTTACACAAAATTTGGTTTGCATAAAATTTGAAGT
The DNA here is from genome assembly GCA_023846275.1 of Vanilla planifolia. Lineage (NCBI taxonomy): Eukaryota > Viridiplantae > Streptophyta > Magnoliopsida > Asparagales > Orchidaceae > Vanilla > Vanilla planifolia. The sequence continues at coordinate 5,107,656 of CM043878.1, read as the reverse complement.
TTATAAACAAAGCTTTATAATATTTTGGGAGAAGGGCAATAATAAGAAATATTAATTAGATAAAAAATGATGTAAATAAAAGTTGTTTAAGTTTTATCATTTTTATCAAATTTTATCTTAATTCAAGCATGTTTCTTAGCTTTAATTACCACAATAATAATGTGATGACCCATCTTATTACACCACAAATTTAAATCTAAGTTCTCAATTTCAGTCTAATTAGTAGGTTTTCATGATAATTAAGTAAGCTGAAAAGACGATACTAACTAACTACATAAAGAGAGTAGGAGCAGTAGCACGATCATTATAAGATTATTTTGTTAAGAGAAAATAGATGTTAATAAATAAGACCATATGAAGAAAATAAATGAAAACAAACAAAAAATTGCACATGTACGTTCATTTATTTTTTGTTCTTTATATCTTTATATGATATGTTATGTTTCATGTTATATTTTAGGCTTAAATAAGATCTTGATTATTTATTGTTTTGGTTTAATGTATGTGATTTATACCCTGTATGTGGTATTGCTCAATGTTTATTTGTTTGTAGATATTTATTATTAAATATAACCTATTGAGTCTATTAATGATAGTTGGCTCAACTTATTTTTTTGACACTGAACTTTGAGGTGCATAAGAATCATAGCACAATGATGAACATACATATTAAAGGATGTACTAGAAAGAACTATTATTACAAAAACTTCATAAATGAACTGAACTTGTAATTTATATGGTTTTGTATCATTTACATATATAGATAGATATTTATAATAGATATTCATAAATCTATGTAGATGTGAATATAAAACTATTTAAGAATATATATTTAAAAATAGTTGTGATATATAATTATATGAGATTGTTATAATTGATATATGTAATGAATTGTTATTTATGTATGTAAAAAATAAGCAAATAAAAGAGACTTTGTTCATTTGAAAATTTAAAATAAAAAAATTAGATTTTAATTACATTAAAATCAAGGAATTAGATTTAAAATTGAGCTATGGCAAAATGAGTCACATAGTGGTGGTATTAAAGCTATAGAAGTTCTAATGATTGATTCCTAAATTACATGATGCTTGAACAAATGAAACCATGGAGATGAAGTTAAGGAACATTAAACCAAAATAATTGAAGTCCCTAAGAGAATTAGTTTAATACTTGCAATGAGTTAGTTGATACCCTAAACATAAGCATGATGTCATAATAATGGGATGCACACAAATTATATATAAAATTACATATTGTAATGATTTTTGCAATTTGTTTATTTGTTATTCTATGTATATTTGTGCAAGTTTATGTGATAAAGCATGTTGTATTAAAATTTTATCTCTGTGTGTTAGGATGGAATTTGGTTATATAAACCTTAATGAAGAAGGCATCGGTATAAATAATGTAAGTAGACATTCTCAATATCTTAGTGTGGGAAGAGAATAATTATTTGATGAATTAGCCAAGTCTCTTTTATCAAGAAGAGGTGCAACTCTAGCTACTGTAAGCAAGTTTGAGGAACGAGTCCAAACAGATAAGTTAATGGAGCACTTTCTTGAGTTGTATCCAACTTAGATTTTAAATGCTATAGATCTTATCAAAGTTGAGAGATAACTTGATAATATAGAGACATCATTTAAAAGCATGTTATGTCCTAAAAATAAAAATTTTCCTTAGAATTTCTTATGTTGAAAAATGTCACAATATATTAAAATTTGAAGGAAAGACAAATTTCAAAAATATCTTAGTAAGAATTCTACATAATGTTTTAAGAATGGTATATACATCAACTTTTGAAGAACCAAATACATGATGATTTAAACAAGTTATATCAAGAAAATTTGATTATAATAACTTATGAACAAAAGTTTTAATCTCTTGTTAAATACAATCTAGAAATGGTAGCTACAAAAAAACAAAAAGTCTTATAGGCATAGAAAAAGGTTATGAGATTATATTAAAAGTATAATGGCTTATTTGGATTTTTATTTGTACAAAGAATTGCAAAATTCACTTATCAACAAACGAGAAACAAGTTGCAAGGGAGGTAAGGAGAAATTTTAGAAAAATAAAGGCGACCAACATTTCATCTAGAAGTGGATCTAAATTTAAAAAGCAAATAACTCCTAAATTTGGGTTGCAGTCTTCTAAATCTCTTGTAGAATTAAGATTAGCCAAAAGTTTCAATATAAAATTGTACAAAGTGCTATTGAGAGAATTGTTGCAATTCTAAGTTAATCAAATTCTTTAAATGTCAATAATTAGGCCATATTGTCATGCATTGCCCAAAGAATACTAATAAAGGAAAGGAAAGCCAACAACAAGTAGCAAAATGCAAAACTAAGGGTTCGTGTTATACCTTTAAGGATGTTGATTATAAAACCAAGTTATTTAGTACCAATGTGTGGCTGAGATTCATGTAAATACAATTTTTGAGTATTTGAAAGATGTTGGTTAAAAATTAAAGCAAGAATTCAAAGCTTGAAGAAAATGAATATTAAGGAATTTTGCTCTTATTTCTTCAACTTTCAGATTATGGAACTTATGATACTCTCCATGAATTAGCTAAACCAAAAAGAGCTAAACCATACTATTTAAGAAGTTTGTTAATAATATATTTAACATTTATCTTTTAAGATTGTGGCATTTAGGATAATCATTTTATTTCATACATCATATTTTAGAAAAGCCAAAATATCATTTTTATACTTTTATGAGTTAAAATCATGCATTAACTATTAAAAATAAAGTTTTAAAAATGTTAAGTTATGTTTGTGGTACAAGATATTGTTGTCATAGCCTACTCAACCCCATCAGCAAGGAGTAACAAATGAGACCAATTTTAACCTAATTTTTTTCATAGCATTCGAAACTAATTAAATTACTCATAACTTCAAAAATTAAATGGACAGAGTCTCTCTTATAGATTCTCTATTTTTTGTATATAATAATTTTTCATCATATATATATATATATATATATATATATATATATATATATATATATATATATATATATATATATATATATATATATATATATATATATATATTCACAACTAATATACATAAACAATAAAATTTCCTATTCATATAAAAATTTAAAACTAAAAACCACTTTGAAATCACCATTCAATAAATTAAATCCACATAATCTACAACAATCTATAAGATATATAAAATGTAAACCACACATAATTCTTAAAGTGCAGCAACGTCAAATCTAGTAACACCATGAAGTCTAAATCATAATCACATGATAGATCCTCCCAACGCATATTCATTACATACTTAAATATTCAATCTTATTAGAATCCTCATCTTAGTATTATGAATCTAATTGGCTTGTAATATAAGTATAAAGAATGAGCTTAAAAAAGCTTAGTAGATAAATTGTAAATAATAATATAATATAATGTAATAAATATAAACAAGAGCAAAACTATGAACCAGATAACAAATGACATAAATAAGAAAGAAGAATTATATTAAATTAAAAAATTATAATAAATAAATGATTTATTTGATTGAATTTGCATTTTTTCTGCTTTCTTTTTTATTCTATTTACTTATTCAATTTTCTTTTTTTAATTCATTTTTTTACTCAATTTGGTTATAAATTATACTCAATATAAACTAGAAAGTAAGATAGTAACAATATTTTTGGCATAGGACACACAACAAACCCAACCACCATGCTAGTCAAAAGATAACTAATAACAACCCTTTAGAAGGCCAATTATAACATCATATGGTGTTATCTCATATCATAATATGGTCTACAATCATACCAAGTCACACTACACAAATTATTAGTAGTAAAATATAATATGATCTCTTGTATCACACCTAAGTTAGGTGATAATATTATAGAGAAAAGTATATTTTATATTATTTTATCATATTCATTCAATGTGTCATTCTTATACTACAATTCAAATAAACAATTATATATATCTCAATTACTGATTTAACTCTTTTTTTAATCTTATACTTATAAAAATCTTGCTTATTTATCAATAATAAGTTACAAAATTTTATTATTCAAAATCAAATGCATGAACATATTTAATTTTATGATCATAAGCAAGAAACATTACTTTGTTACAATATGCTCAAAAAATATTAATGAACATTCATACATACATCATAGTTAATTGATTTAACACCTAATCATATATTGAGGATCTATCTCCTAAATTGATTTTCCATTTTGATTCTATATAATAAGAATATATCTAATTATATATTTCACATCACTCTTAAGTTATTTCATAATTAAATTAATTCAATTTTAATTTTAATATTCTTGCATCCAATGCTTCTTAATTTTCTTAAGCATTTACACATTTAAACAAAATTAAATTCAAAATAAAAATAATAATAATAATTAATATTTCAATTCTTTTCTTAGCTTATCCTTCATAATTTTATGTTTATAATCAGAAGTTTCTAATTTCTAAATTTTGTAGGATTTTTTTTCCTCACTTTCACAATCACAAAAAGAGTTTAATTTTTTTAAAATCTCTTAATTCTTATTATAATATCTTGAAGTACCAATTTAATTCCAATAAAAATCAATGCATCTATCTCAATTTTGTCTATTAAGGCAAGTAATCATGCACAGATTAGGGTAACTTCAAAATGAACACAAGAGGATGCTTAACCTACTAGAAAATTGATGTCTATCATTGATTCATTGCCATTCATGAAACAAAATCTTTCATGCCAAGGTTACTAAGAAGCTATTGATTAAAGAAGAAGGATTCCCCTTACTCAAATCAACAATTTAGCAAAGATTCTAAAGCTTTTTCTACAAAAAAGAGAGGGATGAGGGTTCGTGGACATCAGTGATGGGCAAGGGAAAGGATTATTTTGGGTTTCTAAATTTCTTCTATATATATATATATATATATATATATATATATATATATATATATATATTTAAAGTTGTAATATATTACCAACATCAAAATTTTGTATAAATTTCAAAAGAACATTGATTGACATGAAATGAATGTCATTAGATTTTTTTAGAAAAGTTTGATTCAAAAATATTTTTATTATAAAATTTTGAATTTTGTGACATGTAATATAAGATATATCATAACTATCATTTAAATCTATAATTCAACACATTTCTCATGCTTACAATATTAAATTAACATAATAATAAAATTCTATATGTTAATTTCATATTACAAAGCCAATAAATTCCATAATAATATTTATAAATTTAGAATATCACAATCCTCCTCTTAGAGAAATTTCATGTAGAAATATGAAATAGTTTTGATATATTGTCATCATGTGTGCTTCTACTTTTTGAGTTGCTTCTCATTCAGATTGGTTTTGAAGAACCTTAACCATTTGGGTTACTTTGTTTCTCAGCATATTTTCTTCACTATCCAAAATTTACATTGCATTTCCTCGTACGTTATATTTGGTTGAATCTCAATGTTCTCTATATCATAGCTTATAATATGCGAGAGATCTGAAGTATACTTTCTTATGGATGAAATATGAAATACATTATGGACATTAGCCGATTGAAATGGCAATGCTAATCGATAAGCTATTCATTTAATTCTTTCCATGATTTGAAATACTATTATAAATTTTGGCTTAAGCTTACTAAGCTTACAAAAATATTTTACACATTTCATTAGGTTTATTTTTAAAAACACTGGATCCCCTTCTTAAAACTCAATATTTTTACGTTTTGCATCGAAGTACTTTTTTATTTATCTTATGCTATTTGAAGTCTTTCATAAATTATCATTATTTTCTCTATAACTTTATTTTATAAAATCAATACCCAAAATTGCCCTTTCTTTACCTATATAGCAACACAAAGTTGACTGACACTTCCTTTTATCTAAGGTTCCATAGGGCATCATTTCAATACTAAATCAATAAGTATTATTATAGGCAAACTTGACTAATGGTAAATAACTTTCCCATTCGTCTCCAAAATCAAATACATGTAGATGTAATAAATCTTCTAAAATTTCAATAGTTCTTTTTATCTGTCATCTAAGGATGAAATGCAATACTGAATCGTATTTGAGTACCAAATGCCCAATGAATAGATCTCCAGAAATGCAATGTGAATTTTTGTCAACTAGAGATAATTACTCTTTGTATACCATGAAGTTTCAAATCTAAGTAGATTTTTGCAAACCTTTTTGCTACATATATTTTCTTTATTAACAAAAAATGATCCAATTTAGTTAATCTATCAATTATCAACCATATATAATCATGTCAATATGATGATTTAGGAAATCTTATGATAAACTCCATAACAATTTCTTCTTATTTCTACTTTAGAATGGGTAGCAGTTGTAATCCATTAGTCTTCTAATTTTCTCCCTTCACTTGCTAACATATTAAACATTTTCTAACTTACTTTGATACATCTTTCTTTAAGCTAAGCCACCAATATCTTTGTCTTAGTTCTTAATTCATTTTATTCTCTCTTAGATGTGTTGAATATCTAAAATTATATGCTTCATTTAATAATGTTTGTCATAATTATTAATGATTTACACACCTTATTTTGAAAATTTAGTTCCTCATTCTTATCAATGTTTAAATCAGAGATTTATCCTTCTTCTATTTTCTGAATAACATTTTACAGCTCTGGGTTTTTCAACTGATTCATTGATTCCAACCAATTAGACCTTAATGATAATTGAAATAATATTCCCATATTTCTTTATACCTCTACTTCTAACTGTAGCTTATTAAATTCAAAAATTAAATGCTTCTCATTTTCTTCCACTATTATCATATTAACACTTTTCCTAAATAATAAATGATTTATAAGTCATAATCTTTAATAAATTTCAACAATCTTGTTTGCCTCAAATTCAATTCTTTTAAGTATAGATATATTTTAGATTTTGATGATCTATAAATACTTCACATTTAAACCCATAAAAATAAGCTCTCCAATTTTTCAAAGGAAAAATAATTGCTGTCAACTTTAAGTCATGTACTGGATAATTCTTCTCATGGGTTTTTATTTGATAGGATGCATATGTAATCACTTTCCCAAATTTCATTAACACACATCCAATCCTTAATAAGATGCATTACTAAAAATCTAATATACCTCTTATCTTTTTTACAATAATAACACTGGAGTAGTAGTCAACGTATATTTTAATATTTAAAAACTTTGTTCACATGCAGAGTCTCATTCAAACTTCATTACCTTTTGAGTTAAATGTGTCTAAGAAAAAAAACTATATGAGAAAATCCGTTCACAAACTATGTAATATCCAACCATTCCCTAAAAACTTTTCATTTCTATCGTCGTGGTTAGTCTAGTTGAGTCCATAATCATAAAAATCTTCTAGGCATATACCAAAATGCCTTTTACACTAACTATATGTCCAAGAAACACTATTAAATAGCTAAATAAGTGGCATGCCCTTCTTGATTTTTTGAATAAACCAAATATCATTAATAGATACTATAATAAATTGGTCAAAATATTCTTTAAACACTTTATTCATCAAATTCATAAATGTTGCATGTGCATTAATTAACTCAAATAACAATACTAAGAACTCATAGTGCCTATATCAAGTTCTAAAAATTGTCTTTGATATATTTTCTCTTTTAATTCTCAATTGATGGTATTATGATCTTAGGTCTATTTTTGAAAAGTCATCTACACCTTGAAGTTGATCGATAAATCGTAAATCCTTGGCAAATGATGTTTATTCTTGATAGTGATTCAATTAAGTTCTTGATAGTTAATACATATTTTTAAATTATTATATTTATTTTTCACAAATAAGTGTGAAGCTCCCTAAGGAGATACACAAGGTCTTATAAAACCTTTTGTTAAAACTTCTTATATTTTTACTCTTACCTCTTATAACTCAATTGGGGCAATAGAATAAGGAGCTTTGGAAATTGGCTCAACTCCAAAGAATCATTTGAGTTTCAAATTCTAATTCTCTTTCAAGTGGTAGCACTAGTAATTCATTTGAAACAATATCAAAGTATTCATATATTATAAGCAACTCTTGCAATTGAGAAACTTTTCTATGTTCATTACAGATATTAAGTACCCTTCACACCCTTTAGATAATAACCTTTGTGCCTTCATGATAAAAATAATATAACCTCTTTGTTCTTATCCAAAATATACTGTTTATTTCTCACCAAGCACTTTTATTCTCACTTTCTTTTCCCAACAATTTATAGCTACACGATGATCCAATAGCCAATCCATACCCAAAATAACATCAAATTCTATCATTGGTAGCATGATCAATCACACATGAAATTTTCTTTTCTCTATTTTTATTTCTTTAGAATAAAGAGTTCTATTATAATCTTATTCTAAACAAGCTATTTAATTAAAATAGATCGTTCTAATTTCTAAAGTTTTTTATTTAATTTCCTTGTCATGCTCAGTGATATAAAATAATGTGAAACTCTATAATCAAATAAGATAACAAATGGTAAACTCTATAAAAAAAATAAGGTATTTGTGATCACATCAGTAGTGCTTCATATTAGGTGATGGCATAAACTCATGGTTGTTTATCTTTACAAAAGTATTTTCTCTACCCGAACCTCTGAATACTAAAGTAGATGTTGTATCACTTCTCTTAACTATGATGCCTCTCTTGTAACCTTGGGATATAGTTGTTTTTGCTTTTGATTTTAATTAGGGGCAAAATCTAGCTATATTTCCAACCTCCCCACAATTGTAACACTTCACAAAACCTTTCTATAGATGCCAACACTCACCTCAATGCTAATGATTATAAATTTCACATTTACGAATACCACTTCATCTTGCACCAAAACCACTACTAAATCTTGCTCCTTAATCTCCACTACCAAAAGTTTTCCTTTCATAACTACCATTACTGTTACTATTAGAAGATCCCTTTTTAAAAGGAGAGCCACCTTTGACCCTTTGAAATCCACTTCTCTTCTCACTTATCTCTCTTGTAGCCTCCATCTTTAACAATTCTTGCTCTACTAATTTAACACTTTCTACCAACCCTTCATAATCAGTAGTCCTTAATATTAGTAGTGAGGTTCTAATAGTTTTCTTCAAACCTTCATGAAACACATAGTACTTTAGTTCTTCAAGGTAAACTATATTTGGAGCATACTGAGACAAGATTGTAAATTTGCATTCATAATCTACTACTGATAAACCCCTTCGAGTTAGTTGAGATAGCTCATCCCACATCTTCTCTCTAATATCCAGATGAATAAACTATTTTAAATGCCTTAAAAAATTCCTCCCATATGATATCTCTAGTGGGACAACCTTTAAATTTAAGACTGTGTTTAGCTTCCTACCATAAACAACCTACATCATCCAAGATCATTACTACTAAAAACAATTTTCTATCTTCGAAGCAAATCATTCCAACAAATATGTTTTCCATTTGGTTGAACTAATTCTCAGCCACTACAAGATTTGACCTACCTAAAAAATGTGGATGATACATCTGAGGAATTGCTCCACTATCATGTCCATTGATGAACCTGTAATATGGCCACCACCTCTAATGAATTGTAAAAGAGAGGATAACATTAAGCTAGTTTATTCTTGTTATTAGCCTATTGATTAAGTCTTCTCTCTAAGTTTCTCCTTATATCCTTAGATTCTCCTCTACTAGACTTTTGTTCTTCTTTAACTTCCTGAGATTTAGAAAAGAACTCAATTATGTAATAATAAAATATTAACTTATGAAAAAAAAATTAATTTAAGCTTTTGCTTTATTAAACATTATTGTAAATATAAAAATCATACACATGCACATACTATGGTAATGTGCTCTCTAGCCTATTTCTAATCTACCTAAAAGCTTATTTCTAATCATACTCATGCACATACTATGATAATGATGAATAAGACCAATTTTAACCTAAATTTCTTTTTCATAATATTAAGATAAAATTAAATTGCTATAATTCCAAAAAAGAAATGGACAAAGTGTACCCTATAAAGTGTTTATTTTTCATATATAATAACTTATCATCACATAAATATTCAAATCTAATATCACATAAATAATAAGTTTTATCATGCATAGAAAAAATTTAAACTAAAAAATACATTGAAATAATCATTTACATAACCTAAATTCACAAAATTCACAACAATCCATAAGATATATAAATTACAAACCACACATAATTCTAAAAGTGCATCAACATTAAATAGCATCAAACCCATATAATATCATAAATTCTACATCACAATTACATAGAAGATGCCCCCAAAAAGTATTCATTACATACTTGAATGCTCAATCTTATTAGGATCTCCATTAGAAGATTTCCAATGGATAAGCCTCTTCTTATAGGCATATCAATCAGTCGACAACATGTTAATCCTCGTTGATAAAGCTTTAAAAACCATACCCAACCACATTGCAAAAAAAAAATTAAGCTAATGGCAATATCTCTAGCATTGGCTACACACCCACACTTAACCACCTTATTAATCTAAAGAAAACTAGTAACAACCCTCTAAGAGGCCAATCATCACATCATTTATTATCATCTCATATATGGTCTATGACCATTCTTAGTCACTGTGCACAGAGTACTAGTAGCAAATTATAGCATGGTCCTATATATCACACCTAAGCCAAGAGATAACATTGTAGGAAAAATATGTTTCTTATTATTTTATCATATTCATTCATTGTGTCATTCTTATGCTACAAATCATATAAATAATTATGCATTTCTTAGTTACTTGCATACCTCTTTTTTCAATTTTATATTCATATAAATCTTACTTATTTATCAATAATAAGTCACACAAATCTTATTATTCAAATTCAAATGTATGAAATTTCATAATTGTAAGTAAGAAATATTACTTTTTTTATAACATGCTCAAGGAATACTAATAGACAATCATACGTACCAATTTATTTACCCTATCTATGCATTAAAGATCCACCTTTTGAATTGATTTTCCCTTTTAATCATATATAATAAGAATATATCCAATTATATTCTTCACAGCATGCCTAAGTTATTTCTTAATTAATTGATCCAATTTTAATGCTAATATTCTTACATCTAATGATCCTTAATTATCTTAAGTGTTTGCACATTTAAACACAAATAAAATCAAAATAAAAATAGTAATAATTAACTTTCAATTATTTTCTTACATGGCTTCTTCGTCACATTTTTGCACTTACAACTGGAAGTTCCCAATTTTTGAATTTCTTCCTCATTTTTATAATCACATAAATAGTTTAATTGCTTTAAAATTTGTTGATTATTGTCATAATATCTTGATATTTAAATTCAATTCCAATGAAAATGAATGCATTCACCTCAATATAAATTGTCATGGTGAGCGACCATACACAAATTACAACAACTCCAAAATGCACAAATTAAATGCAAGAGGATACTTAATCGATTATGAAATTATGTCTCACTATTAATTCATTGTCATGCGTATACAAAGAAATTTTGATTTTCAATCATAGGTTACAAGGAAGAAATTGATTGAAGAGGATGGCTTCCTCTTACTCAAATTGATAATTTCTTCAAGATTTTGAAGCTTTTTATGCAAAAATGAGAGGGATTAGGGTTCACCAATGCTGGTGATAAGAAAGGGAAAGGAGTATTTGGGTTTCTACGTTTCTATTGTGAGATATATATATATATATATATATATATATATATATATATATATATATATATATATATATATATATATATATATATATATATATATATATATATATATATATATATATATATATAGTTATAATATATTAACAACTTTATAAATTTGTATAAATTTCAAATGACATTAAATGAGCATCATTAGATTTATCTCAAAAGGTTCTATTCAAAAATATTTTTATTATAAAATTTTAAAATACTTTTTCTATGACATACATTACGAAACACTTTGTAATTATTATTTAAATTTGTTATTCAATAGATATCTTGTACTTACAATATCAAATTGGCATAATCATAACATTTAATATGCTAAATACATATTACAAATCTAATAAATTTCATAATAATGCTTACAATTTAGGATACTACAATCACTTCTGCACAATTCTCTTCAAATTACTGAGAATTAAGTTTTCCTTTTGTTTGTAATATACGGAGCATATCAAGCTTGCTTCATAGGTGTACATTAATTTTGTTCAATACTTGTATTTTGGTTAAGGTTGATTATGTATGATTATTTCTTTCATATAGCGATGATATCACTTATTTAAGTTTTTATTCGGGCACTATTGGTTGTACAATACAAACTTTTTGTGTCATATATGTACGTTTCTATAACACTTAAGTTATTTTTCATGATTATAATGTGCACTAATACTATCATTGTATCATAATGATGTCTTAATTTGTTTTCATTTTTATCATCATATAGTACAAAGTTCTTCATCATACTTTTACGTGCTTGAATTATCCTTCTTTAGTGTCATACATGTACGACATATTTATCACATAAGTATATGGTCAAACTCTCAAGTTGTTACTATGCACTATGATGATTTATGCATCAGACTAGTACAATCAACATTAAAATTATTAGTTTATATGTTTCAAATTCTTCATCGTCATATGATAATGATAATAATATCATATTAGTGCATTTATTTAAGAATTTTATAAAGTATTAGGATGATCTATGCATTAGTCTAATATGAATAATATTAAAACCATTATTTTATTTTTTTTCAATTCTTTGTTGTTGTACTGTAATGATAGTAATATTCTATTAGTACATTCAATAATTAAGAAGTATTTTGAAAGTATTAAAATAATTTAATGCATCAATCTTATATGATCACTATTAACCATTATCTTGTCATCATATTAATACAATATTTATATCATAAAAGTAAGTTCATCATTCAATATATGTTGCACATTATGCTAAAGTGATCTATGCATAAACTTGTATGATGGTTGATTTCAGAACACTTGTTGTTTTGCTAATGCGTTAAGGTTTATTGTATAAGTATGGTAGTTTTAAAATTTTCCTAATTTTTATTTTTCTTTATTGTCATACAAAGGTGATCCATGTATCACACAATGTGTCTATGAGTTCGTCTTTATTGTATAGTACAAATTTCATGTTAGACTTGTACGATATTTTATGCTAAGTTATTTTAAGCTAGTTAATTATTGAGACAAAAATACTACAAACCTTATTACTATGATAGGAGGCATTTGACATATTATTATGATATGAATCCCAAAAGCATAATAGCTACTTTTAATCATTTTAGAAATCCTTTTTAATTGTTGCTTGCTCCAAATTTGTTTTTGGGATTACATTTAGTATAAATAAAAGTTTAATTTTAGAAAACAAAAGAGATGAATGATTAAAATTGTATGAATCGTAGTTTTGAGTAAAAAGTTAAAGGTTGAGAAGCAAGCTATGAATTTCATTATTCTTCTCGTTGCAACAAAGGAACTAGTTTGCATTTAATTTTCTATTCATAAATCCTTGTTTTATTCTAGTATTCTACATTTGCATAAAATCATGCCACAATACTTGAAAGAGGATTTAAGGTTGTAAATTGTGCAAAGTTGAATTACTGGAAACTTAAATCCTATAATATAAAGTTGTTTTATTTTTGCATGGTGACTTTTTAGCATCAATTTTTTCAAGGGTTTACCTCTATCTGTTGGGGGAAAAAGAGAATGTTTTGCTAGTGATGCCTAATCAAGTTAATTAGGGTGGATATAGACACTGACTAGGATGAACCACCCAAAAAATCATTTTGCTAGGGTTTAAGATGTTTTTGTGTTGTTGATTGTTAGAGCCTTAACTTTATTTATACATTGCTAAATTGAGTTGAAGTTTTACAAGTTCTAGACTTGAGACTTTTTTCAGATGTTTATAGCTTGCAATAGTTTTCACTTTTTTTATGTTTGCTTCACATTTGGTGTTTTAGTTTGTTGCAATATTTATAAATTGTTGCAGCTAGAAATTTACTTTTAATTGAAGAGATTGTAGCAAACAGAGTTAATTTTAGTTTTTAAATACTATTCACCCCTTTTTCATAGCTTTTTTCCTCCATGATTTATATTCGGTGGTATCAGAGAAGATTTTGTTAGTAGAAAAAAACTTTTTAAGGCAAGATCCTATAGCTTAATCATGTGTCTAGGACAACATTATTCTAAGGGAACTCACTCTTATATTCATTTAAAGATCAGTATTAAATATACTGGAAGAATTAAATGCAATTGATTTTAGAATCTATTGACTTAGAAGTTTGGGATATTGTTAAAAATCCTATTAGCTTTCTCATAAATGTTGCAAAAGGTGAGATTGTGAGAAAGCTGCTCACTAACTCACATCTGAGGAAAAGCATAAGGTGCAACTAAATTCTCAAGCTATAAATGTTTTGTGTTATGGGTTGAGTACTTTTGAGTATAATTGGATTTTAAGTTTAAAAATTGCTCATGAGATTTGGTGAAAACTTAAAAGTAACTTATGAAGATACTTATCAAGTTAAGGAGACCAAAATTAATATATTAATCCATGAGCATGAACTTTTTTATATGGATTTTGATAAAAATATTAAGGCCATGTTTATAAGGTTTTCACAATAGTTGGTCTATTTAACCTTGAAAGAGAGTCCTCTGTTAGTAAATAAGCAAGAAAGATTCTTTGAGTTCTCCATTTATAATATGACCTATTTCTGACTACACTAAAATCAATAAAAGAAGCTATGTCCTTGGATTAGTTTTTGGGTGAGCTCCTAACTAATGAATTGAAGCTTGCTAAAAGAAAAGATGAGGAGCTTTAGACAATGACAGAGAAGAGAAAAAGAAAAGGAGGAACCAATTGCTCTTGTTATTGATTCTACTTCAAGTTTTGATGCATTAATCTCAAGTGATGTAGCATTAATATCTAGAGGACTATCAAGGCTTTATAGTAAAAGAAAATGAGGCATAAAATTTGGTCATGATAGAAAATAAAAACGGATAGTGTCATCAATTAAAGAGAATATGTGCCTTGAATGTAAAGGGTTTGGTTAAAGAAGAAGACGAAAGCTATGAAAATTTCCCCTTTATAAATAAAGAATAGAGATTTTCCAAAAATCAAAAGGAGAAGAAGAAAGCTATGAAAATTTCTTGAGATAATTTAGATAATGCAACTTCTAGTGGTGAATAAAATAAGGATTGATTTGTCTAATGACAAAGGATAAGGATAGTGCTTCTTCTACTTCAAAAAAGAGGTTTGCACTACTTTCTCTTCACCTTATTCTTTTATTACTTAGGTAAATTACTTAATTTCATGAACATTTGAATGAAAACAATGCAATTTACTTACAAGAAGTGAATGTTGTAAGAGATGAGATGACTACATTAATAATTAAAACTACATTACTAACTAGAGACCTAAATGATTTAAAAAATATAAATGCTTATTGTAGAAATGCTTTTCATAAAATAAATTGTGCTAAAACTCATATTGACTTATCACAAACTTAATCAAACTTATTGTATAAAGATTGATCGTGTTGTTTCATTTTGTAAAATAAAGAATTTTATAAATAATAAATCAACAAAAGTTATGTGGGTTAGAAAATATTATCTAAATTTTATTAATTCTAAAACATTTTTTGGTCCCCAAAACTAACCTATGAGCTTGTTTTGTAGGCATGCTTTCCTTCAAAAACTTTGGAAGACATGTGATACTTGAATAGTAGGTGCTCTTGACATATGACTAAGGATGTATCATTGTTCATGCATTTAAATGCTTATGATGGAGGAGAGGTTACCTTGAGTGAAAATTCGAACAAAAACTGTATTGGAACTTGAACTGTGGGTAGCTCTTAAACATCCATTAAAAAGATCCTAGTAGCACAAGATTTGAGGTACAATTTACTTAGCATCAATCAACTTTATGACTCAAATTTTTTTGTTATATTCAACACGTTATTAATAAAAATAATATTTTATTGATTATTTCACTTAAGAAGAGAAATGCCTATGTTTTAAATTTGAATATGATTAGAAATAGTGGTATGGAATATCTTTCATTATAATATAATAGTTTTGACTTATGGTAAAGATGTCGTGTCATTGAGGTAAGACTTCAGTTAATAAATTTCTTAAGTGTGACTCAGAGGTCTATTAAACATTCATTGGAATAATGACAACCTGTGTAGACCATTTCAATTAGGAAAATAGAAAAAGACCAATTTCAAATCTATTAAACAAGTTTCAACCAATAGACCTTTAAAGCTCACTTAGATCTATTTATTCTTATTCAACCAAAGAGTCTAGGTGAAAGATCTAGTTTTGTGATTTTAGATGATTTTAGCATATTCACTTAGCTAATTTTTGTGAGAAAGAAAAGTGCTATATTTGAAAAGTTCATGAATGTGATCATTACGATTGAGAAGAAACTTATGCTTAGCTTAGTTCTAATTAGAAGTGATAATAGAGGAGAGTTCAAGAATAATATTGTTTGTTAAATTTTGTAAAGGACATGGAATATTGCAATTTTTTCATCAGTTAGAATCTCTCAACAAAATGATGTAGTTGAGAGAAAGAATGGATCCTTGTTAAATGCTATAATATGTATGCTAAATGAATATAATGCTCCTAAGTATTTTTTGAGTAAAGGTGGTCAGCATAGCCTATTATGTTTTGAATATAGTCATTAGTAGAGCCTTACCTATTATTTATTTACATAAGATGCTATATAAGAAGAAACTTAAGATATCACATCTACATGTATTCAAGTGTAAATATTATATATTGAATAATGAGAAGAATAATCTAGAGAAGTTTGATGCAAAGTTTGTTGAAGGGATTTTTCTTTGATATTCATCTAACTATTATGCTTTTAGAGTTTACAACAAGAGGTCTCTAGTTATAGAGGAGTTGATTCATGTAAATTTTGAAGAAATTCCTATTGGAGCATCTTATAGTCAATCTTAATCAAATTAGTTAGATGAATTAAAAGAACTTGTATTAAAAATGATCAATTAGATAAAGAGAAAGAAGTGAGTCATTTAATAGAAGATGAGAATTAGAAAAAGAAGAAATGAGAACTTTTTAAGGTTCATCCTAGTGAGCAAGTTATTGGAGATGTTAAGGAGCAAGTAAAGACTAGATGTTCATATAATCATGCAACCTTTGTATCATAGTTTGAACCTACTTGTGTTGAAAATGGTTTTCAAGATGAGTCATGAAGTTTTGCTAAAAATGAAGAATTAGATCAATTTGAGAGAAATCAGGTATAGGAACTATTTCCTAAACTAAGTGATCAAATTATCATTAGTATAAAATAGGTGTTCAAAAATAAGATAGATGAAAAATGAAGAATTCATTTGAAATAGTGTTAGATTATAGCTAAAGGGTACTGTCATATTGAAGTAGATGTAAATGCAACTTTTGCTCTAATGATAAGACTTGAAGTTATAAAAAATTTACTTGCTTAAGTACGCCATAAGAAATTTAAGTTATACCAAATGGATGTCAATAATACTTTCCTAAATGGCTACATAAATGAAAAAGACTATATAAAACAAACCTTGGCAAAGATGAAAATGTTTATAAGCCTAAGAAGACTCTAAATGGACTTAAAAAAACTCCAAGAATTTGGTATGAAAGGCTATGCATCTTTCTTACTTCAAACAATTTTGTTAGAGGCAAGGTGGACTAATCCTTATTCAAAATTTAGATGAATATCAATTTATATTCCAAGTGTATATGTTGATGATATAATTTTTGGAGCTATCAATGAAGAGCTATGTAAGTGATTTGTAGAATTAATGAAGACTAAATTTAAAATGATTATGATGGAAGAATTAACTTTCATTCTAAAACTTTAGGTCAAATAAACCAGTGATGAAATTTTTATTTCTCAAACAAAATATTTGTTGGCATTATCAAAAAAATTTAGCTTTGATGAAAAAGAACATATTGGAACAAACATTAACTTAGACAAAGGTGAAGCTAGAAAGCTTGTAAGTATAAAAGTTTTTAGAGAAAGGAGTAGATCTCTATTATACCTTATAGTAAGCAAACTAGACATAGTTTTTAGTGTTTGATTATGTGTCAAATTTCTAGCTAATCCTAAGGAACCACACATCCAAACTATTAACTGAGCACATCTTTAAATATCTTATTGGCACTAAGTTTTTAGGTCTATGGTATCCCAGATGTGAGTTTGGATTAGATTTAATAGCATATATAAATGTTGATTTTATTGACAGCTACATTGATAGGAAGAGTACCTTTAATATGTTCATGCTAATTGGTGGTTCATTAATTTTATGATCTAGTAGAAAGAAAAATATTGTTGCATTAGAAATAATTGAGACTGAATGCATTAATGCAAACAATTATGTTGCTTTAGATTATGGTTTAGAATTTACACAAATTTTAGTATTCTATGATAATTCCATTGTTATCTATCTTTTAGAGGACCATATCTAGCATTTTAAGATAAAACATATTGAGTTGAGATATCATTTTATCAAAGAATATGTCTAGAAGAAAGAAATTTAGTTATCTTTTATTCCATCTTCTGCTCAGTTAGTTGATATTTTTATCAAGTCATTTCTTTTAGAAACCTTTAATAGGCTTAGAAAATTTTAAAAGCAATTAACCCTTTTGAGTGTATTCTAAAAATGGTGGAGAGAATTTAGTGTGCTAAAGTACCAATTATTATATTATAATAAGCATTACAAGCTTTCATATTATAGTAAGTATTATTATAAGAGGACTATAGTTTCATGTGTTTTGTTCCAATTGCATTAGGTAGTTAGTCAACTACATTAGTAGTTGATACCAACCACCTAATGGTGTCGTCTAATGGTGCTGACAATACCGCGGTTAGAGACTTTCATCAAAACTGGCCTAGTCTCACTAATAATACTAGTAATTTAGTAATAGATCAACTTCAATACATTAGTCATAGCTTGCTAGTTTACCTTTTTTATTCATGATATCAATTTTGACCTTAATATTATTGTCCTCATCTAATTTTATTTAGCATCTTAGTAGTAATTTATTTTACTTCATTCTTCTGTAGTAGTAACATATCATCTTTTTTAGTTATGTCAGTCACAAACTATTATTATGTTTCATCATTCAATATAGAGATGTTGATTATTTTTATCATTCTTTAGTCTCATTTTTTCATTGCAGCTCTTTATTTTTGTAATGTAGCATTCATAGCTCAGCATGATATCTCATTCACTTCTACAACTTCATTATTTAGGTCATTTCTTTTTGATTAATGCTCTAACTTGAGTGATCTTTTAGTTGTTGGAAATCTAAAGGGGAGATTTGCATATCTTTGATTTACTTCTTAGCCAAAATTATATAGCAACCTAGAGATAATGTGATCAATAATCAACCGACAACTTGAATATTGTTTTGTTTTTTTCTTTCAAATAGGCCTTTTTGTTTGACATCTTGGTTTTTGTACTTTTTTCAGTTATTAGTATCCTATATATAGAGCCAACGTCAATTTATTATATGTCTTCATGTATGTTATTTAACTTATTATCTTGTGCAAGTTTTTTCTTATGTGAGTTTTATACAAACTCTTTCTATATCATGATAATTTGTCCTAACTCTAAGGTGGTTTCACTCCAACCTATCTTAGTTCCAAGTAAGTGTTTCCTCAAAAATACCTTTCTTCTTTCTAAGTTTTCATCATTTTCTTTTGTTGTTTGGTTGTTTTTCTTTAACCTTTCACTTCTAGTCTTTACGACAAATGGTTATATGGTCCTTGTTTCAAGATCTAGTTGTTAGCACATATGTGACTTTCCACTTCTATATATTTATTTCAACTATGTTGTAGTATTCTACATACTCTTTCTATTCTTTATTTAGATCATTACATGCCTAATCTAGCATGAAGCATTTATTCTATCTTGATCTTTCTAATTAAGAGCCACTGTTGACTAATAGGCCTCATGTGCTGTGCCCAAATTTGTGTGTGTTCCCTCATATTTCCTTTAGTATTATTGTGAGCAAAGACATTGATTAAATGATTCATTAAAAATATTTGTTGTGTCTTGCATAAACATGTGGCTTACTCAATGTGAACAAAGTTTTTCAATTCTTTTGACTCTTTTAGTTCATTTCATCACAATCATAAAGTATGAAAATCTAAATTTTTCTAAGAGTGCTTGGCTTGGGAACATGACTAAGCTTATAACATTAGTTTGGTTTCAAAACAGTGGTATAGTTTCTAATCTACTTTAGAGCATCACTATGTCCTTTGGCTCTAGATTGGCTTACAAAAACAATACATTAATTTCTACACTTTATTTTTTGCAATTTTAATAATGTAATTTTACTTTTTATAACTAATCTATTGATTCTTTAGTTTTTGGCATAACAATATTTTTATTATCACAACTAACTTTAATTTTTAACAACTTACTTTTATACTTTTTTAATCTATTTTTACCTTTGTTTTCATTATTTAAGTTGCTTTACAAGTACTTTAATGATTTAAATATAATTGCTAAAAGGCATAATGTGGTGGCCCCACCCAGCTTTCTCTGGTTCGATGCCATGTCATCTAATTCTTTTCACTTTCCTTTGATTTTCAAAACTTTTATATATAAATAAAACTATGACACAATTATTTCAAAAATCATTCCATGGTTTACTTTGAAAACCACTTTAAAAACATAATGGAGGTAATATAAAACCATTAGCGAATACTAATGAAAGTAATCTTTAAAACAAACTTTCATATTCTTTTAAAATAGGACTTCTTACATCATAATGAAAATACTAAACTAAAATAAGTATTATGTTATGCTCAACTAATATAAATCCATGTTAGTAAAATATAAAAAGTTGTTGCAATGGCATATACGTGATGTTGAAAAAAAACAACTATTAACTAAGATATTCAATGAGCTATCCTATTAATACTCCCCAAGAGTTGATAATCCTTAATCTTTAATCTCTAATATGTAATCCTTAATCCTTAATCCCTAACACCAAATCCAATATCTAACCTTTCTTAATCCTTAATCCTTAATCCATCAATTCTTCCACTTCTTCATCTTCTTCTTCTACTTTTTTATCTTCTTCTTCTTCCTCCTCCTCTTCTTCTTCTTTCTCATCTACTTATTATTCATCTTCTACATCTTCCACATCTTACTCTTCTTCTTCTTCTATTCCTTCTTCATCTTCGTCTTCTTCTTCCCCTTCTTTTTTTCACTTCTTCTTCCTCTTCTTCATCTTCCTCTTCTTCTTCTTCTTCATCATCCTCTTCTACTTGTTATACTACTTCATCCTCCACCTCTTTTTCTTCTTTTTCTCTATTTTCTTCTTTTTCTTATAATTCTTCTTCCTCTTCTACTTATCCTTCTTCTTCTTCTTCTTCTTCTTCTTCTCCTTCTCCTTCTTATCCTTCTCATTCTCCTTATCATTCACCTTCTACTTCTACTTCTCCTTCTCTTTCTTTTTCTCCTTCTTCATCTCCTATGCTTTCTCCTTCTTCTTCTCATTCTCCTTCTTTCTCCTCTTTAATCCCTAATCACTAATCTATTTTTAATCTCCAATCCTTAATCTTTAATCCCTAACCTCTTATCCCTAATCTCTTATTTAAAATCCATAATCCCTTATCCCTAATGTCTAATTACTAATCCCTGATCCTTAATCACTAATCCCAAAACCTTAAATATTGATCACTAAGCTCTAATGCTAATTCTAACACCATTATCTCTAATCCCTACTCTCTAATCTCAAATCCTAAATTTTGCATAACTATCTCTAATCCCTAATCCCTAATCATTAATCTATACATCTTAAACCCTAATATCAAATCTTAAATCACTAATCTTTAATCCTTAATCCTTAATAATTAATCTCTTAATTCTTAATCCCTAAGCTCTATTCAATAAACATTAATCTCTTCATCTATAATCCTTAATCATATCATTAATCTCTTACTCATAATTGCTGATCTCTATTACTTATTCCCAAATCCTTTTGCCCTAATCACTAATCCCTAATCTTTAAAACTTTATCCTTAATTTTTAACTCCAAAATCTCTAGTGTTTGTCTCCCGAATCTTTCATCTACTTTCCATGATGTCTAATCCTTAATCCTTCATTCCATAACCCCTAATCATAATCCTTAATCCCTAACACCCTAATCCCTAATCCATCCCTTGTTCCAATTCTTTTACTTCTTCATCTTCTTCCTTTTCTTCTTCTTCCTCCTTATTTTCTTTTTCTTCATCTTCTTCTTCTTCTTCTTCTTCACATTCTTCCTCCTTTTCTTCTTCATCTTTATTTCTTCTTCTTCTTCTCCTACTTCTTCTTGTTCTTGTTCTTCTTCTTTTATTTTTGCTTCTTCTTCTTCTTCTTCTTCTTCTTCTTCACCTTTTTCTTCTTATCTTCTTCTTGTCCTTCTTCTTTATCTTCTTCATCTTCCTCTTCTTCTTCCTTTTCTTCTTCTACCTCTTCTAATTCTTCTACTTCTTCCTCATTTTCTTTTTTTGCTTCTTCTTATACTTCTTCTCATTCTTCTCTTTCACCTTCTTCTTCATCTTCTATTTCTTCTTCCTCTTCCTCTTCTCCTTCTACTACTTCTTCTTGTTCTTCTTCTTATTCTTCTATTTTTGCTTCTTCTTCTTCTTTATCTTTTTCTTCCTCTCTTCTTCTTGTCCTTCTTCCTTTTCTTCTTCATCTTCCTCTTCTTCTTCATCTTCTTCTTCTTCTTCTTCTTTAACTACTTCACCTTCTTCTTACTCTTCCCTTTCTTCTTCTTCTTCTTCTTCTTTCTCTTCATCTTCTTCTTCTTCTTATTCCTCTTCTTCTCCTTTTTCTTCTTCTTCTTCTTCTTCTTCTTCTTCTTGTTCTTCTACTTCTTCTTCTTCATCATTTTCTTCTTCTTTATCTTCATCCTCTTCTTCTTCATCTTCCTCTTCTTCTTCTTCTTCTTCGCCTTCTTCCTCTTCTTACTCCTGTTTTGCCTTTTCGTTTTCTTCTTCTTATTATTCTTCTTCTTTTTCTTCTCCTTGTTCTTCTTCTTCTTCTTCTTCTTTCTCTTCTTCTTCTTCTTCTTTCCATCTTCTTCATAATCCTTAATCCATATTCCCTAATTTTTACTCCTTAGTCATTCCCTCCCTTATCTCTTATCCCTAAATTTATAGTCCTTAATCCAACCCTCTTTAATCATTAATTGCTAATCCCTATTCTTTAATCCTTAATCCCAAATCCCTAATTAATCATAAATCCATAATCTCTAATCTTTAATCATTAATCTCTAATCCCTAATCTTTAATCCCTAAACCTTAATCTCTATTACATAATCTCTAATCTCCAATCCTTAATCTATAATTCAAAATCCCAAATTCTTAATCTCTAATCCGTAATACCTTATCTCTAATCCCTAATACCTGATCCCTAATCCTTAATCACTATTCTATAATCCTTTATCACTAATCGTTAATCCTTAATCATAGTCTTAAAAAATTAATCTCTAACCCTAATCCCTTATCTCTATTCTATAATCTTAAATCACCAATCTCTAATCCTTTATCCCTAAACTCTATTCTCGATTCCATAATCCCAATTCCTAATTCTTTAATCTCCAATCATTTGTAGTTAATCCCTTAATCCTTAACCTCTAATCATTAATCCTTTCATCTCTAATCCTTAACCTTAATCCCTGATATGTAATCCTTATTACTTATTCCTTAATCTCTAATCTTTACTCTGTAATCCCTAATTGATAATCCCTCTTTCTTAATATTTAATCACTAATATATAATCCCCAATCCTTAATCTCTAACACCTAAGTTTACATTTGTCCCTCCTTAATTCCTAATCTTTAATCCCTAACCACAAATCCTTATTCCTTAATCCATCTCTTCTTCCACTTCTTCTTCTTCTTAAACATCTTCTTTTTCCTCATCTTTCTCTTCTTTTTCTTTTTCTTTTTCTTCTTCTTATTCTTCTTTTTCTTCCTCTTCTTCTTCTACTTCTTCCTCCTCTTCTTTATCTTCATCTTCTTCATCAACTTCTTCTTTTACTTCTTTTTCTTCTTCTCCTTCTTTTCTTTCTCTTTCTCTTCTTCTTCTTCTTCTTCTTCTTCTTTGTCTTCTTCTTCTTCCTCTACTTCTTCATCTTCTTCTTCTTTTCTTGTTCTTCTTATTTCTTTGCTTCTTCCTCTTCTTCCTCTTCTTCTACTTCTTCTTCTTCTTCTTCTATTTCTTTTTCCTCTTCTTCTTCTTTAGCTTCTCCTTCTTCTTCTCTTTCTACTTCTCTTTGTCTTCCTCCTTTTCCTTCTCCTTTTGCTTTTCCAACTCCTCGTTCTCCTTCTCCTTCTTCATCTCCTTCTCCTTCTCCTACTCCTTCTCTTCCTCCTCCATCTCTTCATCATCCTTCTGTTTCTCTTTCTTCTACTTCTTCTTCTTCTTTCTTCTTTCTTCTTTCTCCTTCCTTCTTCCTTCTTCCTTCTTCGTTCATCCTTCTTCCATCTTCCTCCTTCCTTCCTCCTTCCATCTTTCTTCCTTCTTTTTCTTCCTTCTTCCTTCTTCTTTACTCTTCCTCTTCTTCTTTCACTTCATATTCTTCTTCTCTTCGTTCTTTCTCTACTTTTTCCTCAACTTCTTTTTCATCTTTCTTTCATCTTCTTTCTATCTTCTTTCTTCTTCCTTCTTCCTTCCCCCTAATCCCTAATTCTTACTCCTTAATCCCTAATCACTAATCTAACCCTAATCTCTAATCCTTGATGTTTAATCCCTAACCATTAAACCTAAATCTCTAATCCCTAAACTCTAATCTATAATACCTAATCTCTAATCCATAATCGCGATTCAATAATCCATAATACTTAATCTTTAATCTCTAATTCCTAATCCCCAAACCTTAATCACTAAAAAAATTCCTTAATCCCTAATCTTTAGAGTTTAATGCAAATCCTAATGCCTTTATCTCTAATACTTAATCTCTAATCTCAAGCCATTAATCTTGCATCCTTAATCTCTAATCTCTAATCCCTATTCTCTAAACCTTAACCCTTTATGCCTAATCCTAAATCACTAATCTTTAATCCCAAATAATTAAAAAATAATACATTAATTATTAATCCTTAATATCTAATCCTTAATCATTAATCCTTTTATCTTTAATCCTTAATCTTTAATCCTTAATCCCTAATTCTTAATTCTTATTACTTATTCTCTAATCCCTACTCTATAATCCCTAATCTCTAATCCTTAAAACTTAATCTCTAATTACTAACTCTCAAATCCCTAATCTCTCAATCACTCATCTTTAATCTTTATTTTCTAGCACCTAATTCCTAACCCTTCATTCCTTGATCATTAATCCTTAATCACTAACCATTTATCCATAATCTGTCTCATATTTTTCTCTTCTTCTACTTCTTCTTCTTCTTCCTTTTCTTCTACTTCTTCTTCCTCTTCTTCTTCTTCCTCATCTTTATATTCTTCTTCTTCTTCTTCAACCTCCTCTTCTTCTTCTTCTTCTTCTTCTTCCTCTTCTTCTTCTTCTTCGTCATCCTCTAATTCATCTTCTTCTTCTTCTTCTTCTTCTTCTTCTTCTAATTCTTCTTCTATATCTTCTTCTTCTTGCTTTTCTTCTTTTTCGTCTACTTATTCTTCTTCTACTTCTTCTTCTCCTTCTCATTCTTCTTCTTCTTGCTCATCTATCTCTTCTTCTTCTCTTCTTCTTCTTCTTCTTCTCTTTGTTCCTCTTTTCTTCTTGTTACTCATCATTTTCTTCTTCATCTTCCTCTTTTTATTCTTCTTCTTCCTCTTCTTCTTGTTCCTCTTCTTCTTTTTCTTCTTCTTTTTCTTCTTCTTCTTCTTCTTCTTCTTCTTCTTCCTCCTCCTTTCTTCTTCATCTTCTTCTTCTTTCTCTTCTTCTTCATCTTCCTCTTCTTCTTCTTCTTATTCTTTTACTTCCTTTTTGCCTTCTTCTTCTCCTTCTACGTTGCCTTCTTCTTCTTTTTCTACTCGTCCTTTTAATTCTTCTTCTTCTTCTTCTTCTTCTTCTACTTCTTCTTCTTCTTCGTCTCCTTCTCCTTCTTCTTCATAATTTCTAATCCCCATTCCCTAATTCCAATTCCTTAATCCCTCCCTACCTAATCTCTTATCTCTAAATTTGTAATCCCTAATCGTGCACTCCCAAATCATTGAGCCCTTTTTCCTAATCCTTAATCCCTAATCCTTTATCCCTAATCCATTCTTAATCCATAAATTTTAATCCTTAATCGTTAATCTCTAATCTCTCAAACCTAATCTCTAATACCTAATCCTTACTTTATAATTCATAATCACAAATCTCAAATCTCTAATCCCTAATCCCTATTCTCTAATTACAAATCCTTACCCTAATCCTTAATACTTGAACCTTAATCCATAATCCCTACAGTATAATCTATAATCCTTAGTCTTTAATCTCTAGGCCTTAAATTCTAATCCTTAATTCTTAATCTCCATTCCTAATCCCTAAACCTCATTCTAATTGCTTTACCACTAATCTCTAATCCATAATCCTAAATGCCTTGTTTCTAATCACTAATCCCTAATCCAAAATCCTAATCCCTATTCTTGTATCTATAATCCCAAATCCTGAATCCCTAATCCCCAATCCATAATAATTAATTCTTTAATCCTAAATCCTTAATCATTATCCCTTCATCTCAAATAATTATCGAATCTCTAATCCCTAATCCTTATTACTTATTCCTTAATCCCTACTCCTTAAAAAATAATCCTAAATCCCTTAACCATAATTGATAATCCCTAATCCTTAATGTTTATTTCCTAATCTATAACTCCTAATATTTAATCCTTAACACTTAATCTTTTATCCCTGTCTCCTTAATCCATACTCCCTAATCCCTAACCCTTAATTCGTAATCTCTTGTCCACCTCTTCTTCGTTTTCTTATTGTTCTTCTTCCTACTCTTCTTCTTCTTCTTCTTCCTCTTCTTCTACTTTTTCTTCTTCCTCATCTTCTTGTTCTTCTTCCTTATCTTCCACATTTTACTTTTCTTCGTCTTCTTCTTCTTCTTCTTCTTTCTCTTTTACTCCTTATTCTTCTCCTTCTTTCCCTACTTCTTTTTCTTCTTGTTCTTGTTCTTCTTCTTCATCTTCCTCTTCCTCTTCTTTCTCTCCTTCTACTACTACTACTATTACTACTACTATTTCTTCTTCCTCTACCTTTTCTTCTTCCCTTTCTTCTTTTTCTTAATTGTCTTCTTTCCTTGAAATTCTTCTTCCTCTTCTTCTCTTGGCTCTACTTCTCCTTCATCTTCTATTACTTCTTTTTCTTTTTCTTCTTCCTCTACTTCTCCTTCTTCTTCTCCTTCTCCTTCTCTTTATCCTTCACTTTCTCCTTCTCCTTCTCCTTCTCCATCTCCTTCCATTTCTCCTTCTCCTTATAATTCTCATTCTCCTCCTCTTCTATGTCCTCCTTCTCCTTCTCCTCCTCCTCCTCCTTCTTCTTCTTCTTCTTCTTCTTCTATTTCTTTCTTTTTTCTTTTTTTTGCTTTGTTCTTTCTCATTTCTTTTTTATTCTTCCTTTTACCTTTTTCCTTCCTCCTTCCTTCTTCATTCTTCCAAATTCTTTCTCCCTTCTTTGTTATTTCTTCTTTCCTCATTCTTCTTTATTCTTCATCTTCCTCTTCTTCTTGTTATTCTTCTTCTTCTTCTTATTCTTCTCCTTTCGATTCTTCATCCACATCTTCATCTTCTTCCTTTTTTCTAATCTCTGGTCCTTAATCCCTTATCCTTATCCCTACTCCCTACTCTTGAATCCTTAATCTCTAATTCTAATCCTCAATCACTAATCCTTAATCCCTAATACCTAATTTTTTATCCTTAATGCTAATCCTAATCCCTTAATCTTTAGCCTCTAATCTATAATCTCTAATAATAAATCCTTAATCTCAAATTCCTAATCACTAATCTCTAATCCATAATCCCTATTCCCTAATCTAAAAAACCAAATCTTAAATCCCAATCTTTAATATTTAATCCCTTAATCTTTAATCTCTAATCTCTAATCCTTAATCATTAACCCCTTCATCCTTAATCCCAAATTCTTATTACTTATTCCTTAATCCCTACTCATTAATCAATAATCCTTAATCTCTGAATCCCAATCTCAAATTGATAATCCATAATCCCTAAACTCTTATCCATAATTCCTAATCTCTAATTCCTAATATCTATTGCCATATCTCTCCCTCCTTATCCTTAATCCCTAAGACCTAATCTCTAAAACCTAATCACTCCCTCTATAATCCATAATCTATAATCCCTAATACCTAATCTATGATCGTTCTCTCATTAATCTCTAATTCTTAATACCTAACCCTTAATCCTTAATCTAAAATCAATATCTATTTGCTCTTCTTCTTCTTCCTCCTTTTCTTCTTACTTTTTTTCATCTTCTTCTTCTTCCTTTTCTTCTTCTTTCCCTTCCTCGTCTTCTTCTTCCACATTTTGTTGTTCTTCTTCTTCTCCTTCTTTCTCATCTTCCTCTTTTTCTTCTTCTTCCCCCATTTCTTCTTCATCTTCTACTTCTTTTTCCTCTTCTTTTTTTCTTCTTCTTCTTCTTCTTCTTCCATCCTTTTACTCTCTGTCTTTATCTTCCTCTTCTTCTTCTTCTTCTTCTTTCCTCCTTTCTTTCTTCTTCTTTTTTCTTCTTTCTTCCTTCGTTCTTTCTTCTTCCTTCTTCCTAACTCCTACCATCTCCCTAATCCCTAATCCTTAATGCCTTATCACTAGTCCATCCTTCATCACTAATCCTTTATTTTCAATCCCTAACATCTTATACCTAATCTCTAACACCTAAACTCTTATCTCTAAAACTAAATCCCTAATTTATAATTCATAATCCCTAATCTCTAATCTCTAATCCTTAATCCCCAATCCCTAATCCCTAATCCTTAATCATTAATCCAAAATCCTTAATCTCTAATGCTAATCCAAATGCCTTTATCTCAAATACAAAATCTCTAATATCAAATCTTAAATCTAGCATCCTTAATATCTAATCTCTAATCTCAATTCTCTAAACCCTAATCGCTAATCATAAATCACTAATCTCTAATCCCTAGTCCTTAGTAATTAATCTTATAATTCAAGAAGGAGAGTAATAGTAGTAGAAGAAGAAGAAGAAGAAGAATAAGAGCAAGAGGAAGAAGAAGAACAAGATCGAGAAGAAGAAGATGGAAAGAAGAGGAAGTAGAATAAGGAGAGAAAGAAGTAGAAGAGGGAGGAGGAGCAGGAGGAGTGGAAGAAGTAGAAGAAGAACAAGAAGGAAATGAAGGAGAAGAAGTCAAAGAACGAGGTGGAGGCTAAGAAGAAGAAAAAGAAGAAGAACAATAACAAGAAGGGGAAGAAGAAGAAGAAAAAGAAGAAGGGGAAGCAGAACAAGAAGAAGAAGAAGGAAAAGTAGAAGAAGAATAAGAACTAGAAGAAGAGGAAGAAAAAAGAAGAAGAAGAAGAAGAAGAAGTAGAAGAAGAAGAAGAAAAAGAAGAAGAAGAAGAAGAAGAAGAAGAAGAGGAAGACGAAGAAGAAGAAGAAGAAGAAGAAGAAGAAAAAGAAGAAGAAGAATAAGGCGAAGAAGAAGAAGAAGAAGAAGAAGAGGAAGAAGAGCAAGAAGAAGAAGAAGTGCAAGAAGAAGACGAAAAGAACAAGAAGTAGAACAAGAAGAATAAGAGGGAGAAGAAGAAGAAGAAGAGAAGAAGAAGAACAAGAGGAAGAAGAAGAAGAAGTAGAACAAGAGGAAGACGAGGAAGAAGAGTAACAAGAAAAAGAAGAAGATAAGGAAGAAAAAGAAGAGGAAGAGGAGGTAGAAGAAGAAGAAAAAGAAGAAGTGGAAGAAGAGGGGGAAGAAGATGAACATGAGGAAGATGAAGAAGGGAAGCAAAGGAAGAAGAAAAGGAAAAAGAGGGCAAGGAGGTAGAAGAAGAGGATGAGTAAGTAGAAGAAGAAAAAAAGAAAAATTAGAAGAAGAAGAAGAAGAAAAAGAAGAATAAGAAGAAGAAAAAAGAAGAAAAAGAAAAAAAAGAAGAAGAACAAGAAAAGGAAGAAGAAGTAGAAGAAGATCAATTATTTAAAGAGGAAGTAGAAGAATGAGTTGAAGAAGA